>OU862924.1:23934464-26434464 GCA_917880885.1 Limnephilus marmoratus | reverse complement strand
GTCCCTTTTATTAATTGTTAAGATAGGTGGGTGGTAGGTATATTTTTGCATTACATTTACATACAAACTTACTGCTTATTAATTACATTACGGTGAGAAACTGTAATAGACACTGTCCTTTTTATTAAATGTTAAGGTAGGTAGGTGGTACTATTTGCATCCCATTTACATATTAACTTATCACATTTCGATGAGTAGCCGTAATAGAAACTGTCCCTTTTGTTAAACGTTTATTAAATGTTGGTAGTAGGTACTATTTGCGTTCCATTTACGTAGTAACTTATTACATTTCTATGAGTAGCCGTAATAGACACGGTTCCTTTTATTAAATGTTAAGGTAGGTAGGTAGGTGGTACTATTTGCATCCCATTTACATATTAACTTATCACATTTCGATGAGTAGCCGTAATAGAAACTGTCCCTTTTATTAAACGTTTATTAAATGTTGGTAGTAGGTACTATTTGCGTTCCATTTACGTAGTAACTTATTACATTTCTATGAGTAGCCGTAATAGACACGGTTCCTTTTATTAAATGTTAAGGTAGATAGGTAGGTGGTACTATTTGCATCCCATTTACATATTAACTTATCACATTTCGATGAGTAGCCGTAATAGAAACTGTCCCTTTTATTAAACGTTTATTAAATGTTGGTAGTAGGTACTATTTGCGTTCCATTTACGTAGTAACTTATTACATTTCTATGAGTAGCCGTAATAGACACGGTTCCTTTTATTAAATGTTAAGGTAGGTAGGTAGGTGGTACTATTTGCATCCCATTTACATATTAACTTATCACATTTCGATGAGTAGCCGTAATAGAAACAGTCCCTTTTATTAAACGTTTATTAAATGTTGGTAGTACTATTTGCGTTCCATTTACGTAGTAACTTATTACATTTCGATGAGTAGCCGTAATAGACACGGTTCCTTTTATTAAATGTTAAGGTAGGTAGGTGGTACTATTTGCATCCCATTTACATATTAACTTATCACATTTCGATGAGTAGCCATAATAAAAACTGTCCCTTTTATTAAACGTTTATTAAATGTTAAGGTAGATAGGTGATACTATTTGCGTTCCATTTACGTAGTAACTTATTACATTTGGATGAGTGGCCGTAATATATACCGTCCCTTTTATTAAATGTTAAGGTAGGTAGTTGCTACTATTTGCATCCATTTACAGAAATTTATTAAATTTCGATGCGTAGCCGCGCCGTATCTTTCATTAAACGAGTAGTGGATTCCCCGACGTTGCGCGGGCTTTGCTTAGAGAGTTATATATTCGAAACCAGAAGTAAACAGTAATTTTCCTCATAATTTGAGCGTCAAGAGTGTACATCTTCAATAAGTAACAAAATCCTGGTTTAAAGGACGTGAAAAGGGGATGTGGTAGTTTAGTTTTTAGTTGATGTAGACTTAGCTCAAAACCTTGACCTTGTCTTATCTTTTCTTGAAGGTCAAGTGTGCAAATTTTCATCAATCTAGAAATAAAACTGTAGATTTGTAAGGATCTGGAAGTTGAATCCTTCACCTTCGGATTGGTAGTCGAGAACCCAACCTTCGACCACGGAGGCCGTCGATTTATTTGATATTAATTAAATGGTTTTAGCCGTGTTTGTTGACCAGTCAGGATATAGCCAGGTACTTCTCCACCTTTCTATTATTCATTTCTTCCCGCCCCCTACTACATTTAGCCTCACAACATACCACAATTGGGGATGTCATAGTCTTCTTGGCTTCAGATGGGAGTTATCTTATGAGGTATTCACAAAAAAAATTTATGTATATTTTTTTTTACATGAATACCGCACAAGAGTCCCAACTGTTTCCGTCTGGAGCCAGTGGGACTAAGGCATCCCTAATTGGGGTATGTTGTGAGGCTGAAGGTGGGGAGGGGAAGGAGATAGGGAAGAGGAAGGTGGGGAAGTACCTGGCTATTCAGATCTGGTCACCAAACACGGCTGAAGCCATTTCAAGCAACGTTTCAATTCTGAATGGTGGTCTTACACCAGGGCGATACTGAGAGTATCTTCCACTCTGGAACGTGCCGCAAATACACTATATATCATTTTAAATGAATAAATTGTGAAATAACACAATTTAATCAAATAAAATTTATTTGCCACGCCGGGATTCGATCCCGCGACCTTCGGAGTACGAGTCAAGAGCCTTACCGCTGGACTACGCCGGCCGTATATATAAATCTTGAAGATATTTTTGTGAAATTTTATTTTATACAAAAATTTTATTTTATACCAATTATAATTTTGGGGGCCAATGCAAGTCGGGGTCACCATTTCTAGGATATATTGACAAAATAAACAGAAACTCACTTGGTCCTTTCATTTTCCGCATCTTCTTGTGATAACTGTAATCCTTGTTCGTTGGATAAAAACACTACTCGTAAAGCACCCACCAAGCAATCCACTGAAACAGCTCGAAAAACTATCAACTTATAGTTGCAGTGAATATTACCGAAGGAAATACAATATGATAAACATGTAGATTTGAGAGAGGATAATATCACGATTTATTTCCGGTAAAAGATCGACCCAGCGAGGCGGCGAGAAGAACACGGTAATCAGCTGGGCGAGGTGGTGGAGGCTGCTATATATACTCGAGCTGTGAGTAGAGAAGAGGTGGCAGGCTAATGTTGTCTTTAATGCCTGAACGAGGTGGGATGCTGGCGGAAGTGGTAGGCATACCCCTTCCAAGCGTTTCTACAAAGTCCGCCGTAGAAGCGCACTACGAACCCCCATAACATCGCGTTCGGATTCAAAGCTCATCTCACGATTTTAAATTATGTTTTTTTAAAGGACAAACTTTACTACCACGTAGAGAAACAATACATTAGTTCCACATAGGGAAAATAAAATCCAGACTGCTGTGTAGAAACACCAAGACATTAGTGTACAAAACACTTATCAGCTGCGTACTCACGTACGCAGCTGAGACTTGGGTATTAACTAAGAGGAATGTGCGAGCACTGGACGTTTTTCAAAGGAAATGTTGAGGCGTGTCTTCGAACCGGTTTTAGAAAATGAATTTTGGCGCAGACGTTGAAACAATGAGCTATATACTCTACGACGTTTAGATCCTTATACTCTATATAAGGATCTAAACGTCACAATTTTTTTAAAAATGGGAAGACTTCGGTGGCTGGAATATGTAGAGAGAATGACCGAGCATCAAGCACCAAAGTCCCTGCTGAACTCAAGACCGATAGGACGAAGGAGCCTGGGAAGACCAAGATTAAGATGGAGCGACAACGTCATCTTGGAGCTACTAAACTGGAGAGAGCTGGCACAAAATCGAAATGAGTGGAAAAAGAGTCTTGAGGAGGCCAAGATACACCAGGGGTTGTAGAGCCAAGAGTGATGATGATGATGAGGGAAAAGAAATACCTCAGGGCCAATGTCACCCTGCGTGGAGGGTCTCTGCGGGGAGGAAGAAGAGGAAGTTCTGTAAACGAAAAAAGGTACAAGGGATAAGAATCTGGAGTTTATTTTTTTTACGTTAGCCCCAGACAGGAGGCAGTGAGAAAAATAATTTCCCTCAGGGTCTATGTCATCTTTGGGGATATTGTGTGGAGGGTTTTTTTTATGAAAAGAACGAGAGGAAGTTCTAGAAAGGAAATAGGTATGAGGGGTGGGAAAGAAACTGAGGGTCAATGTGTCCAGGAGTGACGGACGTATGAATCCATCCCTCCCACTGCGGTGATATTCTGAGAGAGTACGGCTGGAGAAGCCTAAGGGCTTCCTGAACCATTCTCACCCGATCCGGCCTGCCATGCAACTGGTGGGCAGGCGCATCCGCCGCCAAGACCTGGACAAACCTCACCCCACTAACCCATGGATTCAACATTCACCACTCTTGGACACAGTGACACCTAAATTTCTACCCAATCATACCCTTTCCTTTCCAGAACTTCCTCTCTTTCTATTCCTTAAAAATTCTCTCCATATATCATCTCCAAAAATGACAAAGGCCCTGAGGGAAATTATTTTACTCAGGGTCTCCTGTGCGGGGCTAATGTGAAAAAATTCAATAATGTAATGAAATCAATATTGGCTCTACAACCCCTGGTGGGTCTTGGCCTCCTCAAGAGTCTTCCTCCACTCATTTCGGTTTTGTGCCAGCTCTCTCCAGTTTAGAAGCTCCAAGATAGATATGTCTTTGAGGACATTGTCGCTCCATCTTAGTCTTGTCTTCCCAGGCTCCTTCGCCCTATTGGTCTTGAATTCAGCATGGACTTTGGTGCTTGATGCTCGGTCATTCTCTCCACATGACCCAGCCACCGAAGTCTTCCCAATTTTATAAATTTCGCGACGTTTAGCTCCTTAAACAAAGTAAAGAGCTCATTGTTATAACTTCTGGGCCAAAATCCATTTTCTAGAACCGGTCCGAAGATGCGCCTCAAAATTCTTCTTTCAAAAACGTCCAGTGCTCTCTCATTCCTCTTAGTCAATGTAATGAAATATGTTAACGAAAAATAAAAATACTAAATAAAGTCACACACCTAAGCTATTTGAGATTATTTATTTGAGATTACTTAAGGTATTTGAGTTTATTTAGTTGAGATTACTTAAGGTATTTGAGTTTATTTAGTTGAGATTACTTAAGGTATTTGAGTTTATTTAGTTGAGATTACCTAAGCTATTTGAGATTATTTAGTTGAGATTACTTAAGGTATTTGAGTTTATTTAGTTGAGATTACTTAAGGTATTTGAGTTTATTTAGTTGAGATTACTTAAGGTATTTGAGTTTATTTAGTTGAGATTACCTAAGCTATTTGAGATTATTTAGTTGAGATTACTTAAGGTATTTGAGTTTATTTAGTTGAGATTACTTAAGGTATTTGAGTTTATTTAGTTGAGATTACTTAAGGTATTTGAGTTTATTTAGTTGAGATTACCTAAGCTATTTGAGATTATTTAGTTGAGATTACTTAAGGTATTTGAGTTTATTTAGTGTTCAAGTAATTAGGTGTCTAAGCTAATGCTGAATTAAACATAATCTGCTGATGAATCTCGGCTTATAAATTTGAAAATTTACCTTAACGTTTTAATATTCTTTAGTGTAACGTGACACCCAAATTCAGTATTTATTTGCCGGTTTTTATTGTTTTGTCTTCATCATAACCTTGAGGTGGGCGTATTTGTATATTTCTGACAGGAAATATTACTAAAATTAAATCACGGAATATTATAATTTTGTTTGTAAAATTAAATATTAACAGTTTGTATTAAAATTAAATATTCGAAATACCCCTCCACACAGCATCCCAGATGACATAGGCCCCGAGGGAAACCATTTTCCCTCGTGGAGTTAATATAAAAAAAAAACCTATTATAATTTGTCCTTTCTACGACTCGTTCTTGAGATCAATAGCTCGGCTGTGGAGTGATTTATTTCCTCCCTCCTACAACATGCTTACTCTTTCCTCTCCGCAAAAATACCCTCCACACAGCATCCCTAAGGATGACATATTTTCAATACTTTCAACGATCGATCAATATTTTCCCCAGGAAGCCCTAGATAGAGTTAATGTATAAAAATTCCATTTTTTCCAAGTCAAATAAAATAATTTTCTGTTAAGATATTATATTATACTTTTATCACTTGTTGGAATTATTCTTCACACAATCAGTTCCAATTTTTAAAATGACACTTAAATTGAAAATAAATTTGAGATCATTGAACCAGATTTCTCGCAGGAGATTTCTCGCAGGAATAAATAACGCACGTCATACCCATGGACTACCGAAATTATTATGTTTATTATAGTAATGTACTGAAAATATACGAATAATGGTACAGACCCGTGAATAATCACAGGATATTGTAAGGAGGCGTCTACTAATATCTACAGGAATTCCAAAAACTGAACAAATCGGACTAATATCTATGAGAACCAAAGTGCGTACGAATATCTACAGCTCAAACTGCTGACTAATATCTATGAGAACCAAAATGTGGACGAATATCTACAGCACTGGCAGAGGTTGGATTTGCAATTATGTATAGCATATTGGAATAACGTAATATTGCGTATGCAGTTAAAAAAAAACTTAATTTATGCATGTATGTGTGTAAAAATCCCTAATATCGGACTATTGGACACATTTAGCTGATTATTAAGGATTTGGGTTATTGTTTTAACAGCTTTCTTTATTTCGAGTGCTTCTAAATTATTTAGTCTGTTACCATGACCATTTCTATGTCAGTTAGGTTAGGTTAGGTTAGGTTATGTTGTGGTGCCGTGTATTTCGAAATAAATAAATATCTTTGTATTATGACCTCCATGCTTGTTCAATAAATTATTGTTCTCGTAAACAGACGTAATATTATGCAAAAACTTCATGTGCGTACTTCAAACGTTTAAGCCTTTACGTAATTAGTAATTACGTAATTGAAGTAATTTATGCTTTTCCGTACAACCTCTTGCTCAGCTGCCCTCTATAGATATTAGTCCAACCTACGCTCCATAGATATTAGTCACCACTGGGACCGTCATAGATATTCGTCCGACCTTAGCTCTGTAGATATTAGTCAACACTGGGACCGTCATAGATATTCGTCCGACCTTAGCTCTGTAGATATTAGTCAACACTCTGAAGTTCATAGATATTAGTTCAATATATGAGCTGTAGATATTCGTCCGACATACAGGCTGTAGATATTAGTATCTGGAGTCATTTTGTAATACCAATTTTGAAATGGCCATATAACAATAATTTAAGATCTGATTATTATTATGTCTCTACAGTTTAGGGTTGTTGTAAACGGAAGTGGTGCCCTTTGTTATTTTCAAAACGAACCGTTGAAGTTTTCAAACAGCACCCCCCTCCCGCCCCGATGAGAAAATGTTGAAAAGAAAATTTACAAAACTGGCACAATATCTTTTATGAAATGTACTAAACTTGGAATTTCTCAGTTAAAAAAACTTTCATACAATTTCCTGATCCGTTGTCGGAACACTTTTCCGAACATTTTTTCCACATTCCAATTTTCCTGGAAATAATTTTTCGGAATTTTTGTCCCGGGTTTAAAACGCAAAAAATTCCAAGTTTCCCCATGACAAAATCAAAAGGAAAATAATGGTTATGAACATATCCGGACCCATTTTCCAACTAACTTTTCTAGCAAAATTTTGTCCGGTTTTTTCACATCTTCTCAAAAGAATTTTTGTCATAATTCTTTTATTGATTAATATTATAAAGGCGAAAGTTTGTATGGATGTATGTTTGTTACTCTTTCACGCAAAAAATACTGAATGGACTTCTTTCACTAATGGAAAGCTACATTATAACGAGTAATATTGGCTGTACATATTGATAAGCTCTGGCGTTATGAATAAGCTCTGGCGTTATGAAATTATTTTTTTACGTTTATTGTCCAGACGACAAGCAAAGCGTTTGCTTATACATGTGAGATATTTCTACATATTTAACTCACCCAGAAACAAACATATTTTGATTTTTATATAAATAGATATATATGTGAGATGCCTATGCGTTGCTAAACCATTCATCCGATTGGTTGATTGGTTGATTGCATGCCCGCGATGGTTTCAATATACAATAGTGAGTTCTGGCATTATGAAATGCAACCTAACCTAACCTAACTTGATTAATCCTGATTGCGATGAAACTTTGGGGATTGGATGTGCCTGCAATGGTTTCTATACATATATATAAAAATCAACATATGTTTGTTTCTGGGTGATATAAGATGAAAGAATGAAGAATGAATAAAGAATGAATGCATGAATGAATGAATTAATTAATGAATCAGTGAATCACCTAATACCGTGTGAGCGAAGCCGAGGGTAAAAGCTAGTAATAAATATTTCTAGGATCAAAAAACTCCCCCGCATGAAAAATTTACAAAGTTCAAATAACAAAATCAAAAAGATACATGTCTAACCAAATATATCGTTTTCCAAAGTCAAATATTAGGTCCTTACGTATGGAATTGGCGTTTTGCCGTACTGGCAACTTTGATCTCAAATATCTTCGCCCAGTTTCTGAGAGGCTAACTTAACTCTGGTTTCGATGGAGCCCCCGTACCTGAGCTGGTCACTTAGAGTTACACCAAGCATATCAATGGAGGTCCTGTTCGGAAGGTTGCTTCCGTTGAAGGAGACTAGATTTTCATTTCGATCCCTTTTAGACGTTATCAAACATGATTGAGTCTTTGAAACATTAAATTCGACGAGGTTATTCTTACCCCAAGAGAAAATACTCTCGAGGTAACCGTCCATTCTTTGCTTCAAAGCCCTCCGAGCTATTGGAGTTTGTGTGCCCTTTGGGGGCTTGTCAAACAAAAAGCTATCATGGACTGTACTGTCATCCGCGTAACAATGAATCGGTGCACATGACAAGAGGTCATTGATGTGCAACAGAAACAAAGTCGGTGACAGAACCGATCCCTGTGGGACGCCAGCATTTATCGAATGCGAAGAAGAGGTGAAACCGTCAGCAACCACCTGAATCGACCTCTCCCTCAAAAAGTCGGCAATCCACTTACACAAGGATGCGGGAAGTCCGTAAGAAAGCAGTTTGTTGACAAGCCCTCGGTGCCAAACCCGGTCAAAGGCCTTGGAAATATCCAGTGCAACCGTTTGGGTCTCACCAAAACGTTCCAGGCACCGCCCCCAAACATGCGTCACATACGCGAGAAGATCACCGCACGAGCGGTTCCGCCGGAATCCGTATTGACGGTCGTTAATAATTTTGTTCTTCTCGAGGTATGTGAGCAGTTTGTCGTTGATCACACGTTCCATTACCTTAGACAGAACTGATGTGATCGCTATGGGGCGGTAGTTGGCTGGGTTGGAGCGGTCACCCTTCTTTGGAATAGGGTGAATGATCGCTTTTTTCCAACCAGAGGGCAATCGCGCAAGGCATATCGCGTTATTTACGAGTACGAGTTCCACCGTGACACCAGTGCTGCAGAAAAATCTCGAAGGATTAATGATGTGTATGGCGACGGTGCCGTAAAAGAAAAAACAGTGCTTTTTTCGTTCCAACGTTTTCGTTCTGGAAATTTCGACCTGCAGAACAAGCCCCGTGGACGGCCGGAGACCAAAGTTGATAATGAAGAATTGAAGGCTATTGAGGAAGCGGATCCATCGCAAACCACGTCCGAGTTAGCTGCAGGCTGCGGTGTTAGTGGTAAAACTGTTTTAATCCACTTGAAGCAAATTGGGAAGGTGAAAAAGTTTGAAAGGTGGGTACCTCACGAATTGAGTGAATCAAATCAACCAACGCGCGTTAGAAAGCTAGACCACACACTGCACAACAGATGGCTACCAAATTAGAGGAGCTTCAATTGAAATATCTAAGACATCCACCGTACTCTCCGGACCTTGCCCCAACAGATTACCATTTTTTTCGAAATTTGGATAACTTCTTGCAAGGGAAAACATTCAACTCCGACGGGGCAGTCCAAACCGCCTTCAAAGATTTTATTGATTCCCGTCCGAATGGTTTTTTTAGTAAAGGGATCGATGAACTACTTATGAGATGGCAAAAGTGCATAGATAGCAATGGTACATTCTTTGATTAAATAAATATATTATATTTAAAAAAAATCGACTTTATGTTCCTCCCATAAACAACGCCAATTTCATATGTGAGGACCTAATATAAAAATTCAAAAGAAAAAAAAAACAGCTCACGCACCCTAACTTGTCTTGTAGTAGGAATCTAGAGATTCACATTTCCAGGATGTATGAATCCAACCCTTCTTATGCGGTGCAAGACCAGAATTACCACATGGAGAGGTTTCCCCAAACCGGCTTCGCCCGGTGGGCAGATATCCTACAAATACTAAATTGGGCGAAGCCTTTAAAATATCAAATTATTGGTAGGTACTTACGGTACTTACTGTATCGTCTTTATGAATTCTTCACACAACTGATTAGCAACATTGAGTACATTGAACGTCAATAATTTCAAGCAGGCACATTTCACTTAAGACACCGACCACTCGAAATTAATATGTTTGAATGATAATTACATTAGATCCCACACAAAATATGGACACTCACCCGAGACATAGATAATTTGCCATATCCAGACATGTATTTTATTCATATTAATCCATGAATTAGATTTCAATAAATGATTCTATATATTTGATTCCTTTTAAAAACCGCCAGATCGAGACATAATTCTGAATTTTGATGAGTCCCAAATAAGATGGATGATAAAGCGTAATATAATGTATTGATAAACGAAAAAGTCACTTTGGATCGCTCACGAAGCTTTTAACCAAATGTTCTGTTTATTACAATGATATAATCTACATCTAATCATATTTATGTATACTGTTTGAGGAAAATATTGTATTGGGTCATTGACAACCCGGCCCCGAACCAAATGTCTGAGTCGTCGCCCAGAGCTATTTTCATTTTGGCGCCTTCTGAATTTCATCTCAGGTTGACGTCGTTGATGTAAAAATCGTACACTAGCAGTTAAAAATCCGCTCCGCAGGTTTTTGCTGCTTGGCCCTGCGCATTCTTGCTGGGACTGCCAATCGATTGAAGAGGACTCCCAACCTTTTGCCATTCCCTTATTACTTATCTATTGTGTCTTCTTCCCAAACAGGTGCTTGTAGGATACGCTGGATACAATCACCCAGCGCTTGCCACCTTGTGGACTTTCATCAACCTGTCCCATTGTCTTGTCTATATTTTGTCATACTAACACATATTGTATCTGTATTTCCCCGCTAAGCACTTGCATACTGCTTGCTAACAACGTATGCAGGGACATTGGAGGTTTAGTTTCGTTATCAAATGTAGAGTCATTTTTACAAAAAAAATTAGAGTCCTTGCAAGAGCCTTGAAGGGGTAACCATCTGTTACCTATACCAGGGCGAGTAAGTGGTGGGTCCTCCAATGCTTGGCCCTGCGGGTAGCTTTTGGTTCGGCTTCTCCCAGCTTGAGAGTTGGTGACTATTTTAAAAATCCGATAGGGCCTGGTTCCAAAAATAGCCGGTTCCACGGATCCACTGTGATACAGTATCAGCTGGTCACTGGGACAAAGTAATCGCGACAGGCAATATATTGCCCGCGATACTGTTATTCACAACTCTTAAGGCCCCGCAACCGCGCACCAAAAGAAGAAGACGGAGAGATATGAAATTACGAATGTAGAGGAGAGCGCTAGTATTTAAAGTGACAAAATCGGTGCGAAAATTGTGAAAATATTTAATAAAACAAGACTCGTTTAAAATAGAGCAAAAATCTTGCGAGTGTTGTCTTAAACAGCATTTAAAGGAACACTGTGAATTTTTTCATACATATAACTTGTAAAATAACTGAAACAAACGTGTTTATAATAATTTTTGGAGCATACTTCGCGATTTTTTTTTTATCGAGGGAATTTTATATAATTTGCGTTTCGGCACGATGATTGTCTAGATATTATCTTTAAAAATAACATTTATTTTTTTAAGAGCTTAAAAACTTCGAATGTTTAAGTGAGGTTTGCAAGAAATCGGTGGAAATTCGGGTAACGGCGTCTTAAGTATTACCGTCAATCTTTCCATATCCGGAGAGATACTCAAATTCTACAAATCTGTAGTTACTAATAATAAATAATAAACGAATACATAAGTTATTTTTGAAAAACAGGACAATCTTCACTGTTTTACATGTTCCGTGAAGTATATCTAGCTTTTGCCCACGGTGACGATTTTCAAACTGTACAGTTTGAAAATCGTCACCATGTCGTTTTAAAAAATAAGTATTACATAATACTTATTTTTTAATACAATTTAAACAATTTTGCTAAATTTTATGCACGTAGGTAATTAATATTCTAAAATTCCTATCACAATCTATCATCAGAAACCAAAATAAATCGATCTGAGTTATTATTTCGATTTTTTTTAATACTTGTAACCTTTTATTCGGCAACTAAAGGGTTAAAATCTTTTGGAGCCGCGTTTATGCTTCGAGGCATTTTAAAATACTTTAAACAGCTGAAATTAACCCTCAGAATTTGACTTACAAATTCATGCCTCGGATTCGATTTACTCCAAAACGAAAGCTCAAATCAAAAGTAGTTACCACAAAATTATTTCCAAATGCACTTGCATTACTTCGAGTTTTCCGACACGGTTTAAAATTATTAGTAGTCCTTCAACTCTCCTTAAAACCCGTCTGCTTGTTTAGGAATAAATACATCCCAAAACACGTAATCGCGTTATACTTTCATAAGACTAAAAACGTCCGGAGGTGATTCTACATGATAGTACAAGTAAAAAAGATAAATAACTTTTTTCGAAATTCCAACTTTTAGGGGTAGTTTTGAGGTAAAAAGATAAAATTAGTCCGGCGTGTGCGGCCAGATTTATTATTTTCCGCTGTTAGGATACGGGCCAATCACAATCGAGTCGGGCGCCCGGCAGGCGCTCAGTAAGTAAGATCGTACCTCACACGTAGGATTTTTAGTAGTTACGTCTTTTTGTATGGGAAAAAAATGTTGGAATTTCGGAAAAAGTTGTTAATCTTTTTTACTCCTGACGACCTCCATAGTCCAGTGGCTAAGACTCTTGACTCACATTCCGGAGGTCGCGGGTTCGAACCCGGCATGCGCAAATAAATTTTATTTGATTAATTTGTGTTATTTCACAATTAATTCATTTAAAATAATATATAGTATATTTGCGGCATGTTCCAGAGTGGAAGATACTATTAGTATCGCCCTGGTGTAAGACCACCATTCAGAATTGAAACGTTGCTTGAAAATGGCTTTAGTCGTGTTTAGTGACCAGATCTGAATAGCCAGGTACTTCCCAACCTTCCTCTTCCCCACCTCCTTCCCCTCACCACTACCTTCAGCCTCACAACATACCCCAATTGGGGATGCCATAGTCTCACTGGCTCCAGACGGGAGCAGTTGAGATTCTTGTGTGGTAATCACTGTAAAAAAAAAAAAAAACTCCTACCATCATGTGGAATCACCTCCCGAAGTTAATGCACTTTACCCCCGGACATCCTGTATATCTCTCTTCCTCTCATGCAAACATTTGTATTTTTCTTTTAACCAGAAAGAGAACGAAATAATGCTTCTTAATGTCTTTGAAATATGAAAGCTATCTTGCATTGATATTTTACAATCTCGATCCAAAGTGGATGTTTCACAATTTACGCGTGAAACTGAGGCTTCCGAATTGTGAGGTGAGAATATATTGAACCAAGCAGACGGGTTAAATCTATATTTGTTTTAATAATAATAATAATAATATTTATTTCGCATAAAATTATACAATGAAACATATGTGGAAACTTTGACTAGCCAACTAGGAATGGATCCTGTTTTAGGCCAGTCAAATTGACAAATTTAGTTCATATCATAATTTGATATTACATTGATTAATTATATAAACATATTATTTATTGAATGAAACAAGTGTTACGATTGAATTCCTCGCAGAAGCTTTGGTTAATAGCTACAATTTTGAACTCATCAAAAAAAGAATAAGCGAAGAGAAAAAAACAATGTCTTAAAGTACAGATTTAGTATCGAATGCTTGTTTATCAATAGATAAATGTTTGGACATGTGAATCGCTTGCAAAAATTGAGAATCGAGACAATCTTCAAGCGTGATGACAAAATCCATATTATAATTAACGTGGATGTTTAAACATGATTACAAAAAATAATTATAATTAACGTGAGTGACGTATCCCTCAACTTTACGAGCGGGTAAAGAAACTCAAAAAGAATGTGACTCGAAAAGGATGCAGCAAATGAATAAAAACAATTTGTATATAAATATGACTTAAGTTAGTGTATAAATAGTGATATGAGAAAGTGGTTGATAACCAATTGTATTTATTTCCCTTTCCTTGCTTCATTTTTTCATCCTACTAAGATATTTTCCCTTAGAGCACTTAATATAAAATATAAAATAAAACCGGTAAAGTAAATAAAATCCAGATGGTAATAATAAAAAGAAAGATCACCGCAGGAGTTGAATGTAGAACAATGGGAAGGGTATTGATAAAATAGTAGACAATTTTGTTCTGAAGTGATAAGTTCGTGTTTTTGTTATATTATGAATAGTACGTAATTTTGTATAATTTTGTACGTATTTTGTATAAATTATAATTTACGTAATTTTGTATAATGAAAAGAAAGATCTCCGCAGGAATTTGGTTTGTTATAAACTTTTGAATGAGGTTTTGTTACCTATAAACTTTTCATTCCTCTTTAGATTTAAATTATTGTTGTATTTTTTTAGCCAAACTTAAAATTTTAGGACGTTGAGAATTAATTGTGGAATATATTGTGTCCTGACACGCGATTGTTTTTAAGTATTTATAACACGAGTTCCTCAATATCTCTTGATTTTTGTCCTTAAAAATCAAGAATGTTCATCGAACTCCGATCCAAAGAACATACCACTTAAAATTCCTCAAATGTCTTAAAATTTATATCTGAATTTGAATATTGTGAATATTTTGTCGATAATCACATTATTTAGTGGTGCGTGTCTTAATGGGATGGGCGTATGGATTTACAACGTACACGTAGAGAAGACTGGACTCCGATGTTTTGATTTTTTAAATTATTGTGATTTCAATTTTAGTTTGTGTTAGCACTCTTACAGTTGAACTAAAACGGTAGAGGCTAATGTAATGTTTTACAGTCCTTCCTATATTATTTACTACCCGTTTCATTTTGTAACGAAAAAATATTATGTTAAATATTAATTATATTTTATTAAACTTGTGATTAATACCTACAATTAAAAAAGTTTAGATGAAGTTGAATTTTAAAGTAATGTTTCTTGTTAAAATAAATTTAAATTGGTTGGATTGACAACTTATGGACTTCAGTGTTATATGCACTAAAATAAAATGAAGTAAATTCTTTGGTATATTTAACTCAAAAACGCCAAAAAGCGAACTTTAATCCGTTGAATCCACTGTATTGTGATAGAAAAATATTATTTTTGATGTTTACAATTGGCAAAAAAGTTCGCCGGACAGAAAAATGCCCCATTTCTAAAAAAAATCGTTTTCACTTTAAATGTCGTAGTTTTCTGGCACTCTTTGTAAAAAAATATAATAGCAAAATATAATAATTGCCTTGAGGAAGGAACGGTCTTTCCGAAACCGGTCGGCTTTAAACAAATATACAAGTGGTTCAAGCAAAGTAACATTGTTTCATTTAAATATGATAGTCTTTATATTTTCCCGTAAATTGCACAACGTTACTTTACCGCGTTTTACGCCATGCTCCAGCTCTTAGAGTCTGGTAACAAGGCATCGCATCTACATACATAAACACACACTTCACTACTGTCGATTACACATCAACCCTGATGATGGATATTGTAACGGTAACACGGCGTAATATCCCAAAAATAAATCACAAGAATACTTTTGGCGTGAAAGTCTAAAATCATTTCCAATATTAAGTGTCTTATACAATACTAGCAGACCCGGACACACGTTGCTGTGGCTAACGAAACATTTATAATTAACGCCAACGCTGTTATCAAATCCACACCGCTGTTTGTCAGCCCGCTGCCCGCTGCCGCTTGGCCAGATATATTATGAATTTCTACCAATTTGCACAAAACCCTGAAAAATTTTATACCTAAAAACCTTCCTCACGAATCACTCTACTACTATGTAAAGATGTGAGAAAGAATTTAATATATTTTCATTTTTGAGTCCTGCTTTAGTGACCTGTGATAAATTTTAATACAACACAAGGTACCATCAATACAATAGATATAATGCCAAGTCTCCTATAAACAAGTTAGTTAATGACTTCAATGGACCAACTACTTGATTCATGGAGGCTTTTTCAAGATATTTCCCTTCTTCACACTTTTACATCCTGGTTCAAACATAACATCCTTCCAGCTTTGGTATACAATTTATTCACGCTTCACGCCACATAATATACTTTTCTGAATAAGATTACCAGCAATGAGCTGTTGATTTTCATTTAATTTATTCACTTTCAATTCTACTCGTAATTTGATACTACTTGTAAGAATAAACTAACTCTACGAAATTAATTCAATGTTTTGGATTGATTTTGTTTGTTTTGTTCATATACATATGAATATTACTATACCAGAACATAAAGATGAGGGGTAGACAACAACTACAGCGGGGCACAGAGCGGGAAGACGACTTTGGAGATATGTGATTCGTCAATAACTCAATATGATAGTATATAGGCATCTCACATTATAATATCACCATTTAGTTCTTAAAAGTTAACTCTGATTTTGAATGAATAGACCTTTTTACATGGGAGCGCGAATTGCTCGCCGCGTAATGAACAAATTTGCGAAGTCTAAATACGGCAAAGTAAAGTCCGCCTATTTGCAGACTCCAATATTTTGTTGCCGTATTTAGTTAAGACACTTTTACAAATATTTCATAATTTACTTACCCCAGAAAACATCGACGAGCACACGCCATGTATCTCGAGTGATAGTATATATTTACACGTTTTCAAAACACAAACCAAGTTTTTGCGGTGTTATTTCGTAAAATGCACCGATGAGCGCTCGACGCTGGCTCGCAGAAGAATGATGACGTCACATTTTTTAGATTCACGCGAAGCCCTACTCAACCCTAGCCGGTTCCAATGGAACCGGTATAGGGAAGGGGAAATAATACGCTTTTATCACTTAGGGCAGGTCTACTTATATTCATAAATATGTCTGTGGTTTTGTTTTTTGTTGTTTTTGTTTTCTCATTGGTTGAGAGAGATGCGTTCGTTTTTTTTCTTAAATTTTATTCGCACTAATCAAAACAGTAATTATTTCACTCAATGAGTTAACCCTTTTGTACCTTTCGTGTGTTTCAATAATATATTTTTGGTGGTAATGCTAGAAGTGCTTATGCAAGTTTTTGATAATTTGATTTGGGAACCGGAAAGTATTCTAAAGCTTCCCTTATTTTAAGGCTATGAAGACCAATGTCAGGTGTTCTAGATTGATGAATTTGTGAACTATCTAATGTAAAAGACAAAATATTATTTCTTGGATTTATAAATTTAACACAGGCACATAAGCATTAAGCCTCAGATTTAAACCTACACGGATTTCAGAACTACTTCCTCTCTAACTAGAGCGATTAAAATATGTTTTGTTTTTGTTTTCCAATTGCTGGAATTACTGGCTTTGAGCGCTATTTTTTAATTGAATATTATTTACTTGATCAGGTGGTAGTCGTTCATGTTTAAGTTACGTTGATTTTTGTAATAAATCTCAAATTTTTACTAAAAAGAAAGACAAACATTCCCGGGTTACGAATAAACGAACAATGTTTGAAAATCTCCTACTACCATCACAGAAAGCCGAAAATGTTGCTTGTGTAGTGATGGAGGACTTAGCCAGCCGAGGAATCGAACACGCAACGCCCGGGTGGGACCCAAACGTGATGCCCACTCAACCACTGATCGGTCTAAATTAATTTACAATTATAAATCACGCGTGCACCCATGCACCAACAACCCAAATTAGTATTAAAACGGTGGACGCGATGGTTAATGATATTTACTATAGTTTCCATACACACATTGATGTAATTGATGTTAAGACCTGAAAATTGTTCAATTATTTCGAGACTTTCTAAATTTCTAGACATTTATGTCTCAATAAATATGACGTTACCACTAAATTTCACTCCTATAGTAGCAAATTATTGATGATGTGTGAATACTTCATAGCTCATGAATGCTACGGTTCCGCGACTTTTCATCCCGTCACAAAAATCTGCGACCAAATATCCTCCGACAAAATATCCTACGGACAAAACATTCTAACCTAACTGTTGTTCAAAAATAGGAAAATGGAACAAAAATAATACAGATAACTATAATTTATTGTCTTTACAGCATGTACGTATAATTTTTGTCCCATTTTTATTAGTTTAGGTTAGGTTAAGTTTTAGTAGATATTTTGTTGGGGAATGTTTTATCCGTAGGATATTTTGTCGGAGGACATTTTGTCGCGGGATGAAAAAGCGCTTTACGAATGCTACAGTTTTATAGCATTTTGCAAAGGTTGGTGTTTTCTAGTTCATAATTATTATTCTCGATGTCGATGTCAGTTTTCTTTGCTACGTAAACCAATCTCGTTTTTTCCGAACAATGGTTGAAAAACACGAACTCGACATGAAAACAGTATAAATTTAAGTATTCTTAAAATATTGCTGTATTGATTTCTTCCAATAATAATATTATTGTATTTAGAGATCGATATCTGACTGCTGAGTTGGGGGCAATACATTATTGCTAACCAAGGTAAAAAGTGTTATGAGCTTTATATAAAGATGTTTAGTTTTTTAAAAAAGACCACCCGTTGCTACGAGTGGAAGAACTCGCATATGGATGAGTTTTTTTTTAAATTTTGCTTATTCTAACAATAACTAAAGCGCACTTGAAGTGTTATGTTATTATTATTATGATATAAGAAATAAAGCATTATTAGTACATCTTTCAACTGTGTAAAAACCAGTAATATATCTGTATAAGTTTAATCTGATTATTTGTTTGTCTGCAAAAGTACCTAAATATTCCACAGAATACGTAATATTATCATGTACCTTGTTAGCATTGCCGCATACTTACGGCCTTTTGCTAAACCAAACCTGGAAAGGACACGCAATAAATAGGCCAACAGAACTAGCTCAGGAAGCCGGCGCAAGCAAGGTTCCTCTTAAAACCAAGGCGAGTGTTGTGGTTCGCTTGTGAATTCCTCCTCCTCCTTTCCTCACAATCTCCAGGTCTCTTTCCTCAATCAGAACACAGT
Source organism: Limnephilus marmoratus (assembly GCA_917880885.1). Lineage (NCBI taxonomy): Eukaryota > Metazoa > Arthropoda > Insecta > Trichoptera > Limnephilidae > Limnephilus > Limnephilus marmoratus. Next base: position 26,415,648 of record OU862924.1, on the reverse strand, counting down.
TTTGCACGTAAAGGGTTTATTCATTTAGAAGGAGACAGGGTTTTACAATTGCTAGCCTCGGCAAACTACACATGGGTACTTGCTAGGACTAGTATTCTAACATGGCGGGGAACTTCTCTCTCTCAACTCTCCACACGTGTTAGTGAATTTAAACACGGGATGTAGCACACAAGAGGGGGCAAAGATTCATTTTACTCACAAAGCAGGAAATGAGGTAGTCGTCAGACAGGCTACTGGTGGGCTGGAGCCTTCTCGTGCACAATACACATTATAGAAACAATCACGAGTCTAGAATTTCGGAGAGCGCCATAGCGCAATTACTTGGACACTGTTGCTGCGCCAGGGGCAAGCGGTTGAATGAATGCCGGGTGCCGATCGGCACTAGGGCTACAGACCTCTGCGTGCGGAGAGGGGTGTGGAGAGGGGGGCGGTGCGGCGAGCTGTGCACTGGGACCCAATTCACTAACTCCTCGCAACAGGAATAAAGGACTCTATTCTTTATCTTTTGTAACGTAACAACCTGTTTAATCTGATATATTAAAAATAAATTCAAGCAGATCATGATGAGCTAAGATCCATCAAGATCTGCCCTCATTTCACGATGTGGCAGATCATGATTTGACGAGGTGCATCATGATCTGCCTTTACTATCGGTCTACGATATCTATACTGTAGTTTGGTATGCAACATCATGTAAGCAGCACGATATAAATATCTAATAATTGTTCAGGAGAGAGAAAAAAACAAACAACACGTTCATCCATCTTAACACAAATATATCCCTATCATGTTGCGCGAGGATTGCATAAAAGGCGTTATCTAATTAAACCCATTTTTTACATTATATTTATTTATTTATTTATTTATTTAACTTCTCACCATACATTCTTATTTTTTTATTTTACATACAAAAAAAAATTAACCTCACTAGGACTAGGCCTGTGTTGAGGTTAACTTTTATAAATTTGAGTGATTTTACACACACAACATACTAAAATACACTACATTTAAAACACTAAAACATTATAATAAAGTAAGAAATAAAAATATCATATTAGTGACCAGATGGGTAATTTAAGTATGATTTGTAACAATATAGACCATAAATAAATCTTTAATTACTATACCCACCAAGAAACAAAGCTAGTTCAAAACATTTAGGGTGACACTCCAATTTTGGCAAATGGAACTCAAATAAAATTTATTTATTTAAAAAAAGGTTATTATTCAAAAAACAAATATTATTAAAAAACAAATCTTATTATTTAAAAATTGAAATCTTATTTAAAAAAGGACTAGGATGAAAAAATAGTATGCCAATCCTCTGTTAACACAAATATCTTAACATTCTTTTTAAATTTAGCTAATGAATTGGAAGATTTAATGTAGTCTGGCAGAATATTAAACATAATTGGAGCTTGGTATAAATAGTTTCTTTGGCCAAAAGATGTTTTAGTATGTATTGCCATAAAGTTCATTGTTGAGCCAATTCTAGTGGTATGGATTTGTTGGGTTCTTTCTGCAGATTTAGTATTGATAAAAAATGTACAAATTATTTTAGTAATGTACAGCTGTTTTATACACATAACATTAGTTTCCTTGTAAAGTAGTTTAGATGGATAACGAAATTTTTTTTTGTACATGACTTTAAGAATTAATTTGTGAGCAATATTTAGTGGTTCTACATTGGACTTTAGATAGGATCCCCAGCAAACTATATTGTAAGAAAGTCGAGATTGGACTAAGGCATAATAGACAGATTTTAATTTCTCTTTATCATTTATCAATTTACATTAGCTCCACACAGGAGGTCCTGAGGAAAATAATTTCCCTCAGGGTCTGTGTCATCTTTAGAGATACTGTGTGGAGGATCTTTTTAAGGAAAATAATATTTTCGTGAACATATAAATGTGATTGTTAATAAATCTCTCAAACTAATTGGTTTCATCTCTAGAATCACTTCTGACTTCAAAAACATAAATACCCTAAGAACTCTTTACTCCTTGGTTCGCCCCCATCTTGAATATGCTTGTGTTATATGGTCTCCTTTTTATGCATATTCGTCATATTGAGTCCGTTCAACATCGGTTCCTAAAAGGGATTGCTTTGAGGCTAGGATTAGAGCGAGGCAATTACTCGTATGCTGAAATTGAACAAACTCTAAACCATTCTCCTTTAGAAGACCGTCGGAAAAAATTTGATCTCATTTGTTTCTTCAAAATTATTAACTGTTTAATCGATTCACCTACATTACTAACTCATCACATTCAATATACGTTCTCGTAGACTCAGAAATAAAGACCTGCTTTTTCTCAATCAGCACTCGACTAGTTATGGTTATAACTCACCACTGTCCAGAATGTGTAGAACGGTCAACTCACGCCAAGACCTTGATTTTTTGATATAAGCTTAAATGATTTACATCGCTCTTTAAACAATTGAAGATATTTTATATTTACCCTAATTTTTGCAAAGTCTTCGTGACTTGACACTTCCTATTTTCTTCTATTTTCTCTGTTTGTCTTTTTATCCATGTACCATCCTCATCCTTACAATGTTCATTTCTAAATTTCGTGATAAATTGTTATAAATTGGACGTAAGTCCGTTAATAAATAAATAAATAAATAATGAGAGGAAGTTCTGGGAAAGAAAAAGGTATGAGGGGTGGATAGGATCTGGGATTCAGTGTGTACAGATCATCCGTCATTAAGACCCAGACAAACCTCACCCCATGAACCCGGACACCCTTGCTAAGTCATCAAACGTAACGAAATACTTGGGGTGACCTACGGCAGAGGTGTTGGTTATCCAATAAATGGTTATCGGGGCGGCGGAACCCATACCCGCCTCCCAAATTCTTATATGTATGTATATTGTCGTTGGGCATGCTATACCATGTAACTGACATGAAATAATAAAAAATTAAAAAAACGAGCGTGCTTTAGACCACTCGACTGAAATAAAACTTCGCTAACTTATATCTCCCTCTCAACTTCCGTTCGCCTCGCCCGACCGTTCACCTCACCCGATCATACTTTTCATAACGCTCTCGTCACGCATTCACCAGCTTACTCCCCAAGTCAAGCATGCGTAAAGGCCCGGCCGTTCGCCTCGTCCGATCACACTTTTCGTAACGCTCTCGTCACGCATTCACCAGCTAACTCCCCAAGTCAAGCGTGCGTAAAGAAGTTTTACTTAAAAAAAAACGAGTGTGCTTTAGACCACACGATTGAAGTAAAACTTCACTAACTTATATCTCCCTCTCAACTTCCGTTCGCCTCGCCCATTCACACTTTTCATAACGCTCTCGTCACGCATTCACTCCCCTTACTCCCCTTACTTAGCTTACTCCCCAAGTCAAGCGTGCGTAAAAAAGTTTTACTTCAATAATCAAGGAGGATTGCAGAAACATTTTTATGATGTACCTATATATAGGCTTGTTGAAAAAGTATCGATATATCGATATTTTTTATTCAATATATCGATATTTTTAGCCGATATATTTTGATCCGATATATCGATACAAAATATCCAATATCGAAAATTGTATCAAAAACGATATTTTTTTAAATTTATGTATTTAAAGTCACTAGAATCCAAAACCGTATAGGAACGAACGGAAAAAAGTAACTGTATTGGGTCATGACATCTGGCGGTTGAAATTTTAACTATTAATAGCTTACAAATCTATTGTCTTTGCATTAGTATTTGTGATCACCAATACTATCTCATGTGTGTAGGTACATATATAGAAATGTATGCTATTTTTCGGCATTTTTTTAAGCCACTCCTATGTGTTGGTTCCCAATTGCCTATGATTATTGATTATACCTTGTTTCAAACACGAAGTCCTTTTTGACAGATTAATACGCCAATAGAATGTTACTGAGACGCATACAAACTTTGTATGCGTCTCAGTACAAACTTTGTATGCGTCTCAGTTTACATATAAGTTAGAAAACAGCTTTTTAGTTTTTGATATTTTTGTAATTATTACGTAATAAAAATGAATAGTAATAAAAATACCTTCATTTTTATTGAGATTTTTGTACATTAAAAAAAGCAAATTGTGTACAAAAATTACTATTGATAATATTGAGCTGAATACACTATTATTTTAAAAACGCAAAATCTCTTGAAAATTTGACCGATATATCGATATTTTTTCCTCGATATATCGACGTCGATATTGATATTTTAATAAATATCGATACATCGATATATCGATATTTTTTTTCACTTTCGACATCCCTACCTACATATTTAATAGTAAATAAATAAAGAAATTTATCCTACGGCCTGCAATACCGCGTAAGCGACGTGAAACAAAATGGATCGGCCCCCTGCGTGTAATATTGGGCCAACTCTGAGTGGAGTTGCACAAAAAAAAAAACAGAAGAATTGTAAAATAATAAATTATATAAAAATCCAAACAAGTTTCTCTGTCGTATAAATGATCGTCCAATAAAATTGTATTTTATCTATGAAATGAGATCACTAAATTAAAAATCTTTTATTCAGCTGGGGTACTTAAAAACATTCGTTATTCTATAGATATTATTCCGAGACTAAAAAAATAAGGTGCGTCCACCATAATGCTTTTAACATCTGCGACAAACCAGTTCATTGGATCTATTATGCAAAGTTTATAATAATATCCATTGATAACCTAATATCTAATGCATTCATTAAAATATACGTATTACAGATGATATACAATAAAGAATGAAAAAAAAAACGCAGGCTACATGACTTCATAGAGATGCGGTGGCAAAGCAACGGTTAGAAAAAAGTATATACTATATTCATCCAAATGTTTCAATTCAACCCAATTTATTCTTTTTAAAAACATTACAAAATTAACATTTCAAAGCGTTTTTAAAAGATAGAAAATATTTAAGATAAGACAAGCAGATTTAGACTAACAGCAACAAAGCTTACGGTCTAAATTGTGCTTCATTTTTTTTTTTTTTACATGAGCTCCACACAGGAGGCCCTGAGGAAAATAATTTCCCTCAGGGCCTATGTCATCTTTGAGGATGCTGTGTGGAGGGTTATTTTAAGGAAAGGAAGGAGAGGAGAGTTCTGGGAAGGAAAGGGTTTAAGGGGTGGGTAGGAATCTGGGGTTCAGTATGTCCTGGTCATCCGCCTCCAAGACCTAGACAAACCTCACCCTGAACCCGGGCACCCCTGCTAAATCACCACACGTAGCGAACCACTTGGGGTGACCTATGGCAGAGGTGTTGGTTATCCAATAAAGGTTCGCGGGGCGGCGGTACCCATTCCCGCCTCCCATTGATGTTAACCATCTACAATCAGTACAAAATTCTATGGTTAAGTTATTAATTCAAAAACACATTTTTTCGCAGAGACGAAACATATCATTGTTGTATGGGAATTTAACAATATCAACGGTGCAGGCCCTATTATGGTACCAAATATTGAGTCAGCACATGTCTGAGTATAATTATTAAAGGAAATTAGAACATGAACATAATACAAGGTTCACAAAGAATGAAGAAATGCTTGTTCCAAAATATAATAATAACTGCGGACGGCGAACCCTGGAATATAACATGCCAAAAAAATTTAACTTGTTACCAATTAATATAAAAAAAATGCGATTCTACAAATAGATTCAGATATATGCTGAAACAATGGTTACTAAATAGAGATAGTTTACATGAATTCATATGTGTTAATTGTGATAATCTGTATATTTATGGTAATAATATTATGTACGTATGTTTAAATTGTAACTGAACATTAACATCCTGATCAGTGGCGGACTAAGGGGGGGGCGGGGGGGGCGGTCCGCCCCGGGCCCCCAGTCTTGGGGGGCCCCCAAACGCCTTTAGTTCCCTTGAAAAAACCTTAAAAAAGCCTTAAGGCACCACTGTAAAAAAAAATTGTTATTTTTATTTCATTTTTTGAAAGATGCACTTGTTAAAAATGCTCTTAACATTTTTTTAAGGAAATTCGAAAAATTGACGAAGATACAGCATTTAATATCAATGTCAGGGCCGGATTAAACATGTCGGGGCCCCTACTCAATGCACGCCTCGGGACCCCTTAACCACAGGGGCCGCTAGCCGATGCGTGGCCCCTAGACAATTATCTACACTTCTTATAAATATAGTGGCCTACACTGCCTTATGGACAATACGGCCCTGCCAGGGCCGGCTTAAACATGTCGGGGCTCCTAAGACCCTTTACCCTAGGGGCCCCTACCCGATGCGGGGCCCCTAGGCATTATCTACACTTCTTATAAATATTACGGCCCTGGCTACAGTGACTGGATTTTCGAAGGCAGTGGCCTACACTGCCTTATGGACAATACGGCCCTGCCAGGGTCGGCTTAAATATGTCGGGGCCCCTAGGCAATGTACTTCTCGGGACCCCTTTACCCTAGGGGCCCATACCCGATGCGGGGCCCCTAGGCAGTTGTCTTCACTTCGTATGGATATTACGGCCCTGGCTATAGTGACTGGATTTTCGAAGGCAGTGGCCTATACTGCCTTATGAACAATACGGCCCTGCCAGGGGCGGCTTAAACGTCTCGGGGCCCCTTTACCCTAGAGGCCCCTACCCGATGCGGGGCCCCTAGGCAGTTGCCACCCGTCTTATGGATAATACGGCCCTGGTTATAGTGACTGGGTTAACGAACAGTTTAAGACTTGGTGCATGGTGCATGCAAATAAGATGTATAGTTTTTCTAATAATAATAAAATGCCAACTGGGTTGAAAAACGTAGTTTAAAAACGCGTTCAAAGTTTTGCCGAAGGATAATTCAACACACAAACTGTTTAAAACGTTTTCATATAAGATTTTCAATTTTACGAATTTGGTGAAAGCATTATTAACAAATGCATCTTTTAGAAAATGAAATAAAAAAGTGTCATTTTTTGTTAGTGTCCTGGTGCCTTTAAAATATGCTTTTAGTACCTATCTAAGAGAGATGGTTTAGAGTTCGGAGGTCCCATACAAACTTCATCGCATACATATAAAATAGGAATAAATAAATATGCACTTCGTATTTTTTTACTCTTAAGCCCTTTGCTGAAGGTTATCTCATTATTACAGATAGTAATAAAATAGGTAAGTAATTAAAAATATTTTGAATACGAATTTTATATTCGAGCCCTTTATAAAAAATCCCTATGTGGTGCCATAGTTACTGGATTTTCTAACAGCTTAAGACTTGGTGCATGCAAACCGGATGTATAGTTTTTCTAATATGTTGTCAACCAGGTTGAAAAACGTAGTTTCGAGAAAAACGCTTTGAAAGTTTTGCTGAAGGATAATTCATCATACAAACTGCTTAAAACTTTCTTTAAATTTTCTTGAAACATTAGGTGATAGCATTATTAACAAATGCACCTTTTAGAAAATGAACAAAAAATGACAATTTTTTTACAGTGTCTTGATACCTTAAAACCTTGTTTAGGATTTGATCAAGGGAACACGGAGGCGTTTGGAGGTCCCCCAGGACCAGAGGCCCGTGTGAACTGAATAAAAATCTTGTAAAATTACTTCAACTTTTTAAACTAGGGGAGGGCATCATTTAGCTTTGCCGCCCCGGGCCTCTGATGGGCTTAGTCCGCCACTGATCCTGATGACAAACTGCTTTATTGCGGTTTAACGGGATTGTACCTTGAAAACCATGGGCATAAACCTATTATGGTGGTAGAAAAATCCATTTAAGGCAATGTATAAAGAAAATTAAAAAAATATATATATTGTGATATATAAAATATGAGTTGCATATATAAACATGTACATTTTATAAGGGTCGACCGAGATCTCGGTGTCGGTCGCGGTCGTGGCATTCTCGGCTACAAATTCTACCGAGAACTCTGTCTCGGTTCTCGGTGAAAAATCGCCGAGATTCTCGGCCATAACCGAGACCGTTGTAAGTAAGTACGGTATAGGAGAATGGGATTCAAATCTACAGCGCGCGTTCACATTCATTACTTGGTGTCAGAGCGTGAGAGAGCTGTCGATTGTGATTGGTCGGCTAGGGTTTGTTAGGGTGTGTTATTTCGATTTAATGTGTTTACTAAGTAGGTATAATGTTTTTTTGTTGCTGTACTATGAAAAAATAGCGCATTTTAATTTTTTTACACAATTTATCTATTCTCGGTCTCGGCTCTCGGTCTCGGCGGAGATTTTAATTTATTCTCGGTCTCGGTCTCGGCCGAGAACGAAAAACCTGTCTCGGTCGACCCTTAATATTTTACAAAATATTGAGGTCATTTTTGGTCATCTATACCTTATCAGAAAAGAGAAGCTCTTGTGCCTGATAAGGGAGCCACGATTCTTACTAGGTTTTAAGTTATAATATTATGTTTTGTACAAAATATTTACTTTTTACTATAAGTTTTTTTTTGAAAAAAGTTTAATTTTATTTATTTGTTCTGATTGGTTGATGATACGGCGTAATTCGGAAGGAAGGTTATTATAGTTTTTTATGGCTTGGAAAATATAATGATTTTGCATCTGTAATAAATTGGTTTCCATTTCTCATTAGTTTGCAAAATTCTAAATATTCTTCGTTATTTTTTTCTTTACACATTTTTATAATGGAAGCTTGCTTCAAAGTCATCGACATTTGGTACTGGAAACAATTTAAAAAGTGATTCTATTGAGAAGGTAGATTTAAAAAAATATATTACTTTGATGTTGATTCTTTGCGAAACTTTTACTGAGCTTAGATTGTTTTTGTAAGATCCTCCCCAACCTATAATTCCGTACATAAGTAAAGAATGAACAAGGGCATAGTACACATTTTTTTATTTATTTATATTTAAATATTTATTTGGGGATCAACTGTCATGGAATCATAATCGACATCCCTGATTCCATTGTGTGGTAAATCGATGTTAGACGTTGTTAAAAACATGGACATCCGGAAAGAATGCAAGATTGATGTAAACGTGAAGGATAAAATTAAGAAAGTGACGCTTAGTAGGTTTAGATATGGCAGACGCACAGAGAAAGCAGTGTTAGGAGAATTTTATGACACGAAAGTAAATGGTAGAAGAAGACGGGAACGCCCGAGGAAGACATGACATAACCGGGTGAATCAAATACTTGCGTCGAGCCATGTCAAGAGTTAGAATATCTGAATAGTATATGTGAGAATGTATGAATATGAATGAAGCAAGGAGTCTGTACTAGAGATGGGTAAGTTCTGCATTTTGCTGGGGGCCTCCGAGACGTGCTTCCTTTTTAAAAGTACTCGATTTCTAGGAGCAGGTCCCAGGTCCGAGTTCTTGGGTGCGGGACTTGGTAATGGGTGCTGTGGTGGCTACCGGGACGCATGGGTTCTCTAGGAGTTGTCAATTTCAAAAAGGAGTAGGAGTAGGATCGGCTTCCAACGAAGAACCTGAGTTCAAGAGCCCATTCCAGCTGAACCTACACATCGCTAGTGTGTACCGAGACAGATTTATGTGGCGGCCTGTCCTCTCTGACTACCCCTGCGGAGAAATTAGTTGCTTTTTCATCTAAAAAAGTTTTCCTAATGCTAGCGGGATCAAGGTGATCGTGTGTCATTGGATTTGACAAACGGTGGTCAATTTCAATAAAACGGTATCCACAAACACATTATTGTTTTTAATTTATGAAGCATTTAATTATTAATTCAAATATTCGAAAGAACATTACTAAAATAAAAAGTTAATAAATGTGATGATATTGATGTCGTTTTTTTATCTCTGAAATAAGATTTAAACGTATAGATTAGGCACTTGACTGAGTGTAACGAAATTCTAATTTAAATCGACCGTTTAGCATTTCATCCATTTTGTAAATTTGTTGGTACGTTCCATTTCGGTTTTCGAAAATATGCTGCATCCACTTCTATGTACCATGTGTAAAATCTACGTATGTATTCTTTATCATCTAAACACACCTGTATGCACTAAAATATAAAAAATGTAAATGTATGTAAAAGCCCGTAAGGGCGTTAATGATTAATAAATAAATAAATGACTCAAGCAAGCCTAACTTTGACCAGATGATGGCTAACTTTGACTAAATGGCTAACTTTGTCTAGGTAGCTAACTTTGACTAGGTGGCTAACTTTGACTAGATGGCTAACTTTGTCTAGGTGGCTATCTTTGACTAGGTGGCTAACTTTGACTAGATGGCTAACTTTGACTAGGTGGCTAACTTTGACTAGGTGGCTAACTTTGACTAGGTGGCTAACTTTATGCATTTCAAATCATGGTACCCACCCACATGCCTGGAGAAAATTTGATAAAGAATTGGATTGAAATAATGATCTGGTAACATGACTCCCGCTCTTAAAAATTGAGTCATGATCCAGAACTACCAGTATGCTTGTTTTGTTCAAGCTTTTGCCTCATGTCAGTTCAATTATAATAAAATGGTTGATTGGCTTAGGTAGGGTGGAATCTGAAAAACCATTAAATAATGTCACTTAAAATTTTACATGGCCTATTAACGGCACATTTAGTAAAAATTTAGTACACATATTAATTAAATAATAATAAAAAAAAACATTTTTCTTTTCTTTTTCTTTTTTTGTTATAGAATAAATTTTCTGGCATTTTTATTATTTTATATTTAATTTAAAAAATTAAAATGAACATTTTGTAAATTTTTTTTTTCTTTTGCATTCTCACCAGCATTTGGTTCCTTAGAACGGGCAATCTGCCTAGCTAGGAACTAATATCGACCCACAAGACATAATAACACTTGTACACATTTTATAGTTATTTTTCAATGTTATTATTATGTTATTTTTGCCATACAAATGTATCAAATGTAATGTTATAAATAAAAAAAAAATAAAATAAAAATGTCCGAGCCTACAATATACCAATGCCATCAAAGTGACGCAAGCTAGAGGTATAGAGTAGCAAGATCTCTCAAAATTGCCAACACATGACATAAGCAGTAAATCACTATTAAACGGCAGTGTATTTGATATACCACCGTAAAAGAATCCGTGCGAAAACGGCGCTAGATACACTTTCGGTCTAGATATATTGCATTTATATTATAACCAAAGAAATCGAAAAAATTCCCACACAATCGCGAAATGTATCGATTTTTCAATCTTGATAAATTTCCCTCATTAAACCACGTTCAAATAAAACAATACATGCATTATGGGTGTCAGGCAATAGCAAAACAATAATATATTATCACAATCCCTGGGTATTTAGTATTTAGACGTTATCACCTTGAGATCAGTCGGATATTAGTATGCAATTTGTATGTGATTCGATTTTTTACCTGTCGTGCGTGCGGATAAGAAAATAACAACTTTTTACTGAGCCATGCACCTTAAAATGTGAGAATTATTTTTGCTTGCTCCAGGAATTCAAGTTGAAACTTTACTTTATATTCTTGAATAGTATGATGTGAATTCCAAAGTAACAATGTACAATTTACACCAACGAGATTGAGTTAAACATTTCGCCTAATTTAGAAATAAATATTGTTCAAACCGTATTTATCTAGGGCGCTACTTTTGTAAATAACGGATACAGGGCGTGCGCCATTAGATCTTAAGGCAGGCGTCCAGAGTTCAAACATTTGTCGCGATTTTCCGTGAAAGTCTATCAAACATTCAAACATAACATCTTTTGTTTTCCGTCTCCTCCGTTTGGTTGAATGATTGGTGCGAAGTTCGCGCGATCACACACAATTTGCCCCCCCCCCCCCCCGGTGACCAAAATCCTAAGCAACCCGCCGCTCATTTGTATGGAGCGTGACATTTTGAAGACCCCCCCCCCCCTAAACGTGTCACGTAGTATGGGTACGTTCCCTAACCAATAATTATAAAACTCATGCTATTTCTCCATAGGTGTCCGTCTTCGCACCTATTATTTGCTAGATGACGTGTAACCGTCCCATGCATAATAAATTAAAACACGCAGTTAAAAACCCGTTCCGCAGTTTTTTCTGCTAGGCCCTGCGGGCGGCTTTTGCGTCGGCTTTGCCCAGTTTGAGTGTTGGTGACCAATTTATAAATCCGATAGGAACTCGTTCCAAAAATAGCCGGTTCCTCAGATCCAGTGACAGCTAATCACCGGGACAAAGTAACCGCGACCGGCAATGACGTCATATGTAATATAGGTATAGATGCGTGGTATTATTATTCATAACTGCCAGTTACAATAATAATCATATTTCTATCAATCTCTCCACATCCGGAGAGATTCACGAAATTACAAATTCAATAGTACCTACTTACGCCTGCCAGTCGACGTTCTTCACGCTAGCTGTTAACGTAAGTGGTGCCATATTTTGGCATTATCGGTTACTTGCTTGAATTTGGTTCCATTACAAAAGTAGCTTTTTAACAGACTTCAAGGTCGAAGATGGTTTTGCAAAAGGCGCGGCGTCAGATATGTATTCGATGTCGGGTTCTTAAATTTCAACCTTACGGTCGCTAGGCAATTAATAACGTCCGGTGGTCCACAAATACTGTTTGTTAAGAAAATTAGACAGCAAATTGTTTGGAACCTTCGCTCTTGAGCAAAACAAAGGAGCATTGGGGACGATGTTCGAACCTAACTTTAATGTGTTTTGACTGAGGCTGAACGCAAGTTTTCCATTTGTGTTTCCATCAAGTTTTGTTTTTTATTGTTAATTTAACCCTTTGCCACCTCCGGTAAAAAAACCATTCTAAATTGTTTTATCTAAGGAAGCAAATACTTTGTGGTGTGACATTATAATATATTAAATGAAAAAAAAAACACGCTTAAAAACTGGTGTTTTACTAAGTGTGTTTTTTTTATTTAATACATTTTATATTGAATTTTTTAATTCAACTCCGATTCTCGTTCCAGTGCTCAGACAATTAAACGTACATACATTCATGCTTCCAAATTTATATATTAGATTTCCTCACACATTCATTCATGTTATTCTATGTAAAAGTTACACTATTTATCTCAATCGACGGTGTCACGCGTTCCTGAACGTCCCCGATTCAAATACACAAAATTTTTCTTTTTATTTTTATTTAAAAAAAGAAAGACAAACATTCCCGGGATACGAATAACCCAACAATGTTTGAAAATCTCCTACCACCACCACAGAAAGCCGAAAATGTTGCTTGTGTTGTGATGGAGCACTTAGTCAGCCGAGGAATCGAACACGGGACGCCTGGGTGGGACCCAAACGCGATGCCCACTCAACCACTGACCGGTCAATGACTACCTATTTATTAGAGAAAGATTTTTACATTATGCCAAGACGATAACGAAGTTATTTGGAGATTTTCTGAAGGTATGCGAAACATCGAATCTAACGAATATGTCATTGCTTGAAGCGCCATCCATTAAGAATGTCAAAACGACATTGCTATGGAAATTAGTATTGGCTGTCTGCTGGAAAACCATCAATTTGATTTAATGTACAAAATATATCATTATCGGAAAATTATAAGCTTGGGACATGTTTTACACGACCTGACAGGCTTATTCCATTTGGACTTATTTTTGTCCACAATTAAGTTTTTCGTTGACAATTTGTGGTTGCATAAAGTAAATTTTTTTTTACATAAACACAAACAGGAGGCCCTGAAGAAAATAATTTCCCTCAGGGTCCATGTTTTGATACAACGACGTTTGTTTAATCCGGAGCATCTTGTATTAAAATATCGGTAGAACAATACCGACTAATAATACTTAAGACGCCGCAACCGGGCTCAAAAAAAATAAGATGGAGAGAAATGAAATTACGAATGTTAGAGGAGCGCGCTAACATTTAAAGCGTCAAAATCGATGCGAAAATTGCGAAAATGTTTAATAAAACACGACTCGTTTAAAATAGAGCAAAAATATCGTGGAACGTATCTTAAGTATCATTTAAAAAAACATTGTGAATTTTTTCACAACTATAACTTGTAAAATAACTGAAACAAACGTGTTTATAATAATTTTCGGAGCATACTTTGCGATTTTTTCCTATCGATGGAATTTTATATAATTTGCGTTTCGGCGCGGGCAAAGTCTAGATATTATCTTAAAAAATAACATATATTTTTTTTAAGAGCTTAAAAACTTCAAATGCTTAAGGGAGATATGTAAGAAATCGGTAGAAATGCGGGTAGCGGCGCCTTAACACCGAAAAGTAATATACCTACACACAAAATTCAGTTATAAAACAAGTTGCAGTTTTATAAACCTTTTAATTTATTTTTTTATTCAATTCGTTTCATACATTTTTAATAACGTTATAGATGTTAGGTCTAACTCGTTATAAATGTACCGTTTAAATAATGTACTTGCGCTGCGAAAACTTGTAAGTGCATTATAGGACATAAAAATATATCGAGCTTTTGATCAACTGTTTTTAGGAAGTACATGGCTTTCCCCCCAGGTGAGTTCTTGAACAAATTGGTATGGCTGCCTTTAAAGTAAAGGAGGTTATTGTGTCGTCCGCTAGAGTGTAAAACGAAAATACATTTAGTATATATTTTTCAAAAATGACCTTTGAATGCCAATTTCATTTCTTTTGCTCATTTCTATGCCCAAAATAATTTTCAGAACCATCTTTGTTGTATTTAGATAAATATATATATGACAAAGTTCTAAGTTTTAAATAATTTTAAATACTTAATAATTTATTTAACAAGATTCTAACATCACTTACACTCTTTATTTTGTGTGCATAATTATAACGGTTGAGGTGTTACAGGGTGCATTATAGTTCGTCACTTTTCTAACTTCGCCTTACCATGTTATGAGGGTTCAAAGTTTGCAAAGAGGGATTTTCGTAATTTATTTATCAATTTTTGGTTTTGAGGTTCAATCTTATGTAAAGTATTTTAGTTTGTCATATTTGAATGGAAAATATTTAAACAGGTCGTGGCCGTAGCTTGGATTGCATAAGGGAAATATAATTAAAACCTTATGCAATGAATTATTATGGCCTCATTAATATGGTTCTATTTGCAATATAATAATACTCATTAATATAGTTCATTAGGTGTGTTCTAAAATGATGAGCTTACGTCCTAATTAAATATTTTCCTTTAAAAGTTCAATTAAATTACTATCCCCACTCCACTCCCCCCACCCCACCCCCCTCTCAACCCCCCCCCCCTCGCCACCCCTTTCCCCCCCTCCACTCCAACCCCCACTCTCCCCCTCCCACCCCTCCCCCACTCCTCAACCATCCTTACCCGTTACATTCATCTCTAGCGAGCCACCTTTTCCAATTTTTTTATACAAATTTCATAATGCCAGAGCTAGCAAATTTAATAGCCTATATGTTTTTCTGATGTATGAACTATATTATTGTAAAGTTTCATTAAAATCCAATTAGTAGTTTTTGCGAGAAAGATTAACAAACATACATACATTCATCCATACATCCATGTATCCATACAAACTTTCGCCTATATAATATTAGTAGGATTTTCACATAATATTATATATAGATATGATTATAGATTTTCATGGCCAAAAGTACTTTCGTTATTTTTTGTTATTTATCGCAACACGTTGTGGCGACAACACGGCATTATTTGCGGATGTTATTTAATAATGTCCGCCATCTTAAACTGTACGAAATTCGGCACCAAAATAGAATACACCCTTTTTTCATCACGCCCGTAAGCCAAGAAATACATTTTTATAAAATTATTTCATCATATCTGCTGCAATTCGCTACGTAGCAGAATAGGCCTCAGAAAATACATGAATGTTTAGTATTTGAGTAAGAAATCTCGATACCCCGTTGTGCGTAGCGAAAAACTAAATGCATATACATTTAAATGGCTCTCGATTCGGAATAAATAAACGTGAAATGTGTGTTTTAGTTCTGAAAAACCATAAAAAATAACCGCGTCGTTAATTGAGATACATCTCGGGTTAATTGAAATTATGCGCCAACCCGCTGTTAACATATTAAACCTGTGAATGCTGTCGAGTCATAAACTGTGATTCGAATTCCCGCGTTGATTTGAACACTAATTACTTCATATGATACAAGTTTGTTGATGTAAAATTGTAATTTTTTCTTATTGGTTGTAATAAATATATTGAATATTTGTTTCTTGATGCCCTTCTCTTTAGTGGTATTTTTTTGCTTATAAGGGAACGTACCCATACTACGTGACCTGTTCAGGGGGGGGGGGTCATCAAAATACCACGCTTGGTCACAACGGGGGGGGGGGGGGGGGGGGGGGGGGGGGGGGGGGCTTAGGTTTTTATCACGTAGTCAATCTAGAAATCTCGCGTTTTTTTTCGAGCTACGAGGGGAGGTTTTTAAGTTCGCGGAATGGGAAGGTAAGTGATTAATGGGGGTACCGCTGAATTAGGTACTAATTGAACAACTCATTTTTAAGATAAACACCGGGTTTTATCGTAATTAGGTCATTAGTCTTTGAGCTATCGTCGACCAAACACTTCAATCGGGAAGATATTGTGAAATGTGGAGAAAATTGAGTTCCGCGCTGTTATAAAGTTCCTTTAAGTTAATTTAAAGATCGGAAAAATGTAGGTATTAGGGTAGTAGGTGAATTTGTTGAAAAGGAAAAATAATTTTTGGTTTTTATTTCCACTCCTTACCCAATCCGCAAACTTAAAAACCCACCCTCGTACATTCAAATAAGTGAAAAAGTTCAGGGAACGTGTTTGTTGAAGATGATTGAGATGAAAAATGTTTATAAAAATAACAAGATTTTCGTTTCCATAAATTACGTTCCGGTTTCAATATATTTTGACATAAGTTTTATCTTGATAATATTTTTTCCACTTGTAATGCATGCACTCTTGCTGTCACGCTGCAAGCGCCGTATTAATAAAGACAAATATAAGCCAAATAATGCATTTTTTATTTTTTGTTAGCAAAAAATGATTCGAAACCATATTTATGAAATACTACGTGAAAACTGTAGGGGGGGGGGTCTTGGAATATACTACACGTGGTCACCGGGGGGGAGGGGGGGGGGGGGGGTAAAAAATTGCAAAAAGTGTGTCACGTAGTATGCGTACGTTCCCAAAATGAGAATTTATTTGATTTTATTTGATCAACAGTGGAGCGTCCATCTCAAACGGGCGTAAAGATCGCACTGAAGCAGCTACCAAGCCAGATCATCGCTCGTTTTTTAGGGTAAAGTCTGAGCTATACAGTAGCCGTATGCCGCCAGATTTTTAGAAATGTAATTTAATAATGTCCGCGTCGCTGAAAATTAGGAAAGGTCCTTAATTTTTGGACAACCTTCATAGAAAAGAACGAGTTTTTTGAGGTCGTGTCATTTGGTGACAGATACATAACACGATTTATCTTTATAATATTTTATTTTATTTTCTGTGTGCACTCATCGATGAGTGGCACAACCAATTTCGATAATGAATTTATGGATTAATAAATAATCAAAATCGTAAATTTGAATTATTATCAGATTTATTCGGGTACCCACTCACGTAATTGAAAAATTATGTGTTTATTACAGACACTTTGGAAAACTGATTTCGTAGTTTCAAGGATAAAATGGTATTTTATAAATTGAATCGGGGACCGTTACTAACATATTGGATTGACAAATTTTAGAATGCCAATAAATCTAACGTTCATCCAAAACTGCTTACGAATTACAGTTTCAGATGCACTAGTAATGGACCGTAAATACTAAAATCGAAACGAAACGAAGGAAAAAGTGTGTAGGAAAAACAAGGAATGCAAGGAAAATGGATAACCAATCACTTACCGCTGTATCTCGCTGGAGCACACGACACAACCACAATATAGTAATAATATATAATTAGACCGCGATGCCTCGAGATACAAAACGATATTGTACTTCCGAGATGGTCAAATTCTTTCTTTTTACAAAACGATACTGTGTACACGAAAAACACCAACAACTTGCTTCCAAGGAAGTTCCAATTTATTTTTTTAAGTTGTTCTTAGTTATTTATTTATTTTATTTATGCCCATTTAGGCTTTTACATATATATATATAACAATAATAATAAAAAAAATTGTATAAAAATATAAAATATTTTTATACAAAATTCTGAATAACGGCCTGGACTCTCCTGAACTCGTAAATTATTTAAGAATTCACATACCTGCAAGAACAACCAGACTAAACCATTTTTTTCATTTGCCCGCGTACAGAACCAACCTTAGAAAAAATTCTCCAATCCCCCGTATATGCGCGCAATATAACACGCAATTTAACAATATCGATATTCTTAATAATACTCTTGTGAAATACCGATACGAAGTCAAGCGTACGACCACAAATGTGAATTAAATTAATGCACAGCTATAGAAAAGGTACAGCATGAGCATCTCCTGTTCCCATCCCATCTTCCTCTGCCTCTTGCCCTTTCCTATTCCTTCTTCCTTCTAATATACTTACATTTATATATTTTTGTTAATTTCATTTTCATGTCATAGTTATAACTAGGGCTCGGATAAATATGTATTAAAAAATTCAAAATATGTACATATAATATGGACTAAAAAATGTAAAATATGGACGGATATATTTTGAAACTAAACTGATAGGTACCTAGACAGTAGTAGTAGGTGACTTGGGTACGTAAAAATAAAAAGATGCGCAAGGAACAGCAAGCAAGTAGAGGAAGAGAATCAAAAATCAAATTACAATAATACGCGAGAGAAATGAAACACGGGCGGCCGTGTGGTGGGGAGAATGCAAATACGTAAAATTATATCAATTTTTGTGAACTAACTCATGTTTTATGATATGAAAATCGAAAATATGGATGATTGTGATATTTTTTGTAAAATATGGACTTGACCATGAAATATGGAAAAATATGGAAAATAAAAATGAGTTTTTCACAATCTATATATGATAATCTAGGTAGAGAACACATACGAGACCGAAAATCATGTAAATTAAAAATATGTATTTACATATTAATCCGGGCCTAAGTTATAACCAATTAAAATTTTGTATTATATCATAATAACCATTAGCATAAGAAACTGTTTTGGCTTACCTCATTTTTGACCGCTACATTTTTAACATCCTGTATAAAACTGCTGTTTGTTTCTTACAATAAATAAATAAATAAATAAACATAATTTACGAAATTATACTAGCAAATAGTGCAGGAAATGAATGTTTAGAACGCTTGCACAAAAACAAATATAAAGCAAAAATTTTATTGAATTTGATCCACACAGTATGCAGGCACAAAATATAAAAAAAATACAAAATAGCTCCTCTCCTTCAGCCGACAAGACACCACCAATATGCTAGTATATTC
The DNA here is from genome assembly GCA_917880885.1 of Limnephilus marmoratus. Classification (NCBI taxonomy): domain Eukaryota; kingdom Metazoa; phylum Arthropoda; class Insecta; order Trichoptera; family Limnephilidae; genus Limnephilus; species Limnephilus marmoratus. The sequence goes on along the minus strand of OU862924.1, from coordinate 26,396,406 downwards.
AAACAGTTTCATCAAAACATTCCCCTACTTGATAATGTACCATGCCAAGATTTTTTAGTGCATTTAGACTTTTAGAGCATTTTTAGTGCTTTTAGATGACATTTGATGATTTAGATGAGATGTGTCAAAGTGGCAAACTGATGACTGAGGAACCGAAAGTCACGGGTTTAAATCACATGGTTTTTTTTACATGAATACCGCACAAGAGTCCCAACTGCTCCCGTCTGGAGCCAGTGGGACTATCGCATCCCCAATTGGGGTTTGTTGTGAGGCTAAAGGCAGTGGGGAGGGGAAGGAGATAGGGAAGAGGAAGGTGGGGAAGTACCTGGCTATTCAGATCTGGTCACCAAACACGGCAGAAACCATTTCAAGCAACGTTTCAATTCTGAATGGTGGTCTTACACCAGGGCGATACTGAGAGTATCTTCCACTCTGGAACGTGCCGCAAATATACTATATATTATTTTAAATTAATAAATTGTGAAATACACAAATTATACAATTTATTTGCCACGCCAGGATTCGATCCCGCGACCTTCGGAATGCGAGTCAAGCGCCTTACCGCTGCACTACGCTGGCTGGCGGCTGGGTACACATTGTGCTAAAATAAATTTAACACATCTTATCTTTCTTCACCTTTCTTCACTTCCAATCTTTCACTCTGGAAGATCGGAGGTTTCGCACTAGTGAGATACCGACATTCAGGTTCAAAATGTTGTTTTAAACGACCTTAGCTTTGTTAAGTGACTAGATTTGAATAGCCAGATTCTTCCCTAACTCTCCTGTTCCAAATATAATTTGCCTAAAGATTCTATGAAAATTGATTCCCCGAAAGTTCATTCTTATAACAATATCCAGTCAGCTTAGGGAAAATACAGTATGCCTCGTTAATAACTAAGTGTCACAGAAGGGATGTGCAGAGAGGATGTAATAACAAAAGTATTAAACATATTTTCTTTCAATGCATCAAGGATAAAACTACTTGTCTGTATATTGTGTTAGTATAATCTACCAGCGTAAATGAGATAAGACCAAAAGTTCACGCATTCGTGGTAGCCTGGGTGTCACAGACATAATAGTAAGCTGGAGGAACGACAGTTGAGATGGTATGGGCACATAAGACGGAGAACATCAGACCACACAGTGAGGCAGGCAATGTCTATGGAGCTTCATCGACAGTCATCCAGAGGTAGACCGATGAACTCCTGGATGACTCAATGCTCCAAAATTCTTCAGAGAAACGGCCTGGATGAAGGCGATACTCAGAACAGAAGAAATTACAACCTGAGAACGAGAAGAGCCGACCCCAACAGCCTACCTAGGCAATGAGTTGGGACAGCGCAAGGAAGAAGAAGACAAGCGTAAATGCAGGTAATTCCATTAATGGAGGACTGAATGCCGTTAGCGCTGATAAAAGAACTGTCAAAAGAAGCAAAGCTAGCAGTCCACCATAGGTTAACGCTAGGAGTCCTGGTATCTACCCTGATGTATGGCAGTGAGGCATGGAACTGGCAGAGGAAGGATGAAAGTAAACTGAATGCTGTTGAAATGAGTAAAGTGTAGTGTAGAGATCCCTGAGGCGGATGTGTGATAAAACCATGTATGATCGTGTGAGAAATGTGGATATTCGCAAATAATATAAGGCTGATGTAAGCATAATGGGTAAGATTAAGAAAGGGACCATCAGATGGTTTGGGCATGTAGAGAGAATGAAAGAAGAAAATAGTGTGGGAAGGATATTTATTTATTATTTTTTTTTCAGGTTCTCCATAAAACAGTTATACACCAAATTATTACGGAGAAGATTACAAAATTTAAGAAAAAAAAAGGTCCAAGGGGTCAGTTTCACTATGTTGAGACTTATGTCAAAAGATAGTTACTGAACTCTCTATAGGTAACATTGAAGATGTCGATGCTCAATGTAGAATCGTTAAGCAGTTGAATTGCTCTATTTAATGGGGCATTCTGAAAGGAAGAAGTTCTCGCTTTCGGAGCATAAAAAAGTGCGTGCGATCTCCCACGAGTGTACGCGTTAGGGACGTATAGGTTAATCTCCTTCAACATAGGTGGATTCAGTACAGTACCGAAGATCAGCTTAAAAAAATTTTTCCTCAAAAATATTTTTCGGCGGGATTCTAAGGTATTACGATCGAGCATTCCTGTTAAGAACAACGATGAATACAGGAATAGGTAGTATGTATATTCCCTCATATACAGGTAACGCATAAACCCTTTTTGCACTCTTTTTACTTTCCTCGACTTCTTCTTCTTCTTCTAATATATAGAAGAAGAAGTCGGGGACGCTCTAGGAAGACGTGGCACGATCAAGTGAATCAGATACTTGAGTCGGGCCATGTCAAAAGTCAGAACAATAGAAGTGTATGTATGAATGTGAGTGAGGCGAAGAGTGTGTGCCAAGACCGAGTTGTTTGGCGGTCCGTCCTCTCTGCCTACCCCTGTGGGAAAACGGCGTGATGGTTAGTTAGTTAGTTACCAGCGTACAAGTGCAAAAATCGATACTATAAATGAACTCGTTTGATTTCCATACCACCTTATTAATAAAGGCATTTTTAATTCGGTTTTTTTTTAAATATAATTTAATAATAATTATAATTTAGGGGGACTGACGTCTCCCAACAACCACTCCCTTTGCTCTCACGAAATTCCCTAAAATGAGGATATCCTTTTACTTTTTTGGGAAAAAAAACAGTTTTATAGTTTCAATAGACTGCACGCAAATGGTTTCTTTTTAATTTCGTAATTAAATCACAAAGGTGGCGTCTTAACAATGTCATTTAAAAACAGGAGAACTAGCACGAAGTCTTATAAATAAATATAAAACTTTTTGTATAAAAATAATAATTTTAATGATAAAAGCTAAGCACGAATATCACAAAAACATGCTCTGAAAAAGTTAATTGCACATGGCTAATAATTGGACTGTGAATTAACAATTTGTTAATCTTTTCTTGGATTTATTAGCAGGCAATTAATCTGCAGGTGTTGAGAGTTGTGTATTATTACCTGTTATTGTAAAGTGCCCTTTGTTACGATGAATTCGCACGATAAATTACGACAGTTTTAGAAAAAGGCATTTTTACGAGTTTGGTGATTTATTTTACAGATCTAAAAAATCATTTGAGGTGATGCACTACTAAATAATGCAAAATTGTGTGGTTTTGGTTTGAAAATTAGATACGTATTTTAGGTGCTTTAATTAAATACTGCGAGTAGAATATATTTTCCATTAATCTTTTTGTGAGCCCAGAAAAAGATAAAGTATGAGTCCCATAAATCTGCTATAAAGTTAATAATTTCCTATTCAAAAATCTATTTTCGGCTGTAGTTTTATTGTACAATGCGGAAAATTAAATTCTTTAGAAAATGAATGCAAACCTTTAAATTCTTTGTGCCTGAACATCTCAAAATAAAATAAATCAAGCTTTTTAGCGATGTTTTTTGTTGTTGATCAAAGTAGGCGTCTGGTGTATGTTGTGTGTTGTGTTGTCCTATATCAAATATTTAAATTCATTTAGCACTTAACATTTTATCATTTTTCTTTACTTCCATGTATAGCCCCTTTTACTCACAATTTTGACGTGTGTGTCACCTTTTACTAAGTATTTCGATGCATTATTTGTCTACGCGCTATTTTATCTGTGGTCATCTGACAGCTTTCTTTTTTTCATGTTATAAATTCTTTATTTCATTTCTTGCTAACTCGTTCTCCAAATTAAAGCCCCAGTGCTCAGATTAGAATCAAATCTCTGTAAAATTACTATTCATCTGAATAAATTCATATTACAACAATAACCAAGTAAATCACAAGTGTTTTTACTTACAAAAATAATACCTCGCAAATCATAACCTCTCTCTCTGTACGGAACACCTTGGGTTTGGAAACAAAAGAAGTCAACAAAGCTGCTTAACTTACACCTGACGGTAGACTGTCCGGAGACTAGACCCTGAGATCCTGCAGTGTTAAACGGGAGTTTAAACCTTATCGCCATCTGCGTAAGGAGTGATATTGTTAGCGGCCTGATCGCGATTTTACACGACGTTGTGCATCGCTTTAACTTAAATTGTTACCATACTGATACTTTTAACTGCATATTGCATTGGAATAATCGACTAGCGCCACGCTTATATTAAGTCTCAATTACATTGAGCGAGTTTACAAGCTACTATCTACTAAGTTTAAAAGCGGGAGAATCGGCTAGTGAGATTGTCATGATGAGACACAAAACTGTCCATTCGCTCAGCAGCGTAGGAAACTGAGGTCGCTGCTACGACGCCTGCGTGGACTAATTCTGTAGATGTTTGACAGTCGAAATCAGATGTTTATTGGCAGCCATATTGAAAACATAAATAAACCAATCACGAGTTAGCGAGTGGCAAGTGAAGTTGACGACCTTTCAAGTTTTTTCGTAGATAGTCAACAATCTGCTAGTTAGCAAGTAACATGATGACACTGAGCGAGTTTACTAACAGATAGTAGCTTGTAAACTTGCTCAGTGTCATCGACGCATTAAACCGTTTCAGATTACATGTCATTTCGTTTGACTCCGAGTAAAATACAAGGCAACCCCAGATAGCCCGCTGAAAAATATTTTTAGGCAAACATTTTTTTAAGTTAATCTCCGGTACCATACTAAATCCGCCAAAATTGAAAGAGATCAACTTACATGTCCCTAACGCGTATACTCGCGGGAGATCCCACGCACTTTTTTATGCTCCGAATGCGAGAACTTCTGCCTTTCAGAATGCATCATTAAGCAGGGCGACTCAACTGCTTTACGACTCTGCATTGAGCATCGACATCTTCAATGTCACCTACAGAGAATTCAGTAACTATCTCTTGACATACGTCACAACATAGTTAAACTGTCCCCATGCACTTTAAAAATTTTTGTTAATCTTCTCCATAAAATTTAGTGTATTATAATTGTTTTATGGAGAACCTGAATAAAATAAATAAATCTGTATGTAAAAAAAAACACATTTGAAGAAAAGGCGAAACACGGTTCAGTTATAACATCTAATATTTCTTAAAGTCTATAAAGGTGAACAATCAACGTACTTATATTTTTGCTTTTCACATGTGTGCACCAACGTCAGTGGCGGCTCGACCACTTTGGTGGCGAGGATCGACATTTTTACGTACTGTATAAAATTTCCCAAAAAAAAAATTATGTTCTAATCTTGCTAATCGGATATCTAAACACAAAATAATATAAAATGTCTATTTATATATAGGTATGTATACATACCAAATTGCAAGATTATAGTACAATAAAGATAAAGCTTTATTTTGCAAGATTAATATCGAACTTAATTTCTCCGCAAACAAATGGTTCATAGGGGATTCAAAATTGTCCCCATGGTATTTGAATTCACATACGAGTGCGCATGCGCAGTTGCATACGATCGCGAAACAACGCAAGGAATCTATGGGGATAGCTCGAATCGTCCCCTAAGTGCGCATTAGATTCTGCGCACTTAGAAATAGACTCGCTGTTATTGTGCGCCGTACATTGTTCGCTGAACGCGCGGCGGGTCTTTTAAAATCATCCGGAATATTATTTGTACTTTATTTCTGCAAATGTTAATTACTTTTATGTTTAAAGAATTCATTCATTTTGGTGAAGACAAAGCATCGACTGTTATTTCCTTCAGTAAGTTTCGAGTGTAACTGGTGGGGACTGTCCCCATTGTCCCCCTGCGAAGAACCGCCACTGACCAACGTGTTATGAAGGCCAAATTTCGCACAGCAAGCAAAACAGAGACTATCAAGTTTGGTCCATTGTCATGGCAATTGTTATATCACTGAAGATGACGGAACAATAACATAAGTTACCGATTTAGATGCAAAACGTTCCGTGGGCGACTTTACACGGTCAAGTCACATGGGAAGACAATTACTGTTTCGGAGGCTGTAGCCGCTTCATAAACAAACTTCCAAAACGTGTATTCTTCTTTCATGTATCTGCATTTCTATAATTTATTGGGATTTTTATCTCGTCTGGTCTAACAGGTGCCAGAATCAATTGAAAGATGACTCGATGTTAATATATTGGAAAAATTTCTAGAAATTTTAACATTAGAGTTAAGGAACATATAAGATGTTTAAATAATAATAATTATTCTGAATTTGCCAACCATATTTTGGAAACAAGTCATTCTTTTGATATTAATACAGGTCTTAAAATTTTACACACTAACATTACGGGCATTCAATTGGATAATTTAGAAATTAGAAAAAGCATTAATAGTAAATTAAATATTATAAATAACCAAATTTTTTTTAAAAATAGCCATCTTTTAAATTTATTTTCTTTTTAATACTTACAATTAATTATAATTATTGATTTTTTGATTTAGACTAATTTTATTATTTTAATTATTTGTTCTTAAAAGTTTTTTTTTTAATTTTTAAATAATTAAATAATTTTTATATTTAATTTTGTATAACTATTATTATGATTTGTAAGTAATTAATCACCTAAACTTTTTAATATTTTGTCTATGTTATAGTTTATTCTAATTTGTCTATACTTGTTTGTCATTTATTTTTCTTTATATTAACATATCCTGATGAAGATAACATTGTTATCGAAACATGTAGATATTGTTTATAATATAGTGGTTTATACAAAGTGATCTGTTATTCATTATATTAATAATAATAATTTAATATTTGTATAACGCAGTTTTGTGATATTTTACTCCAAATGCGTTTTCTATAATAAACTTAATTTTTTTTAATAAGTAACTCCCTTTAGTTCTTGTTCCTCAAATTGCTTCCACAGTGCTCCTCACATATTGTTACAGTTACAGCAACTTCTTTTTCCTTGTGCTGTCCCAACTCATTGCCTAGGTAGGCTGTTGGGGTCGGCTCTTCTCGTTCTCAGGTTGTAATTTCTCCTGTTCTGATTATCGCCTTCATAGAGGTCGTTTTTCTGAAGAATTTTGGTGCATTGAGTCATCCAGGAGTTCTTCGGTCTTCCTCTGGATGACTGTCGATGAAGCTCCATAGACATTGCCTGCCTCACTGTGTGGTCCGATGGTCTCCGTCTTATGTGTCCATACCATCTCAACTGTCGTTCCTCCAGATTACTATTTATGTCTGTTATTTATGTTACAGTTACAGCAACTAGCTACATATAATAGTTACAGCAACTAGCTGCAGCAACTAGTATAGCTACATCTAATAGTTTTTTTTTTTTTTTTGTGTATTACAGACTGTGTCCATTTACAATACACATGTAACATTAACTACATATATATGATACAAATAACAAGTTATAGATTTTTAGCATTAACATGCCTCTTGAATTCTTCTAGGCTACTATTAAAAATATCGATAGTCTTGGAGGCGTTGTTTAACAGCGCCATACCTCGTGTCATGCTATGCCGAGCCAGTACGTCCGTTCTGCCACGTGGGATACAAAGCAGATCATGGTGACGTCCCTGGCTGTAGTTATTCGGTACGAACAACTTATAGCATTCCAGAAGGTATGGGCTATCTATTAAATTATTAATAATTTTGTACGCCGTTACTGCAAGGGCCCCACTCCTCCTCGAGTGGAGACTTTGGTAGCTCGTTTCGGCAAGCAAATCTTCGTGATGCATGAATCGCGGGTACTCTCCGTGCATTCTCAAATACATGTATCTCAAAAACTTTTTTTGAATCTGTTCTAGTTTTTCAATATATTTTTGTTGGTATGGGGCCCATACAGCAGAGGCGTATTCAATTTTAGACCTTATAATGCAGTTGTACAAAGTCATCATTGCCTCGGGATTGGAAAATTGTTTGCAGAGTCTTATGACAAATCCGAGAAGCTTGTAGCATGATGTCGTCAACTGCAATATATGGTCCGAAAACGTAAGTTTGGGATCAAAGACTACCCCAAGGTCCTTGATGGATTTTACTTTTGACAATATATCATTTTTGATGCAATAATCGAATTTGCAATTTACAGCAACTACCTACAGCAACTACCTACAGAAACTAGCTGCAGCAACTAGCTAAAGCAAATGGTTACAGTAACTAGCTACAGCAACCAGTTATAGCAACTGGCTAAGTCAACTAGCTACAGCAACCAGCTACAGAAACCAGCTACAGCAACCAGCTACACCAACTGACTACATCAGCTACTAACTACGGCACATAGCTACAGCAACATTCTACAGCAACCACATACAACCAGCTACAGCAACCAACTACAGCAACTGACTACAGCTACTAACTACAGCAAATAGCTACAGCAACTAGCTACAGCAACTAGCTACAGCAACTAGCTACAGCAACTTTGAAAACAACACCAAAAACCAAACCATTGCCGTTCCCAAAGATCAGCCCTCAGGGACCAGTTCCAGAATTGACTGCAACAGAGAGAAGAATCAGTCTATAGATGAGTATTTCAAATTAATTGTAATTATTATTCGTAAAATTTAGAATTCAACATATATTATGGCTAGCAAATATAATTATCTAATATTTAATCACGAAAATCTGTGTAAACTCTTTACTTAATTTTTATTCAAATTCAAACTTAATTATTTAGTTCCCTTCTGTAATAACGATAGTTTTAAATTGGGAAAAACTCGGAAGGGGGGTTCGCGGGACGGAGGAAGGGGGGAGTAGAGTGGGGAGAGGGAAGGTGGAGGAGGCGGAGTGGGAACACGTAAGGGGAAGGGGACGCGGGAGAGGAAAGGGAGGCGGAAGGGGAACGGGACGAATGGGAAAGGACACTCAGGGAGAAACAAGTTCTTTATTAATTGGCATTCAACGCATGCCGGGGACCAGCTAGTAATATTATAATCGCGAAAGTTTGTATGGATGTATGTGTGTTTGTTACTCTTTCACACAAAAACTACTGAATGGATTTTAATGAAACTTTACAATTATATAGTTCATACATAAGAATATCATATAGGCTATACATAAAGGTAAGCTCTGGCGTTATGAAATTTTTATAAATGAAAATTTGTGTATTTCATATATTTTAGCGGCAGAGAGGAAAGGCACGGGGAAGGGGAACGGGGGAGGTGGGGTTCGCGGTGAGGGAAGAGACGAGAAAGAACATGCAGAGAGAATCAATTTATTTCTTTTAATGGCATTGCAACGCATGCCGGGGACCAGTTTGTACCCTATAATTCTAGATACATTTGCCAATTCTTCCTTCCAGCTCACCTGATGCTAGTCTCTTTCCTCTCGGTTCTATAGTTCAATTAAATATGTGATTTTATAATGACAAGTATTTTAATACATTATAATAAACTGATGTTAAAATACTCCTGACAAACTGCGGTGAATTCGTATTAATTAACACAAATAAATACGCGCACACTTATCGATAATTAAATTATCTTCATTAATCACATTAGGATTAAAGTTTAGTTAAGATGTAGCTTGTCTACCTCGGGAGCAAAATAACATGGGACGGTCGGTCTAAGAGCGAGGTCGACAGCCGTATACACCAGGCTAGGCTTGCATTCAATAAAAGGTCGAAAATTATAGAATCGTATAATATAGACCTAAAACTGAGAATACTCCTCATCAAGACCTATGTATGGAGTATCTTGATACGGCTGCGAAACATGGTGCCTAATAAGAGAAAGAGATAACCGGAGACTAGAGGCTTTTGAGATGTGGTCCTATAGAAGACTATTAGGAATTTCCTGGAGAGACCACATCGCAAATGAGGAGGTTCTCCAAAGAATCGAAGGAGGAAGGCACCTGCTCAGGACCTTGTCCGAAAGGCGCGCAAGATGGATCGGCCATGTAATAAGACAAGAAGGCCTCTTGCATGCCATAATGGAGGGTATGACCGAGGGGACAAACGCTAGGGGACGCCCACGCCGAGAGTACCTGGAGGACCTGCTGGTGGACGTGCGCTGCTCATCATATGCAGACTTCAAAAGAGCCGCACAAGACAGGGAAGAGTGGAAGAAACGTATAGATGAAATTGCTGCAAACCAATCCCACGATTGAAACCAGAGAGAGAGAAGATGTAGCTCTCAAGAACCGAATGCCAAGAATTATTAAGAGGAAACCGGGCAGCGTTTTGTCGCTACAAACGTATTCCCCTCTTTCCTCTCTGGATTTTGACAGTGGTGCAAACATTTTTTTAAATATAAAATATATATATATATATATTTTTTTTTATTTTTTTTTTTATTTTTAATTTTTTTTTATTTAATCGAAATAATACAAGAAAAAAACTTTGTCAGATACATCAAAACACTCACATTTTACTTTTTTTTACAAAAATATAATAAACTGCATTCGGTTTTCATTTTACAGTGGATATATTTTTTGAAACTTTATCTAGTATTAAAAAAAAAATTAAGACTTGTTGTTTTTCTTCATTGGTACAATACAACCAGTGGCGGTTGGTGAATTCTTATGGCAGTGGCTAAGATTTAAAATAAAACGAAAGTTTAGAAAAATGAGAAGAAAATAAAAGAGAAACTTAATACAGAATTTTTAATTTTTAATTTTTTTAATTTTTTAATTTTTTTTTTGTACATACAATAATGACATTACATTTTTCAGATACATTTTTTATATAACGTGATTCACCTTTTTTAGAGCATGCTCGTGTAAAAAAGGTGGAGCAGCGTGTGTGAAAAACTATTTAACATATTTTTTTAGAATTATAATATATATTTTTATATATATATATATACATATATGTACATATATATATACATATACATATTCAAAACAAGATATATTAAATAGAATAGAAAAAAAGAAAACAGTATAAAAAAGAAGAAGAAGAGGAAGAGGAAGAGAGAAAAGAGAAAAGAATATAAAAGTAAATGGATTTCCAAAATCAATTGTCGAGAGACATTCTATTATATTATTAAATTGAATTATTGTAATATGCTAATGATTTAGTGTATTTATAGAACTTTTGAATTTTTTATAATTAATTTCCAATCTTAAGTTAAGGGGTAACTGGTTAAACCACTTGACTCCAAAATATTTATAAAAATGTTGGGCTGTAGTGGTATTACAACGCGGGATAGTTATAGAGCCAAGAATACTTGGTCTTTTGCTGTTTGAAATAGATAATGAGTTATCATTGTTGAAACAATCTTTGTGGATTTGTAAAAGTGTAATTTTTTTATAAATATTGTGTAGTGAAAGGACTTTAAATTCTTGAAATAATCTTATGGTGGGGAAATCATATGGTTTTTTTAGAATTATTTTTATTAATAATTTTTGGATGATTTCTAAAGGCATGAGAGAAGTTTTGAATGCACCACCCCAACCAAGAATTCCATATTGTAATACAGATTGGATCAGTGAGAAATAGATAGTTCTTAATAGTTTAAAATTTAATATGTTTCGTATTCTAAGAAAAATGTACATTCATTTTCTTAATCTTTCTACTGTTGCATTGATTTGTATTTTCCACTATAAATTGCTATCTATAATTACACCGAGGTATTTTATATTAGTTTTAACAGTGAGTACAGAGCAGTCAGGTTTACATAAATTTGTGTTACTATTGCAATTGTATGAATGTATACTTATCATTAAATTTTCAGGGAATGCATGTTTATTAATGGTGAACGGTATTACAAAGGTTTTTTCCGTATTAAGTGACAGCAAGTTTGAATCCAACCATTTTTTTAGGATGTTTAAGTCTAATTCTGCTGTTTTCTGGGTTTCATTCCAAGTTAAACCCTCAGTTAGAATTGCTGTGTCGTCTGCATATGAAATGAGTTTAGATTTGATGTTAAGTATAAACATATCGTTGACATAAATGATAAAAAGAATTGGCCCCAGTACAGTTCCCTGCGGGATGCCAAAATTCGTGGTCTGAGAATCGCTCATAAGGCCCTTTAATTTAACAAATTGCTCTCTATTAAATAGATAATTTTCAATCCAAGTTAAAGCATTGTCAGTTATACCAATTTTCGTTAGTTTAGAGATAAGGTTAGAGTGCGATATACTGTCAAATGCTTTTCTTAAGAGGGCTGTACCAGAGAAAGCCGGAAATACGTCATTTTCAAAAAAGTTCTTAGACGTATTGACTCTTTTCCGCAAAAAATTATAAACGGATTTCGAAAGATTGTTCTTTTATCTAGCATAGTTATGTAATAAATTTTTAGATTTTTTTTTACTTTTTAGTATAATAAGGTTATTCCATAGGTCGTTGGCAGATTTGTTAAATTTTCAAAAAAGTTTTTGTATTATACCACACCCATTTCAAATAATGTAATCATGCAGTAAAATAAATCAATACATTATCTAGCAAAGTTATGTATTAGAATTTTAATTTTAGTTTCAATAAAATCATTAAAAAATATGTACGTACATGTGTTTCTTGACGAAAATTGGTCCATTTGTGTATTTATTTGCGCACTTACAAACTAATATATTTCAGATTTTTTTTACATTCTTATTAAATTTAGACATTATTGAAAAATTTTAAATACTTATAATCAAAAAATAACTACAAAAAGTACATTATTTTAATAGTTTTATCATCACGCCTTTCAGCATTTTTGGATGAAGGTATAAATTAAAGCTAATTTGGATTGAAATAAATTCGATATTGAGTTATAATTTAAAAAAGCTGGTACGGAGAATAATCAATCTTTCTTATTGTAACCGCCCTGCACGATCGGAAGAACAACTTTCGACGAAATGTGGATTTTCGTCCGCTGGCTGGTTAAACGCTCTTAAGTCAACAATGTTCCAATACATTTTTTTTTACTATCTAAAGATTTATATATTTTAGATGTTAAATCAACGATAGCATCTTGAGTGCTCAAATTTTCTCTAAAACCATATTGATGTTCATTTAATATATTATTTTCTTTCATAAATTTAAATATTTGTTTTTTTACAATCGACCACTAGCGTGTCGGTAAGTTTTGCTTTTTTCGTTAAGTTACTTCTCATCGGTGTTAGGATCCTCCAAAAATCGTTAAAATTGCCTGGTTTGAACATCACTAACAGACGTTCAGTGTAGAAACTAGTAATTTATTTAACCCTTGATTTACCCGTTGACTTGATAACACAATTTACCTGGTGGAGTCCCCAGGACTCCCGAAAATAAAATCGTAAGTTTAACGTGAAATAAACACTTTTTTATATGAAATGCTAGTTATATTTATTTATTATATTTGGTTTTACAATGGCATAGGTTTTTACTTAAAATTATAGAATCACAGCCTTTTATCAAAGAACATCTAGAATATGGCATTTTTGTAACAAAATTACGAGACCTAACTTCCTGTCTCAACATTTCAAAAACAAACAATTTTTTAAAGTAATTTTTAAATAAATATGATAACACAATCAATTCTCACATGTTCTTTTTTTGTTCAATACAGTAAATGGGCTAAAACTATAACATTAATACCCCGGTGGAGTCCCACAGACTCCACTAGCGTGATTATTCACCAATCGCAGCCGCGCGCATCGACGTCCGCTGGGCGCGTCACTGCGTGAAGGTACTGACTGCAACGCAAAATTTGTAATTCCAAAAACTAACGGTTTTATGAGCGGTAAAGGTTTTCAACGGAGTCCCATGGACCTACCGGGTAAATTAAGGTTTTAAATTAAGGGTTAAAAAGGGAAAACGTACAAACAAAGAATATTTTCTTATGATAAAGCTGGAAAAAAAATCGGTCCAGTTTTACAATATAAACAAGTTGAAAAATGGGAAAAAATTTTGCAACTTTTAGGGGTTGAGGGAAAGATATGACGGTTAGAGCAGTGGTCGGCAAACTTATTAGCCAAAGAGCCAAATCTGTTTATTGATTTAGCAAATATTTATTATAATTTTAGCACTTTATTAATTTATGGGAAACCTGAATAAAACCTGATTACATACCTAATAAAGATTTTATTTATTGATAAAAAATAGTATGTAATTAAGGAATCCATAAATTTTAATCATGACAATGACTGACAAACACTTAAAACGAACTGTCTTTGCATTTACTTGAAAGTTTAAGTAAGTCGGGTTTGTATTTTATTATTAATTTTAGGCACGATTCTAGGTTCTCATCAATAAGACGACTTCTCAGTTTACTCTGGTAAAGTTCATGCTTGAAAAAGATTGTTCGCATGAATATATAGAACCGACATGGGAAAAAATACGAGAATACGAGTTTTTTCAGCTGATCATAAGAGTCAGGAATATTATTCCAGGCGTTGAAGATGATCATGACTTCCTTCTCCAGGTCTTTCAAAGCAGACCACTTGTGTTGTGAACTAAGCTCTCATTTGTTCTTCTCCATATTTCCAAATCAACGCAAATCAAATTAAGGCCCTCCGTTCATGGAGATACTTACAATCTACGTAATTGTGACGAAACCACAAGTACCCTGCTGATATACTACTTTTTAATGCTAGTCTCCGTACACGGCGCTATCCGAAATATACTGAACTTGATCATTTTTCACGTGCAGCCGTGGAGTTATAGGTCTCTCAAGTTAAGTTGACTTCATCACAGTACTCACACAGATGCAAAACTTTCATACAGCGTGTTTCGTTTTGGGCTTTTAACAAAAAGCAATTAATAATTATTTCACAATTGAGAATTCGAATCCAAAGCGTGTTTAAATCGGTAACATAAAACTAATGTAGTTTTACAACATTTTTATAGAAATACTGAAGGTTTAGGAAGAAAAATAAGTTTATTAACTAGATGCGATAATCTTCAGGATTGAATTCAAAGGGGTATTCATAAATAACAAGGTTAAAAAAATATTATTTTATTTAAAAAGATTAATTTATTATTATATTCATACTTATATAATATCTTATAAAGTAAATAATCGACAAGCCGCCACATGCCGCTACACGTTTAATAGGTACAGATTTTGAAAAGTAAACTACTGTTAAACTTGCATTTAAATTCGGTTTTCAATAAAAGTTAAAAATTTCCCATATAAAACATCTCCATTGCCGCCATTTTTTTACGGATTTGACATTTGTAAAGTTTCGTTTAAAACTCAATACGCATGAATTACTTGGTTTACCTAATGAATATGGAAAGAATGTGGTGAAGTAGGACATAAATGGCTGTGCACTCTGTACAATAAAGTACTGAATGGAGAACCAATGCCAGAAAACTTTAGGCAGAGTTACCTTCTTCCCTTTTACAAAAATAAAGGAGACTCTAGGAAGTGCGACAATTATAGAGGGATAAAGCTTATGTCTCACACCATGAAAATATATGAGAGAATTATCAACACACGAATAAGGAATATTGTAAAAATACACGACGATCAATGCGGTTTTGTGTCGGGAAAATCAACAATAGATGCTATTCAAACAGTTAGAATAATAGTTGAAAAACATCGAGATGCAAAAAAAGATTTGCACATGGTATTTACAGGCTTGGAAAAAGCATTTGACAGGGTTCCCCGAAGCCTGATATGGGCGGCATTGAGAGCCCACAATGTACCAGAAGGATATGTGCTCTCCATACAAGATATGTATACAAACGTTGAAACTCAAGTAAGATGAACATCAGGGACATCACCAAAATTTCCAATTAAAGTGGGGGTACACCAAGGATCTGTCCTCAGCCCACTGCTATTCATAATGGTCATGAATTATCTAACAAGTCAAGAAATGAACAGTATTCTCAAGACTATGCTTTTTGCAGATGATGTAGTACTGATAGCAGATAATCATTGTGACTTACAAAATAGCCTGGAAAGATGGAGAAAGATCCTGGAGGATAATGGCCTAAAAATTAGCAGGAAAAAGACTGAATATTTGTATTTACCATTTGAAGACACAAACGCTGTAACTCCTTCGATGCAACTGGATGGAGTAACATTAGCCAACTGTGATTCATTTAAGTATCTGGGCTCACTAATCCACAGAGACGGAGGATGTGCAGCGGATGTCATCCATAGAATAGGTGTGGGATGGATTAAATTTAGATCCGTAACAGGAATATTGTGTGACTCCAAAATACCTATAAAACTGAAAGGAAAAATATACCAGACCATTGTAAGACCCGCAATAATGTATGGCTCCGAATGCTGGACTATGTACAACTCCTACACTAGGCAACTTGAAACAGCAGAAATGCGAATGATTAGATGGTCGGCAGGAGTATCATTAAAAGATAAGATCAAAAGTTTACGCATTCGTGGTAGCCTGGGTGTCACAGACATAAATAGCAAGCTGGAAGAACGACAGTTGAGATGGTATGGACATATAAGACGGAGACCATCAGACCACACTGTGAGGCAGGCAATGTCTATGGAGCTTCATCGACAGTCATCCAAAGGAAGACCGAAGAACTCCTGGACGACTCAATGTTCCAAAATTCTTCGAAGAAACGGCCTGGATGAAGGCGATACCCAGAACAGAAGATATTACAACCTGAGAACGAGAAGAGCCGACCCCAACAGCCTACCTAGGCAATGAGTTGGGACAGCGCAAAGGAAGAAGACTTGGTTTACCTAAACTAAGAACCTAATGTTGAAATGAAGTGTGATTTCCAAAACCTGGGCTTACAAATTTGGCTGCTAATGGGTTATTTATTTTTTATAATTTCGCAATCATCAGCAACACTAATTATTTAATTATGTACCAGTCATCATCAGCAACTATCTATACGTATATTATCTAAAAATTTTGGTAGGGTCACGGGGATGCATATTTTGTTGGGAAATATGCATCAGTTAAGTACCGTGCAATGCCATAGTTGCATTCCATTCCACTAGCAACACTACCAATAGTCCTACTCCTAGCGTCCACGTCCGCGAGCCCTGGGCAATGTGGCCACTGGCAATGCCAGCAGCCATAGCAGATAGGAGAGGATGAATGGCGAATGTCCGACGCCATAAAATCGGGCCCCCCCAACTAAGGGAAGGAAAACCCCTACAGAAAAACCCTGGTCCTCCTGGTAGGGGGTTGAGCAAGAGGCCAATAACCTCTTCTCGTAAAAAAACCTATATTACGAAGCCAAACACAGAGCCTCGGACAACAACTACTGGACTTCGGAAAAGACCCGGCAAACGGATAAAGGACAACGATTTTAAACTTGCTACTTGGAATGTATTACTATCTCTGTATCGCGCAGGAAGTTTAAGAATTCTCTTAGACGAACTTGCTAAATATAAAACTGACATAACAGCAATCCAGGAGATTAGATGGATAGGAAAGGGAACAATCGAAAAGCGTGACTGTACCATCTTCTACAGCTGTCACGAGAAGGATCATGCATTTGGAACAGGTTTTATTGTCTCAAAAAGGGTAAAGCATTTGGTCAAAGGCTTTACCGCGGTTGATCATAGAATATCACTTATTCGTATATCTGGAAAATTCTTTAATTATAGTATTATTAATGTCCACGCACCCACAGAAGACAAAAGTGATACAGAAAAAGACACCTTCTACGCAAAGCTCTCGAAAACCTATCAGGACTGCCCAAACCATGATGTCAAGATAGTGATAGGGGATTTTAATGCAAAGATAGGAAGGGAATCAGTGTATAGACCTACAGTTGGAGCACATAGCCTGCACGCAGAATCTAATGATAATGGTACAAAATTAATTGATTTTGCAACGTCCCACAATATGATTGTGAGTAGCACATGTTTCCCAAGAAAAGATATATATAAAGGAACATGGAGAACACCAGATGGTAGAAATGTTAACCAGATAGACCACCTACTTGTTGAGGCAAGGCATAAATCTGATTTAATGAGCATACGAACATACCGTGGAGCAAATGTTGACTCGGATCATTACCTTGTTATCTCCAAAATACGGAGTAGAATATCAAACGTGAAGAAACAGAGGGGATCACGCACAAATAAATTTGATATTGAAAGCCTAAAAGTACCAGAAACAGCAGAAAAGTTCATTACAACCATAAATCATAAGTTGGATGACATCAGCGACCATGTCGAACAACATGATATTAACTCATACTGGGATGGTGTTAAGTCTGTGATTACCAATGCAGCTGACGAAGTTCTGGGAAGCAGGCAAACACAACCAAGAGAATTATGGTTCGATGCAGAATGCCAACAAGCAACCAATGTGAAGAATGACGCATATCTAAGAATGCAACAGCGACATCGTACACGGCAAGCAGAGATGGAATACAGAGAACTAAGAAAGCATGAGAAAAAACTGCACAGAAGGAAGAAACGAGTATTTCTCGAGAACCAAATCAAGGAAGTGGAACTAGCCAAGGCCCAAAACAGAAGTCGACTTTTCTATCAGAAGGTAAACCATCAAAGAAAAGAATACAAGCCCAGAATTACAATGTGCTACGACAGCGAGGGAAATATTTTGAATGAAAAGTCAAGAATTCTGAATAGATGGGTGGAATATTTTGATGCTCTGCTAAACGGAAGTGTAGATGAGAGTGTGGGTGAAAATTTGACAAGGGATGGAAACATCACTGATGGTGGTACTAATGATGATGACAATGTCGAGCCGCCACCAACATTAGAAGAAGTAGTGGGTGCCATTAAAAGTCTACATAACAATAAATCACCTGGAACTGACAACATCTCTGCAGAGTTATTGTGACGAATCAAATTTCGTCACAAATAAATTTGAATAAATAATTTTGTGTTATGAAAGAGTCTCGCCCCGTGCACCAAAGACAAAGAAAGTGATGACAGATGTGGGTGCAAGGACTAAAACGGAAGAAGAATGAAGTGCGGGGTAGAGCCACGGGTCCTACGAGTTCATAGGGCGCGCCGAGACAGACAGTCAAGACCGGGACGGAGAGGAGACACGTATAGTGTACAACGGCAAGTACGCGTTCCCCGCCCAGCGGCGTGATGCTGGGCGGTGGTTGAAGAAACAGGAGTCAAGACCAAGACGGGGAAGAGAGGAGACACAAGTGGTGGTGCAACACCAAGTACGGGTTCCCCGCCCAGCGAGGTGGTGCTGGGCGGTGGATGAAGAAGTTATAGTGGAGTTCAAGGAAATGATTCGCAAAACATACGTTCCTCCGCCCGGCGACGTAAAGTTGGGCGTGAGACGAAGAAAGTGCGGTGACCATACGCGGCGAGTGGCCAAAGTGCGAAGTAAAGCAGACGACTTCAGGAGACTTCAGACTTCAGAGGCAGGAAACTCGGCTAGGAAGGCCTGAGCTGCTGAACCAGAGGAGCTGCCATCGAGCCTTACCAAGGCACCCGCAGACAATCCAGTGACACGAAGGTAGTTCAGTGAACAATTAACTATGACGATGTGAACAATGGAGAAGCAACCCCGAACCATATGACAACTAGTTAAGATTTAGATATAAGTAGATCTAACTATAATTAAGATCATGTATTAAGACCTAGCCAAACCTTATTAAAATCCATATATTTAAAACCTTTGTAATTAAATTCAACCCCCCTTTGTCCCAACCCAAGCGACCCGAGTCGGTGAGAAGGCAGAGTGGAGAAAGTACAAAGGTATGTTATAAAACTGCACTTATTTAACCTTACATCAATGATTATTCTGAGCTAGCTTCCTGTAACAAGGTGATACGTTACATTATTCAAATATGGCGGAGAGAACCTTCAAGTCCATATATATAATATCATTAAATCCATCTGGTGCTCTGAGACTCTCCCAAGTGAATGGAACTGTGGAATAATTTGCCCTCTTCACAAGAAAGGAGACCCTATGAACTGCTCTAACTGTAGGGGCATAACGCTGCTGAATATCTCATACAAGATCCTATCAAATGTACTGTGTGGTAGGCTTATGAAATATTCGGATGGCATAATTGGCCAATATCAAACTGGGTTCCGTAAGGGGAAATCTACAACTGATCAAATCTGTTCACTGAGACAGATACTGGAAAAAACAATAGAATTTAATGTTGATACATACCATCTCTTCATAGATTTTAAGGCTGCCTATGACACTGTAAATAGAGAAAGACTGTACAGAGCCTTGGATGAATTTAATATCCCAAGAAAACTGGTAAACTTAGTAAGGCTCACAATGTCTAATGTTGAGTGCCGAGTCAGAATACAACAGGATCTGTCAGACACCCTAAAGACCTTCAATGGACTAAGACAAGGAGATGCACTTGCCTGCATTTTATTCAATTTAGCTCTGGAAAAGGCCATCCGAAATGCAGGTATACAAACCACAGGCCATATTTTTAACAAGTCTGTTCAGCTCCTTGCTTATGCTGACGATATAGATATCATCGCACGCTCAGAATATGAACTAAAATCGGCATTTAAAAGCTTAGCTACGTCGGCAAGGAACATGGGATTGGTCATCAACGAGGAGAAGACAAAATATATGCCCGTACATGGACGCCAGAAACCACCAAGTATACAGATAGATAATTATACATTTGAAACTGTCAACGAGTTTGTATATCTCGGTACTATGGTGACAAATGACAACAATGTATCCAGCGAAATCAAAAGAAGAATAGTAGCTGCAAATCGATACTACTTTAGGCTACAGAAGCATATGAAATCTCGCCACCTTACCAGAAGAACTAAAGTCCTGCTTTACAAGACCCTTATACGACCTGTTCTTATGTATGGTTCGGAATGCTGGACAATCAGTAAGGGTGATGAAGCAGCCCTAGAAAGTTTTGAAAGGAAGGTGCTGCGAAGGATTTACGGCCCAGTCTGTGATAATGGAGAATGGCGTATCAGATACAACCAGGAGCTATACGATCTTTACGAGGACCCTAATATCTCCAAGGAAATCAAAACTGGAAGACTCAGGTGGGCTGGACATATCCAGAGAATGAGCGAAGGAGATATTCCAAAGCGAATTATGGATGGTGCACCTGGGGGTCGGAGAAGAGTTGGAAGACCAAAGCTTCGATGGCTGGATGGAGTGGTGAAGGATGCAAGCACCATCGGCATCCGAAACTGGCGCAACGCAGCACAACACCGACAGTCATGGAGGCAGGCTCTGCTGGAGGCCAAGACCCGACCTGGGTTGTAAAGCCACAGATGATGATGATATTATCTAAAATATAACAGATTACTAACACAAATAGGTACTAGTCTGTGATTCTCCAGTTGCCTTAGACGTCAAATCATACAAGTCATTTATGCTTAAAAGTTGACCACCGTTTTTTTTTTCATTATGAATAAGTAAAATAATTAAACATACGGAATAAAATTTCACGATTTGGTCCATTCCGTGATTAGCCACGTTCCGTTTCGTAACAGGACTCCATGATATCGTAATAAATATTAAACTTGCGCACTTTACAAACACTATTTATTATTTCAAATTTATAAATTTGTCATTATTTTTCACTTGCGAAATGTAGGTGCACGTATGTTTAAATCAAATTACGAACCGAATGAATAGAATAGAACATCCTGTAAGTTCAGCCTCAAAAGGGTGTCGTTAAACTTGCCTCTCTTCTAACTAGTTACAATAAGTGGGCGTAAGCAAGACAGAGAGCCTTATCGGATTTGTGGGTGTCGCTTGACATTCACACAGATAGACCAATACATCAATACTAAGCATTTTTATTGCTTCCAACTTAAAGTGTTTTACCTATAACACGCTGTCAAGCGATGTCATATGACTTTTTTTCCAACATCAATCCATGCCTTCTCCACTAAATCCTTTCTTACGTATTCTGGTAAAGTATAGTTATAACATGCATTTTTCCACTTCCAGAACAAATCTAACATTACTTTCATGTTCCGACGCCATTTCTGTCAAACCTCAAACGAATAAGTATCAGACACAAGTGATGCAACGTGTCGCGTGCGATCATCGGCACTGTCAGTATAGTGATACTGATTGGAAACTGACAGCCACCGCGTAGCGCCGTGAACGGGCACCAGCAAAATCGTACGGGGGGTATTCACGATCGGCGCGTATGATATGCGCACGAGGATCGTGTATCTTGTAAGTATCTCCGTGAACGGAGGCACTAAGAGCTTCATATTTTATTGTTTTTTAAATCCAGCTATAGTGTTTCAAAGAGCCGCACTTAAGGGGTCAAAGAGCCGCACGCGGCTCCGGAGCCGCACTATGCCGACCTCTGGATTAGAGTAATAAATACTGGAAATAGAGTAACAACTCAAAGTGAATTCAGAGTGAATTCAGTAGAGGGAACTAACGTAAAATGAATATTTTAACAATAAATCAGTTCAAATACGAGTTAATGTTAAAAAAAGTCGACAAAGAGCACGATAAAGTTCGGCGAAGCCGTGTATTTACTACTAATTCTTATAAATTACATTACTAATTAAGTATACAATATACCTTTTACGTATTCTGTATATTTAATTAACTGTTCTGATAAAGTTTAATGTGTTTTTGTCAGATTGCCTTTAGCTATCCGCGTTATCTTTTGCACTTCTGAGTGCTTATCCTCCTAGGAATTTATCGTGACAACTAACCCCTGTTATATTTACATTAACACCTGTCCAGCTATCTGATAACCTATAACAGCCCATCATTCTATTTCTGAGACTCGTAAAGCCGTGATATACGATTCCGCTGGAAATATTATACTAATAACTTCATAAATAGTTATATATTCAAATCACTGAGGCCCATAAAAGGTCATCTCGCCGTCAAATACGAAAGAAAACCGCTTTTAAATATTATATTCAACGATTTTGAAAAACATAAATTAAGAACAATTACGGACAGTGGACTGGGGCTTGCCGAGCCTTTATTTACAAATTTCGCGATTTACAGACTTCAAATTTTTGTAACATAACTGGCGCCTCACCTGATATTTTGTATACTTAATACAATATACCAAATACTTGTAAGTATGGGAACGGTTGTGACTATTGTACGGTACTCACCTAAAAAAAAATATGTAATCATTGTAATTAAACGTTTAAATATTGACTAATTTAAAACTCCTTAAAAAAAATTTTTTACATTTTTTTATTAAATTGTCGATAACAACTCGTGAGCATAATATAATTATCGATTTTAAAATTTTTCTCTATCTCTCCACACACTTTCTTAAGTTTTGTTATAATTATTAATTATTACTCAAGCCTACAATCATTCGATTATTGGTTCTTAATCTATAGAGATTATACATAAGATTAAGAACCATTCTCTTCCCTGACGAAATCATATGGACCAGGGGTGTTACATCCGCATCCGCAAATGCGGAACATCCGCATTAATTCAGACATCTGCATCCGCATCCGCAGATGTGAACCTCTAATAATCCGCATCCGCGGATGTCAAAATTTTGCATATCAGGAGTGTTACGGATATTCGCATCCGCATCCGCAAATGCCGAATATCCGCATTAATTCAGACATCTGCATCCGCATTCGCATCCGCAGATGTGAAGGTCTAATAATCCGCATCCGTATCCGCGTCCGCGGATGTCAAAATGTTTGCATCCGCAACAACCCTGGAATGGACGTACGTAATAGGTACTTTAAATACATAAAATTTTTATATACCTACACACTTTTAATTAAATGTAATCTCTATGTCTGTTTTTACATGTTTTTACAATAGTTCCACGTAGGAGGAAAATAATTTCAAGGATAGAAAGGAGAGGAAGATCTGAGAAGAAAAAAGGTACGAGGGATGGGTAGGAATCTAGGGATCAGTGTATTCAGGAGTGACGAAGTGTGAAATCATCCCTCCCACTGCGATGCAAGGCTATGGGAAGAAAATTCTGATAATTTGATCCTGATAATAAAATCCTGCTGGAGAGGTTAAAAGGTCTCTGGCAACCAGTCTCTCCAGATCCGGCCCGCCAAGTATGTGGGCAGACGCATCTGCCGCCAAGACCTGGACAATCATCTCCCCATAAACACGGGCAAGTCACCAAACGTAGCGAATCACTTGGGGTGACCTATATTGTTATCCAATAAATGGTTCTTGGGCGGCGGTACCTATTCCCGCCTCACAAAAGTAATTAAGTTTAATTAACAAAAAATGTGATTCACAATGCTTCTCGATTATCTCTTTTCCAACTCAAGGGGTGGAATGGTAAATTATGAAATTGCAATACATTACAGTGTGCAATAATACTACTTGGTGATTAAATTCTTTCAAAAATAGCAAAGTATTGCAGAAGGTAATTTTGTATTAGGATGGTTCGTTTTAAGATTTTCACGGCCAAAAGTATTTTCGTTATTTGTTTTTGGGGTGTTATGCCGTGTTGCGCTACCTCCTTCTTTAGCCAACGTTTCGGAAAGCATTGCAGTGTCCATCATCAGGGCAACGAAAAAAGTATTAGATGGGTTGTTTCACACGTTCTGTGTGAGTTCTATTCAAGTTCCGTGATTATTTCAGTTTCATGCAGCAACTGTCCTATAATGATATAATAACAGAACTTGAATATAACCTCCACAGAACGTGAAAATTAACTTAAAATATTTGATGAATTCATACAATTTTTTCCAACAATCCGTCGTTAGTATCGACGGGTTACAATTAACGGGGTTACAATTAACCACATTAACTACCTTATTTTGAAACATTCTGTAGGACCTAATTCAAACCAGTATTTCACGGCCATTGCGACAAAATTCAACTAGATTAATAAAAAGCTAGACAAATTGCCATCCGCGCCATGTGGGGGAGATGACTACCGTCAATTCGAGATTATGAAGTCATAATAATAGGAGTCAGTAAAAAGAAGGCATTTATAATATAATGAATGAGAGCCTTTGATAAATAATGTTGTTTTATAATATTCTCGTTATGTCAGGATTCTCAGGAGACGCCAGAGTGGGAAACGTCAGACTTCTGCGTAATCAGGAAGCTGTGAAGAAATAAAAAGATTAATGGCTAGAGAAGATGCCAATTTAGAAGCTTTGTGGTTATCAGAATAGTTCTTTATTGGTATATTTTATTTTTTCTTCTGTGAGGCTTGGAAACTTGGACTTTGAAACTGAAGATAGAAGCTTTTGAAACGCAATACATTTAGACATGCATGGACAGATATATGATAAATCTCGTGGAGATTCATTGAATTGACAAACATTGTGATATTACTGTACTTGAAACAAAAATAAGAAAATCATCATCATCATCATCACCCTTGGCTCTTACAACCCCTGGTGGGTCTTGGCCTCCTCAAGAGTCTTCCTTCACTCATCTCGCCAGCTCTCTCCAGTTTAGAAGCTCCAAGGTAGATAGATATAGGACGTTGTCGCTCCAATATATGAAAATGAGAAAATATCTGAATATTAATCGTCATATCATGAAGGGCAATAAATAGAAGACTACCCAACAGATGTTATAGAGGAAGATTAGGAGGAAACCTGGGCGTTGAGACATTTGAATAATTAAGTATTATTACACCCTAAATAATGTGTAAAAGGGACTACTACACCTCATGCTGATTATTCTAGATTGATAGATGCAATACCACTTCCGACCAAAATGATTTTATGCAAAGGACATGTAACTACCATAACATTAAATTTGCACGTATAGAAACACTTGCTGACATATTCACTATGGATGGATGGATGGATGGATGGATGGATGGATGGATGGATGGATGGATGGATGGATGGATGGATGGATGGATGGATGGATGGATGGATGGATGGATGGATGGATGGATGGATGGATGGATGGATGGATGGATGGATAGATGGATGGATGGATGGATGGATGGATGGATGGATGGATGGGTGGGTGGATGGATGGTTGGATGGATGGATGGATGGATGGATGGATGGATGGATGGATGGATGGATGGATGGATGGATGGATGGATGGATGGATGGATGGATGGATGGATGGATGGATGGATGGATGGATGGATGGATGGATGGATGGATGGATGGATGGATGGATGGGTGGGTGGATGGATGGTTGGATGGATGGATGGATGGATGGATGGATGGATGGATGGATGGATGGATGGATGGATGGATGGATGCATGGATGCATGGATGCATGGACGTCGTGTCGCGCCGTCGCGTCGCCCTCTTTGGAAGACTGTTGGGAAGACTCCTCACGACACGACTTCGAATCTTAAATAACTTAGTGGGTCGATGGCATCCCCAATTGGGGGTATTTGTGAGGAAAAAATGAAATGAAATGGGTAGTCGAAATTCAGGATTCCATGACAGTTGATCGACAGTTACCCCCCCCGGCAAACTTATATGCCTACAATATGCTGTCGGTTTGGGGTAAATAAGGTGTACCTACTCACACAAAATATAACTAAGTGCCCCGAAGGGGTATGCAGAGAGGATATACCGTCGAATAACAAAATTATATCTAAAACATGTTTTCATTAAAATGCATCAAGAATTAAACTAATTGTCTATATACTGTAGGTAATACCGGCGTATTTAAATACTTTGATATCCGTACCAACTTATTATTAAAAGTATTTTTGAAGCCGATTTTGAATTTCAAATTGGTAAATAACGCACAAAAATTATAATTTTATAATAAATACTAGCTGACCTTTCGTAACAACCATATAGTCAAATAAACCGTCTGTTTTACATTAACTCCACAAAGGAGGCCCTGAGGAAAATAATTTTCCTCAGGGCCTATGTCATCTGAGATGCTGTGTCGAAAGTCTTTTTGAGGAGAGGAAGAGAGACCAATGTTGTAGGAAGGAGGAAACAT
The DNA here is from genome assembly GCA_917880885.1 of Limnephilus marmoratus. Lineage (NCBI taxonomy): Eukaryota > Metazoa > Arthropoda > Insecta > Trichoptera > Limnephilidae > Limnephilus > Limnephilus marmoratus. Next base: position 26,369,849 of record OU862924.1, on the reverse strand, counting down.
AGAGGTCGGCAAATCGTGCCATAGTCGAGCTGTTGAACAATATAACGAGTCGAAGAAACGACCCGTTCTCATGTGACAAATTTCAACCGTGTACATATTTTGGGCACGCGTTTGGCGTGTTTTCCGACTATGCAGCGGTGTCGAAGGGATCAATAACGCTAGTTCCTCGGAGTATCTTCTATTGAAATACCGGTAGAACAAGGATAGCATTCCCACCCCACGCCTGTGCTCTAAAGATTGCTATCCGTCTGTTAAGATGGGAGAATCTATCAAACGGACCGCCCGTTTCTGCACAGAGTCGAGGGTATTTTTCAGGTATTTTGGATCTCCAGACCAGAGGTGACTGCCAAATTCAACCGTGGGGCGCACTTGTGATTTGTACAGGCTTAGCAATTGTATACTATTAAAGTATCTGCGGGTCCTGTACAGTACGCCCTGCTTTTGAGAGGCTAACTTAACTCGGGCTTCGATGGAGCCCCCGTACCTGAGCTGGTCACTTAGAGTTACACCAGGCATATCAATGGAGGGCCTATTCGGAAGATTGCTTCCGTTGAAGAAGACTAGATTATGATACGTCTGCTGAATGGTTACCAACCTTTACAACCACCGCCATCTCTTAATTTGCGTACAAATCAAATACACACCGCCTGCTTGCCAGCCGCTACCGCATACGGACATTCTCCTTATATATATATATTATATATTTCAATCAATTTACACAAAACCTTGACAAATTATATAACTAAACATTCCTCATGAATCATTCTATCTATTGGTGAAAACCGCATGAAAATCCGTTCAGTCGTTTTTGAGTTTATCGACAGACAGTCGCGTCGGAGGACTTTAATTTATAATAACCGGGGTACCGAAATTCAGGAAGATGGAAATTTTCCAGCAATTCATTGATATGAGTGGACAGTGAGCGTTTTTTTGGATTTGGCAACTTTGAATGGAGAAACAACAACATGGAGAAATGCTTTATTCAGCCTTTTAAATGTGAACTGATAAGTCTTCAGCACAAGAAACAAATTAAAGTTATAAGTAATAAATTATGTTATTTGAGCCACTCTCGATTGGAATATGGAGTGATAGGATGGGGCTCAGCAGCATCTAATCACATAAAACAATACTAAAGGTCCCCATAAGGGAGTCAACAACATACATTTTTAAACATTTTGATGTTCCAAGCATACAGAAAATCTATGCCAAAAACATTCTAGTACATCACCACAAAAATGATGCAGAGGCAGACACCTCACATGCTTATAAAACCAGAGCCAAACAAACAGATATACTTAATATACCAAAGTGTAACTCTTCATTTGGACAAAGAAGTTCTGAATTTTTAGCAGTAAAGTTATATAACAAACTCCTACTTAGTATCAAACAAATTAAAACAAAAAATAGCTTTATTAAGGACATTTAAATGTTGGCTGAAGGAACTATCGGAAAATTAACTTACTAGAATACTTAAAAAATCGTCATAGAAGTTTCTGGAAAACCTTATCCAAACAATGAAGTTAAACCATAGAAGTCGCTGAAAACTTATCCAAAGCATAGTCCCCCTCAGCACAGGATCTCCTAGTGAGGAGGACTACGAATATATTTTCTATTTTATATAACCCTTAACATGTTTCATATAAAAATGTAAAAAGTAATAAATGTACAGTTACTAAATAAAAAATTTAAAAAAATGTGGCCATGTTTGTCGCACTATATAAGTAAATAAGTGAACGTGTTTTCCATCACGAATCAAGTCGGCTATTTTATTAACCACAAACGTTGATATTATGGTAATAATTATTTGTCATTAAAGCTTAGCGGGAAACGGACTCCTGCCTTTCCATTGATCTTCGAAGATCGCTGAGATTAAGGTGAATCTGCATTAAAAATTAAAAGCATCTCCTAATTTACAGAGATCTACGAGCGTCAATACGGTTATGAAAATTATTGTGACATTATCAAATCGGTTTCCGACGCAAATCGTAATCCATTGGTGAACTGTAATGCCTGCAGATGTTCACTATTATTTCTAAATTCATCTCCAACGACCGAAACATTAAATTTAAATAAGGATACTGACCAGTTTCTCCTAAAAGGAAAACCGCATTTGCTACCAATAAATTTAAAAAATATATTGGATGTGAGTGTGAAGATTTGTAGTAGTTAAGTTTGTTTTTATTATGTTTAAAGTGAGTTCCTGGCAAGCGTGCTATGCCACTTAATAAAGAAATTGTGTCAACCTGCGTGTCCTTTCCCATTCGTTTCGTACGCTCGGGCTTTTTGAGATTTGTAAAAAAAATTGCAATAGGTAGTATGTTCACGCATTCGTGGTAGCTTGGGTGTCACAGACATAAATAGTAAGCTGGAGGAACGACAGTTGAGATGGTATGGGCATATAAGATGGAGACCATCAGACCACACAGTGAGGCAGGCAATGTCTATGGAGCTTCATCGACAGTCATCCAGAGGAAGACCGAAGAACTCCTGGATGACTCAATGCTCCAAAACTCTTCAGAGAAACGGCCTGGATGAAGGCGATACTCAGAACAGAAGAAATTACAACCTGAGAAGGAGAAGAGCCGACCCCAACAGCCTACCTAGGCAATGAGTTGGGACAGTGCAAGGAAGAAGAGAGGTGGCACTTTTGAAAACTGAACGTACCGGGACTGAATGTATGGAATGCGGGAAGGGGGAGGTGACCTCGGAAGGAGGTTTCGCAGGATGGTGGAAGCGGTAGAGGTGAGTGGGGAGAGGGAAGGTGGAGCTCAAGAAGTTTTCACTTCAAAAGTCTGATAATATTTAAAGCTATTTTTAAAGTTTCAACGTTAGGACAGTTTTTTTCCAGTATTATTTCATGAATAGTGCATGTATCCAGCAAAAAAAAAATCGAGTGCAACTCACACGCGGTAGAAGTGAAACCTTCACCCACACAATCTCAACCAATAGGAGCCTTGAAAAGTGAGCTCATAATCAAAGCGGCCAATGAGCGCAGCTTAACAGAGCGCGACACTTCGTAGGTACTGTATGTAGGTACGGTTTCATTATATCCCATTCTCTCGCAGGCTAAATCCTATAGATGTATGTGTTTGTCTCTTTTTAGTGTCACTCGTTTCCGTTTCATCGAATTTCAAATCAACGGTTTTCACTTCAATATTATTTAAAATTAGAATCCTCGCAATATAGCACCATGCTGTTTGAAGTGGGGAACTTTATAAAATTAACTCATAAAAAAACCCGCTTAAAAATATTTTAGGTTTATGAAATAATCTGCCGTCGATATATAACATTTTCAAATATCGCGATCTCCCGATGACAATAAAGCATAGATATACACAACATGTGGACAGTAATTTGGTTTTTCAAATGAAATGAACACGTTCCTCTATTAAAATCATAGACAACCCGTGTAATACTGGTGATATGTTGCGACCTATATAGGATTATGTGCCAAGCCGCGTTAAGCTCGACATTCCATCCAAGACCCAACTTCTCGCATGTCTACATTGTCTACCGATTTATTACATATTTTCCTTAAATATTTTAAATTTTAAAGCTCTTAAAAAATATATGATATTCTTGAAGATAGTATTTACACCTTCTCGCGCCGAAATGACAATTATATGAAATTCCCTCAATAGAAAAAAAAATCGCAAAATATGATTCGAAAATTATAAAAAACACGTTTTTTACAGTTATTTTACAAGTTATATGTATGAAAAAATTCACAGTATTTCCATAAATACTAATTTAAACACCCCACGAGATTTTTGCTATATTTTAAATTAGTCGGGTTTTATTAAACATTTTCACAATTTTCGCTTAAATATTATCGTTTTTAATATTAGCGCGCTCCCTCTAACATTTGTATTTACAAATCTCCCCTTCTTTTTTTTGAGCGCTTACTACAGCCTTTTTTTAATTTTTTTTTTATTTTTTTAATTTTTTTATTATTTTTTAATTTTTTTATTTTTATTTATTTTTTTTTTTTTTTTAACTTTATTTATTCTCATTTCTTTGTACATATAATGTATAATAGCAAATAGTTTACATATAATAACATAATATATAATAACAAATAGTATGAACAAGAAATGAAAACCCACTAAGGCACTGCCTGAGTGTGGGTAATATTAGAACAAAATACTATATTTCTAAGTACCCAAAGTATAAAATAGACTTAAAAAACATATAAAATTAGTATTTCATAGGTAGAACAAGTGAAAAAGGTTTTTTTTCAGCTATTATAAAATAAAAATATGGAAAAACATACTGATTAGCCGTTTTTCACGATCGCTGTTTTCATATCAACAAATCGTAGATATTTATTTTTATTTATTTATTTTCGGGAAATCGACAGTTTACATTTGTCCAGTTTGTACATGTTTGTATAGCCAAAATAAAACCAATTATGGATTTCCTCCTTGTGACTTTACCTCTGATTAAACAGCATAATAAAAAATTTGAAATAATAAAATTTATAATAAAGGAGCATGAGACCAAAAATTTTATAAAACAAAAGATTATATAAAACTAAAATTTACATAAAACATAAAAATATCAATACATTGGTTACCGTAAGAAGCCAGGTTGTACACATAAATCAAATCATAACAAGTATAAAAGATAGAAACATAAGAAACATAGACACATAACATATTCATGAAACATCGAAGAAATACTCTTTTATGTACCTCTTATATTTGGTAAGTTCGGAATTGAAAATTTCCACCTTGGATTGTAACCATTGCATAGTCTGTTCAGACAAGAATTCTGCTTACAGTTTGTCTTAAATTGATCCATCCTGAACAGGACAGAAGAGCGTGTTGTACGCGCAGGTAAATTAAATTGAATTTTATTCAGCAACTCTGGGCAGTGAATATTATTGTTAACTAATTTATACAGGAATATTGCATTCATATGATGCCTTCGTACACTCAATGAATCAATTTTAATGTATGAAGCTGCCTCTGCGTAATTATTAAATCTTACGAATGACCTGTAACAAAGATATTTGAAGCATTTGTTTTGAATTGCTTCGATTTTGTTTATATGTTTATATGGATATGAAAATAGCGATCGTGTAAAGCGAGAAATTATGTCTTTGGAAAAAATGGTCTCTATATGAGAACCGGGCTAAAAAAAAGATGGTGTAAAACGGCTTTAAGCTCGACATTCCTATCAAGCTTACAATCAACTGAAATACCGCACCATTGAGTTCGTGGCAAATCCAAAGCTAACTTTAACTCTCACATCGCACCGCTTGTTGCATGGGCGTAGCCAGGTTTTGATTTAGGGTGGGACAAAAAATAAAAATGTAGAGTAGGTACCGAAAAAAGTAGGCTTCTTCAACATATTCATGCTTTAGGCTCTGTGAATACAAATAATATGAATGGACGAAGGAAAACCCATTCTATGAAGTGCTATAAACTTGAAAACGCGACTTGGTCGACAATTCAAAAGGTCATGCATTAGCCAGCCAGCCACCGTGGCTACGCCCATGGCTTGTCGGCTGCGATAGACGTGATTTTATTATTATTATTATTATCTATTAGGCAGGCATTATGCGGATAGCTCTGCAGAACGCAAATTATCCACTAATAATAACTTTTTTAATCGTATTGACCAGGATGTGAAATGAAATGGATAAAACGTACAGGATGGTCAGGAAAAAAACTACGCGTTACATTTACTAACGAAATGCATAAGAAAAATGTTTTGAAGGAAAGTAGAAATAATTTCCTCTCGTTTATTTATACTTATATCTAAACCAAAGATAATAGAATATGCCATGACTGACTACCGACTCGGCTAACTACCAAACCTGTGCTTTACTTTAATAAGACAGGTACGCCTCATACATCATACATATATCTGGTAGTGTTATATTATCGTGAAAACAAGCTTATGGGTCCGAGTAGTTAATAAATATTTATTTATTGAAAAAATCAATGCGGTATTGTGCTTTATATTTCAATTCAGGAATATAAAATCATTTTTGCAAAGAACATAAAAAGTGAAAAATAACTTTTTGAGAAGGTAGTAGGTACAATTTATTATACCTGCTGATGAAAGGTTTTTCGGAAAACTACAACCTAGTTAAGGATATTTAAAACCGATAAGTTTAATATTAAAACGTCTTGTGAGCAGAGAAAGATATTATTATAATTATTTTTTTATTATTCACAAAAAGATGTATAAATTTAAATAAATTTTATACAATAATTAATTACGTAATATAAGTATTTGATTTACCCCCATAAATAAGCTGGGTTTGTGTGCATGAGGGGGTGTTATTGTATTGGTTTAATTTTTTTATTCAGTTCAAGTTTTCGGTATAATTTTGAAGGTGAGTTTTAAATTCTTTCATGTTTCTAATTTTTTCAGGTAATGAATTAAAAAAATGAACTCAGAGATATTTATGATTTGGCTGTCCTATTGTTTTTTTTTTACATTTTGGAGTAGGAAGTATTGACGTTTGTCTAAGATTGCTGTTATTTTTAAAGGATAGGTTATTTAAAAAAAAAAAAAATTACATGAGCTCCACACAGAAGGCCCTGAGGAAAATAATTTCTCTCAGGGCCTATGTCATCTTTGGGGATGCTGTGTGGAGGGTTTTTTTAAGGAAAGCAAGGAGAGGAGAGTTCTGGGAAGGAAAAGGGTTTAAGGGGTGGTTAGGAATCTGGGCTTCAGTGTGTCTTGGTCATCCGCCTCCAAGACCTAGACAAACCTCACCCCATGAACCATGGTAACCCTGCTAAATCACCAAACGTAGTGAACCACTTGGGGTGACCTATGGCAGAGGTGTTGGTTATCCAATAAAGGTTCCCGGGGCGGCGGTACCCATTCCCGCCTCCCAAATTGTAATAATTAGGTTTGGTATGTACATATTTACTGCATTATGTCATTATGTGAAGAACAATATTAATTATCAGTTACCTAATAACTTCGCGCTTGCGAAAATGGGAAATATTGTAATTTTACGCCAAAAACACGAATTTGCGAGAATTACACGAAATTCGTAATTTTATGGCAAATATTACAATTTTTTGTATTTTTAGCATGATTTTATGATAATTTAAAATAATGATAATTGTTATAATAAAATATAAATATTTCTTTATCTAGCATGGTTTTGACAAGCTTGCATAGTCATAAAATTGAACATAACCAATTCAAGTCCAGAACGGCCCATTCTTTTATTGTAAAAAGCAGGTTCCAGTCACCGTTCGGCTGCAAAATACCAAAAAGAAAACAAAACATAACCTTGTTGCAAAATTCTACCATTTTCGCTGAAAAAATTGTAAAATTTAAATAATGATCAATTAATCGAATGCTCTCTCCTGATCATTTAGAAATTCAGCGTTTTGTTAAATAAATATAACATGTCTTTTTCATTCCATTTTCCCAACTCAGGCACTTGTATTTTTCAATTGTATTGTGAATTCACCAACAAATGTGAAATAAGTAATAATATTATTATTTTTACACAAGGGAAGATTTTTAAAGAATTTATTTTTAAAATATTTTTAAAACACCCTACTCTTATTAATAATGAACCTCTCTCGGTTCTGCTCTTTTTATCCCCTTTTGTCAAATAAATTATGCATCAAATAATAACATAAGATATTTCTCGTATCAACCAAAGTATGAATGCTTGGGGAACGGCTGCGCGGCCGTTTTCATACAAAACTTAAGGGCCCGCAACACGAATTTCTACTGATTTCTTACATATTTCCCTCAAATACGGTAAGTTTTAAAGCTCTTAAAAAATATATGTTATTCTTGAAGATAATGTCTAGACTTTGCCCGCGTCGAAACGCAAATTATATAAATTTCCCTCGATAGAAAAAAATCGCAAAGTATGCTCCAAAAATTATTATAAACACTTTTGTTTCAGTTATTTTACAAGTTATATGTATGAAAAAATTAATAGTGTTTCTTTAAATGTTGTTTAAGATAATGCCCGCGAGATTTTTAAACGAGTCGCGTTTTATTAAACATTTTCGCAATTTTTGCATCGATTTTGTCGCCGTAAATGTTAGCGCTCTCCTCTAACATTCGTAATTTCGTATCTCTCCATCTTCTTCTTTTCGAGCCCGGTTGCAGAGCCTTAAGTTTGAATTTGAGGCCGAAATAACCAACCAACTGAATATAATTTTTTAAATCAAAAGATACATATCTAGTTCGGATACGTGCTACTTTGTTATTCTTTGTTTTAAATTATAAAATACTAGCAGACCCGGCCACACGTTGCTGTGGCTAACGAAACACAACGCCATTACCCAACCTTTATAAAATACACTCCACCCACTTGCCAGCTGCCCGCTGCCCGCTGCCTGAATTGAATATTTGAATTTCTCGGCCTTTCTCTTCTATAATAAGCATGTATTATACACATAAACCTTCCTCTTGAATCACTCTATCTATTGGTGAAAACCGCATGAAAATCCGTTGCGTAGTTTAAAAGATCTATGCGCACATACATTTAGAGGGGGAGGGGGAGGGGGATGGGGATGGGGAGGGGGATGGGGGTGGGGAGGGGGATGGGGATGGGGAGGGGGAGGGGGGGGGGGTGGGGGGTGGGGGGGGGGAGGGGGGTGGGGGGGAGAGGGGGCGGGGGGGGGGGGAGGGGGAGGGGCGAGGGGAAAGGGGGAGGGGGAGAGGGAACGCGAGAGGGGAAAGGATACGCAGGGAGAAACAATTTAGATCAATTCAGCTAACAAGTTGACAACAGTTTTTGATTCTGAAGCGGTACGAAGTTCGCCGGATCAGCTAGTATGTTTATAAAATTATTAGAAAACAACTTTGATTGTGCGTTAATTCAAGTTACAAAAACAGATTTTCTTTGGAACACAAATTTCGCGTTTCTATATCATTTAGTTATAATTAACTCACAAAAATATCCAAATTGCTCCCAAAATCTTGCAAAATTTATTTTTTTAATGGCCTACCCAAACTAAAGTTTGATACGAAAATGTTCTATCCCTTTCGATTAAAAAAATAATAATTCGATTAATTAGGCCTCAAATCCAAAATAAAGTTTTTTTAGGAAAAAAGTCGCGCAGCCGTTCCTCTTAACTTTTTTTATTTTTTATTATAGCGACTATATAGAAATTTTTTACATACAAAATGTAGTGTGAAATTAAGTATAAAATATTGTATTTCTTAGTCCTCCTCACTAGGGGGTCCTGTGCCGAGGCAGACTAAAGTTATTTACCTTCACCTATATAATGCTCTCTTTATGGTATTAACCCTCAATTTAAATCATCTTTCTGTTTGAATTGTATAAATCAGTATGTATCTTACCTTAAATATGCTTATGTTATAATTAAATATTCTTATGTATGATGTACTCATTTATGTACCTCTACGCCTGTCTCAACACAGGTATACCCTAGTGAGACAGGCATCGAATAATGTAATGTAAACATACCTTTTATAGATAAATAAATAAATAAAAAAAAATAAAAATTTAAATATAGTTCATTTGTCTTCGCTAGTGTTCTCTCATTGACCTCTTTAAGCCATATTTTTATTCTTGATTTGTATTCAATTGGATTTTTTATTAGTTTTATGTCTTGGGGAAGGATGTTATGGAGTTTTGTTGCAAAGTATGTATAGTTTCTTTGTCCAAATGTGGTTTTATAACTTGGAATATTTTTTATATAATTTTTATTCGATCTAGTGTTATGCATGCACGGTCTAGTAGAGGATTCATTATTTTTGAAGAGCTTCAACAATATATTTTTGGCATATATTTGCTGTACATTTGGTACGTCAAAGTTATTGAAAATTTCAATTGAAGGCGTTCTAATTGGTACTTTCAATATGGTCTTTATGATTCCTTTTTGAATCGTATTCAGGCTGTGTAGGTACGTATGTGTAGCAGATCCCCATCCTATGATTCCATATTCAATTCAACTGTCTAAATAGCATGAAAAACTAAATGCAAACATCGATCAAATAATAATATGTTTACAATTCTGTTAGTTTTTCTCCCAATAAATTATAGCCAATTATATATACAATGAATCTTCACTCCACACTTTTAACCTTTTTTATCTCACTCAATATTTTAATCTGAATATTTATTATACGGTAAGAATTTTTATTTGTAATAAATTAACGTGGTAATTAAGTTGTTGCTATTTTATAAGCTTTTATGTAATATTTGCCTACACGATGAATACGACCTACAAGACTTGTAAACAGGGATTTGATTTGAGCTTTCATGTTTCTGCTTACATAAATAATTCAGACAGAACGCACGTTCACGCTTGATGCTGGTTTCATGAGATCAGATCGTTTCTTTTCATTTTTTAATCCGTTCATAAGCGGAACGAGTTCCCGGTTTCAATTATTATTCTCTATACCTACTCCTGCAGAAAATGAGAAATGGCTAGTTAGTTTCAGCGTTATGTTACAGCAGTAAATATATATTAGTTCCTAACGTTGTAAATACCTACCACAATCACACATTCTAAGGCCCAGTTGTTATGTAGAAATTCAAATTGTGACATTGTCATCAAATATCGTTTTATTTTTTTACCTTTGAAAGGTCCCGTTAAAAGCCGATTCTAGGTGCGCTTCAGCATTCTTTCAAATTGTCAAGCTTTACGTGCCCCCCCCCAGAACGTATTTTTGTGTACTGTGGAGATTCCATCACAGTACAGAAAACTGTCTTATACGATTTTAGATCTTCACGGCTAAAAGTATTTTTGTTATTAGTTTTTGGGGTATTATGCCGTGTTGCGCTACCTCCTTCTTTAGCCAACGTTTCGGACAGCGTTGCAGTGTCCATCATCAGGGCAGATGTGTAATAGTTAGGGGTGATGTTTGTACTTATCTACTTAGGAGCGATACCGCAAGCACCACTCCTCTACGAGCTGGCGCTACAATATACTTCAACATGTTTTTTTGCGTTTAGCCTTGATGTAACCGTCAATTACCGGATACCAAGAATTATTGAGCTTAGCTCCATCGTCTCTATTAATTTTATAGGATTTTTGTGAATTTCAATTGCCTCCGTAATCAGGCGTGCTCTATGAGTTTTGGGTCTTCCCAGGACCTCAGGGACAAATCCAAAGTAATTGCCGGTTTCGATTAAGTGCTCGGTGATTGCCGATTTGTCAGGGTGGCCAAGTTTACAGGCACGAAAGTGTTCTGATATCCTTTTGGAGATCGTTCGCTCTATTTGGCCTACATAAACCTTGTCTCATCCAGAACAGCTGAGTTTGTACACTCCATCTGTTTCCAGGGAAACTTGGTCTTTGCAGGCCTTAAAAAGTCTCGTATTTTTATCGTGGTTCCGAAGACAGTCTTGATGCTTTCTTTTTTCAATAGCCTGGCAATTCTGTCTGTCATATTGTGAACGTAATGCAGGAAAGCGCAGCCCTTTGACTCTTGTTCAATTCTGTCTTCGTTTGATGCAGATTTGGCTCTTATGATTTGCCTTATCTGCCTTGCTGGGTAACCGTTACGCTCCAGTGCATCGGTCAGTTTTGTAAGTTCTGCTCCGATTTTTTTTCTTCCAAAGAAAGAGAAAGAAAGAAGTCCCCCCAGAAAAAAAAAATCCTGGATCCGCCCTTGTCAAGCTTAACAACATAATAGTAAAGTTATCCTCTTCTGCTGATCACAATTTGTTAAAAAGCTGAAACGGACTTATGCCTACAATACACGACATCTTTTTTCAGCCCAATTCCAATTAGAGACCAAAGTCAACATTTTTCGCTTTACGCGATCGGTATTTTCATCTCTATTTTCATATCTTCGATTTCAATTGTCATCACTGCAAACAACATATGAACCATGCTGTTTGCTATGATGCCAACTGAAATCGTAGATATGAAAATAGCGATCGAGTAAAGCGAAAAAATGTTGACTTTGGTCTCTAATTGGAATCGGGCTGAAAAAATATGTCGTGTATTGTAGGCATTAGAAGTGACATGTAACGGAAAACTTTCAACTGTAAAAAAATACAACAGCGCTGAATGCCCATTTGATAACCTTGTCACACGTGAATTTCTACAAAAAAACTTGGCCTGAGTCAGTCCTGGATTTATCAATAGGCCATATAGGCCGCGGCCTAGGGGCGGCAGATTTCAGGGTGATTTATGATAGGTGGCAACTTCTAAGAAGGAGGAAGGAGCAGCGTAAATGAAGTGGCCTACACACATGAAAAGTATAAATCCGCCACTGGCCTTAGTATTGACCACGGAGGAACGAATAGAGTTTACTAGAGATGTCGAAAGTGAAAAAAAAATCGATATATCCATATTTATTAAAATATCAATATCGACGTCGATATATCGAGGAGACAATATCGATATATCGGTCAAATTTTCAAGATATTTTGCATTTTTAAAATAATAGTGTATTCAGCTCAATATTATCAATAGTAATTTTTGTACACAATTTGCTTTTTTTAATGTACAAAAATCTCAATTTAAATGAAGGTAATTTATCACTATTCATTTTTATTACGTAATAATTACAAAAATATCAAAAACTAAAAAGCTGTCTTCTAACTTATATGTAAACTGAGACGCATACAAAGTTTGTATGCGTCTCAGTAACATTCTATTGGCATATTAATCTGTCAAAAAGGACTTCGTGTTTGGAACAAGGTATAGTCAATAATCATAGATAATTGGGAACCAACACATAGGAGTGGCTTGGAAAAAAATGGCGAAAAATAGCACACATTTCTATGTATGTACCTACACACATGAGATAGTATTGGTGATCACAAATACTAATGCAAAGACAATAGATTTGTAAGCTTTTTATAGTTAAAATTTCAACCGCCAGATGTCATGATCCAATACAGTTACCTTTTTCCGTTCGTTCCTATACGGTTTTGGATTCTAGTGACTTTAAATACATAAATTTTAAAAAATATCGTTTTTGATACAATTTTCGGTATTGGATATTTTGTATCGATAGATCGGATTAAAATATATCGGCTAAAAATATCGATATATTTAATAAAAAATATCGATATATGGATACTTTTTCAACAAGCCTAGAGTTTACTAACAAGATAAGGTGAAACGAAATAATTAATAACTTATTTTGACTTTATTTGTTGTTTGTCCTTATCGCATGCATAATTACGTCGAAATCCGTTTATCTTTTATATCCAAAATGTTGAAAAATTCTTTCGGTTCGCGGGTCTGAGGTTAAAGGGTTAATTGCTTGACGCTGGCGGTATTATTATTAGTGATTCACGGAACTACACAAGTGAACACGTCTTATCGATTTTCAGCATACTTTAGGGTCCATAAATAACTCTTAATTTCTCATCAGCGTCCAGCTTTATGGACTTGAATAATTAATTTATAAGTTCTCCGTTTCGTTAATTGAAATAAACGTTTTAAGCGAAGGCAAATGGATACAGTCCGCCGAGAAAGTGTAGAAATTTTATGAAATGGAATTCAAATTTCTCATTACTATGGCAACACTGAATAATACCGATTTGAGAGCAAATTACAGTCGAAGAAAAATTTGAGGTTATGATTAACTCCCGTGTCTATATTGGGGAAGCATACATTAATTACGTGAGCTCAAAGGGGGGGGGGGGGTCCAGCAAAATCTCACTCTACTTGAAAATAATATATGAAGTGGCCCAAATTTATCTCACTAAGGGGGGGAGGGGTCTAGATTGGAAGAAAAGCTGCTCATATAATTAATGTATACTCCCTTGGACAGAAAAATTGACATACCTAAATCAATTTTTTTTAAACGCTTTTTATAGTATTTGATTTTAACATCTAGTATGTGATTTTTTTAATAGGATACTTTTATAAAAATAGTATTTTTTTACGTGTCTCAGCTGAATCTTACAAGTCTCAGCTACTTCTGTCAGGAACCACTGGAGACTACGGCATCCCCAATTGGGGTATATTGTGAAGCTGAAGGCAAGTGGGGAGGGGAAGAGGAAGGTAGGGAAGTACCTGGCTATTCAGATCAGGTCACCGAACACGGCTAAAGTCATTTCAAACAACGTTTCAATTCTGAATGGTGGTCTTACACCAGGGCGATACTGAGAGACCTATCTTTATATCTATCACTCTGGAACGTGCCGCAAATATACTTAATATTATGTTTAATTAATTAATTGTGAAATAACACAAATTAATCAAATAAAATTTATTTGCCCACGCCGGGATTCGTTTTTTCATGTTAATTAGTTAGGAAAAACGTAAAATATTTTTCATTCAAATGTTTTATCTTTAAAAATTACATGATTATTTTTAATAATAAAATTCAAATTATTTTTAATAATTAAATTCCGAAAACAGTTTTTAGTTTTCGGATATATTCACAAGTATTCCATTATTTGGATTTTTTTTTCAAAGCGGAACTACCTACTACAAAAAACGCCCGAATTTCGAAAGTTTAAATTTAATTGATCGCAGCACCTTGTATTTTTTCTAAGTTTTATTGACGGACTGTACCTACTGCAGACAAAATAGTTGTTAATTTTCATTTACTTGGAAAAATAAAAATACTGATGCGAATTTTGTCGTTTTTTTTTGATTTGTGAGATGTTAAAAAACAGCATATTAATATGCAGTCGTTAATGTCTTCGAACATGGCACCAAGTCGGGTATTTTGTCAGGAAATTTATGATAATATCTGCGGACATTAATCATAATTGATATAAAACTACCTACAGACAAATTAGCAGCCAATGATGGAGAATTTATAAATAATTATATTAATAATACGAAAGGATAAAACAATAACATCATCCTCCTTAAATGGCAAACCAAGGATTACTGGTAAAGAATAAACTATCTCCATTCATTATTTAGTCATTTAAATGTGTGTGGGATCTCCAATATACACTTTTCTGACAATTTTGGGAAAATTATTATCGTAACCTCGGTTATTGCGGTGTCGGCTTCCGCAGCACAATGTACACGGTGTCCGGAAACTAGTGGTACAAGCGGGAAACGTGAGTGAATCTACATCATATACAGAATCCAATTTTTTGAAGTAAAACTTCTGTAGTCCCGTTATGATTTGAAATTCGGATGAAACGGAAATGACGCATAAAGCACATGCGCCGCATCAAACTCCTATCAAGGCTCCTATTAGTTGATAAACGCTTGGTCTGCGCTCATTGGTCGCTTTGATTATGACCTCACTTTTCAAGGCTTCTTGGTTCTTAATTGGTTGAGATTGTTTTGTTAAAGTTTCGCTTTTACCGTTTGTTAACTGCACTCGATTTTTTTTTCAATCCAACGCATCCTTTTGATTTTTTTTGAATTTCTGCAACTATAAGGTTAATTTTTTTTTTGGAGCGGAATCCACTCTTCGACGTATATTAAAAGACATTATTGTTAATACTAACATATCCAATTTTTCAGATTTGACCTTCAATTTATTCTAAAACGAAAACTCGAATTAGATTTTAACCGACAACGAAACCGAAGGATTTAATCCGAAGATTCCTGAAATTTGGAAAAAAATGTAGATGTCGTTTTGCTGCCTGGTGATATATTTTTTTTTTAATTTAAAACAATAAAAATATTCATCTGTCAGACATAAACACTCCGTCTCGTTCCAGAAGTACCTACGGCAACAAACGAAAAGGCGCGCGTCCCGTGTTCTCCTGTCGCGGCGTGTAGGAGTGCAATCAGGGATGTGTGATTTAAAATTATATATTTCTTGTTTTTAATAGAAAAAAATATTATCGTACTGCAAAACGACATCTACTTTTTGTATTCCAAAAGTGCATTGCAGTCACTGGTTAAAATCCTTCGGGTACGTGCTGTTACACCTGTATATATTTTTTTACGGAAGACACAAATATTCCCGGGTTGATTTGACAATATTTGAATTGCTCCTAATTTCATAATTGTAAACGAAAAAAGTGTCTTGCACAATGATGGAGGTCACAGAATTGCACCCGCGACGCACGGGTGAGAGAGCCTCAACTGGTAAAAACCTCAAAATTTGACCATTTAATGGTATGTATACGTATAATAATGGAGGGTATGACCGAGGGGACAAACGCTAGGGGACGCCCACGCCGAGAGTACCTGGAGGACCTGCTGGTGGACCAAGGGCGGATCCAGGGGGGGGGTCATGGGGGTCATGACCCCCCCCTGGGCAGGGCCCAGGGCCTAGGTGGACCTACTTTTTACTTGTATCTATTATTATCAAAATTAAATTATAACTTCTTGTGACTTGACCGCGACTATGTGACCCCCCCTGGCGCCAAAGCTGGATCCGCCCTTGTGGTGGACGTGCGCTGCTCATCATATGCAGACTTCAAAAGAGCCGCACAAGACAGGGAAGAGTGGAAGAAACTAATAGATGAAATTGCTGCAAACCAATCTCAGGATTGAAACCAGAGAGAGAGAGAGATACGTATAATGCATTTGTCTTGTTGTTTGAAAGGGGAGGTGGCCAATTAGAATCTGCTGCAGATGTGACGTGTTGACAAGAAGACAATGTTCTATTACCTATAATAATGTGTAGTGTTGATTGATGTTGCTCGATCTTTGTACTCAAAATACTGAATTTGAACAAATCCTCAAATTTCATAGTTCTGTGAAAGCTCTGTTGGAGTCTTGTTATTATTTACTCACTGGCCTTTTGTTTCAAGGTTCTTGGAAAGTAACAGAATTTAAATAGGACTTTCAAAGAACTTGAATATTAATTTTGAAATTTGATTAATGAAAAGCAAAGGCACAATGGGATCCCGGATGGAAGAGTCGGATTGTTTTAACAATTTTGAAAGTTTTGTGGATTTTCAGGGTTTGCCTAACAAATAAATAAATAATGTAACCATATTAATATTGGCTAACCGAAAAATTTATAAACGTGTCAGAAATGTAATTATTGTGAAGCTCTCTTGAAGTGAACTTCTTTATTAAAGCGGTGCTATAAAAATTACCCAGTAATAACAATATAAAATAATTGTGATACCGGCATATTAAGTGGGAGTGTTAGATTTAAAGCCATATATTTTTTGGAATTGGGCGCTTTTATAATTACCGTGACAATTCATGGTACCGTGACGGCAAAAAAAAACAATAAGCATACGTTCCTTATCGCTATAATGCTACAGCTCTTTCAAAAGATGAGGTAAACAATTTACTTAAATATGTTTCCTCCAAAGGAAAAAAAGTCGTAATTTTCTTGCATTTTTTTCACACACCCCACCGTGACCTCTACAAATAATACTAGTAGCTGTAGATGTTAATTTTCAAAGTATGGAATATAGTTACAAGGTTAGATAATATTAAAGTGTGAGTAAATTCCAAAAATTCAAAAACGTCAAATGTCAATGCGCTGATGGTTTTGTTTTTGTTTTTAAATATGTAACGCTGCAGCTCTTTCTTATACACTAAAAAACAACAGTCGAAAATGAGACAAACGGTGAAAGTATGTCTGCACCACTCCCCAAAGGAAACATATAACATATTATTATACGTCTCCCTCACACGTATGTATGAAGAAAATGAAACGCAATTCCCGTTGGAAAAAGGTAGTAAGTACTTACGTAAGTTTAAGAAGGAAACAGACACACGAATTTTGTGTTCTGACCATTTTAATGTGGAAGAAAGACCTGCAGCATTATAGTGATGAGAAACATAGGTATTTTTATTGCCTTTTTTGCCGTCACGCTACCGTAACTTTTTTAAAAAAAATTTTTAAATATTTACTTAAAAAGAAAGACAAACATTCCCGGGTGACGAATACCCCAACAATCTTTGAAAATCTCCTACTACCACCACAGAAAGTCGAAAATGTTGCTTGTGTTGTGATGGAGGACTTAGCCAGCCGAGGAATTGAACACGCGACGCCCGGATAGGATCCAAGCGCTATGCCCACTCAACCACTGACCAGTCAACTGTCACGGTAATTATAAAATCGTAAAAAATTATGAAAAACAGAAAGCTGTACGCGATTGCACACGTCCACTGAATAGATTGTATACTCGTATGTGCACTAGAAATACCTCTTTTGGAGATTTGAATGAAAACCAATTTAATTCTATCCTATATGACTTATGCTTTGTCTCTATTACCTACACTTGCCCATTTGAATTTCATAATGGTGAAACATGGCTGTAGTTGGAAATTTAAGGCCGGATTGACCATACTTTTGGACAACGAAACACGCCCACATCGCAATTCTTGTGTTCTTCTTTATTCTATGCACACGACAGTCGTAGCCCGTCCATTTTTGTTGATGTTTTTATTTTGTCTATTAAAGATCTTCTCCAGTTTTTCCGTGTGAAGGTTACGTTAGAATTATACCAGTTTTAATTTGGTTTAAATCACTTTTGGAACTTTAACGTTTTTTGCGACTTTTGACCTCTCGGCCGCTGGCTCCGGTCAGTAAATATTTCACATAAGTTAGGACGGCAGACGCTTTATCGTTCACACCTCTGCACATCCGCAATCCGCGCACTTGATGGCTGTTTTGTTTAACATTTTACACTAATTTATTACCTAAACAGTAATAAAACAATTGACTGGAACCCGTCCGTAATAAATAATAGTTAACATTCCAATGCCGTTAAAAAAGTCATTACTGAATTGACGCCGATATTTTATTACTCCCGAATGATAATTCATTACCCATAATTCTGCGAAATATTCGCGTGTAACGTTGGTATTCAAATCATATCACATCTTTCTTTAAACGCACTTTTAGCTGAATACATATTTAGAATAACTCTCTTTTTATAACTTTTGAAGGTTATTTCCATCATTGTAATACATCATTAAAGAAGAAGATAACACTAATAATCTAAAAGAACATATATTGAAGAGAACAAGACAGAGAAAAATAAAAAAAAGATAATGGTCGCAACTGAGACTCGAACCCAGAACCTCTCGTTTAACCTGGACGGACGCCATCAAACCGTCATATTTGTCAATCCCATATTTCAAATTTTAGAATTAACAATATTATCTTCGACTAATTTTTCCATATTATAGGCAACTACCTTTTTCATTGGAAACAATCGTTCTAAGAACTGGTTTGTAACCTAGATAGCGACTCGGATAAATATGTAAAATTTAGTCGATGATAATATATTTAATTCTAAAATTTGAAATATGAGATTGACAAATATGACAGTTTGATGGAAGGTAGCAATGGCCGAATTGGTAGAGACGGTTAGACGATCGGGTTCGAGTCTCAGCTGTTCCCGTCAGGAGCCAATGAGACTATGGCATCCCTAATTGGGGTATGTTGTGAGGGTAGTGGGGAGGGAAGGAGATGGGGGAGAGGAAGGTGGGGAAGTGCATGGCTGTTCAGATCTGGTCACCAAACACGGCTAAAGCCATTTCAAGCAACGTCTCAATTCTGAATGGTGGTCTTACACCAGGGCGATACTGAAAGTATCTTCTGTGGAACGTGCTGCAAATGTACTATATATTATTTTTAATGAATTAATTGTGAAATACCATACATTAATCAAATAAAAATTATTTGCCCACGCCGGGATTCGATCCCGCGACCTTCGGATTGCGAGTCAAGAGCCTTACCCCTACATCACGCCGGTCAAGTATGTCATTATATATATTATACTTATGTTATTTGTTATACCTTCTTGTTTAGCAAGATAAAAAAGCAATTCTTTTGTATTTTAAGTACCGGGTTGCTACCTATGACGTTACATACTATTAGACGAGAGGTAGAAATCTCAAAGTGGGAAGACAAGAACAAGACAATTGTAACGATCTCGATATCTAGTACTTTAGTACTAAACTGCTACACGTCGAGTAAGGTTGCGTCTTACCAGTAAGGTAAATTGCATTTTAAAAAGTGCCAAAATGCCCTCCTGTGTGATGAGAAAATGTTTCAATTACACGGCAAATAATAGTAAAGGCGAATTAGAGAAAATTCAAGTCCTACTAAAGTCTGGACGCGTAACAGTCAAATTTCTGTTGCTAAGTAAACTTCACTGTTTTAAAGTAGACTAATCAGCCTAAACACTCAGTTTATTTGTTTTCTTGCGGTAAAACAACACATAAATCAGTAGTTCTAAGTATTGATGACAATCGCCACCATTTGAAAACTGTCGTTGCCCAATTGTATTTATTGTATAGCTCGACATGTCAAACTCCGACAGGCAGCCGGACCTTTTATTCTAGTGGGCCTCAAGGAAAGGAGACAGCGAACGTTCCATCAAAAAGTGACCAGCAATACGCCGCCCGCTCATATTATATCCATGTCATTCATACACACACATCATTTGATTGTCTATCTTTATCACACAGGAATTAACTTTTGAATTAAGAAATTATACTGAAAATCGCTGAAAACAAAAGAGTGTTCCTTACTTTCCACATTATATTGTGAGTATATAAGACTATGACGAGTCTATTTATTTATATAACGCCATTGGTTGCTACGTCCTTTCTTCTTATATTCATGATAATATAGTGTCAATTCTTAATAATAATAATACACGTGATTAGCGTGTTTTTATCTTTTTAGACCATCTTTTTTATCTGCCCACGCCCTCACTGTGCCATTTCAATGCCATCTAATTTTCTCTGGGTCTTCTACCGCCCCCCTGAAAGTCTGGAACGCTCACAAGGGGGCGTTATCGCCCACATTGAGAACCCATGGTTTAGATTATTAGTTGTTATCTTCTTCTTCCATGATATATATTAATAGGGCATTACCAGAGAAAACCAGAAATATGTCATTTTCAAATCAGATTTTAGACGTATTGACTCTTTTTCACAAAAATATAAATGGATTTCGAAAGATTGTTCTTTTATCTAGCATTTGCATGTAATAAATTTTGAGAATTTTTTAAAATTTTTAGTATAATAAGGTTATTCTATAGGTCGTTGGCAGATTTGTTAAATTTTCAAAAAAGATTTTGTATTATACCACACCCATTACAAATAATATAATCTTGCAGTAAAATAAATCAATACATTATCTAGCAAATGCGTTGTTTTAGAATTTTAATTTTAGTTTCAATAAAATCATTAAAAAATATGTACGTACATGTGTTTCTTGACGAAAATTGGTCCATTTGTGTATTTATTTGCGCACTTACAAATTAATATCTTTCAGATTTTTTTAACATTCTTATTAAATTTAGACATTATTGGAAAATGATAAATACTTATAATCAAAAAATAATTACAAAAAGTACATTATTTTAATGGATTTATCATCACGCCTTTCAGCATTTTTGGATGAAGGAATAAATTAAAGCTAATTTGGATTGAAATAAATTCGATATTGAGTTATAATTTAAAAAAGCTGGTACGGAGAATAATTAATCTTTCTCATTGTAACCGCCCTGCACGATCGTAAGAACAACTTTCGACGAAATGTGGATTTTCGTCTGCTGGCTAGTTAAACGCTCTTAATTATTTATGGTAACATTTTTCGATCTCGAGGTATTTTTCGGTGGTTTGATATTAAAATGCACAAACAGACCATTAGCTATGAGCAGAGGTTGCAATTTATATTATTGACACCGGAAGTCGTAACAAAAAATAAATAAAAAAAAAATTATTTAAAAAAAAGTATATCGCTTGAGTTTTTCAATCATTTAGAAATTTATTGCATTTTACCTATAAACCTTTTTTTTATTTTTTAAAAGGAAGACAAACATTCCCGGGTTACGAATAACCCAACAACAGCCAGTATATAAACTATTTTCGAATTTCCAGCATTTTGATTCGAGTAATGAAGATCAATCTATAATGTTGAGTTAGATTTTCGCCGGGATAAAATTAGGAAATATTATGTCCTTGTAAGGCCATCGGGCCCTTGTAAGGCGCTCATGGAGAAACAAAAAAAAAGTTGGCGACGCAATCGCTATCCAGAGGAAAGGAACTTATGAATTTCATTGGCGGTCCGCACACAAGCAACTTGTTAATGACCATTGGAGGTCATCCAACACTTAACCACCCTGATTTAAGTAACAGATGGTTACTCCTTCAAAGCCCTCGCAAGGTCTCTAATTTTTTTGAATAAACGATTCTACATTTAAGTTTGAACGAATTTAGACCTCTAGTGTCCCTGCACACGTTGTTAGGAAGCAGTATACAAGTGCTTACATAATATACAAAATGCGAATAATATAAAGCAAGTCAGGGATAAACTAATTAAAAAGGATATTGTTAAAGACCAGTTGTCAAGGACTAGCAGTACTGGTCGCCGCGTTTCAGTTGCCTTGTTGACAGGTTGCCATGGTAGCGGCTCACGACCTGTCAAGTTTTCGAGTAATTTACAATATGTCAGACCAGAAAAATATCTATAGATTTTTTAATTAAATATCATATTCAGGGGATTGATAAATTGAGTTTTGCCGTGAATTGAGTTGCCAACCAGTTTTCGGTTTCTCCATGAGCGAAGGCGTAAATATCAATCTGATAGCAAAAATCGTTCTTATTTATTTTTAACAAAAGGTGGTTCACTTTTATTAAAAACTAGCTGACACGGAGAACTTCGTGCCGCCTCAAAATCAATAACCGTTGTGTTAACTTATTAGCTGATTTAAATTCAGTTTTTTTATTAAGTTAAAAAATTACACAATGAAGCAATTATCGATGCGCAGTTTCTCGTGTCTTGTTTTTGTCAGTATCAGAGATGGTATTGTGTACGGATTTATATTTTTGTGATTTTCTTACTTTTCCACTAACTTACGGGAATTGCGTTTCATTTTTTTTATACGTATGAGGGAGATTTATTATAATTGATTAATTTTTCCTTTGGAGTGGTGCAGACATACGTTCACCGTTTGTCTCATTTTGACGGTTGACATTTAGTGAGTAAGAAAGGGGGACAGCATTATATGTTTAAGAACAAAAGCAAAAAAATTGGCGCATTGACATTTCACGTTTTTGAATTTTTGGAATTCACTCACTTTTCAATATTATACTTATCACAATTTTGATGCAGCTCTTTCAAAAGATGAGAATTCGTTCCATAAAAAATGTATGAGGAAAATATTTTTCCTCATAATTTTTTTTCGTGAATTTTTCCGATGTTTTAATATTTTTTCTGCTACTCGGGGCGGAGACAAATCCAACAAATCAAAGATCATAAAAATCGGTCCGTTCTTGAGTTATAAATGGTGTAACTAACCGGACTTTTTTTAAATAAAGAGGGTGTCCGGGGGTAAAGTGCATTAACTTCGGGAGGTGATTCTACATGAGTAAAAAAGATTAACAACTTTTTCCGAAATTCCAACATTTTTTTTCCCATACAAAAAGACGTTCCTACTAAAAATCCTTAGTGTGAGGTACGATCTTACTTGCTGAGAGCCTGCCGGGCGCCGGACTCGATTGTGATTGGCCCGTATTGTAACAGCGGAAAATAATAAATCTGGCCGCACACGCCGGACTAATTTTATCTTTTTACCTCATAAAACTGCCCCTAAAAGTTTGAATTTCGAAAAAAGTTATTTATCTTTTTTACTTTTACTTTATGTAGAATCACCTCCCGAAGTTAATGCACTTTACTCCCGGACACTCTGTATAAAGATGAATAACGTTTTGCGGGTATGTTTAGTTGTTTTTATGTGTTTTCCTCAAATTTGCTTTAAGGAAATACTTTAATATGTGTTACTAATGAAGTGACCGTTTTTAGCAAATTTGTTGACGCCTCGTCGTCGATTGTATTAAATTCAATATACGTAGTCGTAATTTATTAGTAATTAAGTAATTATTATTGTATTTAAACTCCCATCTACCGACTCCTCGTCGGCCAACAGGAATGCCCATTCAGAAATCAATTAAGATAAGGTTACCATATTATTATGGTGTGCATAACCGATAACAGCTGTATTTATGGATACCTAACCAGAAACCACAATGGTTGACTTTCAGTGCGCGGCCCGTCTCATACAAATCTTAATTTATGGATATGAGGCCAAAATACCCAAAGAAATTGAAAAATTATTTTTGTAATCAAAGAGTAGAAATATCAAATATCTAGCACAGATACGTGCTACTATATTTAATTGTGTTTTAAATTATAAAATATCGGCCATTAAAGATTTTAATATTTAATAATATTAGAAGCAATTTGGGCAATTATTTGAGTAAATGATAAATATAAAACAAGAAACATTTTCGATTTATTAAAAAAATACGTTCACTCTATCATTATCATTACATAGTATAAAATGAAGTCGCTCAAAATGTATGTGCGTGTTAATCTTTTAAACTACGAAACGGATTTTCGTGCGGTTTTCACCAATAGATAGAGTGATTAAATAGGAATGTTTATATGTATAATACATGTAAATTATATTAGAGAAAAGCCGATAAATTCAAAGAAAACATATTTTTTTGCGATTTAAAACGGCTGGCGGGCCGTACTAGGTGTAGTCACTTTTGAATTTCGTTCTACAGAAGAAATTGGAAAATAGATGTCCTAGAGTAAGTAGGTATTTGATTTTCCCTTTTCAAATATCCAGTGTTGCATTGCAAGCATTGTATAATTAGTGGCGAGTTAATTAGTTTATATCATGCTTATTATAGTAGAGAAAAGCCGAGAAATTCAAATATTCAATTCAGGCAGCTGGCAGCGGGCAATGGCGTTGTGTTTCGTTAGCCACAGCAACGTATGGCCGGGTTTGCTAGTTTATCATAAAAAAATATATATTTTAAAAAGCATTTTAATGGGCATACATTTAAATTATAAATGACCTTGACGGAACACTAATTTGTCATATATAAATTAAAATTATCTATTTAAAAAAAAACACATTTTTTGCAATGTTTTATTTGGTTTTTCTTTCTATTAACATAGTATGCAACTAACGTGACCATTTATTTTTTCCTCCAAACCGGAACCCCCAAAAAAGGTAGGTACTAAGTAATAATAATAAATTTGGACAACTTATATAGCGCTGTTTTTGCTATAGTGAGTATAGTATATATATACTGAAATGTGGATGCAGCGCATCCCTTGACTGAAAGAATCCTGAAGATCTTCACACAAAAAGTTGTAATTTTGAAAAAAAAATCAATTTCAGCTACAACAACGTCAATAACATCATATTTTTCAATCTTAGCGCTCTAGCTCACTGAAAACTCACAGACCGCCTCTGACAGATGGGTACTTTATCGCTGGTCACACACAGAAATATGAATCTATCCCTCCCACTTCGGTAGAAGGCGATGGGTCGAGAGTTCTGCTGGAGAGTTATATGTTAGGTCTCCCTCAACCAGTCTCGTGGGTAAATGTGAACGCAGAACTCTCAGAGGATGCTGAGAGTTCTGCGTTCTAGTGACCGTTGACCGCTCAAGAGTTCCAACGCACACAAGCGGAGTTCAAATTCTCGCGTTCTAGTTTCGCTTGGGTCTGTGCACATGCAAAATGTCACTAGAAAGTTTATCATCCGATGAAGAATTATTGCTCTTGTGAAGCTTAGCAGCTTCTAAAAAGAAAAGGAAGTATTGGTTGCACCCAATCAACACAACGCGAGAAGAATAAGGCGAATTTAGTAGTATTTTTCAGGATTTTCTTAACGATGAACAACGATTCTATATTTATTTTCGAATGTCAATTAATAGTTTTAATGATTTGTATAGCATCATAAAACCTGATATCGAAAAACAAAATACTAACTGGAGGAACTGTGTTTCATCAAAAGAAAGGCTGGCTGTATTTTTAAGTATATATTTATTTATTAAGGATAAGAAAAGACATTAGAGTATTTTTATAGTCTACATCACTTAAATCATATAATTAACTCCTTTCCCTAACCAATTCAATTAACTTTTCCGTGTTTGCAACCTCAGACATTGCGGCGTTCAGGCGTTCCTTGTCTCTGCGGGAAAAGAACTCTTAAACCGCGACGTTCCGCTTTGACCGCCGCGGTCTGACTGCCCGCTGTGTGCGTTGTTGTAATAGACTCGGTACATTCTAATGAACGCCGAACGCGGAACTCGGAACTCCTGACCGCTCTCTGTGTGCGCCTAGCTTAACGTATTCGCCACCAACACCTAGAGTCTAGAAAGAGTGCCCTGGGGTGTGGTTTGTGGTTTGTGCACTCTTTCTGTGTTGGTTCCCGGAGCAGCAGTACCTATTCCCGTCTCCCGCATTGAAAACTAACCAGAATTGCAATCGCAGACAGACCCACAACCGAAATTAGAATTTTTGATATTTAAATGCTGTATATTTTTTTAGAATCGATTATTAAAATTACTAAATTTAATGTCACGCCGCTTGTAAAAGTTCACAAAGATATTCCAGATAGGGAACAGGATAAAAAACATTAAAAGGTTAATATACCTATAAATTATGCTTATTAGTTAATATTTATGTTAACCGGCACAATAAAGTAATTAAAAATGATCGTAAATTACCTTCTCGTAACACGAAAAACCGTGTATATTTTGTCAGATAAAATCTGTCGTTAATGCATTTATAGTTTTCGATTGTTATTGTCAATCGTTAATCGGGGGATATTGAATATCGAAGGCCATATTTGCTATTAAATTAATAAACTGGTCGTTAAATAATTGTTATTGACTACACGAATTGGGCTACATAATAACCAAGGGATGCGACTAAGGCCATCCGATCATGGAAAAACTGAAAACAAACCAGTTGTCGATGCAATCCCAATCAACCTCCTGAACAAAATCGACACACATTTCCTGTTATATAATTCATAATGTAAATTGATACGTTATAATAAAATTATATACCATAGTACAAACCTGAGCCAAGTTGCTCTAGAATACCTAGTCGAATACACCATAATACAAACCTGGGAATCCAAGTTGTGGAACTAGGAGACGCAGTCAAATTTACCATAACGCAAACCTGGGAAGCCAAGTTGAGGAACTGGGATATGTAGTCGAATATACCATAATACAAACCTGGGAATCCAAGTTGTGGAACTAGGAGACTTAGTCGAATAAACCATAATACATATCAAGTTGTGGTCTTGTGGAACTAAGAGACTTAGTCAAATATAACATAATAAACCTGGGAAGTAGTGACCGACCGAAGGTTCGGTTTCTTCCTCAACCAGCCGATCCCGATCCGACCCGTCACGCAGCTGGTGTGCAGACGCATCCACCACCAAGACGTGAACAAACATCTTCTCATGAATCAGGGCTCCCGTGCAAACCACTTGGGGTGACCTACGGAAGAGGTGTTGGTTATTCAATGACTGATTCCCGGGGCGGCCGCGGAGGTACCCAAACTTGCCTGGAATTGAAAAAAATAAGACTTCGTATTGCTTT
The DNA here is from genome assembly GCA_917880885.1 of Limnephilus marmoratus. Lineage (NCBI taxonomy): Eukaryota > Metazoa > Arthropoda > Insecta > Trichoptera > Limnephilidae > Limnephilus > Limnephilus marmoratus. The sequence continues at coordinate 26,342,628 of OU862924.1, read as the reverse complement.
TTCTAAATATTTGAACTGAATTTTTTCTAAATTTTTGAAAACTATACATCTATAATCAAGGGCGGATTTAGGGGGGGGGGGGGCACGGGTGCACGTGCAAAAACAAATTCAAATGACAGATAAAATATCAATTTACATAATATAATTAAAATTATGGCTCTTGAAACACTTATCCTTTAAACTTTTTGTAAACCTTCGAGTTTCACTTTTCTATTCAAGACTACCATAATTTACTATAATAAAAAATAATTCGTAATATTAGAAATAATAAAAAAAACATCATCTTACTTTTATGTTTACTTTTTTAAAATAATGGTTTAATTTTTGCGTAGGTAATTTTTGAACGTTACTCTAAAATTTACAATTTTGTAATTGGGCACTTGATGATGTAATTTAGCATCGTTGGTTTTATTACCCACACATGCAGAGCCTTAGTGGCTTTCCATTACTTACTTTTTTTTAAAAAAAGAAGGACAAAGACTACCAAGTTGCGATAACCTGATAATATTTGAAAATCTCCTACTACCACCACAGCAAGCGGAAAATGTTGCTTGTTTTGTGATGAAGGACTGAGCTGACCAGCTGAGGAATTGAACACAAGACTCCTGGTAGGGACCCAAACGCGATGCCAACTCAACCATGAACCGGTATTTTTGTCTTATATTTATTTTTGGCTTACCTTTACATTATTTGTGTCTTATGTTTATTATCTTACTGTATAAACCCATTTTTCTACGTACATTTCAAAAATAATTTGAAAATGTTAAAAGTTTTTTAAATGTACGTAGAAAAATGGGAAGAAATAAAGGAAAATAAAAATCAAAGTGTGCGATTCACACGAGGTAGAAGTGAAACCTTCATAAAACTAAAGTAGACAAGATTGGGGAGACTACGAAGCACTTTTTTTATTAATGTGATAAAAGCTATTTTCCATATTTTTGTCGAATTCCAGTGCATCCTTTCCCATACATTTGGTCACCTTATTCGAGTTTTCTTCTCCGGGTCGCTTTTTTGTGTTTTCTTTGCCTGCTCATTTTGTAGTGGTTTAAAGATTAGATATAGATTTTACAAATTAATTTTTTTTGGATTTCGTAAAATTCGAACCTTGGTCCGTTGAATGTCTAGCCGCAAAGGTTCGTCAGACGCTTTATACCACCAGACCAAAGGAGACTCGGGTGGGACCATAGATCTATTGTAATATATTGGAACCGAGTACCTGTGAAATAAATAAATATATTATTGCTATCTCATTCTCTTGCAGGCTAAATCCGATAGACATAGGTATGTGTTTATCTCTTTTAGTGTCGCTCGCTTCCGTTTCATCGAGTTTCAAATCACAACTGTGCTTAAGAAGTTTTCACTTAAAAATACATATTTACTTTAGATGTACCTCAAAATCAATTAGATATTATTAATAACTAGCTGGTACCCGGCATGCGTTGCAATGCCATTTAATAAATAAATTGTTTCTCCCTGCGTGTCCTTTCCTATTCGTCCCGTTCCCCTTCCTCCTTTTCGCATAAGACAACATCCATGATGCCATTTTTTTAATATTAGCACCCTAGCACACCCAAAAGTTACGAGCCGCCACTGCTCACTCCACTCCCCCCCTTCCCCCCTTCCCCCGTTCCGCGAACCCCCCTCCCAAGTTCCCCTCCACCCTCCCGTATTCGCCTCCCCCCTCCCGCAGATCCTATGTTGTCGATTCAAAACCCTTAATTTAATACGTGCTTCAATTCGAGTGGACCCGAGGAAAGAAGGTAGAACAGTTTATATGGTAAAATGAAATTGTTGTTGACTGACTAATGCTAATATTTGTGATTGCCCTAACTTAGAAAGGGTGACTAAAATCAAATACTTAGGTATTATCTTTGACAGCAATTTAAAGTGGAAAGAACACATTATCACTACAGCAAACAAACTTAGAAAATCAATATACTTCTTTAGACATACTCGCAACTTTTAAACTTGAATCAACTCTAAACAATTTACTATGCTCTATGTCAATTGGTGGCGCCAGTTTCAATTAAAATCATTTATCTATGATAAGAAGCTGAATAACTGCTTTGTTCCCTTTCCTTTCCCTTATTTCCATTACCTATAAAATGCCAAAAACAAGGTGCAGTGACAAACAGCTTTGTTCGCTTTACTTGTACCTAAATTATTGTCACACACAAAAACTGTGAACCGCCTGTAACTGCGCGGAAGTTCATTGTTGTTCCCGCCTTACGAAGTAATTGTCGTTCCCGCCTTACGAAGTAAATGTCGTTCCCGCCTTACGAAGTAATTGTTTTTCCTCGCCTCACGAAGTGTGTATGGTTTGCCGGCACCTCGTGTGAATTCATCGTGATTTGTTTTGCCCGCTGATATTGTGTATTATTAAGCCATATGTATTTGCGTGAAACCGCCCGCCACATTAATTTAAGTTATCTCACCGCGGCTGTGGAGAATGCCGTGTTGTGTATTGTGAACCCTTTAGACTTTAGACTAAACCAGCAGCCTAAAGTGGACTATAAGAACCTGAACGGACCATATGAAGTGCAGTTTGGTGAGTTTTTGGCATCCCCTTTTAACCTTCCCTTTGAGCAGTTATTTAGTGAACCTTATTTAAATTTGGCACACGCACGCGCACCCGCTTTGCGGAGGAGATTGTCGCGGCCATCTTGTACGCACAACCATTGGTCCTTCGAGCCGGATGCCTTTAATTTGTTCGTGTATATTGATGGCCTTGAAAATAAATAGATATAACCAAATTCGTAGATATATTTGTGACGCTATAATAAATAATAATAAATCTCTGCGCGAACCGTATTTGTATTCAGAGTGCCCGTATTGCATTTGTACTAAGTTGTTAGTTAGTAGGTACATTGTACTTAACCGCTATTGTATTTAATTTCGGCTACAATTTTAGCGAATAGGTACGCTACGCTGGCCCGGAATTATTGTCGCCGTGTTGCAATACTTGAAGATCGGCCGGCGCTGAATAAGTTATTATTATTTGTAATTGGTACGCCAGGCATTTCGCCCCGTACCAAATTTGAACGTAATTAATTATTGTTGTCGCACAGCGCCGGCGCCCGGCACTGAATAAAGTAGTTGTTAACCTTGCTATTACGGAGCTAGGTGTTAACCTGCGCGTACCGAATAGTTTTAAAATAAATAGATATAATTTAATTCTTCTTTTTTTGATAGATTATTTATTATTGCATTATGGCATCTGCAAAGGAAAAGAAATTGAAATTGATGACGTCTCAGCGAGAGGCATTAAACGGACGTATTAAAAAATTATTTGAACTTTCAAAGGGGATTTCAGACGCAAATATTCAAGAGGAATTTTTATCGCTAATTGATACGTTGGATTCGACTAGAAATAAATATGAAGAAACACATCAGCAAATTAATGTCATTAATTTGGAAATTGATCCAGATTACACCCCAAAATTTGAAAGTTGGTTAGAATTTGAAGACATGTACTGTAAAATAAAACGCGCACTTTTGTTGATTCAAGAAAGGAAACCGCAATTAGACTTACAAATCAAAAATTGTAAAAAACCAAAACTCCCGGCGGTTGATTTGGTGTTTTTTAGTGGAGATCTTAAGAGCTGGCCAATTTTTTATTCTAGTTTTGTGAATACAGTGCACAATAATGAGTCCCTTTCAAATTCGGAAAAATTGTATTATTTATTGGGGAAAATTAGTAAACAAGTACAAACAACATTTTCGGGTATTGTGTTGTCACCTGAAAACTACGACATAATATTTGATTCTTTAATTGAGAAATATAATGATAAACGCGTTATCTCTTCCGCTTACCTTGATCAAATTTTGAATTTCAAGTCGTTTTCAGAAGCTAATATCAATAATTTGGAATCGTTTGTTGATAATTTTGCGTCTGCGGTGGCTGCAGTCAAAAATGTAAATTTGGAAAATTTGTGTGACTTCATTTTTCTTCATATTGCATTGAAAAAACTTGATTTGGATTCCGTGAAGGATTTCGAAAGAATTTATCGTGAAATGGATTTTCCCTCGTTTGAAGATCTAGTAAAATTTGTTCGTGAGCAAATCAAAATCTTGCAGCGAACAGGCTCAACAAGGAAATCGTCTGCACACATTGAGACGTCAAAGAGATCACAAAAATCTACGCAAGCATTTTTAAGCGCTGGTAGCGATTTGGATACAACCGAAAATCGGCCGTTTATTAAATGTTTACTTTGTAAAAAACCGCACGGACATTTGTATAAATGTCAGGAATTTAAAAAATTAAGTATTAAAGAAAGATTCAACTTTGTCAAGGGTAAAGGATTTTGTTTTAGATGCCTTAGTGATAAACATAGGGCTAGAGCTTGCAATTCAAACGAAAGTTGTCATAAATGTAATAACAAATTTCATCATACGATGTTACATTTTGAGGAACAGGGTGAGTCACGCAGAAGGCAGTCAGATTCTTGGAACGCCCATAGAAAGGAAAACCAGACCGCTGATCAAACAATTGATCCAAAGGAAGGCAGCTCGAATCCTGATGTGGCTTTATGTACGTTTTCAACTGTTCGGCCTTATAATTGCAACGCACATTGTACAGTTTTGTTGGCTACCGCACAAGTAGGTATTATGGACTCGCAAGGTAATGAACATGTTATTAGATGTTTATTAGATAGTGCATCACAAAGCAATTTCATTACTCGTGATTGTTGTAGAAAATTGGGTTTCTTTGAATATCAACGCCCGTCTTGTTCCACAGTTAAGGGAATTGGAGGGTCTTCAAAACCCATTAGAGGTTCGATTAATACCAAAATTTATTCTCGTTTTAATCGGGCAATAAATTACAATGTAACTTCGTTGATAGTGGACAAGGTGACAGAATGTTTACCTACCGCCCAAGTAGACGTACCTTCGTTGTCATCAGGGCCGGATTAAGCATGTCCGGGCCCCTAGGCAGTGCACTTCTCGGGGCCCCTACCTACACCCTTTTCTAACTTACAAAAATATTTTTTCTACCACAACGTATTTTTATTCATTATTAATCTGTTTTTTAATTTTATTTTTTATTTTATTTTTTTTTGTTGCTCTCACCACATGTTTGAAAGAAATTCGATAAATTTATGGAGATACAGCATTTTATGTGAAACCATTTGAAACAGTTTGTATGATGAATTATCCTTCAGCAAAATTTTGAATGAGTTTTTCTCGAAACTTTTTTAACACGTTTTTCAACCTGGTTGACAACATAATAAAAAAACTACACATTCGATTTGCATGCACCAAGTCTTAATCTGTTCGAAAATCTACTGTCTATGGCATAGGGGAATTTTGATATTTAAAAAATAAAAAATTGCGGACCAGCGAATTTTACTTTCTATTTTTTATGGAATATTTTCATTGTTCATAAAAAATAGACCTTTTTAAAAAAAAATAAAGACTTACTGCATGCAAATCGGATATATAGTTTTTCTAGATATGTAATATAATTTTTCTAATATGGTTGAAAAACGTAGTTACGAGAAAAACGCTTTCAAAGTTTTGCTAAGGATAATTCAACATACAAACTGATTAATACGCTGTATTTCCATCAATTTTAGCAATTTCCTCAAATGCTGAGAGCATTATTAACAAACGCATCTTTCAGAAAATGAATGAAAAAATATCATTTTTTTGCAGTGTCCTTAAAGCCTTGTTTAGGATTTGATCAAGGGAACATTGAGGCGTTTGGAGGCCCCTCAGAGTCAGAGGCTCGTGTAAATTGAATAAAAAACTTGTAAACTTACATCAACTTCACTATGGGAGGGTTGATTCAACTTTGCCTCCCCGGGCTTCTGACGGGCTTAGCCTTTTCTAACTTACAAAATTATTTTTTTTCTACCATAACGTAATTTTATTCACAATTAATCTGTTATTTACTACTTTACGAAAGGTATGCCATTACTCCATTCAATAAAAAAACGAATACAATACAATAAAATACAATAACACTATTATTATTATTGCACATAAAAGGACAAAGACATAGAAACGAAAATATATATGTAGGATTATTTAAAAAAAAACATTACAATGAGCCGTCTTTCACTAAAGTGATCTCTTCTAGATAACCTTTCCCAAACAATTTTAGCAAGCAGATAGGTAGTGCATACTGAAGCTTGTACAACATTTATATTTTAAACATACAATTAGAAATAAAAACAAAACAAATGCCAATATAAACCACACACGGCACCTTCAATCACTTCAGATACTAAGTAATGTTGCAACAAGTAGAAATACAAATATGTATATATATTTGTTTTAATTATAGACTTTTATTTATTATTTGTACATGACGTGAACATTAGTTACTTATTGGGTTATAACCTAATTATTATAATGTGTTGTTTTCTTTTATGGGTGTACGAAATGTTATTAACCTGTAAAAAATGTTCCTAATAAAAATAAAAAATAAATTTTATCGAAGGAAGCAAACACTTTGTGGTGTGACATTATATATTAAATGAAAGAACACACTTTGTAAAACACCACTTTTTATTATAATTGATATTTAAAAGCCAACCAGGTTTCGCTCGATCTCGAGCTTCATCAGGGCTATTATAACAACTAAAGTTAATTATCTACAGACATACATATATAAAAGACATTAACAGGATGAGTGAAAGAGCTAGCAATATTATAGGCAACACCCTATTGGTACCAGAAAGTGAAGCAAATTGACAAGAGGGAGACAACAATAATTACAGGATGAGTAAGTAAAGGGGGGGAGGGAGAGGGAGGGAGTTGTTTAAGAAGAGTTTAGCGGAATAAATTAATTAATTAATTAATCCCATTTTTAATTTATTCCGCTAAACTCTTCTTAAACAACTCCCTCCCTCTCCCTCCCCCCCTTTACTTACTCATCCTGTAATTATTGTTGTCTCCCTCTTGTCAATTTGCTTCACTTTCTGGTACCAATAGGGTGTTGCCTATAATATTGCTAGCTCTTTCACTCATCCTGTTAATGTCTTTTATATATGTATGTCTGTAGATAATTAACTTTAGTTGTTATAATAGCCCTGATGAAGCTCGAGATCGAGCGAAACCTGGTTGGCTTTTAAATATCAATTATAATAAAAAGTGGTGTTTTACAAAGTGTGTTCTTTCATTTAATATAAAAAATAAATCTTGAAAGCTGACTTTTTCCGAAACTTCGTTGCTCACTAATTGAAGCAAGTAATTTTTCTCGGGTCGCGGGGCCCCTAGCCGATGCGGGGCCCCTAGGCAGTTGCCTACTCTGCCTTAGGGATAATCCGGTACTGGTTGTCATACTTGAATAACTTACCCTTGGCAGACGGATCGTTTGGAGAACCAGGAGAAATTGATATGTTGATAGGAGCTCAGCTCTTCTCGCATCTCCTGTTGTCAAAAAGGGTCAAGGACCCTTCGCTTAGGCATAATCTGTTTGCTTTAGAAACAGTTTTAGGATACGTTATTTTGGGAACAGCACCAACCCGAGTTGAGAAAAATGCTACCGTATCTTGTTGTGCTGTGATAAACGAATCAGAAGATATTCGTCTCAAAAGATTTTGGATATTAGAAGAGGTAAACGCACCATCTAAAGGTCCTGAAGATCATAAATGTGTAAATGGAAGGTATTTTGGAGCCTTACCATTTAAGCGAGATGCTTCAGCACTTGGGGATTCGTTTGCAATAGCAAATAAACGTTTATGCCTCGAACGCAAATTGGAAAACTCTCTTAAATTGAGAGACGCTTACACGAGTAATAATACTATTAGTGAATATTTTGAAAAGGATAATTTGTCTCCTGCCGCACCAAATAAGGAGGATCAAACGCCATCTTGTATAATACCGCACCATGAAGTTAAAATGCACGCACGAGAGGGTAAGATCACCACGATACCCCTCTCTCCCGCCATGGGCAAATCCGAGGAAGCTAAACTGGAAGAGGCCTCCCCTCGGACGCCACCCATTTCCGACTCGCCGCCGGAAACGCACCAATGTTTGCACTCACCACCCGAGAGTGACCACCGCAACATCAACAGTAGCATGATTAATTCCACGCATGATAATCCGCAACTAAAACCTTTGGATCACCCGCTATGGATCCGTGGTTCGCCATGGATAAAATTGAGGCCCAAGCAGTGGCCTATTACCGCCATGACCTTATGACGTCACCATGGTGACGCAACCGCCCGAACTAGAGACTACGTCGTTGGTAGTGACTTCTAGTTTAGAGGAGTATAAAATACTCAATTTGTCAAAACGCTTTTCATCGTGGAATAAATTATTACGTTGTTTGTTTTATATATTTAGATTTCTTAAAGTGCCGTATCGACGACACATAAGTGGGTTGGACTTTGAGTTTGTAGAACTCGGAGTATTTCGCGAAATACAATTGATTTATTTTTTGCGTGAGTTTATGTATATTAAACAAGGAAAAACGTGTAAACCTGTATTTCAACGCTTGAGGCCGTTCTTACACGACGGACTTATGAGATTGAGTGTTCGATTAGTTAATTCGGATTTAGATTATGATCAAAAACACCCCATAGTCCTTCCACGAAAAGATCACATCTTGAATTTATTGGTTGATCATTATCATCAAATTCATTGCCACTCGGGTCCCGCATTATTAATGTCTATTTGGAGGCAAAAATATTGGATTCTATCGGCCCGTAGTTTAATTAGAAATCGCGTACATAAGTGCAATTCTTGTCGGCTACACCCTAAAACAATCGCACCACATTTTGGTGGAAATTGGGAGGCAAATATCAAAGGTATGAAGTCTCATCTTTTTCGCGCAATAGGAGATCAGATTCTGTCTTTCGAGGAGACAACTACAGTGCTCGCGCAGGTAGAAAACATTCTAAATACAAGGCCATTATGTAGGACGCTCTCTTCAGACCCATCTGAAATTCTCGCGTTAACCCCCGCTCATTTCTTAACGACTACCCCGCTGAAACACCTGCCAGCCATGACCATCGAGGAGGATAATTTGAACCTTCTATCGCGTCATGACTTGCTCGATAAATTGATTCAATCGTTCTGGAAACGTTGGAGGTTGGATTATTTGCATACCTTGCAAGTACGTCCCAAATGGAATACTCCCGCTAACCCTGTCAAGGTCGGTTTAGTAGTAATTGTGGGGACCGAAAACGCTCCTCCATTGCATTGGCCGCTAGGGGTAATTGTCGAAGTTTTCCCCGCAAAGGATGAAGTAATTCGTGTTGCTCGCGTTAAAACAGCGTCGGGAACATATATTCGGCCTGTCGTGAGGCTTTACTCTTTGCCGACTCAATAATGAGTTATTATTTGTTAGATTTAGTTTAACATAGCTTAGGAAATTTAGGTTAAGTATTTGGTTATATTTGTTTATTTGCGATAGTGCTATCACAGTGCGGTTTAGAAAGGCACCCTTTCAAGGCGGGGGGGATGGTGGCGCCAGTTTCAATTAAAATCATTTATCTATGATAAGAAGCTGAATAACTGCTTTGTTCCCTTTCCTTTCCCTTATTTCCATTACCTATAAAATGCCAAAAACAAGGTGCAGTGACAAACAGCTTTGTTCGCTTTACTTGTACCTAAATTATTGTCACACACAAAAACTGTGAACCGCCTGTAACTGCGCGGAAGTTCATTGTTGTTCCCGCCTTACGAAGTAATTGTCGTTCCCGCCTTACCAAGTAAATGTCGTTCCCGCCTTACGAAGTAATTGTTTTTCCTCGCCTCACGAAGTGTGTATGGTTTGCCGGCACCTCGTGTGAATTCATCGTGATTTGTTTTGCCCGCTGATATTGTGTATTATTAAGCCATATGTATTTGCGTGAAACCGCCCGCCACATTAATTTAAGTTATCTCACCGCGGCTGTGGAGAATGCCGTGTTGTGTATTGTGAACCCTTTAGACTTTAGACTAAACCAGCGGCCTAAAGTGGACTATAAGAACCTGAACGGACCATATGAAGTGCAGTTTGGTGAGTTTTTGGCATCCCCTTTTAACCTTCCCTTTGAGCAGTTATTTAGTGAACCTTATTTAAATTTGGCACACGCACGCGCACCCGCTTTGCGGAGGAGATTGTCGCGGCCATCTTGTACGCACAACCATCAATCTCTAATTGAATACGGTATTATAGCCTGGGGAGGAGCAAACGATGCCGCCATTACCCGATCTTTAAAGCCCAGAAACTAATTATTAAGATTATGTTAAAACTACCGATCACAAGCAGTTCGGATGAAATCTTTAGGAGAATCTGTGTCTTGGACATTAGGCAAATTTATGCCAAAAACGTATTAGCATACCTCTTCAAACACAGAACTACCTTTGAAAATGTCCAAACTGCTCGCGATACTAGAACCAAAGGGCATAATCCCCTACTTATCCCTTTTGCTAAAACAACCTTTGGCCAAAGAAATTTTAGATACTTTGCAACAAAACTATATAATACACTTTCACTGGCAATTAGACAAAACACAATGTATCTTAAATATAAATCTGACACCAAGTCCTGGATTACCAGCCAAAATAGATCCAACATCAAAGATTTTATCAAAGTATTTATTTTTTCAATTTTACGTTGATGATAAACTGTTACTTGTAATTTGTAATATTATGTTATTATTTGTACTTTGTATGTGTTATTATTATAAACTGCTCATGCTAAGCGCCTGCTCTCAACACAGGTTCTCCTAGTGAGACAGGCATAGAATAAAACAAATTGTAACTCAAAACTAATAAAGATGAATAATAAAAAATAATAAAAAAATAAAAAAAACTATCTTCATCGCATATTTTCCGTATTAAAACCTTCCCTGGACTACGACAAACATTTCAAAACCAAAATCAGCTAAATCGGCCCAGCCGTTCTCGAGTTTTAGCGAGACAAACGAACAGCAATTGATTTTTATATATATAGATTGTTGAAAACCGAAAGATATTTTTTCCTTAGTTTGGTTACAAATGGCCCATCAATTTCCATCGAAGGTTTCAAGGTACTAGGTACATCACTAGTTTTATAATTAATTATTTAATGTCAAAAACGTTGAACCAAGTCGGTCAACGTAAGTCCCTGTAATCAGGTTTTGTGGCGCTTGCAAACGCATTGTCCATCACTTTAGAATTACAAAGATTGGCCTTCGCGACCTAAAAAATAACAACTTTTTTTTTTCATTAGCACCACACCAAGCTTTTTTCTTCAGGGCCTCTTTCATCTTAGGGGATACACCGCCAAACCTCACCCGGTATGGGTACCGCCGCCCCGGGAACCATTTGTTGAATAACTAACACCTCTGCCATAGGTCACTATAAGTGATCCGTTACGTTTGGTTAGCAGAGGTGTCCGGGTTCACGGAGTAAGGTTTATCCAGGTCTTAGCTGTAATACATCTGCCCACCAACTGAATGGAAGGCCGGATCGGGAGAGACTGAGGGAGACCTATTTAGCAGTACCGTCTCGGAAAATCACCGCAGTGGGAGTGATGGATTCGTACGGCCGTCACCCCTGAACACATTGATCCCCAGATTCCTACCACCCATCATACATTTTTTTCCCGGAACTTCCTCTTCTTCCTTTTTTAAAGATCCCCTTCACATTGCATTCTCAGCATTCCCATATATCATTCCCAGCATGATATAGGCCCTGATAGGAATTATTTTTCTCCTATCGAAGCTCTCCGCCTCTTTAAAACGAGCTTTGCTCAAAAAGAAGGTGTAAGACATATTAAATAATATATATTTTTTACAAAAAAACTTTATAGACTACACAAAAACATGTAATTTTTGCAACATTTATTAAATAATAATAAAAAATAAAAAATAATGTGAAAAAATAGTATGTATATGTTTGAGACAAATTCCAAATAAAGAACTACTGAGAATGACATACTTCGCTTTCTGTCAATCCATAATCCAATATGGTATAATAGGATTGGGGGGGCACCTATAAAACTCACACACAATCTCTTTACATTGCGCAAAAACTAATCATTAAAATAATATTAAAAAAATATATTTTTAAATCCATCTGAACTCATATTCAAGGAATTTAAAGTCAGAAAATTAAATGCTCTTTTCGTGTATCACTCACCCTTACAAGTTTACAAAGAGAATATCCTAAACAAAACCGTACCTTTCAAAAACACAGCAAATTTCAGGCAACAATACATGTTACCTATTCCGATTTGTAAAAAAACTTTGGGTCAACAAAACTACAAATACTTAGGAATAAATTTCTTCAATAAATGGCCAGAAAATATAAGATACCTTAATGATAGATTCAAATTCAAAACACAATTTAAAAAATATACTGAAAATCTTAACCAAAAAAAAAAAAAAATAAAGAAACAAACAAATTTAAAAAATATAAACAAATATTTATTTTAATCTAGATAACCTGACATACATAGGTATTCAGGACATTCAAATAAGGGAGGTTTTAGAGTACTTTTTGGTAACTAAATAAAAATGACCAAATCTGACATGGACACTTCTAGCCTTGACCCCCGAATAAAATGTAGTCTTTACATAGTATAAAATGAAGTCGCTCACGTTGTATGTGAGTTTAGATCTTTTAAACTATACAACGGATTTTCATACGGTTTTCACCATTAGATAGAGTGATTAATGAGGAAGGTTTTAAAGTATATGATTTTTCAAGGTTTTGTGTAAATTGGTTGAAATACATAATATATCTGGCCAAGCGGCAGCGGGCAGCGAGCAAAGTGCTGACAAACCTGTGGATTTGATTTAATACATGGCGGTGGTTATAAAGGTTTCGTTAGCCACAGCAACGTGTGTCCGGGTCTGCTAGTAATAAATAAACAAAATACACCCTTGTAAGTGGAGAGCCTGTGTTGTGCGTTCTATATCAATGCTAATTCCTCATTGAAATTTACAATTTACCATAAAATATACAAATTCCTCAAAAGCGGTTTATGAAATCATTTTTTCCATTCGACATCTGAGGTAATGTGTCAAATCCTAGAAAGGTGTGATTATTATCGATAAAAAGACATTAAAAATAATATATTTTTGAAGTTTGGCATTGGACTGTAATAATATTTCCTCATATTTGGTATTAGAATATTGTTATAACATATGAATTCCGGGATGACAGTAACTTATATGAAATCAATATATTGAAAATACTGACAATTAAACACCATTTTTGAGTCACCTTTAAAATGATTTATTAATTTATAATTTGTCAGAAAACTTTGTTTTATGCATTTACATTCAATATAAATCACATTCTGTAGAGATGATTTAATATTGATTGCGACCTTTCCGGAAAAGCTTTTTTATTATTTTTTATGTGAATACCGCACAAGAGCCAGTGAGACTACGGCATTCTTGTGAGGCTGGAAGTAGTGGGGAGGGGAAAGAGATGTGGAGGATGAAGATGGGGAAGTACCTGGATAAGCAAATCTGTTCATTAAATGCGGGTAAAGCCATTTCAAGCAACGTTTCAATTTTGAATGGCGGTCTTACATCAGGGCATACCATAATTTTTTTGAAGTGAAACTTCTATAGCGTCGCTGTGATTTGGATTTCGGATGAAACGGAAATGACGCTTTGATAATGATGTCAATTTTAAAGGCTCTTCTTGGTTGAGACATAAAAAGGATATTACGCGAGGTCTGCGCTCGTTGGTCGCTTTGATTATGACCTCACTTTTCGAATATTGATTGAGATTGTTTTGGTAAAGTTTTGCCTCTACCGCGTGAAAGCTGCACTCGAATTTTTTTATATCAACACCTACAGTAACGTGTCCAGATGCTAACCCTGTACAAATCTCAGGTACGCCCAATAATTGAATTTGGGAGCCACCTCTGGACTGGAGCCCCACAATACTTTATAAACTTTGTGGTTCTGTGCAAAGGATTGCGGCCCGACTGATAAAAAACCTAAAAAGTTGTTAACATACGGATAACCATCTCTAATCCACAGACAGAACGTAGGCATGTTGAGTACATGGTGCAGGTATTTTATTGGAGCTTGCTCTAATAAGCTATCAACATTGATCCCCGATGCACCGGTGCACGTTCATGGCTCGTATGTAGAACGAGCTACCGGCATCTGTTTTTTTTCCATCTTATAATTCGGGCCTCTTCAAGACCCGCATTAATAAACCCCTTCCTACAGCCCCTATCATAATCCGCCTCATTACGCAGCCCAACCGGGTGGCGACATAGTTGCCCTGGCTTTACACTGTACATGAGCGCTGTTGTGTGGTGTGGCATAAAAAAAAATTAGCCGACCGTAGCAAAATATGTAGATACATATATGTATATCATATTTTGCCCTGCGGAGGGAACGGTTGTTCCGAAACCGGTCTGCGTTGATATAAAACAATATATAATTGTTCAAACAAACTCACTAATATTGTTTCACTTTTATAATTCTGCGTAGGTACTCATTTGCGAACAGCGTGAGCCGAGCTACGAATTATTAGATATGAACGAAGCAACCACAAGCGGCGTTTCGTGCCTTTGTTGTTTTTTGTCCTTTCCCATAATTGGTGATCAATGATTAAATCCTCGCAGTTTTGGCTCGCATTTGTGTATGCAGCATAACGGATAGTAACAAAATAAAGTTATAGCAACATTCACAAGTATATATAATCCCATTCATCTAATTATGAATGACAACTCGGTATTAAATTATGACAAACTAGTAAACTACCTAACAAAAAAATGAATTCTAATAGCACCACTAGAATTAAAACAAAAATCATTAATAACCCGGGCGGGATAACCAAAGACCTCATAATATTAATCAATAAAAGAAATAAATTACATCTGAAAATAAAAAAAAACAACCAAATAACACATTATTAAAAGCAGAATTTTTAAAAATAATAAATAATATCACTACAAGAAAAACTAAATTTAAAATAAACGCACTATAGTAAATCTATTTAAAAAATGCGAAAATAAGAGTAAAAAAAACTTTGAAATTAATTAATAAAATTCTTAAGAACCAATCTTACAGCTCAAGAAATTTTTGTAATAAATTAATCATTAATAATTAAATAATCAGTAACAATGTAGAGGTATGCGACCAATTTAAAAATTTCTTTTGCAATATTGCCTCCTCCTTAGCCGATGATATACATGGCAAAGTCAAACACAATCCAGCCAATGAAATAAGGTTAATGTATGACAGCATTGAATCTTTATATCTTCAGCCCACTACGGAGTTAGAAATAAGTCAAATATAAAAATCTCTAAAACCGAATGCAAGTGCTGGTTACGATTCACTCAAATGTAAGACAGTGCTAAGTCTCTCCACAGAATTGGTTTCTACTTTAACAAAATTCAATCAATGTTTTAAAGAGGGAACTTTTCCTGATAGCTGTAAAATTGGTAAGGTGATACCAATTAAGGAAAGGCGGGTCCAAAACAAATACCTCAAACTACAGACCCATCTCAATCTTACCAATTTTATCAAAAAAAATTGAACGTGTAATTTACGAAAGATTAAACAATTTTCTGTTAAAAAATCATTCTTATATAAAAAAGCAATACCGCTTTAGGAAAAAATCAAACACACTAGGAGCAATAAATAACTTAATCAGTAAACTTAGAAGCGGCATTGATGGTGGAAGTTATATTTCATCTATATTAGTTGACCTTCAAAAAGCCTTTGATATAGTTATCCATAACATACTTCTCAAGAAACTCAGGAAAATTGGTATAGTTGGTCCTGCTCTTAATCTACTTAAATCATATCTTAGCAATGGAAAGCAATTCGTTAGCATTAACAATCAAAATAGCAACTACGTTCCAATAATCTTTGGAGTTCCGCAGGGATCCATACTAGGTCCACTACCGTTCCAAATGGTAATTAATTTTAAACGGTGAAATATTTTAAACGCAGATGATACTGCAATATTCTACTGGGTTAAAGATTTGGATATCTTGCTAGAAAATGCACAAACAGACCTAGAAAAAATCAACAGTTGGCTCCAATCAAATATTTTAACAATGCATGTTAAAAAAACAAAATACATGATCTTCACTTCAACCCGTAAAATAATTCCTCCTCATGTACCCTTAACAATTGAAAACAACGACCTGCAAATCCTGATCCAGAAAAAATATCTTGGGCTGTGCATCGGTGAGCATTTAACACATTTAAATTATTTGATTGAAATCTGAAAATAAACATACATAAATGAATTACAGGTAATACAAAAAAGGTAATCAAAAAACTACTTCACTACAAGCCCAGAACATCCACAAAAAATTACGAATGGAAACAAAACTATTAACATTAAGAAAACTATATGAATGCAATACATGTCTCCTTATATACAAAATTAACAATAAACTCATACACACAAACACAGAATTCATTAAAACATCCCAAGTACACAAACACTTAACACGACAACACGATAACATACATTTAAACACCATCCACATTAACTTTGGTAAACAATCCATTGGTTACGAGGGGGGGGGGGGGCAACTTATATAATTGCCTCCCAAACGACATTAAAAAAGAAAGAAAGCTGGATAAATTAAAAAAATATATGTTAATATTTCTTCCTGATAAACAAAATGATGATTAGTTAAATGAGTGAAAATGTAGTTTTCCTTTAACGGAATAAAAAAAAAAAAAAAAAAAAAAACAGTTTAACCTAGTTCTTAAATACACAAAAATATCATTCAAACGTTATCCCGTGGAATTAAGTACATATTTTATTTATTTATCCTATAGTAGGCACACCACACATGTTTAGTGCTTGTGTAAAAATAAAAACATACAAGCAGAAAATAAATTATGATGAGAGTGAGAAAATCTGAATTTTTTTATTTGTTTCTGATAATGTTTAAAAAAAATGTATATTATTATTAATATTGCACCATTATGAACGGTAATTATAAATGTGCTCAACGAATTTCAACGTTTATTTTAATATGTGAGTATTAAAGCCTACATTTCATAATCAACGAAGTTATAAGACCCGGCATATCTGAATCCGATACCTCGGAACATAGTTTCAGATGCGGTGTTCCCAACGACGGCAAAGGCAAAAATCTCGTCGTCATTCTGGACTAGCATCTTGGTCAGGGCTTTGGTCACGAGGGATCCATAGCCTCGTCTCTTGAACTCCTGATCTGTCTGGAGCACCCCTATGTCTCCGTATTCGTATTTCATCACCCAGGCCATCAGCCGATGGTCGCAGGAGTATAGTCCCAGACCGAAGTTCAGGCGGAGGATGTCTGTGAGGTATTTGGGGGAACCCTCGAAGCTCTGCGGCCAAACTGCATCGATTGTAGGAACGTCTTTGGCACGCAGGTTTGACAAGTACGCGCCGCTTGGACATCTGCAACATTTTGATGGAAAACTTAATACAAATGAATAGGTGATTTAGGTTTAGTTGTTATTTTTCCACACAGGAGTGAAATTATTTTTCTCAGTGCTAAGGTCATCTTTGGCGTTGCTGTTTGGAGAGTTTTTTTAGCTTCTTGTGTGCTAACGCTTCCTTGGATATTTTCATAAATCGTTTATCTGAATGGGGAAACGATAATAACGACATAAAAAATGTATCTGTTAAGATGGAACAATTTAGAAAAACAAATTGAAAATATTTTTGAAACAGCTATTATTCTTGGGCTTTATTATACGCATTGCAATGTCTTTCCCTGTTGCACACACACTAATTCTTTTATGCATACCATATGTAAGTCACAACTCGACTTCGTCTCAATCATTTGGAATCCTCAATATCAAACATAATGTTAATATTAATCGTAGTAAAAATATCCAAAATACATTTATAAAATATCTATCGTATCGCTATAGTCTTCATCAATTTGACCCTACCGCTTTATTTAAACGCAGAAAATCGCCGATGCTTTATGCTTATACAAAATCGTGAACTGTCTTGTTGATTCATCATATCTGCTAGAAAAGATTTATTTTTGTGAAAATTATACCTGTACTATCATTATCCGCATTTTATTTTATTTTTCTGAATAGTACAATCATGCCAAATCATATTTTTTTGTTGATTTCTTTAAATTGTTCATTTTTCTTTTTGTACATTTTTATTTTAGTTTAGTATTGTGTAGGTGCAAATACTAAATCAACATTTAACATGGAACTTTATTGGTCTCGAACAGTCTTTCTCAAAGTGGGCGATAACGCCCCTTTGTGGACGTTGGAGGCTTTCAGGGGGAGCAGAAGGCTCAAAGAAAATTAGGGGGCGTTAAGGAAATCTGCAGAAGCAAATATCTCAATAATTGTAACCTCTGTCATGGTCGGTTGTTCAACGATTTCTGATAGCATTCCCATCGACGTATTTATGTGAATGTGGATTTAGTGCCGTAGCGACTTTATTTATTTATTTACAGACAAATAGTCCAATTAACAATATAACAATAACACGAACAGAAAAGAAAAAAAGAGAGATCACAATGAAAGGATTATAATATATACATAATATACACAAAATATACATATAGATAAAGAACATTGACAAAATACATACAATATAAAAGTACATAGAGAAGATAACTACAAGTATAGATAAAGAACATTGACAAAATACATACAATATAAAAGTACATAGAGAAGATAACTACAAGTAGCTTGAAGATGGATTTAAAAAGAGGAACAGCAATTCATTATTTCGGAGTCTACGGGAAGGAATGTTGAACTGGATGAGTTGTAACAAAGCAGGTGTGTCAGTAATACTGTTGATAATTTTGAAAATGCATATTAGATCAGAGTCCTTTCTACGTTTTTCTAAAGAGGAAATGTTTAAAGTTTGTTCAATTTTATCATATGAGTATTCTCCTCTTTCAAGTCCTAACCTCCAAGCAATTCCTCGTAGGAAGCGATGTTGTACAGATTCGATGTAACAAATGTGGACAGCATAAAAAGGAGACCAAATGACACTAGCATATTCAAGTTGAGGGCGGACCAGCGAACAGTAAAGAGTTTTAAGTGTATTTATATGTTTAAAGTCAGAGGTAATTCTATGAATGAAGCCGAGTAGTTTAAGTGATTTGTTTACGATGTTATTAATGTGATCCCGGAAAGAAAGTTTACAATCCAGAGTGACCCCAAGGTCCTTGATAGATGTGACAGTAGAGAGACAAACATTATTTAGTTTATAATCAAACTGAATAGGTTTTTTAGTTATATTAAAGGACAAAATTTTGCATTTATCAACATTAAGTTCCATGCAGTTAATTTTGCACCAATCATTAAATGAGTCAACATCAAGTTGAAAAAGTAAACAATCAAGATGGGATTTAATTATCTTAAGAATCTTATTGTCATCGGCAAAAAGATAAATAAAAAGATAAATTACTAACTAAAAAGATAAATCGGCTGCAAGTTACTGAACGCGTCGACTTAAGGCTATTTTTAAGTGAACTCGAGACTGATATTAACAAACTCATTAACATGCATCAGATTCATCCTTCACATTAGATAAATTTTAAATTAAAAGCCATATTTTAATGTTAATAAATTACTTCTAAATATGAGTTTTGTTTGAGGCGCTCAGAGAAAGAGTGGCCCAATCCACATCAGCGTAAACATCATTATTTGTTATATACTTTTGTCATATCTAATAAGCCACAGTGGCCCAGTTTTAGTTATCACTGATTTCAAAGGATCTTTGAAATATTGAAAACTAAAATTGGGACACTGTGGCTTCATAGATATGACAAAAATATATAACAAATTATGTTTTCGCTGATTATGGATTTTAGTGGGTTAAGTAACTCTTCCGCCGAGCACCTCATTTCATCTCATTGAAATATTCTTTGATCTCAGAAATTTGGGAGGCGGGAATGGGTACCTTTATTGGATAACCAACACCTCTGTCATAGGTCACCCCAAGTGGTTCGCTACGTTTGGTGATTTAGCAGGGGTGCCCGGGTTCATGGGGTGAGGTTTGTCTAGGATTGAGAGGCGGATGACCAAGACACATTGAACCCCAGATTCCTACCCACCCCTTAAATCCTTTTTCTTCCTATAACTCTCCTCTCCTTCCTTTCCTAAAAAAACCCTCCACACAGCATCCCCAAAGATGACATAGGCCCTGAGGGAAATTATTTTCCTCAGGGCCTCCTGTGTGGAGCTCATGTCAAAAAAAAATAAGATTATGGGTCACGCGATATCCATATAATAATGCATATTTAAAAATTGTATTTGAAATAACTATTTTAAGACTCGTAACTGATGGCAATGTAAAAATATGAGTTAAAAAATATGGATGCACTAGATTTTTTTTTTTATATCTCAAAATGGGCGGTGATCGAAATAAGTTTGAGAACCTGTGGTCTAGAACATACGAATGTTTGTAGATGTACGTTTGTTACCAAAATACATAAAAAAAACCATGTTGCAAAAAACATGCAAGCTTTTACGAAATTTAGCGTCGGCATACGACGGAGGTACATTAGGCGCGGGAGCACGGTGGCATTTTAAAGGTTAAAGATGGTTTTAACTTACTCTATTTCATATTCTAAAGCTTCCTCTTTCGACAGTTCGTAGAAATGTGTAGGTAGGTCTTTTTTGAGTTTGAAACCCAACGCCGGCAGTATGACCTCCTTAAACCACGCCACGTTGTTCGTTGGAATCCCGCAGTTGAAGTGTTGACTCCAGTCTATCCTCTTGGTCCGGATCAGCGCGTCTGTCAGCTTAGTGAGGTCATTGTGAAGTGGATGAACCGTGAGGTAGATTGAACTGGTACCCTTAAAACAAAAATGTACATTATTCAATTTTTTTTTTTATATAAGTGTATATATATATATAAGGTTTACATGGTATTTACATGATAATTTTACATCTCAGGTTTTTTTTACCACCCTTCCATTAAAAGCATTTGCTTGTGTATGGAAGGGGAGTGTACATGGTCGAAGTCCGCCTTCCGAGATCAGCTCGCGCGGCTTCAAGGCACTCGTGAATCTTTTGAATAAAGTGACGAGTAGTAATTAAGGATAACAAGTGTCCTTTGGGCAAGGGCGGATCCAGGGGGGGGGTCATGGGGGTCATGACCCCCCCCCTGGGCTGGGTCCAGGACCTAGGTGGACCTACTTTTTACTTGTTCTATTATTATAAAAATTATATTATAACTTCTAGTGACTTGACCACGACTATGTGACCCCCCCCCCTTGCGACAAGGCTGGATCCGCCCTTGCCTTTGGGGGTTATTATAGTGATAATAACCATAAAGCTACTGTTGTAATTGGTACGTTAAAGTTACCAATGTTTTTTACGATTATTGAACTGGCTACTTGTGTAATTGATTGTACCCACCCAATAAATGATTAATTGTGTTTATAGAAGAAAGTGAGGTTTTATTTAAATACCCCGCTATAATATTGTTTTGTTTTCTTTATCTGAACCAAACATAATCATGCAACCAAATATTAATAATAGGTATTTTATTTAATATTATTTACCTAAACACATTGATGATAACAGGTAAGAAGGTACCTGTAGACGATGCCTGCAAACTAGAGTAGGTGGAAATCTGTTGATTGTAAATGACAGAGAACCAAAAAAACATTTTTTCGACTTTCGCATCGTTTTTTTTTACTTTAAAAGATTTTTTCCAGCAACTAATAGGTTAAAAACTACGTTCATTTTAAAAGACGTTAAATAGCTCACATTAACCCCGAACCGATTAATTTATTTCATATTTTGCCTAAATAATTCCAATTTCGGACTCAATTTACTCAAAAAAAAAAACTCAAATAAAAACAAAATTATCACAAAATCGACAACGGTTCACCGCTTGCATCGTTTTACTACGTGTTTTCGGACACCATGTAAAAACCTGTTGCGCAACCCATTCCAACAAGAAAACTAAAGTACTGCTGTTATACATACCTAATTTTAAAAAACATGCTGAATATACCCCAAAGAAAATTGGGAAAAGGATATCTTTTTTGGGAAAAATTCGGCCAAAACTTTCCTGAAAAACTGCAATCACTATTTACAACTCCACATTTTAACTACTGCTCGACTATTCTTTTCCTGTGTAACGAACGAGAAGAGAATAAGTTACAAATTCTCCAAAACGGGGCAGTGAGAATAATACTCGTACTTCGGTGAAATAGATTTTCAAAAGTAAATAAAATGTTAAATGAACCTAATTGGCTAACCGTGAAACAGATGCTGACCTTGAACACGATGATATTTATCAATAAAATAGTAAACAACCTGTTACCAACATTCTTATCAAATAAAATTATATACAACAAGGACATTCACAGACATAACACAAGGAGGAGCAAGGAAATCAGGCTACAAAAAACGAAAAAGCGAATACGCTGAATGGTTTATGGTACAAAGAGATGAAGTTTTATAACATGCTACCAGAAACTTTAAAGTAATGGTATACAATATGTAATGTTAGAATTAATTGTAAACTTTAATGTACCAATTACTAAAAAAAAATAAAAAAATAAAATATAATTACAGGTGCTAATTTGTCAATTGCAATGACGCGTGCAAACAAATTATTCTCCAACACTATGATGCTACTCGTCGCAGGGTCCGATTCGATAAAATTGTTAAAAAATAACAGAATCTTAAAAAGTACACTTAATTACATCCACATTGTTAGGTGATGATGAAATGTGTTTTATTTATATCAGTAACTACCTACTCTGAACTCTGTGAGAACTCGTAGATAAGCTTTGATGTCAACTCTGAGGTGATGAAATTTAAACAGATTTTTCTGTCCGGAACTACACATCAGCTGACAGCCATTTCCACGATGAAATATTGAGGTTTAAAATAACTATTTAATTGACACAGACAGACCATGACCATGCCATATGGGTATAATATTATGGTTTGAAGCTTATTTTTCGATTGTCATAGAAAAAATGGCAAATTTCGGGCGAAACCAGGTGTGTAGGTACCTAATTTTGTATGGTAACTATTTTGATGTTTTTTTTTCATTTTTTATTCCAGAAAAGCAATAAAAATTTCCACATTTTGTCACTGGTTAATCGTCCTACCCCTCACCCCGACCCTAACTGTCCGGATACCTAGGATTTTTGTTATGTTTTCGGTTGAAAAAAAACTTCAAAAATGTCACCGGACACAAAATAATGCCAGAAATCACTGGTTAAATAAAGTTCGTCTAATAATACCACATATTATATTATTTGGTTTTAGGTCAATATTATAATAAAAGTATAATTGTTAATTTTGCGATAACCACTGGAGCGATTATGGTCAAAAAATGGATCACTTTTATTTTTCTGCGATTGATAGCGGTCCAAAATTGAACCATGTCGATAAATAATAACAGGTACGTATTTGATAATTTGTTTGAATTATTCTTCACATAACTGATTCCAATTACGAAAAGACATTTAAATTCAAAGCAAATTTGAGTAGAAATAGGCCACTTGCATGGATTTCATAACGACTTGGAAAAAATCGTGTGTATAGATTTTTTTACTAAGATTACGAAATTTTTTGTAAAAACTTTTAGAAATGTACATTTTTTATTTTTAAATAAATAAATCCATTATTTGGGCCCGTGGCGTCACTACATGAAAATGTCCCGTCTCCGAAAATGTTCCTATTAATTGTTCCTATTAATGTTCCTATTAATCGAGGAAATAAAAATCTACACCCATTCAGCAACATACATTCCGCCTCGGAACAGGAATACCTAGTGAGGAGGACTGTAAACAAACCACTATATTGGTATTTTTACTTATTTTGTAATTTAACGTTATCCTTATATTGTCATTAAAATTAAAAAAAAAAATAATAATAATTTTGTAAAATTCCATACTGATTTATTTTTTTTATATGGCAACACTTTGATTTCAGGCTAATTTTTGAATTTGACATTTTACGTTCACTAGATTTATTGTTTGTTCTCTGCAAACTTATCATTTGGTATGACTTTTTGACAGATGTTATGAAGAGAACCCCGTACATTTCACGATGTCTGTACGTGTTTTAAAGGTATAATGGTAGTGGTGCTGACTTTAACAAAATCAAATTTTATAATATTCTTATTATTATTATAATTTACAAGTACAAGTATATTACATTGGATTTAGTAATATAGACGTTGAACATTATAATGATTTATGATCAATAAGATGGATCAAGGAAAAAAATATTTATGGTATGTAATATTTTTGATATGCCTCGTTATTCTCCTATGCCCTTTCTTGTGGAAAACTTTCTTTTTTTTTAAATGATTTTCGGCTAAGTAATTATCGTTTTTTCGCACCCATAAAATTATGTCCCGTCTTTCCGGTTTATAAAAAATTGTCTGATTTTTCGGATTGAAATTTTCAAAAAATCGCCAGGGTTTCAAAAATATGATTTAAAAAAAGTACATCTTAGAATATTTGCCTACACCGGAATTTTTTTTAAAAACTGTGATGCAAGTGGCCTATTGAACGTGAAAACTTTTACGCAGTAATAACGCACATCACACACATCCGAAGTTACTATCTATGTTTGTTTGACGGAAGCAATTTTTAACAAGAATAATCGTAAGTTATAAAACCATTCCGAAATTTATTTTTACACATTTCATATTTTAACAGTAATTGATTGATTTTGTATTAATCTTCGCTTTAAAAATAATAAAAAAAATGCTTCCTACCTTTTCTCCAAAAAAGACGATACCATCTTTCATGACACCCCCGGGACAGCAAACTTTGAACTGGTTTCCTTCCGCTTGCTTTTTCAACCACTTCCTTCTGGTCTTTATCAAACAGTAAATGGGGGTGCTTCTCGGCCAATCACTCTTCAGTACCTTTTCCAACTCACCCCAACTTTTTTCTAAATCAATACATTCTAAAGGATCATCTTTTAAGAACATTTTTGACCCAACGTTCAAAACTTTGAAAAAAAAACTAAATTAAAAGTGTTAATATTATTATTATGAACTTAATAATTTTGTTCTACTTTGACTCACGGTTGCTAATTTAATGGTAGAAATTCGCAGATTTTCGCTAAATGGTGACGCGTGAATTATTTATTATATTGTGGATATCTTATCCGGGGTCAGAAAATTAGTTTTCCAAACACTGTTGATGATAAGAGCGTAATATCTGCGCTGTGCTAGTTATTAAAACTTTAATTCTATTTAAATACTAGTTACTATAAATAATCTTTCGTTCATTTGGTTATTTTATAATCTTTTTTTGTTTATGTAATTATTAGGGAGTAGGTTTAATTTGGTTATTTAATAATCTTTATTTGTTAGAATAATTATTAGGGTGTAAGTTTATATAAATTGTAATGTTGGGAGTGGGCATGAAGTACGAAACCATTTAGACCGAGTCAGTGGCGTAGAGTGGCGTGGCGTAGGGGAGGCGTGGGGGGGGGGGGGGGTTCAACCCAATGGGGTGTGACACCCGACCGTGGAATAAAACTCAAGTATTAACCT
Organism: Limnephilus marmoratus; assembly: GCA_917880885.1. Lineage (NCBI taxonomy): Eukaryota > Metazoa > Arthropoda > Insecta > Trichoptera > Limnephilidae > Limnephilus > Limnephilus marmoratus. Next base: position 26,317,236 of record OU862924.1, on the reverse strand, counting down.
TTTACTAAAAAATTAATAATAATAAAAAAATATAACATAAAATACTATTGTAGTGTTTTGTTTTTTTTTCTTAGTAAGGCTGTTTGCGTTTTATTGCCCATCCCTTATATGGTGCGTGTATGCACACACTTCCTTATTTTATGTTATTATCACGTTTGAGGGCGCGTGCCTCGTACTGAACACGGGTTTGGAAAGAGAATTGGCGTTACAAACCCGTGCACAATTGGATGCCACTTGCCTTCTATTGAACACGGGTTTGGAAGGTGAAATAGCTTTACAAACCCGTGTTGATTTCGAGGCATGGTTGCCTCCTGTTGAACACGGAAAAGGAAATATGCCCCCCGGGTGCCACCCATGCTATCTACGCTACCGGACCGAGTTGTTTCGCAGAAATCCACGTGTGACAAAGTCATCAAATGGCCACATATGGAGTAGTATAGTCGAGTAGCGAGTAACTTGCTACTTGCTCACCAAAAAGTGTTCGCATTCATTGTAGAGTCCATTAGTGAACCGCGCGTTGCAAGATGGCGGGCTGCCACGCAACAAAGTAAATAGGCTGATTGTAATGCTTATTTTAGTGAAATGAAAATAAATAAACTTTGGACACGAAAAGATATTAATAACAGCATAAATAAAGAATTTTGGATTGGCATCTTCTTCTTCTTCTCTTCAACTCTACTAAAACGGCTGGTTCGCGCATGCCAGACTGACATTGTCAGTGCGCAGTAGTCAGTACTGCGCAGGGACGCATGGTTGGGGTCGCTACTCGCCCGAAAAAAATATAACGAAATGGATTTACTCTACTAAAGAGCTGACTAAACCACTCTACTAAAATTGCGGTGTTCGGACGCGTTTAGTTACTAATATGCACGCTCCTCAACTAAAATACTTGCGCAATGCGAACGGCTCTTTAGCGTAGTTTAGTTTTTTGGCAGTTGCAAGATTGCCGTTGTATATCCATTCTAATTCCGTTTCATCTTTTGAACAAATTGTGATCTGCAGTCTCATGTTGTTCAGGATAACGAACGAGAGATATGACTTTACCTATTTATTTATTTAACGCCCATAGGATTAATAGTACTATTTTAACATTACAGATAAATTTGAACCTGAGAAAGAAATAATAAAAATAAAATTAGATAAAAAATGCACACAAGTCATTAAAATACAAGAAACAAAAACTGAAAAAATACAGCGTTTTGATAGGTTTACAAAAATACAAAATATGTTTAGGAATAGTGTTGGAATAAGTATTTTACATGATCTACAAAACTCGCCAAATTGATATTAAATATGTCAACATCATCTAAGTACTGATTTCCCATAGTGTGAAATCGTTGTATCGGAGAGTTAGCAATGTAGTTCCGCTTTTGAGTGCAGCAGAAGAATTGTGTGTTTTGTCGTGTTGTTACTGTGGGTATTCATAAGTTTATGAGTTGCAGGAGTTCGCAACAGTCGAACTTAGAGTTTAATATTTTTAATAAAAAGGTTAAATCGCACCAACAAGTCACGAACTACAAGTAATCAAACACAGAGATACAATGTTGATGTTGCCATTGCAGAGGATTATGACTCCATCTGAATTTGCATTTAATATTTAGATGCTTCTATTCTAATATTTTTTGAACCAAGATTCTCGAAGCACAATTCCATTTAGGTTGGATTCAATATTTGGTTTCGTTCTACAAAAATGATACGAGTCAGTGGTGAGCAACACGCGACCATTTCATGCGGCTTGCGAGCTTTTTCATAAGACCCATCTGGCTAAATACGGGTCTAGGTAAATTGGCCGAATTGCAATCTTTAGAAATCATTTTTTCGACTTCAATTACTCGAAATGCAATTTTTCGAACTTCAATTTTTCGAAAACATATTTTTCGAACATTTATTTATTTTTTATTGACCGAAACACTAGTTTTTTAAATTGATATAACGTACAATAGTATTTTAATTATAGGACGGACAATATCACCTAACCTAACCTAACCAAACAGTATCTCGTTAGTCATAAGCAAGAGAAGTATATATTTTAAAAGTTGATTAACAAATTAGTAAAATGTGTCTTTCGGCCAATTGCTTTTCGGAAAATTTTGTCTTTCGAAAAACTGAAATTCGAACAATTGATTTCGAAAAATTGAATTGAAATCGCCCGCTCAAAACAATAAGCTTATTCTATATATATAAAAATTTAGGTTCCGTATGTTTGCGTTCGCTAATCTCGGAAAGTAATCGATGGATTGACTCAAAATTTTTACAGAACATTGCATTTTAGCAGAAAAGCGTTTCTACATACTTTTTATTTGGAAATTCCAAAGGAAAAGGATAATTTTATGCGTTTTAAATTGACTCATAATTTGTCTTAGTAAACAACGGAATGACAGTTCTAGGCAGTGTTGCCATTTTATTAATTTTATTAAAAGTTACAAAAATGTATGACACCTACAATTAGGAATTAAAAGAATTTAATCGGATTTAAAAGTAGAATTATATCTAACAAATTATATTACTATTTTCACCCATTTATTTTCTCTGTGCGTTTTAAATTTACTCTAAATTATACTGAATGTCAGTTCGTAACTTTGCAAAACCTACAAATAATCAGATTAACAAATCGAATTATATATGACAAATTTTCAAAGGGTCAAAAAAGTGTAACTGTGACCAGTTGATTGATGTGTAAGTTTTTTCAAAGTTGATCACCATTCGTGGGATGCCTCGCTCACGTTCAAACATAGGCTGTCGTACTCGACACGCAAACGCAGATCGTCAGAGAAGATCAAACCGCACTGATCAAGAACGTTTAGACGATAATGAACATGTTCGAGTTAGAATTATTCAGAGGCGAGCAGAAGAACTGGCGAATCGTCGGGAAGAAAGACTTAAATGCTTACGAGTAGAAGCGCGAAGAAGACGAGCAGCACATTCATCTCAACAACATCAAGAAGAAATAGATTCATTCCGTGTATTTAATGTACCTAATTGTCTCTTAGATTGGTTCACAGGCTTGGCTTACAGGGGTTGAGGTTCAGTCTCTGCAAGCCAACATCTTTATAATTACCTACACAAAGATATTTTCAATATAATAAATATAATGGTTATGAACAACCCAAATAATGTTAGGTTAATCCAAATTCAAGAAGTTTTGTCACCTTTTTTAACAATCCAACGATGTCATTATTTATCTTTCGTCAATATTTTAAAACGCCATCTTTGAATTTAGAAAATAAATTAGAACTTTTTAAGAGAAGGCGTTGTCGTAATATCTATATTATATACATTTTCTTTTAATCTTTTATGCAATATATATATATATATATATATATATATATATAATTCCAATCAATATTCATATTTTTTTTTCTTCCCTTATATTCTACACTATAGCATAGTCATAGCAGATATGCAATTAAGCAATGTGTCTTCTTGGAAAATGCACAGTTGCTAGACAATTTTTGTTAATCCTCTAATAATTAAAATCAGACAAAGCCACAGCGAAGCGTGGTCGGGTTCAGCTAGTTAGCAATAATTTTTTACGTTTCTGAAAACAACAGAATTTCGTGATGCGACCTTAATCGTATACATTTTAGACTGATTTGATCATAATTAATTATTGTAAATATCACACAGGTAGGTATATTAGCCATACACTGTCAGATAGGGACAGGTACTTGGATAAAAGATTGGGTGGAGGAATGAGACGCATGTTGTTACGTCAACAGAAACAGAAACATGACTTTAGATAAAAGTCGTTGATAAACCAAGAAAGTTCACCATTAATCTCGATTTAATCGGTCAGTGGCTAAGAGGCATCGCGTCGGGTCCCGCCCGGGCGTCGTATTTACAATCCCTACCGCGTTTCAGTCGCTTTAAATTTTCAATATCAAAATTTAAATATTTAGAAATAAAATTATTAATTTCTAATATACACATTGGAAAGATTATTTTATCTAGATTTTAGAACAATTTTTGTTTTTGCAAAGTGATAAAAAATTATCAATATAGAGGTGTATTTACAATATATGGGAATAATATTAATAATATTAATAATAAAAAATTATGTATAAATTATAAATTATACGCATGTTGTTACGTCAACAGAAACAGAAACATGACTTTAGATAAAAGTCGTTGAAAAACCAAGAAAGTTCACCATTAATCTCGATTTAATCGGTCAGTGGCTAAGAGGCATCGCGTCGGGTCCCGCCCGGGCGTCGTATTTACAATCCCTACCGCGTTTCAGTCGCTTTAAATTTTCAATATCAAAATTTAAATATTTAGAGATAAAATTATTAATTTCTAATATACACATCAGAAAGATTATTTTATCTAGATTTTAGAACAATTTTTGTTTTTGCAATGTGATAAAAAATAACCAATATAGAGATATATATTTAAAATGAAAATTGTCGTTACCGCGACTGAATCGGTATAGGTTTTGTAAATACGCGCCCGGGCGTCATTCAATTCTTCGGTTGGCTAAATCCTTCATCACAACACAAGTAATATTTTCCTCTTTCTGGGGTGGTAGTAGGAGATTTTCAAATATTGTCAGGTTATTCGTAACCCGAGAATATTTGTCTTTCTTTTAAATAAAAAAAATAAATTAATTGCTGATGTAGGTAATAGTTTCAGTGGCTTCTTAAGAATAAAAGCAAATCGCGCTACGCGGCGCAATGTACACGTACCTAACGAAAAACACTGTCCACAAGTATATAAACACGTGGGTAAAGCATTTATTTTATGTTGTGTACAAACCATAACCCGTTTTTTTCTGTGTGCGCCCCAGATATTGAAGCTCGTCGGCTTATTACTGAAACTTACCTAGAATAGAAAAAAAGGAAATGACACTGAATGGCCATTTGACGACAATGTTACATTTGACGACATTGTTTGAATTTCTGCGTAACAACAACTAGGCATAAATGTTAAATGGTATCAAATTTAATTTCATTTATATTCATTGCGTAATAATCTATGTTCGATAAAATCTTTATCATTTTCGGCGTGGAGGTTATTATTACTCCGATGACCCTGTCAGGGCGGTTGTATTATTAAATCTGGACCCAGAGGTCGCAGGTTAAATTCCGACGAGAAGATATAACTAGTTAATATCAACATTCTGTGGGTTGTTTACATTATCCAATTTCAGAGTATCAGTAGCTCTGGAGTAAGACCACCACTCAGAAATGAAACATTGCTTGAAACGGCTTTAAGCGTTTTGGTAACCAGATCTAAATGGCCAGGTACTTCCCACCTTCCTCTTTCCTATTTCCATCCCATCCCCACTACATTAAAATTATAAATATATACCTAATTGAGGATGCCATTGTCTTACTGACTCCAGACGGTTCGGAGCACTTGGGATTCTTGGACACCCCACATTAAAAAAACATTAACTTAATAAATTGTGAAATAACTTAAGTCAATAAAATCAAATTACCGGGATCGAACGCCAAAGATCGTAACCACTGCGCCGTGTAGGCGGTCTAATACATCTTTTCGAAAAAAAAAAGAATTTTTTCCTTTACTTTGTTAAGCCATCATATTACTACCAACCGATTATACCTAGTCCCTTCAGATGCTGTGTTCCCGGGTGCGATGAATGGTAGAACATTTCCCCGTCTTCTGCGATCCTTTTAGGCCATCCGCTCATTGAGAAACTGAAAAAAAACAGTTGGCGACGCAATCGCAATCAACCTCCTAAACAAAAATCGATATTTTTCTGATGTGACATGTCAAAACATGACAAAACTTGACAGGTCGTGAGCCGCTACCATGACAACCTGTCAACAAGGCAACTGAAACGCGACTGCAGCGGCAATCAGAAAAATATCGATTTTGTTCAGAGGTTGATTACGATTGCGTCGCCAACCTGGTTTTATCAGTTTCTCCATGAGCGGATAGCCTTACAAATGAAATATACCGATACTTATATGTATATGAATAAAACCGTTTTCTTCGTTTCATTCTTTTCATACGTTTGAAGAATTCCTGTATTGATGTGGTCGTCTTTGATTACCCAGAAGAAAGACTATGAAGACTTCTGTCAATCTCCCAGAGCTTCGACTCAACTGGTCGCCGGAGCAAGTTGCAAAGCCGTTACTATTTCTATTAGCCTCATTATATTATGAGCACTAACATTTGGAAAATAAATCCTACAGCGGGGACTTTTGTCCGATATCACGTAAAAAGAAGGTGACCCTACAACTCAGAATGAACTCAACTCAAAACCTTCTTTGAAACGTCATTAAAAGTGATGAAAAAAATATATTAAAAATTGGTTAAATAGGTTCGTTATGTTAGGGTACCGGTTATTTTTCTTTTTTGAAGTAAAACTTCTCTGCGCACGCTTGACTTGGGGAGTAAGCTGGTGAATGCGTGACATGAAGATATAAGTTAGTCAAGATAGAAAGAGAGAGAGTTACGTTTCATATATTACTGTAGGGGCAAGAGAGAGAGAGGTGCGAGCACACATTTTCTTTTTCTCTTTGTCTCATAGCCAGATACGCTTCGTATATCTAAGACACAGTGCAGGCCTATTGTCTGTATCACACTGAAGGAGCAAGAGAGAGCAGTGCGCGCATATTTTCTTTCTCTCTTCCTATCATATAGATGGAGCTAAAGAAGTTTTACTTCAGTCGTGTGGTCTAAAGCACACTCGTTTTTTTCATAGCTTTAAATGACTTTTCAACGAGGTGTCGTGTTTAGTTGATTCTGAGTTTTCATGGAACCAAAAAGAGCTATCATTATTTATGATTGGATAGGAAAAAATGGTATAAAATAATATTAGGATTCTCTTTTTACAATATTTTATTTCATCTCTTTATTTTGTCATCATATTCCAACCAGTTGTAAGACCCACCACGTTTGAACCCCAATCCCTTGAATATGCTTTCAGATGCTGTATTACCTGGTACAATAAATGTTAGAACATCTTCCCCGTCTTCTGCGATTCTTTTACAAATGGCCTGGATCACCAATTTTCCGTATCCTTTCTTTCTGTTGTTTTCATCAGTCTGCAGAATTCCTACATCGCTGTATTCGTATTTGACTATCCAGGAGAGAAGTTGACCGTCTTTTTTGGAGTACACCCCAAAACCGTAGTTGAGACTGATACATTTGGAGATGAGTCTATCTGAACCCTGAAAACTGTGTTTCCAAAGAGAGTTTATTTTGGGAATATCTTCTTGTTTCAAAAGGGCTACGGATACATCATCAGGACACCTAAGAATAAGAAAAATACTATTATTGGCAAGCCTTATTAAAGAAATAGAACTTATCTTAGTTCTGAAATGAAGTTCACAGTATGCTTTAGTTGTTTAAATTGACCCTGAACTTAACGGAATTTATTTAATGTGTATTGACTACCGAAGCGCTTTTCTAGAGAGTGGTGGAAGTCGCATTGTGCTTAGGGGTCGTCCATTAATCACGTGATGTTTTTTTAGCAACTTTTTAACCCCCCCCCCCTGGTGATATGTGGTGAGGTTTTAGACTAACCCCCCCCCCCCCCTCCGAAATCACGTGTATTTTTTTAGTGCAAAGAATTTTGAAATTTTCAGAATATTATCACGAAAAATAAATACACGTGATATCTCATTATACCCCCCCCCCCCCCCCCCGTCGTGATATTTCGTGTTTTTTTCCGAACCCCCCCCCCCCCCTTCGAGCATCACGTGATTAATGGACGACCCCTTACGAGTTAGAAGCCATTATGGATTTATTATGGATTTAGACAGCTTTTCAGCAATTTCAGCAGAACGACAGAACCACTATGATTTTGAATTTCAACATCTGAATTTCAGATTTAGAATTCGAGGATAAAGATGTTTAATAATGACTGGTCAATGGTTGAGTGGGCATAGCGCTTGGGTCCCACCTGGGCGTCGCGTGTTCGATTCCTCGGCTGGCTAAGTCCTCACAAGCAACATTTTCGGCTTTCTGTGGTGGTAGTAGGAGATTTTCAAACATTGTTGGATTGTTCGTAACCCGGGAATGTAGTATGTCTTTCTTTATTAATTAAAAAAAAAAATAAATAAAAAAAAATTAATGATCCTAGATAAAGAGACGAAGCTATGGAAACATACAAACCTACATGCTGTGTTATGAGAGACGGGCATTCGATGGATCAAGGCAGGCAAAGTACTATCAAGGGCCAATTTTAGGGTAGAATTTTGCAATAGTTTCTTACTTCATTTCAAAGCTTGGTGGAACTTCCTTGGGCAGTCTGTAAAAGTCTGTTGGAGTATCGTGGTGGATCTCATATCCCAAGGCGTTAAGGATATTGTTGGTAAACCACTTCTCCAACCCTTGTGGAATCCCACAAACCATTTTGTCGGACCAGGGAATTCTCTTTGTGTTGAGTAGAGCGGCCTCAAGATTTGTGCAGTCATCGTGGAAGGTAAACAGGGTCAAGTAGTAGACCTTGTCTCCCTGGTGGAAGAATCGTAGTTATTATTTTTGAGGAAGAAGGTTTGGTTTGAAAAACAATTTTATCTGTGTATGAACATTTTCAAAACAAATTGAAATATTTGTAAATAAATGCAGTCAAGGTTACTGATACTAGGCTAGAAGTTAATTGCGTAGTTTTTAGTATATTTTTGCACTTTGCCTATAGTGGAAGATACTACGACGCGACGTGAATCACCGTCAGTAGCTTGAAATTACGGTAAATATTTTAATACGGTATAAATTAGGTACCCTATCGAGTCCACGCTCAAAATATATTTTAAAAAATTTCGCGTTTTTTAAATTAACAAAAAAAAACATTAAAACGCAATGTTTTTCAATTCCGGTTACTGAATTACTTATTACTAACCATTATCTACCTAGTACAATTGGTTTTAATTTTTTAAAGTGTGTTTTTAGCGTGGAATCGATAGGGAAATATTTACCACCATAGAAAAAAATACACTTGCGGCCTCTGTAGGTGGTTGGTTGAAATTAAATAAAACTGATTTCAGAAAGAGATTCTTTTCCATTGTCGTTTAGGCAACGCATCACAGATGGCTCTATTGCCATTGAGGTAAGTAATAATTTTAGCGTAATATGCAAATAAAAATCTGCGATTCATATTGATGTCTTTTTGGAAAAAGCATAGCATAAATAATATAATATAAACAGTAAAATATTCAAATTATAAATAATTATGCGCATACCACAACTCCGAAGGTGACAAGTCCATCCTTGACATTTCCTTCTGGACAACAAATGAAAAAAGCATTTTCTTTTGGCTCAATTTTCTGCCACTTCAGTCTGGTGTCAATCCAACAGTCCACAACAAAACTCTTCGGGAACTCCTCACGTAATAACCGCTTTAATTTTGGAAAATCTTCCTGGTTGATCAGATGTAGTGGATCCATTGATATATAAATCGAAGAACTTCTCACAAAACTACGACAGAAGCACGCAAGACCAGTTGTATAACAAGCGACTTAACTTCTGGGGCAAGGGACAAGGCCAAGTTCATAAACGAATTGGTGATTTTAAATTTATTATTATAACATTGTCGATTTTCTAAAATGATTTCTTATTGTATATTTATATAAAATATCGGTTTTTGTAATAATAAATAGTACTTAATACTCATGAGATATTTAAAAACCAGGTTCGGCCGACAGTGTTCCAGATTAAGGCCCAAATTTAGAAAAAAACACGAATGAAATATCTATGTTCCTAGTGTCTTACCTACATTCATGAACGATACAGGTAGCACAGACTACAGATTAGTATAAATAAATTTATTTACGTAAAGACTAAATCCTATAGATGTAGGTGTTTGCCTCTTTTTAGTGTCATTATTTTTCGTTTCATCGAGTATCAAAACACAACGGTGCTAAAGAAGTTTTCACTACACAAAGCACTAATCCTAGGGTGAATTGCCTATTTCACTTTTAAAAAAAATTACGAATTATGTCGTTCTGAAAAGTTGTACTACGGGGTTAATGTAATATTTTAACAAAACAAAATTGACAAGAAAAATGTATTTACATTGGACTAGCAATAAAATCTTTAAATTAAACAGTGTTTTCTTTCACCCCTAAAGTCTTACAAACATACTTGGAGTTGATTTTATGATAAATCTTTAAGCCAAATTAAAAAAAAAAATCGAAGCGTGAACACAAAAAAAAGTTTTTTTTGTTTCCCTATGCGACATGGATTCACAAATTACCTGGTTTTTTTTTTTTTTACATGAGCTCCACACAGGAGGCCCTGAGGAAAATAATTTCCATCAGGGCCTATGTCATCTTTGGGGATGCTGTGTGGAGGGGTTTTTTTTAAGGAAAGGAAGCAGAGAAGAGTTCTGAAAAGGAAAAGGGTTTAAGGGGTGGGTAGGAATCTGGGGTTCAGTGTGTCCTGGTCATCCACCTCCAACAAGAAAACGTCAGACGTCACCCCATGAACCCGGGCACCCCTGCTAAATCACCAAACGTAGCGAACCACTGGAACCACCGACCTATGGCAGAGGTGTTGGTTATCCAATAAAGGTTCCCGGGGCGGCGGTACCCATTCCCGCCTCCCAAATTGGTTGTACTACGAATTTTAGGACTCCGTGTCCGGTTTGTCTATTTTGTACATTAGAATACAATACGATAAAGTCCCTTATGTGTTCCTAAACCATTCGTTCGATTGCGATGAAACCTTGGCGATTTGTTGTGAGCACGCCCACGAATGTTTCTAAATAAATAATTGAGAGCTCTGGCGTTATGAAATTTGCGTCAAAATTACAGCAGGTGGCGCGCGAGTTGTTTGAAAAATGTGTGTATTTCATATCGTTTAGCGACAGGCAGGGCAGGAGGGAGGGGCAGGGAAATTCGGGAGGGAAACGAAAGAGAGTGGTTTGCGGGAGGGGGGGAGGCAGGGAAGGTGGAAGAGGAACGCTGCAGGGGAATGTGGGGGGTTCGCAGGACGGGCGACGCGGGAGGGTGGAAGACGGGGGAGGCGGAAGGGGAAAGCGGTCGAAAAAGCGGACGCGGGAAAGGAACGGAAAAGACACGCAGGGAGAAAGGATTTATTTATTTATGTTCATTGCAACGCATGCCGGCTAGTCGCTAGTCGTAAATAAATAAACCAATTATAAAATTTTGAACATCTGAAAAAAACAATAATATTATTATGAAAGGAGTGTTCAACTTCGGAAACTTTCTCTTCGAGTATATTCTTTTTTTTCATTCGTTGATAGGTTCTGTATGATTTTACCACACGGACGCCTCATAGATCTTATTGTAATGTTGCCTTTTGTGTTCTCCGATAACGCAAAAATAAACCATTCGTTCCTTATATTTTATGTCCCAAAAATAAATTTATACCGTCAATAAAGGTTTTTGTTTTTAATTTTTTCGCTATATATAAAATCGACCATAACAACACGGGCAATAGGGTGGAGCGGTCTAGTATGGAGAATTTTTTTTTCGTAATATAGAATTCGGCTTACGCAGGATTGGTGCTCCATTATGTACTTATCTTAAATAAAAAATATAAAAAATAAATATTTATAATTAGGACATCGCCACCACTTACATTTTTTTATAAAAATATTGAAAACCCAAAAATGGTCTCCAGATTCTCCAGATTAGAAATGCTTTTATTTATGTAAAAAAAGAATATGTATTTACTTATTCTCCCTTGATATAATTATAAAGAAACACCGTAGCAACAGTTAAACTATTCCATCCGGAGACTCAATCCTCCCACCCCAAACGTGTTTCAAACACAGTGATTTGATCTAGATGAATTTTCCATCATATCTAGCGGATTGGGCTATCCTCTAAACCAGTGGTTCCCGACCATTTTTTGGCCAGGGACCACCATGACATTTCTTTGTTCTCATAGGGACCACATGGTACAAAAATGAGATCTTCTTGGACTTCTTCAGCTACCTCTCCAACACTGATACCAAAAGGGTTATGAATCAGCTTTAGGACTCCTTTCGATTCGGTTTTGCAGTAAAATGAACAAATGTTTCGCTGGCCACATTTGCGATCTCGCGGACCACCTGTGGTCCATGGACCACCGGTTATGAACCACCGCTCTAAACGGACTAGAACCTTCCCTTCTGAAGGAACTCAGAGAATTGTGTTTATTGGGGGTTTGTGTTAGGCCTTCGTCTCTTCGATGATTTTTGTTTATCAAAGTGCGTGTCGATCGAGTTACAGTTTACGTAATATTTTTAATTGTGTGCTGCATTAGAATATTCAACTATTTTTCGATAGGCTATTTAAGAGTTTATATTAACTGTTCTTTGAACTTTGAACATTATGGCAATGTGACATCTGGATGAGAATTACCTTTGAATGTTTTGCCTACTTGTGAAGATGTATTACGAGGTTTTTTGTGAATGAAGCATAACGAAAAAATATTCAGCATCATGCTGACCATGCTGCAGTGAAAGCCTTCCCTGTTGTAGCCAAAACGTTAGGCAGATATTTTTTCTGCTGAATTACAAGATGTTGACTCAATTTCACAGAACGATACGTGTTGTGTATAGGAGTAATATTCGTCGATATAGTTTGTTGCAATTGGATGCGATGGAACTGCAGTCAATACGGGCTACAAAAGAGTTGTGATTTGGTGTCTAGAATCACTTCTCAAACGGCCTTTACAGTGGATTGTCTGTCAGTTACGCGCAAACGAGCTCATTTTGCGACTAATTATTAACTGCAACGACTGGACCGCAAAGTTTCACTGGAATTATTGGAAAATCCTTAAATAAGTGTGAACAACTTCCTATCCTGAAATTTAAAGTCATTCAATGTTCTTTGGCAAGTGTGAAAAATGAACAGAATTTAAGTACAGCTCAGCTGGATATATGGAAAATATGTAAAACCATTGACTGATTAATGAGATTGATGATTCCAGATTTCGCGATGAAAACTTTTGAAAAAAATAGGTTAAATTGTATATTCCAGGTGGCTCACTAAAACGAAGCGGGTTCTTCGGCTTTACATTTCTATCCTAAAACCATCAGACAATTTGTTAACTTTAACGACAGTTTACGCACCTATGAGGTTCAACGTTAAGACCAAACCAACATGTATTTCCAGAGTTAGACATTTTTTTTTTTTAAAAGAAAGATAAAACATTCCGGGTTACGAATAACCCAACAATGTTTGAAAATCTCCTACTACCTTTGCATAAAACAATATTGCTTTCGCGATATTTGTCCAGTGATTTTAAATATAGGTATTATTAATACAGTAATCCAGCCTAATGGTTTTTTGGGTATCACAAACATATTATTAACCATTTTACCCGACAACCGAAAATGGTTTAGAGAGTTGGCGTTAAGAAGAATATTAGAAGCCCGACAAATGAAAACGCAATCAGACGTTATTCGTACCTTCAAAGTGCCTTTTTAATTTTTCGGTAGATAATTATATTGGTGTTATGATTTGGGATAATGTAACCGAGTCACCGCTCATCAAATTTGTTAGGGAAGAAACAATTTGACAAGCCATTACCGATCACACGATAATTATCGATGTCATGGTAAATAATTTTCCTTGCCCACTCAAGGCATAGAGGGATGTGTGAAAATTGTAACAGAAGCCTCAGCCGCTGTCAGTGAACCCTTGAGACGAGATGACTTAATAAAAACGTTATAGTCAAGAAACCTTTTGCCACTTTTGACACCAAAATGCAATACCGTTCATAGCAACTTTTGCAATTTTCAAGTTTTTCAATGCGGTAAATAATATGTGTACATTTTTTATTTCCACTATTTGTTCCGTACCTACTACCAATAACGAATGTATTATCTGTAAAATAAATGGTGAAATTCATATTTTATGTGTGTTTTATTTCGCGTATATAAGCTATAAATACTAGGTTTTGTGAATATATATTTTGTATTATTTTTGTTATAATTGTTAATATATGTAGCATCGTTTCCAACTATGCCGATTTCAAAATTCTCAAAAAAAAAATTCACTCCATGCTAACGGGCAAGTGCAAGCCTAGTAACTAACTAATGTAATAAACAATACACTTAATAAGAAAAAGAAAAATAAATAAAAAACAGTTTAATTTGAAACTACGTCAGATCCGACGCTGGTCTTTAATCAATTAATAAACAAAATATTGCTTGAGAAATAACTGAAAATAATTAATCTCTTTACATTACATAATCATTTATGTATTTATTAGTTTAGAAGTATGATAAGTATTATCAGTCAGTATATAAAAAAATATTGCTTCAAACTTAGCAAACATATTTTGTGGCACCATCTTAATTATAAAATAATGAACACTCAGGCCCAGTTGTTTTGCATAAATTCGAGTTTGACACAGTCATTATTCATTATGCCCCCCATTCCGAATTTCAACCCTTTTATTACATATTTCTCTTGAACATTTTAAGTATTTAAGTTTCTAAAAAAATATTTATTTATTTTGAATTTCTCGCCCGGCTTAGCTTTTATATGTTATTTTTTTTTATTTATTACAAAGAACATCTAAATAAGCGCAACAAAATCAAAGCAAAAATAAAAAAAAACCAAAACAAAATAGAAGACATATCAAAAACAACATCTTAAACAAAAACAAAGTTAAAAACGAAAAAACAAAAATTTTAACAAAACAAAAAACGTCTTAAATGTGCACTAAAAAGTAAAAAAATAATTTCGTATTCTTCTACAACTTAATAATGAACTTACTTTTTCTACTCATCAACATGTAGGTACGATTGTTATTTTTGGAGTCGGTGTCAGCCAAGGTAGGTTTGTAACTTCATACATAGTTATAGGTGAGATGTGCTTGTGTCGCACGCGCGACTTGTGAACACGCCGGGCCGGTACCTTGGCTGACACCGACTCCAAAAATAATAATCGTACCTACATATTGACGAGTAGAAAAAGTAAGTTCATTATTAAATTGTAGAAGAATACGAATGTTTGGTTCTGAAACAGTCTTTTAGAAAACTGTTATTTACAAACTCGAGTGTAGGCTTGGGATATTTGTAATAATGCGCGGATTGGCAATATGGATATTTATTATAAATGTTGGCTATAAATACGTCCTATCTAAAGTGCTGGCGGTAGGAAAAGAGGGCGAGGAGATGCCTGCATCTCCTTTTATAGTGGGATCACCTGAATTTTCCAAAGGCAGCTAGTATATTAATTGAAGACACCTATGTAGATGATATTATCAGTGGTGCGCAAACTTTGGAAAGCGCTCGACATAGTATAGTGGAATTAATTGCATTACTTCAAAAAGGTTGTTTTGAATTGAGAAAATGATCTAGTAACCATCCTGAAATACTGGAAGACATTCCTGTCAGCTATAGGGAAGTACCCTTAAGTTTTGAGTCGGATACTGACAAGAAAAACCTTAATATTTTAGGTATTCAATGGATACCGTCGCTTGATCAATTTACATATAAAATTCATAATGTTTTTAGTGACCACTGTACCAAACGCATAATTTTATCGACAATTGCACGTCTATATGATCTACTAGGTTTTATTAATCCTGTCGTTTTTATTGCTAAATGCTACATGCAAAACTTATGGAAAATTCAAATTGGATGGGACGAAGAAATCCCTTCGGACATGAATTTGAAATGGAAGAAATATATAAAAGAGCTTCCATCACTCGCCAATTTAAAAATTGATCGATATGTCGCAACCTCTCCAACCAGTCGATGCATACTTGTTGGGTTTGCGGACGCCTCTGAAAGAGGATACTGTGGAATTGTTTATCTGGTAGTGATTAATAACACAGAAATATCCAGCCACATTTTATTAGCAAAATCCCGTGTTGCCCCCATAAAGATAACATCGATCCCGCGACTGGAATTGTTGGGAGCAGTTTTACTAGCAAATTTGTTGAATTTTTGTCAAGAAGTATATAAAGACAGACTTCAAATAGAAAAGACTGTCGCGTTCACCGATTCAACTATTCTATTGGCATGGCTGAAGACACCTTCTTTTCTATTGCAAACTTTTGTAGCAAATCGTGTTGAAACAATAATACAAAATATACCTTATGAACATTGGTATCACATTTCATCGCAAGAAAATCCTGCAGACTTGGGTTCGCGACGAGCTTTTCCCAGTGAAATCGCTGACGCTTCGTTATGATGGAAAGGACCTAACTTTATATCAACACCGTTGGAGGAATGGTTATTTGTTAGGCCTCCAAATATCTCTGTGGATCAGTTACCAGAGTATAAGTCAAAAAATTTAATTTCTCTATCTACAAATATGTCAACATGTGACGAAGAGTTTTTATTGAAGTTTTCATCATTATCGAAATTTCTTCGTGTTATATGTTGGTGCCGTCGGTTTATCAATAGATTACGTTCGAAATCGATTATCAATTTCAATGGGTTATCCCCACTTTCGTTAAAAGAAAATAATTTAGCCTTGCAATGTTGCATTAAGCTTGTTCAAGCAATTTATTTTCAACAAGATATGAACAATATCTCTTCCCATCGCATTTGCTCAACACAGCTTCAAAAACTCGCCCCATTTATTGATGAAAATGGTGTTTTGAGAGTCGGTGGTCGAATTCGCCTTGCACCGATTTCAGAAAATGCTCGACATCCTATTATTTTACCGAAGCAATGTCATTTGACAACTTTAATAATTGATTATTACCATAGCATGTACCTTCATCCAGGTCCTCGTGCACTCCAATCCATAATATCATTAAAATATTGGATAATTTCGGCTAGGAATGTAATTCGACATCGATTGAGTAAATGCATTTCTTGTTTTAAAAATAACCCGCGTGGTAGCTTCCCTTTGATGGGTAACTTACCCGCTTCCCGTTTTCGAGAAGGTCGTCCATTTTTAAATGTCGGAACAGATTTTGGAGGTCCTTTTTTGGTACGCGAAAGTAGACGTCGCGGCGCAAAAACTTATAAGGCCTATTTATGTCTTTATGTTTGTTTATCGACCAAAGCCATTCATCTTGAATTAGTTTCAGATCTATCTACTGAAGCGTTTGTGGCAGCATTAGATAGATTCATCTCTAGACGCGGTATATGCCAAAATATTTATAGCGATTGTGGCACCAATTTTATTGGAACTAACAGATATCATACTGGTCTTTCTAAATTCATACATGCATCTGAAAACACTGACAAACTTGTTGACGCAACTGTCGCTCGTTCAATTACTTGGCATTTTTCTCCGCCCTCCGCACCCCATTTCAATGGAGTGTCGGAAGCTGGTATTAAGTCAACTAAACACCATTTGAAGAGGGTTGTGGGAGATCAAATCCTGACCTTCGAAGAATTAACTACTGTTCTGACTCGCATCGAAGCCATTTTAAATTCGCGACCAATTGGAGCGTTGTCGTCGGATCCATCCGAATTGGACCCGTTAACTCCTGCACATTTTTTAATTGGGGCTCCTCTGGTTTCTGTTCTTGAAGAAAATTTTGTGGATGTACCAATGAATCGTTTGTCGCGTTGGCAACTATTGAAACAGATGTCCCAACATTTTTGGAATCGTTGGCGAAAAGAATATCTACATACTCTTCAACAACGCAACAAGTGGGCAACATCAACTCCTAATTTGAAAGTTGACGATCTAGTCATGATAGATGATTCACAAGCAACCCCAATGCGATGGCCTGTCGCGAGGGTGGTTGAATTATTCCCCGGCGCCGATGGAATGGTTCGTGTCGCTACTGTAAGAACCCCTCAGGGCATTTTTAAGCGGCCCCTGGTCAAATTGTATACGCTATCCATCGATTAATTAATTAATTTTAATTTTATTTTATTTTTGTCTTGTTCAATACTTAGGTTAATTAGTTATTTTGCTTTCGTTTTTCGTTGCTTTTCTTTCGCATATAGTTGTTGAGAAAATATCATATTTCCTCAAGGTAGGCGGAATGTTTGATTCTGAAACAGTCTTTTAGAAAACTAAATCCATTTTCCTCAAGTCCTTCATCAATCATGCATTCCTTTCTCTTCCTCCTTTCCTCAAAAGTCTCTACCAGGAGAAGAAGATGGTCCTACCTACAAGAGGAAATAATTGAACAATATTATCGCCCAAGTTTACCCTACCTACTTGGGCAGTTGAATTTTGATCGTGACATGGGTCACAGTGTTCTCGTGGATAATATTGCAAATATCGCAAGATTTCGTCTTTTTATCTTATCAAACTGTCGTGTCGGAGAAGCCTGGTGTTGTGTCAGTGGTGGGAGCCAGGATCGATCCTGAATCGCAATAATACGCCGTCAAAGGTAAGAGACTTCCTCTCATTTCCTACTTCCCACGATCAGATTTCAAAACACAATTATTGGTATTTACTCATCACAAAACAAAAAGGATTTACAGTCATCTTTTCGTGTTTCGGTATAGGCCGTGACAACGAAATTATTTTTTTTACTTTTTAGTGCATTTTTTTAAGTCGTTTTTTTGTTTTGTTAAAAATTTTGTTTATTTTTTTATGTTTAGTTAATCTGAAGTACACTAACTAATTCGATTAAGATTCGGCTGAGTATCGTAAATTTGCTCTTGAGAATTGGAGAGTTCCATTGTTTTGTTATGGATCCCATAATCAGAACCTAACCAAACTCTCATCAAACTACCCTTGAAGTACATCCTTTCCAATAAAAAAAAACAATGATCGAAATCGGTTGACGTGATATTGAGTTATTCGTCCATTTGTTGCGCACATACTTGATGCAAATTTGAGACTTATATGATTTTCTCATGGATGCCATTGTCAGAACTGGACCAAATTAAAATGGGACCACACGGGAAGCACTAGCTTTCAAATAAAAAAAGAATCATCAATATTGGTTCAAACAGTCGAAACAAACATAAAAAAAAATAATAAAAATAAATACGGTCGAATTGAGAACCTCCTCCTTTTCGAAGTCGTTTAATAAAAAGGATACTAAATACTCCACTAACTCCACCATGCAAGATGGAAAATATAATACTAGGAAAATTACTATACATTGGTAAGATAAGTCGATGCAGAGCTACGTAGTTTTTTTTAGTTAAATTAAATTAAATTTCATGTTCTTCTTTTCGATATAAATTGGGTAATGACTTGTTTATATTTGGTAAATGGTGTGTTGAATATATCAACAACATCTTGATCCCCCCATTACACGTATCAATCCATAATCCGCAATCAATACTCGAGTATTGATGCGAGGTTTGATGCGTGTAATGGCAAATATTGACGCATCATCAATAATATCGCAACGCATCTAGATATTTGGATCGGTCACATCAGTATTGGGGGTTGGCCGTAAAGTATTGGGGCGTGGCCGTAAGTGGTGGGGATATTGGTGCTCGGTTTGATGCGTGTAATAAAGCAGGCGCCAGACAGGAATTCAAAGAAGTGATCAAACAAGTGTTCACATGTGTGGCACGGGCATTTGACACTGTTGTCACATAAGTGATCAGATAAGTGCGCTTTGCCGTTCCGTGTCGGTTTTTTAGCGCACATCAAAGGAATCAAAGTTCAAAGTTTGCGTGCCTGCCACACTGCGCGAAGCTCAGTTGCGCGAGCGTCGCCGTGGAGAGTAGTCGTGCGTGGACAGCCAAACGAACTAACGATGGAGTGGAATAATGAGAGCGTTTTCGAGTTTATAGAGTTGATGCAAGTAGAGCCAGATATATGGGATCCGAAACGTAAAGGGCATAAAAATCGAAATAACATCAATGACGCCTGGAACCGTATTAAACACCACTCTTCAATACCTTGCTCTATCGAAGAATTAATTAGATAGATATATTTAGATAAATATATTTAGATAACAAACTTTGAACTTAGATAAATATATTTAGATAAATATAATTAGATACATTAATTAGATAATATAAATAATTAGACGCATATAAATAATATAAGCAAACTGTGTCGACCAAATCGTCGACCATGTTGTGTGAAGTCTATTTGAAAACTGTGAGCTCAAAGGAGTGATCAAAACTTTGACACATGTCTGGCAGATACAACAATATGTGACCAAAGGGGTGCGCAAAGTCTTCAAAGAAGTGATCACTTATTTGAACTTCTGTCTGGCGCCTGCAATGGCTCGCCGCATCAATACCTCAGTATTCCGTGTGCACCATGGAGAGCAGTGGTCCCTTGTCACCTGTAATTATGTCGGACAGCGATGTTCCGCCATCTCCAGTTCCGCCGCGAAAGGAGTTAACGGCATTTATCGAGGCGTATGAGATGCGTGGTATATTATGGAACACGCGTCATAAGAACTATAAAAATGTTGTTAAGAGAAATAGGGCCTTGGAGGAAATAAAAGAAACGATGGTTATTATAAAACCAAAAAATAAATTCGTTGCGTAGCAACTACAGGAAAACTGCATCCGATTTCTTTCCATTCTTCCATCTGTAAATTTTTTTTTAAAGTAATTATTTTTAGAATGAATCGCAAGCACAAGGAGCTGAGGAAGAATCTCCAAAGCAACATATACCTCACCAGATCTCTTCAACACAATCTATTCCACCGCCACAGCCAGGGAAAAGGAAAGCCACCAGCGCAATAGCAAAACAAAATGAACTGTTACAGAAAGCGTGCTTATACCTGTCACAGCCAACGACAAATTCTGGAACTGAAGGGGCTATTTGGACCGAAAAGTTGTCGAAAGTTGATCCAACACAAAAAAATATTTGCAGAAAAGGCCATTAATGACATAATCTTCGAGGCCCAACTAGGTACTCTAAATAGATACTCTGTACGAATAAATGAGAATTGGTCCTCAACACGATCTACAACACCATCTACAACACCTCATTCAGCATCTTCTAAAATTTACAATAATTCGAGTGTGATAAGAGGGCTACCCTCTGAGCTGCAAATTGGACCTTCCGGTGATATCACTCAATTGAACATCCCTTCTACGAGTGCATCTACCGTTGCGAACTTCCTTTCCAATTTTGACACTGATTATTAAGTTTTTGTTTTGTAAAATATAAAAGTTATTTTTTGAAATGTAGGTATTTTTTTTTCAAAATATATGGACTAACCATATTTATCTAGCAATTTGTTAAAATTATCATGAATCATTCTAAAATAATTTTTATAGTCGTGTGGATCACTCAGCAAAATTTCATCCATTAAATTCAAGTGTGAGAATTTTTCTTTTTGGAGAAGCCAGTCCTTCACCCACGGTTTACGCTTCAATCATTTCTTTGAACCGAACGCCAAAATTATATCAATACAGACTTTTCGTTTCGGATCCATCACTTAAAACGCATCCGTCCCGCAAGGATTCGCATCATCAATAATATTGACACGTGTAATGGCTCACCTTGTGAGCCGGTTGCGATATTTTCGGATCGCGATATAATATTGATGCGAGGATTGATACGTGTAATGGGGGGATTATAGTCATTACCCAGATTTTGTGTACGGCGAACGGGGGTGTACAAATGTGATTCTGTGTAGGAGTTATCACAATAGAACGGTGGATATTGCCTGTGTTATTTTTTAAGATAATATCCATATAATATTTAAGCCACGCCGAAACGGTAACTATACGAAATTCCCTCAATAGAAAAAAATTACAAAGTATGCTCCGAAAATTATTATAAACACGCTTTTTCTGATATTTTACAAGTTATACGTATAAATAAATTCACAGTGTTTCTTTAGACGCTATTTAAGACATTTCCCACGGGACATTTAAAACGAGTCGTGTTTTATTAAACATTATTCGCTTAATTATTATCATTTTTAATATTAGCGCATTCCCTCTAACATTCGTATTTATGCAGGGTGTTAAGGGACGTACTTGACTTACTTTAACCAGTGATTCCTCACATTATTTGGAGTAAAAAATGTAAATGAAATTTTGGTCTCCGGAGAAATTTTTGATGTTATTTTTATTTCTTTTTTCTACAAAAACATATAAAAATGATAGATGTTGGACAGTTGGAGGCGGGGTGAGGGATTGGTTTGTTACTCGGCTGAGTGACCAGTGACGACACGCGGAAGAAATTTTTTGTTGTTTGAATTTGGAGAAAAAATTTTGAAAAAAAAAAAGTCATCAAAAAAAGCCACCGGAGACCAAAATGTCATTTACATTTTTTTACTCCAAATAATGTCAGGAATCACTGGTAAGTCAAGTACGTCCCTTAACACCCTGTATACCTCGCTTCTTTTTGCAGCGCAATTTAGTTTTTTTTTCTGAATTCATTCCCGTTAAACGCCAATTCTAAGTCCATATCAGTTTTTGAACACGTTGTTATCAGCAGAAGAGGACAAATATAATGTTGTTAAGTGAAATCTTTCAAAAAAGGCTAACAAATATTATATTGGATTGGATTACCGGTACAACAGGATGTCTTGAGTAAAATTATTTCTCTCGGGAGTGTGTCCAAGAGTAGTGGACGTATGATTCCATTCCCCCAACTGCGGTGTAAGAAGGCGACAGCCCGGGCGGTGAGGTCAAAGGGCTTCCCTCAACCAGCTTTCCCGATTCGGCCCGCCACACAGTTTGTGGGCAGACGCATCCGACGTCAAAACAAAATCTTAAAAAACCTTACCTCGCACACCCGGGCACCCCCGCTAAGTCACCAAACGTAGCGAACCACTTGGGGTGACCTATGGCAGAGATGTTGGTTATCCAATAAATGTTTTCTAGGGCGGCGGTACACATATCCGCCGCTCTGGGTACCATTGATGAAAAAATAAAAGTCATTATACTATTAGCATGTTTCAAAATAAATCAATCTGTGGTGAACCAAATAAAAAACAATATCTTTACAAACCAGGGATTTATTGATAAAGTTGTATCAATATTTTCAAGTCTTAGATAAGTATCATATGTAGGGTGGGCCATAAACATTTGTACTTTTGAAATAATCATGAAAAAAAATACAGATTGTATTTAAATAAATGATTATTGATAAGAACAAAAATATCCTGGAAAATCATTTCGTAAAAATAATTTCGTCAAAATGGCCGCCATCTCGCCGCTGGCATACCTCAAATCTGGCGCTTAGATTTTCAAAAACTTTTCGACACGAATCTCGGGGTATGACCATTTTTTTGATGAATGTTCTCCTTTAATTGGAGTATAGTCGCTGGTTTATTTACGTAGACTCGACTTGTAAGATAAAATATTTATATACCCAAATATATCCCATAAAAAAATCAGCTGTGGTTCGATCTGGACTGCGGGGAGGCCATGGAATATCTCCTATGCGCGTGATCAGATTATTACGGTTTCTTCGATATTTTTAAACCATGATTTAATTAAATTAACACTTGGGCACTGATTAATACTCTGTAATTGGTGAGGCGTATGAAATAGGCGGCGTGCATCAATGTTTTGTAAAACAGAATAGAATCATTGTTCAGAAAATAATAAAATCATTGTTTCTGTAAAAATGTTTTACCCAGAAAGCGCATTGCTCTCCCGTAAAGCGATCCATTGTGACTAAATTTCCTAGAAGCGGGAAGCCACGCATAAGTGCCCCCGCTCTCATCCCCCGTTCGGAATCCCCGCTAGCACGATTACAAAAGTGCAAATGTTTATGGCCCTCTGTATAATCTCACGCCAGAGTTCTTTGACAAGTTTAGGTTTTTTTTGCAAATAAAATAAAATTTGAAAAATTTAATGCATTGTATAGAGCAGTGTTTTTCAATCTTTTTGAATACGCGACCCCTTTACAGGTTGAAAAATTCTGGCGACCCTCTTTGACCTTTGGAAATTAGCATTTCTGGCAGATCTTTTTAGCCACCTTAATAATTTAAACAAGTACCTCCAAGGTAGTGAAGAAAATATTTTAAGAGCTAAAGATAAAATCAAAGCATTTCATGCGAAACTTCAAAATCTCTCTGCAAAACAATATATTTGAGTCATTTCCATATGTTCAGAAGACTGTTGAAGATAATGCAACAGTGATTTAGCAAGGGTGCCCGGGTTCATGCGGGGTGAGGTTTGTCTGGGTCTTGGAGACGAATGACCGGGACACACCGAACCCCAGATTCCTATCCACCCCTTAAACCTATTTCCTTCCCAGAACTCTCCTCTCATTCCTTTCCTTAAAAAACCCTCAAACAGCATCCCCAAAGATGACATAGGCCCCGAGGGAAATTTTTTCCTCAGGGTCTCCTGTGTGGAGCTCATGTAAAAAAAAAATTAAGGACATTCAAACTAAAAAGAAAAACAGACCAAACTTAGAAAATTATTTGATTATTAACAAATCAAAAATATCACCACGATTTGAAATATTTTTGTTAAATAAACAACCCCATCCTTCTCATTGAAATAGTGCTTTTATTGTAGTTAGAACTCGCCTTTTTTTTCCCGGCGACCCCCCGAGTAAGGCTTCGCGACCCCCCTAGGGGTCGCGACCCACAGATTGAAAAACACTGGTATAGAGAATTTTAAATGAGTTTCTGAATATAAACCTCCTATAATCGCGGTGTAAATATTAGGGGGCGGGTTTGGTTGTAATCTAAGAGTATGGATATTATCTTAGTTCCATGGTTGTAATAGTTAAAAACTTGACCTATTACGATGGGTATGGTTAACATGGAATTAAAAAGGCCGGACCAGCGCTGAATCTAATAAGTAAGACGGATTTGGATTTATTTTTCGAAATTCACTTTGAAATTTGTTTCAAAGCAACTCTTTATTCAAAATTACTTACCTCACCCATATAGTGACCCGACAATTGAACCTCTAAAAGTTGGCCTTCCAAAAATATAACTCTTAAAAAAATTATAATATTTTTTGCATTATTTATCAATTTCAAGCCTAAAATTGACTTCAAAAATACCTGTAAATAATAAGCTGGTATAGATATAAAACGAATTTATTAACAGTGTTGATTTTCTGTACTTACACGCTGGTATACCAGTACATGGACAAGTAATTTTATTCTTGATGCTTTTGAATGAAAATTGAAAATATATTTTATACTTTTGTTATTCGGCGGTACATCCTCTCTGCACACTTAGTTAATTTGTGAAAGAGGTATACCGTATTTCCCCTAAACCGAAAGAAATTGTATGTAAGTATGCCCCCCCTCCCCCCCTCCCCCACCCCCGCAACCGTCAGGGATCAACTGTCATGGAATCCAACCATAATTATTATCTTTCGACATTTTTTTTACTATTTTGCATATATATTAATAAGGCTGGAAAGATTTTTTTATTACCGCGTTTTATTAGAAAGGTGTGTTGTTTCAGGCCGAATATTTGCCCATTACCGCGCTTTTATTTAAGCCTCAGATATCCTTAGGGTAAATAATAATATATGGCATTTTTAGGATTATAAAAAGTTTATGAATTTCTGAAAACTGGTCATTAGTCAAAATGAGTGATATTTAATCATCCTCTATCTTGTCGTCGACAACTTCCGGCTCCGTGGGCGGCTCCCTGACGAGGCTGAGCAACTTTGTGAGCTTCATCTCCTGCAGCGTCCTCTGGTCCAGGTGTTGCTGCTTCTTGGGCGCCTTACACATCACGCGCAGATTGGGGGACAGTTTCACCAGGTGGACCGTTCCCCTGGGAACAACAAACGTTCATATCATCAAAACTAATAACTACCCCAACAGCATCAACACTATCGATAGCGTCAACACTATCGCCAGCGTCAACACTATCGACGGCATCAATACTATCGACAGCATCAATACTATCGACAGCGTCAATACTATCAACAGCATCAACACTGTCGACAGCGTCAATACTATCGACAGCGTCAATAAACACTACCGACAGCGTCAATACTATCGACAGCGTCAATAAACACTATCGACAGCGTCAACACTATTGACAGCATCCACACTATCGACAGCGTCAACACTATCGACAGCGTCAACAAACACTATCGACAGTGCCAACTCTATCAACAGCGTCAACTCTATCGACAGGATTGCTAATATCGACAACGTATGCAACAACATCAATAACAATATAAACTATGATTAGCCTATGGTTTGGAAAATTCATTAAACTTAGATTAGGACTATGTATTGGAAAGACGAATTGGTTTAAAGATTGGACAACGGATTGGACTATGTTATGAATTTTGGATTGTACTGTGGATTAAATTATGGCTTATTCTATAGATTAGACAGTAAATTGTACTATTGATTGGAGTGCGAATTGAACGTTGGATTGTTATTTCCTTGTATACTTACTTGGAATCTCCACACAAGAGAATGGGTAAGTGGTAGTTGAAGTCGATCCTGGTAAGTTTCTTCAATTTTTTCGAAACGATGTTTTGAATGCAGATTGGTTTGTATTTATTCACATTTAGATCGTACACAAATACCTGAAACCAAAATATTTAGAAATTTGTGAGAGTTGCTGAATTCATGGATATAAAAGGATCTCAGTTCATAGTAATTCCAAAAAAACTATATTTATGAACGTCCATCACGAACAACAATATAAATATATTTAATACCTTTCCATCAGACGTACACGCTGCAAATACAGTACTAGAGTATGGGGCCCATTTCACGTCTCCAACACTTGAACCGAGATCGAACATGAACAGAGGCTCACTGCAAAACAAGTAAATATTCATATTTTTCATTCTCTTGAAGAAATTTTAGTAGAGGATTATAAGGAATTATGCATACATGAACACATGGGCATATTCTTTAATATTTTATAGAGAACAAATAAATGTTTTTGAGGCAATCCAAAAACGAGGTGGCTGAGGGCTAACTAAGAGAAGATTAAAGTGCAAAATTGGATATAATCTCCTCACCTTGAATTTTTACCGACATACCCATAACATACACTTCCTTTTAATTTTTTTAACTCTTCAAAATTTATTTTTTTTAAACATAATTTCTATTCGGATGACGAGTTTATTTTATTATCATTTTTATTTATAATTACATTATAAACGAAATTGGCAAAAAAGTCGCAAAGTATGGTCCGAAAAATATAAAAAAACACAACTTTTTTTTTTACATGAGCTCCACACATAA
Organism: Limnephilus marmoratus; assembly: GCA_917880885.1. NCBI lineage: Eukaryota > Metazoa > Arthropoda > Insecta > Trichoptera > Limnephilidae > Limnephilus > Limnephilus marmoratus. Next base: position 26,290,345 of record OU862924.1, on the reverse strand, counting down.
GGCCCTGAGGCAAATAATTTCCATTAGGGACCTTGTCATCTTTGGGGATGCTGTGTGGAGGGTTTTTTTAAGGAAAGGAAGGAGAAGAGAGTTCAGGGAAGGAAAAGGGCTTAAGGGGTGGGTAGGAATCTGGGGTTCAGTGTGTCCTGGTCATCCGCCTCCAAGACCTAGACAAACCTCACTCCATGAACCCGGACACTCCTGCTAAATCACCAAACGTAGCGAACCACTTGGGGTGACCTATGGCAGAGGTGTTGGTTATCCAATAATATCACAACTGATTCTGTTATTCAACATGTTTCTGAGTCGAGAGATTTTAGGTTTTTTTTTACATTAGGCACACAGCACGCCCTTAGGAAAAAAATTCCTTCAGGGTTTATGTCATCTTTGGGGATGCTTTTAGGGTTCAGGTTTACTGTTTAGTTCTGGGAAGGAAAAGGGTATGAGGGGTGGGAAGGAATCTGTGGAGCAACGTGTTCTGGATTGAAGGACGTACGAATCCATCCTTCTCACTGCGGCTGTCGACAGAGTCTGGCTGGAAAGGTCTAGGTAAGGTCTCCCTCAACCGGTCTCGCCAGATTCGGCCCGCAGTAGGGGGGCAAACGCATTCTCCGCCAAGACCTAGACAAACCTCAACACATGAATCCAGGCACCCTTGCTAAGTCACCGAACACCTAAGACAGTGAATCACTTGGGACGACCTAAGGAAGGGGTGTTGGTTATCCAATAAATGGTTCCCGGGGCGGTGGTATCCAAATCTGCCTCCCAAATTGTACCTTCTGCCATCCTCCCAGATCTTGACGCGCCAGTCGCCCGAGCAAGTGGCGAACACCTTCCCGTCGTAGGAGTTGTAGTTGATGGCGTGCACGGGCATGTGGTGCGCGTTGAGCACGCCCAGGAAGGCGCGCGAGTAGGCCCGGCTGCAGCGCAGGATCAGGCCCTCCTCTGTGCCCACCAGGTATACCTCCGGATGCAAGGGGTGGGAGGTCAGGCACGTACCGCAACCTGCCAATACAAAATAGACAAATTATTCCAAGAACACCTCATTTCCAAAAGTATTATTTTTGTTGCGTTTCCTCCCTGGTAATATTTATCCTAGAAGGCGTCTTTAGTATCCTTCCTGGTAATATTTATCCTAGAATGCCTGTAGATGTAAGAACCTACCTATATCGACTTTTGTTATACGGCCGTACATCATCTCTGCACGCGTTATCAGGGTTGAAGTTAAACATAAAAAAAACGAGTGTGCTTTAGACCACACGACTGAAGTAAAACTACAAGACAAACCTCGCCTTATGAACCCAGGAATCCCTTCTACATAAGTTATCGTATCGGGGCGTTTACCAAAAAAAATGACCACTCGAAAATGACGTGTCCTACGACTTTCAACAAGATATTCTATGGGTTAATAATTTTAGAACATGTTTCTTAAAATAAGTCCTGTAAAATAATTTATAAAACTAATTATTTACGTAGCAAAAACCATAAAATACATATAATTAACATAAATATTCGTCAAATAAGTTAGAAAAGAGGCGATTTTTTTGAGTGTCCTACCCTACTTTTGGAAAATTCCGAACGCGTAATATTAATGTTTACCCAGTCCCTGTTTTACATTTTGTGTTAACTTAAATGGTCATATGTTCCAAATTCATTAGCATATATTACTTTTAGCAGAGTAGAGTTCAAAATAATAAAAAAAATCTGTTTTATTCTGTGCCTAAAAATGATGCAGGTGGAAAATTCCGCAACGCTACAACAATAAATCGATTTTAAACGAAAAATTACCTATAAAATCATTGTGGGAATCGGTTTATTTTGATAAATGGCAACATTTGCACTATAAACAATCGCCATCTTAGTTTTGAGCCGCAGTGTATGTCTCCTGGGACACGCTGAGTGGTTTGGCGTCACGTTGTGCTGTTTTTATTTTCCACTACGAACTTGGTTTTTGTTGGTAAGTAATAAAGATTTTACCTACAGCATTTGAAGGTTAATTACTTAAATCATGTAGAATATGATTAAATATGCCAATTAGTGAAATCGGTCTTAAAAATAAGTGCTTTTTGAGTTTGTTTCTATTCCGGCATCATACGTCACATCCAAAACGCGACGTGATGTACTAGTGGAACGCAAAATGTGACGTAATGGAATAATTATTAAGCATGGTTTACATTGTGCCAAATGATTTATTTAATTCTATATATAGTAACTACTGCTGGTTTTTATGTTTTGTCATATTATTTTTTTTATTTTTAAGTCTATTGAAAGTAGGAATTAAGTATTTATTTACAGTTTATTTCTGAAATTAATCCCTGGTGAGAGGTGTCTCGGTAAAGTCTCTTTCGTTATTCAGTTATTAGTTACGTAAGTATGACGTTAAAAAAATTGGAAAAAAAAACTACGAAATCAATTTGAAATAAAGGTTTCGATTTCATAAGCTTATAACTAACTTGAACCATCAGAGACTTCGTTGGCTAGAAGTGATGTTATGAAAAATGAAAAATATTTAATTAAATTGGTTATCTTAAAACTTATGGTTTAATTTATGTTGGTAACTTACTAACTATTTAAATTATAAATTTATTATGCAAATTGTTCTTGAAATTGTGCAGGATGTAAACCTGCCTTTATAGTTCCTAAACCGTCACGTCTTTTCCATTAACGTCACTTGTCCTATTGTGATGTGATAAAAGATTTAACTTTTTTTTATATTAATTTGTTTAGAATAATGCTCAAAAATTAGATTTATAAAAAATATGATAATTTTATTATCTGTATACATTTAAAATTATATTACTTTAAAACAAAAATGCCAAAGTAAAGACTAAATTGTGCCATTGAATTTACCATATAGTAGCGTTGTGGAATAGTTTTATTAAGAAAAGATATATTTTCATTTAATTACCTATCTTAAGTTATGTGTTTTTTGAAGACTGTTTAATTTAAATGATAGTTTAATAAATAATTATTTAAAATTTCCACAGAATTTTACTTAAATCTTACCTTACGTTTGTGACGTAATGGAACTTCGCATCACCTGTACTTCATTAAAACATTGATTTCCCGCTAAATAGTAGACTTTTCTTATTTATATTTACTAGTTTTACGAAGTTAGATATATTATTAACTCAATAAAAAATCGTTCGTTACTAAAAAAAATTTTTTTTTTGGTGGAATTCCATTACGTAACGGACATTTTTTTTGATAAACGCCCTTCGATGGGTATCCAAACGTAGCGAACGGGGTGACCTATGACCTAGGAGTGAAATATGACCATGGGGTGACCTACGACCTTGGGGTGATCTACGAACTTGGGGTGACCTACGATCTTGGGGTGACCATCCTTATCCTTATCCTTATCACTCCCCAAGTCAAGCGTGCGTAAAGGCCCGACCGTTCGCCTCGCCATCGATCACCGTTCGCATCGATTACCGTTCGCATCACACTTTTCGTAACACATCACCACTTTACGTAACACATCCCCACTTTTTGTAACACATCATCACTTTTCGTAACGCATTTTTTTTTTTTTTATTAATATTAAGTTAAAAGAAATATAATATTTCGCTTTCTTAACTTAAATACAGAGCATATAAAGTATAATAGTACAAGTATAGAACAAATATTTTTAATTTTGTTCCAACATCTTAATGTTAAATAATTTTTTTTAAAGGTTTTTATATTCTTTTCCGTTTTTAGGTTATCTGGAAGGAGATTATATATGTGAACTCCCTCGTGGCCAATACTTTTCTTGCCACTTTCAGTCTTGACAGTATTTGTGTACAATTTATTGTGTTGTCTAGTATAATGTATAATGTTCGTGTACTTGTGATGTTTTTATAAATGTTGTGTTTGTGTGTATTACCATTCACCAGCTTACCCCCGTCGAGCGTGCGTAAAGAAGTTTTACTTCAATAACCTTTGCTCTTTGCTAGATTAAGTGTCCGAGGGTTCAACTGGCAGAAGTTTAAATTTATTTATTTATTTATTTATCTATAAAAGGTATGTTTACATTACATTATGCTATAGCCACCAATATTACCGATATTACCAATGATGCTATAGCCACGGTCACTGACCATATTTCTGGCCACCTGGACAAGGGCTTGAAATGTCTATCGGTATTTCTCGACTTATGTAAAGCATTTGATACAATCTCACACAGCAAATTAAAACGCAAAATGTTTAATATAGGTATTAGGAACAAAGAATTAGGCCTCCTCTCCAGCTTCTTATCTGACAGATCCCAATGCGTTAAACTCAGTACCACAAAGAGCCAGAATTTGCCCATTAGTTACGGGGTCCCTCAAGGCAGTGTAATAGGTCCAACGCTCTTCCTAATATATATTAACGAGTTATGCAACCTAGATATCGATGCCACTATTGTCAGTTTCGCCGATGACACTGTCCTACTCTTCCAAGCAAAAGATTGGCTTACCGCATATTCCAAAGCGGAGGAAGGAATTCAACAGGTAAAATACTGGCTTGACTCGAACATATTAACTCTAAATGTACAGAAAACCAAATACTTACTGTCTAGTCTCACCAATATCCCAAAGTCAAACCTAGCCCTGCCATTAAAAATACACAAATGTAAAAATTCATCTCTAAACCGAAACTGTGACTGCCCATGCCTAGAGCAAGTAAACATTATCAAATATTTAGGAGTAACCTTCGATACACACCTGAATTGGAAGCAACATATACATAATACTACAAACAAAATCCGAAAATCTATATACTTTTTCAAACAAACACGCAATTTCCTTAACCTAAAACTTTTAAAAACAATATATTACTCATTGTGCCAATCTCACATCGAATACGGAATTCTAGCCTGGGGTAATGCATATTCCAATGCCCTTGATCCCATCATGAAAGCACAAAAACTAATCATAAAAATAATTCTTAAAATGCCGCTTACTACCAGCACTGATACTATCTTCAATTCCTTCAACGTTATGGACATAAAACAGCTCTACTCAAGATCCATATTACTTAATTTACACAAAAACAACAAAACACCATACAAAGCTACACAAACAATACACAATACCCGAGCCAAAAACAACGAACTTCTCCAAACTCCTTTTTTCAAAACCACCTTCGGGCAAAGACACTCTAAATACATAGCTTGCAAACTATACAATACACTACCAACTATGATCAGACAAAGTGACTCCTTTACAAAATTCAAACAAGATATTAAAAAATGGATTATAAGTATTGGACGCCACACTATCACAAATATATGTAAAATAAATCACACATAGACAGAAATAACTATTCACATACAACCTAACCCATATAAAATAAAAAAAAAATAATGGAATCCTGTCAAATTTAACCTATAAATAGATTAGGCAGAATTTATTTCATTACTCCATCTCCAACATTTATCTCTTTAAAAGATTTACCACCCTTCCAATCACCCTTCTGTTTTCATTCTATTCATAATATGTATTTTACCTGTAATATCCTTGTAACTACTATATTCATTTATATACCTGTACGCCTGTCTCGACACAGGTATACCCTAGTGAGACAGGCATACAAATAAAACCATTGTAAATATATTTTATTATAGATAAATAAATAAAAAAATAAAAAAAATTATTCGATGCCTGTCTAACTAGGGTATACCTGTGTTGAGACAGGCGTAGAGGAACATAAATGAGTATCATACATAAAAATATTTAATTATAACATTAGAATATTTAAGGTAAGATACATACTGATTTATACAATTCAAACAGAAAGATGATTTAAATTGAGGGTTAATACCATAAAGAGAGCATTATATAGGTGAAGGAAGAGATGAATAAAGTAGTAAATCCTGTCGAATCTATATAGGGAGTTATATTATACATATAGGATTTTACTGTTTTAATTTCTTTAATAAGGGTAAGGACATACGTGAGATGGTAATTCTGTCTATTTGTAATCTATTTTACAGATGTTAGCAGTAGTGTGACGTCCAATACTTATAATCCATTTCTTTATACCTATCTTGTTTGAATTTGGTCATTGATTCAGTTTGTCTAATCATAGCTGGTAGTGTATTGTGTAGTTTGCAAGCTATGTATTTAAAGTGTTTTTGTCCAAAGGTGGTTTTAGAAAAGGGAGTTTGGAGAAGTTCTTTATTTTTGGCTCGGGTATTGTGTATCATTTGTGTTGGTTTGTATAGGATTTTGTTGTTTTTATTTAAATAAACTAAGATGGATTTTGTATAGAGCTGTTTAATGTCCATAACGTTGAAAGTATTGAAGATCGTATCGGTGCTGGTAGTGAGAGGAAGTTTAAGAATTATTTTTATTATTAGTTTTTGTGCTTTAATGATGGGGTCGAGGGCATTAGAATAAGTGTTACCCCAAGCTAAAATTCCGTATTCCATGTGAGATTGACACAGTGAGTAATACACTGTTTTTAAAAGTTGTAGGTTAAGGAAATTGCGCGTTTGTTTGAAAAAGTATATAGATTTGCGGATTTTGTTTGTGGTGTTAAGTATATGTTGCTTCCAATTTAGATGTGTATCAAAGGTTAATCCTAAATATTTGATAGTTGTTACTTGTTCTAGGCATGGGCAGTTGCAATTCCGGTTCAGAGATGAGTTATTACATTCGTGTATTTTTAATTTTGGGTGTAGGTTTGGTTTTGTGATATTGGTGAGACTAGACAGTAAGTATTTTGTTTTCTGTACGTTAAGAGTTAATGTGTTCGAGTCAAGCCAATATTTAACCTTTTGAATTCCTACCTCCGCTTTAGAATATACGGTAGGCCAATCTTTTGCTTGAAATAGTAGTACAGTGTCGTCGGCGAAATTGATAATAGTGGCATCGATATCTAGGTTACACAACTCGTTTATGTATATTAGGAAGAGCGTTGGACCTATAACACTGCCTTGTGGGACACCGTAACTAATAGGTAAATTCTGACTCTTTGTAGCTCTGAGTTTAACGCATTGGGATCTGTCTGATAGGAAACTTGAGAGGAGGCTTAATTCATTATTCCTAATACCTATGTTGAACAATTTGCGTTCTAATTTGATGTGTGATATTGTATCAAACGCTTTACACAGGTCGAGAAATATCGATAGACATTTCGAGCCCTTATCAAGGTGGCCAGAGATATGGTCAGTGACGGTGGCTATGGCATCGTTTGTACTTTTATGGTTTCTGAAGCCAAATTGCCGCTGCGATAGTAGGTTGTTGGTTTCCAGGTATTCCATAAGACTATTATTAACGATCTTTTCAAATACTTTAGACAGGGAATTGAGTAACGTAATAGGACGATAATTAGAATTACTAATATCAAGTTTGGAGCCTGTTTTGAAAATAGGGATAATAAGACCTTGTTTTAGAATGGTGGGAAATAATCCTTGGCGAATGCTAATATTCAGCAGATGAGTTAATGGTTGTATTATAACCGGGGCAATTTTTTTAAGAATACTGTTGGGTATTTCGTCAATGCCGGTGGATGAAGAGTTTTTTAAAGAGTTTATTACCGTAGAAACTTCTTTCTCTGTAACCGTCTTGAGAACAAATCGGGTTGGGAATTCATTGGAAGGGTGGACGCTAGGGCCAAGCATATGGTTGCTTGATTGGATTTTTGTTGCTAGTTCTGGAACTATATTTGCAAAATAACTGTTTATATGATTGACAATTGTGTTGGGGTTCGATGTAAAGTCTACGGTGATATCATTGATATTGAGAGAGTTTAAGGCGTCGGTGGCTTTATTTGAATTGGTAGCTTCCTTGAGGACTTTCCATATTTTTTTAGGATCGTTGTTGCATTCGGAATTTTTTTTATTGTAGTATAGATTTTTGGCTTTCCTAATGACTTGTGTGCAAATATTTCGGTATCTTTTGTAGAAATTATGAAGTGTAATATCATATGGATTCGTTGCACATTTTTTATGTATGGAATTGCGTTTCCGAATGCAGTTGATAATAGTGTGGTTTATCCAGTTTTTGTGGTGGTGTTGGTGTTTTGAACAAGGGTTTCTTGTATGTAGGTAGAGAAGTAGTTCCATGCCTCATCTATGTTTGCTATCTTATAGAGTCTGTCCCAGGATTTTGAACTAATCGTTTTGTTGAGGTGGTCATAGTTAATTACTTTCTTTGTTATTTCAGTTGATGTTTTGCTTTGTAAGTTGTGTTTGGAACTCATTGTGAAGGAGGTGGCGTAGTGATCTGTAATTGATGACATGTGGATTTCTGAGGTGTATTGGTTTGATGTTTTAACCATAATATGGTCGATGCAGGAGGAAGAGTGTGGTGTACAACGTGTAGGTGAGTTTAATGTACTTTCCATTCCGTGATGTCCGGGGATCAACTGCAGTAGCGTAGCGAGGGGGGGGCGGTCCGCCCCGGGTGCCACCCAACACGGGGAGTAACACTCGACCGTGGAAAAAATTTTCGAAGGATATTGTCACCAAAGCATTGTATGCATGAACACGGTCTATTATTTTCTTTCATATGTTCCCCGTGGAGTGCCCCGAATTTTATTTTTATTTCATTTATTTATTTTCGGGAAATCGACAGTTTACATTTTTCCAGTTTGTACATGTTTGTGTAGGCAAAATAAAACCAATTATGGATTTCCTCCTTGTGACTTTACCTCTGAAAAATTTAAATAATAAAATTTATAATAAAGCAGTATGAGATCAAAAATTTTATAAAACAAAAGATTAAGTATATAAAACTAAAATTTACATAAAACATAAAAATATCAATACATTGGTAACCATAAGAAGCCAGGTTGTACATATAAATCAAATCATAACGGAATTAAAATATAAAAGATAGAAACATAGACACATACTAGGTCTATATATATTTGTGGAGAAATCTGAAATTCTCCTAGCCACCCCCCCCCCCCCTACCAGGATGGACCAATTTTATGAAGTCGAAATATTAGCGTTTTGAATTTTTTCTCAAGTCAACTTTAATAGGGGGGGGCTGACACCACGCCTCGGGGGTGACATCCGCCCCGGGTGCCACCCATGCTAGCTACGCCACTGGTCAACTGTCCCGGAGATCATCTTTTGGGGAAACAACCGTGAGAAGATCAGGAGTCGGGTCACTAACGTAGAATATATTGTAGAAATAGGGTATATTATATCGTATGAGATATTTATGAATTTCAATGAAGTTAAGACATGTATGTTTTGTTCATACAATAAGTAGGTTGGGTTCAAACTTTTCTCCATTTTGCTTCTCCTGTGGAGATGGCATCATTTTTAGCTACTATCTATGTTTATTGATAAAAAATCATTGTTCTCTTTTGAAAAAATCATGAGAGTATGAAGGACGAGCAGGTACCTAATAGTTTGGCATTCTCCGTGATTTTCATTCAGGAGGGCCAAGGTTCGACCCCTTGAGTATTTCTAGAATTTGTTTTTTTCTTTACTAGCAGACCCGGACACACGTTGCTGTGGCTAACGAAACAACATTACCCAACCTTTATAACCAACGCCATCTGTTAATTTGCATACATACCAAATCCACACCGCCCGCTTGCCAGCCCGGTCCCTTTATCCATCCATATAAATAAAAATGAATTGCCTAAATGTATGTACGCGCATAACTTCGAAACGACTTTACCTATTTCATTCAAACTTTGAGGATTTGATGTGTACTCGTACATGCCCGCGAAGGTTTGTGTATATACTGGTGAGCTAGAGCATTATGAAATTTGTATAAAAAATTGCAATAGGTGGCACGCGAGCTGTTTGAAAACTGAATGTACAGGGACTGAATGAATGGAATGCAGGAGGGGGGAGGGGAACCCGGGAGGAGGGAGGGGAACCCGGGAGGGGGGAGGGGAACTCGGGAGGGAAGAGGAGAACTCGGGGGAATTCTTAATACAGTAATTTCCCCCTAATACCATGCGAGCGAAGCCACGGGTAAATGCTAGTATATTATATATTTCAACCAATTTACAGAAAACCTTGACAAATTATATACGTAAACCTTCCTCGTGAATCACTCTATCGATTGGAGAAAACCGCATGAAAATCCTTTGCGTAGTTTAAAAGATCTAAGCGCACAGTACAGACATCGTTAGCGACTTTGCTTTATATCGTGTAAAGATGCATCAACGTGCGATGGTATTGCCTAAGCCCATGAAAGCGGGTTGTCAATACAAGCTGATGAACTAGTAGGACATCTGAAAACAGTAGTAAACGAGCTAATGCCTATAACTAATATTATATTAAAAGATACAAATAATTGGTATACGAAATCTTTACATCTTCTACAAAAACAAAGGGATACAGCTTATAAAGCCTGTAAAATGCAATTTACGGAAGAAAGATGGGAAACCTATAAGAAACTTAGAAACATGTATAGCACAGAAATAAAACAAACCAAAAATTCGTATATTAGACAAAAAATAATTACCTCTCAAAGTGATTCAAGGAAAATGTGGACTACACTCAAAGAAATTATAAGCGGTAAACAGAAGGGAGACACTAAGGAAGTTCTGTTCCCCGATGGAGTTGAAGATGATAAACCTAAAATAGCCCAAAAATTTAATACAAATTTTATACTCAGTGTCGAAAACATAAATAAGAGCATTCCATTAGTCACAGACACATTTTCTCAATCAATGGAAAGAAGAGAGAATAATAATATTTTCAGGTTTAATAAAATAAACATGGAGTATTTAATGAAAATTCTTAATGCAATGAAACTAAAATCGTCCACGGATGGAATTACGATAGGCATAATCAAAGATGCACTGCCAGCTATAGGAGACAGATTAGTTGCACTAATAAATGAATCTCTGTTAGAGGGAATTTTTCCACAGTCATGGAAAACTTCCATAACACCAGTACCCAAAATCATAAATGCTAAAAATTTCGAAGACTTCAGACCAATAAATGGATTACCCAAATATGAACAATTACTAGAATCGATAGTTAAAGAACAGATAAACAATTTTATTGAAAAAAATAACTTTCTTGCAAAACAACAATCTGGATTTAGAAATAAATATTCCTGTGAAACAGCAATTAATTATGTCATAAATGAATGGAAAACAAGTATGGATCAGAAGAAAATCATCATAGCAGTATTCTTAGACTTTAGACGTGCTTTCGAAACGATAGACAGAGAAAGACTTATAATGAAATTGAAGGACATGGGAATTCATGGTAAAGAATTGCAGTGGTTTACTGATTACCTAAAAAACAGAAAACAAAGAACCAAATTTGGAGATGCTATCTCTGAAGAGCAAAAAGTTAACCTTGGAGTTCCTCAAGGATCGGTCTTGGGACCACTACTTTTTATTATATATATTAATGATATAGTGAAGTGTCTAAAGTACTGTTCCATCAAACTGTTTGCTGATGACACACTTTTATATATCATAGCAAATAATATTGAAGATGCATTGTCAAAAATACAAAGTGAACTTCATGAAATATCTAAATGGTTATGCATAAATAAACTCAAATTAAATGTAAATAAAAGTAAATTCATGGTATTAGGGAAAAAACAAAATGAACTTATCACCCTAAATATAGACAATCAAAATATTGAAGAGGTAGAAGAAATTAAATATTTGGGAATCATTATCGATAATAAGTTAAAACTTAACTCTAACTTCGAAATGCTAACTAAAAAAATTGCCAAAAAGATTAATTTCTTAAGTAGGATAAAGGGAAAATTAGACATTAAAACTAGAAAATTGGTCTATAACACAACTGTAGCATCCCATCTGAATTATTGCTCAAGTGTAATCTTTCTGAGCAATAAAACACAAATTAAAAGAATGGAAATAATTCAGAACAGAGGCTTGAGATCTATATTGTGCTGTAGCAGATATACAAGGATAAAAACCATGCAACGCCAACTCAATATATTAAGTGTGTGGCAAAGATTAGTTTTCAATACCCTAGTTTTTATTTATAAGTTAAAAAATAAAATGTTACCTGATTATATGTTGAATAATGTAAGAATCAACAGTACAGTTCATTGTTATCCTACGAGAAACTGCAACGATTTTAGGCTTCCGAAAACAAATTTATCGGGAACACAAAATAATATTTATTATAAAGGTTTTAAAATGTTCAATGAACTCCCTGTAAATGTTAAGGAGGCTAAAAGTCTTGCAGTTTTTCGTGGATTATGTCTTAATGTTGTAAAGTCCAAATTTTAGTCAGTAGGTAGTAAATAATATTGTAGTAGTCATAGAAAAGATAACATTAGATATAAGATGTCAAATTTTATATCTAAATAAAATATACAATAAAAAAAAAAATACGAGCAAAAGAGTTATTTAAAATATTTCGTGAAGGTTTTTGTTAAAGTACCAGTCATTATCAAAAAAACGAAAACGCGAATTATGAGCTGTCAATACATTTAAATGACTATTACATTTAAGTGACAAAGTCGAGAGACGGGAATTTCCATGGTCTATGACTATCTAAATGATAAAATTGTTTTGAAACAGTCAATGGTTTTTAATGAAAGCTAAAACTGGACCTCAGATGGACCGTAGAAATACTAATGCTTTATACCTCTGATAGGTTTCAGGTTGGGTCCAGACCCCGGCAGAAGCAACAATATGGCCGTTGCAGCCAGCAGCTCTCCTGGCAACACGGTCCAGAAAGTCACTCGACCGTCACCAGATACGGACCAAAAGCTACATTCGCCGTCGGCCAGGTCGGGACCCCAGCGGATCTGCAAGAAAGTGGTGCTGTTAGTTATCTGTTTCAACAATACAGCAAATTAATTACAATCATAAAACAGTAGAAACTAATTTTTTTACCATAAAGAAGGATTTCTGGGTCAAAGTCAATGCAAATGCATACATTTTCAATCATTTAAAAAATTATGTATGGAGCTTTGAATTGTTCAGAAAGTTCTTCTATATCTTAGTAAGAAAGTTGATGGAGGTCTTGGTCAGGAGAGTTGATGGCGGGCAAAGTGAAATGCTGCGGTTATCCAGTCAGTCCTTGTCATCGGTATGGGTACCGCCGCCCCGGGAACCCTTTATTGGATAATCAACACCTCTGCCATAGTACACCCCAAGTGGTTCTCTATGTTTGGTAACTTAGCTGGTTCCCTAACCTTAGCTGGTTGAGGGAACCTTTTGACATCTCCAGCAGGACTCTCTTGGAATTCTTTGCACCGCAGTGATAGGGATGGATTCATACGTCCGTCACTCCTGAAGACACTGACCCTCAGATTCCTACCCACACTTTACCCACCCATACCTTTCCATCCAAAGATATTCTACCATCCCATAACTTCATCTTTTTTTTCTTTTTTTACATGAGCTCCACACAGGAGGCCCTGAGGGAAATTATTATATTATGTCATCTTTGGGGATGCTGTGTGGAGGGTTTTTTTAAGGAAAGGAAGGAGAGAAGAGTTCTAGGAAAGAAAGGGGTTTAAGGGATCGGTAGGAATCTGGGGTTCAGATTCCTGTCCTGATTCAGATTCTTGTCCTAGTCATCCGCCTCCAAGACCTAGACAAACCTCTCCTCGTGAACCCGGGCACCCCTGCTAAATAACCAAACGTAGCGAACCACTTGGGGTGACCTATGGAAGAGGTGTTGGTTATCCAATAAAGGTTGCCGGGGCGGCGGTACCCATTCCCGCCTCCCAAATTGTAAATCATCTCCTTCCTCTTCTTAATAACTATACGTATGTCCAGTAATGTTACATTGTCGTGGAAACAAGCTTATGGGTCCGAGTGGTCAAAAGACCCTCCACACAGCATCTCTAAAGTTGACACAGGCTCTGAGGAGAATTATTTTCCTCAAGGCTTCCTAAGTGGAGCTAATGTAAAAAGAAGATCTTCACTTCCTGGAAGGTTTCGCAAGGCATAAAGATTAGTTTCTTACCTCCCATACCAAGCTGCTATGCTTAGATTCAACCGAATCACTTTTGTATTGATGGCTCTTATCATTTGCCAGTTGCGCATTGTAAACACATACGTTTCCATCATAGAGTCCTATAAAAAACAGTGTATTGATGTAATGCAGTAATTAACGACTATTTTGTATTAAAATAATGAAGTGTAAATCAAATTACCTACTACAATGAGGTAAGGAAATTTCTTGTGAATATCCAGACATATTACAGGCGAATCAGTCATGACGGCATATTCGGGAAATGATGGATTTTTAATTGTGAACAGACAAAGACATCCTTCTTTGTTGCTGTGTATGAAGTCCACTGTCCAGAGAAAGAGCATATTACATTATTTTTGAAAATAAAAACTTAAAACCGGAGGCCGACAAAGACAATTATTTGAATTTCTTTAAGACTTTTATACTTTGAATACTTTAAATAATGTCGTTATGTACATACACGAGCCATAAGCGACTGCAAACATATCGTAGTAGTATGGGTTCCAAGCCAAAGCCGTCACGGTACTTGTTCGCATGCGTTCATAGGAAAATCTCCAAAGAGGAAGTAAGGAGCCGTCTCCTTCGCGGAACTCGTCCGAGGGGTCTTCCCAATATCTGTAGTCGTGACCTGATAACACATAAACATTCATTATTTACTTATTGAACAGTATCCATTTATAATAAATTTTATTATAGGATAAAAACAAAGGGGCTTAATGTCAGTTTCTTCTTTTTTTATGGAAAATCTAGAGAAGTTATTATAAACAACGTATCTTCTTTACCGAGATTTTGTCAAGTTACTTTACCTCTACCTACTGTTAAAATCATGTTTAATTTTGAAATTCACCCGGTTGACGTCATTTTTCCAATGTATTGAAAAAAATCCTAAAATGAAATACGGTTTTTGAAAGCAGGTAAAAGATTCTTTCAGATTTTAATATTGAAAATGGTCACGTGCAATTAAAGTTTTTAAATTTTTATTTAAAAAAAACAGGATTTTTTTACAGTTGTTTTGTCGCTTACCGATTATTTTTGGTAAACTGTAAAAATACCGCTTTATATAAAACTAAAAAAAAAAATTATTACATAAACATTATTAAAGATTATTATCGCAAAACTGTTAAAAAATAATTATAAAAAATTTGACAAATCTTTTACAAACCTTTTTAGAATATATTACAATTATTTGGTAGTGTCTATGGTAAACTTTTAAATGTAAATACAAATGGTGCTGTTGTCACATTTTAAAGCTGCTGCTTAACTCACAGTGGTGCAAAAGGAAAAATAACAACTTTTATGAGTTCAGCTCGGTCCTTGCCGTAGGGTACACAAAAATACTCCACCGTTTCTGATGTAACGTGTACTAAAAGACAGAAAAATACCCAAGGGATTAAGGTAGAGTTCAGTCAAGGAAATCAGAGTATGAGCAGCATCTTACCAATTTCATCGTAGATATTTTGGTTGACCAATCTCTCCAATACAGTCCAACCTTCTTTAATTCTCTGTTGGATCTTTTCTTCGTGCAGTTCTTTCTCTGTTTTCTCTTTCAGTTGTGGGATTTTCTTCTTCACCTAATTTCACAAAAATACTAGTAAAAATTACGAATTTCTAACATTTTCTTTAATGGATTACTATAGAGTCATGTGCAATTTTAAGGCACGAAAAACTAATACCTTTTTAGGTTTTTCCCCTTCCCGTTCACTTTCCTTCGACTCGTAATCTTTTTGGTAGAAGTCGTAAATAATGGACTGCAGAGCTGTAGCAGAGAACGTGGCTCTTGGAGGTGGATATGTTTGCGTTTCTACAGACTGTAAAATACAGACAAAATGATATTCATCCAGTAAATTCGGAAGATTGAAAACCTCGAAGATATGGCACAACTGGAGACTTTTGAGGAAAGCATATTATGTCCAAAGACGAATGTCAGACGGCTTATGAATAAGAATAACATTGCTTAATAGAAAAAGGATTTGAAAAGGAAATATTACGTGCAACTTTCTCGTAAGAAAACAATATGTATAAGGAATGACCTTACCCTACTGGGATAGCTGACAGTCAGGGCTGCTCTTTCGCAGAAGTTAAACTGGTTGGCCAGCTTCTTGGCTTTTGGTACTATTTCTACCTTCTCTTCTTCGCCTTCCCCATCCAATCCTCCGTCTGAATCTCCTCCTGATCCTTCGACAGTAGTTACTTCGTCAACCGCATCGGCAACCGCTTCTTCCGCAGGTTCCTGACCTTCCTCTGGAATGTTGTCAGTTATCGTTAGCTTATTTATTCACGACCAACTATCAGATTTGTGACATAGGTCAGCAAGCCGGGACTATTTCAGAGTGGGTGAAGAAATAGACTCGAAAGGAAATTGTATTATCTTAACTCTATAAGCAAAAATCTGACTTGCCCAAAACCGCAAAAACTCCGAAGTTTCTAGATTAAAACAACCTATTATAAGTTATCAATACGTTACTACATGAAGTGTATCTTACCTGGTGCCTCATCATCCCCAGCTGGTTCTTCTTCTTCCTCTTCCTCCTCTTCTTCAGTTGTTTTCTTTGCCTTTATTTTCTTTGGTCCGGAGTCATCAAGGTTTACGGCACCTTTTCAATAAAACAATTGCCATTTCATTAACTTATCATGAATTTTATTTTATTTGTCCTGCCATTACCTTTTGCAAAACTCCGCGGATCATACTTGCGACAGCCTTATGATGGACATGTTATAAAAATCTCGTAATTGAACTATCGGTTGGTCTTTGTTGGGCAGGATATGGATGACATAAGCACAAGCTATCACTGGGAACATACCATATCCTGCAGCTATCTGCGCCCTGGCCTCTTCTCCATCCTTCCTGATGGCCGTGCCCTGGTGACTGTATAGCGCGTAGGAGATAGTCTCTTCAGGGGGCTTGTCAACAAATTCCCCGAGCGCGAAGCTGTACTCCGCCTCTTTGGTGGGCAGTTGTGGATTGATGCAGGTTAGCGTGCGGGTTATTTCTACTTTCAGTTGCTGAAAATAATATTTTTAGATATATATATTTAATGCGTTAATTTAGTCCTTTCAGGATGAGTGATGAAGACTCTCATGCAACCAAATATAAAATTACCGTCATAAATTCTATGGCTACCTAGATTTTTTTTACATTAGGTTGACACTCCGGTTCAATGAAATGACTCCGGTTGTTAAACGGTGTTTCTGTTGGGTGATGGTTAAATACTATTTCTACAACTTTACTAACAACATAATGACGTTTTTGGCTTTATTGAATATTTGATGATTTTGCGGGAATTTTTTTTGTGACATGTGGGATTTTACGTGCAGTTTAGACACTTTAAGTATCTTTATATATAGGTTAAATCCTATTTGTCTCTTTTTAGTGTCGCTATTTTTCGTTTCATCGAATTTCTAATCACAACGGTGCGAAAGAAGTTTTCACTTCAATAAAATATACTTTCAAAAAATGTTAATTAAATTTTGGGCTCCGGTGCCATTTTTAACCTTTTTTTTAACTCAAAATATTTTTAAAAAATCAGTAAATATTTGACAGTTAAGGTCTGTGTGGGGGGCTGGGCCTTTACTCGGCTTAATAACCTGTGATGACATACGGAATGAAAAACATTGTTTAGTTTTGAAGAAAAAAATAATGAAAAAAAAATAATCAAAAATAGTCACCGGAGACCAAAAATTGGTTAATATTTTTTACTTCAAATATTGTCAGAAATCATTGGTTAAAATAAATCAAGTACGAATATATCCTTTAACATCCTGTGTATTATACAATACATGTCATGTTTAACTGGAAAAACACATACAATAATAAGGTATTTGGTGATAGGTCCTCCGAGGCCTGATAGGTGCTGTGATAAAGTTAGCTTACCGCTTCGCTGAGTTTCTCCTGGTCCACGGGCCTCATAAGCGGCCTGACCTTGAGGGCATCGGGGACCTCTTCCGCTTCTCCGGCGAGTTTCGCGGCGTTCTTCTTTTTGGCATCCTTTCACAGGCAAAACAACTATTACTTTTAAAATAAACGCATTTCACAATCTCTAAAAGCTCACAATTATTTTTTATTTTGAAAATTTACAGTTCATTTCAATGCGCATTCCTTAGTGGAAGATGCTATCATTATCGCCTTGGTATAAGACCAACATCTTCCTCTCCTTCCTTTCCCTAAAAAGACCCTCCACACAGCATCCCCAAAGAATATATAGGCCAGAGGGAGATTTTTTCCTCAGGGTCTCCTGTATGGAGCTAATGTAAAAAATATATACGTGGACAAATAATTTTACCCTTGATTGAAACTATTATTTCAGAACGGAAGATACTCTGTAAGCTTGGTTTAAGACCAACATTCAGAAATGAAATGTTGCTTGAAATGGATTTGGCCGTGTTTGGGTACCAGATCTGAGTAGCCAGATATTTTCTCACCTTCCTCATCCCTTTCTCCTTCCCCTCCCCACTACCTTCAGCCTCTTAACACACCCCAATTGGGGATGCCGTAGTCTCACTGACTCCAGACGGGAGCAGTTGGGACTCGTTTGTGGTATTCAATTATGGTATACAATTTTTTAAAAACACTGATTTATCTATCTTAATTAAAAGAATAGTAATTATTAACATTCAAATTATTCAAACAATATAAAACAAAACAAGACACAGAACAGAAAAAAATGTTAGGTTGTGATCAAGATCGAACTAAGACCAAACAAAACAAGACACAGAACAGAAAAAAATGTTAGGTTGTGATCAAGATCGAACTAAGACCAAACAAAACAAGACACAGAACAGAAAAAAAATGTTAGGTTGTGATCAAGATCGAACTAAGACCAAACAAAACTAGACACAGAACAGAAAAAAAATGTTAGGTTGTGATCAAGATCGAACTAAGACCAAACAAAACAAGATACAGAACAGAAAAAAAATGTTCGGTTGTGATCAAGATCGAACTAAGACCAATTACTTAAATAATTAGTGAAAGGAAAATACGTTATAATAGTATGTAAGCATATGTTGTTTTTAATAGGGTTTTGTGTATTCGATTCGCAATTTTGTAAGAGAGTAAAATATTTTCGATTCGAGTGTAAGTTGTAATATCATGTTGTGAAAAAAAATCATTACCATAATTCGTACCCCAAAGATCTTAAATATGCAAGTATATGTTATTTAATAGGGTTTTCGATTCGTAATTTTGTAGGTGAGTAAAATATTTTCGATTCTAGTGTAAGTTGTATTATTATAATGTGCTTAAAAAAAGCCATAATATGTACATTACCATAATTTGTTCATTACCATAATATGTACATTACCATAATATGTACATTACCATAATGCGTACATTACCATAATGTGTACATTACCATAATATGTACATTACCAATAATATGTACATATTATATATGGTGGGAAAATAAATTATTTTAAGTTCTGGTGAGTATTCCCGAATATTATTTATCTTTGAAATCTCGGAGTGTTTCTACTTAGTGATTTTAGATTAATATAATCTTATGGAGATATTATAATTAATTGATTAGTGGCTTCACTTTGATAGTAAAAGCAATCGAGATTTTAGATTCTGTGCCAAATAATTTCTGTTTGTTGATTTGTTTTCAACGAAACACATTTACATATTTTCGAATACTCGCTTTTGTTATATGTAATAATTTCTAAGGACTGGTTGTTTTAAGGAATTCCAACAATTCATCAAATTTTGGAGTAAATTTTTAAGTTCTGTGAAAGTTCTATTAAAGTTCCGTTTTTTATTTCAGTTCTGTAAAGCAACTTGTCCATGCTGATAAAAACAGAACTTGAATAAGTTTTCTATATATTTATATAAATTTAATTTGTAGTTTGATGAATTGTTCAAATTCTGTGGAATAACTGGCCTTAACTGTCTTGGATTTCAGATTATTTCAATTTCGTAAAGTATAATACTAACTGATTTGGTAACCGACAAAAAAACTAACAATCGGTAGTAAAAATTTCATGATAAAATAAACACACTCTTGTTTAAATGTATTAAAAAACATTTTAAGAGTTCGTAATAAACAAAAAAAAACTTTGAAAGTACAAAAAACAATGTAACATTTTGAGACAGTTCTCAAAATGGGGTTACCGTATACCTACATAGAAATCACTTACATTTATTATAATAACTTATTATAATATATCTATTAAAATACTTACTTCATCGAGATCAACAGACATTTTAACTGATAATAATAGGCAATAACATTAAACGCTTTATATATTTTTAAAACACTAAATGATTTTGTAATTTTTTTGAAACACGTTCACTGAAAACGAAACAATGAGATATTTCACCGATAAAAATGATAATTTGACGTTTTCGTATTATTATTTATTTTATCAGACAACGCATTAAATCAGGGGTGGCTTCGCGTCCGTCGCCAAACTGCCTTCTTGAAAACTAACTGAAATAAACCGTTTTAGTTTCAGCAAAGTTTCCTAGCGATAAGGGATGTTTACGACGGGGGTTGGGTGGGGGAGAGTTATTTGTAGCAGCTTTATTAGTATAAATCGGTTTTAAAAATATTTCCAAGCGTTGAATTAATGGTCAGGAAACTTTAACTTGCATGTTATTTAAAAAGTGTATTGAAATTTGTTTTGAAAGTCCAGGTAACTGAGTTGTGTTATTAGACATTAGTGTGATTTTTATGATTGAAGTAGTCTAATGCTCGTGCAAATATAATTAGGACATAGACAAAAGGACATGACACAAACATGAATTACTTAATTTTTCTGTGTTTAACTGAGTTGATTTTTTACATTTTGCCACTTTTCAGCTTGTTTCTTTTTTTATACCAAGGTTTGTCTAAAATATATTCCCTTTTACCTGCTTTTCCGCTTTCAACGCACGTCACCCCAACACCCACTAATATCTACAGGAATTCCAAAATCTGAACAAATCGATTGCTAAACTGCTGACTATCTATTAGAACCAAAGTGAGGACGAATATCTACAGCTCAAACAGCTGACTAATATCTATGAGAACCAAAGTGAGGACGAATATCTACAGCTCAAACAGCTGACTAATATCTATGAGAACCAAAGTGAGGACGAATATCTACAGCTCAAACAGCTGACTAATATCTATGAGAACCAAAGTGAGGACGAATATTTACAGCACTGGCAGAGGTTGGATTTGCAATTATGTACAGCATATTGGAATAACGTAATATTGCGTAGGTTAGGTTAGGTTAGGTTAGGTTTTCCGTACAACCTCTTGCTCAGCTGCCCTCTGTAGATATTAGTTCAACCTACGCTCTGTAGATATTAGTCAACACTGGGACCGTCATAGATATTCGTCCGACCTTAGCTCTGTAGATATTAGTCCTCACTCTGAAGTTCATAGATATTCGTCCGACCTTAGCTCTCTAGATATTAGTCCTCACTCTGAAGTTCATAGATATTTGTCCAACATTATGAGCTGTAGATATTCGTCCGACATACAGGCTGTAGATAGCTGTTAGTATCTGGAGTCATCTTTAATCCATACAAAATTAAGGTTGATTCAACATCTGTAGATTCTATGAAATAGATCATTCTGTTATGAAATAAAAGGGATGGGAACGCACCATTACATTAATAAGATATTTTCACTTCAAAGTTATTTCCTTGGGTACGTTTCAATGAACGATCAAGAATAATAATTAAACTCGAAATTCAACATAGAAATAATTTAAAAATGAGTTTATATTTTTCGGTCGCACGGCACTAATGCAATGCAACTGAAGCTAGTTGTGTTATAATAAAAAAAAATCATTGGTTTGTTTTTAATAAAACAATTCATTCATTATTGTAAATTAAATACGATAGATATTATTAGTTTCATTTCAACGATTTAATTAAGAAAGAAAAATTTCAAAAATGCAAGGTATGGAAATTGAAATTATTTATTTAAATATTTAAAAAAAAAAATCATTTATACATTTCGATTGATAGAAAAATGTGAGATCTTTCGACTGAAATTTTTTCAGACATACTCATTTAATTATGAACGGTGTAAAATAGTTCTAATGGGTTATTGGCGTTTCGAAAACCTAAAACAGATTATATATTTGTCATATATCCATTAATTCAATTTTATTTCCAAAATTGTCGACGAATCAATTGCATCAGTTTTATGTACTTAATTTAAAAGCCCTGGAACCATTCTTTGGCGGAAAACATGAGCAATCATTCTGCTGTATTTGACATCGCTTGTAAGTTGTAAACGCTCGCTTTAACCAACTTTGTTTCAGCTAATGACTGTGAAGTTAAAAAACTAACTAATTGGGTCAACTATTTAGTGATTTGAACATGGAAATGTAACATATTCTACTGCAGAAAACATTTCTGTCACGATTGTTCCGGCTGGTGGCATTTCTGATGTTGCTTTCCTAGAATAAAAAGCATTTGTTTTGCTATCGGTGCAAGTGCGTGGAATTGTTCACAGGGACACGGTAAAGGACAGTTCACAGATCACGAAATAAACACATAATTGCTATGTCACATAAATAATAATGATTTTTTAAAGTGTGGAAACTTTGCAGAAAAACAACAAGCATCGTTTGAAAGCTGATTGAAACATATAGGCAGGTATTACGTAAAATCTGGTTTTGAAGCACAATATCTCAGCAAGCTTTTTACGTTCAATTGTTTGTTTGATATTTTGCATTTTTGTTATTTAATTCAAATAAGTTTTTTAAAGTATTGTTTTTTTATTTTCTTTTGAAAGCTGGCTGACATGTAGGTATGCAATTTTAGCTTATACAAATTTTATTCCTCAAACCTGTAAGAACAGTTCTATTTTCATTTTTTATTTTGTGAAAACTAGTATTTCCCAGATTACCGATAGAGACCCCTTTAAATGACTGTAAGGACGCCAAAATCCATAAAAATTACAAAAAAGTCGAAGTATATAGTCGAAAATAGAAGTTTCTTGTATGCACACTGCACACCTCCATATACCGTATTGCATGTCTGCAACCAACGCTACTGTGTCCGCAAACAGTCGCTCGTCTGCGGGAACCCTTAAAGACCACTTTTTTCGTTTTTTTTAATACTCCACAGTTGAGATATTCATTTGACAGATATTCAGATATTTTACGTCATTTATTTCAATAATATAGGTTCGTAAAAGGAAATTGTAGTATTTATTATGTAGATACTAAACAGAATAACTATAATCAGCCAAGAATCTAATAGCTAGACCGTGATCATGCCAAATTATGATTTAGGTAGTATCAGATCAAAAGTTCAATATTTTATTAAAGCAATTTAGTATTTAGAGACTTTTGTAAAACAAGTGTATTGCCCTGACGATGGATTTAAATTATTCAATAAAACCGTATTGTCGTAGTAAAAATAAATCACAAGGAACAGAATGTTGGTGATCTCCGCAAGGCATGCAACAGATCGGTTCAATGATAAATGCGCAACAATCTATGTCTACCTTTATTAGGTTAGGATTTTTCTTGTTGTTATTTTTACCCATGCTCCTGATGTTCAATCTTGCATTACCTTTGTATCTAAGCGTGTGATGAATATTAAATATTGAAAGCGTTGATTGTGGTGATTGACTGAAATCGCTGAGCTTCGCCTAAAGAAGGTTATCTGAAAATCTATTATTTTATTGAAGCAAACTTTGATATTTATTTCACAGTTTTTGTCGTAAAATATATTCGCCAATCAATTATATTCATCAAAGAAACGCATACCCTAATAAAACACTATCGCTTTTTCCCACAAGCTATAAAAATAAATTTAATACATACATACAAAAGGATTTATTGCAAGTGCAAGCCCGCTAAGTTTACCGAAATGAATTAGAATGCTGAACCGATTGGGTATTTTTACTTTTTTTTTTAATTCTTGAAAAGAAATTACGAAAATAAAGGTATTTTTAAGTTGACGAATATATTTTCTGCAAAGATTCAAAATATTCCATTTTCGATATGCCGCCAAAACAACGTTTTTATTCGTGAATTCGGCGGCATTGACGTCACGTCGGGTATACTCGGTTACAGCTGTCTTACCAGCCAGTGACGGTTTTATATCATAATGACGTTATAGCCAGTTGAACCGGTTCGCAATGTGCAGTTTTTCAAATGAATAATTGTGAATAAAATTATTAAATTTACACAGTTTTAGTACAATGATTGGAATCGGAAAAATAAGCTTCAAATCTTCCACATATTTTTAACTTTAATTTTTTTGCGAAAATTTCTTATTCTTCGCCAATTGTCAAATCCTCAGCACTGCCAAACGAGCCAAAAGAGGAAGCTAGTGCCTTTTCTGGACGTGATACAGCTCATAAAGTAACAGATTTTCAGGAAACCTACAATAGGCGGGACTCGTTGAAATACACACATTAAATGGCGATCTACGCATTCTGGCAGTTTCGTTTGGGTACTTACGTTACGAAGTTTCTCCGCTAACGTGGAAGTCACTGAACGAATCGAAAATACCTGAAAGTATCCGAAATTACCGCAAATGATATAAAAATATATAATTATAATTATACACTGATTAACGTCGTAACTAAGGGACGTAAACAGGCTATCCGACATTGACCCAAAATACTAATGGGACAATCGCACAATCGTTGCTAACATAAAACGTAAAAAAATAAAGAAATCAATCAAAGAATTACGGCATGGTACAAAAATAAATTTGATTATGTATTTCGTCCCAAATTACCTTTGTCGGTTTCTTAAACTAAATTTTTATGTAAAATGTGTCGTTTTCAGGACAAACTTATAATACGTCATTATCGATCAATGATTTAAACGCCCCGTTACAAATTATGCTCTAAATTTTAATCAGCTTGGTGATGTTTTTTATGCATAATTTAAAGGCTGTTTGACAATGTCTTCGGAGGGCGAAACAGTTGTTACGTGTAATAATAATTACTCAATAAAACTTGCCGATAAATTATTTAAAAAAAATGTTCTTCTGTTGCAAAAAAATATGTTGCGCTAAATATATTATGAATTACTTTTACCTCTATTTGTGTCCTTGTGTCTCTTGCCTCTCTTTGTATTTTATTTCTTATTTGAGTGAGGTTTTATATACATAATTTTGTATTTTGTATTAATTGTTTTGTTTTGATTTTTTAATCCTTATTTAGATATATGCAAATTAACGTGTCCTATGTCTAAGTAGATTTCTATAATTGTATATATCTAGTACCTGCTTGTTATCGCGTAAGTAAGAACATCTGTAAAAACCCGGTGTAAATAAATAAATACATTTACAAGCAAAAGCTCTATGGAAATGAGCACAAGATCGTAAAGAACACTGATAACACAAGTAATGCATAATAAGTTTTCTAACAATGTCTAAATGAAAAATCAGTATAAAAATGTTCAAAATTAAGGTGTTACTTTAAAGAAATCATAATCTCCTCTTTTATAGAATGCGCAAGTTTAATTATTTTAGGATAAAACGCTTTATCACTAAAATAAGTTATGCTTTAAAATATTAAGATTATTAATTAATTGTCTACGTCTGTACATACGCAATATGAATATGAATAAAAAGTTTTGTCCATAAACCAACTCAAATCTTTCAAGAAAGGCTAACAAATACAATATTGAATCAACGATTCACTAATTATATATGCCGATGAAAAAAAATATTCATATTGCGTATGTACGGGCTTAAACAATTTATTCATCTTAATATTTGAAAACATAACTTGTAAAAAGCGTTTTTTCCTAAAATATTAAACTCGCGCCATCTATGAAAGATTAGGTTATGAATTAATAAATATCACCTAAAATACCCTTCCAGACTCATTCTTAACATTGCAATGCTTAAGAAAATGACGTTGGGCGCCATTATAAAACTTGATAAATAGTACAACATTTTAATAAGACATTAATAGTTAAAATAAAAGAATTGTGGCAACAATTAAATTATATTATTCAATAAAAAAAATCAGCACATGGACTCTAATAACATAAATAAAATAACATTATTCTAATATTTTAAACTCAGGGTCGTGTTTAGCCTAAAAGAAACTAAATGGTTTTAAATTATTTGAAGTAAGTAAAATATATCAATAGCTTGTAGCATTTAAAATAGAATAAATTGTTTTTAGGAAAACTCATCACGGTGTGAAAATATTTACAAGGGCGCCAGTTCAATTTGAACAGAATATTAAATGATAAATCAATATTAATATATTAAACTCAAAACTAAACGAAGTATTAGCTTACAGGTCAACAGAAATCCACCGAAGTGAGTAAAGTAGTACACCGAAGTACATCCACCCTCGTCGAAATAAACGTCCAGAATATCTTGACTTCCTATTCGGAATTGTTTGAAAAATTAGCTTGCCCATAGTATGTTTTGTGCAACAGAAGAATGCAGGATTCCATTTGTTCTAATTTATCTTTCCAATTAGGAATTAAAAATCAATTCGAATTAATTTGTAGCAACCGACTTAGTGACTGGGTGCTAACTTAGCATTATAATTGTGTTCCGTGTTACATCAGTTTTCACCCTGTATCCTATAAATACCTACTATCTCTGTTACTTCCCACTTCAACAACACATATTATTTCTTTTTTTCTGTATAATTAATTTGCTGTTGGTTCAACTTTTTTTCGCGAAGCAGTAGAAAAAGAGAGTATTAACGTAGCGTACATAGCGGCTAAACAAAACAAAGCATTTCGTTTAATTTAATCTAAAGCACATCTCCAAAGTTTGTCAACGTTTATCCGCAAAGCGTAATTCTATTTTGTTTTCTTTCGTATTTTTCCTTATTTCCCCGTAATTTTTTTATGACTGCTGAATAAGTCTGCACAAATTTATCATTTAACTTGTATTACTTGTCTGAATAC
The DNA here is from genome assembly GCA_917880885.1 of Limnephilus marmoratus. Taxonomy (NCBI): domain Eukaryota; kingdom Metazoa; phylum Arthropoda; class Insecta; order Trichoptera; family Limnephilidae; genus Limnephilus; species Limnephilus marmoratus. The sequence goes on along the minus strand of OU862924.1, from coordinate 26,263,632 downwards.
ACCGCAACTTTTATTATACCCGTTAATATTTTACCAAATAAGCGATCGGGCCAAGTAAAACTACCAATTTTGTTTAGAAACTTCGTGTAGAATTTTAGCGTGTGACCGAAGTTTTAATAGCATATAATATTCTAAATTAATCTGGAAAATTACAAGTAGCATATTTGTCTGTATAAATAGAATAATATTCCTGTGGGATTATTCGTCGGTCTACAATTTAAGCATTTGAAGTTAATACGGAAAGTTTATAAAACGCCATGCGAAACTATTTGAAAAGGGCGGATATAGCGGGGCTATCGTAGAACATTGTTTGTAGGGATAACAAATGGTTGGAAATAAACATCCTTCACTTTGTTTAGATAATATACATTATATTATATTTACGAGCGAAACACGAAACGGACTCGAAGGTTATTATGTTAATTTTGAAAGCTCACATCTAAGTTGGGCAATAAATTAACTATAACTAATGTATTTTAAGTTAAGCGTTTGTTTGTTTTTTTAGCAAACACTTTATGGGTATACATAATTATAATAATTACAGTAGAACAACTTTGTTTGATTACCACTTTATTATATGTCTTTAATTTATTAACCTTAGAAAGATAATATACGTCTTTGCGACATAAGCGAGACAAAAGTATTGCTGTCTTTTTTTTATTTCGCAACATATCGCGCTGTCTACCTCAGTTAGCTCAGTTGCCGAGCAGAGCTTGCGCGGGCGGCTCTGTCACCACGTAAGTACAATAATTATGGAGAGAAATACGTTCATCGAACGTATGATTATCTTTTGTGTAACGTGATTTAGCGATAATAATTTTTATTATTATTATTATTTTTTAAGTAAGTATAACGACTGATTAGCATTTAAACTTTTATAGAGTATAAAAAATACCATTTAGACATAAAATTAAACAGTACGAGTATTTTTCATTTAAAAAAGACTTAATGGTTTATAGTTGATTTGTAAGAGGTGTTTTTGTTATTTTTTTAATTACAGTATAATTATTTTGGTTTTATTTAAAGTACACAAAGAAAATAATTATTCCACTATCTTTGAACTGTTTAAGTATGATAATATGTCAAATATACACTTTTAGCATTCAGTACGTCTTTAAGACGTATCATTATCTTTAACGCACGTCAAAATAATCTTATCTTTCTAGGGTTAACCAACAGGTTTCGGTTCAACCTGAACCTTTATCAGGGATGAATAAAAACGTATTAAATAAATAACAGAGTTACAGAACATATGTAAAATAGGAGAGGGAGAGAGAAAATCAACATAGGGGGACGAGGGTACGTAAGAGAGAGGGGGTTAAAGTAGTTGTGAGGAAGGGAAATATATTTAAATGGGGCTATTTGACAAATCTAATTGTTTATTTAAGAAATTAGTTTTGGTTTTAGTTCAGGTTGAACCGAAACCATTTTGTCTTTATTTCATTTTGTTTCAGTTTGAATACCATATTTATATATATTAAAGATATATATAAAAATGGTATTCAAACATTATTTTATTGTAATTTTATTATACACTCGTTAAAAACCCGCTACGACAGTAGCTATGTAGAAGCCTGAAGAAGTCAAGTTCTTAAATTAAAACCGTACAGCCGCTAGCGTATTAATACTATCAGATTATTTGTGCTAATTGTTTAAAAAAACATATGTTTTCAATTATGTCTGATGGCCGCCATCTTTGTATTAGGGCGCAAAGTTCTTTCAATTTGGATGCAAAATGACTCCGTAGTTCGAATGGCAGAGATGCTACATATAGATAGAGGTTCTAAGTTCGGGTTTAAGGCGCCGTATCCCCGCTCAAAATGAAGAAGATGGAGAGATGTGTAATTACGAATGTTGGAGAGAGTGCGCTAATATTTAAAACGGTAAAATTGAAGCGAAAATTGTGAAAATGTTTAATAAAACACGACTCGTTTAAAATAGAGCAAAAATCTCTTGAGGGCTGTCTAAAACATAATTTTAAGAAACACTGCCAATTTTTTCATACGTTTATAACTTGTAAAATAACTGAAACAGACGTGAAAATAATAATTTTCGGAGCATACTTTGCGATTTTTTTCTATCGAGGGAATTTCATATAATTTGCGTTTCAGCGTGGAGAATGTATAGATATTACATCAAAAATAACATATATATATTTTTTTAAGAGCTTAAAAATATCAAATGTTTAAGGGGGATATGTATGAAATTGGTAGAAATTCGGTAGCTTAACTCCGGTAGTTAAAACTTATCTAATATGGATAATTCTACTTTTTTTTTAAATCCGTTTTATCATCGATGTAGCACACAGTAATGGAGGAGATTGTGAAAAAGCAAATACTGAAAGACATTGTAAATTATCATCGACTAAGAAATCGGAAAGTGGGGCATTCCAAAGGTTATTCAAGTTAATGAACTCATTGAACTCCCTTCAGCGAAGTAGAAAGGAATCGGATTTAAATAAATTGAACCGCTGTTAAAAATGAATATCTTTAAGACCCTTATAAATATGTGAGCAGTAGACCTCGCGTCTATAAAAGTACTTGTGTTTCTATTTTTTTATTTAATAAATCAAAACTAAAATTTCCACTGAAATCTCAAAATTCGTAAGTAGGTACTTCATTATAAATATTCAATTTGAATACATTTATTTTTTTTAAAAATAGAGGAATTAATTATACAACTTGTCATGAATGTAGGCTCTTTCTTCCTTAGTTTCATGCAATTTGTCTTAATAAATGTCACCAATCTCAATAATTCTTTTGTCAATCTGTCTACCTCCGTAGTCCAGTGGGTAAGACTCTTGACTCACAATACGGAGGTCGCGGGTTCGAACCCGACATGCGCAAATAAATTTTATTTGATTAATTTGTGTTATTTCACAATTAATTCATTTAAAATAATATATACTATATTTGCGGCATGTTCCAGAGTGGAAGATACTATCGGTATCGCCCTGGTGTAAGACCACCATTCAGAATTGAAACGTTGCTTGAAAATGGCTGTAGCCGTGTTTGGTGACCAGATCTGAATAGCCAGGTACTTCCCAACCTTCCTCTTCCCCACCTCCTTCCGCTCCCCACTACCTTCAGCCTCACAACATACCCCAATTGGGGATGCCATAGTCTCACTGGCTCCAGACGGGAGCAGTTGAGATTCTTGTGCGGTATTCACTGTAAAAAAAAAAGGCTGGTAGATATCATAATATTGATTATCTCAATCTGATTAAAAGGTATTATCCAATACGACCACCATCTATATAGAGTATCACAAAGAAATAAAAATCGATATAGAGTATCACAAAGAAATAAAAATATTCCTCCAACAGTTAAACCTAGGTCAGTGGTAATTAATTTTAATTCAATAGCGTTAAAAGAGGAGCTCCTTAATGCTATAAAAAAATATAACAGATCTTGCGAAAAGATTGGGGACAAACTAAACACGGGAACAATCGGATTGTCTGGCCCCATTACACCCATCTACTTCTCAGAACTCCTCACGTCTAAAGGCAAACGGCTTTGGTATCTAGCTCGCCAACGTGCGACTGAATGTAAATATAGGTACGTCTGGACGAAAGCAGGTCTAATCTACATGAAAAAAGATGACTCTTCTCGACCTATATAAATAGATTCAGAACAAGCTATACCGAAGCTCTGACTACATGCTCTTTATTCTAATTATCGTGATAAAACTACTCACTACCGCTTTATATCGCCATTCCATACTCTATTACATAACAGCACTATATTATATGAACACCTAGGATTTTGCATAACTCCTATTTGTACTGGATTAATTTTAATTCTAATTTTAACTTTATCTTTAATTTTAATCTTTATTCTCTCTAGAATGGTAACTACACTTATTACAAGATTATTGATTGATTTATTAGTAATATTACTTATAATTCGGCAAAAGAGAACTCTAATCAACATATTTTATGTAACCCAGATATTGCTTATTTTTCACACTTATACTACTTTTTACTGTCTTTTGAAAGAGAAATTGCCACACACTAACTACATACGTTATTTATTTCCTGGATTTTATTTCAGATATTATTTCTTACTCAGATATTATTTATTTTTCCTAACTACATCATTTTGTTTACAGTTTTGTCGCTACATATTTCGTACTACAAGTATTGATATGATAATAAAATACTGTTTTAAAACTTTACCCAGAAAACAACAATTAATTTTTGAATTCTAATGGTAATAAACGATCTTCAACATGAAATCGATAGTATCATAATGCCAAATACTGAAATAATTTTTGAAAACGTTAACAAAATTATGCAATTTAATTGGGAATCAAATAGGATTAATATTGTTCATCAAAATATTAGAACGATGGGAAACTTGGATGATTTTCTTATATTTTTGGAAGAAGTAAAATCTGTGGTAAAGTTCCATGTACTAATTCTCACTGAATGCAGGTTAAATGATTCATACACAGCCAAACAAATTTCAGGCTATAACGAATACCATACAACATCGCATATTAACCAAAATAGCGGAGTAGCAGTATATATCGACAACACATTAAATTCGTTAGTACAAGAAATAAGCATAAATCAGTGTAATTGTTTAAAAATCAACATTAATGAGAATTTAGGTATCCTAGCTATCTACCGATCACCATCGTTCAATGACATCCAAGATTTCCTGGAAAATCTTATTGGTGAGTTAAAAAAAACTAAGGATTACGCACAATACGTACTGATCGGGGACATGAATATAAATACTATAGGAGAAGTATTGCATAGGCAATCCGACGACTACTTATGTGCTATGGCTGAAAGTAATTTTATTTCCAATATTAATTCTCCAACTAGGGTACAAGGTAGCTCAAGCTCATGTTTGGATCATATATATACCAGAAATATAACAAATTCAAATGCATTTGTAATACATAATACAATCACTGATCATTACACCACTGCAATCAGTATCCCAAACTCAACACCCAAAAAACATAAAATTAATCACAAACAGATTATCGATTATGAGGCTTTATTAAATGATCTTAATAATAAAAACTGGGAATATGTTTATAAAGAGACTGAAGTTAACAATGCTCTAAACTATTTTATTAATGAAATCAATACATTCATAACAAAACACACAATAACTAAACGCATTCCATATAGTAAAATACATCTCACCCCATGGATTACCAACGGCATTGTTAAATCTATACACAAAAGAAATCACCTTCATAAAATAGCTAAACGAGACCCATTGAACGATACTAAACAGCAAAACTATTACCGATACCGTAATATTTGCAAAACCGTTATTCGCAAATGTAAAGAGCGTTATTATAAATCCTTACTCGATAAGGATAATTCCAGCAAAAACATGTGGAATGTTGTCAGAGACATAACCAAAAGTAAAAGAAATACCAGTACATCTGTAACTGAATTAAATACCGGAAATTTGATTATAACTGACAATCAATCAATTGCATGTCATACTAATAAATATTTTGCATCTGTTGGGTCAAATCTAGCAAAAAAAAATTTATTAGAAACCCAGAAAACGGAAGACTCTTTAGCATCGACAATTGAAACAAAGGAACAATCTTTTTCATTTGATATTAAACCAACTACTGTAGAAGAGGTCTTAAAAATAATCAACAGCCTTAATACTACACATGCAAAGGGTCCAGATAGTCTAAATACACAAATACTAAAAAAAATTAAAAATCAGATTTCTGCTCCGTTATCATATATTTACAACTTAAGTTTTGCATCAGGAATATTTCCTGATCACTTTAAAAAATCAATAATTGTCCCAATTCACAAAAGTGGACCTAAATCTCTTGTAGAAAACTATAGGCCAATATCACTTTTAAGCGCGATATCCAAAGTCATTGAAAAGCTTTTCAAAACTAGGTTAAACGAATATGTGGAGGAACATAACATTCTAAGTCCAAACCAATACGGCTTTCGGTCGGGTAAGGGAACGGATGATGCCATCGCATGTCTCACGGAAACTATTGCAGGGATTATGAACCGTGGCAAGAAAACTATTGCCCTTTTCCTGGACCTGGCCAAGGCATTTGACACAATATCTCATAAAATTCTTTTACATAGACTTAGAAATATAGGAATAAAGGGAAAAGCTTTTCAATGGATAGAAAGTTATATATCTAATAGATTTCAACAAACCAGAATTAACGAGGCTATTAGCACTTCACTAAAATACACTTTTGGGGTACCACAAGGAAGTACACTTGGGCCCCTTCTCTTTATTATATACATAAACGAACTTTGTAACCAACACATTGGTGGCAAAATTATCACGTTCGCTGACGATACAGTTATTTTGTTTGAAGGAGATGATTGGAAAGAAACACACCACCTTGCGAACACAGGTATAAACAGAGTAAAACAGTGGCTGGACAGTAATTTGCTTACACTAAACGTACAAAAAACAAAATATCTCACATTTAGCGCTACCCTTGCAGGTCAACCCAAAACACCCCATTACCTCACAATACATAATATTAAGTGTAGCCTTGGAAATAATAACCATACTTGTAAATGCGAAACCCTTGAATGTGTTAAATCTATTAAATATTTAGGTATAATAGTGGATAACCACCTTAAATGGAAACAACAAATTGAAAACACAGCTAATAAAGTGCGCAAGCTTATTTATATATTTATAGCATTGCGGGAAATTATAAAAACTCAAGACATTAAAAAAATATACTACGGACTCTGTAACTCCGTCATAACCTACGGTTGCATTGGATGGGGTGGAACAGGATTAACAATATTATACCCGCTACTGAAGGCACAGAAATCCATTCTACGCGTCATTATGAAGAAACCCTTCAGATACTCGAGCGACGCTCTCTTCAAGGAGTTTAATGTGCTTGATGTTCGACAGTGTTACATAAAAAAAATAACAATCTGCGTCCACAAAAATATAAACAAAACAATAACAGTCGATCATAATCATCAAACCAGAAGTAAGAGCAGAAACGACCTTTCTATTCCTACAAGCAATACTGCGGCTTATCAAAAAGTTTTCTCATACCTGGGACCAAAAATATACAACAAAATCCCCTCTCAATTTAAACTGTGTGAATTATCATCCTTCGGTAATAAAATTACAAAATGGTTATTAGACTTAGGTAGGACAGATTCCGAAAAATTATTAAAAAACGTAGTCTGAGTTGATTTCTTCGATTTTGTATTTTGTATTTTCCTAAAAAATATATTTTTATTTTTCTTTCTTACATTTATATATTATATTTTAATTTTATATTTTACATGTATCTATCTGGATTTTATTGTTTATTACTGCTAATTTGTATTTTCCTAAAAAAATACTTATTTTATTTTTCTTTCTTACATTTATATTGTTATATTTTTATTTTATTTTATATTTTACATGTACCTACCTGGATTTTATTGTTTATTACTGATGTATACCTAGAAGAACACAACTTATATCTGATATTGTACCTAATATCTAAGTAACTCCCCCAATATGTACCATTATTGTTAATTATTATTTAATCCATTAATGTGAAATTATGTACACGCAACCTGCCAATTTGACTGTCCTAAAACGGGAAACCTTCCTAGTTGGACAGTCAAAGCTTCCTTTTATATTGTTATATGTTGTATGTAATAAATGTAATAATAAATAAATAAATAAATAAATAAATAAATAAATCTTGAACCGGAACCGGATCATAACCACTGGAGAGACAGCGCAATTTAAATCTCTTTTCTCTGATTGCTCCAGATTTGCTTGAGAGTTTTTGGTTGAATATTTTCCGCACACATTAAAAAAATCATATCTCCGAATTTTATTATGGAGATATACAAACTGATTATAGTTCTATTATAGCCAATGAATTCACCTATCTTTTTTCGATTATCACATATCTGTACGATTTATAAAAAAAATATTATAAAATCGTAGACTTCTACTTAATTACTTACAAATAAGGGAAAATTTGCCAAAATTGGCAGCAAAGCAACCTGGGGTATTTTAAATAGTGCCATATTTTGGCAAAAAGCGCTTCAGTGGTTCAGACAAATTTCAAGAGAGACGAAACTCTCACGCTACGCTCAGTCAATAAAAATATGAGAATTACGTGCATTTGTTAAAATGTCACCGTTGTTTGTTTTCTAAACAATGAAATTGAACAAATCTCCTTACTTCACTCTGGAATTAGATTGTCTCTGAGTAGATATCATCAGTATCAGGTTGTATTTCAGGCTGCTCGAGTCTCTACCGCCAAGGTTAGGCTTTATTGGATATAAATGCTAATACAACTATTTTCTGCACACAACAATCTACAACCGGTTGGTGAAAAAATTAAGAGAACCTTTAACAATTTTAACATCATTAGTTGACTACTGAAAATTTCATTTTAAAAAACGGTCAAAGTTTTGATTTCCCACTTCAATTTTCGTCCGCCTGCATTTTGTTTCACGTTAAATGAATGCTTTCGGAAACTTTTGAATTTGCTTTGAAACAAGCATGCCTGTTTTATGCCAAAAAAATATATGTACATCAGTGAAAACCATGGTGTGAGACCATCATTCAGATCCCCATCTCTCATTTCATCCCTACCTTCTTCTGCTTCATCTCCTTCCCCTCCCCACTATCTTCAGTCTCATAACAAATTCCAATTCGGAATGCTATAGTCTCGCTGGCTCCAGACGAGAGCAGTTGGAACTCTTGTGCGGTATTCACGAAAAAAATCAAAATGGACTTGCCATTCCTTGATAGACGTGAAAAGTTGATAGACATACTTAGTTCTTACTACCATTCTGTGTAGCCAATTCAATGTTATAATATTATTTTCCCTGTGAATCAATTCGATCATTAGAAGTTAATTTATTTGTTCAAATGAAGCAGATACTTTGTGATGTGACATTAAAATTTAAAATAAAACAATTTCTTTGTAAACACCACTTATATTTTCTATACTTTATACCGACCGTGTTTCGCTACCGCCGTAGCTTCTTCAGGGCAGTATAATAGTCTACTGAAAGGTAGAGTAGAGTTTTAGTAAAGTGTTATAGTTCAAAAGGTAGAGTAGAGTTTTAGTAAAATATTATATTTCAAAAGGTAGAGTAGAGTTTTAGTATAGTATTATACTGCCCTGAAGAAGCTACGGTGGTAACGAAACCCGGTCGGCATAAAGTACAGAAAAGAAAAGTGGTGTTTAGAGAGTTATTGTTTTATTTTAAGATGAATATATTCGTGAAATCCTATTTAGACACTATTTTGATTAATCTTTACGACGAATCGGCTTACAGTATGAACATCAAAAAATATGCTACGGATAAATCGAAGCTTTTCTATGTATTGGAATTACAATAAAATTATTAAGCGTAAACCACCAAAAAAAATGTTTTTTCATGACTTAAGATGAAGTCATAGTAAATAATGCAAAATCATATGTTTTTGTTTTGAAAATTTGATCGCTTAGAAGTATTTTAGATGCTTCAATTAAATACTGCGTGTAGAACATACCTTGGCCCTTAAAAATATCGGTCATTTTTTTTATAAGTTTTTTAATAAGCCTATAAAAAAATAAAGTATGAGGTCTAAAAAACACACTTTCAAGTCCAAACTCTCCTATTTATAAACCCCTTTCCGGATATGGTTTTATTGTGTAATGTGGAAAATTCAGTTTATTTTATAATAATCGCAAAAAAAGTTGATATTTACACCCAATCTTCCCAAAATAAAATAAAAAATGCATTTTTCGCGTTGATATTTTACAATACGGCCGCTAGTCGACGAATTCGGTTATTCAAAGTGACCCCTATGGCGTCCACCGAAGAACTACTGTCCACGGCACAGTAGTGAACTAGTGGATCGCCTTAACTATGAAATAATACCAGAAACAATTTTAAAAAATACCCCTTTATGACGAAAACTATTTTTGAGGTTTTCTATGTTCTAACTTTTTTTCGTTCTTATAAAATTATGCACAAAATAAATAAAAACCACTTTTTCGCTTACTAGCCTCGTGCAAAAAGACGCTCGATTTTAAAATTTTGCAGGCATGAGATTCGAAATATTTCTAGCGTTTATATTCCTCTTTAGGACTAAATTCCTACAGAGCTTGATAATATTTATTAGAAAGCTGAAATGTAAAAACATAAAGGTGGAATTTGACAAAAGGAGAAACTGCATTTTAAAGCATCTTTAAAAATTATTTGCACGAAGACAATGAAATATAGATCACAAAGTTCATGCAAGAAGAAAAGTTAAACTTTTGTCAAAAAATATGGGCACCTTTACAATATATTTAGCAAGTCACAATGTTGCACTTGATAATATACTTTTTTTATTAGAAAGAAATTTCATTGTACCGCTGAATCCTTTATTGCACAATCTAAGTCCCTACCTGTGGAACTGTGGATTTGTGGAAGTCTGTAAAACAGTGGAACAATGTTCCTAGTTCCGCACGCAAACAAAGCCTTATCTTCTGATAGCGAATCCAAAGCAAATCTTAATTAGAACACGAAGGATCTTATATAATTTAGACAAAAACAATATTAAATGGAATTTATGGGTCGCGGTAAATTAGAAATGTTTTTATATTTCGGTAAATCAAGACCTGATAAAGAAAAACGAAATAAATAGCTGTTCATCAAAAGTCAAAAGTTGGATGGCGCATTTCTTAAAAATGTTCAGGAAAGAGGAACTAAATTATTATATCAATTGAAGACAATATTAGCGAAACTCAATCGAAAATCTGGAAACAGAAAATGATATGGGCACAACTGTGACTCGAACCCAGGACTTTCGGCTTTCCGGGGCGCGAATCTCCAATTGAGCTAATTTGTCCGTATCCGATTCCGTCATTTTTAACTGTATCATACTTCGATTAAGAACTACCAATATGTTCTTCCAAAAGTATTTTTGATTGTTGTTTTTGACGTGTTATGCTATCTCCCTCCTTCTTTAGCCAACGTTTCGGACAGCGTTACGGTGTCTATCATCGGATGTGGTGGAGTGTGTGCTTTTGTAAATAGAAGCGATACCATGTTGCCAGCTCCACTCCTCTACGAACTGGTATTGCAATATACTTTTGGAGGTAAGCACACTCTCCACCGCTATCAATTACACATCTGCCCTGATGATGGACACTGTAACGCCATCCGAAACGTTGGTTAAAGAAGGAGATAGCGCATGACGGCATAACAACCCAAAAACAACTAACAAAACAAGACTTGCGATTTTTCAGCAAGTAAAACCTACCCAAATCAATCACAAGAATAATAAGATTGTCCGCTAATTTCTAGTTATGAAATTGTATTATATTAATAGGGATAATAACGACAGTACAAATTTTTAGATATCTCTAGAAGTGAACATTGGTTTAATATACATAATAAGGATCTCCAGTGAAAAATATTATTGCTTAAAAAAATACGTTCATGTAGACCAATAAACGCGATTCTGAATATATAAGTTTCATTTTATAATATTAAACGCAGAGTTTTAAAAATATATTAAAAAGTTCATTTTTAATCGGGCGGTAAAAATACGCCGTCAAGTTATTGAAATTTTATTGGTGACGTCACTGTTCGACGTGTCGTGACGTCACCGTAAAGTCATTGTATGGGAATGTATGATATGACACAATCCATCGTATTAATTTATTAGTTTATTTACATACTGTTTATAGAGATTTAGTTGTTGTTTTTATTGAAACCTTATTAAGGCCTAAATAATGTTTCAAAAATAAAGGTATCTCTTATTAGTTTATCTCTATTATTGAACATATTCAAAAACTACTGCAAAAAAAATAGTAATGCTATTAGGGAGAATACTTCGAACAACGGAATTCAAAATGGCGGCAGTTGATCAGCTGATTGCCCGATCCTATAGTAATTTTTAGATGACGTCACACGATTCACTACACATATGGCGGTTTTCGGGGGATCTTGAAAAATTAAAACTTTGACAATTATTTTAACTATTAAAACTCTAAAAATAAAAATAAATATGCAGTTATTTAAGTTGAGAGGTTATTATTCATTAAAAAAAAATGGACTGGAGTTGACAGTACAATTCATAATTAGCATGGCAGTGCTGCAGTACTGCCGCCCATGTACAGTGATATCACACGCTTTTCTATCTATCTATCTATCATGCTTTATCATATTTGGTACTTTTCGGTTTTTTCCAAAATTTCAAAAAGTTTTATCGTCAGCATGCTCTAATAATATGAAACCAGCATTTTAAAACCTGCTCCACAGGTTTTTGTTGCTGAGCCCTGCGGGCGACTTTTGGTTCGGCTTGTATGCTTAGGTGTTGCTGACCATTTTATAAATTCGATAGGAACTATCGAATAGGCAGCCAGTCACTGGAACAAAGTAACCGCGACAGGCAATGACGTCATATATAATATATAGACGCGTGGTATTATTATTCACAACTGCCAGTTAAAATAATAATCATATTATCGTCAATCTCTCCATATCCGAAGAGATTCCCGAAATTACAAACCCAATAGTACTTACGCCTGTCAGGCGATTCTCCCCGCGTAAGGGAACGTACCCATACTACGTGACACGTTTAGGGGGGGGGGTCTTTTCAAAATGTCACGCTTGGTACAAATGAGCGGCGGCGGGCTTAGGTTTTTGGTCACCGGGGGGGGGGTAAAAATTGCAAAAAGTTGGTCACGTAGTATGGGTACGTTCCCACGTATGTAACCGATGTTGCTGATCTTAGAGTCGCTGACTAGCTGTAAAATCATGTAGGTACCAGGTGTATCTGCTCTTGAATCCACGGACATTCTCTTTACTTTATTACATCTACTGCTAGAATTTTATGTTTTGTGCTTTATATCTATATACATACATATTTTTTTGTTACAATATCATCTCTATCTTAGGTATCTTTATCTTATTCTATTGTATAAATTTTGTTCCTATTTCTTTTATATTTCTGTGACTTACCCTTTTTTTGCTTATTTTATTTCTTTTCACATGGTTTATTTTAGATTTCACTAAGCTGTGCTACACGGTGTTTTATCGGTGTTTATTGTTTTCATTATTTTTCATCAATTTTTTTGGGATTTTCTCTTTTTTTCCAGCTTCATATTCTAAGGAACACTATTGATTCAACTAACATACTCGACTTTGTTTTTTTTTTTTTTAGGTTTGTTTTGGTTTCTTTGTTCTCTTTTTCTTTTTAGTCTCGCAATGCTACTTTGCTTCGCTCAGAAGGCTGAACTGAACTGCATCTATTTATTTTGTTATGTCTCTTTTTCCCCTTCTGGGGGTGCGTTAGACCTCGTCCTTGCATCAACAGGAGTCGGTCGACGATGGCACGGTGCCCTCTAAAATTAATTGCGCAACCCCCAGCAACATGTGCAGGCTTTAGGTTTGGGGGGGCGACCTCGGCTCTCCTTCGCCTTGCCTCCGGCTACTCGACGCTGAATTCCTTAGGGTCTTCGGGTATTTCCCCCCAATCTCCCATTTACTTTTCTTTGAGGCATCACCGAGGAACCGGCTAAGGGGCGCGGAAGCTGAGTGTGGTTCACGACTAGACCGAATGTCATGCGCATTCTTGCTGGGACTGCCAATCGATTGAAGAGGACTCCCAACCGTTTGCCATTCCCTTATTACTTATCTATTGTGTCTTCTTCCCAAACAGGTGCTTGTAGGATACGCTGTATACAATCACCCAGCGCTTGCCACCTCGTGGACTTTCACCAATCTGTCCCATTGTCTTGTCTATATTTTGTCATACTAACACATATTGTATCTGTATTTCCCGCTAAGCACTTGCATACTGCTTACTAACAATGTATGCAGGGACATTGGAGGTCTAGTTTCGTTATCAAATGTAGAGTCGTTTTTACCCAAAAAATTAGAGTCCTTGCAAGAGCCTTGAAGGGGTAACCATCTGTTACCTATACCAGGGCGGGTAAGTGGTGGGTCCTCCAATGCGATGTTGCGTAAGGCGCGGCGTCAGAGTTGTATTCCCGTATTCTTTAATTTGAACCGTACCTACAGTCGCTAGGTTATTAATAGTGTTTGATGATATAATATTTATAAACAACACGAAATTTCGTTTTAGGAGTCAACTTTAATAACTGTATACGGATTGGTAAATAATTTACTGCTTATTGAATTTTGATAAATAGAAACATGTCTTTGCGCATTTTATTATAAAAATTAGTCTATACCATCTCATCAATGGGTATTGGTAAGATGGCATATTTGAGGAGCGTTTTGTTTTAATATATTTTTAATGAAAACCAACGTTGCTTGAAGTGGCTTCTGCCGTGTTTGGTGACCAGATCTGAATAGCCAGATACTTCCCAACCTTCCTCTTCCCTATCTCCTTCCCCTCCCCACTGCCTTCAGCCTAAAAATAGTCTAATCAAGCTGTTTAATTATTCGCATCAGAAATTAGCAGTAAGATTGAAATTCAATTTTTCGAATATTTTAAATAATGTGAATATTTAAATTTAAAAAGGAATTAATAATAATAATTGGATAATTTACAGAGCACCGTTTTTGTGAAAAATCACCTCAAATTATGAGAGTATGTTCACCTAAAATATCGATATTTTACTATTGATTGAATACAATTCAATTTTAAATATTTATAGATGTATTATGCTTGCCAAAATTTATAAATTTTATATATACATATATTCTTCTTAAGAGCGTTTAACCAGCCAGCGGACGAAAATCCACATTTCGTCGAAAGTTGTTCTTACGATCGTGCAGGGCGGTTACAATGAAAAAGATTAATTATTCTCCGTACCAGCTTTTTTAAATTATAACTCAATATCGAATTTATTTCAATCCAAATTAGCTTTAATTTATACCTTCATCCAAAAATGCTGAAAGGCGTGATGATAAAACTATTAAAATAATGTACTTTTAGTAATTATTTTTTTATTATAAGTATTTATCATTTTTCAATAATGTCTAAATTTAATAAGAATGTTAAAAAAATGTGAAATATATTAGTTTGTAAGTGCGCAAATAAATACACAAATGGACCAATTTTCGTCAAGAAACACATGTATAGTCTGTCAAAAAAGAGTAGAAAATATATGAGGGCGCCACTGTTGTTCAAATGGCAATACTAAACACATAACTCATGGTGTTAAAGTAAAGCTGTGTAACCTACATTTTTATAAAAAATTAAAAAGGCATAATAGTGGAAAAAATATTTTTTCATTGCAGTATAGGTACCCGCCGATCTCAAAATTAGAATTGCGTATAGGTATATTATTATTATACCTTTGCAATTTTGTGTTAATATAATGAAGAATAACTATAACGTAATGAAATATAAAGCACAGTTTAGAAATTGCTCACTTTTATTTAATACTAGCTTAAGTACCTAGCGTTGCCCGGGCTTTAGATCGTATCTCTAATTTTAGATCTGAATATATTTAACTCATTCAGATCTAAAAGTAATGTAACTAAACTCACCGTTAGTGATTCTTCCTTTCTATCTACTGTTAAATTCAAATTTATGTTAAATTAAATGAAAGCAAATCGCTTTTTGAAACACCTTTTAATCAAATTTATGTCATTAGCCAAAAATGTTTTTTTAAATGTGGTTTACTGTGTTCTACACATTCAGTGACATTTCACTTTAAAAGAATATTTGACAGTTAAATTGGTGTTGCCAGTCTAAAAATTTTGTAGTTCAATTTTTTATATTTTCTACTGTTATTTGACAGACTATACATGTACGTACATATTTTTTAATGATTTTATTGAAAATAAAATTAAAATTCTAAATCATGCGTTTGCTAGATAATATATTGATTTATTTTACTGCATGATTATATTATTTGAAATGGGTGTGGTATAATACAAAATCTTTTTTGAAAATTTAACAAATCTGCCAACGACCTATGGAATAACCTTATTATACTAAAAATTAAACAATTTTCTCAAAATTTATTACATGCAAATGCTAGATAAAAGAACAATCTTTCGAAATCCATTTATAATTTTTTGTGGAAAAGAGTCAATACGTCTAAAAACTGATTTGAAAATGATATATTTCTGGTTTTCTCTGGTAATGCCCTCTTAAGTTAACGCGCATCGTCGTGTGTATTAATTATCAGAGTGATGACGCGAGCTAACTGATTAATAAATAAATATATAAAAAAATAATCAACGAATACAATAACAATTACCGCCATGTGCAATCTACTATTGCCATATTATAACTTGATCACTTGACTCCTCGAAATCGCCCAGGCCTCCTACTCCAGTCAGTCTCGAGGCAGTATTCGAAGGAACTTTTGAATACGACAACGCGCCCGGTCCAACCGTTTATTTCGTTCATACGCACACATTGTTTGAAAGCATACATGTACATACTATCGATTGAATTAAGAATTTACTGGAAACATAATGAAATATTTCACCATCCTCCTGATAGCTTTTCCATACGATAACACCATAAATATTAATAAATAAACAAACAAATACTTTCAAAAGATAAACAAAAACTCGGCTAACTTATCCTATGTATGTATAGCCACTATTCAAGTTCAGGTAAGAAAGGTAAACTCAGACTTTCTAAATAAATAAATAGTTTTTAATTAATAGTTAATTGTACGTTGTTGTACGGATAATCTATGAGGGGGATTGTGAAATACACCATAAGAGTGTTTCTTACTCGCCACATTGAATTTGGGTTTGTGAGACAATAGCAAGTATAGATGTATTGTGACGTCATTGGTTGTGAAAGCTTATTCCTGGCCGATTCATGTTTAATATCCATCGAGCTTCTACGTCATGCTATGAACCCGGAAACGGATTTGTTCCAACAAAGACTGTATTTATTTAGGAAGTTTAGTTCGAAGCTTTAGTTCGAAATCAAGAATAAAATTATTATTGTAACGCTCCTTTGAGCGATAACAATATCTCGTACTAAAAAAAGTTGACAATAAACATTTTACGAGCTCCAAAGTAAACGCGAGGGTGGTAACAAATTATTGTTAGGTCGATATTTTCATTTAATGTTAAATTTAACCTATTTTTATGAAAAATATGATAATTTTAACCGTTTAATGGTCATCTAACAAATCCAATTCGTAAAATATTGTTCGTAAAATTAATTGACATGAAAATGTCAAAACCAAATAAACATTATTTCAATCGTAAATCATGTACTACAAACTATTAACGTGCAGAATAAAAAGATACTAAATACCAACTTTAAAGCTTTTCCCTGTTTTTGCCATTTTCGTGTATTTTGTTTTTGCGATATTGCAACAAAAATTAACAATTTCGTGACAAAAATGTTTAACTCAAATTAAACTTCCGAAGATATAAAAAATCATCGGTAACTCCGAGTTCCATTGACATTCAAATTGGGGTTGCTTGGATACGAGCTTACAGAAAATACCGCTACGAGCGCTGGCGGCGTGCTTTCATCAAAAACATGTGATAACACAGTAATTCAATAAAATACATGGAGCAGTAGGAAACTAGGATTTCGTTTACTTAAGCACGTTTTTAATAAAGGGATAGATTTCTTTATTATTTCATGATGCGTACAGATTCTTGCGCTTTTCGCTAAAAAAACAATGAGATTGACAGCTCATCTGTTGAGTTTCAAGCTTTTGAAAATTGCCGCTGTATGCGCCGGCGCGTCGCTTTCGTAGCTGTCAGATAAAATGGCGCATGGAAAATATTAGCTTTCCGTAGGATTTGTGACGTTTACTGACAGCTGTTTTCCTGAAATACAATATATAAATGCAGTTTTACACTGTTTGACGGGGCAACTGTTCATATTTTCAAGGTATTTATTAATTATATCCATCGGCATGTTTCAAAATATGTTTACATTTGCAATAATATTTAAAAATGTTGCATTTTCCCTTCTTTGACGATGTTTTTGCTTCAGTTGTGCCACCTTCCTGCAAATCCTGAAACAAACTACTGTTTTGCGCTGTTTATTTCATAATAATTGCATAATTAATTAATTCACAAAGATTGCATCATACGCGTTAATAACATTGTGAAAAAAACTCCATACAATTAAGTTGTTATGATTAAAGAAATTATAATAATAATAAATGTTTTCATTCAAAGTCTTAAAAGTTTGTCACAATTTATCATATTGATGCTTCTAAAAAATATATATTAAAAAATATGATTATTTTAACACAATGAAAAACATTATGATGTTCTTAAATAAAACTTAACTTTTTAAAGCTTTTATTTAACCATTTTTTTTGAACCATTAATAGATAGACTCACAAAAAATATTTATAAACAGTAATTTTACTAATCGCAAAATAACACTTTATTTCAGATAGTGCAAAGAAGGATAAAAATCTTCAATGTAGATATAAAATGGATACATTTACATAAATTAACGTGACAAGAATGGAAGATAGTGGAATCGACAGTGGCGACTGCAAACCTATTTTTGATCTAACTGCAACGGTAAGAACTAAACCATTTGAATAATAATATTATTTCCTCTTTTATTGATTTAATTTCCCATCCTTGGTTCATTAACGAAAAAAATATCAAATTCAGTCACGAATGACGCTTTTTTAATTTGACAAGTTTTTTAATTAGTTTCGTCACGGTATACAGTATCACGCGAATACAAAAAATAAGAAGAAAATTTTCAGTCAAACATCTGATAATGTTATTGTTGATAGAATTACATTTCCCAAAATACGTTTGGTAGCTTCATAAATATTTACAGTATTCAACATTTTTTCCATAATATTTCTTTCAACATCCTTTTCACACGGATTACATAATTTGTTTACACAGTTTAGTAGTTTCTTTCTTTATTTTTTATGAAAGTAACAAATTTGTATAATATCTAAAAATACTAAAGCTACTTTCTGTCATGCTTATTAGTAGCCCGAAAGCATGCTACTATTTAGCAATTGCTTCTTAATGACATATCTATCAATCTTCTATCTATATATCGATATCTTTATATTATATATTATATATATATATCTTCTCTATAAATAAAAATGAATCCCCGAAATGTATGTACGCGCATAACTTCCGAACGACTGCACCAAATTGGATAATTCTTTTATTTTTGTGTTCGTTATTGTCAGGACAAGGTTTGTATAAAACTACTGGTGAGCTCTGGCATCATGAAATTTGTATAAAAAATTGCAATAAGTGGCACGCGAGCTGTTTGAAAACTGAATGTACGGAATGCGGGAGCGAGTAGGGGGTAGGAGCAACTCGGGAGGGACGTTCACGGGAAAGGGGGAGTTGAGTGGGGAGAGGGAAGGTTGAGGAGTGGGAACGCGAGAGGGGAAGGGGACGCGGGAGAGGAAGGGGAGGCGGAAAGGGAGCGGGACAAATCCGAAAGGACACGCAGGTAGAAACAATTTCTTTATTAAATGGCATAGCAACGCATGCCGGATACCAGCTATGTCAATAAAATGAGCATGCTAATATCGAATCGAAAAATAATTTATTTAAGTGGGTATCTCATCCGTAAATGATTTTTATAGCCATTGACATCTCTTCTAGTTATTTAGTTATGGATTAAAATTGAACTTTTTATTTTCTTTTTTTCTTTTATCAAAAGTTTCTTAACTAATTTCGTTGCCTAGCTATGAGATTATTTTAAGTTCATATCGTTGTAACTGTAAGGAATACACACTATTTTGATTACTTGTATTTTCTTGCAAAGCTTCCATTTTCTCGTAAAGCTTGCTTTTAAATAGCACGTTTGTTCAATTGCTGTTTGCGCACTCTTATTCATGAGTATGTATACCTGGAAAAGGAAATTATTCAATTTTTAAAATTAATAATACTATATTTAAAATGTGTATTTCTTTTGTTAAAATTTGCATTGATAACAGAAATAAGTGTGTTTAATAAAAATATAATAACAGCAGGTATGTACTTGTGGTCCCTTTCTCGCTAATTACAATAAGTAGGCCTGAGAAAGAAAACAAAAATCTGTTATTCAGTGACGTTTCCAGTGACGGAATTTATACAAATGTACCAATACACACTCTCTGATCGGGTCACTTATAATTGCGCGACCTATACAATGAATTTCTTCAATAAATAAACATATTCAAAAATAGATATTACGTAATATACTTGGCATACACAGACTTTAGAATAATAAATAGAACACTAACATCCGTCTTTCCACAATAACCAGAAATTTAATTTGAACGTAGCTTTATTCTATAACTAAACACAAAGATTTTGATTTAGGTTTATAGAAATAAAAATTCACGATTTTTCATATATATTTTGAATATTTCTGAGCACATTCAAAAACCAAAAACTGTTTTAAAAAGGTGATGAAATACATTTTCAAATGATAATAAAAAAATAATAAAAACACATACATGTTTTATCAGATAAATGTACCTACAACAAACACATATTGTAACCTCACTTTTTTATCGCTCTAATGTAAAAATAATTTATAAAAAATTCCTGTAGATTAATTTTTTTTTTTCAATTTGCGATTCAAAACTTTGTGTACATAAAAGTGTACATTTTACTTTTTGGTGGCCATTTTTTAGATTGGAATATAAAGCGTGGTGTTTTTCCTTTCTAAGACCGATTAGAACATATTTCTAACTATGATACTAAGGGAGTTACAGCGTTTTATATGAGACGTGCGTTGGGACAAATATGGCCTCCTGTGATTAAACGGGATCGATTGAAGTCTTATTAAAACTAATTATCGAGATTGTAAAACACACTTCGATTTACTATAAAATATAAGTCTTATTTTCTAAAAATATTCACTGCATAATAAACCCCTGCTGTTCCCCCTTCGGCAATGGACAAACGACTGAGCTCAAATACATTAAATTTTAAATATAATAATTACCTTTGATAAGATCGATCACAATAACTTTTGGAGCATGCGATCAAACTCGACACGAAACTTGTATGTACTATTTAAATGAACCTCTAATACTAAAGTTCAATTTAAATGAATCTGTTTTAGTTTTTTTAATTAATTTATATCAACAAAAAACGGGTTAAAATCCTATTTAAACATTTTTCGCGAAGTGTTTTCGTCTAGAATTGTAGGTTATATTAGACGCTAAAAATTTGTTTGTAAATAAGGAAATTTCAATTTTCTACGGTTTCTTAGAATCATAATGAATAAATTCATGATAATGACAATGTCTAAATAGGTAAGTGCGTCTAAAAACATCTTTTGATGAGAATGTTTCAAAGTTGGTAGTACTTATTTACAGTAGATATATGGTTAACATTTTATGTAAACCACAACCAATAATAAGGCCTATTCACTATTCACATAATATAGGCGATATTCGCTGCCATTTTTAATTAGTGAAAACCGAGTGAGTATGCTCACTGTTCAAACCTAGGCGGATTTCGCTTCTGCTATGGATAGCGAAACCATGTTGATTTTTAGTCCTGTCAGTCCTGTCGTCCTGTCGTCCTGTCGTCCTGTCCTGTCGTCCGTGAATACAAATATACACTGTAATCTTGCATGACCAGTAAAAAAAAGCATCTTATTATTGAAATGGATAGCCATAGCGCTCGTTTCGCAAGACAAGCGTAAAGATAATGCCTGCCCAGGTGACTTGGCCAAATTGTCAGGTTCTTTTCGCGATAGCCGCGAAAACTCATAACCGGCGGAATTTCTATTGATGTTTTTCGCTACCCACACAGTTAGCGAATTTCGCTTATATCTGAATAGTCCTGAAATGTTTATTTCTGACGGCAGTACAACTTTTGCAGAGCTTTAGTATCCTTGCTGAAAACTTTCCTGCTTTTCATATAGGTACCTGTAAGAAAAATCCTTAATCACTCACGATATTTTGTTCGGTTTTCGGAACAATTTATATAGGTCTCATAGAAATCGTTGTCACCCTTACTACGGTAAGTAATGGTCAGAAATATGATCTAAACCGTGTTAAAAAGAGAAAATCAAACTTTATATTCAATTCTAAAAGTTAACGACAAAATAATTAAAATTTAAGTACACCTTTATAAATTTCCCGCCACAATTTGAAAAAAAAATAAGAAAATTTTTAAAATTATTTTCATATACGACGACAAAAAAGTGAGTTGAAGATAACGTTTATAAAATATTTGCCTAATAACTAATAAATAAAAGATGTGTGTTTTTATTTTTCTCGTTATGGGTAATTATAATTAGAAAAAACGTACGCCATTTTTAAAACTTTTTAATATTTGCATTCAAATTTTTTATATTTTAATAGTTACCTCTTTATTTGAAGTTATAAAATTTGAAAGCGTATTTAATCACGTTTCAAAAACAGTTTTCAGATGCTTTCAGAAATATTCTATTTATTTGAATTTTATTGCAAAGTCGAGATGAATTGACCTACCGACAAAATAGGCCCGAGGCCCGAGTGGTTAATAGTATAGAGTACATTGTATATCTGACGCAGCTGTGTATAAATTTGCAACTGCTTTTGTTAATTAGCTGAAAAGGCGCCTAAAATACATTCGTAGAAGAGTTACAAAATCTACAATCATTCGAATAGCCGCATATTGAACGGATGCGTTTTTTTTCGTGCAAATTTAAAAATAGTTCTTTGTGTATCTATTCCAAATATTCAAGTGATTCAACATGGCTGGTATTAGGCTCTGTGAAATAAATACCATTATTGTGGAAGAATATGTGATAATTGGGGATATTACGACGTACAATACAGTGAGCCTTGAAAAAACAGTGGCAAGTTTATGTATGAAGAGGTGTTCAGACACGGCTATAAAATATAAAAGATCATCGCACGCCAAATAACGCACTCCATACAATCCCTTCAGACCGTTCAAAGCTAAGCGGTGCGCAGATCAACCATAGGCAATACAGATCTTACGCCGTAACAGCTCCTGAGGCTATATACGAAAAGTTATGCACCCCCCTCTCTGACGAAAACAGGAGAGGGGCCATTTTAATTACGGAGCTGCCTAGACCGGTGGATGACAGATTCAGTACAAAAAATGTGCATTCCGTGGGAGCGACCCCCTCTCCTACCATAGGAAAAAATATTTGATAGCGTCGTGTGAACGGTACAAAACATAGCGCTCGCGGTTCAACAGATATCTGCTCGCGGTTTATAGCCTTGTCTGAACACCTCTTAAATTAAGTCTGACAACGTACACAGTGCTGCGTTTTCGGGATTCCTGTCTGTGGTCTGTGTCATCTTTGGGGATGCTGTATGGAGGGTCTTTTTAAGGAAAGGAAGTTGGGAAAGTTCTGGGACGTTGAAAAGGCATGAGGGATGAATAGGAATCTGTGGGTTAGTGTTCAGGAGTGATAGACGTATGAATTCACCCTTCCCATTGAGGGAGAGTCCGGCTAGGGAAGTCAAAGTGTCTAACTCCCGATCCTGTCTGGCAGGCACATCTGACGCAAAGTCCGGGGCAAACCTTTTACCGTGAACCTGGGTACCTCTGCTATGTCGCCAAACGTATGTGTGTGTATGCTACAACAAAATTTCACGTTACTTACAAAAGTATCATATTAATTAGAGCATGCCGAGAACATACTTTTTAATTTTTTTAATAATTCCGAATGTTGATATTGCGGCCGCGGCCGGCCGAAAAGCTTCTGACATCACGGTACATGCGCCGCGGTATTGCAAGCACTGCCATTCGAATTATGAATAATTATTATACTGTATCGCATCGCTTGTGATGTCACGAGACACGATTGCGTTTTTTTTACCGAGTTCACTTTGAAAGCTTACTTATCGAAAAACTAATTTTACTGTCGTTTTTTTATTTATTTAATAACAATATAAAATAAACTAAAATTACAATACAATAAAAATACAAAGTAAAGTGGTTTGTTCACAGTCCTACTCACTGGGTATTCCTGTTCCGAGGCGGACTGTATGTTATTGTATGAGTGTTGATCTTGATTTCCTCATCTTCGGAGGCGTCTACTAATATCTACAGGAATTCCAAAAACTGAAAAAATCGAACTAATATCTATGAGAAGGAAAGTGTTGACGAATATCTACAGCTCAAACTGTTGACGAATATCTATGAGAACCAAAGTGTTAACGAATATCTACAGCACTGGCAGAGGTTGGATTTGCAATTATGTATAGCATATTGGAATAACGTAATATTGCGTATGCAGTTTAAAAAACTTAATTTATGTAAGTACTTATGTGTGTAAAAATCCCTAATATCGGACTATTGGACACATTTAGCTGATTAATCCAACCTACGCTCTGTAGATATTAGTCAACACTCTGAAGTTCGTAGATATTAGTTCAACATATGAGCTGTAGATATTCGTCCGACATACAGGCTGTAGATATTAGTATCTGGAGTCCTCATCTTCTAGTTTGTTGATTTTCACAAAATAAACAATAAATAAAATAAAACGTATTTATGTTTGTTGTCTGCAGGTTTCGTTGGGGTTACTTAATAATTTTAATGATTTCCTCATCTTCACGTTTACTTAGCCATAATTTGATGTCTTTTTAAAACTTTTGTACCTCCCTGGTGTTCTTAATTTCAATTGGAAGGGCATTATGTATATATTTTTGTAGCGTGCAAATAATGGTTTTTCTGACCAAAAGATGAATTTAATTTCGGGATTTTCAGTAGTTTTGAGGGAGGCGTCTACTAATATCTACAGGAATTCCAAAAACTGAAAACATCGAACTAATATCTATGAGAACCAAAGTGTTGACGAATATCTACAGCTCAAACGGTTGACTAATATCTATGAGAACCAAAGTGTTGACGAATATCTACAGCACTGGCTCAGGTTGGATTTGCAATTATGTATAGCATATTGGAATAACGTAATATTGCGTATGCAGTTTAAAAAACTTAATTTATCTAAGTATGTATGTAAAAATCCCTAATATCGGACTATTGGACACGTTTATCTGATTAGTCCAACCTACGCTCTGTAGATATTAGTCAACACTGGGACCGTCATAGATATTCGTCCGACCTTAGCTCTGTAGATATTAGTCAACACTCTGAAGTTCGTAGATATTAGTTCAACATATGAGCTGTAGATATTCGTCCGACATACAGGCTGTAGATATTAGTATCTGGAGTCGTTTTGAGGATTTCTTCCTTGTAGTGTAAGTGTGCTGGTCGGCAAGGTGCCCATATTTTTCTTTAAATTTGAGTGGTGCATTTTTGCATAGTTTAATAGTTAAGTTAAGTTAAGTATAGTTTAATAATGGTGAACATATTTAAAAATTTAAAAATTTCTTTTGATGGAGTTCTTACGGGTACCTACTTTTAGGATTGTTTTTATTATTACCGTTTGTGTTTTAACTAACTGCTTCATGTGGATGTTTGAGGCAGATCCCCGTCCTATAATCCCATATTCTACGCATGATTGGCAAAGAGCATAGTTGACCTTATATACAGTGGCGGCGTAAGGGGGGGGCGGAGGGGGCGGTCCGCCCCGGGTGCCAAGCACCAAGGGGTGACAACGACAACCCACTCGTACAGACAAAGAATGCGCACAAAATCTCCTGCTGTAAAGATATTTCAATAAATAACTACGTACTCTTGTATCTAGCTACTTACATTATCATATTTTGAAATGCGTCGCAACTATATATTTATTTTTCGAATAGAATTTCTAATTCCCTTTCTAAAACTTTAGAATCATTTTGAGAAGCTTGTATTAACACTCTAAGAGATACGTAATCCCAACACCGGCAAAGCAGGCGTTGAAAGAAGAAATTAGCGAAGCCAATCGGAAAAATCTGGAGACAGAAAAATCAGAAAAAGTTATCGGCACCTCTGGGACTTGAACCCAGGACCTTCTGCTTACATGGCAACAGCTCTACTAACTGAGCTAATTAATAATTTATCCAGACACTATCTAGATAGCCAAGGGTGGATATATGGAGGGGGGGGCAAGGGGGCACGTGCCCCCCCCCCCAGAGGGTATTTTTCTGTACTGTGGAGATTCCATCACAGTATATACCTAGAAGCTAAAACTGTATTTTTTAAAACATTTAATTTTTCGATTGTTTTGACACTTTCATAAACCTTCCTATACATACTTGAACTTGTAGAAATAAACTTGAAATATGATACGTAAGTTCATTTTTCTAACAGTAATCGTTGATTTTTTGCCTTTCCGCCCCTTGTGCCCGCCCAGAAAAAAATCCTAACAGTAATTATTGATTTTTTTGCGCGTCCACCCCTTGTGCCCAGAAAAAATCCTAACAGTAATTGTTGATTTTTTGCCCATCCACCCTTTGTGCCCCCCCAGAAAAAAACCCTAACAGTAATTGTTGATTTTTTGCCCGTCCGCTCCTTGTGCCCCCCCCCCCCCCCCCCCCCAGAAAAAATCCTCGATCCGCCCTTGTAGATAGCATTTAGTTCGGGTTTGAATCTTGCAATATATATAAAGGTAGCGGCCAATAATATGTGCGTTAAGAAAATGAAGATAAAGTTGGTAGTTCTTAGTCGAAGAATGATACAGTTAAATGTGACCGAATTGGATATAGACACCTTAGCTCAGTTGGTAGAGCTGTTTCCATGTAAACAGAAGATCCCGCGTTCGAGTCCCGGAGGTGACAATATCTTTTTCTGTCTCCTTAATAAAATCTTATTTAAGGTCCACAATGAGCCAAGCGCGGATAACCAATTTTTCTATATTATCAATTGAAAGAGAAGGGAACACAATCTTGATATTGTGATCGAATATTTTAGTAAAATGAAGTCTCGTAAGCATGTTTAGTATTTGGTGTTTTATTTTATGTAGGGTGTTCAATAAAAAAACCGCCCCGGGTGCCAATCTACCCTACGCCGCCACTGCTTATATAGATCATTTTTATTAAGTATATTGCGTATGTTTCTAAAGGAATATGCGAGCTTTGTAAGTTTCTTTGTAACACTATTTAAGTGGGAGTCCCATCGAAGATTTTCATCGATTTAAATGCCGAGATATTTTATGTTTCTAGAATATGTTATGTTATGGTTGGGCAGTGGCGTGATTGCGTTAAGTTTTTTTCCTTCACAATCATGTAATTTGAGAGCATAATCATCAACTGGTTGTCCTCTGGCCGTTAGAGAAAAAGTTAAATTAAGTGTAACTGAGTTTAGCTTAAGCCATTTTTGCACTAGTACAATCCCGTGTTAAGCTTCTTTTTAAGACGACAATATACCTACTCCAAAATATATTCAGAATCTTAACGACGTAAGTAAAGAAACCGTGTATACAATTTGCGACTCGCGACCCGTGCACTGGACGGACCTATTGTCGAATTTGCCATATCAAAGAAAAGAAGATAAATAATGTGGGAATCTTAACGACGTAAGTGAAGAAAGTATGTTAACAAATATATGCCGTATTGTACGAACGTACGGTCGAATTCACCATAGCAGGCCTGGAGATTCGACCTTTCTGCCGCGTTAATTTTAATTAATTCTGAAGAACGTGCTACAAATATTAAAAATGTGTCTCCATGTTGTCCTCCCGAAATTATTAATTCGTCGTCTAGAAAAATAAAATCTGGTGCTTACCGCTAACTTTATAGTTGAAAAACGGGTTATATAATTTTGAAATCGTTGTACGTAAAATATATTAATGGTAAGGTATTGTTTTTATTAATCTAGTATACAAATAATTTGCATTTCTTGTGCGGCATGATGAAATGATTAAATTGTGAGTTTTGAGCGTACAAAAATTATTAGGATTGTGTACCGACTTAAGCGGTTTTTATTTTCATTAAATAAGAATACAGTGTCATCGGCAAAACTAATAATTTTTCCTTTGGTGTGTAGTTGTGTAATAATGTGCGTTAAATAATGACTTTTCATTTTTTTAAATTACGAGACCACTTCGCATTGCGGTTTAAACGTTTACCGTAATTATGAATAGAGTTTCAGAGATTGACTATCCCATCAAAATCAGGCATAAGACAAAGAGAACAGTTCTAAATTTTACAAAGGACTTGCGTGACAATGTAAAATATTTCAACTTTAAAAACTATCATCAAAGTTATTTATTGTTTATTTGTATACATTTAAACGAACTTGACACGAGAGTAATTTCCTTAAGTTTTTTTGATTTATTATTTTTAATGAAGAAACAAAAATTCCTCAATACCTAATTAAAATGGATTAAATTACTGTTATTTGAATTATATCCAAATCAAATCTATTGATCTTAGATACATGAAAACTAGGATTAGCGGGGGACTTTTAGATAGACGATTTTTGAGGAATTAGCACGCGATGCATGAGTATTGGACTAATTAAACCCCCTACTTTGAATTATTGCGGATTATTGAGATCAGAAAATAATGTTTTTATTGTAAAACTTTTATTGTGGGAATGATAAAGGTGCCCTATCCTTCCAGACGGTATTTTTTTCATGTATTTAGTTTGGACAAATAATTGTCATACTGAGCGGAGCATCTCGTAGGCCCTGAGGGGAATTATTTTCCTCGGGGCCTCCTATGTGGAGCTAATATTAAAACAGTAAGCATGAAAAACGTTGGGTGTGTCATTATGGAGGACTTAGCCAGCCAAGGAATTAAACTCACGACGCCTGGATGGGACCCAAACGTGGTGCCAACTCAGTAACTAACCTGAGTATTGAACCATTGTTTCCGTTGTGTCTCAAGATCGGCCATTTTGTACGAAATATGCAGCGTTGTGATGAATCATGTTTTTTGTTCTAATGGGGATCTCACTAAGGTCCCATCCTGTATTACGAATTTGTTCTAAAGGGGATCTCACTAAATTCCCATTCTGTCTTACGACTTTGTTCTAATGGGGATCTCACTAAGTTCCCATTCTGCATTACGACTTTGTTCTAAAGGGGATCACACTAAGTTCCCATTCTGTATTACGTCTTTGTTCTAATTTATTTATTTATTTATTTATTTATTTGTACACGCCCAATTAGGGCTTTTACATAATATGATAAAATTAAAAATACATTTGTTATAATCAAAGAATTAAGAGATAACAATTAAATAAGTATCAAGTATAGATTTTTTTACTTAAAAACAAAGAGTAAAATATAGGATACACATTCATATACATTTAAAGAAGTGATTTTCTTGCAGCTTAAAAGCAACAGAATAAAATAAGGATACACATTCATATACATTCGACACATATTGAAAATTTATAAACATTTCAAATTTATCTAGATAGACATACAGATTTAATAACAATGTTTTTATAGGTTGATAGACTTTCAGTACCGTTGGTGTTCATGTAATATTTATTCCCTGTACTATGCAGTCGGTTCATTACTGAGTTTATTTCTGATTTGGTACCTGAATTGTTACAATGGTAAGGTACAATCTGACGAACCGTTCTACTAGGCAAATGAAAATTAATCAGCCTAAGGAGTTCAGGGGAGTCAAACATGTTATTAACAATTTTATACAGATAAAATAGATCAGTACATATTCTTCTTTCTTTTAATGTAGCGAGGTCCATAATTTTCAACAGTGACATGTAGCTAATATTTTCAATAGGAATTCCTAATCTATAATTTATATTTCGTAAAAATTTATGTTGGATTCGCTCGATGGATTTTTCACGAATATTGCAAAATGGATTCCAAATGGTTGAGTTGAATTCTAAATGACTTCTGACAATGGATGAATATAATATTTTTAAAGTTTTTAAATTTTTGAAATCTTTTGAAGTTCTTAAAATGAAACCCAGCATTTGCATCGCTTTAGTGGTTATATTATTAATGTGGGAGATAAATGATAATTTTGTGTCAAATATTATCCCCAGGTCTTTAATTTCGGGTACGGATACTAAGGCTTGATTGTTCATCCTATATGTGAAAATCAATGGGTTATTCTTCCTATAAAATCTCATGACTTGACACTTTTTTACATTAAGGGTTAATTTATTTTGGATACACCAATCAGAAAAGCAAATGAGATTTGATTGTAAGAATAAGCAATCATTAATATTGTCTATAATTTGGTAAATTTTCATATCATCTGCGAACATCAATATAAAGACACGAGTAAATACATTTGTAACGTCATTTATAAATATATTGAAAAGAATGGGTCCTAGATGTGAGCCCTGGGGCACGCCACTTGTAGCTTTAAATGTGTAGGACAGTTGACCTTTGATGCAGACAGTAAGTTCTCGATTAGACAAATAATTCATAAACCAGGATAGTAAGTTACCAGTTATGCCATATTCCGCCAGTTTGTTAACAAGAATTTTAAGGCAAACCTTATCAAACGCTTTGCTGAAATCAGTATATATGGAATCGACTTGTTGTCTATTGGCAAGTGCCTTTGATATATAATTTTCGTACAGGGATAGGTTGGTTAAGGTTGATCTGCCCGAGACAAAACCATGTTGGCAAGTTGTAATGATGGATTTCACGCTAGGGTTTATCTTTATAAGAATCAATTTTTCGAAAAGCTTGGGTGTGGATGATTGGATACAAATTGGACGATAATTATCAATTGCAGATTATTCCCCGCTTTTAAATATTGGTGTTAAATAACTTTTTTTCCACAGTTTTGGGAAATTTCCCGTTGACAAAGACTTATTAAATAACATGAACAATGGAATGGATAAGCTGTCTGCACAGTTTTTTATCAGAATGGGTGGAATTTGATCCGGTCCAGAACTTAATTTGGATTCAAGTGTTTTAATGTAATTTGTAATGTCAGTGAGGTAAATTTTAATATTAGATAATTGCAAATTTATATCAGAATTAAATTCCGGAATTTGTTCATCTGAAATGCCGGGTTCAAATACATCTTTGAAGAAATCGGCAAACATGTCAACAATTTCTTTTATGTTGCTAGAACTCCTTTGTTTATGGTTCATAGTTCCAGGGATCCCGGCTTCATTTTTTTTTCATAGATTTTACATGTTTCCAGAAGTGTTTAACATCATGATTTATTGTATTTTCGACTTCCATTATATAATTTTTATAACAAATTTTAGACAAATTTTTGCAATCTTTCCTGATATTCTTAAATTTAATATAATTAGGTACAGATCTATTTTCTTTGTAGATTTTATAAGATTCTTTTTTACAATTTATCAAGCAAATTAATTCTTTAGTAAACCATACAGGATACTTTGATTCTTTGTGTTGGATAAGAGGAATATTATTTGAAATTACATTAAAGAGTTGCGAGTAAAAAAAAGTCAGTATTTTGATCAATATCACCTACATTAAGATTAATGGGGATCTCACTAAGGTCCCATCCTGCATTACGACTTTGTTCTAATGGGGATCTCACTAAGGTCCCATCCTGTATTACGACTTTGTTCTAATGGGGATATCACTAAGGTCCCACCCGTATTACGACTTTGTTCTAATGGGGATCTCATTAAGGTCCCATCATGTATTACGACTTTGATGGGGATCTTAGGTCCCAACCTGTATTACGACTTTGATTTAATAGGAATCTCACTAAGGTCTACAATACACCACATCTTTTTCCAGCCCGATACCAATTAGAGACCAAAGTCAATATTTTTTGCTTTACGCGATCGCTATTTTCATCTCTATTTTCATACAGCAAACAGCATGGTTCATGTGTTATTTTCAGTGACGACAATTAAAATCGTAGATATGAAAATAGAGATGAAAATAGAAGTCGTATATTGTAGGCATTAGGTCCCATCCTGTATTACGACTTTGTTCTAATGAGGATCTCACTAAGGTCCCATCCTGTATAATGACTTTGACATAGAAATTATTTTTTCTGGTAGTAAGAACTTAATTTATGTGTTGGCGAAAGAATATAGAACATTTTCTCATACTTAACTGAAAAATTAATGTTTCGGTGATAAGGCTTTATTTTATTAGGGGTCTTCAATAATGTATCAACCACCATAACACGGGCTTCAGCCTAGCATGGTGGTCGAAAAATCCACAAATAATGTAACCATAATATGCAAGGAGTAAAAAAAAATGTAAAGTGATATTTTTATGTTTTTCAGCTAACTCCTAAAAGGGGAATGGGTGGTGTTCCAACTTCTAGAATAATGCAGAGGAAACTTGGACCAAGAAATAGAAATCAGGTACCTTCTTTGAATATCGATTTCTTGAGATACTTTTCCTTTTTTGTTTTTTTTTCCGTCCTATGTGTTCGGTATTGAAAACGATTTTCAAACATTTCAGGAAAGTAAGAAATCTTCCGGAAGTTTGCTTCCGCTCCAGCGACTTCCTGTTCCCGGAACCAGAGAGAACCAGCCCCTCGTTGCGTGGGATACGGATGAGAGGTGACAATTATACAACACTTCTTTCTTCAATCACATTCATATATCGTCTCATTCTTACTTTCCTGTTGTAGGTAAATACGAACAGTTGCACGGTCCGACTAAAATATTCGATTCACTGCTTGATCGTAACATTAATTTCCGCATCATATTATTTATCTCCGTTCAATTTGGGAGGCGGGAATGAAACGGGCGGCAATCATTTATTGGATAACCAACACCTCTGCCACAGATCACCCCAAGTGGTTCGCTACGTTTGGTGACTTAGCAGGGGTACCCGGGATCATGGAGTGAGGTTTGTCCGAGTCTTGGCGGCCAGCCCACCAGCTGCGTGACCTCTCCAACCGTACTATGTCGGTATATCGCCTTGCACCGCAATGGGAGGGACGAATTCGTACCTTCATCACTCCTGGACACACTGATCCCCAGATTCCTTGCCACCCCTCGTACCCTTTTCCTTCCCAGAACTTCCTCCCCTTCCTTTCCTAAAAAGACCCCCCACACAGCATCATCAAAGATAACGTAGGCCCTGAGGGGAATTATTTTCCTCAGTTCCTCCTATGTGGAGCTATTTAAAAAAAATCTTCTTTGTCGTTATGCCGCTCTGAGCCCAATCATTGAAATGTACATAATTTTACATGTACATGACCCAAACTCCTCAGGGATCTCGTTATTTCTGTCCATTAGTTCTGCTTTCGTCTTCCTTCTGGCAACTACTTGCCTCGCTGGCGAAGTCAGGGTTGGTTGATATCAAACCCCCACTTTTAACTACTAGCCTCATTTTCTCTGACAACTTTTTACTACCAAACTACCAACTACTATTACGTTCAGGCCTGATTTTTTTTACATTACTCCACACAGGAGGCCCTGAGGAAAATAATTCCTCTCAGGGCATATGTCATCTTTGGGGTGCTGTGCGGAGGGTCTTTTTAGGAAAAGAAGGAGAGAAAGTACTGAGAAGAAAAGGGTACGAGGGGTGGGTAGGAATCTGTGGGTCAGTGAGTCCAGGAGTGACAGATGCATGAATTCATCCCTCCCACCGCGGAGCAAGGCGATTTTCCGAGAGTGTAGAGCTGAAGAAGTCAAAGGATCCGGTTTGCCATGCAACTAGTGGGCAAATTGCCGTCTAAACCCAGACAAACCTCAACCCATGAACCCGGGCACCACTGCTAGGAAGGCACCCCGAATTCCAGTTTTAAACCAATAACCAAGAGGTAAATCAAATACCTAGTTACAGATTCTAGGGACGGGTTGTTAAACAGAATCCCTTCTCAAGTTTGTGCTATTTTCCAAGTACTGTGAAACAACCGGAATCGAACTTGCATAGAGCTTTCAAAGAACTTGAATTTTAACTTTGAAAATTGATGAATTTTTCAAATTCTGTGAAACAGCCCGTCCTAAGAACAATATGGCAGATGCTTACGATTTTTTTCGGAAAATTAACTACACTACCGACATCTACAGGTTTCAGCGAAAGCTAATAATATCCGCCCTAAAGTTGAAAAGCTTTGTTAACGTCATCCAGCGATCGTGACTTTGCTAAAATGTGGCTTTATCTTCAAAGCTCATTCATTTTTGGTTGGAATGCCTTTTGTATTATTTTTAATATTTTTGAACTTTATACGTATATGATAATAATTGATCGGTTAGTTGGTCGAATAGTCCAAAGCGTCTAGTTCCCACCCTGGTGTCGCGGGTTCAATTCTCTGCCTAGCTAAGTCTTCATCATCGCCCAAGAAACAATTTCAACAGTAGGAATTCAAATTTTGGTCACGTTATTCGTATCCTGATATGTTTGTCTTTCTTTATTCTTATTTTTAATGTAATAAAAATGACTAGCACCTTGCTTTATGCTACGCCGCGCCGTTTCTTTAAATATTACATTATTGAATTTATCTCTTTATGTAAAACTCAACAAAGGCATTGATAAAAAAATGTACAAATTAGCTATTGTTATAACTACTTGAAGCATAGTATAAAGAAGAACACACTCATAGTAAATTTAATCTTTCCATGGAATTAAAAATACTTTTTTTTTAAATTTTATTGTATTTTGTTAAAGTGGCTATTCCAAATTTACACCCTGTTACCCACTACCGATGTTATGTCTCCGCTAGATGTATAGATTTTATTTATGAAATACAACATTTTTCAACCTTCAAATATAGAAATCTTCGTGTCATTAAGTCCAGAATATAATGTGTAAAGAAAAAAAACTGAAAGTAAATCAAGAATACTACTTTTAAACTTATGAGAAATGGAAAACTAATTGTTAACACCTAACTTTAAAACAACCCAATTGCAAAACCATTTTATATTGAATTAAATAAAAACAATATTAGCGAAACTATAGCGACAATATTGGCAGTTGGCCTCTGGACTCGAACCCAGGGCATTCGGCTTTCCGGGCCACTGTGCTAACCACTGCGCCAAGGTGCGCATATTAAGGGCCCGCAACCCGGATTTTTACCGATTTATTACATATTTCCCTTAAACACGGTAAGTTTTAAAGCTCTTAAAAAATATATGTTATTCTTGAAGATAATATCTAGACTTTGCCCGCGCCGAAACGCAAACTATATAAAATTCCCTCGATAGAAAAAAATCGCAAAGTATGCTCCAAAAATTATTAAAAACACATTTGTTTCAATTATTTTACAAGTTATGTATATGAAAAAATTCACAGTGTTTCTTTAAATGCTGTTTAAGATAATGCCTGCGAGATTTTTGCTCTATTTTAAACGAGTCGTGTTTTATTAAACATTTTCGCAATGTTCGCATCAATTATGTCGCTGTAAATGTTAGCGCTCTCCTCTAACATTCGTAATTTCGTATCTCTCCATCTTCTTCTTTTCGAGCTCGGTTGCAGAGCCTTTACAATAAAATGGATAAAAATTTATCCAGATAGAATTTTGTTCGCGTTTGAATCTTGCAATCATTCATAAAAATAGCAGCTAATAAAATATACCTGTGAAAATGAAGATAATGTTGGTGGTTCTTAGTCGAAGTATGATACAGTTAAAAATGTCCGAATCGGATATCGACACCTTGGCGCAGTGGCCCGGAAAGCCGAAGGTCCTGGTTTCGTGTCCCAGAGGTGCCAACATCTTTTTCTGATTTTTCTATTTCCAGATTTTCGATTGAGTTTCGCTAATATTGTCCTCATTTAGTTAAATATTGCAATTTAAGGTTTTACTCAAAAAGTTAAAAATAAAAATAAACATTTTAAATTTACCAAGAAAAAAAATACAATATTTACCGAATCTTTGTGGGATCCTTATTAGATAACGGACGTTATCTCCTGTCAGATTTGTAAGATTTTTACATTATTTTCTGTCACATATTTTTGTTTAGATTGATTTAAACACGAATTCCTGCAAGTATGCATGATTATTTTGATGTACGTATCATTTGATGTACGTTGTATATAGAAAAAGCAAATAACAGCCATAATAATCACACAAATCTGACAGGAGATCACGTCCGTTATCTAATAAAATAACGATCCCACAAAAGACACGGAATCGCTTGGCGGAACAAGCAAGTAGTATTAGTTAAAATTTAAAGGAAAAATCTAACAAATGTTAATATTTTATTGAAAACATTTAAAAATAAAAGCAAAGATAATGTTGTCTTTAAAAATACAGTGTCTAGTTTGTATACTGAACGTCTGTTGATGGCGTCTTTTGGGAGGTATTAACTCCTATAAGAAATAACCTATCAAAAAAAGCAAAACGTACGGACAGGCTAGTAGTCAATATTTTTACATTAAAAATATATATTTGCACTAGTGTGAAAATCCAGAGAAGAAATTGGAGAATACGTTTATATGGACAAAACGCAGCCCGGTTTTTCTTAATTTCGTATTTTTCTCACACTGCTTGATGGTACATCCCTTAATTTAGTATTTCCCTTTCAGCGAGGAAGAGGTAGTCAGTTTCTTCCCTCCCCCCCGGCGCTCCCCCATGCGGCCGCCCTCCTGCACCCCGTCCCCCCAGCCGGAGGGCGCGGGGGGACCCGGGGGGACGCTGAGCCCTGGAGGTGGCGACGGGAACACGGACCCCCTGGACTCCATATCCGTGGAGGAACTGTCCCTCACGGACGAGGAAGATGAAGGGGACGACCTAGAACTTGTGATCCCACCAGGAAACGACGGAGGTTCCGGCCCACTGTTGTGCTGCGGGGCTCGTTTTTGTTGCTTACTTTAATACAACTAACTAAAATAATGTCGATAGTGTGCAAATTATGCAAATTAATGATTGTGGAAAAAAACACTTCTTGAGTTATTATTTTGGCGTTGAAATGCCACTCAAAGAAAGGAAATGTTTTAATTCTGTTTGTTGAAGTGCTTTCGCATACACAACATTTTTTTTGTTTTTACTCCTGGTGCGTACCCGAATAAATCACAAGTTTTCCCGACGCGATGCAGCTGACCTTGTGAGAAGCATGGACTTTCCAAATTTACCCCTTGCTATCCCCTTCTGCTACTATGTCTAATTTAAATGTATAATTTATTAAAATTCACACATTTTTCAAACATCTCACGCGCCACCTATCCTTAAATATTTTATTCAAATTTCAAACGTACCCATACTACGTGACCTATTCAGGGGGGGGGGGTCTTCAAAATACCACGCTTGATACAAATGAGCGGCGGGGGGCTTAGGGTTTAGAGTCTTAGGGGGGGGGGGAGACGGGATTAAAAATTGCAAAAAGTTGGTCACGTAGTATGGGTACGTTCCGTATCTTATATGTAGATATATAAAAATCTCGTGTCACGCTGTGGTCGCACTCCTCCGAAACGGCTCTACCGATTTTTATGAAAAATTTTATGTATATTTTGTAAGTATGAGAATAGGTCGTAAAGTATATTTCATACCGCTAGGTGATTAGGGTGTCCCTATCCAGAAATTTAATTTCTATTTTTTGACAATTTTTTTTTTATTTGGCATCAAAACATACCTTTAACCCTAAATTTTCACCTTCCCACTCTCACCCTCCCATTTTGTAATGGCAATTTTAGTATTTTTGTATGAACAAATTTGCGTCGTTCCTATTTCAAACAGAACGAAATAATTTATGTTGTTGAATGACAGATGGCGCTACGTCCGCCTCATTGAAATTTCATCCACACATGCGCAAGTCATTCACGAGAAGCGTCGTGTCATTTTGACATTTCGTTCGGCATTTGTGTATCACTGTGTTATTGTTATGTATTGTTGTGTTGGTGTATTTTTTGTTTTTATCAGCGGTCATAGTTTACAACGCTCCATTCCTCCAACCATCCCCAAACACTTACAATACATTCTTTATTTTTTTTATCTAACGACCAAAATATTCACTAGAAATAATTTATATGGTAGAACAAGTTTGCTGGGTCAGCTAGTAATACATAATATAGAAACCTTCGCTGGCGTGCGGACAGTAAATCACAAAATTTTAAAGAAACATTAATTTTTATATACAAAGTTAATTAATAATATACATGGATAAATTTATCAACAGATATGTAGGTACTTACATAAGTTTCCGTTTGTTTACACGTTCGTTGCCTAAGTAAAAAATAACCTTTTCCGAGGTGTAAAGGCGCAATAACATATAATAGAAATAAGGGAGATGGGTCGTGAACAGTGGCGTAGCTAGCATGGGTGGCACCCGGGGCGGATGTCACCCCCCCGGGGCGTAGTGTCACCCCCCCCTCCCCTACGAAAGTTGACTTGAGAAATTCAAAACGCTAATTTCTACTTCATAAAATTAATCCATCCTGGGGGGGGGGGTGTGGATAGAGAACTTTCAGAATATAAGCTATTCCGCCTAAAAGACCGACTGACACAAAATTCGGGGCTCCACGAAACAAAACACAAAACTCCACGGGGTTACGAAAATATAAATAACAGACCGTGTTCATGTGTATGCAATATCTTGGTTACGTATATGCAATATCTTGGTCGAGTGGCACCCCCCTTCGGGTGGCACCCGGGGCGGTCCGCCCCCCCCCTCGCTACGCTACTGGTCGTGAACCATTACTAAGTTGCCACAACATTTAATAACGGGTGTTTGTTGACTCTAATAACGTCTACCAAAGAAAGCTCGGTTCTAGCCTACTCTCAAACTTACACCAGTAAGTAATAAATATTAGAGAGGTAAAATGTCTCCATTAACCAGTTTCTCCCGATCTAATACACCACGCAGTAGGTGGGCAAACATACGTGCCACCAATACCTAGACAAACCTCACCCATGAACGCGGGCACCCCTGGTAACGTCACCATACGTAGCGAACCACTTGTATGACCTATGGCAGGGATGTTGGTATTCAATAAGTGGTTCCGGGGCGGCGGTACCCATATCTTCGCTCCAAATTAGACAAACGCATTACAGGTACCTACTGATAAACGTACCACGTAAGTTACTAATTCATCGTCTAGCCTCTTTCAAAACTGAACGAATTTGGTGTAAGTTTACGAGGAGCCTTCATTCGGGTTTGCTTTGGCAGGCATTATTAAAGCCAACAACCGCCCATTATCAAAGTATTGGGCACTAAAGTGTGACGTTGTTCACACATACTACTGTAGATTGCATAAATCCACGCACATTCCCGCCAAACGCATAACTTTTATTAGTTTGAGAGTCCGTGCAATTTGGTCGTATCACGGCTATAGTCGGCGCATGAAAGAAAGGCCATAAAGAGTGATGATAAAAAATATTAAAAATGGTTAAATAGGTTACGCTAGATTGGGGTTAACGGCTATTTTTAAATTATTTTTTTCATAGCTTTTAATGACTACTCAAAGAGGTGTTCAGTTGATTTGATTCTGAGTTGGAATGAAACCTTCCATACCATATCTCTCTCTGTGGGCTTAGAAGGTAGTTCAGTCTTTCTAACATGATTTATAACATTTAATTTGTTTCCTCTAAATATTAAATATTTCTGACTGCTTTGGAAAATTCTGGATACCTGTAATTATTGTGATTGTCCGAGAAAATTGTCATGCATGCCTCAAACCGAAAACACATTTTATCTGTTTTTTTAGATCCACATAGGAGGCCCTGAGGCAAAAATCCCTTAGGCCCTATGTCATCTTTGTGTGCGACGTGTGCAGTTTTGGATATGATGTGTGTAGGAGTTTTAGGTATGGGTATGATGTGTGGAGGATTATTATTTAGGTATGGGTATGATGTATAGTATCTTTGCGTGTGGAGGATTTTTAGTTATGAGTACGATGTGTGGAGGATTATTATTTAGGTATGGGTTTGATGTGTGGTATCTTTGGGTATGATGTGTGGAGGATTTTTAGGTATGTATATGTGTGGAGGATTATTATTTAGGTATGGGTATGACGTGGGGTATCCTTGGGTATGATGTGTGGATTTTTAGGGAAAGCTAGGAGAAGAAGTTCTGGGAAGGAAAAGGGTATGAGGGATGGGTAGGTATCTAGGGGTTAATGTGTCCAAGAGCGACGAACGTATGAATCCATCCCTATCATTGCGGTGCAAAGCGATGGGTTTAGAGAGTCCGGCTTGTCCACATCTACATAGTAGGGTATGCTGTCGGTGGAGGTTTGTTTATTCGGATCTCGAAAAGGGGAGAAATAAAGATACCATCAATAGCTCGTTCTACAAGCATATCGTCTTCCACAAGAACAAGTCAGAGAAGCGACCAATTCTCCTGAAGCTAGTCACTGTACTCGTAGAATAGATGACAAACTTTACCATCACATCAAAATTCAAAAGTTTGACCACTTAACTGCAACGTACTTTCAGATTATTAATGTCTAATGAGGCGGAATATAACTGACCCTAAGTAAAAATATCACCTTGTTCTTCACCGTGGCTTCATGTAAAAATAATTTTAATAATCTTTCTTTCCAATATTTTACGAGTACACGAAACATGTTTTTTGTTTTTTCAACACAAAATATTAAAAAAAAAACATTTTTTCTCATTAGATAGATTACCTATCTACTTACTTAAATCCAATTACACTTCCTAGGGCGGGCAGTCGGCCAAACAACCGGCCCTAAATGTTGTACGTTAATATTATGTAATAAAAGTATTTTGAAATGTGTTCTTTGAATTAATCCACATTTGTAGTAGAAATGCACCTATTAACAAAAATTTTGCTTCCCTTTTTAAATGTGTACTTAAAAATATAAATAGATGTAAGAAATAGAAAACGCACTAGTATTAATATTTTTTATGGTCGAGATGTGGATGAAAATTTTCGTATATTTAAGCAAGAATCATTGATTATTATTAACATTTTTGGTTTAATTAACGTAATTGTACCTGAGAGGCCACATTTCGAAATGAAACCAATTTTTATGAATATCTACTATAAATTAACAAAAAAATATTTGTTCTGATTGCTTTTGACCAATGTTTAAAATTGATTCCAATGGTGACGGAATTTTCAAGGTACTGAATATTTTTATAAATACGAGTATATTAATATAATGCGTAAATAGTTAGCTTTTTCAAAAAAATATTCCTTGCTGCTTTGCAGATCCTTTTATAAAATTGGAAAAATAAATTTGATATCACATCTGTGTGCTATCTCAATCATATTTCATGTTGTAATTGACTGAGCGAAGCGCATCCCCTTTTTCAACTCGACCACTTTGAATTTAACCCGTATATAAATTTGTTTGTGTGTTCTTGGTCCGTTGAAACCTGTCACAGTTCACAGTGGTAGCCGTGTTTGATGGTACCTTTTTATTCCACCAGAGCGTGCTCGTGCGCTCTCTCCGGCGCACAAGGTGTCAAATTGGAATAATCAACATGAGGCTTGTTCGAATTGATCAAGTAGTAAGTCAAGTAGCGAGTATACTTCTTCCTTGACTCGCCGAAAATCGTTGGCATTACTTTCAAGTAGAGTGTATTATTGCCCGCCGACCATTGCAAGATGACGGGCTGCTAAACGACAAAGTAAATACGCTAATTAACCATCGAGTTAACAACCTTAGAAGAGGTGGAAGAATAAATTAGTGAGATGAAAAAATAAACTATGGACATGAAAAGAGATTATATGCATCATAAATAAATAATTTTAGAGTAGCATCTTCGCTCCAACACTACAATATTTCCGCGCATCTACAAAAAAACTCTGCTAAAACGGCGGGTTCACGCACGTTATTGCGCAGGGAAGCGTGGTGGGGGTTCCTACTCGCCCTAAAAATAGAACGAAATGGATTGAATCTACTAATGAGCTGACTCACCCACTCTACTAAAATTGTAGTGTTCGGACACGTTTAGTTACTAATGTACTCGATACTTGACTAAAGTACTCGCCAAACGCGAACGGCTCTAAAAAACGAAGTTTACTGTTCACAGAACTACTAGTAATAAATCATATTTTATAATAACAAATTTAAATAGGAGAGGGAACTAGAAGAAGAAAATACTTTATTCAGTCCTTACGGCAACGCTTTCAGCTCGACAGCCGTTTTGATCCTTTTCAACTGGCTTTGAACATGCATGGAGTATATTTTACTTGCATGAATAAATATAATATTTTTTATTTGTGTTCAACTTTCAATGTGGCGTCATGTCAATAACAATTTTTTTTTTTTCACCATTTTATTGAAAATCTTATCAGTTAAAAATATAAAGATGTACATAAATATATGACTGAGTAATACTTATCATTAAATGCATACGAGTAATTATACATTTTACGATAAGCTTTTATAGTTTTTGTTAAGAAATATTTATGCAAAAAGGTAACCATATTTTTAAAACCATTTGTCTTTCTTAAAATATCTATGTATAAAGGAAAACATGTAATTTATATTATTTCGAATTAATATTTTTAATAAATCTATGTGTTTGTTGAAATGTAATAAATTTGTGAATATAAAATTTGTTCTTTCATTGAACTTAATTTCCAACAAAATATAAAATTTTCGATATTTTTATGGTGGAATAACTTATAGAGTAAAACCTTAAATTGTAATATTTAATCATTGACGATAAAATTTAAATAATTCAAATCTAAAAGCGGTGATCCCCAAGGATCACATCTAGGACCAATACTATTTTATTTTTAACTTTATGAGTAAAACATCAAATTGAAATATTTAATTAAATGAAGACAATATTAGCGAAACTCTGGAGACAGAAAAATCAGAAAAAGATATTGACACCTCTGGTACTCGAACCCAGGACCTTCTGCTTTCATGGCTACAGCTCTACCAACTGAGACAACAACATAATATATAAAGATAGCAGCCAATAATATGTGCGTTAAGCAAATGAAGATAATGTTGGTAGTTCATAGTAGAAGTATGATACAGTTAAAAGTGACCAAATTGGAAATAGACATCTTAGCTTAGTTGGTAGAACACTGTTGACATGAAAGCAGAAGGGTCTGGGTTCGAGTCCTAGAGGTGCCAATATCTTTTTCCGATTTTTCTGTCTCCAGATTTTCGATTGAGTTTCGCTAATATTGTCTTCATTTAATTAAATACTATTTTAGTTAATATTAATTTGTGAATGTTGTTATTATTTTTAAGGTCAACCAAGTTTTTACTTTCGCGTATGATATCCAAATATTCACAGCCATAAATAATATTTTTGTTATTGGCAAGTAACTTGTCCAAAGTTTTTGTGTAGCGCCAAATTAATAGTAAGTTACGACGAAAGTGAAAAAAGTCGAATTATGACATCTCATGGAATAAAAAAAATAACGACATATATGATTTGGCGTAGTTTGACAAAAAAAAATCTTTTTTTTTTTTTGCATGAGCTCCACACAGGAGGCTTTGGGGATGCTGTGTGGAAGAGTTTTTTTAAGGAAATGAAGGAGAGGAGAGTTCTGGGAAGGAAAAAGGTTTAAGGGGTGGGTAGGAATCTGGGGTTCAGTATGTCCTGGTCATCCACCTCCAAGACCTAGACAAACCTCACTCCATGAACCCGGGCACCTCTGCTAAATCACCAAACGTAACGAACCACTTGGGGTGACCTATGGCAGAGGTGTTGGTTATCCAATAACCCGGGGCGGCGGTACCCATGCCCGCCTCCCAAATTGAATAAATTAATGGAAATAACATAAAATAAAGCATTGATGCATTTTCAGCTTTGGGTTTAATCATGAATTTACATTCAGAATATGTAGCGGAAGCGGAATAACCGGACTAGGCACCAATTTATGCTATTCACAGAAGTTAATCAAAATAAATTTAGAATAGCTATTTCAAGGTAATACAACAATTAAGATTACCTAATACGTCACCACTCATCACCATAACAAGCTTAATCGATAGTGCTGACGTGCTGTGTTAAATAAATCCTAACGCCAATTTTCATTAATAACGCAATTTTAACGCAACCTTCGAAAAGCCAGGTTTACAGTCGATTTTTCGAGAAACAGCAAAATTTGAACATTAATTTTTCGGGAAATTTGAGATTGCAGAGATTTCTGAAATGAACCGCAAAAATTAAATGTTTGGATAGGTACGCAGTTCATGAAGTTTATATACAATTTGAATTTGAAATATATTCAATATGTTATAATTAGTGAGCAGCATATACAAAAAATTCATAAAAATCTTTAATGATTGGTTACGCCCATACACATACCTACACTTACATATACCTACATAGCACGCATACATACTGTCACCGCTTGGAATTGGTATTAATATTGTTGCAAGTTCCTTTTCCTACCTATCCCTATTTGCCTACCCGCCAATCTTACTCAGTCTGTAATAAACGCCCGCCGCAACATAGCCATTGTGCTTCTGCTATCGGTGAACCGCTAAAAACAACTCCTCCGTGTATCCGCTATTAAAATAACTCCGCAGTGTATTATAAAAATAAACGAAACTCGCGCTTATTGCTGTTTGTGCCTGTTCGATGGGAGCGAAAGCAGACGATTGCATTGCCAGCATACAAAGTTCTTTTATCCTTTTGGTGAGTCCTTTCCTTTCTATGCAACATGTATTTTTATAATTGGAAGCAGTGGTAATAACACAAAATCAAGGTTCTTCGCCAGTCATTTTTACACAAACACATAAATCCACTCTACACAATCATAATACCAATCAATGATAATCTTATGTTTTTTAGTTTAAATACATATTTACAACATATTTTAGATACTATTTAATTATAAAATAATAATAAAAAATAAATTATACATAACTTAATTCTTACATTCCGAATTTGTACATTTGCGTTTAGATATGTCAATATTTAAGGGAAATCATAGGATCTGGCATACTTTAATAAAAATGTATCATACATTGGTCTGCTAGAAGTGCGCGTATTTCATGAATGAGTCAATGTAAGTTTGCTCGGTTTATTATTTATCTATAATTTGATGAACACACTGGCATTTTAATCAATAATCAGACATAAATGATAATTAATACGGTGTGTTTACTTTATGTCATGCTTTTTGTTTCTACTATCTAATCTCATTCTAAAATTACCTACACCTAAAACGCACTAAAATAGCCATGGATAATCGAAATCAAATCTATGATCTGAGAAAATATATCTTTGATTGTTTATGAATAATTATATA
This sequence comes from Limnephilus marmoratus, assembly GCA_917880885.1. Lineage (NCBI taxonomy): Eukaryota > Metazoa > Arthropoda > Insecta > Trichoptera > Limnephilidae > Limnephilus > Limnephilus marmoratus. The sequence goes on along the minus strand of OU862924.1, from coordinate 26,218,895 downwards.
CCTTTGGATTTTGCAATCTGGATAATCATAGGCGATTATATGAAATATCTAGTTTTGAACGTGGTGTGTTTTATAAAATTCCAGTAGAAAATATCATATTTAATGCTCTAATGAAAAACGGCCTCTCGGAAATGAAACGATGTTTTAAATTGCTCACGAATTGTTCGTATTGTTTATTAGCGAGATCTAAAATCTACCAATTCAGTATCTAACAAACCATTTTTGGAGTCGTGTCTGTCTCTCGGGATGCGCTCTCAAGCAATAACACTGATACGTGAACTTAACGCCATTTCGAAATAGATGAAAAAATCATCCTCTCCTCTGCACCAGAATTAGGAGGGAAGGAGAACGAGCAACCAATAAGTAAATATTCTGAAAATCCATAATTTACAGAACAGTCGACCTCATATTACTAATATACCCTTTCATGCTTTTCATAGGAACAATGAGAGCATACACAAGTACCAAAACAATAAAGACAATTAAGCATGTCGCGGTCTCCCTTCCGTTGAAGGCCACGAAGAGTTGTGGTTTATTTATGCCGAGGATAAGCGTGACGAGTCCCATGATTATTGCCAGAGACCCGCAGATGGTGTGGACTGCTTTGACATTTGCTGGTGTTATTTTATCCCGCAGTTGTGGGCTGAAGAATGATAGGAATCCATTCACGCAGCTTAGCAGCGAGAAAATCAATGCAATCAGACCTGAAATTAAAATGGGCACATTAGGTACAACACTTTAGTATTTTTTCTTATCATCTACAAATTGTTTTGACACCGTAAATACCGTAGATATTCCAATCTATACATAAAATAACACTGGTCCCAAATGTGATCCCCGTGGAACGCCGCCGCACACAAGGCCGAATTATCAATTCGTCTTGTGTGCGGCAAATGATCGAAAATGCTTATCAGACTATCTATTACAGTGATTCCCAAAGTGGTCCAGGTGGACCCCCAGGGGTCCACGGGAATCTCGTCGGGGATTTACGTTGGCGTGATTAAAAAAATGGGGGTTCACAAGTTGTAAGCGGGGGTCCACGAAAATATATCTGGTTTCGATAGTAATAACAAAAATGTTGGCTTGGCTTTACCTATCGATGTAGGCAGACAATACACTAGGTACTCCAAAAAATTAAGGGAGCAAAATCAAATACAATTTTTCGGTGATTTTTGACAGGCTGTATTTCGCTGAATGAAATGGTCATATTGAGACTTTAAAAAAACATTTTGAAGATTTCAGATTCGATTTTTCAGATTTTTGGCAAAATTTTTTTGGGAGCTATTGGTCCACAGGCTTGAAATATTTTTTCATTTAGGCTGGCTTATGGATCAGATAGCCTGTTTATTTAGAATCAATTTCCTTTTTTTAAAACTTCCCTTAATTTTTTTTTAGTAGTATATTTTAAGAAGATCAGGGAATGTTACTTGTAAAAACTTGCATTTTTGATATTTAATTCTATTAAGTCTGTAATCATATTATTTTAACAAATAGAACACAAGAAAATATTTTTTTTTTCTTTTTATTTATACTACTCCGAATTTAGGTTTGGAGCTTAGCCGCGACGCAAATTTCCGTCGTTAGGTCTGATATAATCTTCACATTTTTTGACAAGTTTTGGAAATTTGGTAGAAATGTAGCAGCAGGGGGTCCACCGAATCCGGTAAAATTTTGAAAGAGGTCTACGAGAAAAAAAGTTTGGGAACCTCTGATCTAATACAATCTTTCATAAGGCACCTAACTTATTAGGGTTATTTGGGGTCGGATGGTCGTAGTATTCTAGTTAAAAATACAAATTATTTCTTTATTTTGAATTTTGTAAAATGATGATGACTTGTAAAACTGTTAATTTTTTAATATTATAAATTAATGTGTGCTCCTTTTCTCTTAATCCTAATTTACTTTATAGCGGGGTCGCCAAGACTACCTGAAAAGAATGTACACGATTTAACAAAGGGGAAAGGACGACATATGTTTAACGTATTTATTTTTGTTATGAGATATTTATTCGAACTTGTAAAAAAGAGTAGTGGAGATCGGTGAAACCCTTTTGAAGTGAAACTTCTTTAGCCCCATTAGTGATTTTGAATTCGGATGAAACGGAAATGACGTATTACTGCACCTACGAAGCATGAACTGCGCTCATTGGCGGCTTTGATAATGATGCACTTTATTGGTTGTATGAAACGGAAATGACGCTAGGTCTGAGGTCATTGGCCGCTAAATTATGACTTCACTTTTCAAGTAATGGTTGAGTTGTTTTGATAAAGTTTCGCTTCTACCGCGTGTAAACTGCACTCTATTTTTTTATAATTCTTGCTAAAAAACAATTCAATGTATTTTTTCAACAGAAAGAGTATTTCATAAAATATTTAACTGTTATTTGAAAAAATAATTGCAGCTTAAAATACATACCTGACGCTTCATTTTAAAATGGGGAAAATAGGACGAGCGTAGTAACTCTGCCAATGATTCAGTCGAAACCAATCAGTATTGGTCGCGCGAAAGATAATTCAACTTGAGCACATGTGCACAAAATTGGGTTGCGTTTACAAAAAAAAAAATCAATACAATACTTTTACCTATTTTAGCGCCGTAATTTACTTTGGTCGTTCTTGTGTGCGCCGCGCCGGTGGAAATTTCTATAAATTATTTGATATTTTTTTGCTTAACATATTGAATTTCGCAAAAAAACTACAAGCTTAGGTGTACCGACTAATATATTAAAAATTCAAATAAGTGTTACGCCTCGCTCTAATCAAAATTCAATAAATAAAAATGTCGTGTCACGATGTTTTGGTTGCACTCCCCCAAAACGGCTGGACCAATTTTTATGAATTTTTTTGTGTATTTGGTAGGTATGAGCGAAGGTCGTAAATTATATTTCATACCGCTAGGTGATTAGGGTGTCCCTATCCAGAGTCGGGTTAGTTACACCATTTACAACTAATGAACCGATTTTCATAATCTTTGATTTGTTGGATTTGTGTCCGCCCCTATAATAGCTATTAAAACATCAGAAAAATTCACGAAATATTTTTTTTAAATAAAATTCTTTTCTACATACATTTTGTCCGGAACGAATTCTCATCTTTTGAAAGAGCTGCAGCAACATTGTGATAAGTACAATATTAAATAGTGAGAGAATTCCAAAAATTCAAAATCGTCTAATGTCAATACGCTGATTGTTTTGCATTTATTCTTAATCATATAATGCTGCCCCTCTTTCTTACACACTAAATGCCAACAGTCGAAAATGAGACAAACGGTGAACACATGTCTGCACCCCTCTAAAGGAAAAATACAATAATTATAATAAATCTCCCTCACTCATATAAAGAAAATGAAACGTAATTCCCGTAAGTAAGAAAGTAATAAAATCACCAAAAATATAAATCCGTACACAACTCCATCTCTGATACTGACAAAAACAAAATACGGACAGTTGCGTCACGGATGATTGCTTCTTTGTGTAATTATTAACTTAATAAAAAAAAAACTGAATTTAATTCAGCTAATATGTTAAAACAACAGTTCTGAGGCGGTACGAAGTTTGCCGGGTCAGCCATTATATTATAAAATCGCTAAAACTCAGAAACTAGTCCCCGTACGATCAAGGGAGTTATTTGGCGTGGTAGCCCACTATCCCCCATCCACGAAGAAGGTCCCCATTTTTACCTGAACGTTTACCTGTACGTGCTTTTGAAGATATAAGGGTTGGAAGTTTCGCTCTCTAGAAATTTCTAGAACAGTGCAGAACATTCGAGAGTATTTGAGAGCATTTCGCAACATTCCAGAACATCCAGGAACATTCTGGAATGTTGTGGAAAGTTCAGGAATAGCCTGGAACGTTCAGTAACATCCCGGAACATCCCAGATCATTGTGGAACATTCCTGAACACTCTCGAATGTTGTGGAATGTTCTGGAATATTGTGGATCATTCGAAGCCTTTTTGTATGGGTGGGACTAACCATTGGAATGGGTACAATATTATGGCCTCCGTAGTCCAGTGGCTAAGACTCTTGACTCACATTCCGGAGGTCGCGGGTTCGAACCCGGCATGCGCAAATAAATTTTATTTGATTAATTTGTGTTATTTCACAATTTATTCATTTAAAATAATATATAGTATATTTGCGGCATGTTCCAGAGTGGAAGATACTATCAGTATCGCCCTGGTGTAAGACCACCATTCAGAATTGAAACGTTGCTTGAAAATGGCTTTAGCCGTGTTTAGTGACCAGATCTGAATAGCCAGGTACTTCCCAACCTTCCTCTTCCCCACCTCCTTCCCCTCCCCGCTACCTTCAGCCTCACAACATACCCCAATTGGGGATGCCATAGTCTCACTGGCTCCAGACGGGAGCAGTTGAGATTCTTGTGCGGTATTCACTGTAAAAAAAAAAAAAAAAAATATAAATAAATCCAATGTTTATTTTATCACAAGAGTCTAGACAGGTACCACATTTTAATATTAATTGTCCAGGTGAAACGTCAGTAAAATTTATTATAAACGTAGGAGCTAAACGATTCAATTACTTTTTCGAAAGAATAGACGTCAGACTTTTGGAAAAGCAAGCTGGGCACTTGTTGGATTGAGGCCTAGAGAGGTGGACCGCATTCCGAGGGTCAACGTGATTTTTCCGTTTTCATATTAAATGTAGAATCATTTAAAAATAATTTTATTTGTGTAGTAATCTTACGTAACGTGAAGTGTTTGTCGACCGCGTGTACCGCTAATTTCGTATTTAACCCGTCTGCTTGTTTAGTAATAAATACGTCCCAAAACATGTAATCGCCTTATACTTTCATAAGACCAAAAACGTCCCGAGCGACCTTACATTTTAAAAGCTATATATCTCTCTTCCTCTCATGCAAACATATGTATTTTTTCTTTTAACCAGAAAGAGAACAAAATAATGCTTCTTATTGTCTTAGAAATATGAAAGCTATCTTGCATAGATATTTTACAATCTCGATCCAAAGTGACAGTTTCAGAATATTCGCGCAAAACTGAGGCTTCTGGTTTGTGAGGTGCGAATATATTGAACCAAGCAGACGGGTTTTAAAATGGTGTGAAACCATAAGCTAATTGTCCTATTAATATTATCTGTGTTACGACAACTCGTTGTCGATTATTTTCCTCTCGACTTAAATGGATCTTTTCGGTCGAGAAAATAATCACGGCACACACGGTCGACCGCGTGTACCGTGGATCTCGATCGGGTTTTATTCCGTAGCGACTTACATAGCTGTATCGTCCCGCAGCGAGTGGGAAGTATAATATTTTATCATCAAACTTAGAGATCCCTCGATATACCGTCTGCCGGAGTGTTTTCTTTACATGGAACGCGGCTACCCTGTCTGCAGCACTGGACCTGATCAGACCCCCGTTGCACCCGGCTCATCACTGGAAGACGAATGTTGGACAGCAGCACCTTTGGCGGTAGGTCTTCCGTTTTGTTCTGGAATGGAGGGTCACACATCTTACATCAATCCTCGTTGCTATCGGTCAAGTGTAGCGTTCTAATTAGATAGCTAGGTAATACATTTGGTCGATCCTGAGGTAAGCTACCAAATAATATTATCTTATGTTCCCATGTTATAACTGTATTTAATTCTTAAATGTGATTTGTTATTCAAATGAATACCGTTTATCATTTCTAATCCTTAGTATTGACTATAAAGTGTGTATTTCCCAAGGCCCTGGTAGAGGATTTTGCTCTTCCCACTGCTAGCCTGGTCCATCGACTGGTTCATCTAATTAAATAAAAGCTAGCTGATTCGGACAACTTCGCACATTACCTACATTATCGCTTTTATCGCGTAATCATAAATACCTGCACATTACTCCGGTAATACTTTTTGCTCACCGCTGTTGGTGAAAATATTAACAAAAATGATAATTAATAATCTTAATCAATATTGCCGTTCTTCATAAGAACATAAAGCAAGATCTGTCGTGGGTTCGAACGTCAGCTTAATCTCATATCAACTCCCTGAGCGAAGCCGAGTACCCCAGCTAGTGTCATATATACACTAGTAGACTTAAGTATGGACACTTTTCGAGACTTCTTGTATCTCGTCGTTTGCCTTATAAAAAAACAACTTATTTTGTTACGGAACCCTTCTAAGATTTTTTTTCGTATTCCTTGTGCTATAGTTGATTAATAAAAGTACCATACGATATTCCATGTGGTGATTCAAAATTCTTATCTCTCTTTATGAGAAATGGGAGCAAACGCCTTTAAAATAACCAATTTTTGAGAATAATGTTTTTTAGTTTTGGCAACCCTACAATATCTCGTCTTCTGTCTAAACCAACTACAAAGTGCAGAGGATCGTCATGTGATCCAATCAGGACACTTTAAGATGCAACACGATTAAGTTTTACACCCGTATTAGTCAGTCATCCATTAAATAAAAGTGATATTATTTTTTTTTATAAATATTATTAAAATGGCTCCTAAGGTGCCAAAACGTACCGATTGGTTGCCCAAAGAGAAGCAGAGCTGTTGCACTTTGTGAAAAAGGCTACACATACGAAGAAATTGCAAAAATATTGGGTGGAGAAGCTACCAAGTATGGAGTAAGAAAGATTTGCCAACGCTGCAAGGAGTCTAAAACTACAAAAACAGTCCGAAAATCTTCCAAAATCCAAAGGTTACGCCACAAAATGAAAGGAGCATGTGTTGCCTTATCCTGCAGAACTATCGTCAAACATCCAAAGATAATAACAAGGTCGTTAAAGCTGCTGGACTCAATATTACTGATATAAAATTTAGGAAGAAATTTGACAAGAATAATAAAAGTCTTAAAAAAACATTAAACAGAGGCATAAACGGCTGAAATAAACTGTAACACATAAGGAATGGATCTCAGAAGACTGGGCAAAGGTGATACCGAGTGATGAGACCAAAATTTTCACTATTGGGACTGATGGAATCTGATTTGTTCGTTGCCATCAAGTTGAAGATGTGATACCAGAATGCACTACCGCGACAATGAAACTTCCTCTGAGTGTAATGGTGTGGGCTTGCATAATAAGGGATAGTTTTGGACGTCTGGGAGTGGTAGAAGGCACAATTAAGGCTAAATGTCATTAAAATGTGATTCTGGAGCCAAAATTTATGCTCAGCATAATGATTTGTTCGATGGGAACCGCGGTAAATGCAATTTCCAGCAGCATGCCACACAGCAAAACGAGCATGAAATGCTTACAGAACCACCATATTGTTGTTCTACCTTGGCCAGGGAACCATCTGGTCTTGACTCCTATTGAAAATCTCTGGTCTAGAATGAAAATACTGGTTTCAAGTCGCAAATCCAGCAATAAAAGAGAAATAATTGGAATAATTTTTTCAAACATGGTTACATGTCATCAAACCTGAAAATTAGTGACGTTTTGTGGACTCCATGCCTAGAAGACTTTGGGAAGTTATTAAACTTAAAGAATTTCCAACGAAATACTAACGTTAAATGTTATTTTGAAATATTATGCAAAATCTTCGAAATTAATAAATAATTTGTGTTTTGCCATGTCGTTGTTTTATTCAGCATTTTTGTTATTTTTCTAAGAAAAACATATAAATTTATTCAAAATATAACAGTATAATATGTTGTTGAATCAATTAGCTAACAAAATTATACTTAAACTCCAACGTGATTTAAAAAAGAGCGAATGAATATCAAATATAAGAAATTTATGAAAAGTGTCCATACTTAAGTCCACTAGTGTATGTTTTTCAGAGCAGGTTATAATATCAAAGAAAGAATATCCTTAAAATTATCATGTTTCCATTTATTATTGAAAAGGAATCGTCATGATGCATTATTTTATGTTCAGCAAGATAAGCAAAAAAATGATAACTAATCGCTAAACAAATCATTTAGACACAGGTAATGGATTAGACTATGTAATATTTTATCCATATTGACTCAAAATGAATAAGCAAAATATTAGTAACGCCTTACCTACAAAAATTCGAAGAACGCTATAATGACATTCTCGAATCATCCGGAATAAAGTGCTTTTGATGATATTTTTAAGAATTTTCGAATAAGTAACATTGATTTATAGACACTTAATTTGAATTGTAATCTATTTAATTGGTTTTTAACGACAGGAAAATGCTTATCTTAAATCTGGTGTCAATTTAAAAGATCATTATGACATTGGCATTTAATTTCACTGGATAAAGCATTTTACCTGGTTTTAAACTGAAAAAAATATGTATAACTATGCAGAAACGGGAAACTTTGACGGCAAAAGGGGATACAATTGAACTCGATTCCTCTTTCATCTATTTCCCATTTACATTTTGTTAAATGTTTTTTCTTATTAAATAATGCGCGGTGGTGGAAAATAGCTTCCTAAAATTCCCTACAGGCTGTTAGAGAAGTGTTTTAACCTTTGGAGACTGCGGCAAGAGAGGTGGGTTTGCAAATCAATGAAAATAAAACTAAAATCATGATGCAAACCAGAACCCCACACCGCAGAATAAAAGATAAAGTGAAATTTAAAGACAATTATAATTTCGAAGTGGTCGAAGAGTTTACCTACCTGGGCTCCATCATAACGCAGGACAATGAAGACCCAGTAGAAGTAAGAAAGCGCATTACAGCCGCTAACAACACTTACTTCGCGTTGCTGCCAATGTTCAAATCTCGAAACGTCCATAGGAAAATCAAAATAACCTTATGTAAAACCATTATTAGAAAGTTCTTGGCCTATGGATGTGAGGCGGGAACACTGACACCAAAGTCAGCGGAACAGCTGGACATCTTCGAAAGAAAGGTACTTCGAAGAATCTTAGGAGCGGTGCGAGAGGGAGAGGCATGGAGAATGAGCTCTATGATATTTACCAAGCTCCCAGACTCACCACCCATTTAAGGCTCTAAAGATTAAGATAGGCCGGACATATGCACCGAATGCCAAGCACATGAGTACCGAAGAAGGTTCTAACAGGACACCCGGGAGGTAAACGAAAGGCGGGCAGACCTAGACTGAGATGGGAGGATGATGTCAGGAAGGATGCAAGAGGATTACTCCATGTTGCAGATTGGAAGATGACGGCCGAGGACAGAGGGCGGTGGAGGCTTATTTTGAAGGAGCCCAAGGCTCGAAATGGGCTGTAGCGCCATAGGAAAAGAAGAAGAAGATGGAAAAATAGCTTCCATAAAATACTACAACACCCCCAATGTTGTCAGAATCATTCTCTTCTTCAACAATGAACATTTAAACAAATGTACAGAGTTGACATTAGTCACGTGAGAACGGCTCGTTTCTACGAGCTTTACGGTCTTTACGATTTCTACGGTCTCTTCAAAACCTATATTCACTCCTTCCTCTCCTCAAAAAACCCTCCACACAGCATCTTCAAAGGCCCCGAGGAAAATCATTTTCCTCAGGGCCTCCTGTGTGGAATTAATGTAAAAAAAGAAAGGGCATGTATTTATTAGGATACAATAATGTTTCAGCCAAGGAGCGTAAATATGTTAGCCTCTTAGTTACAGTTAACCTCATATCCCATGAACAGTGTCGAACTTTGCCTTAGGATTGACCTAGATTAGCTCCTCTGAAAGACGATGTGACCAAAGGTATGGTAGATCACGATCAATATCTTCCACAACAATGAGTTGTTCAGCAGAAAGTGAATTATGGAATATGTTCGGTTACAACAAGGTTTCAGCTTACCGCACATCCCATTAGCAGTGTCGAACTTTGCCTTTGGAGCATCAAAACCTAGATTAACTCCTCTGAGAGACGATGTGACCCGAGGTAGGGTAGGTCACGATCATTATCTCCCACAACAATGATTTGTTCAGCAGAAAGTGAATTCTGGAATATGTTCGGTTACAACAAGGTTTCAGCTTACCGCACATCCCATTAGCAGTGTCAAACTTTGCCTTTGGAGCATCAAAACCTAGATTAACTCCTCTGAGAGACGATGTGACCCCAGGTAGGGTAGGTCACGATCAATATCTTCCATAACAATGAGTTGTTCAGCAAAAAGTGAATTCAGGAATATGTCGAACAGTTTAAGGCTCTGCAACCGGGCTCGAAAAGAAGAAGATAGAGAGATACGAAATTACGAATGTTAGAGGAGAGCGCTAACATTTACAGCGACAAAATCGATGCGAAATGTGCGAAAATGTTTAATAAAACACGACTCGTTTAAAATGGAGCAAAAATCTCGCGGGCATTGTCTTAAACAGCATTTAAAGAAATACTGTAAATTTTTTCACACATATAACTTGTAAAATAACTGAAAAAACGTGTTTGTAATATTTTTGGAGCATACTTTGCGATTTTTTTTAATCGAGGGAATTTTATATAATTTGCGAGCATTCAACAAGTGCATCTTTTCGGAAACGAAATTTAAAAAAAAAACATTTTTTTACAGTATCCTGGTGCTTAAAGCCTTGTGTAGGATTTGATCAAGGGAACATGGAGGCGTTTAGGAGCCCCCCTGGACCAGAAACCCGGGGCGGGCCGCCACCCCCCCCCCCCCCCCTTAGCTCGTCAGTGCCTAAACGAAAGCCAAATACTAAGTTTGGAGATCGCGCTTTCGAAGTATCTGGGCCTAATGCTTGGAATAAATTCCCCCTGGAACTGAGATGCATAACAAGCCCAACAGAATTTAGATAAAAGCCAAGAATCTACCTTTTTGGGCTCTCATACCCTTAAAGTAAATATACCTGTCTAGTAAGTATTATACTTGTATTGCCTATAATATCTCTTAATCACATTTTTCTTATTGTATTAAATTTATTTTGATTGAAGATACATATCCTGATCAAATTGTTGTACCGCCCATCATAAAATTTTGTTTTTTTATTTCAAAATACGCCCATTAAAAAATATATATTATTATTAAAATGTATATCAAGATTAAATAACATGTGTTAATTATTTCCTCTGCGTGCGACGTAAATCATCCCTCAGGCCTATTTTTTCGGAAGGTCAAAATATTTCCGTTTTGTAATAAAATCCAAATATACAGAATATTTCTGACCTCACGTAAAAACTATAAACTGTTTTTGAAATGTGATGAAACACGCTTTCAAAATTTATAATTCATAATAAACACATAAATTTCAAAAATATTTTTTTTTTAATGCAAACATGTAAAAGTTTTAAAAATAGTTCATCTTACGTTTTCTCTAGCTAGATAGAAGCTAGCTGATAACGAAAGAAAAAAAAAACGCCCACAGACAAATATTATTAGGCAAATGTTTATAAACGTCGTCGTGTGGGGGTGTTCAGACACGGCTATAAAATATAAAAGATCATCGCACGCCAGATAACGCTCTGCATATCCCTTCAGACCGTTCATACCTAAGCGATTTAAGCGCAGATCAACCATAGACGAAACACATCTTATGCCGTAACTATATGCCAAAAGTTAAGCGCCCCCCACTCCGACGAAAACAGGAGAGGGGGTCTTTTTAATTACGGAGCTGCCTAGACCGGTGGATGACAGATTCAGTATAAAAAAAGTGTATTCCATGGCCGCTCACTAATTCATCTAACCCCTTCTCCTGATTTCTGAATTTCTGAGAAACTAAAGCATTTATTAATATACCAAATAAATGTCGTTCTAACCAACTCGATATATACCTATGTATATATATCTATAAAATTTGGCCCGGTTGGAGCGCGGTTGATTCCGATCACCGGGTAGGAATCTCAAAACTCAGTCAAAGTTTTTGAGTTATAAAAGACATTTGAAATAAATCTTCTTTATACAAATTAATAGATTGGATATAGATGATGAAAGAAAAGCGCCCGTGTGTGACTTTGTTTTTAATGAAAATCTACAGTTTCATTCCGAGATTGATTTAAAAATTTTGGATACTTGTCTTTCAAAACAATAGAAAAGCCACCCCATACCCTTACATCCCAAAGCAGAATAAAGCCTGCTAAAGGCTGCTCAGAAGGAACTCCAGATAACAGTATCTAATATAATGTAAGAAGAATTTGACTTACCGCATATTCCATGGGCTGTGTCAAACTTCGCCCCATGTGCGTCAAAGGCCAGAATAGCACCGGTGAGAGAAGAGATTACACCCAGCAAGGCCAGTATCATGTGGACTATCCTCTTATTCTGCCTGGTGAGTACAGTGCCCATGGGACCGTCGTTGCTGAAGGACAAAATAGCCTCGACCATCAGCAGTTGGTACTGGAATGATAAACCACTTGTTATTATATCATTTTTTAGGATTAAGCAGAATAAATCATTGTGTATTTGTCAACCTTGACATTGTCACATGCGGACTATCAGCACCATTCAGATTTAGATTGATTGATTTGAATGGTCCCTAATAACTTATTGCCGATTTTCAACATGTTGTTTCTGTCAAATTGTAGTATGTTTGATTGACCATTGTATATCCGAAAGGCTTAACAGGCTTAAACCAAATTTTGCTTCATAGAATTTAAATAATGTTCATCAAATTTCGAAGTTAATTTTCAAATTCGGTTAATATTTCAGTTTTGTGAAGCAACTGGCCGAAAATGATAAAATAACAAAAATTAACTTTGATATTTGTTGAAATGTTCAAATTCTGTAAAAGCATCATAATCGTTAAATGTTAAATATTTCTGTAAAATTGTGAATCGTTGAAATTATCCTCTATCTTTAGTCACGTCTGTGTTAATGTGATGGCGTTGACCGTTTTTCGAATTAAAACGTTGAATATAATGGGAAACTACCAATAATTCTTCGTCATTCAAGAGATACGTTTAAAAGATGTCAAAATTTAGTAATATCTTGTGTTGTCTGGTAGATATCCTATGTTTACATATGAAATTATTTGCTCGAAACAAACTCGATTGCCAACAAGGGAATTACTAATCCGCGACGCGGCGTCAGAAACGTTGTTAAATATTTCCTCGAAGTAGATAACACTATTTAAGGTTAGATAATCTAAAATAATCTGCAGTGTTCTTATACCATTATGAATATTTTTTGTTAAAAATCTTCTTGATTCATTCATTTCATTGCTTTCAGATTTGTGAAATATCTCGTAGCAAAATAAAATTTTGGCTCAATTATCGTACAATTTTGATTTATCGAACATAATTTAGTGATTTTTTTGCTCATTGATCAACTTACGTTTTTCAGATATGATTTTAGATTTTCACAGCCAAAAGTATTTTTGTTGTTTGCAAAATACAAGACCTACTGAGGTTTGCAAAGACCAAGTTTCTTCTGGAAACTGATGGAGTATATAAACTCAGTTGTTCCGGATGTGATTAAGGTCTATGTGGGCCAGACAGAGCGGACGATCTCCATAAGGATATCGGAACACTTTCGAGTGCCATTACTTTGGATTTGTTCCTGAAGTCCTGGGAAGACCCAAAACCTATAGAGCACGCCTAATTACAGAGGCAATTGAAATTCATAAAAATCCTATTAACATTAATAGAGACGACGGATATCTTGGTATCCGGTAATAGACGGCTACACCAAAACTAAATGCAGAAAACCATCTTGAAGTATACTGTAATGCCAGCTTGCAGTGGAGTGGAGCTGGCAACACAGTATTGCTTCGAAGTACTTAAGCACACATTTCACCATTAACATTTACACATCTGCCCTGATGATGGACACTGTAACGCTGTCCGAAACGTTGGCTAAAGGAGGAGGTAGCGCAACACGGCATAACACCCCAAAAACAAACAACAAAAAAACTTACGTTTTTGATCATTGATTAAACTACGTTTTTGGTCATTGATCAACTTACGTTACTTCGCGGGTAGATCGCACTGTCAGCGGTACAAATATCTTCCATGTCTCCAATATTGTACAATAAATTAACCAATTGGCCAAAATTTTGTTCAATTGGACAGAAATATGTGTAATTGGCAAATAACATGAATATCCAGCAACAGTTGCACACATTCACAAATATCCACAAGCCTTTACACATATCCATAAACATTCATAAATCTGCAAGCCACAAATGTCCTATAATATTGTCGAAATGGACTTAAAATATTGTCCACAAATACCGAAAAATTACCACAAATATCCACGATTTTTGAGGATTTAATTGATGAAATAAACATCCAACGTATATACACATAATATAGTTAACTAATTAAAACAATGAGAGACGGCAGATGTCTAATACTGTCAAAATGAATCAAGTCCTTTTTTTCTTCTCGAAAAGACGAAAGATGTGTAAACTGGAAGAAAAAATGCAAACAAGGGGTTCCACAACAGTGTTAAATTGTCCCCATAGACAATGGGTGGACATTGTTCGCCTAGCCGAAAATCCTTCGGGGTATGGTGGTATATTCGCCGAAGTTCTAAAGATATAAGAGTAGTTTCATTATATTGTGGCCCACATAAAATAGGCAACAAAATAGGGTTCGATAAATGACAAAATTCGTGCATTTGTGAAACTTTGGTCATATATTCATCTTGGCAGTATAAATGAAGATCTGCAGAGTCCGCCCAAAATAAAATGGTGGAACACTCCTCTAGGGGTGACTCCCTGTTGTTTTCATGTTTCTTCGCTAAAAATCTATTGTATATCACCAAATATAAATACAATCGGCTTAAGGGTGGTTTCATTCGATACAGTAATAATGAAAACATATTAAAGGATACCTCACTCGACCAACATTTTTGACAACACGTAGTACAAAATATCTCTCCCTCCCAGGTAGGACCTCGAGAGGGATGTTCCAAGACTTTATTTACGAGGGACTCTGCAGATGAAGATATGTTAAGAAAAGTATTAACATTCAGGTCATCAAGAAAGGTCGAGGAAGTAAATAGTCTTATTGAATAAATAAGATGCGGAGGATGGTGAGGGCTTCTCGAAACTAAACACGGCCTGCATAAACAGGAATGAACTCCATGACCCAAACTCCAGTTTGTATTTAAAAAGAAATTGCATTATACAAAAATTTGTCCAAAACATGACAATTCTTTTTTCAAACATTCTTCAGGCTGATAGGTACCATAATATTGATAACTCCCGTTTGACAGCTCATAGTAGGAACTAGCGACGTTTAGGTTCGCTGGAGTGGGCTTTTGAACTCAGGTTCTTCGCGGGAAGCGGATCCTAGTCCTACTCCCAGAGAACCCGGTTCAGTACTCGGACCCAAACCGGTCAGCGGTCCGAGCCAATCGCGAGTGGGGAGCAGGTCCCGGGTTCGAGTTCTTTTGCGGGTTCCGACTCTAAAGTCCAGCTCCTGTCGAACCCGTGCATCTCAGTCCGAGCCACTCGCAAGTCGGGAGTGGCTCCCGGGACCCGCTCCAAGAACTCGAGTACTTTAAAAGGAAGCACGTCTCGAAAGCCTCCGACAAAATGCAGAATCGATTCATGCAAACTTTGGCGGGAT
Organism: Limnephilus marmoratus; assembly: GCA_917880885.1. Taxonomy (NCBI): domain Eukaryota; kingdom Metazoa; phylum Arthropoda; class Insecta; order Trichoptera; family Limnephilidae; genus Limnephilus; species Limnephilus marmoratus. The sequence continues at coordinate 26,203,530 of OU862924.1, read as the reverse complement.
AAAAAGGTGGTAACCAGAAAGGCTATCGTCTTGAACGGGAACCGAAACTTAACAAACAAATTTACAGATGAAATATAAAATTAATCAATAATGTACATTGTAAACTTACCCCACAAACTGAGAACATGATATGAAGTTGAAAACTGCCCACTACTCTTCCCGCTTGACTACCCAGGGAGGCCGCGGCAAAGTTAACAATCATGAACACCACCAAACCAACTATCAGGTGTTCTATCACATTGGCCAGTAGCCTTACAGCCAACCACCAGGTGGAAGTTCCACTTGAACTCTTCTCTCCCATTTTACTAATTACTTGAAACGAATAATAGTAATATAGCTGGGAACGCGGGAGGTGCAGGACCAGATTTCGTCGTGGAGGGAATTTTTGGTTTAGTACATGCTGCCAGACGCCATAGCAAACCGAATGAAACTGATAACTGATAACGGTAATTAGCGCATTTTCACCTTTTTGTCGTAGAATTATTGTAGTCAAATCTAATCTCTATTAGTCACGCATTGGTACATAAATATAAATACTTACACATTTTTGCTCGCTGACGGCGAGAGATAAAATATTAGCAATTTATTAGCAATTTATAGCTAACTACTGGAGACATGTCATGAGTTTTTTTAAGAGTCTTACATATTAGTATTTTTTTTTATTTTAACGGCAAAGTAGGAGCTTTTAAATACAAGTACTTATTCGTATTTATAACATAATAGTGTCCATGAGATGATTTTTCACAAAACACGTAGGTATGTACTGTTCTAAATTATCAACTACATGTTTTTGGCACCTCCTTAAAATACTCTGGAAATGTGGTAACCATTTTTTTAATGGCTTTTACCCCAAAGGAGTGTTCTGGCCAGTGTCAAGTGAATGCTTTTGTGAGTGTAATTTTTGGTTAATATTAACTAATTTAGTTTTAATAACAAGAACCTAATTACTAACTGACTGTATCGATGACCTCCAAGACCTATTAAATCTTGTTAATAATGCTGGTGAGCAACTGGGCCTAACAATCAACGTCAATAAAATTAAATGGATGACATTTGGATGATTAGATCACTCTAAATCAGTGATACAGTTAAATGGTTGCAATGTCGAAAAGGTGGAAAGATTTAGATACCTCGGCAGTATTCTCACGGAGACTCTTGACCCAGATGTAGAGGTTAGATGCAGAATTGAAGCAGCAAGAACTGCGTTCATTAAAATGAAATCCCTCTTCTGCAATGACAATATCAGCTTAAAACTAAGGCAGAGAATGCTAAAATGTTATGTGTGGTCGGTCTTGATCTATGGATGTGAAACATGTACCTTGAAAGTAAATACCATGAACAGGTTACAGGCTTTTGAAATGTGGCTTCACCGGTGAATGCTCAAGGTCCCATGGACCGACATGATCACCAACATAGAAATTCTCAGGCGGGATAGAGCAGATATAGAACTGCTTACATTAATAAAAATCAGGAAAATGTCATATCTGGGTCATATACTTCGAGGGGAGAAGTATCACTTGCTCCATTTAATATTGAAAGGCAAGATAGAGAGTCGCCGAGGGCCTGGTAGGAGACAAATGTCTTGGCTGCGTAATATACGAGAGTGGACCGGCATTAGAAGTGTGGAGGAGCTATTCCGGGCAGCGCAAGACAGAGAGACATTTTCAAGAGTGATCGCCAACGTCGGGGGGACCTGATACGGCACACAAAGAAGAAGAACAAGAACCTATCTACATTATATAATAATACTATACAAATAATAATAATAATACACAAAATTAATACGATAAGAGATGATTTTAATTAAACATAACAAGGAAATTAAAAGATATGCTGACACAATTTGTTGTGCGTAAAAAATAAAATAAATAAATGAAACTTAACTTACAGTTACAAATTGATGCTATTAATATTCAGGAAATTAGCCAAGACTTTATACACGCGTTTGTTCACAGAAGATAACAGGCATGCAATGTTGTAGGGAGGCAATATACCCGAACTGATTAGGTGAGGGATGAAATTTTTGTATGAATTATTTATAGGGCAACTGAAAAAAATATGATTAAGATCCTCTTCACCAAGACGACATTCACACATCGCAGAATTCTTACATGAATTTTAGTCAGGTGAACATTGTGGCAGCAATGCCCTATCCGCGTGGGGGAAATGGAGGATGTCGAGAATTTGTTAAAAGAAAGTCTGGAAAACCACGGTTTTGAAGGAATCGTTGGCTGAATTGTGAAAAAGTTATATCCTTTTGTTTGACTAGATTCTTCCCAATGATTCTGCCATGTGGAAATCATGTTTTTCTTCAATTCAATATTCTTCAAATTTAAAAAAGAAAAATACATCAAGAAATCCTTTTATAATAACTACTATCAATGAATTATAAATATTATCATTCCGTCCCCTCTTAGATATTATATTCCCTTTCACAGTACGTTCTACCACTCCCTCCCCCCCCCCCCCGTCCCTCTTCATTAATCGCTACGTTTGGTGATTTAGCAGGGGTGCCCGGGTTCATGGGGTGAGGTTTGTCTAGGTCTTGGAGGCAGATGACCTGGACACACTGAACCCCATATTCCTACCCACCCCTTAAACCCTTTTCCTTCCCAGAACTCTCCTCTCCTTCCTTTACTTCCCTAAAGATGACATAGACCCCGAGGGAAATTATTTTCCTCCGGGCCTCCTGTGTGGAGCTCATGTAAAAAAAAATCCCTGGTCACGCTTCATCCCCACCTCAACACTATATATGTTCACCCATTGTTTTGTAATGAGAAATTGGTATACATTTTTGTTCCGAAACCGGTCGGCATTTAAAAAATAAGTGGTCCAATATTATGTGATCTGCTGAAATTAAAAATTGCTTGAAATTAAAAATTGTGAAATCAAAATAAAACAAATGAATTTATTTAAGACTTGACTAGAAATACTATCAAAAAGTGAAATCCTTTCACGAAAAGTTTTCTCCAAAAAATAAATTTTAATAGTTTTCCCGAAGAAGTAAAATGATTCTGTAAGCAGAATTCTTATCTGAACAGACTTTGCAATAGTTACAATAGCGTATTTTACAAGATGGACATTTTCAATTCCGAAATTATCAAATACTAGCTGAACCCGACCACGCTTCGCTGTGGCTTTGTCTGATTTTAATTATTAGAGGAGTTAACAAAAATGTCTAGCAACTGTGCATTTTCCAAGAAGACACATTGCTTAATTGAATATCTGCTGTGACTATGCTGTAGTGTAGAATATAAGGGAAGAAAAAGAACATTCGTAAATTTTTTTAAATTATTATTTATTCAGACCTTAAATGCTTTTAAAATATCACTTTATTATAGATTAGCACCTATTAGTGTCAGCAATTCTTCATAGTTGATCATTTCTGCGTTGCAAAACTATGTCGCGAGGATGAAATTCTTCTCCAACCATGACAATTCCCACCTCATTAATTGTCGGCGCATTATATCGTCTGACATGCTCACTTGCTGGTGTTTGATCAGCACTAATGATAATTTTATGGCTATCTGATGGCATGAGATCAATTGCATTTTTGAATATTCAAATTAAATTATTTTTATCAACTAACATTTACCTTTAACTACTCAACAATATTTCTTTTGACTTTATTAGAGATTTGACAGCGTGCGTTCAACTGATCATTCTGATCTCCCATGAAATATATTTGTAGAAATTTATGTTGATTGCTGTGAAAAGGAAGCAAAGAGCCAGCTTTATGGTAAATTTGTTCCTGAATTTTAAACGCCGGCATAAAATTTTCTGTTATAACGTTAGCGCCAAATGAAGTCATCTGAAAACAATTCGAAGCATGGTTATTAAAAAGTTGCACTTGCATTCGTCTTCGGCGTTGATCTATTTCTTCTTGACGTTGTTGAGATGAATGTGCTGCTCGTCTTCTTCGCGCTTCCACTCGTAAGCTTTTAAGTCTTTCTTCCCGACGATTCGCCAGTTATCCTGCTCGCCTCTGAATAATTTTAACTCGAACATGTTCATTATCGTCTAAACGTTCTTGATCAGTGCGGTTTGATCTTCTCTGACGATCTGCGTTTGCGTGTCGAGTACGACAGCCTATGTTTGAACGTGAGCGAGGCATCCCACGAATGGTGATCAACTTTGAAAAACTTACACATCAATCAACCGGTCACAGTTACACTTTTTTGACCCTTTGAAAATTTGTCATATATAATTCGATTTGGTAATCAGATTTCTTGTAGGTTTTGCAAAGTTACGAACTGAACAAAACAAATGAGTGGAAAAAAGTTCGGTGTTTGGGAGAAATTCCTAAAAAATAAAACTAGTTATTTTTATACTAATTTGGGGTCGGGGAATCCGAATCTGAAAGAATTATGCGGCGGCAAGTAATATTAACAGAATTACACGACTTTAAAAATTTTTATACACATACAGGAAAATAGCCATTTTGGAAGTATTCTGATTCCTAGAAAATCAAACTAGTTATTTTTATACTAACTATGGGCCGGGGAATCCGAATCTGAAAGAATTAGGCGGCGGCAAGCAATATTAACTGAATTACAAGACTTTGAAATTTTCTATACACACACACATGAAAATATTCATTTCGGAAACATCTTGACACACGTAGTACAAAAATCATAGAAAAACAAGAAATGTAGAAAAACATATGCTGGCAGTGTTACCAGCTCTCAAAAATATTTATCCCTATATCAATAAAGTAAAACTTTCCGACACGATAATTCCTCACATTACGTTACATTACGTGTGTCAAGATGTTTCCGAAATTAATATTTTCATGTGTGTGTGTAAAAATTTTTAAAGTCGTGTAATTCAGTTAATATTGCTTGCCGCCGCATAATTCTTTCAGATTCGGATTCCCCGACCCCAAATTAGTATAAAAATAACTAGTTTTATTTTTTAGGAATTTCTCCCAAACACCAAACTTTAGCCAATGAGTGAAAATAGTAATGTAATTTGTTAGATAAAATTATACTTTTAAATCCGATTAAATTCTTTTAATTCCTAATTGAAGGTATCATAAATTTTTGTGACTTTTAATAAAATTAATAAAATGGCAACACTGTCTAGAACTGTCATTCCGTTTTTGGGTAAAGTTCGGTTTATGGGCGAAATTCCTAAAAAATAAAACTAGTTATTTTTATACTAATTTTGGGTCGGGGAATCCGAATCTGAAAGAATTAGGTGGGGGCAAGCAAATATAAACTGAATAACACGACTTAAAAATTTTCGATACACAAACAATCTTCAATAAATTAATGACACATCTTTTTATGGGCGATACTCCGAAAGAAGAAATTTAATTATCTTTATACTAACTTTGGGCTGGGAAATCCGAATCTGAAAGAATTAGGTTACACTCGGCAATATTAACTGAGTTAAACGACTGTACAATTTTGAAGTTACACACAATCCAACAGGAATTTTTTTTTTTAGAATAAAGATCATAGAAAAAAACTAAAGATAACATATTACCACATAATATTAAGTGTTGCCATTAAGCAATTATATCAATAACGTAAAAAAACATGTTCATAATTTCAGTAATTATTTTTTATAAATTTTATTCACTTTTGTATCACAAACCATGTTACACAAACCTAGCGTAGCCGCTAAACTACTTGAAAACTGGGATGTTTTTTGCCGTGACGCGAGTAGGCGCTATGAAGGGGGCACTTTCTTTTCTATCACAAACCATGTTACACAAACCTAGCGTAGCCGCTAAACTATTTGAAAACTGGGATGTTTTTTTGCCGTGACGCGAGTAGGCGCTACGAAGGGGCACTTTCTTTTCTATCACAAACCATGTTACACAAACCTAGCGTAGCCGCTAAACTACTTGAAAACTGGGATGTTTTTTTGCCGTGACGCGAGTAGGCGCTACGAAGGGGGCACTTTCTTTTCTACACAAACCATGTTACACAAACCTAGCGTAGCCGCTAAACTACTTGAAAACTGGGATGTTTTCTTGCCTTGACGCGTTTTGATTTAATTTTAGGGTCACATTGATTCATATGGAAGTATCGTGTCTGAAAGTTTTACGTTGTGGATATTATTGCTTATGGCAACACTTAATTTTGGAACATAAAAAATCTTTGGTTTTTTCTATGGCATTCAAAAACGTCAAAATGGCCTGTAAACTGGGTATGAATTGAAAATGTTTAAGTCGTGTTATTCAGTTTATATTTGCCTGCCCCCACCTAATTCTTTCAGATTCGGATTCCCCGACCCAAAATTAGTATAAAAATAACTAGTTTTATTTTTTAGGAATTTCGCCCATAAACCGAATTTTTTCCCCGTTTTTTACTATGACAAATTATGAGTCAATTTAAAACGCATATTATTATCCTTTTCCTTTGGAACTTCCAAATAAAAAGTATGTATAAACGCTCTTCTGCTAAAATGCAATGTTCTGTAAAAATTTTGAGTCAATCCATCGATTACTTTCCTAGATTAGCAAACGCAAACATACGGAACCAAAATTTTTATATATATAGATAAGGGGTTCATAAAAGAGTATTTCTCTGATGTTTCATGAATATGTTATGTGTCTATGTTTCTTATGTTTCTATCGTTTATACTTATAATTCTGTTACTATTTGATTTATATGTACAACCTGGCTTCTTACGGTTACCAATGTATTGATATTTTTATGTTTTACTTAAATTTTAGTATCATATAAACTTTTGTTTTATAAAATTTTTGGTCTCATACACTTATTATAAAGTTTATTATTTCTAATGTTTTATTATGCTGTTTAATCAGATGTAGTCACGAGAAGGAAATCCATTTTATTTTGGCTATATGAACATGTACAAACTGGAAAACTGTAAACTGTCGATTTCCCGAAAATAAATAAAGTAAAAATAAAATTAAACAGAATCAGTCACGTTTTAAGATTTTCACGGCCAAAAGTATTTTAGTTATTTGTTTTTGGGGTGTTACGCCGTGTTGCGCTACCTCCTTCTTTAGCCAACGTTTCGGACAGCGTTGCAGTGTCCATCATCAGGCAGATCCGGCAGATCCGGTAGATGTGTAATTTTTATCTTGATTTGCCCTGATGATGGACACTGTAACGCTGTCCGAAACGTTGGCTAAAGAAGGAGGTAGCGCAACACGGCATAACACCCCAAAAACAAAGAATGAAAAAAAATAGAATCGGTTTTATTCAAGAAAAAGGAAAATGAATTTTTAAACTGAAAACTTCATTTCGAACTATGTTTATATTTTTTTATTGATACCACATTCTATAGTTAAGGTACTATATTATTGTGTAAGTACTCTATTCTATAATATAACTTTTTACTCCTACACCAAACTCAATAACTAATTTACTTCAATGCCATATAAATACTTAAAAATATGGATGTTCACTATTTTTCTTGTGTCATTGTTTTGTGTATTATTGTAAAAATATTATAATTTAAATAAATAAATAACAATAACAAAAAAATCTTGTTTCTTATCAAGAGTAGAAATAGTTTGTCGTAGATTATTCCGAAATATTTACGTTTTCAAGATTTAATGTTGTTAATTTATTTTATTTTTTAAACATTTTTATTTATTTATTTATTATAAAGACAAAGTAATACAATATGACAGGAAAAAATATAAATATTTTATAGAAAAAAGAAAAGTCCCAATAAACTACTTTTTAGTAGTTTGTCAATGGGTGCTTTTACTTTGAAGATATAAATAAACTTATTTTACTTTATTTTGCAGTTAGAATTTTTTTGTTAGTGTCTAATACAATTTTTTTCTTTCGGCGAGCCAATTCTTAAACATAATATTTGTTTTACCATTTGTACATTTTTTAATTTCAGCAGGTAACATATTTAATAAATTTGGTATCATGTAGTCCAGCGTTCTTTGTCCATATTTGTTTAAGTGCTTAGGTACAATTAGTCCTTCATTTAGCGTACAACGGGTATTGTAAGTGTGGTCCAGTTTATGTATGTATATCATATGCTGAGATATAATTTTAAATAAATAATGTTTTATTTTATAGAATTTAAAGTATTTCATATAAATCGTTATAGGCCAGTTGCTTCATGAAACTATATAATTTACACTACTTGAATAAAACTTTCAAGGTACTTAAACATTAACTTTGAAATTTGATGAATTGTTCAAATTTATTGAAAGACCCCCTCCATGGAATAACAAGACTTTGAAAAAAAAACCACCCGAAGGTTTGCTTTATTTTGTAATTTTTTTAGAATAAATAAAAAAATACCAAAATCTTTTTCAATTATCAGCTATAAAAATGCAATCTCTTCAAAAATTTTATTATACATATTACGAGGTACTGAAAGTATTTTACAAGATTTCCCATTTAGGGTATTTTTGAAGGCTTAGCAAAGGAGGACCCCACGACCCCACACTAACTTCATGACTTTGTAATCTATGAGTACGTAACTGGTACTAGTGCAGTTCCGCCGAATTGTTCAGAGCTGTAGCCTGCAGGATAAATATTGCACTGACGGTAGGCACCCCCCGACAGGTACCAGAAGCAGAAACTTTTCACCAGAGGGTAAAAAAATCATTCTCCTAAAAACCTTTTAATATTCACATCAAGCCGAATCTTTTTGGCAAGAAAAAGTAAGGAATCACCAAATGTGTCTCGTCATTCAATAAATTGTCAATCAACTTTATCGGTTTTAAATCTTGGGTAAGAGAAATGGAATTTGGTGACAATTAGGTAGGTACGAGGCAAGTCATATTTTGATTTTAAATTATCTAACGATGGTATATTATTACGACATCCATTTATATAATAACGATCAATACATAGATAATGTATCTATCGGACAGAAAATTCCTCGAGTCTAGACAAAAAAATGTCAAGTCATCAAACATAACATGAAAAAAAAATACGAGTGAAAATAAATAATATAAAATACACACGCGGTAGAAGTGAAACCTTCAGAAAACTGAAGTAAACAAGAGTGAAAAGGCTACAAAGCACCGCACAAAGAGGAGTCCGATTATTCTATCTTATTCTCTCGCAGGTCCTATGGATTGTGTTTGTCTCCTTTTAGTGTCGCTTTTTCGTTTCATTGAGTTTCAAATCACAATTCGATAAAAAAGTTTTAACTTCAAAAATAAAAAAAATATAGATTATTCTTGAAGCTAATGTCTACACATTGGCCACGATTAGGGAATGCAATCCCGCAAGACCATGTCAATCCAGGTATTTGCGGGACTGAACATTCTTAGTCCCGCTGGATCCAGGTATTTGCGGGATCCAGCAGGGTGGACTTAGATATCTAATCAATCGTATAATAAAGACCTAATACCCCAATCTACCAACCTTGTTTTTAGAGTTTTAAATTTTTACCTAATCAAACAAGTTCTTTGGGACATTTTAAATGGTTTATTAATATACCTTTAGTTAGACATAGGTAAAATTTAAGTCATAAATTGGCAAAGAATAAGATAAGACATAAATTTACATAACAACTTAAATTTAAATAATAACGTTCACACGATAAACAATATTCTTGTACAATAAGCATCACAAGTTTAAACATTATTTTGGAAATAGCTTCGTAAAAAAGTTAAAATATTACTTGTGTCGTCTGATAACGGCTTCTGATATTGGACACAAGGTAGCCAGCGCAGCGGCTGAAAAAGCTCGTTCAGCTTCCACGCTGGTTGGCCCAATAGTCATTAGCGCATTGTAAGTGAATTAAAGGTATGTGCCTTTTAATCCACCGGACTCGAAGTAATTCATTTCCTTCTTTATCAAAAACGCAGAGTAACACGTATAAAATACGCTTCTCTGTAATCCCGCCAGTCCAGCGGGATCCCGCAAAATTTTCGACCGAGATTAGACCCGCAAAATGTCTGCAGGATCTCGGTATTTCGGGATCCCGATATACCGGGATTGCATTCCCTAGCCACGATATACGAAATTCCCTCGATAGAAAAAAAGTGCAAAATATGATCAAAAAATTATCATAAATACTTTTTTCCGTTATTTTACAAGTTATATGAAAAAAAAATGTGTTTCATTAAATGGTATTTAAATCATTTCCCACAACATTTTTGCTCTATTTTAAGCGAGTCGTGTTTTTTAAACATTTTCTCAATTTTCGCTTAAATATTATCGTTTTTAATATTAGTGCGCTCCCTCTAACATTCGTATTTATATATCTCCCCTTCTTATTTTTGAGCATTGGGGCATTAAGGGCCCGCAACCCGGATTTGTACCGATTTATTACATATTTCCCTTAAACACGGTATGTTTTAAAGCTCTTAAAAATATATATAAGTTTTTCTTGAAGATAATACCGAGACTTTGCCCGCGCCGAAACGCAAATTATATAAAATTCCCTCGATAGAAAAAAATCGCAAAGTATGCTCCAAAAATTATTATTAACACGATTGTTTCAGTTATTTTACAAGTTCTGTGTATGAAAAAGTTCACAGTGTTTCTTTAAATGCTGTTTAAGATAATGCCCGCGAGATTTTTGCTCAATTTTAAACGAGTCGTATTTTATTAAACGTTTTCGCAATTTTCGCATCGATTTTGTCGCTGTAAATGTGCTCTCCTCTAACATTCGTAATTTCGTATCTCTCCATCTTCTTAGAGCCTTGTTAGAGCCTTAATACCCTAAAAGTATCCATGAACGCTGCTATAAATAATTAAAAGAAATCAAATATTCCAAAGAGGTCACATATCTAAAATTCTGATAAGCTAATTAGATTTGTGACAATCTTTTTATCTAAATCTAAATCTTTTTTCACTATTTCACTTGTTCAAGATTGGCACGCGTTCAAAATGTAGATAATATTGTTTATCGTTGGTATTCAGATTTTATCAATAACTCGTGTGCATGCTAAAATCTTTTTCATGTAGAACTTATTCATTGAGAATATTTACTATTATTTCCTTTAAAATGAATTGGTGGAAATAAATTTAGTCATAAAGGTTTTTTTTAATCATGACTTCTTATCAAAAAAATACATAGATAATTGTTGACAATATCACGAACAATAACCAGTTACTCTTCTTCAACGGAAGCAATCTTCCGAACAGGCGCTCCATTGATATGCTTGGTGTCGAAATCAGAGTTATGTAAGTTAGCCTCTCAGAAACTGGGCGTGCTGTACAGGGCCCGCAGATACTTTAATAGTACACAACTGCTAACCCTGTAGAAATCGCAAGTGCACCCCACGGTTCAATTTGGCAGCCACCTCTGGTCTGGATTCCCAAAAAACCTAAAAAAAAACCTCTTCCATTTTATAGATTCTCAAATGGATTGCAATCTTTAGAACACAGGCGTCAGGTGGGAATGCTTTCCTTGTTTTACCCGTATTACAATGGAAGATAGGAACTAGCGACATTGATCCCCTCGGCCCCGGTGGCGTATTTCCAATCCCTAACGCGGTTGAGTCACTCTAGCGACTGAGCCGCGTTAGGGATTGGAAGGCGTAAATCGCCTTACAAACACTACCGCATTTCAGTCGCGCTAGTGACTGAACCGCGTTAGGGATTGTTATGCATAACAATCCCTAACGCGGTTCAGTCACTAGCGCGACTGAAATGCGGTAGTGTTTGTAAGGCGATTTACGCCTTCCAATCCCTAACGCGGCTCAGTCGCTAGAGTGACTCAACCGCGTTAGGGATTGGAAATACGCGCCCCGGTGTTGTAGGGAAACACACCAAACACATTTGGCACATGAGAATTGGTCGTTTCTACGACTTGTTCTTGAGTTCAACAGCTCGGCTGTAACGATTTACCTCACTCTGTATTTCTTCACTCCTACAACTCCTTCCTCTCTCAAAGAGACCCTTCACACAGCATCAAAGATGACATAGGCCCTGAGGTAAATTATTTTCCTGAGAGCCTTTCCTGGAGTTGTTAAAAAATATATTTATATGTATACCTACATAATGTCAAATATGAATCAACGGATAATGGGAAGGTACCTACTCAATAATAAAAAATAATATTTTATAATATACGCGATATTATTGACCAAATTAATAATGTAATCAAAAATTGTTAATAAATTAGCATCAAAATCTAATTCTAATGAGGTACTTAATTAATTTTTTTATTTTTTTATTTTAAGTTTACAAATAAATGTTTTATTTTTTTTATTTTTTGTTTCATTTTATTTTTATTGTTCGACAGAATATTTCCAATTACAGTACAATTTAGTTGTCCTATCAGCATTCAGGCAAGTGACTCTTCAATAATATTTTTAAGGCATATAAAGAACATCCAAATGGTTTGCAATTTCATTTAACAGCACCACTCCACTCGTCATGCTATGCTTTGCCAAGACGTCTGTTCTGCCGTTCGATACTTTAAATAAGTCATGATGTCGACTTCGGCTGTAGTGTCTGGTACATATAAATCATGGCATCCCAGGAGAAATGGGCTATTGATGAAATTATTCCAAATTTTGAAAGACAGAATAGCAAGACTTGCTTTCCGTCTAGTTTCTAGACTCACAGATTCAGTTTGCTCAAGTAAGTCAATATGGTGCATGAATCTTGGATAGGTTCCATGCTTCCGCATATAAACATACCTGAGTAAATTCTTCTGGATTTGCTCTAACATATCAATGTTCTTCTGGTGGTACGGCGCGCAACCATCGCTCGCGTACTCCAGCTTGCTTCTCAGTATGCCCTCGAATAACGCTAGCATAGTTTCTTGGTTATCAAACTGCTTACAAGTCCTGATGATGAACCCAAGAAGTTTGTAGCAAGACTGAGTGAGCTGCGATATATGGCAAGAGAATGTCAGTTCGTTATCAAAGACGACACCGAGATCCTTCACGGCTTTTACAATATGTATATATGATTCTTTCCAACCTTCATCCTAACCGATGTTTGGAGATCTGAATGGCTAGGTACTTGTTAACCTTCATCGTAATCACATTTTTATCAAAATAGGAGACCCTGAGGAAAATAATTTCCCCCAGAGCCTGCGTGACATCACATATTTTGCAATTTTACATTTAAAAATAATAGCTCGTAATATTTAAAAATTTTCGCCAACATTTAATATCGTCACGGTCATTTGGTCATATTTACCACAACGGAGGGGGCGTAACGGGATACCACGACGGAAGGGGCGTAATGGGATAGCACAACGGAAAGCTGATAACCCCCCCCCCCCCCCCAAAACCCTTGTCACACTTCTCTATTCCCCCCCCCCTTAAAGTGTGACGTAATTTATGGATGGCCCCTCTTTGGGAATGATGTGTGGAGGTATTTTTTAGGGACAGGACGTTCTGGGAAGGAAAGAGGTATAAGGGGTGGGTTTTAGAGGTTAGTGTATTCAGGAGTGATAGACGTATGAATCCATCTCTCTCGCTGCGGTGCATGACGGTGGGTCGAGAGAGACCAGCTCAAAGAGTCTCCCCGAACCGGCCTCTCCTGAACTGACCCGCCACGCAGTTAGTAGGTAGGCGTAACCACCGCCAAGATCTGAACACACCTCACCTAATAAACCCTGAAAACCTACTAAATCATCAAACGTAGCGAACCTGAAATTACGACCTTCCTGTATCCACTTCCTCCAGCCTCACAGCATACCTTAATATTTGGGAATGCCATAATCTCACGGGCTCCGGTCAGTCGCATGGCACTCTTGTGCGGTATTAACTAGATTAAAAAATAAAATACAATAAATTAACATGATGATATCAATCACTTATCGATTTTTCGCTCCGGTAAACGAGCCTTGCCGATGTGTCATCAACTTTTCGCGCATGTGCCATATCAATTTTCGTAATCCAAAGATTACGAAATAATCATTCTAAATTTTCTGTTCATGAATATAGATTGTGACGATAGGAAACCGGTATTTCGTGTAGTACCTTTCTATGACGTACAACCAATCAAACAATCAATCTAATTGAAGGTACTTACTTAACAATAGTTTATTATGTACCTACCATCTCTAATCTTTTTAACTCTTAGTACATCTTGACAACGATAACATGAGACAAATATAGTGCAAAATTAATCCCTAAATAACTGTCTTACTAGATTCTTAGCAGTTTATGCCGCGAAGTCAAGTTTTTTCACAATTCCGACTTTACGCGCCGGGTAATATTTACGCCGCGTTTATTTTGTTTAGTAAAACTTTTGCAGTACATTACGATACCTATAAGTTATATGTATATTAAATTAAATTATTACATGTTTATAGTAGTAGCATAACGTAAGTCATTATTTTTTTTTTAAATTTTTATTTCTGCTAGGGCAATCCCGATGAGTTACAGAACTTATTTTAGGACAGGGGGATTAACAATAAATAAATAAATAAATTTAATTCGAAATTGTGTACCTATCTAAAATAATGCTGATATTTATTTAATAAGTTCTTTGATATTTGTTTACACATTTCAATAGGACATTATTATTATTTTCTGCATGTAAATTATTTTCTCCCATAAACACGAGCTCCTAGAACTCAACTTATGGAGTAGTAGAATAAAATGTGATTTTTTTATAACCTTGCATGGATGATTACAAATAAATGGAAAAGAAAGGGAGGGAAAAGGAAACAATACAGAACAGAACTTTACAAGAAAATTACATAGTTTCATCCTTAAACGTACTTAAAAATATTATTTTAAAGCATTAAAGGGCGTTCAGACATCTAATATAACCGCGAGCAGGTATCTGTTGAACCGCGAGCGCTTATGTTTCGTGCCGTTCACACGGCGCAGATCAAATATTTCTTCCTATGGTAGGAGAGGAGGTCAGATGAATTAGCGAGCGGCCACCTGTCTGTCATCCACCGGTCTTGGCAGCTCCGTAATTAAAATGACCCCCTCTCCTATTTTCGTCGGAGTGGGGGCGCTTAACTTAACGCTTGGCATATCGCCTCAGGAGCGGTTACGGCGTAAGTTGTGCATTGTCTATGGTTGATGTGAACGGTCTGATTGTATGGAGAGCGATATATGTTGTGCTATGATCTTTTATATTTATATGCTCAATGTGAACGAGCTCTAACTTTGAATTTTTTATTTTTCTGTACTCCCTTGTATATATCTGGAAGTGAATTATATAGTGTGTAGGTAATATAGTTTAGAGATTTTATCCCATATTTTGTAGTGTGCATTAGAGGAACGTGAGTGTGTATTTGAGGAACATGAGTGTGATGCAGTGGCGTAGCGTAGGTGTCAGCCGCCCGGGGGGAGGAAAATTTTGCCGCCTTCTTATTTACCGCAGTCCAATAAAAATTACGTTTATGAATTCTACTACAAACGTATAACTGCTCTCGGAAATCGAATTTTTACACTGTGTTAAGAATACAAGGCAGATTTTAACTTAAGATTGATTCTGCGTAAGAGTTCCAAAATAATAATTATACACGGAAAAGTCAAGTTCTCAGAATTTTGCAGCAAATGGTGTGCAACTCAAATGTAAAGCTTCACTCGGTGCACGATGAATCTGCAACTTGTTATTTAATTTATCTTTATATTCTGAACACAAAACTGGTTTAAATTAAATCTGAATGCGGTGATTTAAAATTACACTCAGAACATGAAAATGGTTTTTCTTTAATTCTGGCAGTACATAAATAGTCTGCAATAGGCAGATGTCTGCCGGATCTGCCCTGATGATGAACACTGCAATGCTGTCCGAAATGTTGGCTAAAGAAGGAGTTAGCGCAACACGGCATAATACCCCAAAAACAAATAACTACATAAAAGTAGTCTCTGTTTAAAATGATTTTTTCTAAAATCTTTCTCTTCTAAAAGCCTTTGGCACAGTCAAAAAAAATCTTATATAAATTGTAGACAACAAAATATTTTAAAAAATCCTCCCTATTGGAAAAAATTTATGCGACAAGTGGAGTTCCACAGTGTTCACAATTTGATCCAACATGGTTTACCTTGATCATAAATGATATTACAAAAATATTTCAAGATGTATCTATCTTACTTTTGGCTAATGACCTTAAAAATTTTAGAATTATTCAAAATATTTACCATTATAACATTCCACACTATTAATTTGGTGCAATGAAAACGGACTTTCGTTGAATATCTCAAAATTTCAAATAGTCAGATTTTCTCGAATAAAAAATCCAGTCATCTATAATCACAATATTGATAACAATTCTCTTGAGACATTAACACAAATTATGGACTTCACAAGGCATCACTTTTCAATCAAATCTTTCATTTATTAACCACATATTGGAAATCTCTAATAAGGGCTTACAAATGTTGGGATTTATAACTAGACTAATTATACATTTCAACAATATTAAGTGTATTAAAGTATTATATTTTGCCTTTGTTAGAAGTCAACTTGAAAACAGTTCTCCCGTCCGGAACCCACATTATAATATTCATGTACAAGCAATTGAAAGAATACAAAATAAATTCTTACACTTTCTTAATTTTAAATTGGGTACAATTATGTTGAAATACAACACTCTTTAAAATGAAATGAATATGATTAACGATTTTCACAGGCTTGGTATTTAAATAGTTCTACATATATTTAAATGTTTCTATAAATATATTAAATGATGTAATTGATAGTCGAGAATTGCTTACATTGATAAGCTTTCGGATTCCACTACGTAATATTAGAAATCAGAATTTATTTCGGTGCAGAAATTCTAAAACTATTATAGGTATTTCTCTTTGCCTAGAATACTAATGGAGGGAAATAGTTCTTTAAGTCACTAAATAAATACAGAATGTTATTACTGAAGCAATTCAGTTATATACAGTAAACACTGTGTAATTTTTACTATATTTATGTAAAAGCCCCTAAAAGGGGCGTTAAAATAAATAAACAAATAAATCACTATAAACAAAATGAATACCCAAAATAAATAGCAAAAAACCTCTTTCCCGGGGAAATTATAAATGCTAAGCTAACAACCTAATTAACCCTTTGGAAGGCTGTGGTAAAATAACCACCACATTATATTTCCATCATTTGCAAACGTACTGAAGCAATATCCTTACCATAAACATGTCACAATGTGCAGCTACAGACCAAAGATATTATCAGCAGTTAAAAGATATATTTTTTACATTAACTCCACGCATGTCATCTTTGGGGATGCTGTGTGGAGGGTCTTTTTAGGGAAAGGAAGTAGATGAAGGTTTCAAAAGTAAAAAGGTATGAGGGGTCGGTAGGAATCTGGGGATCAATATGTCTAGAAGTGATGGACCCATGAATCCATCCCTCCAACTGCGGTGCAAGGTGATGAATCGAGAGAGTCCGGCTGGAGAGATCAAAAGATCTCCCTCAACCAATGTATCCCGATCCGGCCTGCCACGCAGAAGGTGGGTAGACGCTACCGCCGCCAAGACCTAGACAAACCTCACTACTTAGGGTTACCCATGGCAGGGATGTTGGTTATCCAATAAATGGTTCCCGGGGCGGCGGTACCCATAACTGCCTCCCAATTAAAACTCTCTGGAGTGATAGCTGTCAATGTTACTCTGTGTCAGTTGCACGTGAGTTTTGCGAGTTTGTCATTTTATGAAGGAAGTTTCATCCAGAATGTCTACAAAAAATCGGGTAAATATTTTTTATTGAGTAATAATTTTATAGGTTTGGAGTTGATCAGTCTACTTTGTAAAAATATTAACCTTTAAAACAAACTGAAATATTATTTAAAATAAAACAATAACTTTGTTAAAACCACTTTTATTTTTTATACTTTATTCCGACCAGGTTTCGCCACAACCGTAGCTTCTTCAGGGCAGTAAAATGCTCTACTAACATTAAGTTACATGTGTGTTATAGATAATATATGATTTAACAAAATGGGCTGGACTCCTCAAGTGAAGGAGAGAGAAGGCGTAAGTGTAGATGGAGAATTGGGAAGGGAACGGGAGAAAAAAAATGTACTTGTATGGAAGAGATACGTTGACGATGTGTTCTGCGTTTGGTTAGGAACTTCCTGCTACTAATAAACTCCTTCCATAAATAAATTAAATTCACCACAGAAATAGGTCCCAATTCTACCTTAAACTTTTTAAAACATCACTTTTATTTTATATACTTTATGCCGACTGGATTTCGCTACAACCGTGGCTTCTTCAGGGCAGTATAATACTCTACTAACATTAAGTTACATGTGTTATAGATAATTATATGATTTAAAACCAAATGGGCTGGACTTCTCAGGTGAAGGAGTAAGTGGCGTAAGTGTAGATGCTACGATTGTAGCGAAACCCGGTCGGCTAAGTATAAAAAATAAAAGTAGTGTTTACAAAGTTATTGTTTTATTTTAAATTAAAATGTCACATCTGCTTCATATGAACAAACGAAAAATTGTTTATTTCAATATCATAATATTCTAAAATGTAAAAATGTGCAGATTCTAACCGGGCTTCGTGTTCGTAAATACTCGACGATTATATTTCGGCAGCCCGAAGAAGATTCGAAAATATCAGACGTGTCGGACGTCAGTTAATCTATTTCGTAACATAATCTTTCAATTTTTGTAAAACACTAACAAAATTAAGAATTTAATGGAAACATAAGAGTAGGGATGTCGAAAGTGAAAAAAAATATCGATGTATCGATATTTATTAAAATATCAATATCGACGTCGATATATCGAGGAAAAAATATCGTGTATCGATATATCGGTCAAATTTTTAAAAGATTTTGCGTTTTTAAAATAATAGTGTATTCAGCTTAATATTGTCAATAGTATTTTTTATACACAATGTGCTTATTAATGTACAAAAATCTCAATACAAATGAAGGTATTTTTATCAGTATTCATTTTTATTAGGTAATAATTACAAAAATATCAAAAACTAAAAAGCTGTCTTCTAACTTATATGTAAACTGAGACGCATACAAAGTTTATATGCTTCTCAGTAACATTCTATTGGCGTATTGATCTGTCAAAAAGGACTTCGTGTTTGGAACAAGGTATAGTCAATAATCAGTGATCACTAATAGTAATGCAAAGACAATAGATTTGTAAGCTATTAATAGTTAAAATTTCAACCGCCAGATGTCATGACCCAACACGGTTACTTTTTCCGTTCGTTCCTGTACGGTTTTTGTATTCTAGTGACTTTAGTTGCATAAATAAATAAAAATATCGTTTTTGGTACAATTTTCGATATTGGATATTTTGTATCGATATATCAAAATATATCGGCTAAAAATATTGATGTATTGAATTAAAAATATCGATACATCGATATATCGATATATCGATACTTTTTCAACAAGCCTACATAAGGGTGTTTGTTACTTGCGATATTTTGGGTTAACTTTGTGAGATTATAACATCTCTATTTGTATTGTTGCATCATTGATCGCGTCTCTGTTTCCTCTTCTGGCCGCCTGCAAAGATATCATTGCCAAGCTAAGCCAATACCTACCTACTTCTGCTGTAAACACGTGAAAACTTTAGATGAATTACGTCGTTGGTGAAAACATCACTCCACTTTATCTTTATACGTTATCTTAATCTTTTGATTAATATATTTGCTGACAATGGTTTAATCCACGATTATGGGTTGAATAGTTATGTAAGGAATACTCGTAATACCTATACATGATTTAATTTCGTCAGCGAGATGCTGAGATTATCTAGTAGACCCTTCGATCAATAAAGGCTACGTCAATGAGTAGACCACTATTCAGAATCGAAAAGTTATTTTTATAATTGGCTTTAGCCGTGTTTGCTGACCAGGTAGCCAGGCACTTCCCAACTTCCTTCTTTTCTATCTCCGTTTTTTACGTTTTGAAGATAGATACAAATCATATCTAATGATGCCGCACGAATTAAAAGGTACCATAGCTCGTCTAGCTTTTTTCTTCAAATTCAAGAGATTTTTGAGGTCCGGCTTCGGACACAGGCCTTTGTTAAATTTTGTCAGGTTTGCTGACCGTTGACGGCTTCCACTTGTCCGAAGCCTGTAATTCTCTTCAGGTCGTCGACCCTGACGGCCTTTGTGGATGAGGGGGAAGGCTCCTGGAGGAGAGCGATCCGGAGATCGCTAGTAGCGATGTGTAGGTTCAGCCGGAGTGGGCTCTTGAACTCGGGTTCTTCGCGGGAAGCGGAACTTACTCCTTTTTTAAATCGACTACTCCCAGAGAACCTGTTCCATGACTCTGACTCGGACCCAAACGGAGCCACTCGCGAGATATGAGGGTTCTTGTCCGGGTTCGAGTTCTAGTGCGGGTTCCGGCTCCGAGGTCCGGCTCCGGCTGAACCCGTGCGCACCGGTGGCCGAAATAGTACCCAATACCCAGTCCGCACCCAAGAACTCGGACCCGGGACCTGCTCCTAGAACTCGAGTACTTTTGAAATGCACGCCTCGGACGCCTTCGAACTCACCCATCTCTAGTTGCGAGTTCAAATCCCGGCGTTAATAAATTTTATTTTATTAATATCAATGCTTCAGAGTGGAAGATACCCTCAGTATCGCCCTGGCGTAAGACCACCATTCATAATTGAAACGTTTGCTTGAAATTGCTATAACCTTGTTCGGTGACTTGATCTGGGTAGCCAGGTACTCCTCCTCACTACCTTCAGCCTCAGCCTCACAACATAAACCAATAAAATTGAAAGCGAAAATGTAATTTCGTCCACCGCACCGTGCCCGTCAAAAAGGAAACTAAACTACTACACGGTGCGACCCCGGTGCGGCCCAGGTGCGGCCCCGGTGCGGACCGGGTGCGAACCCGGTGCGGCCCGGTGCGGCTCCGGTGCGGTCCCGGTGCGGTCCCAGTGCGGCCCCGGTGAGGTGTTGTTGCGAGGTCGTTGCGGTAATGCTATCTTGATGTTGAAATTTGCTTAGTACTTTAGTCATATGTACATAAATATGTTAGCGTAGGCATACTGCCAACATTTTGTTTTCTTTATTGTAATTTCATTCCCCTACCTAAAAGAGGTCCAGGTTAAGATTTTCTTATACTTATTAACAATTTATTCACTAGATCTAAAGAGAACCGGTCAGTGGCTGAGTGGGCATCGCGTTTGGTCCCACCCGGGCGTCGCGCGTTCGATTCCTCGGCTGGCTAAGTCCTCCATCACGGCACAAGCATCATTTTCCGCCGAGTGTGGTGGTAGTAGGAGATTTTAATTTTGGGTTATTCGCAACCCGGGAATGTTTGCCTTTTAAAAAAAAATCGTTAAATTAAATTAAATAAATAGGATAGATAGATAGATTAAATTAAATAAATAGGATGGACCTCCGTAGTCCAGTGGCTAAGACTCTTGACTCACATTCCGGAGGTCGCGGGTTCGAACCCGGCATGCGCAAATAAATTTTATTTGATTAATTTGTGTTATTTCACAATTAATTCATTTAAAATAATATATAGTATATTTGCGGCATGTTCCAGAGTGGAAGATACTATCAGTATCGCCCTGGTGTAAGACCACCATTCAGAATTGAAACGTTGCTTGAAAATGGCTTTAGCTGTGTTTAGTGACCAGATCTGAATAGCCAGGTACTTCCCAACCTTCCTCTACCCCACCTCCTTCCCTCCCCAAGGGGAAGGAGGTGGGGTAGAGGGGAAGGAGGGGGCCCAAGGGGCGGACGGGTAAAAAAATCAACAATTACTGTTAGAAATAAACTTGAAGTATCATTCCTCAAGTTTATTTCTACTAGTTCAAGTATGTATAGGAAGGTTTATGAAGGTGTCAAAAAAATAGAAAAATTAAATGTTTAATAAAGACAGTTTTTGCTTCTAAGTATGTACTGTGCTGGAATCTCCACAGTACACAAAAACACCGTCTGGGGGGGCACGCCCCCCCCCCCCTCCCCTAAATCCGCCCTTGGTCTGCATAAATATACCGAATATACCTACCAAACCACCCACATGGTCTGTGTTAATCTGCTAGCGAGCCGCCGCGCGCCGGCGCCGCGCCGCGCCAGCGCCGCCTAGTGCCACCCAGGGCCGTATTTACACTTTTCATTAGTATAGGCCACTTCATTTGCGCCGCCCCTCCCTCCTTCTTAGAAGTTGCCACCTATCACAATCACTCACTTGTAGGCTTTTTTTAGGTGACACAATTTTAAAAATAAATAAATATTCGTATATGGAAGTTCACCCATTTTTATATAAATGAAATTTTTTCTTTGAAGTTTATATACGCATTTTGCATTCTCTCTAATTCAGCTCTCAGCCAGGAGGTTGTTTCAATATCCTCATTTGATGTTTCGCCTGTAAAGTTTTTTCTCCCTTATATTGCTAAAGTGCACTAATTTCAATTGCACTTTCTTCGAAATAATCAGTTTTCATGCTCTATTATAAACTCGAGAAGAGATACATAAAAATCAGATACCGTCAATACATCGATAGATGAGCTCTAAATCTGACCACTTACTTTATTTAGTCTTTCCAAAATACGATTAGTAACCTAATAGAGGTAGCCCACTTTTTGTGAAATATTCGCACCATAATCGCACGACACAATCCGCGGTCTCGTATGGGTTCACAGGGCGTCTAAAGGTTCCTTTAAGGGGGGAAATAGGTGAAGAGGCTTCAAAAAAAATTCATAAATCGATGGTAGAACTATTAAAAAATATATTTTAAATATTTCAAACGAAAATTCCAATTAATTTAAAAGTTAAATACTTTTGAGTGAGTGTCCCTCAGTCGAAATAAAACTATTTTACTGCCGCTCTTATTTTCAAACGCATTTTTCTCGAAACTACTTTTTTAGAATTTATGTAACCTCTAGCTCCTACAGTTTTTGATCAATCGTTATCAAACTCAACAATTAGTTTCTTTATATAAATCCTAAACGGTATCTACATTTTAACCTTTTTTATGACACAAAAGCGTAAACAATAATGTTAAAAAAATCATTCTAAATTTTCACATTACTGAAAAAAAAATTGTAAGGAGTGAGGTTCAAATAGAAGAAATACTTTAAAAAAAGTAAATTTTTTGAGAAATTGATTTCGGATGAAAATTGTGATCTCCAGGAGTTACACAAATTGTCCAGCCGGATGGCGACTTACAATGCGCGGCAGCTGATATCTCCGTTATTTTCTGAGGAAAATATTTGAAAATTTTAAAATATACTCTTGAATGAATGTATGTGTAAAATGACCTCAAGGGATAAATAAAATATTTATATTCATTGTGTAAAAATAATCGTGAAAATCACTAAAAATACGCCGTCCTACAACTATTTCCCCCCTAAAACGCTCGTGCGCCGCGTGCAATAAAGGTAGCCCACTGCCAAAGCTTTTTTTGTGAAATATTCGCAGCACAATCAACGGTCACGTATTGGGCATTGAAGTATACAAATCCGCGGTCCCGTACGGGACCACTGGGCGTCTAAAGGTTCATAAATAAAAATCTCTATCTACCCAGTGTTATTTTTTTTATTTTTTATAATCGTTCACAAACTTAACGGCTTACCACAGCGAGCGAGTGCCGCCCCCTGAACTCTGCCGCCCCTAGGCCGCGGCCTATAAGGCCTATTGACAAATCCAGGACTGGTGCCACCTAGTGCTATCAATCGGATATCTTCGTAACCGTTCGGATTTTAAACCAACATGAGCGACATTAGTTATCTCTCTCATGTAGTAAAACTACTGACCCCTATTGAGGCACATTAAAACTACATATAACCACCTATACCAAGAAAATCTGTTGAGAGACATTGAAACTAATTCACTACGGACTCAAACACATTTTTTAATGATTTTTAATCGGCTCCCGTGTCACATATTTCAGTGTGAGCAGAGACAAGTTTACATGACTTAAAATAGGTACCTATCAGTTATTTCTCTGACTTGCATAGGTACACCATCGATAACAAGTTTATCGAACTACATAAAGTAATTGTTCGTATGCGAGTTGGCGCCATCTCTATTTGAAACACTACCATGAAATTACTTACTTTTTATTGAAACATTTTTTAAATTTGTATAGGTATATTTTGGGCAAAATATAGAAACAATAAAAATAGTCTTTAGAATTTCGGCGAAATGCAGCCCCCTAAAAATTGCCGTCCTAGGCTGCTGCCTGGGTTCCCTAAATCTTAATACGCCATCCGATGTGGTTTCAAATTCCAACGATCATCTGACGTCAGTGGCGGATACATATGGGGGGCGCGGGGGGAGCCCCTAAATACAAAAAAATCTTTCTTAAATCATTCGCTCTAAACATGTCTAAACCATCTAAGATTCCCTTTTTTAATCTTACTTATTACGCTTGCATCAGCCTTGCATTCTTTCCATATTTTTCTCACACTATCATACATGACTTTACCACACATACGCCGCAGGGATCTCAATTCTATATTATTTAGTCCTTCCTCTGCCAGTTTCATGCTTCACTGCCATACGTCAGGGTTGGTACCAGCACTCCATGGTGGACTGCTAGCTTCGCTTCTTTCGACAGTTTTTTGTTAGCGCCAACGGCGTTTAGTCCTCCTTAAATGCAGAGTTACTTGTATTTGCATTTGCTTCATTCACATTCGATTCATACGTCGTTTCATGCAAAGGTACGCTTAACATGACCCGACTCAAGTATTTGATTCCCTTGATCGTGTAATGCAGCCCTACAGTTCCCTGTGGTCAGAAAGTCTTAAAAATGTGCGATCCGTCAATCTTTTATTTATTTATTGAAGTGAAAACTTCTTTAGCACCGTTGTGATTTGACAAACACATAGATCTATATGTTTTAGCCTGCGAGAGAATGAGATAGTATCTCCTCTTTGTGCGGTTCTTCGTATTCTCCCCACTGTTGTCTACTTTTTAGTTTTCTTAAATCTTTAGCGCCCCCCCTTGAATTTTTTCTATATCCGCCACATGTCGTACCACATTCCCATTTGAAAATAACATAACATTAAACTTGATTAGGTACACCTACCGGCAGGGCCGGATCTACGAAATCTAGCGCCCTGTGCAGTAGGTACCGATGGCGCCCCCCCCCCTACATTTTTATTTTGATTAAAAATTCGTTTACCCCAATTTTTTTTAATAAAATTTTTTTTTTACACTAATTTATCAAATAAAATCAAGAAATATAAAGGGTGTAACCCTGTCTAAAGTTTTCGAATAAATAAGCCACGATCTATGTAATTCTTCTCCATTAGGCAGTTTCTTGTAATAATACTTAGTATTAAATTTACGCTTGTTCGTAATAGGAAAATCAAAACCTTTCAATTGTACAGGACCTTCCTGAACTAATAAACTAATGGAATTTTAAGATAACTTTGGCCAGCATCCGGGATCTTTCAATTCAAGCTCTGAAAACAGAATTAAATTTAAACTGCTATCAGTAACGTTATTTTTATCTTCTAATAATTCGACCGGAGGAATTTGTGCGATAGATATCTGTTTAGATGTGCTCGGGACCATTGTAACTAGGGATGTCACGAATGTGATATTTTTCACATTCGCGAATGCGAATGCGAATGCGAATGTTCAGAGTGCGAATGTGCGAATGCGAATGTTAAAGAATCACATAAAAAAAACTTTAGTCAACATAAATCATAGTTTTAATAAAAGAAATAAAAACAATAAATCAATTCTTATACAGTAAGTTATAATAGTAATTAAGCAATTTAATAATCGAAGTTCAAAAGAGGCATATTATATTTCAGAAAAAGCAATTTTGCAGCCTTTTCTCCCATGAGGCGATTTCTAAGGGGTTCGTATATAAGGCCGGCTGCACTGAACAATTGTTCACTCGGGACGCTGGCAGGTGGAGCGCTTAGATATGTAGGAGCCAGATCTGTCAATTTGCCGTATTTTAATTTAGTCTTCCACCAGTCCAAAGGGTTTTCATCAAGAGAGGCTCGTTTTTCTTTAAGATATGCCTTCAACTGAGCTTTGATTTCACAGCTTATAGTGTCTCCAGATTCTGCACCGTCGGAGTTTTCGCTATCACTTGAGGAATCTAGGATTCCTGCCAGATTGCTTATAAGAGTTTTAGCAGAACTTGTCGAAGGCTCATTAGTGTTGCTTGTTGAACTCCTCAACCTTTTAGCACCTGACTGACAAGTGACATGCTAAATGACAACTAAAACGATAAACCAATCAAGGAATCACAAACAATGTAGCTAGCGCGCTCATGCGCTTGCTCGAAAAACAAAAGACACGTGGACAGTGGACGAGTCACGTCATGATCTGCACACATTCGCATTCGCTAAAAATTCGCATCGATTGTTGCGAATGCGAATGTTTAAAATGATGCGAATTATTCGCATATGCGAATGCGAATGCGAATGTTCGTAACATCCCTAATTGTAACGTCATTGCGCGGGACATCATTTTTAATCGGTGCTGGAGAAATTGGAATAAAAAAATTCACAATGGAAACTAGTTTTTTTATGTCATTATGCTCTTTAATTCTAAGTTTTAGATTCTGCGAGCCTGAAAGTTTTTTTTTATTTATTGTTCTATTCATTATAATCCACAATCCACAACCTCTAACAACCAATAGAAATTTAGTTATAAATTAAAAAATCTAATAATATAACCTCCAATTTGTACCTTGCATTTCCATTTCCCCTGTGTTCTGTGTTGAGCGAATAAACACGAACGTATCTATGGTATCAACGGCTTACGAAAGACGCTTATACTGATTATTACTGACTGTAAAATAACAAATCTAATAGAAATTAATTATAGGTACATTTAACGAACTTCAACTGTCAAATCAATGATGAAACTGTTAAATAACAAGTTGCAACCTTGCAAACCGTGCGATGTTTATGCTAATGGAATTTTGAATTTACTGAAGATTTCATAAGAAAATGGCCTTTAACTACCTTCTCCTAGAGACTTAAATCTTACAAAAGCATTTTGAAAGGCGCCGTCGGTTTGTTTGTTCTCTTGAATAAAAGTACGGCGCTGTGATTGGTTAATGAATTTGGATCGCACTCATTCGTCGTAAAAGACGGTAAAAGATATATGGAAAAATAGATCTTACGTTTAAACTAAATATATGGAATTTGTAAAAAAATTCTGTAACTGACTATAAATTCGTAAATCGTTGAATTTCGTTGAATTCAAACCAGATGCGTGCGCAGTCTGTATCTTTGGAAAGTGTTGCTAGAACGTAATAATTATTTCGTACTATGGGTAATTTTTAAACGATTCAGGGAATATTATAACAAATTTTTAATACAATATTTATTTTCTCACGGCGCCCCTTCGGAGTTGGCGCCAGGTTTTTTGCACGTTTTTGAACGTATGGCAGATCCGGCGCTGCCTACCGGCTTTCCTTTAACGATACGACAGAATCCTGAAAACAAGGATTATAATGGAGCAAAAGTCAACAGTGTACAGATTCTGGGCATGTGTTTGCAATGAATCCTTGATTGACTAGATCTGAAGAGAACATGACTTACGAGTACAAGGCGCAGTACTTTTTATTAAAATACCAGTGAACCAGATATAGATAGATATCATTCCAGCTTATTGAAAATGCTTCAATGCTAATATATTCGATAAGATAAGGAAATCTAACAGACGGAAAAAGCAAGCATTTGTGTAGTACGGATTAGAGAGTCGAGGGTTCTTTTCAGGTACCAGAGGTTTGATGTCAAACTCAATAGAAGGGTCCACTTGTGATTTATTTATACAAGAGTGATTGTGAGTCAATAATATAACATCGTAAATATAAATAACAATTTTATTTTTTTTTTAAGAAAGAAACATTCCCGGGATGCAAATAATCTGACAATATTTGAAAATCTTTTACTACAACCACAGTAGGCGGAAAATGTTGCTTGTGTTGTGATGGCGTTATGCAAACGCGGTGCAAACTCAGCCACTGACCGACTTTTTTTATATTGTATCTACCTGAGATACGCCGTTCTTATATTGCGTGTTATTGTAATCTCAGATAGATTGACTGCGAAAATCAGTGGACCGTAATCATAAAATTATGAGTTTTCAAAATTTATTTTATTTACTTATTACTTTACTTATTTAATTTTATTTTAAATGCACATTTACAGTTATACATAACCAAAATTCTGTCCCAAAATCAATATGGCTTCAGAAGTAAACTAAGCACTGAAGATGCAATATTTGATTTGACAAAAAAATTGTACACATCTGTTGATAAAAATAAAAAAAGTCTAGCTGTATTTTTAGATTTAAGAAAAGCTTTTGATACGGTAAATCACAATATACTTATAAAAAAAATTAATCAAATAGGTTTCAAAAAAGATACTCTAAAAATTCTCACTATCTCAAAGACAGAAAACAAAAAACAAAAATAGGGAATTTTTATAGTGCGGAAACGAGGATAAAAAATGGAGTATCACAGGGTACTGTGCTTGTCCCAATCCTATTTTTAATATATATAAATGATTTATGTAATGTTGTAATCCCTGGTAATATTGTATCTTACGCTGATGATACAGTAATAATTGTAAACGGAAAATCCTAGCTTGAAACTTTTTTAAATGCATCAAAATGTATTGCACATGTATCATCATGGCTAAATAGTAATAGACTCTTCCTAAACTACAATAAAACATTTTACCTACCTTTTAATAAAAACACTAAAAACAAACCCCCCAATAACCTTAAAATTAGAATTCATAATGATAACTGTAATCAAGTAATATGCTCATCTTGCTCTGAAATTGGAAAAGCTGAAAAGATCAAATATTTGGGTATATGTATTGATACAAATTTAAATTGGCAATCACAAATTAATAATACCGTTTCTAAATTGAGATATCTTTCGTACATATTCTACAGACTTAAAGAAGTATTGAATATTGACAAATTGAAAATGATTTATTTTTCTCTGGTGCAATCTTCACTCATGTATGGAATAATAGGATGGGGTGGGGCGCTTGATGCTTTTATAAAACCTTTACAAACAACTCAAAATTATATTATCAAAGTTATGTATAATAGAATTAAAACTTTTTTGACAGATGCTTTATACAAAGAATCTAAACTATTCAGTCTCCGTAAACTATTTATACTGCAAACTATGAAATATATCTTTAAAAACGTAAACAAATTCGAAAAAAATGATTCAGAATCAATATTAGAAATAATAATGTATTCTATACCCCCCAAACACACACAAAACAAATGCAAACTCACAGCAGCTTTATTGGACCTCGTACCTTCAACAGTTTACCAAAACATATTCAAGTTGCAACTAAACTTCCGCATTACATAAAAGAGTTAAAATTATGGCTAAACCATACAGATGTAAAAACTCTATTTATTTAGTTTTATTTCACTTTATGTTTCTAAAATCTCTATTTATTTAGTTTTATAACACTTTTCTCACAAACTTTACACCTATTATTACAATGTATATCATTTATTACACTTTACACTTATTTAACCTTACACTATTGTATACACTTTTTGTACAAAATGTTTAAACAATTTTTATTTTTTTGCTTTATATACACTGTTTGTTTTTTTCTAGGTACTAAATAATACTTATTTTATCTATATTACCCACGCACAGGCTGTGCCTTAGTGGGTTCCCACATTATTGTTATGATTTTTCAAAATATGTAAATAAGAATTGTAAAATATGGGAAAAATAAAGGAATTAAAAAAAAAAATAATAATAATAATAATAAACATACGTTTTATTTTATTAAGTAATAATAGCGTTTTTGAATTGACGAATATTTAGTTTAAAAATATCTATATCAGGGGGCAGGAAATTTAGTAACAGAATCATTTTTCCGAGCGGCATTACCAAAGATATTCAAATACAGAAGAGATATGCTATGGTGTCCGCGCAACTGTCGCCGGACTACGCGCTAATTAGCGTAGTTTTCATACACAAAGAATTTGTTCATTTCGTTGATTTTTTGAAAATGTGCATTAATATTGGTTAACAATATATTTTGAATAAGGAAAGAATTCGTTCATTTAGTTTAACGTTCGTTTGGTTTATTCGTTAATTATTTGTTCTTTTAGTTTATTTGTTAATTGGTAAACAATATCGGCGACACCCGGAAGCGCAGACCCACATAGTAAAAACAGCAGATAGCACATCTACTTATATTTCAATATCTTTGGGCATTACTAATGGTAAGTTAGTTCTGCATCTCGGAACAACAAAAGTTCTGTATCTGCGCGCTTTTGTGAAGTTGTCGGGGACGTAAAACTCAAGTTTTTGTAATATATCGGGAATACAGATGTTACCGTTTAAAAGTTTATATGCTGTTGTCAGCAAAGCAGTTTTCCTTCTTTCGGCGAGGCTATTAATACCCAGCATGCCGGACAAAAAGGCTGATGGATATAACCAGGGATAAAATCCGAAGTCTCTAAGATATAAATATCTCAGAAGATATATGTCTCAGAAGATATAATGACACCATTATGGGAATATGTTAACAGTGGGCACTGAAAGGGAAACTGACTCACAAGTCTCCACTTAAAAATTTAATAAGTTGTTCAAATTCCGCGAAACAACTGGCCGTTGGGGTCGTTACGTTGACTAATCCGAAAAACGCAGAAGCCTAACGCGGAAGTGAAAAGTATGAACAACTCTGTGTTTGCGGAAGCAGAACCAGAAGTCCGTCTCATCACTAGGTTGTAGGTTAGATTCCCAGGCAGTTGAAAATATGCTAGCACCAAATTTTTACATTAATAAGGTACCAACATTCAAAAATATTCCTCTGGATTATAACTTGGGATAGGTTACGTTGTGTATAAGATATTTAAGGTTTCGTATTTTACATCAGCTAGCTACTACCCCAAAAATTCCATTCTACTCTCCCTCTTTCCCTCAAATTCCTCTAGCCAGATATTCCTGACATTGGGAATGACAAAGTCCCACTAGCTTCGGGCAATTTGAGACTCTAAAAAATAGAGAAAATGGAAAACCTAATTGGAAGCAAAGAATATTACAAGGCAACTGAAAGGTTAAGGAAAGGGTAGAACAAACAAAAATATTTTAATATAGGTTTTAATAGCTTCAAACAGAGATAACGTTCTTAAATATTAACATAGTAACAATAGTAATAGGTACCTACAACCTGTATTATAAATAATTCATATCGTACAATTTGAATGGCTGTCACTCTCAGGAAAGTTTTTGAAGTGCTTAAAATGTAAACAATTATCTGAAAAGAGATTCATAGTGATTTCAGCCAATCATTTTATTTTATCGCGTAGCTTGTTAATTAGGTAGGTACCTATGATTAATAACAATAACTAAGAAAGAACTACAGTGAAAAATATAGTAAATATAACTTAGAAATATGGATAGGTACTATACAATATTATATATTCAGCTAGAATAATACATGTCGATTCTGAATATACATATTAGTTTGATTTTAGCTGTATTATATCAAACGAATTCGTATGATTAATTGATTTTGAATTATGATTTCTAAAAAAACTGAAAGAAGATATATATAAATTCTGACGTCATTAGACCCTGATCGAAAAACAATTGTGAAGCGTATGGAGAGATTGACGACTATTGTGACGTCATCTGGTTCAAAAACTCAACTCGCACTTTAAATCGGGATTGTTTTCACAAGGAAAATATCAAACTTTTACAAAATTTATTCTACTCTGTCAATTTGTTGGAAAAAATAATAGCATTAAGGTTATATTAAAATTACCGGAGCTTATTTTAAAGAAAAAAATATTTATCCTAATGGGCGTTTGTCTAAATATGTTGATCTTGACGACGGTACATTTAAAAATTCGCAAAAAATACCTTTTTTACGTAAATGGTGAATAAATCTATTTGTACATAATTATTTAGTATGTAACCACATTAATTCATAATAATATCGTGATGGTGGTTTGGGCCTTAAATTAATAACATTTTAATAATATCATGCTTAATACTTTTTGTTAATTTTAAAACTAGACTAGGATTATATTATAATGTTGTTTGTTTATTTAGGGTTGCATCACGGATGATGAACTCAAAAATCAAACAAAATAATATCATTAATTGGCTATGAAAATCTTTTCTGCCCTTCACACAACGACCAACTTCTTGTAAAAATACGTATTACGAATTCTAAGATTCAATCGAAGAACAGCTAAGTTATAAATAGTAAAATAATTGATAATAATTCAGCTGTGTTACACCGACAAAAATACACCTTCCTCGCGATTTTAATTCGTAATTTATTTCGCTTCATTAGTACACCGTATAATAAACATTTTTATGCAGTCGATTCTCGTGAAATGTTCCGATATTCAGTGTTAGGTATGTCAAATACCAATTGTTTTTAAAGTAAGGAATTTGATGTTAAAATATATTTATGTCTGATTTATTTTTCGATAATTGGTTCGCCAGAGCGAATGATCGATATGATTTTCAGTACAAAACTTTAGTCTCGTATTGGCCGAATAAATTAAGGATTAACATAGAATTTTGTAATTCTAATAATTTGATTCACGTAGCATTAACCTCCGAACTTAATATAGTAATATTTTGCAACTCCCGTAGTTAGAGCTGAACGAAAGACTGTCCTAGCCATAAATAATGGAAACAAGGGAGATGGGCTAAGAATTGTTATTAGTATGAAGCAGCACAACGCTAGTTCCCCATAGTACTGCAAATTGCATAAGCGGCGCCCCGCCTTTCATTTCTACCTACACACTAAACGCATAACTTTCATTGGCTCTTCCGCTTTAGTAGTCAGTGTAGTTTGCACGTACTTCAGCGAAAGTATTCGGCCCGCTTCCACGACATAATTCCCTCGGTTTCTATTACCTACGGTCCAAGCAAATCAACGTCTGAAGACGCTTATGATCAACCTGATAGTATTTAGGATTGGAGTTCTCAGGGTCAGGCAGGCGGTGATGCTGCTGAAGATGATGAAGGTGGTCACAACTTCCTGGGAAGTCTTCCTCAAGAACCACCTCTCCTCGTAGCCGAGGCAGAGGCAGACGATGCCAAAGGTGAAAGCGATAATGGAGGTCAGGTTGTGGTAGATCTTGATGAAAATTGGCTTCTTCAGCCGCAGGAAGGTGGCGAAGTATGCCATCGGGCCGTTCAGAACGGTGATAACCAGGAATACCAGGGCTACCAGACCTGAAGCAAAAAAAAGCGTTGTTGCTAATTATTTACCACACCTACAAAACCTGGATACTACATAGGGCTTCATTTGCACTAAAAATCAATTTACTTCCTTAATAATATTTACATCATTCAAATGAATAAATTAGTTTAGTTGGCATCTGTGCATTCCTTTAATTTGAGTATTTAATTAAAACATTTTGTATGGCATTAGTTTAGTTTAAAATATATTTTCAAAAAGGATTAATTCGTAAATAACCCGAATATTCAAAGGGTAACGCTGGCATGTCATCATGGGAGGTAATACAAAACAAAATACTAAATATTCTAATAATATGAATTAGAAAAAGAAACAGAAAAGAAAAAAACGAATAGGTTGCATTCAAGACATGAACTCTTCTATCTGGGAGTGAAGCATTCGAGTCTTGATCGCAACCACTAGTCTTTTCTATGCCTTTTCAAAATCATATTGTTTAAATCTTGAAGGAAATATACACGGCGTCCGGAAACTCGTAGTACATACAATCAGGAAACTAGTGAAGGTTTTTGTGATATAACTTTTGAAGTGAAATTTTTTTTTGCACCATTGTGATTTTAAACTTGATGAAACGAAAAATAGCGACACTAAAAAGAGACAAACATATACGTCTATAGGATTAAGCCTGCGAGAGAATGAGATGCATAATCGGTCTCATCGGTCTCATCTTTTTGCGGTGCTTCGTAGCCTCCCCACTCGTGTCTACTTTAGTTTTCTGAAGGATTCACTTGTTTGATCACTTGATATTTTTTAGTCTAGACTCAATTTTCAAAGATTTTCTGTCCGAAATCCATTATCTGTGTAATTATCTTTATTATATAAATGAATGTCGTAATAACATATCATTCTTAGATAATTATAAATAGAATTAGAATTGCACGTTCTGCTTTTTTTTATCTTAGCTTTCGTTTTCGAGTCCATAAGTGGGTATTTGACATCATTATTTTTTAAATCGATCACTAGGGGGTTAATATAAGCTGTTTAATGTATTTCAAAATATGTCGAAGGGTAGAGCCAGCTCTGGTGGTTTCTTTTTAATTGAAAAATTAAGAATAAATAAAAAAAAAATTATGTGCACAAAAATGAAGAAAAAAGAAGGGAGTCCTATTGTGAAAATTGAAGGCATTTTAAAAGTAGTGAAGCTCTTGTAATTTGAAGAAATATTTTTGAAAGCTATTAATATTATTTAAATAATTAATATTACAGTTCAAGATAATTTCTTAGGTTTTAAAATATTGTTTTTTTTTATTTACCAGTGATCCCATGGGTGGAAGTGAAATGCTTGGACTTATTGTAGATGATGATAGAGATGCCGGCAATGGCCAGGATGGATCCACAGCAGCCCAGCAGCGCATGGATAGTCTTCTTGGTGGACTTCTGCAGCATGTGCGACCAGGAGTTATCTCCTGACAAAGACATTATCATCTCGGCCATGAGGAGCTGGTACTGCAAATCCAATTACAAACGGTCAATAAAATCCAAATATTAAATATTGGCCTATACATTTATACATATACAATATACACTAACTTGTGTCGCCACCCATAGAGATAAAAAATTGCCTTATTTTTAAACGCCTGTAGTCTCAAAAGTTGTGCATGATCTGTAGCTATTCGAAAACGTAAAAATAATTGAAATTGGTTTTCACTATTAGCTCGCCAAAATGGCTAAAATTTTTTAAAAAAATAGATTTTAGAACGTGGCGAAAAAATAAAACAAAGGGTTCATATTTTATATTTTGAAGCAAACTTAATTTTTATTCAATAACTGCAGAACAAAGAATGAAAAAATATTTTTTTTTTAAACATGTGATGTGTTGGTTAAAAATAGAAAAGGGGAAAATAACACCTTTTCTGAATAAAATCGGTATTCTTGTAGACTTACTTGTATTCATAAACTTGATTTTTTTTCTTTTTTTTCAGCTGTACGTAGTTTTTAATAACTGACAAAGGTTAAATTATAGTTAAAAAAATATTAATTACAATAATTTAAAAAATCATTTTTAGTTTTTTTTCCGATTTTCAATGAATTATAGCGGGCTAATAATCATTTTAAAAAATAAATTAAATGCAGTTCACATTTTATTTGTAAGACGCAACTTTTAAGATATCAGGTGTTTCTGAAGGTGACCCGACAATTCGTCCTGCGACAATTCATCCGGCGACAGTTCATCCTGCGACAGTTCATCCGGCCGACAGTTCATCCTGCCGACAATTCATCCTGCCGACAGTTCATCCCGCCGACAATTCATCCGGCGACAATTCATCCTGCCTGATCATTTAGAAGATTTTTATTAAGTAAGTATGCAAAGAGGATATACGGCCGTACAACCAAAATCGATATACTTATATCTGAAGGCATCTTGAGTGGAAATCCGCTGTAAAAATATTTTTACTAACAATAATTTCGACTCTCCGAAGAAGCATACGTGAATAACAAAATACGACATACTTATACTTATAGGTTAGGTTAGGTTAGGTTAGGTTGAATTGTCAGGATGAATTGTCGCCGGATGAACTGTCGGCAGGATGAACTGTCGGCCGGATGAACTGTCGCAGGATGAACTGTCATGGAACCGTTTCTGAATTCAAAAGTTGAAATAATTGACACACTCTAATATACACCCTTCGACTGCAGACGAGATATTGTAATTATGGCAATTGCGAAGCTGAAAATATTAATTAAAAAATTATTAGCCTCAGAATCATTGTCTCTCAAACGAAGAAATTTATGTACCTCTCGAATGTTAATAAACGTGATAAATTACTTCATCTGTCGAACATTTAACAAAAGAAATACACATTTCAAATGAAGAAATATTAATTGACATTCTGACATTTAGAAAATCAAAAGTTCATAAAATTTTAAAAATTTTACGCGTCAAGCAGAAATACGCATAACTTTATTTGCTTTCTCATTAAAGATTTATGTGGAAAACCCAAATATATTTACAAAAACACAGTTATAT
Source organism: Limnephilus marmoratus (assembly GCA_917880885.1). Classification (NCBI taxonomy): domain Eukaryota; kingdom Metazoa; phylum Arthropoda; class Insecta; order Trichoptera; family Limnephilidae; genus Limnephilus; species Limnephilus marmoratus. The sequence goes on along the minus strand of OU862924.1, from coordinate 26,167,553 downwards.
TTCTTATATAATTAAAAATAAATATAATTTAGTTTTATAATTATTTGACCACAACAGGTACCTAGTAATATAGTTTAAAAAACATGAAATAGTCATGTACCTACCTATATACAAACATAACAAAGTGTAATAGGTAAAAGGGTTTAAAAAAAAGCAGTTTAATTTTTTTTTATTTTTAAACTCTTGTTTGCTGAGGTACCTATAGCTTTAATTATGTATTTTTTTTATTATTATTTAGAATAATTATGCGTAGTGATTGCAAAATTTTTGTCATTATTTAAATATCCGAAAATACGGTATAAACGTTAGTGGTGTTGAATAAATTTTAATAAAAAATATTAATGATCGAAAATTACATTTTTCAATAGGTTAACATCGCCTTTTTTTACACCTGTCTATCCTAGTGGGACAGGCATCCGAAAACCCCTTACAAACATACTATATATAGATAAATAATTAATTTAAAAAATCATTATGATTCAGAAAAGTTTTAAATATTTTTAAAACGAACGGTTTTTAATACCTACATTGTATTGGTTTCATTTTGCACAAAAAAAATCACTTTACATAGCAATTGAACCCTTTATTTGATTTATTAAAGAAAATATTTTTATATTTAATTTTTATTTATTTTACATATTCAATAATATTTTTCAATTCAATTTATAAACGAGGTCTGCTATGTAATTATTATTACGTGTGATAGCTGTTTCGCCTTCTGAAGGCATTGATAACGTTTGAACACAGTTTGATAATGCCTTCAGAAGGCGAAACACGCGAAAGGATAATTACATAGCAGCACTTGTTTATAAATAAACTGTTTTTTTTTTTGTAAATTGAATAATAATATTATTGAATATATAAAAGTAAATTAAAATTAAAATGGAGTTCCACAAATTAAACTTGTAAACAATAAATAAATAAAAAAATTTACCGATGGAAACTTTTTTCAATAAAGTGGGCCTACGAGCCGGATATTATTGACGTTTTTTTTTAAATAAAATTATTAAGTAAACATATTTAATTTTCACCAGGACTCTTGTGTATTAGGAACATAAAACTGAAAAAATGTAAACTGTCGATTTTCAGAAAAAAAAAATAAAAAATATAATATTAAAAATTGAAGAAAAAATATTAAAATTTATGAAACTGGGAAATTTTATGAAAAAATAATAAAAATAAAAACAAAAAGAAAATACTTAGGTTATTCAGTCCTGATGATGGTACGGAGGTACCGAAACCGGTAGACGGAAAAAATAACAATAAAGTGATTTAAAACAAAGTATTTTCTTTTTATATATTTAAAATGTCATGTCACAATGTGTTTGCTTCTTTTGAAAAAAAAATAAAAACTGTATAATAATAAAAATCAAAATGAAATTGAAATTAAAAATTCAACTCACCCCAACGGTCGTCAGTAATACATGCCACTCCAAATAAGCCATGGTACTCCTGCAAGCAAGCCAAATAGTGACCACCGAAATGATCGCTATGAGGCAGTGGTTGATCGTGTTGAAAATTTTCCACATAATTTCGAAGCCTATTCCTCTCTTGGCAGTAGAATTCTCACTAGAAGTTGTCTCTTGCAACTCTTCCCAGCTTTTATCTGTTTCGACGAGCATCTTGATTTATAGATAAACTATCAATTTAACTTCACTTGACACTTGAAACCAATTTAAAAATTAAAAACTGCCCTTATTTTTTGTGTCTAGATACGGTTAAGTTTAGAAACACAAATTTCAAATACCTCTTTAAAAGTATGATCTTTTTTTCATGTCACTTACTGAAAACTTTTGTAATTTATTATAATCACTTTATATCCAAAGTATTATAATATTTTTTTGGTCTTATATAGTTTTATTCTCACGATCAGGTCTGTGACATTGGAGACAATGATCCACTAGTAGATCTATTTCAAAATTTATAGCCTTTTTGTATCTAACAAAGTACGGTCAATGTATCCAGTCTAAGCCAGTCAGTATGCAGACAAATCGACACTGACAATGGGGCACATAAGTTTGGAAACATCCAAAATCGAGATTATTAAAAAATTTTGTGCGATAATGGTTTTGTTTTTTTTTTTACTTAGCACTGAATTGAAATCTAAAAAAAAAACAAAGACAAGCCAATAAATGAATGACAATAAAATTGATCACACCTTCAAGGATTTCACCAGAAATTATATACAAAAAGGATATTCATATATATAACACAGGAACGTGCAATGAAATCATCCTACCAAAAAAGGACAAAGCGAATGAATACGCAAAATAGGTTTCTGTACAAAGGGGTGAGTAACTTAGCCAATTCTTCTTCTTCTTCTTCTTGTGCCCTGTCCGTTTAACGGACGTTGGCTATCATGTTGGCTATGCGGACTTTGTTTACTGCGGCCCGGAACAGCTCCACGGTAGACTGGCCAAAAGTCTCAGGTTTTTCAGCCATGAGGTTCTCCTTCTTCCAGGGCCCCGTCTTCCGGCAATCTTTCTCTGCATTATGAGATGCAGGATCTCATACTTCTCTGGATCATCACATGTCCAAGATATTAAAGTTTTAGGATTTTTATAGTATACTTCCTTTTCTTTATTCATCCGAACCATAACATCTTCTTTTGTAACCCTGTCCATCCAGCTTATTTTGAGTATTCTTCTGTAGATCCACATCTCGAATACCTCAAGTCGCCTAATTAGTTCTTCAGTAAGCGTCCATGCTTCAATTCCATAAAATAATATCGAAAACACGTTGCATCTGACCATTCACATTCGCAATCCAAAGTTGAGATCATGACTGCAGAACATTTTTTTCATGCGGATGACGGTTGCATGAGCTTGCTCAATGTTAGCCAATTCACCAATTCAAAATGTAGTGCAGCCACGTAAAGCGGTAGAAAATATAGTATATATTATGTTATAATTAATTGGTAGTTTGTAAACTTTGATGTACAAATTCCTAAACTAAAATGAATTAATAAATAATTATAAAAAAAGAATTATAAAAAAATTAGCTTACTTTGGACATACGAACACGCCTGCTGCACAATTCTATCAGTTTATGTCTTCAGTGTATCTATACAGATAATGCAATCTTACTTGATGTCAATATAGGAATCCGTCATAATTGCATCCAAAAATATTCGGCAAACCGATGATTTATGTTGATTGGATTAAGACCCTAAAAGTTTATGGATATTTAATCCTAAAAATCATTTGGAATTAGATGTACTTATTTATCAGATAAGTGAATGCCTAAATTACATGTTTCAACGATGAAAACATCGTAAAATATTTTGGGCAACGTACCTACTGGACTTGCCAATAAAAATTTATGTGTTTCATAATCAATTTGAAGGTGTGTAAGTATGAATTGATAAATGAACACACCTTTCAGATATACGAAATATAGGAATGTTTTCCAGTTAGATCAATAATTATTTATTATTGATTATTTTGTACTATCAAGCATTTCGATTGTCTGCACGTCCTATGAAATCTGGCTCAATTAACACAAATTGGTTTTGAAATTAAGCGTCACTTTCAAAATTGGACCTGATTATGTGGAGGATTCAGATAAGTAGGTACCTACCTATAATATAACATTTCAACAGAAAATTATTTTAATAGTATTTTTCAAAATTTGAATAATAATATCCCGTGATTGTTCACGTGTCTGCGCTAGTATTTCGTTAAAACCGCAGACGCAGAACAGTAACAATAGGAGAAGCTGGCCAATTCACCTCCACGGTCACGAAGTATTAAAATTGCGTGCAGGGTAGTGGATTACAACTAAAATATTCAATCGTTTTCTATGTATCCATGTTTCATATTAATATTTTTCTATCACTTTTCATATTTGAATATTTCTAATCTATATTCCATGTAATGAACATTTTAATTCAGTCAGCTTCGCAGGAGCTCTAGCCCGGTGAAATCGATAACTTTACAATATCGGATCGATAGGCGTAACTTCCGATGATTTTATATCGATGTCCCTAACACACTTTCACTGTTGACAGCCGAACCGATATAACAGCGAATAAATAAGAAATCTATATACGCTGGCAACACTGGCGGACTTATTTACGAATTCACAACACTAAACCACAAACGCCCATCAATTACGTAAAAATATTAATAATTTGACAAAGTTGAATTGAAATACTAACACACTAAATGGAAGTTTAGTTGGTAATTTCTTTAGTCATATTTCAATCAACTGAAAGATCGAACTGAATAAATTGGTCGCATCTTAGATGAATTATTTAAGTCTGTGGTCGCGTATACGAACTCTTTCAATTCTAAGAGCTTCGTTAGTTGAACTCCGTTCATTAATAAGCCAATAATTTGGCATAACAAACGACATAATCCAAATAAATGCGTTTATTGACAGTTAACCGAAACTTAATTTATATCTACTATGGAGTCCCGCCTAAAAATTATCAATCGTCGGTCGGAACATTTCTTACCAATTGTAGATCGTTATCGTTAAGGGCCATTACCAGCCAACGGCCGAGAATTCATATTTCGTCGAAAGATGTTCTTACAATCGTGCAGGGCGGTTCCAATGAGAAAGATTAATTATTCTCCGTACCAACTTTTTAAAATAATAACTCGATATCGATTTTATTTCATTCAAAATTGGATTTAATTTATACCTACATACATTAAAAAATGCGGAAAGGCGTGATAATAAAACTATTAAAATTATATATTCTTTGTAATTATTTTTTAATCATAAGTATTTATAATTTTTCAATAATGTCTAAGCAAAATTATAATTTTTAAAAAATCTTAAATATATTAGTTTGTAAAACCGTAAATAAATAGATAAACTGAAATATTTTCCTCACAAAACACGTGTGTGGATCTTTTTTAAAATGATTTTATTTAAACTAAAATTAAAATTCTGAAACATAGGTTTCCCAGATAATTTATTGATTTTTTTACTGCATAATTATATGATTTGAAATGTGTGTTGTATGATACAAAATTTTGTTTAAAAATTTAACAAATCTGCCAACGACCTACGGTAAAACCTTGTTGTACTAAAAATAAACATATTTTTTCAAAACTTAAAACATAGCTTTACTAGATCAAAGAATAGTCCTTCAAAATCAATTTATTTTTTTTTGTGGAAAAATTTCCAGTTTCGTCTGGTTATTCCCTCTTTATATTGATAACTGACCATAGATGACGGATTTGGTCAATATCGTATATATAGGGTTTATCGATCAACCGTACCCTCCTGTAGTCAGGATCCTTCAATATAATAAGTAATTTAACAAATGTATTATATACTAATGTGCTTGCGTGAATTACATCATGGAAATCAGTGGAAAATTTATTTCTGTTGGTACCTAACAAAGTGGCATTTTAATTTTTTTTTTGCATTTCTTTGATAATATTTTCAATTGAATCTTAAATATAAAAGTTGCAATTCTTTTACAAATATTTCGCTGGTGCCATTTATTTCCAAAATAAATTCAAGACTTTTTACCATAACTGTATTCCCAAGTATCTTGTATAGTAGATGGTGAGTAATAGATTGCAGACTTGCGATTTGTGGCACGCTCGTTGATCGATCACATCTCTACGTGCATCTCTAGAAGCCTCATTGGCACTTAGATATTGATTACTGATAATGATAACTCCTTATTAGATACTAGTACTTATTGATAATTAAATCAGAGCACAGTGTCGCCCGGGAAAAAAATCGAATAAAAAACATTTTATTTTGACTACGAACCAAATCCAGATAATAACATTTTTCACTGAATTAACCAGAATAGATACCTAAAACAAACAAATTATTTTATTTATCTGATTACAGGAGGAACAATTTATTATGATTTGAAATTTTCACGTCATGTCACGGCGAAAGGAATTGTAGGGATTAGACGCTTTTATAATTACCGTTTCGATTCACGGTAACGGTACAGCGATATCAGAAAAAAGACATTAAACATACGGGGGGGAATTAAAAGTAACGGGACTTTCTTTACAACTTTTTTATTTTTCTATATTTTTACACCAAAATTTGGTCGACTTTAAAGTGTTCACCATTAGAGTGTATACACTTGTCCAACCTTTTTTTCCACTGGTCAAAACAATTTTGTAACCCACTGATTGGAATGTACTTTATGGCCTTCGGCGATTTTTGTTTCACTTCTTCAACAGCATGAAAACATTTCCCATTTAAGTCCCTTTTCATCGTAGGGAGCAGAAAGAAGTCAGGAGACGGGTTGGGTGAATAGGACGGGTGAAAAATTTGGGTCATTCCATGCTTGCTAAGTACTGCTTCACAGACGACGCGATGTGAGCAGGTGCGTTGTCCTGGTTGAAGAACCAGACCCCTGTGCGCCAAAAATTCGACCTTTTTCCACGATTTTTCCTGATGCTCTCTCGTAACCTCTTTGTAGAACTAACGGTTAGCTGTTTGGCCTGGAGTAACAAACTCTGTGTGCACAACATCTTTGAAAAAAAAACAATGAGCATCGTCTTGATGTTCGATTTCACCTGACTTTTTTTCTGAAGAGTAGATTCCTTCCATTGGCTTGACTGTGGCTTGGTTTCGGGATCGTACCCAAATTGAGTATTGGCCATAATACTATGACTCATGAGTCATCACCAATAATAAATAACCTCGGAAAAAAATCTGGGTACTCTTCCAGCTGATTTTTCAATTCGTGGCAGGCTTGAAGGCGAAGGCTCTCCTTAATCCTCAGAGAGGAGACCTTCGCTATTTTGCCTAAAGCTGAAATCTTGATTTACTTAAAATTAAACTTTGGACGAACGCGTGGACCGAGAAAGAGTTTCCGTACAACAGCCGACCACAAAACTCATTCCTCCACTTCTCTCCTCTACCACCTGAGTCCCGTTACTTTTGGGTCCCCCTACGTACTTTCCTTAACACAATAATGCTGCAGCTCTTTCAAATATGAGATACAGAATATACGTAGGTCTATTTCTTTCAAAGGCATTGCTTGCATCTCTCTCACACATCGCACCGTGACTCTCCGTAGATCCCTACCAATATTACTATTCGTGCCGATAATTTTAAAGTATGGAATATAGTTACAAGAATAATATTGAAGGGTGAGTGAATCCCAAAAATTCAAATACTCAAATTTCAATTCGTTACTACGTGACCAATTTTTTGCAATTTTTAACCCCCCCCCCCCCCCCAGTGTCCAAAATCCTAAGCAAAACCGCCGCTCATTTGTACCAAGCGTGACGTTTTGAAGACCCCCCCCCCCCCCGAAGAGGTCACGTAGTATGGGTACGTTCCCTTAATAATATAATGCTGCAGCTCTTTCTTACACACTAATTAACAACATTCGAAAATGAGACAAACGGTGAACGTATGTCCGTATCCCCCAAAGGAAACATGCAATCATTATGTATTAACCCTCACAAGTAGGTATAAAGAAAATGAAATGCAATTCCCGTCGCAAAAAAGTAGTAGGTACTTTGGAGGAAATAATCACACGTATTTTCTTTGTCTCACCATTATTTAATGTGCAAGAAAGAGCTGCAGCATTAAAGCGATAAGGAACGTATGTTTATTGCCTTTTTGCCGTCACGGTACCGTAACGTATAAAAGCGCACATTTGATTACTGATGAAAAAAAACTACGACTAAATATTCTGAAAATTCTACGGCCTCCGTGATCGAGGGGTAAGGCTCTTGGGTAGCGATCTGGAGGTCACGGGTTCAAATCCCGGCATGTGCAAGTAAATTTTATTTGATTGATTTGTATTATTTCACAATTTAATCATTTAAAAATAATATAAGGTATGTCCCAGAGTGGAAGATACTATCGGTGTCGCTCTAATGTGAGACCACCATTCAGAAATGAAACTTGAAATGGCTTTAGCCGTGTTTGGTGACTAGATCTTAAAAGCCAGGTACTTTCCCATCTCCTTTCCCTCCTCACCACCTTCAGGCTCAAAATACTCCACAATTAGCCCAAGATGCCGTAGTCTCGCTGGCTCCAGGCGATTTGGAGCAGATGGGAGGCATTCACTTTGCCAACGTTTCTGACAATCTTACAGCGTTCTCCATCAGGTTAGATGTGTGGATTTTGGTGAAAGGTGGGAATGTTTACATCTTCTAGATCAGTGATTCCCAAAGTGGTCCAGGTGGACCCCCAGGTCTTCACGGGAGACTCGACGGGGGTCTACGTTAGCGTGATAAAAAAATGGGGGTTCACAAGTTGTAAGTGGGGGTCCACGAAAATTTATCCGGTTTCGATAGTAAAGAACAAAAATGTTGGCTTTACCTATCGAAGTAGGCAGATTAAGGGAGATTAGCACTACTCAAAATTAAGGTAGCAAAAAAATCTTTTGTAATTTCTCGGTGATTTTTGACAGGTGCATTTTAAAAAAAGCTTTAAGATTCTAATTTTCAGATTTTTGGAATTCATTTTTTTTAGGAGCTACGGTTCTCATGCATCCTAACAGATTATGCGAATAAATAAATTAACTAATTTTTTCCGTTTTTTAGTCCACGGGCTTGAAAATTTTTTTTCTCAATCAGGCCGGCACCTGGAACAGATAGCCTATTTATTTAACATTAATTTCCTTTTTTTAAAACCTCCCTTAATTTTTTTGAGTAGTGAATTTTATGAACGTCAGCGACTGTTACTTGTAAAAACTTGCATATTCGATATTTAATTCTATTAAGTCTGTAATAATATTATTTTAATAAATAGATTACAAGAAAATATACTATTTTTCTTTTTTTATTTAAACCACTCCGAATTTAGGGTTGGAACTCAGCTGCGACGCAAATTTCATTAAATCTAATCTTCACGTTTTTGACGAGTTTTTGGAAAATGGCAGAAATGTAGCAGCAGGGGGTCAACCGAAACCAGTAAAATTTTGAAAGGTGTCTATGAGAAAAAAGTTTGGGAACCTCTGTTCCAGATGAAAATCAATGGCAATACACCTATATAGTTCCCTCTTTCTGTTTTATGTTTTCTGAAAGGTAATTATGTAAACTGCCCCCTACGCAGCTAATGGATTGCTTCACATTATGTTTGTACGATGAATAAACGCAATTAATTTTTGTGTACTTGAAGTTTCAATGTTGATAAAAACGGTTTCATCTGCTATGAATCCTACGCAGAATCTTCGATTGTTTTTTTTTCATTTCCAAACCACCGCTGAAAATGATATTAATGCGAGGACAGCAGTGAAACTCGCACCATGTTTTTTTTAATCTGTCTATTTTTTAAAACGATTGCGAGTTTATCCATCACCTTATTTTTTATAGAACATTTCAAATCGATATACGCACAAAACTCCTTGCTCTGACGTATCTGCAAATCTTGCATTGCCCTGAGAGATTTTCCACTATACAATAAGGTTTCAATCAAATGAACCTAACTATGTGAACCTAACTATTTATGAATAAATCAACGCTATTATTTCTGTATTCTTTATTTTTTCTTCTATCATTTTTTTACTACTATAATTTTTAAAGACTACTTGCTTCCTAATCAGTAACCATAGCCAAAAATTGAATGGAACATAACTATTTTTTGATTATACTCGCAATTAAATGTACAATGTTTTTTTTAATACAACTGTTTGTTTCCTGAATAAACTTCAATAAATAAATAAAGATCACCTTAAAGATTAAAAAAGATTCTAACGTCAAGATTTTTTTTTAAATTTATGTATCAACCAAGATAATATTACAATATACACAATATTTTTGGTATATACCACCTCCCTAGGTTGAGCCTGTTCCGAGGTGGCGGGAATTTAATCTAATTTTGGTGTCTTAATCTTGGAAGATAAAATAAGATAAAATTTTTAATATACATTTAAATTTGAATTGATAAACAGAATGAAAGAAAAAGAAAATAGATAAAACAAATGGAAAAAAGATGAAAGAAAGAATAATAAATAATTGAGAGGAAAAGACAAAAGATACAGGCGTTGAGTGGGTTGTTATATTATAGAAGTTATCTGTCCGCAGTATAAAAGCCTTTGTTGACTATCCACGTATGATTTTTTTTGTTTTATGTTTGCATTTGTTGTTACGTAAATATCTTTTTCAATTAAATTTAAAAAAATTGGAGTCAGATTATGGTAATCTCTTTGTCCACAGATAGTATTGGTCTTCGGAGTCATGTGTTGACGTCTATGTCTTGTATCGTAATTGTGTTATGCAGTATGATGGTTTCGTTAGGCTTTTTGGTTATGTATAGATATAATTTTGATGTACAATTGCTGTATATTCAATAAGCAAAGTCCTTAAATACTGTACTGTCGAGAATCTACAAGGTTTTTTTGTAATAACTTTAATTAGGGCTTTTTGCACTTTGTCAAGAGGGTCCATGTTAGTTTTAGTAGCACCACCCCAACCAATCATACCGTGAGTGATCATTGATTGGGCTAGTGCGTAGTATATCGTTTTTAAAGTCTTCATTGGCATTATGGTAATTCATTGGCAACTACCGGTGTGACAACATCACATATTAAAGTGTCAAAGTTCTTAGCAAGTTTAAAAATATAAATCTGTACTTCCAAGTGATATATTGTGTGCAAACAATTACCTTAACAGTTAATCTGTATACTGAACATTGAATTTGGTGGAATCAAGTGACAGGACATTATAAAATTGAAGGATTTAATTATCATCGCAGATAATATTTATTGTTACCCACCATGAGTTCTACCTGCAACCAATGTAGCAAGTCAGTACAAACGGCTGACTGTATGAAGCATTGATATATATACATAGATGACTAATGACCGCGCCAAAGCGTTGCCACCGTACATATGTCCAAAAGCAGATGCTCAGCTAATGTCAGTTTAGTGCTCACTGAGACGCCGACCAAGTTCAACCGGACGGTACGCGATCAAAACTATCTTTAAAATGGTTAAATGCGTCGTGAAGAAGTGCAATTCAAGGTCAGAAAAACATAATAAATCAAGCGGAATTACTTTCCACGCGTAACTTTATTGTTTACATATTCATATTTACTTAAAAAGCACAGAAATTGAAGTAAAATGTCAAATTCCATAATATAGGTTCAGTGTTGCCACTAAAATGTCATTTTGGTTTTCCCATATTAATGGGAGAATACATCATTTATGTAATAAAAGACTATGGAGGTAACCTTTGATTTTAAATATTTCGTGTATTTCACATTTTTAGAAAACTGAAATTTGCGTGCACTAGTCCCTTGATGAATATATTTAACTTTGGTTAAGTAGATTTTAATATTGTATTATAATATTTATTTTATGTTACATAATTTTATAATTATATTAATTGCTGATGTCAACTGTCATGGCTTATTCAGGGTCAAATAATTTCGCACCGCGCGAAGAAATGTACTCGAGCCTACTTAAAAAAAATTCTTGTAATTGAAAATTTAATTTAATGGTTTTTTGTTTATTTACACCAGTGATTCCCAAGTGGGGCGATATCGCACCACTGACTGGGACGTTGATGAGCTTCCCCTTACAAATGTAATAAAACTTTCACATTAAAAAAAATTTCGCCTGCGGCGCTTTTTCTATGCGTATTGTGTCGCATTTCATAATGAAGGGGGGAGGGGCGTTAAAAAGAATACTATACTTGGATAGTGCGCAATGAGCCAGATAAGGCTAGGAACCTCTGATATACACTATACATTAATTAGTATATAAACGTGTGAATAGATATGGATACATAATGTGACCAAACGTCCCGTTTTCACCGGGACAGTCCGGTTTTCAGGCAGCGTGTACCGGTGTCCCCGAACACTGCTTCGGGATGCCAAAATGTCCCGTCTTCGAAAAGAAAGAGTTATGGGCCTACAAAAACATACCGGTAATCTTGAAATACATAAATATATAAAATAGCTGACCCTAATATGACGTGCAAAAAACGTTACTATCTTGTCAATTGTTTTGTATGAAAGTGTGAGGCTCCTTAAACAAATAAGTTTATAAGATATTTAATTTAATTTATTGGGGGGGGCTAGAACTCCAATAATCCATGCGCTTGGTAGCTGCAACACGCGTTGTGATCTAGCCTCCTACCTACAGTAAAGTAAATTCTATATTAAAAACCTACGGTAAAACCTACAGTAACGTAAATTCACTCGTAAAATCCATGCTAATTTTAGTCAAAAACATTTTTATTGTAACATATTGCTTTATTTCGTTTATTAGTAAAAAAATCTCTTTAAATTTTGAAAAAGGGTCTAAAATTCCAATTGTCCAGCCGATTGGTAAACTGCAAGATGAATCTAGCCACTTTTGTATAGCGCTCTTGAGGTGAATTTTCGCGAAAACAGGTCTACATAAGTTGTCCAAATTTATTACTATTCTTATTATAGTTTTCATATGTACCTACCTTTTTTTTCGGCGTCCCGGTTTGGGGGAAAAATAAATGGTCACGTTATAGATACAGCATGCATTTTATGTTTTGTAAACCCCCCCCCCCCGAATGTTTTTTTCTGTGTGCGCCACTGTTCTCCGCATAGGTTTCAGATACTGTTAGTTTTGTAATGTCTATTGGTAAAATATAAAAAAAATTTAAACAAAAAATGTCTTAATTATTTCATAAGTTATGCTTAGTTTTAGTCATATAATAAAAAAACACATATTTAAAATAATTTATATTAGTTTATCTTATTACAAACTAACGTTAAAAAACCCCTCTATTTTATTGCTTATTTTGGGTAAAATTTCATAAGGTATGCAACACTACCGCGCCATCACAGGTTTGGGTTTCTGTCTTTATCTAATCCTGGTGGCGGTGTTATTCTCGTGACTTGTGTAAGTGAGACAAATGTATTTTTGTTAAAATGTTTCTTGTTCTCAGAGCTACGTCGGCGCGGTTTTAGAATGGTTACGCTTTTTTTGAAGCGCGGTAATGAAGTTTGCTTCTCTATTTATTATACCTCAATGGTATGAAGTGTATAAGTTGCAAAAACCTAATGCATCTCAGTTGTGCCAAAATTACCTCTGCAGTTTTTAAGAAGATATCTGAGGAGACCAAAGAGTCATGGATATGCGCTAAATGTAAAACAGGACAATCACCGCTCTCCAGCAATCTCAACTCTAACGACTCGACAATTCTTCTCAGCGAAATAAAGAAACTCTCCTCACAACTGCACTCGATGAATTCAAAACTGGTTTCTTTTGAACAAACAATCGTCTATAATAACAGCACAATTGAAGACTACACCAATAAAATTCTGGTACTGGAAGAAAAACTAAAAAAAATGGACAAACTTGAAGCCGAAGTAACTGAATTAAAAAAGATCGTTACATATCTGGACAAAACAAACAACGATAGAGAACAACAGTCGCTCATCAATAACATTGAAATCTTCGGTCTGACCGAAAAGCAAGATGAAAACCTATTTTCCACTCTAACTAAAATTGCGTCAAATGTCGGCCTAATTATTAAGGAAGAGGACATTGAATTTATCACCAGAGTCAAACCACGCCAACATCCTGAAGAGCGAATAGCAGCGGCTCCCCGTGACGCCCGCCCTCGGAATGTGGTGGCTAAATTTGTCAACAAAAGGAAGGAGGATGAGCTGCTGGCGGCCATTAAGAAGAAAAAAGGAATCACTACCAAGGGCGTCGGAATGGCTGGAGCTGATCAGAGGATTTTCGTTAACGACCATCTCACGCGGAAGAATAAATCTATACTGAGGTTCGCCAAAGGCTTTAAAAATGAACACATGTATCAGTTTTTATGGGTAAGAAGCGAAAAAATCTACCTACGGAAGAACGTCACTTCACCTTCCATACATGTCTCATGCGAATCGCAGCTAAAAAACCTTATATAATCACCATTACCATGCTAAATCATCTATCCTGTAACCACTATTTTTCTCCTGATTTTTTTCTTAATTTTATAAATATCTCCCTTTTTACATTAACCCAACCTGCTCATTGCTCACTAATGCAAAATCACTTAATTAATTTTATAAATATCACCCTTTTTACATTAACCCAACCTGTTCATTGCTCACTAATGCATTCTATAATGCACTCACGCACTTTAATTGATAGTTGTATGTTTTGCTTTGCCCAGTGGACCTATGACTATGAACATAATTCATGAATATGATGTTCTTCAAAAATATTTTATAGAAAACAAGGTTACATAATTAATTAACAATATTTCTCAATGCTTGATTCTTTAATAATTTTTTATCAAAATGCAAGAGGTTTGCGCTCAAAAACGTTGGAATTTCATCAGAATGTGCTGCTCAATAATTATGACTTGATTTTCATTACCGAAAGTTGGTTGGTTGATAGCATCCTAGATGGGGAATTATTTGATAACCGCTATTCTGTTTACAGAAATGATAGGGATATCCATCGAACTGGTAAATCAACTGGTGGAGGCGTAATCATAGGTATTAAAAAAGATTTTTTTGTTACCGCCCGCTCTTGGAATTCAGACGCTGAAGATATTTGGATAACTGTCAATACATCAAAATCAAATCATCATTGTTATAACATCCATATGTGCTGCGTGTACTTACCTAGTGTCGGTCCAAAATTAACGTCTTCAGAAAGATTAGCATTATTTACCAGTCATACAAATACTATTTCTGACTTAACAATCCATTTTCCCAATGACCAGTTTCTAATCATAGGCGACTATAACATGCCAAATTTTAAATGGAATAATCAACTAATGTCAACTAACAGAGACCAATGTTCACTCACGTTACTTAACTGCTAATCTTTTGCAAATTTAACCCAATTTAACAATTTACCTAATAACTATGGACGAATTTTGGATCTCGTTTTCTGTAACATTCCAGCTAAGGTGTCGCTTGCCACATCACCCTTTAGTTAAAGAGGATGCTCATCATAAATCATTGGTTATAGAGCTAGAATTTCCATCCACTAATGCAACCCTCTCAACTCCTCGAACAATAAAATTATTCCATAAAGCAGATTACAACAAGATTAATGAGAAACTGAATGAGACCGACTGGTCTACCGTTATAAATGCACCGGATGTAAACACAGCGTTACATTCATTTTACGTTATAATTGAACAAATTGTCGATGCGTTTATTCCCAAGAAAGTTGTGAAATCTGGAAAATATCCACTATGGTACATGGCAGCCTTAATAAAAATAACTAATGAAAAATTAAAATTCTTTAGAGCATGGAAGCGTCACAGGAACCCTCTTGATTATCTGACATTTTCTTTGCTTTGCAAAAGACAAAAAACGGTCGCTTCAGCGGCTTACAAAACCTACATTTCTACGATAGAATCCGGCATACAGCATAATGTTAGAAAAATATGGTCCTATGTCAATTCTCAAAGAAAATCTCCTACCATCCCCGATCATATGATTTATGGTGAAAAAACTGCTAATGACAGTAAAGGAGTAGCCAATTTATTTTCCGAGTATTTTGGTTCTGTATTTTCGAATGTTCAACCTGCTCATACAAGAAATGCCAGTGACTGTTTTAATTCAAATAGCATTATTAGCTCAATCGAGATCAATGAAGACATAACTTTCGAATACCTTAAGTCCATCGATATCAAAAACGACCAACTTCCAGGAATCTTTATAAATTATTGTAGTAAACAACTGACACCCCCCATTTTTGCCATTTTCAAACTATCGCTATCTGAAGGAACATTTCCTGACAAGTGGAAAACAGCCTTGATTACCCCAATCCTTAAAAATGGTAGTAAAAATGATGTCTCCAACTATCGACCTATATCCAAATTACCCATTCTAAGTAAAGTTTTGGAAAAAATTGTTTACGATCAATTATATTCTACCATCTCACTTTCACTCTTAACTAATCAACATGGCTTTATGAGAAATCGCTCCACAACCTCGAATCTTGTGTCTTTTTTAAATTTTCTTCATGCTCAAATGGATATGCGATGCCAGGTAGATGCCATCTATACTGATTATTCCAAAGCATTCGACCGTGTTAATCACTATATTCTTTTGCAGAAGTTATTTAGTCTAGGAATTCACGGTGATCTCTATAGATGGATCGCATCATATGTCAGTAATCGGCACCAAATCACGGTTGTCAACGGTTTCGCATCCTGTTTAACGGAAATCGTCTCGGGTGTGCCCCAGGGGTCGCATCTCGGACCACTCTTATTTAATATTTACACAAATGACATCTATGTATGCTTTCAAAATAGTTACTTTGTGTTATATGCGGATGATATGAAAAATTTTAAACCAATACAGTCTTTATCTGATTGTATAGAATTACAAAGCGATCTTGATCATTTGTGCGCGTATTGTGAATCAAATTTACTGTCCTTAAACATTTCTAAGTGTCACTCAATTACATTTACTAGAAATAAAAATAAAATCATCTATTCTTACAACTTGAATAATAAACCTTTACAATCTACGTCTACATGTAAAGATCTAGGTGTTTATTTAGACAACAAATTAATTTTTGATAAGCATATCGAACACATAATATCAAAATCCTACAAGATGCTAGGTTTCCTATTAAGAATATGTAAAGTTTTCAAAAGTGCTAAGACTCTTGAAATGTTGTTTTGTTCATTGGTCAGAAGTCCACTGGAGTATGCGTCCCCGGTATGGAATCCTCAATATAAGGTGTACATAGATATAGTAGAAAGTATACAGAATAAATTCTCTATATATTTATTCAAGAAATACAACAAAACTACAAATAACATGTTAAGTTTACAAAAAAAACGCACATTATCAGATCTGCTGTTTCTGTATAACCTGCTAAATAATAAAATAGATAGTCCTGAATTGCTATCCACTATTGGTTTAAATGTCCCAATGAGGCGTACCAGGCACATTTTTCTTTTTCATATAGAATCCAATAACACTAATGCAGCGAGTAACTCACCAATTACTCGCGCAATCATAACTTATACCCACTATGAAAAATTACTACACTTAGACATTTTTCATGATTCCTTGCAAACATACAAAACTAATTTATTAAATTTCTTGGCGTGATATAATTGTTTTAAAATTATTTACACTTAACTTTTCATTAAACTTTAATCAGTCAATTACAATTAGTGAGCACATAATTCTTGATTTTAAAATGTCTCCTTATCCCCCCCCCCTTTTTTCCTTCCTTTTTATTATTATTACTCATTCATTCAATAATTAAGTTACTAGACCGGTTCATATCTCAAGCATAATTACCAAATGACATTCTATTATGGACTTACGTAATAGGTACATAACCATGTAATCATTTAATTTAACATACTTCTAATCTGTATTATAATGTACTGTGTATGTCTTAATAAACAAATAAATAAATAAATAAATTATGTTTCGTATGTTTTTAAAAAAAATAGTTTTCTAACTTTACCCGCTGTTTTAGTTATTTGTTCTGTTCATCTAAAATAGTTGTCAATATAACTGCCTAAGTACTTGATTACCTGAGTTCGAGTTAGCGGGTTGCATAGACAGTTTTTTTAGATGTGCAATCCTGTACGAGTATGGTTAAGCTTTCATCGAGTCTCGGTTATTGTCTGGAATCTATGCTAAACGTCATGTACTTTGTTTTGTCAGTTAGACATATACATAATTAAGATAATCCTTTCTAAACGTGTTAAACGTTTGTTTTATATAATTTGACATGTTTTAATTTTATTAAAAAATATAGAATTTGACTTCGACAAAACTGAATTAAATCACTTTTTATTATCGGCCATCCACTGACCAAGCGTTATAAAGTATTATTGTTTATGAGGCTGGGCTGTCAATGTATTGCCCCTATTTACCTAAATATTTAGATGATAAACCCCATTTTTCACTATCAGATTCAATAACACTTTATACAAGGACTTCAATAATGGATAATTAGGGTAATTTTGCGTCAAACTTGTAAACGAATAACATTTTTGAAGTTATTTCTTCATCTTAGTATGGTGGGGGAAAGTTGATAAAGGTCAAAGTGAGATGCTGAGATTATTGCGGTATCTGGAGTCATTTGTTTCGGCACAGATGGTGTCCCCGGGAAACTGGTAAAGAGGAAATTCTTATACAATGTATTCTGAAGTTCTGCGGTTTGTATTTTTTGTTCGAATTCCCATAGTCCACTAGAAAAGTTAATTTTATTTTATTTTTTTATTTTTATTTATTTTATTTCCATTCTTGAACATACATAAAACAGATTATTACATCAGTTTGTTTACATAGATATTAAGTTTAGTAATAATAAGAAGAAAAAAAAAGTTAATGATCCGTAAATGTATGTATATAGGTAAGTACCTAGTAGTATTTTGTGAACACCTCACTAGGCGAACCTGTGCTAAGGTGTTCCCATGTTTGGGAATAAATGCTATTCCGTCAACATAAGTAGAAACACCGTATCCTCCTTGATATTGTCAAGAAGGACACTGTGGGTCGACCCATGGCGGCAGTACCGAATACATAAATTAAGATTAGTTGCAGTTAGGATCTACTTATACAGTTATTCATGGCATCTAGTTTATGTTTAGGATAAATAATAGTTGTGATAAATAAGTAGGTATTTTTTTCTATGGACCACTCGCCACTGATATGAATAATATTGCGGTATTATTTTTTGTCTCTAAAGAAAGTTTGTATAATAATTTATTTTTAATATTTGTGTTTGGTTATGTTTGGTTAGGTGTCATAATGTTTTGAATAAATTCAATACCTTGTTGTTTGATCCAGTCTTGGATGTGTTTTTTGTGAAGAATTGTACATGTATTTGTAGTTAGTAGTTGCTTCAGTGAGGTGAAGTCAGTGAACCTTTTGTTCTTTTAGTGCTATGATAAGTGATTTAGTAAAATCTTGTATTTTTAATAAAACTTGACTGTAAGCTTATCTAAAACAGCTTGACAATAGACCCAAGTCCCAAGTTCCCACCAAACTACAGGGATGCGTGCGCAGCGGCGGAAGAAAATATTCCAATTCAGTCAACTAAGTTTCTACGAGTTTTCTCGTACTTTGGAAACTTACTACTTACCTCTTAATGACTTCAAATAAGGAATTCCAGTCCCCTTTTTTATATTTTTTATATATTATTATATATGTATATACCTCCTTCTAACTCAATTTTTTATCGATATAATTTTTGGTTGGTGTAATTTCAAAATAGTCAAAACGATTTTCAAAGTGGTGTTATTGAAATAATTTTCGGGTGGCCCCGAAATCGCACCAAATCTATCGATGTTTTTGTGACGTCACCAGTCCCAAAAATCGTGCTTTTTTTCAACAGGCACTGTATTTTGTTTGGAAGTAACAGCTTTTAATGTTGCAGAACTAGGTAACCATCACATCACTAAATGTTATCGTATTTCGTGAATGCATCCAATTAACAATTTACAAGTGTTATAATAAGCTGCATTACTACGAGAAAGTCAAATATATAATATTCTCGTATAATACTACGAGAAAGTCTAATATCATAATCTTAAACAGTGTGAAACTTGCCGTAATTAATACTAGTCTGCATTAAACAGAATAAAATCGTCATTTTTTGACAACTACTGGCAGGCTATCTGACTGGCCTCGAATGTAAAATAAAATAAAATACAACTACAATAAAATCTTTATACAATAAGAATAACCCGAGTTTAATTGGCTCAATTTTGAATCTCTATACATACAAAATGTGACATCGATGTGTTACTGACTTGTATAAAATACCCATTGGTGACTGTGACGTCAGTAAAAAAATGTATAAACATTCAGTAGTACCAAAGAAACGGGGTGCTTTTAATTTTATTCACTTTTAAATGACGATTTGTAAAACCTACCTATAATAATATACCATAAAACTTATATATTCTGAATCAGCGTTTGTTAATCCATATGAACAAATTTTTAAAGTCATAATAGTTAGTGTACTTATTACTGGCTTACACCGGCTGCTTGTAACACAAAGGGCATGTTTCATAGTAATTGTAACTATACTACTACTCAGTGGCGGACTAAGGGGGGGGCGGGGGGGGCGGCCCGCCCCGGGCCCCCGGTCCTGGGGGGCCCCCAAAAGCCTCCTTGTTCTCTTGATCAAATCCTAAATAAGCCTTTAAGGCACCAGAACACTGTAAAAAAAAATTGGATTTTTTTCCATTTTTGAAAGATGCACTTGTTAAGAATGCTCTCACCAATTTTTTTTAAAGAAATTCGAAAAATTGACGGAGATACAACATTTTATGTGAAACCGTTTGAAACTGTTTTGAATTATCCTTCAGAAAAACTTTGAATGCGTATTTCTCGAAACTTTTTAACACGTTTTTCAACCTGGTTGACAACATATTAAACAAACTATACATCCGATTTACATTCACCAATTCTTAAACTGTTTGAAAATCCAGTGTCTACTGCACCATGTCAATTTCAATATCTAAAACAAAGTTAAAAATGGCGGACCAGTGAATTTTATTTTTATTTTTTTATGGTAAATTTTCATCGTTCATGAAAATAAAAATAAATAGAAGGGGGGCCTTTATAAAACAATTCCTACGTGATGTCATAGTCAGGGCCGGAGTAAACATGTTGGGGCCCCTTTACCAGTGCGTGGCCCCTAGGCAGTGGCCACTGCTTTGTGGATACTGCTTTGTGGATAGGGCCCCTAGGCAAAGCACGTCTTGGGGCCCCTTTACCCTAGGGGCCTCTACCCGATGCGGGGCCCCAAGGCTTTCAAAGGTAGAGGCCCTATACTGCCTTATGGACAATACGGCCCTGCCAGGACCGGCTTAAACATGTTGGGACCCCTTTACACTAGGGGCCCCTACCCGATGTGGGGCACCTAGGCAGTTGCCTACACGTCTTATGGACAACACGGCACTAGCTATGTTACTGGATTTTCAAAGGCAATGGCCTACACTGCCTTATGGACAATCGGGCCCTGCCAGGGCCGACTTAAATATGTCGGGGCCCCTAGGCAATGCTCGTCCCAGGGCCCCTTTACCCTAGGGCAGGGGTCGGCCACTTTTTGAGTAGGAAGAGTCAAAAATTACAATTTACAAATTTTCAAAGTTTTAAAGAACCACAATTTTTTTTCTTATAAATAAATTTTTAGGGGGGGAGGAGGCTTGATAATTTTACTGTGGTAAAGGGGGCGATTCCTTCAATACGTAATACTGGTATACATGATTTTTAAATCTAGAAAATGTAGTTTTTCTAATATGTTGTCAACCAGGTTGAAAAACGTAGTTTTGTGAAAAACGCGTTCAAAGTTTTGCTGAAGGATAATTCAACATACACACTGTTTAAACGGTTTAATATAAAATGGTGCATCTTTTAAAAAAGGAAATAAAAAATAAAACAAAATAAATTTTACAGTGCCCTAATATCTTAAAGCCTTGTTTAGGTTTGGACCAAGGGACCACGGAGGTGCTTGGAGGACCCCAGGGCCAGAGGCCCGTGTGAACTGAATAGAAATCTTGTAAAATTTCATCAACTTTTACTAGGGGGGGGGGCCTCATTCGGCTTTGCCGCCCCGGGCCTCTGACGGGCTTAGTCCGCCACTGCTACTACTGGATCTTTCTATGCTGGAATTCAAAACCATATCCCTGCTAAGCCATGGTTTCACGGTAAAAAAACTTTCAAAACGATTCATTTCATGTATTTCGAGAATGAGAATTGGTCACTGTTCAATTGCATCTCACTTGTCTAGAATTAGAGTTTTAGATGATCCGGTCTGCCAGTGCGGTGTGGAAGAGGAAACCCTCGACCACGTTTTCTTTAACTGTAAAAACCATTCATCTTTCAAGAACATATACCGCCGGCTTATTAAAATCACACACCAGTCCCCCCTTAACATTTCATACCTTTTATCTCTTAACAATTCTCGTGTTCATACAGCTTTATGTAAGTTTATTAACCTGAATGAATTCAATATTTAATTTGTTTTAGTGTTCTAAATGAGTCCAATATTTAATTTGTTTTATTATTTTCCCAATAGATTAACCGAATTTTTTTATCCACTTTAACTATTACCGGCACAAAGCACTCTTTTCAGGGTGAATTGCCTAAAACCAAAAAAAAACTATACTACTATACATAGGTACTAACACGGGCATCAGGCTAGCATGGTGGTCGAAAAATCCACAAATAATGTAACCATAATATGCAATAAATAAAGCAAAATTTAAAATATATATATATATATATATATATATACTAGTATAGGAAGTATAGTAGGACATGTACTAACCACACTACTATGTACTGTAAGTACTAACCTACCACAATTTTTCATACGTAAGTATTCATCAATTGCTTTGCCGTATACCTTTTACTTAATAGATTAATTGTGAAGTTTTTCGATTTTATGTGTATACGTGTCAACCATCACATAGCACTCCACTTTTAGGTACTAGATAATATTATTTATGACATTTAAATTGCGACGACATTATTGTTTTATAGGTACTCGTATATGGTTTATTTACAATTATTTAAGTACCCCTTTCAATTGTCGCTTTATAGGTATGTACACCGTTTTGTTGAATACGTACGTAAATTTAGTTTGTTTGTTTTTTTTTATATGATGATTTTTTTATATTCTTGAATAAAACAAAGGCGTAATTGCGTTTCTCTATAAAAACAAAAGATTTATTAACAATACGTATTTACAACTCTTAAAAATTATATTATCGTTTAACAAAAGATTCACTTAACTATAAAAACAAAAGAAACAACATTTAAAGCCCTTATTTCAGGTTTCTTTAATAAATAATAAATAAAATAAGATAACATTTTCAGGAATTGTTAATCCAATAATTCTGACAGTTATATTTTCCCAACTCGATTCATTTGTTCTGACATCTAGTGGGCCACTAACTAGCTGTCAGTGACGCAGCAATTTTTTTTTTTTTTTTTTTAAATTTTTTTTTTTGTACATACAATGATGACATTACATTTTTTATATAACGTGATTCACCTTTTTTTAGAGCATGCTCGTGTAAAAAAGGTGGAGCAGCGTGTGTGAAAAACTATTTAACATATTTTTTTAGAATTATAATATGTATTTTTATATATTTTTATATATATATATATACATAAATGTACATATATATATATATACATATATATATACATTTACATAATTCAAAACAAGATATAAGAAATAGAATAGAAAAAAAGAAAACAGTATTAAAAAGAAGAAGAAGAGGAAGAGGAAGAGAGAAAAGAGAAAAGAATATAAAAGCAAATGGATTTCCAAAATCAATTGTCGAGAGACATTCTATTGTATTATTAAATTGAATTATTGTAATATGCTAATGATTTAGTGTTTTTATAGAACTTTTGAATTTTTTATAATTAATTTCCAATCTTAAGTTAAGGGGTAACTGGTTAAACCACTTGACTCCAAAATATTTATAAAAATGTTGGGCTGTAGTGGTATTACAACGCGGGATAGTTATAGAGCCAAGAATACTTGGTCTTTTGCTGTTTGAAATAGATAATGAGTTATTATTGTTGAAAAAATCTTTGTGGATTTGTAAAAGTGTAATTTTTTTATAAATATTGTGTAGTGAAAGGACTTTAAATTCTTGAAATAATCTTATGGTGGGGAAATCATATGGTTTTTTTAGAATTATTTTTATTAATAATTTTTGGATGATTTCTAAAGGCATGAGAGAAGTTTTGAATGCACCACCCCAACCAAGAATTCCATATTGTAATACAGATTGGATCAGTGAGAAATAGATAGTTCTTAATAGTTTAAAATTTAATATGTTTCGTAATCTAAGAAAAATGTACATTAGTTTTCTTAATCTTTCTACTGTTGCATTGATTTGTATTTTCCACTTTAAATTGCTAACTATAATTACACCGAGGTATTTTATATTAGTTTTAACAGTGAGTACAGAGCAGTCAGGTTTACATAAATTTGTGTTTACAAAATACAAGCTTAAGGAAAGCACTCAAGTGGTTTTCGTTACATATATATATATATTAGCGTGCACTCCTTTCCTAAGCACAAGCTTTAATTAGGAAAGAATAATTTAAGATATCACACAAAGTTGTAATTTTTTTTTCATTAACTCCATACAGGAGGCCCTGAGGAAAATGATTTCCCTCAGGGCCTATGTCATCTGGGATGCTGTGTGGAGGGTCTTTTTGAGGAGAGGAAGGAACGGACATTGGTCTTGAAGAGACCCATGTTGTAGGAGGGCGGAAACACAGAAGCCGGCAAATCGTTCCACAGCCGAGCCGTTGAACTCAAGAACGAGTCATAGAAACGACCTGTTCTCATGTGACTAATGTCAACCGTGTTCAAATGTTGGGCGCGTGTTTGGCGTGTTTCCCGACTATGCACCGGTGTCGAGGGGATCAATTTATTTTATTTTTATTTATTAATTTTATTTTAGTAATTTGTACATTTAAGTTTACAAATTTCTAATTAATTATAATATTTCATATTGCAAACTAAATTTTATGTAATTTTATGTAGCTCCTACAATACGTCTTGAACTTTCCAATTGGTGTGGACTTCAAAGTCTCTGGTAGCTTGTTATACAACTTCATCCCCTTGTACAGCAAACTGTTCTGCGTATTCGCCTTATCCTTTTTTTGAAGCCTGATTTCTTTGCATGTTCTTGTGTTATGTCTGTGAATGTCCTTGTTGAATACAATTTTATTTGAAAAGTATTTTGGTAAAATGTTGTTAATTATTTTATGTATAAATATCATCGTATTCAAGGTCAGCATCTGTTTCACGGTTAACCAATTCAGTTCCTTTAACATTTTGTTTACTTTTGAAAATCTATTCCGCAGTAATATTATTCTCATTGCCCTGTTTTGGGGAATTTGAAACTTATTTTGTTCTCGTTCGTTACATAGGAAAAGAATAGTTGAGCAATAGTTAAAATGTGGAGCAATAATCGAATTGTAGATAGTGATTGCAGTTTTACTAGATAGTTTTGGCCGAATTCTTCCCAAAAAAGATATTTTTTTCCCAATTTTCTTTTGTGTATATTCAGCATGCTTGTTGAATGTTAGTTTGGAGTCTAATATAACTCCTAAATATTTCATTTCAGTAACATTTTAAATAATTTCACCATCAATTTTAATTTTGCTTTCACTTGATGTCTTCTTGTATGCGATCACCATACATTTTGGTTTTTTTTGTAAGTAATTTAAGCTTATTAATTTTTAGCCATCTTGATACATTGTTTAGCTCATTATTTAAAATATTTATTAGTTCTTCATAGTTATCTCCAATTAAGTATATTAGAGTATCATCGGCAAATAGTCGTACTTTGCATTTTGAAAATATTTTCACCATGTCATTAATATAGAGTATGAACAATAGAGGTCCAAGGACCGACCCTTGCGGTACTCCTAATTTATTTTCCATTGGTTTCGAAAACTGATTATTAATTTTTGTTATCTGTTTTCTATCTTTCAAATACTCTTCTATTAATTTAATGGCTACAGATGAAAAACCAATGTCTTTAAGCTTTTTTATCAGTATTTCTCTATCTATAGTTTCGAATGCCCTTTGAAAATCCAAAAATATTGCTAAGATATATTTATTACTATTCATTCCTTCCTTCCATTCTTCGACAATTACATTTAATGCTGTTTCACATGAGTTATTAGATCTGAATCCTGATTGCTCTTGGTATAAAATATTGTGTTTATCTAGGTATTGCAAGATTTGTTCTTTTATTATTACTTCAAGAATCTGTTCATATTTTGGTAAAGTGTTGATTGGTAGAAATTCTTCACATTTTCTGGTATTTTTAACCTTTGGAACCGGTATAATAATTGATAATTTCCATGACTGTGGAAATTTTCCTTCTTCAATCGTCTCATTGATAATATTTAATAGACGCTACAATGACGCTAGTTCCTCGGAGCATCTTCCATTGTAATACCGGTAGAACAAGGACAGCATTCCCACCTGACGCCTGTGCTCTAAAGATCCGTAAAGTCCGTCTGTTAAGATGGGAGAATCTATCAAACGGACCGCCCGTTTCTGCACAGAGTCAAGGGTTTTTTAGGTATTTTGGAGCTCCGGACCAGAGGTGGCTGCCAAATTCAACCGTGGGGCGCACTTGCGATTTGTACAGGGTTAGCAGTTGTGTACTATTAAAGTATCTGCGGGCCCTGTACAGTACGCCCAGTTTCTGAGAGGCTAACATAACTCTGGTTTCGATGGAGCCCCCGTACCTGAGCTGGTCACTTAGAGTTACACCAAGCATATCGATGGAGGTCCTATTCGGAAGATTGCTTCCGTTGAAGGAGACTACATTTTCATTTCGATCCCTTTTAGACGTTATCAAACATGATTGGGTCTTTGAAACATTAAATTCGACGAGGTTATTCTTGCCCCAAGAGAAAACACTCTCCAGATAACCGTCCATTCTTTGCTTCAAAGCCCTCCGAGCTATTGGAGTTTATGTGCCCTTTGGGGGTTGTCAAACAAAAAGCTATCATGGACCATACTGTCATCCGCGTAACAGTGAATTGGTGCACATGACAAATGGTCGTTGATGTGCAACAAAAACAAAATCGGAGACAGAACCGATCCCTGTGGGACGCCAGCATTTATCGAGTGTGAGGAAGAGGTGAAACCATCGGCTACCGTCTGAATCGACCTCTCCCACAAGAAGTCGGCAATCCACGTACACAAGGATGCGGGAAGTCCGTAAGAAGGCAGTTTGTTGACAAGTCCTCGGTGCCAAACCCGGTCAAAGGCCTTGGAAATGTCCAGTGCAACCGTTTGGGTCTCACCGAAACGTTCCGGGCACCGCCCCCAAACATGCGTCACATACGCGAGAAGATCACCGCACGAGCGGTTCCGCCGGAATCCGTATTGACGGTCGTTAATAAATTTGTTCTTCTCGAGGTATGTGAGCAGTTTGTCGTTGATCACACGTTCCATCGCCTTAGACGAACTAATGTGATCGCTATGGGGCGGTAGTTGGCCGGGTTGGAGCGGTCACCCTTCTTTGGAATAGGATGGATATCCGCCTTTTTCCAACCAGAGGGCACAGAGCCAGTCTTCAGGGACATTTTAAAAAGCTTCGTCAAAATTGGAGCTATTTCTGCAGCGCACCTCTGCAGTACCAGGGCAGGTATTCCGTCAGGCCCACTAGCTTTATTAATATCAAACCCTCGTAAAACATGGAGTATCTACTTCCCGATGCCGGATCCTCAGCTTTTTCATACGAAAACCGCAGTGAGGAACCAGAATTTGAGGCCATAATGAAAATAATTTCCATCGAGGCCTGTGTCACCTTTGGGGGTGCTGTGCGGAAGGTCTTTTTGAGAAGAGGAAGGAGTGAACCTGTTGTAGAAGTCAGGAAACACAGAGGCTGGAAAATCGTTCCATAGCCGAGCTTTTGATCTCAAAAATCTGGACTTAGTGAAATGTACGATTTGTTCAGAAGTATTAGTTATTAAAAGTATTAGAATTATTTATTATTGAAGAGAAGAATACAATGGCGGGGAAATTGAGCACATAGAGGTAGAGGCATATTTTTATACCCAATTTTAATTTAAGTTCACGTGAAAAAATCTGATACTTATGTTACTGTAAGAGCCCGTAAATTAGTAAATCTTAGGTTTGACTAGTAAATCTTAGGATTTACCAACATTAGTTGGTAAATAAAAGTTGGTAAATCTTGGAATTTACCGGAAAATCTTAAGATTTACCGTAGTACGGGCCTTTACGGTAACACGTAACACGTATATTTGATCTTCGCGAAGAAAATCTCGTTGCAAAAAATTACAATTTCTTTCTTTCGGGGCACATTTGTCATTAAAATATGAAAACCATATTGATGGCGAGGTGCCGATACCAAATATGATATACCAGTTCTTTGTTTTACGAGTGCTTTAAAAAACAGATAGCTTGGTTGCTGAGAATAATTTGACTGAATTAATAACGTGGAGTGTTCGTGCATTCCCAAAATAGTAAATATTAAGTACCTACCTACCGCAGTTCTAAATTTCCTTAAGTAAAATTCCGAAATAAATTCTCTCTCTAAACAGAGAAAAGAGTCAACCAGAAAGTAATATCGTAAGCATTCGATAAAAAAAAATCCTATAGGCGTCCTTGTGTTTTTTTTGTTTCACCTTACGTACAAAATAGCTAAGTATGTAGATACGATTTAAGATTTTCACGGCCAAACGAATCATCTTGTTTTATTTTTGGGGTATTATGCCGTTTTCCGCTACCTCCTTCTTTAGCCAACGTTTAGGACAGCGTTAAATTGTCCATCGTAGGAGGGTAGATGTGTAATCGAAGATTGTGGTGAAGTGTGTGCATGTAGACATATTGTGTTGCACGCTTCAGTACTCTAAGACCTAAGGGCTGGTATTTACAAATAATTAGTTAATTTTCATTGATTTTCGGTGTTTAGTTTTGGTGTATCCATCAGTGACCGGATTCCAAGAACTATTAAGATTTCCCGTCATCTTTATTATTATTTTATTTTTTATTTAATTTTCATGAAAAGTTATTCATCACAAGTATTTTTTTTATCATATAGGTAGGACGTAGGACCAGTGGCGGGCAAATTTTGAATGCGTTTTATTTTTGAATGAATTTTATTTTCTATTTTTTATGGTAAATTTTCCTCGTCTGGTATCATAGTTAGGGCCGGATTAAACATATTGGGGGCCCCTACTCAATGCACATACTCAATGCACATCCCCTTTATCATAGGGGCCCCTAGCCGATGCGTGGCCCCTACCCGATGCGGGGCTACTAGGGAGTTGCCTACACTTCTTATGGATATTACGGCCCTGGCTACACTGCCTTATGGATAATACGGCCCTGCCAGGGTCGGCTTAAACTTGTCGGGGCCCCTAGGCAATGCACGTCTCGGAGCCCCTTTACTCTGGGGGCCCCTACCCGATGCGGGGCCCCTAGGCAGTGGCTTACACTGCCTTATGGACAAAAATAGCCTGCCAGGGCCGGCTTAAACATGTCGGGCCCCTAGACAATGCACGTCTCGGGACCCTTTACCCTAGAGGCCTCTACCCATTGCGGGGCCCCTAAGCAGTTGCCTACACGTCTTTTTGTTTTTTACATGAGCTCCACACAGGAGGCCCTGAGGAAAATAATTTCCCTCAGGGCCTATGTCATCTTTGGGGATGCTGTGTGGAGGGTTTTTTTAAGGAAAGGAAGGAGAGGAGAGTTCTGGGAAGGAAAAGGGTTTAAGGGGTGGGTAGGAATCTGGGGTTCAGTATGTCCTGGTCATCCGCCTCCAAGACCTAGACAAACCTCACCCCATGAACCCGGGCACCCCTGCTAAATCACCAAACGTAGCGAACCACTTGGGGTGACCTATGGCAGAGGTGTTGGTTATCCAATAAAGGTTCCCGGGGCGGCGGTACCCATTCCTGCCTCCCAAATTGAATTACGTCTTATGGATAATACTCTATAGTGACTGGAGTATCGAACAGTTTAAGACTTGGTGCATGGTGCATGCAAATAAGATATATAGTTTTTCTAATATGTTGTCAACCAGGTTGAAAAACGTAGTTTTGAGAAAAACGCGTTCAAAGTTTTGCTGAAGGATGATTCAACATACAAACTGTTTAAAACGGTTTCATACAAGATGCTGTATCTCCGTCAATTTTACGAATTTGGTGAAAGCAGTATTAACAAATGCATCTTGTAGAAAATGAAATAAAAAGTGATTTTTTTTAGTGTAATTTTTAAAAAATATTCTTAGTACCAATCTAAGAGGTGGTTTGAGGTTGGGAGGACCCATACAAACATCAGGGAGGGGGGGCGGAAGGGGTGGCCTCCTGTCCCGGGGGGCCTCCAAACACCTCCACGTTTCTTTGATCAAATCCTAAACAATGACTTAAGGCACCAGGAAAGTGTAAAAAAAAGGTTGTAATTTTTTTTTCATTTCATTTTCTGAAGTTAGCAAAGCTCTCACCAAATGTTTTTACAGCATTTTACGTGATACTGTTTGAAACAGTGTCTATGTTGAATTATCCCTCAGCAAAACTTTAAATGCGTTTTTCCTGAAACTTTTTTAATTCGTTTTTCAACCTGGTTGACAACATATTAAAAAAACTATTCATCCGCCTGTACGTATTTTATTGCATTTGCTTTTACTTTTGCATCTCCCAAGTCAACTGTTCGAAAATCCAGTGTCTACGGCACCACGTAGAGAAATTTTGATATCTAAAAAAAGGAAAAATGGTGGACCAGCGAATTTTATATTCGATTTTTTATGGAAAATTTTCAGCGTTCTTAAAAAATATAGAAGGGGATAAAAAAATAAAAAAATATAAAAAATAATCCCCATGTGGTGCCATAGAGACTGGATTTTCTAACAGTTTAAAACTTGGTGCATGCAAATCGGATGTATAGTTTTTCTAATATGTTGTCAATCAGGTTGAAAAACGTAGTTTCGAGAAAAGCGGGTTGAAAGTTTTGCTGAAGGATAATTCATCATGCAAACTGTTTAAAACTTTCTTTAAATTTTCTTAGAATTTCCTTGAAATTTTAGGTGAAAGCATTATTAACAAATGCATCTTTTAGAAAATGAAAAAAAGGTAATTTTTTTTACGGTGCCCTGGTGCGTTAAAGCCTTGTTTAGGATTTGATCAAGGGAACACGGAGACGCTTGGAGGACCAGAGGCCCCCCAGGCGCCCCAGGACAACCGTGAACTGAATAAAAATCTTGTAAAATTACATCAACTTTTTAAACTAGGGGAGGGGGGGGGGGGGCTCAATCAGATTTGCCGCCCCGGGCCTCTGACGGGCTTAGTCCGCCACTGCGTAGGACCAGCAAAGCTGTCACAAGCCAACATATCTGCAGGAACCACCGAATCAATAAGTCTATAGTCTATAACATTGTGTAATTATATGTACATAAGTTATATTTAACTCTAAGTACAGTTAGAGTAAAATTCAATGAAGGTATTAAAAAAGTTTAATTGAAGGTATTTGAAAAATATATTGCTTGATTATAATAAATATTAAATACGAGTATGTACATAATATATCTTTATGTAAGTACCTAACTAAAAACGAAGAATTTATATATGTACATTAAGGTATTCAAAGGTACATGGATCGATCATTTATCATATTAATGGATTTTTTGTGGATTTCAATAGCATCTGCAATTAGGCGTGCTCGATGCGTTTGGGTCTTTGCAGGACTACAGGAACAAATCCAAAGTAACGGCCGGTTTCGATCAAGTACCCGGCAATTGCCGATTTGTCAGAATGGCCGAGTTTGCACTGAAAGTATGTACTTAATTTATTTCGACTCTGTCTTTGAGACAAATTACGAATTTTTACCATGACTATTAAAAAGCTATCAATTATGTGTGGATGGGAAAAAATATTTGGAGAATGCTGAGACTTGATTTAAAAATGATAACATTATGTACACCCAGATAGATAAATCTTATCCAATTCGGAAAACATTATGTAATATTTGAATCGTGGAGACTACAAAGAGCTAATTAAAGAAATTAAAATTACACTTTATAATTTATTAGGAACTCCAAAAATATTACGAATTATGTGACGCTGTCTAAAAATTTGATTGCTTTTTTTCAGTGATGTATTTGAATACAAAGTATTGAATTAGAAAATATTTCTCTCATCGTATTATTTGAAAAATTATTTAAAAACCAACTGGTCAAAGAGCCCCTAAAGCAGGGTACTCACCTAACCGTGTAACCTGTAACGTATCTGATACTGTATCAAGTGAGTACGTAGGCACGAGTCTACTGCGAGCCGCTCGCGCGTGGAGCGCAGTGTGCTCACAGTGACCCGCCGACGACGGCGGTTTCACTGCGAGCACAAAGGCGGCTCGCAGCGTGCTTGTGAACGGCGACACAGCCGCATGTGTAGTGAGTAGGAAGGCGCGAGCTTCAAACGAACGTTTTCATCATGGAGTGGACAGATGAAAAAGTGTTAAATTTAATTGAACTTTATCGAAATGCTCCGGTATTGTGGGACCCTAAAGATTAAAATTATTATTAAAAAAATCTAAAAGTGGATGCTTGGGAAAATATTGGACAAGCCATGGGTACGTCGGGCGAAAACTGTAAAAATAAGATGATCACCGTATTGTATTGCTACAGGAATATGTATTACTAGAAAATGAAAATAAAAAAAGCCACCATTTGAGACATGTCGTCGGCGTGATATCGTCACGGGCACTGCGGATCCGGGAGGTCGTAGGTTGATACGCGGTTACCGTGGACGAGCCGTACCCACTTGCAGATTGATATAGTATCAGATACATTACATGCTACACTCTAGGTGAGTACCCTGCTTAACGTCATGTTACCTCTGTTCGCAACGCGCGCCATTGCATTGTAAAGTAGAGATATATGGGTAAGTTCTGCATTTTGCCGGAAGCTTGTTGCCTCGAAGGCGTGTTTCCTTTTAAAAGTACTCGATTTCTAGAAGCAGGTCCGGGGTCGCGTATTTACAATCCCTACCGCGTTTCAGTCGCGCTACAGACTGCGCGCCTGAAACGCGGTAGTGTTTGTAAGGTGATTTATGCATTACAATCCCTACCGCGTTTTAGTCGCGCTACAGACTGAAACGCGGTAGGGATTGTAATGCATAAATCACCTTACAAACACTACCGCATTTCAGGCGCGCTACCGACTGAATCGCGGTAGGGATTGTAATGCATAAATCACCTTACAAACACCACCTCGTTTCAGTCGCATTACGCGCTTTCGTTGCTCTATCTATTTCTGTGAGAGTGACGACCGTAATGATAGCAGGGTTAGCACAGAAGATGGACCGCGTTTTTTTATACTTCAAAAAGCAAAAAAAAAATTTCAATGTAAAAATTTCTTTTTGAAGTACAAAAAAAACGTGGTCCATCCTCTCTGCTTACCCTTCTATAATTACGGTCGTCACCCTCAGTTAAAAAAAAAAAAAATTTACTTAAGAAATAAATTTTCAATGTTAAAAAAAACGCGGTCTAACCTCTTTATAATTACGGTCGTCATCCTCGTAGAAACAGATAGAGCAACGAAGCGCATAAGCAGACTGAAACGATTATAAGTATTACAAATTATTATTTTTGTATATTATAAGAACAATCAATCAAATCAATCAACCTTCGACCAAGTATACCTTGATCGAAGCAATCAACCCATTGCAATTTTTTTTACAAATCTTCATTTTTCATTTGTTTTACAAACATTCATTTTTGTACATTATAAGAACAATCAATCAAATTTGGAACCTAACACAGGTACCTATTTAAAATAAATATAATTTTTGATTAGATTCAAAGTATTCGATTTGTTTTTTTTTTTATATATTTCATCATACGTACTTCCAATAAATTCAATAATTTAAAGAGTTTATTCGAAAATTGAAATTTCGGTTTAACAATCGATGGTGTGCAAAATGTCATTCTCAAATTATGACGATTTTGACAGTTTCGTAAGAGTTTTATAATGATTAAAAAACTTTTCAGATTTATTGTCATGTGGTTGCAATAATCCAGAAACCTTCGCAAGAGTGGAAAGAAGATATTTTGAAAGTTTCAAACAATTCCTATGCTTAAGGTTAACGTACAAAAAGTATTAAAAACCTAAAATAATTTAATTGGCGCCATCTGTGAATGCGTAGATTATAACGTACGTGACGTTTAACCATAGACAACTCACATACATAGTAACATATATTGATTTATACATACATATAAGATAGAAGATTTATGCAGATTTTGGTCTGGCATGTTTATTTTAAGGTGATGTAGTACGACCTACCCCGTCATTCGTGGATTGAGCATGGCAATTTATAATATCTTATACAATATATTAGGTCCTTACATATGAAATTGGCGTTTTGCTGTACTGGCAACTTTGATCTGAAATATCGTCTCTTTGGTTAGGAATTCCAAATTCAAATTTATACAGCTATTATTTACTCATGTATTTGTGTTTCGAAAATAAAAATTCATTTGTTTTTTCCTTAATTGTTTTTTTTCTTTGCGTCACTTAGTTTACAAAATGGAAAACTTGAAATATCGCGTTATTTACGAGTACTAATTACGATTAATTATGTGTATGGCGACGGTGCCGCAAAAGAAAACACAGTGCGTTTTTGGTTCCAACGTTTTCTGGAAATTTTGACCTGCAGAACAAGCCCTGTGGACGGCCGGAGACCAAAGTTGATAATGAAGAATTGAAGGCTAATGTGGAAGCGAATCCATCGCAAACCACGTCCGAGTTAGCTGCAGGCTGCGGTGTTAGTGATAAAACTGTTTTAATCCACTTGAAGAAAATTGGGAAGGTGAAAAAGCTTGAAAGATGGGTACCTCACGAATTGAGTGGAGCAAATCAACAAACGCGCGTTAGAACGCTAGACCACACACTGCACAACAGACGGCTACCAAATTAGAGGAGCTTCAATTGGAATGTCTAAGACATCCACCGTACTCTCCGGACCTTGCCCCAACAGATTACCATTTTTTTCGAAATTTGGATTACTTCTTGCAAGGGAAAAAATTCAAATCCGATGGGGCAGTCCAAACCGCCTTCAAAGATTTTATTGATTCCCGTCCGAATGGTTTTTTTAGTAAAGGAATCGATGAACTACCTATGAGATGGCAAAAGTGCATAGATAGCAATGGTACATACTTTGATTAAATAAATATATAATGTTTTTAAAAAAATCGACTTTATATTCCTCCCATGCAAAACGCCAATTTCATATGTAAGGAGCTAATATACATATTTTCAAGTGTTAGATTTCAGGCTGACGGGGTTTTGAAACTGTATCGCCTGATGCCTGATGTGAGTGCAGGCGTGCGCGTGGATATCTTGTTGATCTTCTGGAGATAGTATTTTTACGTGTATCTTTTTTATCGTTGTTCAGGTAATTGCGAGCTCGTGTCTGAATTGCGGAATAACCTATTATATTAAAGATACCTATCGGGAACTATTGTTCAATATTCAATGAATTTTCTGAATCCTGATCTATTTTGAATTGGAAGCAAGAAAGGCAACCTACATGTTGCAATAATCAATATATATTATAAAAGAAAGTCCAAAAAAACGTGCGGAACGCAAAAACTCAGAAACGAGTGCCAGTACGATCAAGAGAGTTATATGGTATGGTAGATCTCTATCCCCCCTAGGGAATAAGGGTATTTGTTTTTACCTAAAGGGCTTGCTTTTGAAGATATAAAGGCTGAAAGTTCTAGGAAGACTCTGGAAAATTCAAGAAGAGTCTAGAAGATTCCGGAAACTTCTAGAAAATTCGATAAAACTCTAGAATGTTCTGGAAGAAGTGGAGGAGTATGTCGGTGAGTCTAGAATGTTCCGGAAAGTTCTAGAAGGTTCGATAATGCTGAAGAAAGTTATGGAGGGAGTAGCGGAGTATATCGGTGAGTCTAGAAGGTTCCGGAAACTTCTAGAAGGTTCGATAAAGCTGTAGGAAGTTCTAGAAGGTTCGATAGGGCTGTACAAAGTTCTGGAAGGAGTGGTGGAGTATGTCGGTGAGTCTAGAATGTTCCGGAAACTTCTAGAAGGTTCGATAATGCTGAAGAAAGTTATGGAGGGAGTAGCGGAGTATGTCAGTGAGTCTAGAAGGTTCCGGAAACTACTAGAAGGTTCGATAAAGCTGTAAAATGTTCTGTAAGGTATGGCGGAGTAGGTCGATGAGTTTAGAAGGTTCCGAAAAGGTCTAGAAGATTCGATAAAGTTGTAGAAAATTCTGGAAGGAATGGCGGAGTATGTCGGTGAGTCTAGAAGGTTCGATAAAGTTGTAGAAAATTCTGGAAGGTTCGATAGGGCTGTAGATAGTTCTGGAAGGAGTGGCGGAGTATGTCGGTGAGTCTAGAAGGTTCCGGAAACTTCTAGAAGGTTCGATAAAGCTGTAGAATGTTCTGTAAGGTGTGGCGGAGTATGTCGGTGAGTCTAGAAGGTTCCAAAAAGGTCTAGAAGGTTCGATAAAGGTGTAAAATGTTCTGTAAGGTATGGCGGAGTAGGTCGATGAGTCTAGAAGGTTCGATAAAGCTGTAGGAAGTTCTTGAAGGTTCGATAGGGCCGTAGATAGTCCTGGAAGGAGTGGCGGAGTATGTCGGTGAGTCTAGAAGGTTCCGAAAAGGTCTAGAAGGTTCGATAAAGGTGTAAAATGTTCTGTAAGATATGGCGGAGTAGGTCGATGAGTCTAGAAGGTTCCGAAAAGATCTAGAAGATTCGATAAAGTTGTAGAAAATTCTGGAAGGAATGGCGGAGTATGTCGGTGAGTCTAGAAGGTTCGATAAAGCTGTAGGAAGTTCTAGAAGGTTCGATAGGGCCGTAGATAGTTCTGGAAGGTGTGGCGAAGTATGTCGGTGAGTCTAGAAGGTTCCGAAAAGGTCTAGAAGATTCGATAAAGTTGTAGAAAATTCTGGAAGGAATGGCGGAGTATGTCGGTGAGTCTAGAAGGTTCGATAAAGTTGTAGAAAATTCTGGAAGGTTCGATAGGGCTGTAGATAGTTCTGGAAGGAGTGGCGGAGTATGTCGGTGAGTCTAGAAGGTTCCGGAAACTTCTAGAAGGTTCGATAAAGCTGTAGAATGTTCTGTAAGGTGTGGCGGAGTATGTCGGTGAGTCTAGAAGGTTCCAAAAAGGTCTAGAAGGTTCGATAAAGGTGTAAAATGTTCTGTAAGGTATGGCGGAGTAGGTCGATGAGTCTAGAAGGTTCCGAAAAGATCTAGAAGATTCGATAAAGTTGTAGAAAATTCTGGAAGGAATGGCGGAGTATGTCGGTGAGTCTAGAAGGTTCGATAAAGCTGTAGGAAGTTCTAGAAGGTTCGATAGGGCCGTAGATAGTTCTGGAAGGAGTGGCGGAGTATGTCGGTGAGTCTAGAAGGTTCCGGAAACTTCTAGAAGGTTCGATAAAGCTGTAGAATGTTCTGTAAGGTGTGGCGGAGTATGTCGGTGAGTCTAGAAGGTTCCAAAAAGGTCTAGAAGGTTCGATAAAGGTGTAAAATGTTCTGTAAGGTATGGCGGAGTAGGTCGATGAGTCTAGAAGGTTCGATAAAGCTGTAGGAAGTTCTTGAAGGTTCGATAGGGCCGTAGATAGTCCTGGAAGGAGTGGCGGAGTATGTCGGTGAGTCTAGAAGGTTCCGAAAAGGTCTAGAAGGTTCGATAAAGGTGTAAAATGTTCTGTAAGATATGGCGGAGTAGGTCGATGAGTCTAGAAGGTTCCGAAAAGATCTAGAAGATTCGATAAAGTTGTAGAAAATTCTGGAAGGAATGGCGGAGTATGTCGGTGAGTCTAGAAGGTTCGATAAAGCTGTAGGAAGTTCTAGAAGGTTCGATAGGGCCGTAGATAGTTCTGGAAGGTGTGGCGAAGTATGTCGGTGAGTCTAGAAGGTTCCGAAAAGGTCTAGAAGATTCGATAAAGTTGTAGAAAATTCTGGAAGGAATGGCGGAGTATGTCGGTGAGTCTAGAAGGTTCGATAAAGTTGTAGAAAATTCTGGAAGGTTCGATAGGGCTGTAGATAGTTCTGGAAGGAGTGGCGGAGTATGTCGGTGAGTCTAGAAGGTTCCGGAAACTTCTAGAAGGTTCGATAAAGCTGTAGAATGTTCTGTAAGGTGTGGCGGAGTATGTCGGTGAGTCTAGAAGGTTCCAAAAAGGTCTAGAAGGTTCGATAAAGGTGTAAAATGTTCTGTAAGGTATGGCGGAGTAGGTCGATGAGTCTAGAAGGTTCCGAAAAGATCTAGAAGATTCGATAAAGTTGTAGAAAATTCTGGAAGGAATGGCGGAGTATGTCGGTGAGTCTAGAAGGTTCGATAAAGCTGTAGGAAGTTCTAGAAGGTTCGATAGGGCCGTAGATAGTTCTGGAAGGAGTGGCGGAGTATGTCGGTGAGTCTAGAAGGTTCCGAAAAGGTCTAGAATGTTCGATAAAGGTGTATAAAATTCTGGAAGGAATGGCGGAGTATGTCGGTGAGTCTAGAACGTACCTAAAAGTTTTAGAAGGTTCGATAAAGCTGTAGAAAGTTCTGGAAGGAGTGGAGGAGTACGTCAGCGAGTCTAGAAGGTTCCGGAAAGTTCTATAAGGTTCGATAAAGCTGTAGAAAGTTCTGGATGTAGTGACGGAGTACGTCCGTAAGTCTAGAAGGTTCCGAAAAGGTCTAGATGGTTCGATAAAGTAGTATAAAATTCTGGAAGCAGTGGCGGAGTACGTAGGTGAGTCTAGAAGTTTCCGTAAAGTTCTATAAGATTCGATAAATCTGAACAAAGTTCGTGAGGGAGTGACGGAGTATGTCGGCGAGTCTAACAGGTTCTGAAAGGAGTGGCGGAGTATGTCGGTGAGTCTAGAAAGTTTCGAAAAGTTTAAGAAGGTTCGATAAATCTGTAGAAAATTCTGGAAGAATTGGCAGAGTATGTCGGTGAGTCCAGAAGGTTCAATAAAGCAGTATAAAATTCTGGAAGGAGTGGCGGAGTACGTAGGTGATTCTAGAAGGTTCCGAAAAGTTCTATAAGGTTCGATAAAGCTGTAAAAAGTTCTGGAAGGAGTGGCGGATGTATGTCGGTGAGTCTGGAAGGTTCCGAAAAGTTCTAGAAGGCTTGATTAAGCTCTAGAAAGAAAGTACGTCGGGAGTTTAGATGATTCCGGAAAGTTCTATAAGGTTCGATAAAGCTGTAGAAAGTTCTGGAAGGACCGGTGGAGTGTGTCGGTGAGTCTAAAACGTTCTAGACAGATCTGGAAGGTTCCCTGCATGCTCTAGGATGTTATGGAAGGAGAAGGTTCTAGAAGCTTTCGGAAATGAGTGGCGGAGAGTGTCGGTGAGTCTGGAAGGCTCTGGAAAGTTCTAGATGTTTGGATTATCTTAATCTTCAATATACATTATTAAAAAAAGTGTACAATGTGCATGCTGATAAAACTCAAAGACGAGTCCCGATACGATACCGGGAGTTATATTGTGTGGTAGCCCTTCCCATCTATGAAGAAATTTCCCGTTTTTACCTGAAGGGCGTGCTTTTAAAGATATAAGGGCTGGAAGTTTCGCCCCCTTAAAATTTCTAGAACAGTTCAAAACATTCCAGAGTATTCTTGAGCATTCCACCACATTCCAGAATATCCCGGAACATTCTGGAATGTTGTGGAATGTTCGGGTATAGGATGTAACGTTCAGGAACATACCGGAACATCCTCGATCATTGTGGAACATTCCAGAACACTCCTGAATGTTGTGGAATGATCTGAAAGATTATTCTGGAACATTTGAAGTCTTTTTTGTACGGGGCTACCCATGTAGGGTATATAAAGCAAGATCCGTCGTGGATTCGAACGTCAATTTAATCTCACATCAACTCCCTGAGCGAAGCCGGACACCCCAGTCAGAGTATTTGAGAGCATTCTATAACGTTCCAGAACATCCAGGAACATTCTGGAAAATTGTGGAATGTTCGGGAATAGAGAATCGGGATCATCAGTGTGAAACTTTCCAGAACACTCTCGAATGTTGTCCTGAGCGAAGCCAGGTAACCCAGCTAGTAATAAATAATAATAAGGTTTATTCCAGTGTGTGGGGAGAATAGTGCAAGCCCACACATTCCATGAGGGTATATATAATACATACACAAAATATTTGAAAGAAAAAAAAGCGGGTGAATATGATTGTACATGAAACAAAAGATATAATTAGTTACTAATAAGAAAATAATAATATTAAGCTTTCAGATTTCTATTAGAACATCGGGAGTCAGTATTTTTCTCCAGTGTACATCAATACTAGATGATGGACTGAGGCGAGTTTCCATGACGAGGATGTTTCCAAGAGCTGCTTATCCTTTCCCTCATTCCTGCCACCCTGGATCTAATAAGGGCTGCATAGCCGGGAACTCGCCCCTCCGTGAACATCCGGGAAGCGCTGTAATATCTGGGGAGACCAAACATTATGCAGAAGGCGTTGTTGTACTGAACCCGAAGTCTTTCTATATACTATTCTTGTAGTTTGTACAGAGTTCGCACGTATACATCGTTGCGCAGACGGAAAGAAAGAGCGTTCTTTTTACAGCAGTACTGCAAAGGCGGAATCGCCTATCGATGTCGTCATCGTTCATCAGATTGCTGGTGATTGTGTCCAAGGTATTTAGTTCCTTCCGTCAACTGCAGATTCACACCATTCAGGGTAGCTGGAGGAATATTTTTTGGTCCTTGTCCATGTCTTATGACTAGTATAGCCGTTTTAGTGGGGTTGTATAGCATTTTTGTTTCTTCAGCAAACTCTTCGCAGATCTTTAGAAGAATACGTAGGCCCCTTATAGATGGTGCCATCAAGACCATGTCGTCCGCATAACTGATGTTGTTCAGACACTGTCCTATAAGTACCTACCTACCTGCGTATTTCGTTGGCATTTTTACGATTGGCCATCATCACTTCTATTATCATTTTGCCCCTGCGGGGAAAATGGGATGATGGTTTTTGAAGTGAAAATTTTTTTAGCACCGTTGTGATTTAAAACTCGATGAAACGAAAAATAGCGACACTAAAAAGTGACTAACACATAGGTACATCGAAAGGATGTAGTCTGCGAGAGAATGAGATATTATAATAATCGGTCTCCTTTTTGTGCGATGCTTCGTAGCCTTCCCACTCTTGTCTACTTTAGTTTTCTGGAGGTTTCACTTCTTCTGCGTATAAATTGCAAACTTTTTTTTTACCTTATCTCCACACAGGAAATCCGTAAAAAGTCCGGCTAGAGAAGTCAAACATCCGATCCGGCCCGCCACGCAGCTGGCGGGCAGACGCATTCGCCACCAGGGAAAGGGAAACCGTGAACCCAGGCACCCCTGCTAATTCACCAAACGTGTCAAAACACTTGGGGTAACCTATGGCAGGGGTGTTGGTTTCTTCTTACTTTTCTTGGGTTTTAATTTTTTTCTCAGGGCTTTCAATGTGGAACTCGAAAAAAAGCATTTAAACCACAATTTTCTTTTTCAACATTGTTCCCCTTGACTGAACTGTTAATTAGAAATCTCGCCAAAATCACTATCATAATAATATACGAACAGACCATCGTTCATGTAGGTATAGATTAATAATATTATACCTTATTTTCAAAACAAGTATACCAAAAGCTAATGCATAAATCTTAATCGTAATATATAAAACCAAGTAGGGTTAGTTACACCATTTATAACTCAAGAACGGCTGGACCGATTTTTATGATCTTTGATTTGTTGGATTCTTCTCCGCCCGAATAGCAGAATAGCTATTAAAACATCGGAAAAATTCACGAAAACAAAAATTATAAATAAAATTCTTTTCCTCATACATTTTGGGTGGAACGAATTCTCATATTTTGAAAGAACTGCAGCAATATTGTGATAAGTATAATATTGAATAGTGAGTGAATTCCAAAAATTCAAAAACGTCAAATGTCAATGCGCTGATTGTTTTACTTTTATTCTTAAGCATATAATGCTGCCCCTCTTTGTTACACACAAGTCAACAGTCGAAAATGAGACAGTCAAACGGTGAACGTATGTCTGCACCCCTCCAAAGGAAAAATACAATAATTATAACAAATCTCCCTCACACGTATAAAGAAAATGAAACTCTATTCCCATAAGTTCGTGAAAAAGTAAGAAAATCACAAAAAATATAAATTCGTACACAAATCCATCTCTGATACTGACAAAAACAACATACGTACAGTTGCGCATCGATAATTGCTTCGTCGTGTAATTTTTAACTTAATCCGTAAACTGAATTTAATTCAGCTAATAAGTGAAAACAACAGTTATTGATTCTGAGGCGGTACGAAGTTCGCCGGGCCAGCTAGTATGTAGTTATATAAAAAGGGACGTCTCTTTCTCTTACGCGTTCCAAAACCATTCAACCGATTGCCATGAAAATTTGGTGATTTGTTGTACGTATGTCCGCGGTGGTTTCAGTATATAATAATGAGCTCTGGCGTTATGAAATTATTTCTTATGGATACATACAGGTAGGGCGAGTTGTTTGAAAAATATGTGCATTTTGACCACATGCTCTATCTGTGAAGAGATGAAATCAGGAAAAATGATTAAGTACTTAGGTGTAACCATAGATTGTCAACTTAAATGGACAAACCATATAGAAAATACTGTTAACAAACTCAGATAGGTACTATTAGCGGACCTGCATGGGGGTCCCTACATTCTGCCGACAGACTAGCTCAGGGTCAGCAGAGCGGGAGAGGCCCTCACCACCAGGGTGGTAGGATCTGTGAGGCGTGTGTGTGGCTTCCCTGAAATAAAGCTCAAATTTCTACGGGCTGGGGGAAAGCAGTGAAACCAGTAACCAGGGTAAACAACAGTTATATTGGGTAAAACACCTGCGTAAACACAATATCACAATAATGCATACAGAGTAATTCAGGGTAGCAACAACAGTTATATCAAAAATGGAGGAATCTGTCCCTATAATCTCTCTGGAAGGGCTATTTATCTCCGCGGTGAATTTACTGTGAACACACGCAAATATGGGGGAATATAACAGCTTGGGTACTCACAGTGAGCGTTTGGACTCTTGTATCTTCCGTATCGGGAAAGAATTCGGCCATTCTTGGTGTCCTAGTGTATCACTTAGCAAAAACACGTTCCATGCTTCTGCGTGGAACTTTCTGGAATGCGCGCGGAACGATTCTCACATTATGCGTGCACACTAGACCGGGAGTTGCAGAGAAGAAGTGGCGGTTGGTGGCTCGCTACCGACGGTCTTGGGTTCCGCCGCCGGTAGCGCGCCGGCAAGCTAGCGGAGAGGGAGTGAAACTGTAGTTTGCGCAGTGGCGTGCGCTACAACTTGGGAGGAGGGGCCGAGTAATTTGCAGGGGCGTATTTGTGTATCGTAACAGTACTTAAATTATATTTTTAAAAGAATGTGTAACATAGTAAATATAAAAACCATAAAACTAGTTTATGACGCACTAGTCCATTCATCTCTTTCCTACGGAATAATTGGCTGGGGTGGAACTTACAATAATCATGTAAAACCTTTAGAAATTGCCCAAAAATCAATTATTAAGATTATTTACAAGAAAACTAAATCTTTTCCGTCTAAACAATTGTTTAAGGAAACCGATATCTTTAACTTTAGACAGACCTATAGTTTTCAATGTCTTAAATTTATTTATATGCGTCCAAACAACTTTCTAAAAAATTCAAATCGTACCAGCCAAAGACGTGGCGCCTGTGAGTATGCTGTACTCCACTGCAAAACTAGGTTGTCCCAAAGTTTTATAGCTCCAAAAATGTATAATTTACTACGTACAACCTTTAAAGAGAACACATGTCTAAATCTTCTGTCTTATAAAAAATATACCAAAACTTTGCTAAAATATACTGAAATAGATATTTTTTTCTTATAAGTTTTAAAAATCCATTAATTACATCTATCATTAGACAGCTTTTAGAGTACATATATAATAATGTTTGCTTTTTTGTCGTTTAATTGCACTTGTAATATTCATTCTTATAAAACTTTCACAAATGCGATAATAACAGTGCAGACTGTTAATATGTTGTAGTTTTTAATCGCAATTATTCAGTTACTATTTATTATGCTTAATTTTTATATATCTACTTAAATTTATTAATTTATGTATACTTAAAATCTTCACTTTAACCATAGAAATAAAAATAAAAATCAATATCAAACTCACGCACGTCGCACAGGCATTGCCTTTGTGGGAGTTTTTTGTACATACATTTATTGTATTAAGGTTTTTTTATATACTTTTCATTTTTTTATGTATTGTATCAAAAAATTTTAAAAAAATTCATATAGTTTAGCGGCAGGGATGGATGGGAAAGGGCACACAGGGTGAAAAAAATTCATTATTTAAGTGGCATGCTCGGAACTAGCTAGTAACACAATAAAACAAATGTAAAAGTTATTTCCACTTAATTTATTTGTGACCGTAACCGGTTTCAGCCTGTTAAGGTCATCTTCCGACTGGTACAACTGTTTCTTAATCTACATTTTATATACATACATACCTACGTGGGAGAGGGAGAGGTTGTCTACAAGAATTTGTTTCATTTTATATGGGTTATTTTGTGATATTGTATTATTGTTTTGACATTTTTTATAAATACAAGGGACTCAATTAAAACTTCCTTCGTTTATTTTATACGCAGGTCGCAGTGCAGAGAGGTTCCTTCAGAATGATCATAGCAGGGGCGTAGCTACCGCCGTATCAGCAGTATCAATGATACTGGGCCCCCGGGCTACAGAGGCCTTTTGTTTCTTTTGTGAGAAATCCTTATCCGTCAATTGGGCCCCCTAACTAATTTTGAAACAGGGCCCCTCCAAGGCACGCTACTCCACTGGATCATAGGGACCGTGCGCTTTCTTTTTGGGTCGAAATTAAATAGTAAAGGTTGTCATATAAATTGTTCCTGTGTTAATCACGCAGACGAATTTCTTAACTGGAGTGTTTTATTGAAGTGACCTGGATTCTTAACACCAACATAAATCATCACCTTCCTCTTACCCATTTGCTTCCCCTCCACCCTCCACGCAACATTCAGCCTCAAAATATACCATATACCCCAATCGGGGGGTGCCATAACTATATAGTCTCACTGGCTCCAGGCCGTTGGGAACAGATTGAAACTGAAATTTGACATGAAAATTGGCTTAAAAATTGAAAAGAATTTGGTCGCTTAAGTATGGAAGTAGGTGCCTCAAATGTACTTCCATTGACAAAACACTGATCTAGATTTTTGAATCATACATCATCTGAGCTACGTAAATGTAGATGTTATCAGTATGTAAATTAAATACAATCTTATTATTTATACTAAGAAAAGATTTATTTTTGCTTATCATTCGTCTGGCAGATTTAAATCTGTGTATTTGATTATTGGGCATCTGAACTTTGATGGGAAAAATGTCAAGTCTGCGATAAAGAATGATTGGAGAACTAGATTACTATTGAAGGGACCAAACTCAGTGCAACACACTTGCTAATGGGACTCAATTGAAACAGGTGGACACATTCAGATACCTCGGGGTCGAATTCTCCAGCGATGGACGGCAAGACAGAGAAATTGATCGAAGAATAAGTGTGGCAA
This sequence comes from Limnephilus marmoratus, assembly GCA_917880885.1. Classification (NCBI taxonomy): domain Eukaryota; kingdom Metazoa; phylum Arthropoda; class Insecta; order Trichoptera; family Limnephilidae; genus Limnephilus; species Limnephilus marmoratus. The sequence continues at coordinate 26,122,560 of OU862924.1, read as the reverse complement.
GCCGTGTGTTGCGTCCTCTCTACAGCTTAGTGATAAGGAAAGCAGTAAATTATAAATGCGTGTGATATTTTATTAGTTGTTTAGGTTGCTTTGGCCTATATATAAGATATGTTCATGAAAAATATTTTTTTATAACTGAAGGTTTAAGAGCGCTGCTGGTCGCTGCGAACATTTATGAATAGGTATTTTAAAAAATCTCTTTTATTTCACTCTCTGACAGTAGTCAGAATCGCGCTATAGATGTGTGAGTGAATGCAGGCCTTGTGTGTGTGGGCCACGCGCTTCACCCGTGTCGAATTATTATTTCTGCCGACCACGCATGTTCCAATCTGCAAATGTGTAGAGACAAGACCGCTCGCAGGGGCGTCCTATTGTAAGCGTCCTATGAATATGCTATTATAGCTACTTATCGTTGTTGCGCGCACAAAATATCCTGTGGGTATTTTAGAATATTAGGATACATAATAAAAAAAACCGAAAAACAAAAATTGGGGACCCATATTTTTATTTATTTTCATTAATTGTAGAGTTATTTTTGATACCATGTTTGGGTGAAAACAAGTGGGCTTAATATACATTTTTTTATTAAAACCGACAATTTTTTCTTAAATTTTGCATTCAGGATTTTTGTGCGCACTTTTTATGCACATATGATATTTTGTGTAGCAAACGTAGGAAAGGCAACTTGACCTTTCTCATAGGACCCATATCCCTCAGACCTCGGGCATATTTTTTCATAAGGTCGAAATATTTCCGCTTTGCAATAAAATCCAAATAAATGGAATATTTCTGATAGTATCCGAAAACTAAAAATTGTTTTTGAAAGGCGATGAAATACGCTTTTAAATTTTGAAATCCGAAATAAACCTTTGCTTTTCAAATATAAAAATTTTGAACGCACACATAATTTTTTTTAAAATGACTCATCTTACGTTTTTTCTAACTAAAATTACTGATAACGAAAAAAATAAAAACACGTACATATTTATTACACAAATGTATTGTTAACATTTCCGTCACCTCACTTTTTTATTGTTTCATGTAAAAATAATTAATAGATACAAAATTCCATAAGTTTCATAAACTTTGGTTTTATAAAGGTGTACAATTCAATTATTTTGTGGTTAACTTTTGAATTTGAATATAAAGTTTGATATTTTCTCTTTCTCTTTCGAACACCGTTTAAAACTTATTTCTCAACATAATAGTAAGGGAGACACAAGGTCGATATGAGTTGTTCCCAAAGCTAACAAATAGCCGAGGGGGGGGGGGGGAGGGGGTAAATTTGGATTTGTGACCAAAACACCCAAATAAACTGAAAATGTATTTTTTTAGCAAAAGGTAGAGAAAATATCTTGTGCTGATAAATATGATTTATTTTTGTTTCAAATTACGAAATATTGGTCTTAAAAAAATTTATTTCGTATGATTTTGGATGCAACTTAATTTTTTGGTAATTTTTTGACAGTTAAATAGAAATATTAAAAAAATATTTTTGCTTTACCTACTGAGTTAATATTGAAGAAAATATATATATTTTAATATTTAATATAGATGTATAATTGTAGAGTGGAGTTATATAAATTACATATGGTGTACATACATAGGATACGGTTACATACTAAAATATTGTGCACTTGGGAGAAATTCGAAAAATCTAAATAAAATAGAGGTGAATATAGATTAATAATAAATAGAAAGAATGTGAAAAACAGGTAATTATTTAGTTTTTTTTTTTTTTTTTTTTGTAGCTATTACTTTGTGGTTATCCATTATAGAATAATGAAATAATTTTACTTTGTATAAACCACTTAATTGATGTGCAAATCCGACCGGTTTCGGAACAAACGTTCCTTCGTCAGGGAAAGCAAAATTAGTTAAAGCTTTCCCTGACGAAGGAACGTTTGTTCCGAAACCGGTCGGATTTGCACATCAATTAAGTGGTTTATACAAAGTAAAATTATTTCATTATTCTATAATTATTTAGTTAATTATTCCTGATGAAGTTTGAGTTTCAGTTTATTGATGTCTTTGGTTTTTTTTATTTCAATGGGAAGGTTGTTGAAAAACTTTATTCCTAAATAGATGTAGGTAATTGTTTTGCATTAGTTTGGTATTAAATTTTGGTATTTTGATGTTATCTTCATATCTTTTTGATTTTAGTTTAAAATTTTTTGATGATATTATCTTTGTAAATTTGGGTAATTGCATTTTTCTTGAAGATATTGTCTACTCGAGGCACCGTGAAATCTGCGAAAAGCGTTTCTGTTGGATAAGTGGAGGGTTTCTTTAGGATTACTTTAATGATTAGTTTCTGGATTACTTTGATCGGGGTTAGAATATTGTTGTATGACCCCCCCCCCCCCCCCATGCAATAATTCCATATTGAATTAATGACTGGATTAGTGCATAGTATACTCTTTTTAGATTGTTGAGATTATTATTTATTTTTTTTATATGAGCTCCACACAGGAGGCCCTGAGGAAAATAATTTCTCTGAGGGCCTAGGTCATATTGGGGATGCTGTGTGTATATTATTAAAAAAACATTTCTTTGGGTAATTTTAATTTATGTGCGACAAATTTGAGTTAAAAAAATAATACGAATTCTTGCACACAAAAAGACTTTTTTTCTCCTTTTAATTTTATAGTTTTATATTTTTTTATATTTCTGTAGTATATAGGGATTTAATTTTATAATTTTATATTTTTTTATATTTCTGTAGTATATGTAGTATATTTTTTTAAATAATTACCATTAATTACAAGTAATGGTCAGAGTTGCCTCTAAAATGATTAAAAAGATGAATTTTTGAAAAATGGGATATATTTGTCAGATTATTTAGGAAACCGTGGTGAATCAAAAGGTGTAAACAAAAAAAAAATTGGTCGAAAACCTCACATGGGATATTTTGTGAATGCAACGACGATATTTTCTCAAGAGTTTTGAGAATAAATATATATATATATTTTTTTATACGTTATTAATTTATCAAAAAAAAACATTCTTGCATCTATTTATTATATACTTGATGTAGAAAATAACATAGTTACTATATTAAGCCAAATAATGTATATGCGGATATACAATTGGATATATGCATAATAATAATTATACTAAAAAGGTTTTATTTCTGGAAGTGCAAAAGTCATACAGCTTCATATGTGCTAGAGCTACAAAACTACACTACTTGGATGTTTTTGACCACAAATGTTTAAAAAACTGAATGCATTGATTGAAATTGCACAAACGAATTGGTTATGGCGACCCAGCTTGAAATGCTGCAAATGGGTCCAATCTTTGTGGCGTCATTTTTAGTTAAATGAGAACAAATAACTTTGTAAAAACAGCTTTATGTAATCAATATTATCAACATATTTCGAAAAAAGAGTGTTCTCTTCGTCAGGATAAGATTAATATTAAAAGACAAACAAGTATAGGCATATGAGAATTATAGACAAAATATTAAAGGGAGAGGTGATTAATTACTTAAAAATATCACAAAATGCAATTATATATATAAAATGAAATATAAAAATTATTTTTAAGTTAAATACCCTTATAGTATAGCAAAGTCATTGGAGAAGCTGTGTAGAGGTTATTTTTAATGAAAGGAAGGAGAGGAATTTCTGGGTAGGTAAAAGTATGAAATGATGGTGGAGAGAGTCCGGCTGTAGAGATCAAAAGATCTCCCACTTCCAGTTTCTCCCAATCCGGCCCGCCACGCAGTAAGTGGACAAAATCATCCGCCACCAAAACCCATGCAGACCTTACCTGTGAACACGGGAACCCATGCTCAGTCACCAAACATAGCGGACCACTTGGGGTGACCAAGTGGCGGGGGTGTTGGTTATCCAATAAATGGTTCCCGGGGCGATGGTACCTACAACGTCTCCCAAATTAAAAATTTATTATAGTACTTGACATAAACAATTTTAATTTTGCACAATTTTAGTATGAAAGCTCGGTCAGTATTGGTATACCGCGATGAGTCACTGAACAGAAAAAAAACGAATAAAAAATATCGATTACTCGGGCAAGGACAACACTAGTCTACCGATAAAATTCGTTACATCACTACTTCGCTTTATATGTATTTGTCAAAACCCTCGTTCCCCGGCCCCCCCAGGAGAACTGAGCGAAAGGGACACCTGCACGTCGGGCCGAAAATACCTAAATAAAATCTTCGAAATCGATGTTTTGTATTCCCTATTTTTCTTCTCCAAAACTGGACCGATTTTAAATTTTTTTTTCACTAACTGTATTAAAAGAAAATATTCTATGTCGGTACGTTTTGCTTTTTTTCAAAATACATTGTTTAGTTTGTATACTGAACGTTTTTTGACGGCGTTTAAATTAGGCAATTTTATTCATTTTTGGAAGGTCCTAACTTCTATAAGAAGTAAATTATCAAAAAAAGCAAAACGTACCGACACGCTAGTGGTCGATATCTATATTATGTAAAAAAAAATTTTGCTCTAGGATCAAAATCCAGAGAGATAAACGGGGAATACGTTTGTATGGAAAAACGCCGCTAGTATTTCCTCTTAATGATCCTAGAATGTTGTTTTATGAATAGTACCTACTTATACAATCGCACAATCACAATGCCTTGCTGTTTTTTGGGTAATGGATATTCAAGATTCAGATCCCCAAATAAGACCTAATAAAACGCCCAATACGACCTAACTACGTTCAGTGAACAGTGGACCTCGCGTCCAAAAAGTGTTTTTTTTCTAATTTTCTCTTTTAGCCGGTTCTTTTTTTTTACATGAATTCCACACAGGAGGCCCTGAGGAAAATAATTTCCCTCAGAGCCTATGTCATCTTTGGGGATGCTGTGTGGAGGGGTTTTTTAACGAAAGGAAGGAGAGGAGAGTTATGGGAAGGAAAGGGGTTTAAGGGGTGGGTAGGAATCTGGGGTTCAATGTGACCTGGTCATCCATCTCCAAGACTTAGACAAACCTCACCCCATGAACCCGGGCACCCCTGCTAAATCACCAAACGTAGCGAACCACTAGGGGTGACCTATGGCAGAGGTGTTGGTTATCCAATAAAGGTTCCCGGGGCGGCGGTACCCATTCCCACCTCCCAAATTGTAAATTCAGATGGATTCAGACGGTTCAGACGGATCAACTCGACAAAAGCATATTGCAATTTATACATGTTTTTTATTTATTTATTTAATTTGATATAAAATCTTACATTTCAAATACAATTCAGCAATGTCGGCCTCACTGGGTAGCTCACCTGTGCTGAGGTCTCCATTTTACAAAACAAAAATTTATACATAATACATTAAAAATAATGCTGCATAAAAAAAGTAAGCTAAAATTAAACTAAAAATAAATTATTTTTATTTTTAATATTAATATTATTTCAGTTGGTACCTAACGGTAAATTTATTTATTCAGTTGGTATTTACCTTGGTAAATTGGCGGTCCGTGACTTTTCAGCGGCTAGAGCGCTAAGATAAAAAAATACGACTTTATTGATGTTGTTGTGGCTGAAAATGATTTTTTTTTATTTCCAAAATGAACATTTTTTAGCAAAATTTTTCAGTTGGAGAGGCGATTTTAAATCTAGAACCGACCTTGCTATCTATATTATATATGTCTAGTAAGGGTACGAACTTTGTGCCTACCGGGTACGTAAATAATAAAAGTACCTATTATTCTGACTCGATCGGTTTTAATGAAAGGTGTTTTATCATAATTAGCATAGCGAAATACCGTTCAGTATCAGATATAATATACATAGAGTATTCATCTCTTTGATAATAATTTTACACATGACTTACCACCAGCATCATCATTATGATTTGACATCATTTTTAGTACTTTTCAATGATTTGACAAATTTGTGTCTGCCTACCTATCAACGATTTTATCTACCTAATGAAATTCCATCAAGATCAGATACGAATTGATATTTTCACGGCCAAAAGGATTATCGTGATTTATTTCTGGAATTACACATCTGCCTTTGATGAAAATTGTTATGCTATCCGAAACGTTAGATAGGGAATAACATAATAAATAATAAATAACAATTGCAATGCGGCATAACCCCCCAAAGATAAATCACGATAATCTCTCAAGACCACTTCATGGTATTTAAGATAACTTTACTGCGTCTTCCAGCGGGCTTTCAAGGGTTTCCGGAAACCCTTTGTTGAAAAATAAACTAGGTGAAGAAAAAATTTGAACGTTTGCAAACTTTCAATTTCAGTTTTTTCAATATTATAATTTATTTTAGAAACCATATTTCAACTCTAAGCCATCGATTTTACATGGCAAATAAAATATTGCACCAAATAGTATACATACATACTTCGTACTCCCTTTTAAAATAATTAACTACTGAGGAAAATATTTTCCCTCGGGGCTTAAGTAAATTTCTTTTCTCACTATCTGTGATAACCAACCCATTCTATTGATTGATATTATCACGTACACTACACGAGTGGTTCCATGCGAGAATGTAATAGAACCGCTCGCCTTGCTTCGCCGCTCCTCCCCTCGCATCGTCTCGGCGTTCCTCGTATCGCCACAAGCCAATTTTCAATTTGGGAGGCAGGAATGGGTACCGCCGCCCCGGGAACCTTTATTGGATAACCAACACCTCTGCCATAGGTCACCCCAAGTGGTTCGCTACGTTTGGTGATTTAGCAGGAGTGCCCGGGTTCATGGGGTGAGGTTTGTCTAGGTCTTGGGGGTGGATGACCAGGACACACTGAACCCCAGATTCCTAACCACCCCTTAAACCCTTTTCCTTCCCAGAACTCTCCTCTCCTTCCTTTCCTTAAAAAACCCTCAACGCAGCATCCCCAAAGATGACATAGGCCCTGAGGGAAATTATTTTCCTCAGGGCCTCCTGTGAGGAGCTCATGTAAAAAAAAAAACGTCATGGCAGGCGGCCAGAGAAATTATAACGATAACATGCAGTAAGGGATAAAATTTATTTATCATTTATTATCTATTATCCAACATTTTCAGTTTACATACTTTGTAATCATTATTTGTCAATAAAGGTAAAATTTTCAAAGCTTCCCTCGAAATTTAAAGAAAGTTGGGGCCATCTATAAATTACGTCTCACCTTAAGGGGGGGGGTACAGAAGTGTGACATTGTGTGACAAGGGGTATGGGGGGGTCATCAACTCCGCGACATCACATGTAAAAAAAAATAGAATGACTGTTTTGATTATTTTTAGATGTAAAATTGCAAAATATGTGACGTCACAATAGGGGGGAGGGGGTCTCACAAATTTGACGATGTGTGACAGGGACGGGGGGGGTCAATAAATCATGAAATTCGTGTGACGTAATTTATGGATGGCCCCTTTGCTTGCTTTAAATAGATGAGAAATAATATAAGATTCCTTTTAATAATTACGTCTGATCTTTGACGTAGTATCGTCTGATATATTCTTGTGAATCTGACCAAGCAAACGTGAGGAAATAAAAATACACTTTTATCCACATTGATTTATTTTGATGCCTAGGAAAGTACTGAAAATGAATAATATTTATACATGTAATAATAACGTAATATATGGCAACATTAACATTCCTTGTACTACCTTGTAACTTGCAACATTTGCTTAAACGTCAGTGATTGCGGCTTTCATGTGCCGAGTTTGGTTAGAATAAATAATAAAACTTGATTACATCAAGATTTTGAATCATGTTGTCACGAACAAAATGTTTGACATCAGCCTTACTGAATAAGGTAACTTTGGTTTATCTACTGGCAAAAAGCATTGTCCTGACTCCCCGAAAATGATGATGTAGGTAATTGCACAATTGAATGGATTTATTTAATCATTTCTGCTATTTACTATTTACAGAATACTTTGAGAGCTTTAACGGCAAATAATTCAACTTTCGTCATTGCGGCTAGATATAGATCTTCAACTCCTATCAACACTGTCATCATGTTTGTTCCTCAGCAGGAGGTAAGGATAGAATTTAAAATTATTACACCTGATTCTCTTAATTTTATTCGTACCCGACTGCATCTCACAACAAGCTACATTGCAAACCATTTCATCAGATTCAAATAGCCGCTCTTTATTTATAAAAATAAGCAGTAAATTTTCGGGATTAGTGTCCATGGTTATTACGAATAATTTTTAGAAAAAATCTTTAGATTCGCCTTAATCACTATAAAAGGAAACTTTTTGCATCACGGCCGGCGGAAAATAATGCAATTTAATTTTCAATGTCGTTAAATAAAATTTCACTTCGCTAACCGATACTACGACAGCCCGCCCGCTGCCGCCCGCCATTTTGTCACTGTTATGTTGGTATCCCTGATCTGATACAAACAAGAGCCTAGATACGATTGTTGCCGACTTCGTGGGATACATAATAAGGCGCGTAATTATGAAATTTGTCTAGCGGACTTGTGTATGTTATCTTTACTTTAAAAAACAGCCTACGTTTTTAAATGGTTTGTCTGGCAAAGCAGGGTTTGTCTAGCGGGATTGTGTATGTTATCTTTACTTTAAAAAACAGCCTACGTTTTTGAATGGTTTGTCTGGCAAAGCAGGGTTTGTCTAGCGGGATTGTGAATGTTATCTTTACTTTAAAAAACAGCCTACGTTTTTGAATGGTTCGTCTAGCAAAGCAGGGTTTGTGTGGCGGGCTTGTGTATTTTATCTTTATTTTAAAAAACATCACAGGATTTGAATGGTTTGTCTCCATTCCAGTGCCTGATTAGAGGTTCATTTACATTATATTATTAATTCTGTTTTTCATAATTACGCGCCTTATTATGTATCCCACGAAGTCGGCTACAATCGTATCTAGCTCTTGTTTATATCAGGTCAGGGATACCAATATAACAGTGACAAAATGGCGGGCGGCAGCGGACGGGCTGTCGTAGTATCGGTTCGCGAAGTGAAATTTTATTTAACGACATTGAAAATTAAAATGCGTTATTTTCCGCCGGCCGTGATGCAAAAAGTTTCCTTTTATAGTGATTAAGGCAAATCTAAAGTTTTTTTCTAAAAATTATCGTAATAGCCATGGACACTAATCCTGAAAAATTACCAAATAAGCTTTTAATCTTACATATATTTACTTATTCATTAAAAAGTATATTGTTTTTTCTCTTTCAGGCGTGGATCGTCGAAAGAATGGGAAAATTTTATCGGATATTGGAGCCCGGATTGAATATTTTATTACCAATAGTAGATCGTATCAAATATGTCCAAAGTCTCAAAGAAATAGCTATTGACGTTCCGAAGCAGGGAGCGATCACCTCTGACAATGTTACACTCAATATCGACGGAGTTCTTTATCTAAAAATAGTCGACGCATATCTAGGTATGCCATTGACTTAATTTTTATATAATCTTTCTATGCATGCAGTTTCATTGTTTTTATGGCTTATGTGTTTTAATATACTCCCACAATGTTTTATGTATGTATTTGCATGATAAGACGATTCATTTTTCTTTTTTTTTTTACGTTAATTGTTTCAATTTGAAATCACCTTTGGGAGATAAATTCACACACGCGTAGTGACCGTACAAATCACCCCTTCAAGCAACCTCATATACCTCTTAGGGAGTGGCGGCTCGTGACTTTTGGGTGTGCTAGGGTGCTAACATAAAAAAATGGCATTATGGATGTTGTCGTATTCAAAAAATGTTTTGTATGAAGAAATTTCAGGAAATCCGTGCGACACACGGCCAAACTGAAACTTTCTGAAATTTTTCATGGGCTACGACAACATCAATAATGCCATTTTTTCTAATATCTGCACTCTAGCACACCCAAAAGTCACGAGCCGCCACTGATCTTAGGGTTTGGGGACCACTAATTGGGGACCATTATGACGCTATTCTCTTCAAAGGCCAACTATAGGGTCCTTCTTTTACATCACACAGTTCAAATTTCTTCATAATTCCTACAATCATTGCATCCAAGCATTTACAGAACTCTCTCGGTAATCCGACATTTGATTATCGGATACTATAATTTGCTTTATTTATCTGCTGATGCAATTGAAAGCATGAAATCAAACTCTTTAATTCGCCAGTATTCATATGTCCTCTGCATGCATTTATAAGTTTACAAAATGGAGGTTTCTCGCAAATTTAAATGCGACACCTTAGGCCCTCACGTCTCGAGCCTATTTTGTCGGAAGGTCATAATATTTCCGTTTTGCATAAAATCCAAATAAATGGCATATTTCTGAACACATCGGAAAACTTAAACTGTTTTTGAAAAGTGATGAAATACGCTTTCAAATATTATGATTCGAAATAACTTAAAAAAAGTAAAAAAATGGCTAACTAAAATTACTGATAATGAAAAAAATATAAACACACAGATTTTATTAGGCAAATCTATTATAAACATTATCCTTAAGTCAGTTTTTTGTCTTTTCATGTAAAAACAATTTTAAAAAATTCTCAAAGTATCACAATTTTTTTTTACAAATTTCAGGCGGAAACTTCGGTTTCATAAAGGTGTACTTTTGAATTATTTTGAGGTTAACTTTTAGATTTGAATATAAAGCGTGATGTTTCCTCTTTCTAACACTGTTCAGATCATATTTCTATCCACGATAGTAAGGAAGCCACACCGATTTCCAACAATAAGGAACTCCAGTGAAAAATATTCTGGCTTTAAAAAAATATGTTCATACAGACCAATAAACGCTGATTCAGAATATATAAGTTTTATTTAATAATATTAAATGCAGAGTTTTTAAAAATGATTAAAAAGTCCTTTTTTAATCGGGTCGTAAAAACACGGGGTCAAGGGACTCCAGTATAATTAATATCTACAGTCTGTATGTCGGACGAATATCTACAGCTCATATGGTGAACTAATATCTACGAACTTCAGAGTGTTGACTAATATCTACAGAGCTAAGGTCGGACGAATATCTATGACGGTCTCAGTGTTGACTAATATCTACAGAGCGTAGGTTGAACTAATATCTATAGAGCGTAGGTTGGACTAATCAGCTAAATGTGTCCAATAGTCCGATATTAGGGATTTTTACATACATTCTTACATAAATTAAGTTTTTTAGCATTCCAATATGCTATACATAATTGCAAATCCAAACTCTGCCAGTGCTATAGATATTCGTCAACACTTTGGTTCTCATAGATATTAGTCAGCAGTTTGAGCTGTAGATATTCGTCAAGTAGGTTCGTAGGTTCTCATAGATATTAGTCAACAGTTTGAGCTGTAGATATTCGTCAACATTTTGGTTCTCATAGATATTAGTTCGATTTTTTCAGTTTTTGGAATTCCTGTAGATATTAGTAGACGCCTCCCGTCAAGGCGACGTCACTGTTCGACGTGTCGTGATGTCACCGTAAAATCATTGTATGGGAATGTATGATATGACACAAGCCATTGAATTAATTTATTAGTTTATTTACATACTGTTTATAGAGATTTAGTTGTTGTGTTTATTGATACATTATTTAGGCCTAAATAATGTTTCAAAAATAAAGGTATCTCTTATTAGTTTATCTCTATTATTGAAAATATTTAAAAACTGCTGCACAAAAAAAAATAGTAATGCTATTTCTAGGGAGAATACTTCGAACAATAGAATTCAAAATGGCGGCAGTAGATCAGCTGATTGCCCGATCCTATTCTAATTTTTCAGGAGGGATGACGTCACACAATTCACCATACATACGGTGCTTTTCGGGGGGTCTTGAAAAATTAAAACTTTGACAATTATTTTAACTATTAAAACTAACTCTAAAAATAAAAATAAAAATGCAGTTATTTAAGTTGAAAGGTCATTATTCATTAACAAAAAATTATAAAATTGGACTGGAGTTCTCTATTATTCTATTTTATTATTATTATTATTCTATTTTATTTTATTCTACTCTATTCTCTAGTTCTGAAAAGCGAACAAAATAGCCTGAGGGCTTAACTTTACCCAAAAATGGAAATTTTACAAAGTGATGTTTGTTTGTAATTACAAAATACCTGTTTTAATTTTTAGCATATTATCTACTCGCACTATAATCCGCCTCTCTCAGTAATTATACACTTGCCCGGTTTTTCGGATGTCGGATTAGTAATAGAGTACTGTACGAGTATTTTAAATACTTATATTTTTTTAAATATTTTGAATAATTATGGTTTTTTTTATTCCAGCATCTTATGGTGTGGAAGACCCGGAGTTTGCCATCACCCAACTGGCGCAGACCACCATGAGGAGCGAACTGGGTAAAATATCTCTGGACAAGGTGTTCCGCGAGAGAGAATCTCTCAATGTGTCCATCGTGGAGTCTATCAACAAGGCCAGCGAGGCCTGGGGCATCACATGCTTGAGATACGAAATTAGTAAGTCTTCGATAACCTTAGAATATTGATTTTTTTACGTAAATACCACACAAGACTCCCAACTGTATTTAATCTTCTAACAACTATTCTAGAATGTGGTCACATAATATGACTTGACGAAAATGGTGCTAAAATGGATTCATATTGAAGTACTATTGACTCATTAATAATCATAATTTTTTTCTCATGTGTTTTAATCAAAAACACATTAGTGCTTTCTAATTTACGCCTGTCTCAACACAGGTATATCCTAGTGAGACAGGCGTCAAAAAAATCCAAAGTACATGTACTTTTTATAGATAAATAAATAAAAAATAAAATATTTATGTAACCTGATAAAACTGTTTTGTATAATCTTTCCATTGCAAGCGAATTTGAATAATCGTGTGTACATGTATGTGTTTATGTAAAAGTTATTACAAATCAAATCTAAGTCAAATCAAATTAATACAAAAATTACAGCTTTTCATAGCCTGAGTCATTTAGTTTAACTTAAAAAAAAAACTAGGAAAAAGTTTAAAATCAATGTTTTACAATTAATTTATTGGATGAAATAAGGTTCCTCTAAAGCAGTGATCCCCAACCCCCGGTTCGCGGACTGGTACCGGTCAGTGGATCAAACCCAAGGCCTTGTTTAAAACTCAAAATTACATTAAAAAAATCGAACATACCCAATATTAAATTAAATAATTAGTGACAAAAAATAATGATTCACTTGAGAACCCCATCACGCCAAGTTACCGCCGACACAATATCCTTGAAGTAAAAAACATGACTGGGCTTCCATCTTACGGACTCACGTATATAATGTAAAGGGAGTGAGACACACCAACGTGAGTCACCGCTATTATATTCTGCTTGCCCAAATGGAATCGTTTTATTGTGAATATGTGACATACTAACGCTTTTTGATTGTATTGGTGAATTTATTCCGGTTTTTCAACAAAATACTTCTATTGCGACCAACGAGAGTTTATTATTAAGTTTATAATTATTTTAATAAATTCGAAAAGTAGTAAGGATTAGCCAAAATCTGAAGAGCGATTCTATATCTTTTGTGGGATTGTTATGAGATAGCGGACGTGATCTCCTGTCAGATTTGTGTGATTTTTGAAACACTGCAAGGTGATAAATAAAAGACTGACGAGTGACGGCAAATAATTAAATAAAGACACATAGTGACCCGCACACACCTACCGCTTCCCACCCGCGAACGTCCTCCTGCCCGATCCTCTCGCCTGTCTGGATTACAGCATGCACCGAAGTAACGGGGGTCCGGATTAGCGAGGCTCTACTGTAGTTATACTTTATCAAACAATCAACTTCCCCCCATCAGCAGGCCGATCAGCGGGCCGCGGTAAAATGATCAAATTTTGACCAGTCCGCGGCGATAAAAAGGTTGGGGACCACTGCTCTAAAGGACTTTACTTATGTCACGGTGTTTTCTATTTAATTGTCTTTTATGTTGTACTTCAAAGATTGCTGTGACAAATTGTTATGTGTGATGTTCAGTATGGTCTAGTTTCAGGGATCTGCACGAGTTCATGTGAGTAGAGCCTAGTTATCAAGGCACCCCGCCTTGATAACTTGGCTCTACCCACATGAAATTCTCTAGCCACCCCGGCTAGAGAATTTCTGAGAAAAAAAGAATCTACAGTTTGTCAAATAAGAGTAGAAAATATATGAGGGCGCCACTGTTGATCAAATGGCAATACTAAACACATAACTCTTGGTGTTAAAGTAAAGCTGTGTAACCTACATTTTTATAAAAAATTAAAAAGGCATAATAGTGGAAAAAATATTTTTTCATTGCAGTATAGATACCCGCCGATCTCAAAATTAGAATTGCGTATAGGTATAATATTATTATACCTTTGCAATTTTGTGTTAAGTAACTTAATGAACAATAACTATAATGTAATAAAATGTAAAGCACAGTTTAGAAATTGCTCACATTTATTTAATACTAGATAAAGTACCTAGCGTTGCCTGGGTTTTAGATCATGTCTCTAATTTTAGATCTGAATATATTTTACTCATTCAGATCTAAAAGTAGTGTACCATTAGTGATTCTTCCTTTCTATCTGTTGTTAAATTCAAATTTATGTTAAATTAAATTAAAGCAAATCGCTTTATAAATCACCTTTTAATCAAATTTATGTCATGAAGAAAAAATGTTTTTTAAAATGTGGTTTACTGTGTTCTATACATTCAGTGTAATTGTAATTCAAAAAAATATTTGACAGTTAAATTGGTGTTGCCAGTCTACAAATTTAGTAGTTCAAGTTTTTATATTTTCTACTCTTTTTTGACAGACTATAACTTCTTCATTTATCACACAAATAACTGACTCCTTAGACAAATAACTTTTGAATTATTATTTTAGGTGAATGAGTTCTTTATAAAATAACAATGGCAACTCTGATGTTGTTTGAGTGAGGGGTTTGTTCGGTGGCTCCATCGCTTAAAGCTGGTTGAAATTGGATTTGAAGAACTGAAAGAAGCAAACGCCTAGGCAAAGAGCCGCATTCTGCCCGACCCCTGGTCTGGATGCACTAATACAGGGTTTCCCAAACTGTGTTCCGCGGAACCCTAGGGTTCCGCCGAACCTGTACAGGGGTTCCGCGACAATTTGTCGGAAGAATTTAATAGAACTATAAACGCGCATGGTATTGGTGAAAAAGTTTGTGAAAATAATCAATTACGTCTAAAGGAGAACACAAACTTCATATATAATACATATAGGTGCATATCTACATTTGGAAATTAAAGGTGAGTAGTAGGTACTACAAGCCATAATTATCAATTTGCAGAATTTTTTTTTTTAAATAATTTTTACAACACGGAACGATTTTTTTTTAAATAATTTTTACAACACGGTACGATTTTAGTTTAGATTAGTATTTATCCTGGTACATTTTCGATACTTTTTTACAAAATTTCTCAATGTTGGGAACCGATCTGTCAAATTTACGATAGATTGTAGTTTTATGCGTTTTTATTCTACACATTATTTGTGCGATGAAATGGGTAGCGGACACAAAGCACTTTTATTACGTACTGAAGTGAGATGGTTAAAATAACTATAATGACTTTATGAACTTCGGAGTGAGTTATTCTTGAAGGCACATAATAATTTTAAAAACGAGTTAGGATGATTCCTGGGTTCGAAATCCATTTTCCGTGACAGCCAAGCCTGTAGGTTTGAGCGCAAGTGAGTATGAAAATCTAATTGATTTAATTAGTGACTCGGATTTGAAACAAAAATACAAAGATATCAGCCTTTAAATGATTTCTGGGTGAGTTTTTCAGAAGAGTTCAACAATTTTTCAAAACAAGCTATTATATTTTTACTTTCGTTTTCTACGACCTATTTATGTGAAGAGGGATTTTCTAATTATGCTGCAATGGAGTCAAGGTGCAGGAACAGGCTCGACGCCACACCAGATATTAGAATTCAACTTACCAATATTGTTGCTGATGTCAAGAAGATATGCAATTCGAGGACTCAAAATCATCAAAGTCATTAATTAGGTGTTTTATTTATTCCATTTTTTATTGTTGTTTATATTCAATTTTTTATTGTTTATAATCTATTTTTTGTTGTTGTTTATATTCCAATTTTTTGTTGTTTATATTCCATGTTTTGTTATACATATATTGTTGATATACTTAATAAATAATGTGTAATAACTTTAAAAAAATATATTATTAGGAATTACCTAATCTAAAAAATGAGCTAAGTGTTCCGTTAAAATTTACGGGTTTGCAAAGTGTTCCATTGCAGAAAAAGTTTGGGAAACCCTGCACTAATAGATCAGCCCTTTGAGGAAAAAAAGGAAAATAGCCACTCTAATTTCTGATCATGTAACTATTTCCAGGGGACATCAAACTGCCGTCCAGAGTCCAGGAGGCCATGCAGATGCAGGTGGAGGCGGAGCGAAGGAAGAGGGCCACGGTTCTGGAGTCGGAGGGAGTGAGGGAGGCGGACATCAACGTGGCCGAGGGCAAGCGAAGGGCCCGGATCCTCGGCTCCGAGGCGCAGAAGCAGGAGCAGATCAACAGCGCACACGGAGAGGCGGAAGCCATGATCGCCGTGGCAGAGGCCAGAGCCAAAGGACTGGAGATTGTAGCCAGTGCTCTGAGGAGTCAGGTACCAAATACTTTCATTTTTTAAAAGACACAAATTCCGGATTATAATAAGCCCAATATGTCATATTGTTTGCATTATTCCTGGACGGTAGTGTTGAGTACCTCATACAAGAGGCACCTCAAATGTCCCATACAAACACGTAAAATGTCCCCCCACCTCACAATATGTATTTGTACTAACTCTTTTTCTTTGTCCCCCCTTCATATTTGTATTACTACAAATATGAAGGAGGGACAAAATATGAGGTGTGAGGTGGTTTGTTTTGTTGGACTTCATTCATGTCATGTACGGGACAAATGTGAGGTGAGGTTCGAGGTGGTTGGTGTATTGGACTACATGTCATGTCACGTTGTCACGTATGGGACAAATACGAGGTGAGGTGTGAAGTGGTTGATGTATTAAACTACATGTCATGTCACGCATAGTTTGGGACAAATGTATGAGGTTGTGAGGCGTGAAGTGTTTGTATATTCTATGACATTTTTGTATTAGAACCGTGAGGTGGTGATGGGGTAAGCCAATTCATATATTGTGAATACTGCAGAAGCGTCCCAACTGCTCCGAAATTTTTATTTTTTATTTTTTTATTCTAAATAATTGTTAAGTGAATACCGCACAAGAGTACCAACTGCTCCAAAAAAATTTTTTTTTTTTAAATATTTTTTTATTGTAAATTATTGTTATGTGAATACACATTACAATAATTTATGAGCACAAGAGTCCCAACTGCTCGAATTTTTTTTTTTTTAAATTTTTTTTTTTTATTGTAAATTATTGTTATGTGAATACACAAAACAATAATTTATGAGCACAAGAGTCCCAACCGCTCCAAAAAAAATTTTTTTTCGAAATTTTTTTTTATTGTAAATTATTGTTATGTGAATACACAAAACAATAATTTATGAGCACAAGAGTCCCAACTGCTCGAAAAAAATTTTTTTTTGAAATATTTTTTTAATGTAAATTATTGTTATGTGAATACACAAAACAATAATTTATGAGCACAAGAGTCCCAACTGCTCGAAAAAAAAAAAAATTTTAAATATTTTTTTTTGTAAATTTATGTATTGATAAGTGAATACCGCACAACAGTACCAACTGATCCCAAAAAAAAATATATATTTATTTACTTATTGTTATATGTTATGTAAATACCGCACAAGAGTCCCAACAGCTCCCAAGGGAGGGAGGATGAGGCAGTGTTGAGATGAGGTGGAGGGGGTTGCTGAGGAGGGGGAGGGATAAGAGGGGGGGATCAGAGGGGTGGTGCAGGGAGGGGATCAGAGGTGGTGAAGGGGGGAGGGAGTAGGCCTTTTTTATATCCATTTTTCGTATTACAAAAATAACAGACACGGGAGGCGGGTATGGGTACCGCCACCCCGGTATTTATTAGAAAACCAACACTTCTGAACCAAGAAAATCAAGCTGAAGGAAAAAAACCAGCCCCCCCCCCCCCGTAAGCGAAAATATTTTGTAACACCTCACCTCAAATGAGGTGGGACACCTCAACACCTCATTTCAATATTTGAGTACCTCATACAAACTCATCCTGATATCGTGTCCTACCCAACACTACTGGATGGGGTGTTTTTCTCAGCATAATTGAAACCAGCTAAATATTATTATTATTATGTACCACCATTTATATAAGTATATTTGCTTGTGCAATGATGGATGACTTAGCTATTTTTCCACTTAACTACTAACCGATTATATTAATCTCCTTCTTTGGAAGCAAACACAACATTTAAGATATTGCCACTATTCTTATACATTAGACGTTTTGTAATATTGATGTCACAAAAGAGATGGGAAGAATACGGGGTGTTAACCTTCTTCTTCTTCTTTGTGTGCCGTATCAGGTCCCCCCGACGTTGGCGATCACTCTTGAAAATGTCTCTCTGTCTTGTGCTGCCCGGAATAGCTCCTCCACACTTCTAATGCCGGTCCACTCTCGTATATTTCTCAGCCAAGACATTTGTCTCCTACCAGGCCCTCGGCGACCCTCTTTCTTGCCTTTCAATATTAAATGTAGCAAGTGATACTCCTCCCCTTGAAGTATATGACCCAGATATGTAATTTTCCGGATTTTTATTAATGTAAACAGTTCTCTATCTGCTCTAGCCCGCCTGAGAATTTCTGTGTTAGTGATCTTGTCGGTCCATGGGACCTTGAGCATTCTCTGGTGAAGCCACATTTCAAAAGCCTCTATCCTGTTCATGGTATTTACTTTCAAGGTCCATGTTTCACATCCATAAAGCAATAACGACCGACGTGTTAACCCCTCAGACTAAAGTGCAGACTTTATGAAAACGATGTTTCCGATCGCAATTTGAGAAAAAAATTAGGAAATTTAATGATTTTTTTTTTATATTGTTTTTTTATGAAACAACAAAAAATTAAGGTGACAATAAAGTTTATAATACATTGGTCTAATAAAATATGGGTGTGTTTTTCATTATCAGTAATTTTAGTTAGAAAAAAACATAAGGTGAACCATTTTTAAAACCTTTTAATGTTTGCATTCAAAATTTTAATATTTAAACAGCTGTATGTTTATTTCTAATAATAATATTTGAAAGCGTATTTCATTACCTTTCGAAAAAAGTTTTTAGTTTTTGGATACATTCAGAAATACAGTGGGGCCTCGCTAATCCGGATAGGGAAAAACAAGACCCCTTCCGAATTATCGAGGCTTCCGGATTATGGTATGCAATTTTTTAATAGAAATAAAACACATTTTTAACTTGGGTTTCATTTATTAAAGTAAAAATTTAAAGTCAATTTAGACAAGAATACGTATGTACCTACATACAAATGTACTTATACAAAATTCAAACATGTAAGAAATTTGGGCAATTAACACGAAAAAACAAAAAAAACTAAAAGTTAATTAACGAGTGACGGCAAATGATTGAATATTGACACGTTTTGACCCGCACGCACCCGTCTGGATTACAGCGTGCACCGAAGTAACGGGGGTCCGGATTATCGAGGCTCTACTGTGCTCCATTTATTTGGATTTTATTGCCGAGTGAAACTTTTCTGATCTTCTGAAAAAGGCCTGAGGGGTTAAGGGACTTACTTGACCTGCGTTTAACTTAGTTAACTTTGTGATTCCTGACATTATTTGTAGTAAAAATGTAAACAAGATTTTGCTCTCTGGTGAAATTTTTGAGGTTTTTTTTTTAAATATTTTTAATTTAACTCATTCAAAGGGTGAAAATACATGATATAATGTGAATTAATAAACTAACATAATATCAACTTGTGGCCTAATGTCTCCTGCTATTATGTAGTATCTAATTAGGTTTATTGTTATTGAATTAACATTATTGAAAATAATTTTGACAAAGTTACTAGAATATTGTTGTATTAATGTGCCTTTCCTGATGTTTCCTGTGCTGAGATAGGCCATTAATTTGAAATCAATTATTATTAACACACAACCAAAGGAACCAGGTGGCGATATTATGTTTAATAAGTGTGGATATAAAGTATTATTGTGTTTCCTTTCAGGTTGGAAAAGAGGCGGCCACATTGTCCATAGCCGAGCAATATGTTCGAGCTTTCAAGAAACTAGCGCGCACCAACAACACACTCATCCTTCCTGCCAACGCTGGAGACATCACCAGCTTAGTGGGACAGGTACATATTACTTCTTTTACCTGTCATATGCAGAAATCACAGCAGTTGGTTTGGGAGCAGCCGTATCCCATATGCTGACAACACAACAGTTGTCTTTCGAACAAATATCGATGAAAAATTGCCGCATGCAGGGGCACCTAACATTGAAATGTCACACATTTAGAGAGTTAATGGCCCTCCACATAGAGACCAAACTCTGGTTTGAAATATTTAATTCAATTATTTTATTCCCATTAGAAACATTACAAAATGTACAATTTTGGTGCATTTTTAAAGATATTACTTTATCAAACATTAATAATCAGTTTAAGTAAACAAAAAAGCAAGTAGACATAGTTATAAAAAGCAGGTTTGAGCAGCAACAAAGCTTGCTGTTTAAACTCAGATTCATTAATGTGATATCAATATCTGTAGTGATTCTATTTAACAAGATAACTCTTCCAACCAGCGTGACCATTGGCAAGTTTAGTCCTGCAGGCCGGGAGATAAAACAGTCTACGACAGAAATAATTCCCAATGGTTATCTTTGTGGGTGGCCAGCGCCGGATCTGCCATACGTGCAAAAACCTGGCGCCAACTCCGAAGGGGCGCCGTGAGAAAATAAATATTGTATTAAAATTTAGTTATAATATTCCCTGAATCGTTTAAAAATTACCCATAGTACGAAATAATTATTACGCTCTAGTAACACTTTCCAAAGAAACAGAATGCGCACGCATCAGGTTGGTATCAACGGCTTACGAATTTATAGTCAGTTACAAAATTTTTTTACAAATTCCATATATTTAGTTTAAACGTAAGATCTATTTTTCCAAATATCTTTTACCGTCTTTTACGACGAATAGGTGCGATCCAAATTCAATAACCAATCACAGCGCGGTATTTTTGTTCGTAAGCCGTTGATAACATAAGTCAGTGTTTAGTTTGTTCGCTCAACACAGGGGAAATGCAAGGTACAAATTTGAGGTTATATTCTTATTATCACTGCTCACTGTCTCTCGTCGGGACTGCCTGTTGCTAGTCAGAAGTTGTAGATGCTATTCTTGTATTGTACGTTGCCATGAGAACGTATTTGTATTTGCTTTTTCTAATATTCGCGTTGGGTATATAGGTACATAAACGTAGTAAATCTCAAGAATGTCTAATGGACCTAGTTCAGCGAAACCACCCGCATTGTCTCGTAACCTATATTTTAAATCATGGTACGGGCACAAACAAACAATTCGTTGTATTATTTTAAAGCATAACTTACAAAGAGTTTTTCCTAAAATAATTAAAATAGCACCATAATTTATGTTTACCCAATAGATTCAGAGAGTATAGGGCTCCTGGCGATCCTCTCTTTAAAAAAAACGAGTGTGAGAGCTACCGCCAGGTCACTTGGAAAAATTACACCCTTTATATGTCTTGATTTTATTTGATAAATTAGTGTAATAAAAAAAAAAAAGAAATTGGGGTGAACGAGTTTTTAATCAAAATAAAAATGTAGAGGGGGGGGCGCCATCGGTACCTACTGCACAGGGCGCCAGATTTCGTAGATCCGGCCCTGTGGGTGGCCGAGATAACCATAGGGAACGTAGAAATTAATGCGCTTCATGATAATTGTGTAACAAAACCATCCACGAATCCTGAAGCAATGTGCTATTTACCCAAGCGAAAGTCAGTAGAATAGAGCCACGGGTAGTGCCATACTCTCTCAGGTAGAGAAATTTCTCCTGAACGAATACTATGATTTTTTATTATTATTTAGTAGTACGAATTCTACGATTCAATTAAAGATCTAAGATAGCTAAAATAGCTTTCGCCAGAAATAAAGTAGAGCTTGAGTTCAGATACACAGTCACACCCGCAACACACTTCAATCCGTTTATCTTAGAAGTTAAGGCAGCAATGTATCTGAGATGCGAGTGTCTTCCCCCATGAATTGCCAAAATAGTCACTAGGTTTGACCTGTGGACTCTTTTGTATTATATGTGAATATCATAATTATGGTGACCAGACAGCTCAGAATGAAACCAACTCAGAAAGGTCATTAAGAGTGATGATAAAAAAATATTAAAAAAATGGTTAAGTTAGGGTTACCGGCTATTTTAAAATTATTTTTTCATAGCTTTTAATGACCTTTCTGAGGTGTTTCTGAGTTGGTTTTGTGGCAATCGGACGTGCTACGTAAGTGCGTAAAGAAAACACTGAAATTAACTGTTCGATCGTTTATTAATAAGAATTAATAATTCACAATATTATACGGAGCGTGACAGTAGTAAATAACGGCACAAGTTGTTTGGCTTGCTGTTCTATCGACTAACTGGGTCAAACCATTACTCCGGCTTTTATAATGCCGTGGCGGAGGTAACGGTTTAATAATTCGGCTGGTAATATCGAGAGAATACAATACGTTTCTCGATGGTTCTAACGCCTAATGTACAGGGAATGTGAATGCTCCGGTACTTTCCATAAAGTGCGACAAGATGCCAAATATTCCAGTGCAGGTAGGTATTTCTTCGTGTTCCGTTCTCAGTTGTACCAGGCGGCGATGTCACCATGTTGCACAGGTTCATACCTTAAGTAGGTACGTACCTGAGTGTTGGCTTCGCCACAGTTTCATTCTGAGTTGCCATGGAACCTATAATTATATAGGGTGGCGCAAAACTACTGTTTTATTTTAAATCTTATTGTAATGTGTAATAAGATTCAAACCATATCGGTGGTTTTGCGCCACCCTTTATAAACATTATTTATACGGTTATGGGACGTAATTGACTTACTTTAACCAGTGATTCCTGACTTTTTTTGGAGTGAAAAATGCTAATGAAATTTTAGTATCCACTGATTTTTTGGATGACTATTTTTTTCAAGATTTTTTTCTTCAAAATCAAACAGAAAAATTTTCTTCCACATGTCATGACTAGTCACTCAGCCGAGTAACCAGCCAACTCCTCATCCCACCCCTAACTATTCAAAACTGACTGACTAGTTGAAAAAAATAAAAATTAAAAATGTAACCGGAGACTAAAATTTCATTTACATTTTTTACTCCCATAATGTCAGGAATCAACGATTAACCACTCGGACCCATAAGCTTGTTTTCACGACAATGTAACATTACTAGAAACACATATGAAGTATGAGGCGTATCTGAGTTATTAAAGTAAGTCAAGTATGTCCTTTAAAACCCTGTATAATTAAATTCTCATTTTTCTCTTTCCAGGCAATGTCCATTTATTCGACAATATCCGCCAACGCTTTGAACAAAACTGTGCAAATAGAGTCTCAAGAAATTGACATCAACGCCCCCTACTCCGAGTGGGGATCTGCCGCGGGGAAGAAGATTCCCCCTCCCGTCTCCACCAAGTCCATGGATGACGAGGCTGAAGAGCTCTTCTCTGATGATGAGGAACGTAGTAAACACAAGCCTAAACCTTTCGGCGATGATGATCCTAAGAAATCCTAAATAGATTCCATTTAGAATGTTATGGTGTATCATTGTTAAAGACAATATTAAGTTTACAAACGTGTTAAATGAATATATAGTAGAAACAAAGGAGATGGGTCTTGACCCATTTTTAGTGTGAAATCGCGCAGGTAAAGGTTTGCCAATATTGTTCACTTGTACAACTTTAATTTCGTAGATAGTCCATGCAATTTGGTTGTAGCTCAGGCAGCAGTCAGCATGCTTCCTTGCCGCATCTCCCTTTGTTTCTATTATCTATAGTTAAATGTATTATTATGTCAGACTGTTATCTACTGAAGGTTTCTGACTCGGCTTCCATACAACACTACTTTTCACCCATTTGTGTCGCATTTTTTTAAAATCTACTTGAGAATTATTTATGTACATCCTATTGACTGGTTCGCACCCAGAAATTGTGGGTTCAATCCTCTGCTAGATAAGTCTTCCGTCATTGCACAAGTTACAATTTTAGCTTTTAACCTGATCTACGCGGCCGTCGCATTCGCTGATTCATGAAGTTTCACTAAAACACATGCATTGTGTCAAAACGAGTCACATGATGGGATAGTTTGCATTAAAAAGGTCAGCGTTGTGAAAATTAACTCCTCCAAATGGTAATCTGACATTAATACATTTTGTTTGTTGGATTTTTACCCTACAAAGGTTAATTTTTTATAATAGCTCCACACAGGAGGCCCTGAGGAAAACAATTTCCTTCGGGCTTGTCATTTTTGGAGATGCTGTGTGGAGGGTCTTTTTAGGGAAAGGAAGTTCTGGGAAGGATAAATGTATGAGGCAGGTATATAGGGGTCTGGCTGGAGAGATTGAAAGGTCTCCCTCAACCAGTCTCTTCCGATCCGGCCCGTCAGGCAGTAGGTGGGCCATGAATCCGGTCACCCCTGCTAGAACCACTTGGGTGAACTATGGCAGGGTGTTGGTTATCCAACAAATGGTTCCCGGGTCAGCGGTACCCACACCAGCCTCCCAAATTGAAAGAATGATGAGAGAATTCAAATACTGTCAGGTTATTAGTAACTCAGAAAAGCTGTTAGCATTTCCGTTGCTGATGTAATCATTCAATTGTAAAAAAAAATTGTAGAATTTTTAAATTGATTTAACCGTTTCCCCGCGGCGGCTGACCTAAGTCATTTCATCAAGTGGCTCACACCGCGCGGCGGCTGACTTTAGTCATGAAAATAATATTAGAAACAAAATATGCCGCGTGGGGGCGACTGCTTAGGAATATTTTTTTAGCGGTTAAAGGGTTAACAGTCCACATACTTTAAAAATGTTTTATTAGTAGATTTTTATTTTAAAAATTGAACAATGAATGGCAAAATTTGAGAATTAGTTAATACCACATTGGAAACATAAAATTTTTAAGCCCAGCTTATTAGATACTGAAACAAATTGAGGTTTGTTTTTTTTTTAAGTAAAAACTTTTTTAGCACTGTTGTGATTTGAAACTCGATGAAACGAAAAACAGCGACACTGAAAAGAGACAAACACATATATCTATAGGATTTAGCCAGCGAGAGAATGAGATAGTGTAGTCGGTCTCCTCTTTGTGCGATTCTTTGTAACCTATCGGTCTCCTCCTTGTGTGGTGCTTCATAGCCTCCCCAATCTTGTCTACTGTAGTTTTCTGAAGGTTTCACTCCTACCGCTTGTGAACTGCACACTGTTTTTTTTTTTAACTAGAACAAATTGAAACATGCTTGGAATATATATTAAATAAACATTGTCAAACATGCATTTACTTTTTGTCCGTTGTAAATAAATAATGTTTTTTATGAATGCTGTTTGTATGTACTAATAATTTTATTTAATTAAATAACTGCCTTCATACAAAAACAGATAACAGATTTTCTTTCCAATTACTACCCTACCTATATATTAATATTTCCAACTGAACTACCGACGTATAAATACTAAAAGGTTCCGAGTTTCAGTCTGCCGAGCGATTCTATATCTCTTGTGGGATCATTATGAGATAACGGATGTGATCTCCTGTCAGATTTGTGTCATTTATTTGCTTTTTCTATGTACAACGTACATTAAATGAATAAATAATCGTGCATACTTACAGGAATTCGTGTTTAAAACGATCTAAACTAAAATATGTGACAGTAAATATGTAAAAATCACACAAATCTGACAGGAGATCACGTCCGTAATCTCATGACGATCCCACAAAAGATATAGAATCGCTCTTCTGGTAATAATCTAATATTCTCAATTTGAGAGGCAGGTATAGGTGCCGCCGCTCCGGGAACCATTTATTGGATAACCAACACCTCTGCCATAAGTCACCCCAAGTCAGTGTTGCCAACTTTACGGACTTCCCGTCATATCTACCTTATTGGAGTGTCCCGAAATGGGAGAAGTTTGTGACCAACGGAATTTACAGGATGACGGATTTCCTGGCGGAATCGAATAAAACAACAAAGTACATAGTTTTATAGGTGAAAATAGCCTATATTCACAGAATTCTGACTGACGATCCGTCAGGTTTTAGCAGGAACAGAAATTCAGAGTTGGCAACACTGCCCCAAGTGGCTCGCTACATTTGGTGACTTGCTCAGGTTCATGGGGTGAGGTTTGTTTAGGTCTTGGCGGCGGATGCATCTGCCCACTTACTGCGTGTCAGGCCGGATCATCTGCTCACTTACTGCGTGGCAGGCCGGATCGGGAGAGGAGGGTGATCATTTGACCTCTCTAGTAGGATTCTCTCGACCCACCACCTTGCACAGCTGTGGGAGTGATGGATTCTCTGTCACTCTTGAACCCCGGGTTGCTTCCACTTCCCTAATATCTTTTTCCTTCCCAGAACTTCCTCCCCTTCCTTTCCTTTAAAAGACCCTCCACACAGCATCCCCAAAGATGACATGGGCCCTGGGGTAAATTATTTTCCTTGTGGGCCTTACTGTGGGCCTCCTGTATGGAGCTATGGTAAAAAAAACCTTTCTTGTGTGTCTTTTTCATATTATTTGAAGGTTGTTAATTTTCTTTCAACAATCAATAGAAAAAAATGTTCATCAGAAAACATTTAATTGGATTGGACTAGCAATAGCTACATAATGAAGAAGAAGATAAAACTAAGGGCCTATTGTTTCACAGAATTTGATCAATGTTCTGTCAAAGTTCTTATTATTTTAGTTCTGTGAAGCAACTGGCCTGTAATGGTTTAATAACAGAACTAGAAATTTGATGAATTGATCAAATTCTGTAAACAACTGGTTCTAATAAATTTAAATGAAAAGTGAAACTGAACAAGATAGAAAAATAAAAAGGTAGCAGTCACAACTGGGAATCGAACCCAGGATCTCTTGTCTTACTGGGACATAGCTAGTGGCGGCTCATGAATTTAGGTTTGCTAGAGTGCTAATATTTAAAAACAAAATGTATTACTAATGTTGTAACCGAAAAAAAAAATTCAGTTACAACATCAATAATGCCATTTTTTTAATAATTAGTGAAAATCATTCTTTTGTATAAAAATTTTCATTAAATTTCAATTTGGTATGCGCTGCACCGGATTTCATGAAAATCTTCATAAAAAAATTATTTTCTAAAAAAATATTTCATCAGCTATTTTAACATCAATAATGCCTTTTTTCACCCAAAAGTCACTAGCCGCCACAGAACACAGCGCCTTAACCAACTCGGCCAAAGGGACGGCCATATTTGAAATTCAGAATGAACAATATTAAGAGGTCCTGACTTCAATTCCCAGTTGCGACCATTACCTTATTATTTCTCTGTGCCTTGTTCAGTTTCACGTTTAGATTTATCAGTATATCTTCGTCAATGATATATAAAACTGAGGATCTAACAAATGGAGGACTTAAATTGTTTTCTGATATTTCAATGCGATGATAAACACTTTAATAATAATAATTTAACAGAATATATACAATGTTCTATAATTTGATACGTGTACATTTTAAGGAATCATCGATTTTTAATTTCTGAGATTAGCTTAATAAATTTATTCATTCAATTTATTCTCTGGACAGAGAAGAGTGTAAAAAGAATATAAGTCACGCAAGCAAAAGGAGGATGTCGATCTCTCATGGCGTGATCAAGTGAGCGAGAGATACTTGAGTGAGGTCATGTGCGCAATGTTTAGCTACTCTTATTTTTAAAATCAATAAGTCCCTGTAATGAACATTTTCTAATTGCTTCTTCACTTGGTGGAGACCCGGGTCCTCTTGTTCCAGGAGAAGTTGACTCCGTAGCTCTTTGGGCGCTCGGGTTTGGCAGTCTTGGCAACGTCCACATACCACGCCCAGCCGTTCTTCTCGCAGTGGTCGATGGCCTCATCCTGGTCCTTGAAGCTCAGCTTGAGGTTGGACAGCGGGTCGCCGGAGGAGCACCAGCCCATGAGCGGGTTCTCCCAGCGCTGGCGGGTGTCGAACTCCATCTCCCAGTGGCTGAGGTTGCTGGTGCCGCTCTGCATGGCGTTCTTGGCCGGCGTGAAGATGCGCACTCGGCGCCCGCGGATGTGCTCCTCCGGCACTCCTGTAATGGACGTCATGTCTTCCTGCAATGCAAAAACCAGCATTCAATGGTACATACTCCCAGAGTGGTAGATAATTTCAGCACTGCCTGGTAAATGATCACTTAGGATCAAAATGTTGCTTGAATTGGCTTTAGCTGTGTTTGGTGACCAGATTTGAACAGACATGTACCACACCTTCCTCTCTCAACTACTTTCATCCTCTTAGCATAATTCAATTGGGAATGCCATAGTCCCACCGGCTCCAAACGTTTGGGAGCGGTTGGGACTCTTGTGCGGTATTCACATTATGCCGCCACGTAAGGGGCCGAAGACCGAAAGGTCTCCCGGCCAAGGGGAAACATTAAATATCGGGGAACAATTACACCATACGAAAGAAGAAGAAGATTAAAAAAGTACAAGATGTCCATCAATAGCGGGAAAAGAATTGCTAACCAGTATTTTTATATGAATTTGTAAATCAACCTCTTTGTAAAGGTCACAAAAATGTAATATGTATGCATTTGTGTTGTAAATCTTCCTCATCTTCTTATAATGTGGTGAGTATTGTACATGCTAAACTTTAAGAATGGCCTGACGTTGATCAGGAATCATTGCAAAATTCGAATTTAAGGACAGAAAAGAACCGTGTCCCCCTGCCCCTGTCTTTCTCTGTCGCAAAAATGTTTTTACGCATCTTTCGTTTATGTTCATTGTAAAGTCAGTGAATGCGTGATAATGCATCGTACCGTCTTCAGGCCGGTCTTAAAGTTTGGCGTGTACTATACCACTTTAAAAATTTCATCCAAATGTATGCTTTTTTAAATATAGCGGTTTAAAACAGGATCAATTATTCGAATGGGACCCTCACAAAATGTGTTAACATAATTTTATGGGTTTGATTTTAAACCAAGAGCACGTAAAATAAACTCAAAGAGAAGTTAGACTAAAATATGGATGAAATAAAATTCTTGATAGTGCGGTTAACGTACGTTTCTTCGGACAACGATTGTAGAAGCGGCAAAAGTCTTCCTCCGTGCGATTTCCTCTGGCGGGGTGGTTGCTGTTTTAACATCTACTGTGGGTGCCTCCTTTTGATTCAAAGCTTTGAAAGGATCATCGGTAAAATTTATGCTCGAAGTCGACAGCGGGGCCACGGACCTGTCAAAAAAGTGTCATATTTTTAATAAAACTCAGACGCACAAAATCTCAAGGGAAAAATGTTGATAAATTATTCGCGTAATGTTTACCGCTGGGCAACTCGGGAACATAACGAATTTGAAACAATTCGCAGCATTTTAGGATCCGCGGTAAAAAGTGTTATCCAATAACTTCAATAACAAATTTTCAGGTGCAAATACGTCTATGGCGCAGTGTTGCCAACTCGAAATCTTCCATAAATATGAAATCTCCGTTCCAGCCAGTGTTGCCAACCCGTGTTTTGAAAAAGACCTAGGTCAGACTAGAAAATTACGTAGAATCAGTATAATTTGGATTATGAAAAGTACGTATATCTACGTACTTTTTTCTGAGTGAAATGAAGAAGTTAGGGTAGGTGAACGTAATTAGTTGTTTCTTGAGTAATTGCGTTGAAATGTATCTATTATTTTTAATGCATTTTTGCCAATTTTAATTTTTTTTTTTGTGATTTATCATAAGTTCTCAGCCTTGCCTATCAATCTTGGTTCTCAATTTTGCCCACCGCCCACTTTGAGATTTTTTTTTCTCGAGACCCCCTATTTTCTGATGGTGGGGGGGGGTAATGGATTCAATTTTCTTCCACTTCCCCAACTACCGAAACATGTGAATTTTTGCACACGTGATAAACCAATATTAAAGTTTACTTTGCTTTATTAGTACGTGATGAGCATGTTTTTTTGTCTTTTTATGCTATCTGAGGGGTGAATTTTGTGAATAAAATATTCTTTATAAATTTGGCATAAGGCGTTTCTCTTATACAATTCTGTGATAGTTGCTACATTGAATTCCCGAAATATCTCTGTAGTAGGGAAGTCGTATGCTTTCTTAAGGATGATTTTTATAATTATTCTTTGCATTATAATTATGGGCTGTAAGGAAGCCTTAAAGGCCCCTCCCCACCCAATAATGCCGTACTGTAATAAGGACTGAATTAATGCATAATAGACAATTTTTATAGTTTTCCTGTTTAAAATATTACGTATGTTATAAAAAACATAGATAAGTTTTCTTATTCTTTCCACAGTGAGATTGATATGATCTTTCCATTTAACATTTTTATCTATTAAGATTCCAAGATATTTTATATTAGATTTATGATTTAGCTTAGCGCAGTCCGTATTACATGTACCGTCATTTGCACAATTTTTGGAATGAATTGTTATGTTAATTAAATTATTTGGCACATCTTCTTGTAGAGAGAATGGAATATAATAAGTTTTTTCTGTGTTGAGTGATAATAAATTGTTATCGAACCATTTTTTTATAACCTTCATGTCTTGATTGGCTGCATTGGTAATATCGTTCCACGTCTTTTTTTCGATAATTATTGCAGTGTCGTCAGCAAAAGATATAAGTTTACCATTAAGTGACAATTTAAACATTTGGTTTACGTATATTATAAATAAAATTGGTCCAATAACAGTCCCCTGGGGATTCCAAATTCTAAAGTTTCATCTACACTTAGTGAGTTATTTAATTTTACTTTTTGATTTCTTTGAGTTAGATAACTTTGCAGCCAATACCTAACCTTCCCAATAATACCGACATCATTTAATTTATTAATTAGTTTTGTGTGGGAGATACTATCAAAAGCCTTGCGCAAATCAATGAAAATGCCAAGGCATTTGTTTTTTTTGTCTAATGCGTTGTAAATAGTTGAGGTAAGTTCAGCAATGGCATCATGAGTACTTAGTTTCTCTCTAAATCCAAATTGGCTACGACTAAGTATTATTTTATTATTTTCAATGTAGTACATGAGTTGCTTTTTTACGATCTTTTCATAAATTTTTGCAATGTTTGACACAAGAGATATGGGTCGATAATTTGATATTTCTTCAGGGCTGCCTGATTTGAAAACGGGTGTTACGATAGATTTTTTATAAATTGAAGGGAATATTCCACTTTTTAAGCTAATATTTATAATGTGTGCAATTGGAATGCTTAAAAAACTGTTGTATTTCTTCAATATTTCCACTGTAACTCCATCAAATCCTGGTGCAGATCCACCTTTTAATTCATTTATAATATTTTTTATGTCATTTGTTGTTACTGGCTGGAAAGCAGATAGGTTATTTTGTTTATGACAATCCTTCTCAAAATTATCTATTTTATAATTTTCATCGATCCGTGTAGCTAAATTTTGTCCGACGTTAGCAAAATATTTATTAAAGGCATTAGCACATTTTGTCGGTTCCCTTATGGCGTCAACAGAGTGTTTTCCGATATAAATTTTTTTAATAAGAGTTTTTTTGTTTTTTCTACTATTTATTTCATTTATTGTTTTCCAAACTTGTTTTACATTTTGTTTAGCCAGGTCAATTTCATTTTTGTAATAGTTTTCTTTGGTTATTTTTATTAAAGAGGTTAATTTGTTCCTATATTTTTTGTAATATGTAAATATTTTTTTATCTAAGGGAAATTTCTTTATCAGGCGATATAATTCTTCTTTTTTTCTAATAGACACGACTAAGCCATGTGAAATCCATGGTTTTATTTTTTTGAATTTTGCTTTAATGTGTATAGTTTTAATATCAGTCGATGCTGTAATATAATTGTAGAGAATATTATTAAAAATATTTGCGCATGTTTCAGCACATGTAGATTCTAATACGGGTTTCCACGTTTCCGCGCTTATTTTTATATTTAATTTATTATGGTTGAGTGACTTTTTTGTAAAATTACT
The DNA here is from genome assembly GCA_917880885.1 of Limnephilus marmoratus. Classification (NCBI taxonomy): domain Eukaryota; kingdom Metazoa; phylum Arthropoda; class Insecta; order Trichoptera; family Limnephilidae; genus Limnephilus; species Limnephilus marmoratus. The sequence continues at coordinate 26,090,582 of OU862924.1, read as the reverse complement.
GCTTTCTGAAATGTTGTGTTTATTATTATTAAGTTGTTGTATAGAGATGCAAGTGTGATGATCAGTAATATTATTTTTTAATATTATCGTAAGTAATTTGTCAGTATTTTTAGTATTGCACCAAATGTGATCAATACATGAAGGACGTTGACCCGAAATTTCTCTAGTATAATTTTTTATACATAATTTAAAATTCATTTCTGACATAAGATTGATAAATTCAGTTTTTATTTTGTTATTATTTTCGTTAGAAACATCCAAGTTAAAATCGCCAATCAGTGTTATGTTCTGTTTATTTTTTTTGTTAAAATAATGCTTCTTAATTCATCCATGAATACATATTCATTTGATCCGTGCGTTCTATAAATTGCGATAATGTTAAAACATATTTTATTTACAGTTACAATAATATCTAAGCAATTAACTCGCTGCATAGGTACTTCTTCCACTGTGATGTTTGAATAACAGGATTTAACAAATACAACAATACCACTATTTCGATTAATAGGAAAGTGTGTCATAAAGTAGCTATAATTAGGTATACAAAATTTATTGTAATAGTTGGTGAACGCTTCAGTTAACACTATAACGTCCGGTTTTTGATTTAGTAAATTAATTGAAAGTAAGAATTCATTAAAATTTCGTTTCATTGATCTGATATTTAGATGTAATATTGAGAATGAATTCGGTAATTTATCTACAATGTTATTACAATCATTTAAAGTGTGACATATATGTTCCGCAATATTAAGAGAATCATCTAATTCTTTAGTGAAAAAATTATTCATATTTATGGGAATAAAAAATAAGTATGCAAAATGCAAACTTACTAATAATCAATTCGCATTTGCGCATTTTTTAACATTTTCTTGCGGAATTCACATAAGTAACTGTAACCTGGATGTTCATTTTGGTAACCCTTTCTGTTAGTGCAGTTGTGGCATTTGGCAGGCTCTTGTTTTTTGGGGCAGTCTTGTTTTTTGTGCTCTCCTGCACAGTGGGGGCATCTGGGACTCTTCATGCTTTCAAGGCATCTCAGTGATGTATGTCCATATCCAAGACAATGATAACAATGCATGAGTGGGTCGCAATCTTCTACGTGTGCTTTTGTGTATCCAATGTTGATCCTTTCTTTCGATATTGTTATTTTTCTTAGTTTTGGTGATGTTTGGATAATGAAATTTGATAGTTTATCAGATTTTTTGTTCTTGAGCTTTTTTTTAATAATAATGGGTTCATTATCAGTTTCTGAGGTCATGGCGTTTTTTATGTCTTCATTTTGATTTATCAAATCTGTTAGTAGTTCTTCTTCTTTGTAGCAAGCATCAACTCCTTTAATGATAATGCATGGTTTTTTTTTTCTTTATTTCATTTGCTTGTATTCCAATATCTGGGTTTTTATTGATTTCATTTATTATTTTTTCGGTATCATTTTGTTTCTCACATGTTAGTATTATTTTGTTTTGATGTGTTTTTTTTAGTCCAGAAATTCCTATTCCTAGTTTGGATACTTTTATTTTGTCTTTTAAAATTTTTTCGATTTCATCTGCAGGCTTGTATTTTTTTGAGGAAATTAGTAGAGCAAAATTTGTTTTCGGTATTGGGTGCGATTTCTCCCTTACCACCATTGCATAGCTTTTTTCTTCATATTTTTTTTCTTCATTTGACGCTTTTTGTATTAATTTTTCTAATTTGTCTATGTAATCCTCTTGATTTATGATAACTTTATTTTGTAGACTAATTATTTTGTTTTGTAGTGATGTTATTTCAGATTTCCATGAGTCTTCGATATTGATTAATATTGTTTCAATTTCGGTTTTTGCTTCTTTGGCAGCTTTAGTACTGCCAATTTTGTTAAGTTCCGTAAGTATTTTTTCAATGTTTTTTTTTAGTTCCATTTTGGAACATGGTCCCGAAGGTGTTAAATTTATGTTTGTAGGCAGTATACTTTTGCAGTGTCAGTCTCGTTAAACGACCGCTCATCGCGAGACATGCGACAATTCTGACCAATCAAAGCGCTTTTTTGATATCGATTCCATTTCCGAATGAATTTTGACGTTCGAGTACTACGATTATATCGGTTTAACATTTCGATTAATTCTGACCAATCACAATGCTTATCTCACATCGATTAATTCTGACCAATCACAGCAAGGCCGTAGCCAGGGGGGGGATCAAGGGGGATTGATCCCCCACCGAAATTGACATTGACACCGAGGAGGTAATTGATTTGTTCGCTGCAAAGAAAGCTAGAAGACTAAATTTAATTTTGTAATTATAAAAATACATGATAAGATTGATACATACCATTTAAATTCTTTTATTTAAAAAAACTTAACGTATTTCTTATAAACACTGTTCCACCAAACCAAATCCCCTCCCGAATTTTTTTTCTGGCTACGGCCTTGAATCACAGCGCTTCTTTGACGTCGATGCAAGAATCGATTGTTCAAGAATCGATCTATTGTATCGAAATGCATCGATGGTAAAAAAGATCGATACAACATTGATATTTCCCACCGCTAACTTCCACCCTCCGCCACCTCCCCAGTTCCACGTCTTAAAAAAATATAAATTTTATCTATGGGTAGTTTCATTTGACAGCTGTCTGTTGACGTCTTCCAATGAAATTTTGGCGCCTGTTATAATCGTTTTATTATTAGAAATCTAATGAAATTCCTCGATTTTCTTGAAAAATACATAATGGATGTTTTGTGTTTTTCCACTGATATCCTTATAGTTCAGTTTATACATTCTTAAAGGTAAGAAAACATTGTAGCATTTGACATTGCACAACATCATGTAATTTGATCTAATATTTTGCCCAAATTTATTTGCACAACATAAAATTAAAATAAATACTAAAACACTACATTTGAAATATGTCAAAAAGGCTTTTGAGCTGAACGATAGTGTCCGAAATGAGTTGAGACAATTTGTTAAAAAATAGTCAGTTTATTTGCATGTACAATTATTTTCTTATTTTTCAGCTGGTGTCACCTCCAATCATGGCTGTTTGAAAAGTTTAAAACGTTCCCCCTTATCGGTGGGGGGTTCAAAAGACATTTAAATCAATTTTAGCTTTTTAATACATATATGGTGTCTATTTATCAACTTAAAGTAATATTATAATAATACTTATAACTAAGATAATAATATTTTTTTTGTAAAATTTGTATTAAAAATGAGTCAGTCAAAGTTTATATTGGAAAGTGATTGCACGAGGAAGTGTCGCTCCAAGTGTCACGGGGGGATATTGACAGCAGCCATAACCAAGAGAGGAGTGACAGACGCGGCGCTAGCCAGTTTTTTCCGCACTACTTGCTGTAACTTCCTCCGCTGCACCGATGACAAGGTACGAAACATCTGATTCAATCACAATAATACGAAATACAATATTTAAAAGAAGTGTGCGGTATTACATATGTCTATTAAGTCATACAGTCAAGGATTAATCTCTGCTATGTGTTGTACTGCCTAGTTAAAGTGAGTTTTGCATAGAATTTTTTGCTTTATAAGCTGATATACAGGGTTTTCCAATAAGAGGTGTTATTTTGATATTCAAAGGAAAATGCCATTTTTTAATATAAATGATAGGATGTTTATTTCATTATAAAGAGGAAGGTATGCCGTTAATAGTGGAAATTAACATCAGGCAAATGACCACCACGACCACGCTTACAGGCATTATCCTTTTCATGAAATTTTCCATAACCAAATCGCAAAGTGGTTGCCCTATGTCCTCGATAGCCTCACGAATTTCATCTTTGAGGTCTTGAATCGACGCTGGGCTGTTGGCGTAGACCTTTTCTTTCACGTGGCCCCAAAGGAAGAAGTCGCAAGGTGTTAAATCACAAGATCTTGGTGGCCAATTGTGATCACCTCTTCGAGAGATAATACGGTCCGGAAACTTTTCCCGTAAAAGATCAATGGTTTCGTTGCTTGTGTGGCACGTAGCGCCGTCTTGTTGAAATTAAACGTTGTCCAGATCAATACCAACCAATTCCGGCCATAAAAAATCATTAATCATCTCTCGATAGTGCAATCCAATCACCGTAACTGTTGCTCCAGCCTCATTTTCATAGTGAATTTTAATAATTTTTTTTATTTTTTTTTTTTTTTTTTTATTTATTAGATTAAATATACATTTAGTACAAAAATTTGAGTAGACCCACAAAGCTGTCATATGACAGCTTGTCTGCAGGTTCTAACAATTTAAACATTCTTAATATAATATCTGAGAAAATATTTGTAAATACATTTATAGTTTTAAGGAAACATTAGAATAGATCACATAGTAATATTGGATATTTTAACTTACAATCATAATATATAAGATATTTCAATATATCTGCCTAATAACAAGATATGTAGGCAGCTATATTAAGATATTCAAAGATACATGGAGTTTTCGTTCATTAACCATAGTTTTATCATTTTAGGACTTAGTCTCTCATTTTTTTCAAATTTTATGTTTTTATTGATTTTATTGAAAATCACTGGTATTAGATATTCAAGAGTACGGCTTCCATATTTATTTAATATTCGAGGAGTTTTTAGGCCCTTTCCTTCTCTAAATCTTGTGGTATGTTTGTGTACAAGGAGGTGTTTGTAAGGGCTTTCCCCCATATTATCCATAATAGTAGTGAACCAGTGGAGACCTTTTATTGTAAGTAGGCTCTCTGAGCCATACAGTAGTTTTAAGTTATGTCTCTGTTTGTAAATATTTGTTGTGACAATTTTTTTTATTATGGCAGTTTGTAAATTTTCAATATATTTAATGTAAGTAGTGCTTGCATGTCCCCAAGTTCGAATACCATATCTAAGGATGGATTCGACCATAGAAAAATATATGAGTTTAAGAGTACAATGAGGCAAAATAAATTTTAATTTGTAAAAGTTACTAGCTAAGGATCTGAGCTGGTTACAAATTTTAGCCACTTGTTTATCCCACTTAAAATTGTTATCAACAATTATTCCTAGATAAGTATATTCATTTGTGAAATCTATTTTTTCACAGTCACAAACATTAACAATTCCTCTATGTATACAGTCAAAGCTATGAGCGGTTATTTTAGGAACATTCCACATTTTCAAACTTGGAGATTTTATGTACATGCATTTGGTTTTTTTCACATTAATAATTAATCCTACATCATGAGCCCATTTGAGAAGCTCGTTAAAATCTCTTTGTAATTCTTGTATAGCTATTTCAGGATTTTCATGTGATACAACAAGAGCAGTATCATCAGCAAAAATGAATCGACGAGCTTTTTTGAAAATCTTACACATAGCAATTACATATATAATATATAATTTTGGACCTAGAATTGACCCTTGCGGTACTCCCGATTTGATGTATCTTGATTTACTAATTATATTTAAAATCTTAACACTCATTTTTCTATTTTTCAAATAGTTTTTGAAGAATAAGAGGAGTTTACCCCGGATACCTATAAATTCAAGTACTTTAATTATTTGTAAATGGCTAAGTGTGTCGAAAGCTTTTGAGAAATCAATAAATAGAACCAATACATGTTGTTTACAGTTTAGTTGTGAATTTATATGATTAGAAAATTTTTCGAGCAATTTATCGCAACTTTTATTTTTTTGAAAGCCATACTGGCATTCATCAATAATACTCAGATTATTTAAGTATTTATCTAAATTTATTGATATATATTTTTCTAAGATTTTTTCTAATGCAGGAAGTAAGGAAATCGGCCTGTAATTGTTTATTAAAGAGTGATTTCCATTTTTAAAGATAGGCCTTACAATGCTATATTTTAGTTCATCGGGAATATGGCCCGTATCAATTATTCTGTTAATTAAGTGAGCGATTATAGGACTAAGTAATTTAACATGTGTTTTCAAATCATACATACGAATTAAATCTATGCCTGGTGTCTTGGAATTTTTCATACCTCCGATAATTAATTCGATTTGCTTTGTATTTGCTCGTGGTAGATACATTGTGTGATTTAAATATTCCGGCGTGTATTCTGACGCTCGGACATCACATACATGTAATAACTTATTTACCCCCTCATCAAAAAAGTCTGCAAAATTTTCTGCCACTGCATCTTTCGACTCGGATTTTAAGAAATATTTTGATATGACTTCATCACAACCGGATTTATCTTTCCTACCTAAAATTTTATTAATTTCATTCCATGTTTTTTTAATGTCTTTGAAACAGTGTTTAAATTTATAATTAAAGTATATTTTTTTTGTGTTTATTATTTGTTTATTTAATTTATTTCTGTATTTTTTGAAATCGATTTCATTTCAATGCGTTGTTGAAGCATGTATCGTTCCATTTTTATTAATGGCGTAGTTTCTACTTGTCATATGTCAAAAAATACAGCTTCAAAAGTGACATCTACCGAAATAGCGGGCTATTCAAAATAACACCTCTTATTGGAAAACCCTATAGTTTGATGCGTGTCAATCTTAACAAATTAACACTTCTATGTGTGTCACGGGAGTTAATGAGAAGATTAATTATTAACAGAGATTCGCTTTATTTTTAAATGTTGAAAACACAATGATGTGACACAAATTATATTCAGAAACTGCGAAAGAGATTAGCAAAGTAACTGATAGCCAGGAAGTTCGAAACGAAATAATTTAAAGTTTTGATCCGAACCAGAGTTCGGCTGCGCTTGGTGTTGTCTACCGCCACATTGCCAGTGTATAAAAACGTTAAATAATTCACTACATGGCTTTGCAGTATCTTTCTACACTGATGTATATGAGGGTGTCGCTTGTGTGATCCATTGGCAGCTAACCCCGTACGGGAATATCGTCCATGTGATAAATGCATACTTGTCAAAACGTCTGAGTGATGAGAAAGATTGACTTTGACTTTTTCTTGTTTCTCTGGCCTGAGAAAAGAGATTTCGTATTGCATCATTGAAGAAGAAGATAACACAAATAATCTAAAATGAAAATATGAAAGAGAATAAGACAGAGAAAAATAGAAAAAGATAATGGTCGCAACTGGGACTCGAATCCAGAACCTCTCGTCTAACCTTTACCATTCAGCCATTGCCACCTTCCGTCAAACCGTCGTAATTGTCAATCTCATATTGTAGAATATATTACATTGATGGGAATAACCTTCAAAAGTTGTAAAAAGTTTTTATAAAAATAATTGAATTTCATATTGTCTTTATTCCTGGAATTTAGGACTTATAATATTAAACTAACGGATATTTTGGTAAACACTGACTGTAATTAATTAATGACAAAATTAAAAACACTTTGTTTTTACTACAATAATCTTTATTTAAAAATCAACATGTTTCGAGAACGATGTTCTCTTCATCAGGACATTATATGTACTAAAAACTAAATTATCAAGTATAAAAAGACAGGCGTGGGTAAAAAATGGAAGTAGTGGGGGGGGGGAAGAGAGGTGGAAAGGTGAGGTGCTTAGAAGATCAACAGGGGGAGGGGGGGAGAGGTGAAAACGGGGGGGGGAGGGGGGGGGGGGGGTGCTTAGAAGATCAAAGACAAAAATTACCATGGAAGTATGTCATTCACCAAATTAATTTGATTATTAATAATATTTAAATTTCTATTGACATTTTTCCTAATTTCTAATATTTCTAAAAGATCTAAGTGAAAACCACTAACGTTAGTGTGTAAAATTTTAAAACCAGTATTTATATCAAATTAATGGTTAAATTCAATTAGATGGTTAGCAAATTCCGAATAATAATTGTCTAAATAGACATCTCAAATGTTCCAAGCCTCGGTTCAAAATTTCTGCAAGTTTTACCTATGTAAAAATGGTTGCAATCATTACAATTCAATTAGTAAACTCCGGATTTTTTAATTTTTTGGTCTTTGTCATTTAAAATATAATTTTTCAATTTATTATTTGTATAAAAAGCTGGCTGTATTGTATTAGAAATTTTTGTCATGATTAAATTATAATTTTATTTAATTTAAATTTAATTTTATTAATTTAATTTAATTTTACCTCACCTTTCCACCTCTCTTTACCCCCCCCCACTACTTCCATTTCTACCCACGCCTGTCTTTCTATACTTGATAATTTAGTTTTTAGTACATATAATGTCCTGATGAAGAGAACATTGTTCTCGAAACATGTTGATTTTTTAAATAAAGATTATCGTGGTAAAAACAAAGTGTTTTTAATTATTTCATTAATAAAATGGTGCCACAAAGTGAATTTGCAAAATTTGAAGAAGTGTAATTAATTATTTTCATACACGGGTATGTCGACTAACAACCAATATTGTTGCCTTTAATAATATGGATGTTGGCTTTCATGCCAGGGTACCAGGTTCTGAGCCTTCTTTCATTGGAGGCGGGACATTGGCACCTTAGGTGAATTGTCTGAAGATAAATGTTGGAAAGAAGGTTAAAAATAATAATATTTGTATGTGTTACAATCTGTACAGGGCCGCACCCTTCTGCACATGGCATCCTCTCGAGGCAGACGCCACCTGGTGGAGTGGCTCTCTCGCAGTGGCTCGCTCCCCGCCACCCCCCAGGCTACCCCCTCCATAGACATTCGAGATGTGGAGTCAGGGTACACCGCCCTACACAAGAGCATCTTCTATGGACAGATACACACGGCTGTCGCATTGATGCATTTAGGTGAGCTATGGGTATGGGTACCGCCGCCCTGGAAACCATTTATTGGATAACCATCACCCCTGCCATAAGTCACCCCAAGCGTTGCTACGTTTGGTGATTTAGCAGGGGTGGCTGGGTTCATGGGGTGAGGTATGTCGAGGTCTTGGCGGCAAATGCATTTACCCACCTACTGCGGGGCAGGCCGGATCGGGAGAGATTGGCTAGAGAGACCTAACCTAGATTTCTTCAGCCGGACTTTTTCGATCCATCGGCTTGCACTGCAGTGGTAGTGATGGATTCGTAGTCCGTCACTCCTGGACACATTAATCCCCAGATTCCTACCCACCCCTCATACCTTTTTTCTTCCCAGAACTTCTTCTCCTTCCTTTCCCTAGAAGGACCCTCCACCCAGCATCCCCAAAGATGACGTATGCCTTAAGAGAAATCGTTTTTCTCAGGGCCTCCTGTGTGAAGTTAATGTAAAAAAAAAGTTTGCCACTAATTTAGATAAAATGAGACCATTTATGGTAAAATGGAATAAATGTTGATTAATTGGAACCAATTGTGGTAAAATCGGGTCAATTATGATAAAATGAGACAAATTATTGTAAAATAGTAACAATTTTGGTAAATGGGACCAGTTTTTGCAAGTACCACTAATTTTAGTAAAATGGGTTTAGATTTGGTAAAATGGGACCAGTTTTGACAAATTTAGTTAAATGAGATCAGTTTTGGTAAATCCTACCAACTTTAGTAAAAACTAAAATTTTTTTAGTAAATTGTATAAATTTTTAGTACATATTTTTTTCCTTTTTTGTAGGAGCCAGCCCCAATGTGATGGACAACGATGACTTCACTGCAATGGACCACGCCATGCTGGACCGTCCGCCGCGGCTAGAGCTGAATAAGCAGGTGCCCTGTGAGGTGTATGTGTGGGGCACCAACATCAACTACACCTCGGGCACCGGATCCCAGCACCAGAGGAACACTCCCGAACTTCTGACCACCTTCACAAAGCAAAACATCTACATTAAACAAGTTTGTATATTTTGATGGCAGCTGCTGTGCTGTTGGTAATCAATGGTGTTCTCCCGCAACATCTTCTATGAGTCCAAATATACAGGACGTCAAGGTCATACTTAATTTACTTTAACCAGTGATTCCTGACTTTTTTTTACATTAGTTCTACACAGGAGGCCCTGAGAAAAGTAATTCTTCTCAGGGCCTATGTCATCTTTGAGGAAGCTGTGTGGAGGGTATTTTTAGGAAAGGAAGGGGAGAAAATTCTGGGAAGGAAAAGGGTATTAGATGTTGGTAGGAATCTGGCGGTCAGTGTCCAGGAGTGACAGACGTATGAATCTATCCCTCCCACTGCGGTGCAAGACGATGCTCCGAGGGAGTACGGCTGGAGAAGTCAAAGGAACTCCCTCAATCATTCTCTCCCGATCCGGCCTGCCATGCAGCTGGTAGGCAAACGCATCACCGCCAAGGCTCGGACAAACCTAACCCCATGAACCCGGGCACTCCTGCTTAGTCACCAAACGTAGCAAATCACTTGGGGTAACCTATGGCAGAGGTGTTGGTTATCCAATAAATGGTTCCCGAGGCGGCGGTACCCATACCCACCTCGCTAATTGAGAACACTGACATTATTTGAAGTAAAAAATATAAGTGAAATTTTGGTCACTTTTTAATTATTTATTTTAAATAATTTGGTCCTACCTTCTATGTAAATATGGGCGATCCGATAACTCAGAATGATCTCAACTCAACACCTCGTTTTAAAAGTCGTTAAAAATGAAGAAAAAAATATGTAAAAATGAGTAAATAGGTTAAGCGTCGATGACACAGAGCGAGTTTACAAGCTACTATCTGGGAAATTCACTCTCAGTGTCATCGTGTTACTCGCTAACTAGCAGATTGTTGACAATCTACGAAAAAAGTTGAAAGGTCGTAAATTTTACTCGCCACACGCTTGCTCGTGATTGGTTTATTTATGTTTTTCAAGATGGCTGCCAATAAACAGCTGATTTCGACTGTCAAACATCACAGAATTAGTTCTCGCAGGCGTCTTTATTCTTGTTACTGGCGCTGGCAGCGACCTCAGTTTCCTACGCTACTGAGCGAGTGGACAGTTTTGTGTGTCATCATGACAATCTCACTCGCCGATTTACCCGCTTTTAAAGTTAGTAGATAGTAGCTTGTAAACTCGCTTAGTGTCATCGAGCCTTTATGTTAGGTTATGGGCATTTTTCAAAAAAAAATTTCATGGCTTTTAAAGCGGTGTTGAGTTGAGTTGATTCTGAGGTGGCATAAAACCGTAAATGATGAGTTTGAATAATGTTTTTTTCAAAAACTGCACCTACTTGGTCACAATTCCGACATCCTATCATCTGTTCTATGTCCTGTGATTTCTACCTGTCTAGCCCATCCCATTCTTTGGAAACTACGGAAGCTTACAAAGGTTCCATGCTCTATAAGATTTTTTCTACTTATTCATCACATTTCAATATTTCCAGGTGTGCCTGAGTAAGTTCCACTCGGTGTTTGTTGGCGCATGCGGCCGTGTGTGGGCTTGCGGCCACGGGGAGGGCGGCCGCCTGGGCACGGCCAGCGGAGCCACGTGCGTGCTGCCTACTCAGCTGCAGATGCCCGAGACGTGCGTGCAGGCAGCCGTGGGCAGAGACCACACCTTACTGCTGACCGCATCAGGGATTGTGAGTTTCAGCTTACTAACTAACGTTTTAAAGTTACACATATTTTGTATACATGGTGTCCGGAAACTCATAGTACAAGCGGAGCACTGGTGAATCTACATCACTTAGAGAACCCAAAAAAACTCTTTTTGAAGCTCAGATTTGTTTTTTAATTTTTCGAACTTGACGCAGCGGTCTACTCTTTTTTTAAAAAGACATTAAACTGCTGATATTATTAACCCCCTAGTGTTCGATTTCTTTCAAATTTTAACCCTTCGAATAATAAAAAAATATTATCTATAAACTTTTGCCTGTCAAGGTTTGCGTGCAAAATTCCCGGTTCTTCCCATGCATTTTAAATGATCCTTTTTATTGGTTACTTTTTAACCCTTTTGCAAAAACAATTTTTTTTCTAAAATCTAGATAAATGATCTTTCCCGATGTATTATTAGAAATCAACATTTTTGTTTCTAAATATTAAAATTTTGGTATTGGAAATGTAAATTGGCTAAAAAATGCATACCTGCGAATACAGTGAAACCCTCTTAATCCCTCCGAATTTTCGCGAATATTCGCTTATGATGTCTCAAACGAAATGACATTTTACGAAAACTTTGTGTTATTACCGCTTCACAATTAAAGCTCTATAAATGAAACATTTCTGAACGTAGCCGAATAGTAAAAACTGTTTTAGAAAGGTTACAAAATAAGCTTTCGAATTATTGTATTACAAATAAATATTAACATTAAAAAAAATGTAAAAATGACTCACGTGATGTTTTTATGTGAAAATGGTACTAAAATCACAGATTATGTAAACAACAATACTTATTCTATTGTATAAATGTATGATAAACACTTTTGTCACCTCACTTTTTTATCATTTCATATAAAAATATTTAATAAAAATTAACAATGTCGAGCGCGGTCGAGCCGCCGGTAGGAAATTTGACGGGAAAAATTATATGTCAGATTGCGCGAATGACAGAATATTCTTGTTATGCATTTCTATGGACAACTTGAATAGGGATGTACAGCTTGATCTACTATCGACCTTTTACTTATTGTTTCAGGGATGTCACTAAAAGAATAACGGAGTTAGAACGATTTCTATGGAGACACACGCGTTGACGTATAAACACGCTTATTGTACTTGATTGCTGTCGTATTTCTAACGCATATATCTGCTTAATTGGTGACCGGTTAAGAAGTTTTCCAAGAGACCGGGAAAAACAAACTTCTTAAGCAGGAAAACCTTATATGTTTGAAAAATTGAGCCAATTTTAGGCTGAGGGACCAAACAACAAACTTCTTAAGCCGCAAAACTTCTAAGAGGGTTTCACTGTATTCGAAATATAGTACTGAACCACTCCGACCCGTAAGCGTGTTTACACAACAATATAACAATAGCAGTCAAGTACAATAAGCGTGTTTTCATGCTAACGTGTGTGTTCCCACAGAAATCGTTATTACTCTGTTATTGTTCTAGTGACAACCCTAAAACAAGAAGATCCATAATGAATCAATTTCAAATCAAATTCACATCTCTATTCAAATTGTCCATAGAAATATATAAAAAAAACTTCTTTTGTAGAAACAGTTTTCACCCGCCAAATCGCCTACGTGCCGTTAGACATTGTTAATTTTTTATAAAATATTATTGTATGAAATGATAAAAAAGTGAGGTGACAAAATTGTTTATTATAAATTTATACAATAGGATATGTGTTTTTTTTACACAATCCGTGGTTTTAGTACCGTTTTCACATAAAAACATTCTAAATTTTAATTTTTACAAATGTTTATTTTTATTTGTAACTAGCTTTTCCCCGCGGCTTCGCTCGCATGGTATTATTGCCAGTTCCCACTTCACCTCCCCCCCTCTCTCATCCCCTCTCCCCCCCTCTCCCCCACTCCCTCCACCACTCCCTCCCCCCCCTCCCCCCTCCCACCCCTTGCTCTTGAGACATTAACACAAATTATTGTTAGAGAAATCAAATCTTTCATTTGTTAATCACGTAATGGAAAACTCTAATAAAGATTTACAAATATTGGGTTTTATAATTTGGCTAACTAGAAATTTCAACAATATTAAGTGTATTAAACTGTTTTTTTTTTTGCCTTTGTTAGAAGTCAACATAAATACAATTCTCCCGTCTGGAACCCACATTATAATATTAATTTAACTTTTTACCCGCGTTGATCTACTCCGTTTTTTCAATACCCATACGCGGTATGTATATGTCATATTTCAAGTACCACGAGGCACGAGGACACATTCACTTGATTATAGATGTTTTTTATGAAAAAAAATTTTACTTTCGAAATATGCCTGAATATGTCAGCATCGTGATAGTTACACGAATATCCTAGCGAGCGGGAAAAAATACTGTGACATAGTAGCGCTGTTATATCGGCAGTCGAAGTTAGCGTAACAAGGGCTGATACGGGCGCGTGTGAGGCATGGCTTTTGCCGTATCAACTGTTGTTACGATCGCGTGGAAAAGGTTAAGGTATTGAAAGAATACAAATTAAGTTCTTACATTTTCTAAATTTTAAAATGGGTATTGCAGCAATTACTATTAACCGGTCACCAACTTAAGCAGATATACGCATTAGAAATATGACAGCAGACAAGTACAATAAGCGTGTTTATACGTCAACGCGTATGTCTCCACAGAAATCGTTATAACTCCGTTATTCTTTTGGTGACATCCCTAAAACAAAAAGTAAAAGGTCGATAGTGGAACAAGCTGTACATCCCTATTCAAGTTGTCCATAGAAATACATAACAAGAATATTCTGTCATTCGCGCAATCTGACACATAATTTTTCCCGCCAAATTTCGGACCGGCGGCTCGACATTGTTAATTTTTATTAAATATTTTTATATGAAATGATGAAAAAGTGTTTATTATACATTTATACAATAGAATAAGTATTGTTGTTTACATAATCTGTGATTTTAGTACCGTTTTCATATAAAAATATCACGTCAGTCATTGTTACATTTTTTTAATGTTTGCATTCTAAATTTTAATATTTACAAAAGTTAATATTTATTTGTAATACAATCATTCGAAAGCTTATTTTGTAAGCTTTCTAAAACAGGTTTTACTATACGGCTACGTTCAGAAATGTTTCATTTGTAGGGCTTTAATTGTGAAGCCGTAATAACACAAAGTTTTTTTCGTAAAATGTCATTTTGTTTGAGACATCTCAAGCGAATATTTGCAAAAATTCAGAGGGGTTAAACTGCAACACTCTGAATATGCATAAATTGTCAGACAGAAGGATTGACACTGACTTGGTATTTCTATATAAAATTTTAAATGATGTAGTTGATAGTCCAGAATTGCTTGCATTGATAAGCTTTCGGATACTAAAAGTCAGGGTTCATTTCTGTGCAGAAATTCTGGGACTAACTACCATATGAATTCCTTTTTGCCCAAAATACTAATGGAGGGAAACAGTTATACAAAATCAGTGGACATCTTCAAGTTGTCACCAAACAAATACAAAATGTTGTTACTGAAGCCGTTCAGCTGTTTACAATATATACTGTATAATTTTGACTATCCACGTGTACAAGCCCCTAAAAAGGGCATTAATTTAAGTTGTCACCAAACAAATACAAAATGTTGTTACTGAAGCCGTTCAGCTGTTTACAATATATACTGTATAATTTTGACTATCCACGTGTACAAGCCCCTAAAAAGGGCATCAATTTAAGTTGTCACCAAACAAATTCAAAATGTTGTTACTGAAGCCGTTCAGCTGTTTACAATATATACTGTATAATTTTGACTATCCACGTGTACAAGCCCCTAAAAAGGGCATTAATTTAAGTTGTCACCAAACAAATACATAATGTTGTTACTGAAGCCGTTCAGCTGTTTACAATATATACTGTATAATTTTGACTATCCACGTGTACAAGCCCCTAAAAAGGGCATTAATCCTACTATAATAATATTATAAAGGCGAAAGTTTGTATGGATGTATGTTTGTTACTCTTTCACGCGAAAACTACTGAATGGATTTTGATGAAACTTTACAATAATATAGCTCATACATCAGAATAGGCTATAGGCTATAGCTTAGAGCTCTGGCATTTTGAAATTTATGTACAGAAATTGCAATAGGTGGCACGCGAGCTTTTTTTTTTTTTTTTTTTTTTTTTTACATGAGCTCCACACAGGAGGCCCTGAGGAAAATAATTTCCCTCAGGGCCTATGTCATCTTTGAGGATGCTGTGTGGAGGGTTTTTTTAAGGAAAGGAAGGAGAGGAGAGTTCTGGGAAGGAAAAGGATTTAAGGGGTGGGTAGGAATCTGGGGTTCAGTATGTCCTGGTCATCCGCCTTCAAGACCGAGACAAACCTCACCCCATGAACCCGGGCACCCCTGCTAAATCACCAAACGTAGCGAACCACTTGGGGTGACCTATGGCAGAGGTGTTGGTTATCCAATAAAGGTTCCCGGGGCGGCGGTACCCATTCCCGCCTCCCAAATTGAATGCTGTTTGAAAAATGAATGTAACGGGTATGGAAGGGTGGTAAGGGGGATGATAGGATGTGTGGGGAGGGCGGAGGGGGGGGGGTGGCGGAGGGTGGTGGTGGAGGGTGAGGGATGAGGGAGGATTTGGGAGTGGGGTGAGAGGGGGCGGGGGAGAGGGGGGGGGAATTGGAGTGGGGATAGGGAATGTGGAGGAGGTGCTGTGGGTACCCCCCCTAATATTATGCGAGCGAAGCCGGGGGCAAAAGCTAGTTTATAAATAAATGTACAATAATGGTTCAATAAAATGACTGTTCTATTTTTGATTGATTTGTTTGCAGAACTTGATTTGTTTGCAGATAATTTTAAACTTGATTTGTTTGCGATAATTTTGAACCTGATTTGTTTGCAGATAATGAGCTCCGGCCTCAATGACCACCACCAGCTGGGCCTTCTCCCTCCTCCCCCGAGTGTGCTAGCCCCCCGCGCCACCAAGCTGAAGCTGGCGGGGGCAAGGGGCGTGTGCGCGGCGCGTTACCATTCGGCCGCCTATAGCTCCCGGGCACTCTACACATGGGGGCTCAACGGGGGACAGCTAGGGCATCCCAAGGATGGGGAAAGGACGGTGGTTACTCCTAGAAAGGTTTGATTAAATTTGAAGTTTATTTTCTTAATTTTTATGATTATATGAGGCATGGAACTGGCAGAAGAAGAATCCGCATTCTGATTCTTAACCGCAGAATCCTTAGGCGCAGGAAGTTCCTATCGGCCACGAAACATTTGTACCAGGCGTTCATGGCCGATAGGCATATTCAAAACAAATTTTCTTTTCGTGGAATTTTGCTTTGTAGCAAAATGTTTGTGGCTTATTAATCTTATTCAATTAGCAACAAAATATACCAAAGAATTCTTGCTTTTCATTTCATTAAGAGCAGCCATTTTAAAATATTAATAAAGTTACTACTGCGTCATTCATCAATGCGCCTGCCTAATGCGCAATTCGTGCAGTTTTTTGTGTGTTTTCTTTATTTTTCATTGTGAAAAACACTTATTCAGATTTATGGAAAATATAATAAAACCATAAGAATATTTTTGTATTTCTTTGATATATGTTTTTTGTAACATGAAAGAAAAAAACATTTCTCTGAATATAAGCAACTATTCTGGATGGTAGATTATAAACTGTTTTTATAAATATATAAACACACTAGCTGACCCGACAAATGTTGTTCTGCCATATAAATTATTTCTAATGAATATTTTGGTTGTTAAAAAAAAAAAAAAAGAATGTATTGTAAGTGTGTGGGGATGGGATCTATGACAGAAAGAGGTATGGAGCGCTGTAGACGATGACCGCCGATAAAAACAAAAGACACCAACTAAAGTAGGAAAATGAAATAAAGAAAATCAATATGAATTTCGAGGATCAATTGAGTGTACGATATTTTTTGTTAATCCATCTTTAGCCAACACAATTAAGCTAGATGGTTTACCCACGCGAGAATATAATGTCGAATAAAATATCAAAATGACGCGACGCTTCTCGTGAATGTCATGCGCATGTGTGGATGAAAGTTCGAAGAGGCGGACATAGCACCATCTGCCATTCAACAACATAAATAATTTCGTACTGTTTGAAATACGAAAGACGGTTAAATTAGTTCAAACAAAAATACTAAAATCGCGATTGAAAAATGTGAGGGTGGGGGTAGGAGGGTTTAAATTTGGGGTTATAGGTATATTTTCATGCCAAATAAAAAATTGTCAAAAAATAGATTGTTTTTTTCTGGATAGGGACACCCTAATCACCTAGTGGTATGAAATATACTTTAACCACTCATTTGCCGCTCGTGCGCCGGCGTGTCCTGATTTTGACACGCGATTTTGACCCTTATGTATAAAGAAAGTGTATGAAGAACACGGTCAGAATCGCTTGCTCTATTATCGCTCTTTACCATAGAGAAAACCGCAATTAGTTTGGTGACTCCATATAATTTATATTAATGATTTACCGGAGCGCGGGAACGTGCGCAGTTCTTGCGCATGCGCGGGAAAAATTCTTTGGTCTTCAACTTTGACCTTTCTATGTACGAAATTTCTCAAGGACGCTGTCAGAATCGCCGGACATTGGGTGTCATGGCTGCCGCTTTTTGCGAACGCTAATTGGTTACAACCAACCCCATTTACTCGCGGCATTCAACGAGTTAAAACCTATTCTCATACCTAACAAATATACATAAAAAAATTCATAAAAATCAGTCAAGCCGTTTCGGAGAAGTGCAACCACAAACACCGTGACACAAGATTTTTATATATAAGACTAGCTGACCCGACAAACTGCCATACAAATTATTTCTAGTGAATATTTTGGTTGTTAAATAAAAAATAACGAATGTATTGCAAGTGTGTGGGGATGGGTTCTATTACAGAAAGAGGAATGGAGCGCTGTAGACGATGACCGCCGATAAAAACAAAAAAACACCAACTAAAGTAGGAAAATGAAATAAAGAAAATCAACATGAATTTCAAAGAGCAATTTAGTGTATGATATTTTTTGTCAGTCCGTCTTTAGCCAACTCCAATAAGCTCGATGGTTTGCCCACTCGAGAACATGATGCCGAATGAAATAATATAATATATATAATAAAATGATTAAAAAATGGGAGGGTGGGGTTAGGAGGGTTAAAATTTGAGATTTTAAGTATTTTTTGATGCCAAATAAAAAATAAATACAAAAAAATTTTTCAAAAAATAGATTTTTTTTGGATAGAAACACCCTAATGACCTAGCGGTATGAAATATACTTCAAAACCTATTCTCATACCTACCAAATATACATTAAAAAATTCATAAAAATCGCTTAAGTCGTTTCGGAGGAGGGCGACCACAAACACCGTGACACGAGATTTTTATATATAAGATTATCTAGTAAAAAAATACAATTTACAGAAACATAAATCTGCATTATACAGTAAGTTATTACTAAAATAGCAACAGCTGGCATGCGACAAGTCACGCATTGGCAAACGACGAGGAATAAGGTCATGGGAGCTCAGGGTTCCAAAGTTTAAAATTAGTAAAGCTAGTCGAATACTGTTTGTTTGTTTTTTTTTTATTGTAATATAAATAATATGAGTTACATTATTTATACACATTTATTTTACAAAATATTATATTTAAGTCTTCATTGGTCATGTATACCTTTATCAGAATAGAGGTATTATAATAAAAATGATTTCCAATTTCAGGTCCTTCGGTTCAGCAGCAGTCAGGATGATACCAACACCATCGAGTGCGTGGCGGTCAGCGACGGAGCCACGGTTGCGGTGACCAGCAAAGGCGACGTGTACCTGCTGCATCAGTACCAATGCAAGAAGATCGCCTCGCGCCAGCACAACGTCAAGAACGTGAAGGTGGTGGGTGGCGAGACGGCCGGCGGCGACAAGCTGACGGACTACCAGAAGCAGCTGTCTGTTCTGCTGCTGACCACCGTGGGCAACGTGTACCTGTGGCAGGATACAAACAATCAACTTGTTAGGTTGGCATTCATGAAGTTCTAAATCTATCTTGACTAGTATGAATGCTGTTCTGCTGAGTTGTTCTGGGCTGCAGCTTGCAGACTGAAGATTGTCCTGATGATAACCCTTTCCAATAGAAGAGTGCACCAGATAAAAATAATATATTTCAAATAAAATAAAACAATAACTTTGTTAACACCACTTTATTTAAATAAAGTGGTATTTACAAAGTTATTGTTTTATTTTGTAATATATAATACGTTTTATAATGAAATAAAACAATAACTTTATTAACACCACTTTATTTAACCCCTCAGAAAATCGCCAATATGCACTTTTAATGTCTTTAACGAAATGACATTTTACGAAAACTTTGTATTATTACCGCTTCGCAAATAAAGCTCTATAAATGAAACATTTCTGAACGTAGCCAAATAGTAAAAACTGTTTTAGACAGGTTACAAAATAAGCTTTCGAATTATTATATTACAAATAAATATTAATATTTGTAAATATTAAAATTTAGAATGCAAACATTAAAAAAATGTGAAAATGACTCCTGTGATGTTTTTATGTGAAAACGGTACTATAATCACAGATTATGTAAACAACAATACTTATTCTATTGTATAAATGTGTTGTAAACACTTTTGTCACCTCACTTTTTTATCATTTCATGTAAAAATATTTAATAAAAATTAACAACGTCGGGCGCCCGTAGGAAATTTGGCGGGATAAATTATGTGTCAGACTGCGCTTCTGACAGAATGTTCTTTTTATGTATTTCTATGGACAACTTGAATAGAGATGTGCAGCGTGATTCACTTTCGACATTTCACTTTTTATTTTACGGATGTAACTAAATCAATAACGGAGTTATAACGGTTTCTATGGAGACATACGCGCTGACGTGTAAACACGCTTATTGTACTTGACTGCTGTCGTATTTTTAACGCATATATCTGCTTACGTTGCGGAGGGGTTAAATAAAGTGGTGTTTACAAAGTTATTGTTTTATTTTAAACTAGCTGACCTGACGAACTTCGTATCGCCTCAGAATTAATAACTGTTGTGTTAACTTATTAGCTGAATTAAATTCAGTTTTTTTTTTATTAAGTTAAAAATTACACAATGAAGCAATTATCGATGCGCAACTGTCCGTGTTTTGTTTTTGTCAGTATCAGAGATGGCGTTGTGTACGGATTTATATTTTTTAGCTATTTTCTTACTTTTCCACTTACTATGGGAATTGGGTTTCATTATCTTTATAAGTGTGAGGGAGATTCACTATAATTATTGTAGTTTTCCTTTGGAGGGGTGCAGACATACGTTCACCATTTGTCTCATTTTCGACTATTGACATTTAGTGTTTAAGAAAGAGGGGCAGCATTATATGTTTAAGAAAAAAAGCAAAACAATCAATCCATTGACTTTTGATTTTTTTTAATTCACTCACTATTCAATATCATATTTATCACAATATTGCTGCAGCTCTTTCAAAGGATGAGAATTCGTTCCGTGTATAGGGAAAAGAATTTTCTTCATAATTTTTTTTTTGTGAATTTTTCCGATGTTTTAATAGCTATTCTGCTATTCGGGGCGGAGACAAATCCAACAAACCAAAAATCTTAAAAATCGTCCAGCCGTTCTTGAGTTATAAATGGTGTAACTAACCCGACTTTGTTTTTTACATATTAAGATTATAATGTCACATCACAAAGTATCTGCTTCATATGAACAAAAAAATATTTCTTTGTTTTATTATGCCGCATTACGCTTCCTCCTTCTTTAGCCAACGTTTCGGACATTGTTACTTTGTCCATTGTCATGGTAAATGTAACACGAAATGAATGTAACAAAAAATTAATCACAATATTTGTTTGGCCGTCAAAATCTCTAATCATATCCCTTATTTCTAGGTGCTTTATTTCTAAGGTTTGTATCTTCATTCGTGCAAACCCATTAGCACTTATTATAGATGTGTATGTTTTTCAAATTCCATCACATTTTATGACCATCAAATCAACAATCAGCGCCATTTTGTATTTTTTACAATTGAACGGTCCACGGATAATGCCGATATCAGCCAATTTTAGTTTTTCATCAAATACAATCAGCTGGAAAGAATAAAATCACGACAGGCTTGACAACTAACAGATTTTTTTTTTACATTATCCCCACACTGAAGGCCAAAAACAAATTATCTCAGGGTCTATGTCATCTTTCGAGATGCTGTGTGGAGGGTCTTTTTAGGGAAAGGAAAGAGAGGAAGCTATGGGAAGGAAAAAGGTATGTGGGGTGGGTAGGAATATGGGGGTCAATGTGTTCAGGAGAGGCGAATGTATGAATCCATCCCTCCCACTGTAGTGCAAGGCGATAGATCAAGAGAGTTCGGCTGAAGAGGTCAAAAGATTTCCCTCAACTAGTCTCTCTCAATCTGGCCCACCACACAGTAGGTGGGCAAAAGTATCACTCGACAGGACCTAGGCAAGCCTCACCCCATGAACATGGGCACCCCTGCTAAGTCACCAAACGT
Organism: Limnephilus marmoratus; assembly: GCA_917880885.1. Lineage (NCBI taxonomy): Eukaryota > Metazoa > Arthropoda > Insecta > Trichoptera > Limnephilidae > Limnephilus > Limnephilus marmoratus. The sequence goes on along the minus strand of OU862924.1, from coordinate 26,068,725 downwards.
AGGGAACCACTTGGAATGACAGCAAGGTGTTGGTTATCCAACAAATGGTTTCCAAGGCGATAGTAACCATACCAAATTGTTGCCAAATTTAACTCTTTAAAATGGCAGTGAACGTAGATTTAATGGTCATTTGATGGGTTTGATTGAATCACCCCTTCCTCAAATTACCGGCACATACTTTTGCAAACATGATTAATGAAAATGTTGCTCTATTTTAGGTGCGTATTCTCCATGAGCCGCCCCGTCATTGTGATGGAGACCGCCTTTACCCGCGAGGCCGTGATGATCACCACGAAGCAGGGTGAGGCCTTCCATGGCACCATCGTCCCCAAGAAGTTCCGCCAGGGCAAGACGCCCCCGCCTTCCAAGGACATTGACAAGATCCTCGCCGCCAAGTCTGAATTCAACAAATTTATTGATAAAGACGACTGCATGGTCATCAAGCTCAAAAGACTGCCCAATATTCATAGGGCTGTTGATATTTGCGGTGATGTCAAGGGAAATAACTTTGCTGTGTTACAGGTTTGTTGGTTATGCTTTAATTTATATGTTGTAATGTGAATTATTATTTAAGGTAATAGCATTTAGTGTAGGTAGTACCTATACCTTTTGTCATCCGACCGCTGTCTTCCCAGAGCAAGAAGATCTCCTTCGCAGGATAGTGGAGAAAAGGATTTTGAGGTCATGCATATAAAAAACGCTGGTTTTACTAGTGAAAATTAATGTTAAGTTTATTGCATTTTGCAAGAGAAAAATTGAACCAAGGAAAAGTAAACAATACATAAATACCTTGAGCAACTATTAACTGTGGTAGAAAGAGAGAGTCAGCTAATTACGTTTAATTATTAATTCCGCACACGTCCCGTCGCCGTGATAGTCGTGACACTCCTGCAAACGACGACAGCCAACCCCTAGACACCGTCCAGCACGTCATGGGGCCACCAGTTTCAAGGAAATCCACAGCTGATCTACACCCATCAAGCGGCGTGTAAAAATCCCACCGGCCAAGGAACAGCAACGTCGGCGCACTCTTCAAGAGTCGCAAAGCTGCTTCATTTAAAGGGATTCCACCCAACAATCAGGCACACGGCGGATCTACACCCATCAAGCGGCGTGTAAAAATCCCACCGGCCAAGGAACAGTAACGTCGGCGCACTCTTCAATAGTCGCAAAGCTGCTTCATTTAAAGGGATTCCACCCAACAATCAGGCACACGGCGAATCTACACCCATCAAGCGGCGTGTAAAAATCCCACCGACCAAGGAACAGCCAAGTAATCAATACATCCCCGTTGATTACCGTTTAAATTTTCTTCCGCATGCGGATACAGCAATCTCCCGGCATCCGGCGAGGAATTCAACAAAAAAATAAGGCTTCTATGCCATTTAAGTCGTCCCACACTCACAGAACGAAAAATAAATAACTTTCTAGGCTACATTGCACTAGAATCTTTTTACAACCAAACTTCTCCTCCAAAAATCTCCTCTCGCCTCAAAAAATTACGTGACGTCCGCCGCCATCTTTCCTCGAATGACGTTTCCGGTCTCGTTGCAGTTTCGCCAACCAACAAAGTTAAAAAAAAAGAAAATTAAATAAAGCATAGACAATAAACGGTACCTATTTTGAGCAGTACCTGCTCATGAAATAGATATGTTACAATGTCCTATGGTTTATTGATGTCCCTTTTTTAACATTTGAAGCGTAAACATAATTTTCTTCGACTAATTTCTACTCTGTTTATTATCGTGGTCCATTTATTATAGTGTTCGGAAAACTATTAACCTTCTTGAGTTTGGTAAATTCTTATCAAACAGCAAGAATCTTTATCTGTAAAGACTTGAGGTGTAAAAATCAGAATCACTGAAAAAATACATAACAGCTGTAGATCAAAATATAATGCGGTAATGGGACGAGAATTTGCACGTAATGAGGGCGATTCAAATGTTATTAGCACGATTATTCAAAATGGAGCTTTTTTTCCATCAAATATGACCAATGTTGAAACAACCGAACATTCTTGCAATTTTTCAAACATATTTCAAGGTTTTTAGTGCTTTTTTTTTACTTCTTTAGAACAAATTTCAATTAATCCTTTCCAGTCATCAATAATATCTCCTTATTTTAATTTCTTTAACCACTCATTTGCCGCTCGTGCGCCGGCGTATCATGAGACTTTACACGCGATTTTGACCCTTATGTATAAAGAAAGTGTATGAAGAACACGGTCAGAATCGCTTGCTCTATTATCGCTCTTTACCATAGAGAAAACCGCAATTAGATTGGTGACTCCATATAATTTATATTAATGATTTACCGGAGCGCGGGAACGTGCGCAGTTCTTGCGCATGCGCGGGAAAAATTCTTTGGTTTTCAACTTTGACCTTTCTATGTACGAAATTTCTCAAGGACGCTGTCAGAATCGCCGGACATTGGGTGTCATGGCTGCCGCTTTTTGCGAACGCTAATTGGTTACAACCAACCCCATTTACTCGCGGCATTCAACGAGTTAAATTTATTTTTTACATTAGCTCCACACAGGAGGCCCTGAGGCAAATAATTCCCCTCAATACCTATGTCATCTTTGGGGTTGCTGTGTGGGGGACTTTTTAGCAAAGGAAGGAGGAAAAGTTCTGGACACAAAAGGGGTATTAGAAGTGGGTAGGAATCTGGGGGTCAGTGTGTCCAGGAGTGACAGACGTGTGAATCCATCTCTCCCACTGTGGTGCAAGACAATGTTCCGAGGGAGTACGGCTGGAGAAGTCAAAGGAACTCCCTCAACCATTCTCTCCCGATCCGGCCTGCCATGCAGCTGGTGGGCAAACGCATTCGCCGCCAAGACCCGGACAAACCTAACCCCATGAACCCGGGCACTCCTGCTAAGTCACTAAACGTAGCAAATCACTTGGGGTAACTTATTGCAGAGGTGTTGGTTATCCAATAAATGATTCCCGGGACGGCGGTACCCATACTCGCCTCCCAAATTGAAATCTTTATTTTAATGCATATTCAAAATGGAATATTATTTGTCAATTAAATGTGAGAAGGTTGAGAGGCTAAAACAATCTAACAACTATATAATAAACATTCTTACTTCATTTTCTTATTTTTTCCGAACAAAAAAAATTACAGTTGGTATTTTTATGCCCTACGCCGACCATTTGTGCTTAATAGTGCCTTTTATATAACAGGTATCACCAAACAGCGGACTTCTGGATCTACCACAGATTACGTCATCAACATTGAAGGCGGACATGACTGGGTTATTGGAGGAAGCAAGTGAATTCGATCTGCTCAACGATGTCATCCTAAAGGTTTAACATTTATAGTTTATTATCTCCCAATAAATATACAAACACCATCGAAAGAAAATCTGTACAAGTGTGATCTATATCATTTTTAAGATAACTCTTGTCAATATGTTTTTATAAATATAACTGATGTTAATATGATTTTAGAATTTCACGGTCAAAAGTATTATCATGATTTATTTTTGGAGTGCTACGCTGATACTATTTGTTATTTTTTGGCTTTGTTCCTGAAGTTCTGCGAAGACCCAAAAGGCGTAGATAACACCTAATTACGGAGGCAATTGAAATTCACAAAAATCCCTTAAATATTAATAAAGAAGATAGAGCTAGGCGAAATAGTTCTTGGTATACGGTAATTGACGCCTATACCAAAACTAAATGCAGAAAACCATTTTTAATCATAATGTAATACCAGCTCAAGGCTGGCAATGTATTTACATGTATAATCTTTTTATAGATAAATAAATAAATAAATAAATAAATAAGAACTTCACCACATCAATTATGCATCTGTCCTGTTGATGAGCACTGTAAAGCTGTCCGAAATGTTGGCTAAACAGCGCAATACGGCATAATACCCCAAAAATAAATCAAAATACTAACTTAGACAGGACTTGGGTATCAACTTCTCCGCAGTGAAAATAATTTACGTTAGAAAATTTTCCAAGGAAAAATTGAACTTGTTTAACTCTTGGAATGCCAAGCTAAAATGGCGAGCAGCAGCCTGCCGTGCGCCGGCTGACACTATTTTCGTAAAACTTACTGTTTTTTTTGCATATTATGACCGGTTAGTGGCTGAGTTAGCATCGCGTTTGGGTCCCACCCAGGCGTCGCATCTTGGATTCCTCGGCTGGCTAAGTCCTCCATCGCGACACAAGCAACATTTTTCACTTGTTGTGGTGGTAGTAGGAGATTTTGTCAGGTTATTCATAACCCAGGAATGTTTGTCTTTCTTTTTTTAAAAAAAAGGTACAATACCCACAACACACTTCTGTTCCTATTCAGGAATGGTCCCAGCGAAAAGCAGATTCTTGGCCTGTTTCAGCTTTTGATTAAATTGTGATTGATCTTCTTCTTCTTCTTCGATGGTGCTACAGCCCATATCGAGCTTTGGCCTCCTGCAATATTCGCCCCCGACTACTCCTGTCCTCAGTTGCTGACTTCCAGTTTGGTACCTGGAGAAGCTGTGCTGCATCCCCTCTTACCTCGTCTTCCCACCTCAGTCTGGGTCTTCTCGCTTTTCTTTTTCCACCTGGGTGTTCAGTCAAAATTCTTTTTGGGACGCGTATATCCGGCATTCTCTGTACATGCCCAGCCCATCTCAACCTGAAGAGTCTCACGTGGGCTGAGATGTTAGGGCCCTGATATATATCATACAGTTTTTTGTTGTGCCAGATGCGCCACTGTTCACCCTCTTTCATGGGTCCACATATTCTTCTCAGCACTTTTCTTTCAAAAGTATCCAGCATTTCAGCCATCTTTACCGTCAGTGTCAGCGCCTTACATCCATATGCCAATACAGTGGTCTTTTATATGGTTATTTTGGTATGTCTGTGGACACTACGTGACTTAAACACTGGCAGCAAAGAGAAGTATGTTTTGTTGGCTGCTGTGATTCTCCTTCTGATTTCTTCTGGATCCTCATTGTTCTCTGTCAGACTCCAGCCCAGGTAGGTGAATTGATCGACCGCTTCGTATGAGTAGTTGTCTTTAAATTGTGCACTACTTCTTCTTCTGTGTGAAGGGTTTCTGCTCCTGTACCATCATTTTCGTTTTGTCAACGTTAACCCGCAGTCCTACTTTTCAATTTCAATCAAATACTGAAACAGGGCAAGAATCACCATTTAACCGATACTACTCAAATGTAAAAAAATCAGAATGGGGCAAATCGTCGATTTGACTATCAACAAATGTGAAACGCTGCAGCAAACAGCTTGAAACACCCCAACGATGATAAAACAATGTTTGAACTTTATCTTATTTTCAGGTTGACAACCAAACATTCCCAGCTCACAAGTTCGTCATATCAAATGGCAGCGAATACTTTGCTAAACTGTGTGGCCCTCAAGATTCTGAAACTGATGCAGAAAAAACTGCTGTAAACAATATGGACAGACCTGAAAAGCTAACAATAAAAGTGGACAATATTCATCCCGCTATCATGAGGCAGATATTACAGTATCTGTACACTGGCACCTGCGATCTTATTAATACCGGGCCGTGTCAAATATTAATCAAACGGGAGTCTAGTGTTGCTAAAGACGAAAATCAAAGTATTAATAATGAAGTTAGTGGAGACTTGATAATTCCCAATGCTGATGAGGTGTCTGGTAAGAAACTAATAATTAAAATAATAATTCTATGTTTATAATAGCTAAATTGTATGTGTGATGTATTGTATGTATTTATTACGCAGCATTCGAGGCATACAAGAAAGATAATAAAACAAAGAAAGTCAGCAACAAAAAGACGAAACAGAATAAAACAAAATTGGAGAATGGCAACACCAACACGAATAGTAACTTTTGTGATCCTGTCAGACTTTTGCAAGAAGCTGCCAAGAAACTACAGGTCACATCGCTATACAAGACTCTATCACGATACTAGTAAGTTTTCATTCAGTTATGATCCTTAGCAATAATTTTATTTGGTTTATTATTGTTGATCTTTTTTTTAAAATTATTTATTTGGCTTTCACCCATTAATGGTGATCTATTGTTGATCTTGTATTTGCTAAAAATTGTCTATGTGTACACAACCACGTAAACATAATCAATCTACACCAATACATTATTAGAGGGATGAAAGTGCAGTCCATGATAGCTTTTTGTTTGACAAGCTAAGCAATAGTCTTTGAAGCATAAAGGGATGGTTTTCAATTCAATTCAATTTATTCATTTTTAAAACTTTACAAAATAAAATTTCAATGCTTTTTAAAAGAGATAAAGTAATAAGATTCAAACAGATTTAAGCAATTTATACATTAATGAAGCACTATCATACTAATAGCAACAAAGCTTGTCATCTGAATTGTTCTTCATTGATATTAAACATATCGATATTCGAAGTGATTCTATTTAACAACAAGACAGCTCTCCCGACTGGCATAACCATTGGCAAGTTAGTTCTGCAAGCCGGGAGATAAAACAGTCTATGTTGTCGGTGACGGAGATAACCACCGGGAACATAGAAACTAATGTTCTCCATGATAGCCGAGTTTTCGAACCTTCCATGAATCAGAAAAAATGTGTTACAATGAGCACATCCCTTCTGACCCGTAGAAGGTTCATACCAAGCATGCCCAAGAGAAAGTGGGTAGAGTAGAGCCACAGGTAGTAGCCATACTCCCTCAGGTAAAGAAATCTCAGAAATTTCTTCTGAACCCTCTCCAACAGGAGGGAATACTTCACTTGGTGTGGGCTCCAAACCACCGACCCACTCCCAAGCCTACTCCTAACCAAAGCATTGTATAGTACTGTGAGAACCCGGGTGTCTCTGAAGTTTCTCGCAGTGCGTAGGGCGAAACCCAACATTCTCAGTGAAGTACTACACGTCATTACGATATGAGCATGAAAAGTTAACCTACTATCAAACAAAATACCAAGATCTTTCATAGTGGAGACACATTTTAAATTTAGAGCCCTCATAGTATTCCGGTAAAACCAGGTATGATACGCTCTAATGAAAGAAAGAATGAAACTTTTTTTCTCCCTGATTGAGTTGGATTAAGAACAACTCTGTTGAATTTAATGTTTAATTAATTAATGTTTAAATAAGACACAATTGTGTCTGATTACAACTAAAAGAGAAATAAAATGATAATCTGTCGAGCGATTCTATGTCTTTTGTGGGATCGTTATGATTTAACGGATGTGATCTCCTGTCAGATTTGTGTAATTTTTATGGCTTTTATTTGCTTTTTCTATGTACAATGTACGTTAAATGAATAAATAATCATGCACACTTGCAGGAATTCATGTTTAAAACGATTCAAATTAAAATAAGTGACAGTAAATATGTAAGAATCACGCAAATCTAACAGGAGATCACGTCCGTTATCTCATAACGATCCCACAAAAGATATAGAATCGCTCTTCTGGTCTCTTCAATGGAAGCAATCTTGGCAACAAGCCTTCTATTGAAATTGGTGTAATCTTAAGTGACCTGCTCAGAAGGGTGATTCTGTATCTATTGTGTTATCTTTTGCGTTAAGTCAGTGTTACGAGATAATTAAGATAAAAAGACAAAATCTATCAGATATCGGAAGGTGTCTACGATTTTCTATAGCTTTCAATGGCTTGTCTATTCCTGTCACGTGTTAAATTGATTAACTGCCTTCTTAAAAATACTGAATTACTATTTATTGCTTATTCGCAAATTTTTCCGTGACTGACATCTCTTAATCAGGATTGTGCAGCAAAAGCGCTGTCATCTCTGGCATTAGGATAAGAACTTTTAAGAGTTGGCTCGTTAGCTCATTACGGAATACCGCATTTAAGAAAACTATAAAAAAAAAAGATTTAATGGTCGTTACGCTGTCGCAAACAATACAGAATCACTCTTCAGGTATGGGGCTCCATCGGAGCCAGACTTAACTTAGTCTCTGTACATAGCCCACAGATATGGATACACAACTGCAGACCCTGCACAAAGTACAAGTGTGCTCATCTGTTGAATTTGACAGCCATCTTTGATCTGGAAACCCCCAGAAACGGATAAATTCCCCTGTCGTAATATTTATGTAATTTTTATAATTTAATTAGCTGGGGTGCCTGGCTTCGCTCAGGGAATTGATGTGAGATTGAACTGAGGTTCAAACCCACGACGGATCTTGCTTTATATACCCCTACCAATGGGTAGCCTCACCCGTACAAAAAAGGCTATGAATGGTCCACAATGTTCCAGAACATTCCACAATATTCAAGAGTGTGCTGGAATGTTCCACAATGATCTGGGATGTTCTGGGATGTTCTGGAACATTCCAGACTATTCACGAACATTCTACAACATTCCTTATTTATTTTACCATTAAAAACAGGAATCTTCTTCATGGATGGTGAACGATTCGGGATAGCATTCCAAGATGCTTGAATTTTCTTTGGCAGCATTGATGACCTTGAGTGGAGCCTCCACGACCTTTTGCGGTTTCTTCACTTTGACCCAACCGCTGCTCTTAACATTAGAATCTTCAGTGATAGATATTTTGCTGAGAGACAACGTTACGTCCTCACTTCTATCATTAGATAAGTCGAGGGAAGTGATGGAGCTCACCGACTCGTTGCGTTTTCTCACTTTTTCACTTTCGATGAAATTGATATTTCTGATTTTGGTCTTCTTCTTTCCGCTGCCCGCGACTGTGAGGTCTCTTTTGACTTCATCAAAAGCTTCTTCTTCGTAGGTCTCATCTAAATTTATAGGGAAGTTGGTGGCGATCAATGTTGTGGGAACCTTCTTCAAGGGAGAGGGCTACCACACCATATAACTCTCTTTTATATGGTGTGGTAGCCTTAGCGGCACGTAGTTGTATAATTTTATAATATATATTGATTATTATTTATTTGCAGCTATTCTAATGGGCATGTGATGATAAAAGAAGATGAAAAGAAAGCAAAGATCCCCAAGTTTGGATTTGAGCGGACGAACATGACAGAGTTATGGGACACGACCATCAAATGCCAGGACAAGTATTACATCGAGGCTCATCGCTGTATACTGGCCGCCAGGTTGGAGTATTTCAATGGAATGTTTGCCCACAGCTGGACTGAGGTAAATATGTACCTGTACCTGCATTAATACGATTAACCGTTATTTCCCTTTTTTTTTGATTCTACGTAATTCTTTCGTAATCTTACTAGCTAGGGCTTTGCAATGCCCTTTCATGTTTCTAACTAACTGGTATTACGGCTTATTCGGCCTTTTAGCTATTACCTTCTGAAGGTGTTATTTACTTGACTGAATTTACTTTACATTAATGTCATTGTGAGGAAAAAAGTCTTTACTGGATTAAAACCTCACAACCATTATTTACCTAAAACTTGACATTTTGATTGTAGAGAACTTGTTCTATAATTTGCGGACAAATGAATTTGCAATTCAATTCTTTCGCTGGCAATCTTTAATCTCTTCACAGTACATAGTAATAATCTTGTGCTTTTAAATGTGCCTCATTTTGTACAGAGATATTCTAATCCATTTTTAGTTTAACACATTGATGGGCACTTGCCGACAAATGCTGGAAACGTTCATGATAAAACTCATGCTGTCATATGACACATGCGTTTTGTAAAGTCAATGAAAATCTGTAATAAAAAATGTTAACTTTGGGTGTGATTCAAATTTAGAAGTGTTTCGTTGTGACACAAATAGACAGGCAACATACTATGTACAATACAAAATTTATCTGTTGTGTCGCATCGCGTCCCTGATTAAAAGACATGTATAGGCATGTTGTGTCATATCACATCTCCTCTAAAACAACATCAATAGACGTGCCCGTGAATGTGTTAAACTCGTTTGGTCTCTTGAGAAATAGTGCAAAACCAATTTGTAAATAAATTATATAAATACATACCTGAAAATCCTCTTGACTTATGATGATTACTGTTTTTCAGAGTTCCACAAATGCAACAATTTCTCTTCCGATACATAGTTCCATATTGGAACCTATTATAAATTTCTTGTATACGGATGAATGCCCCGAACTTGCAAAGTCTGAAGATCTGGAATTCCTGTGCAACATGCTGGTCATTTCTGATCAACTCTTTATAACCCGTCTGAGGGAAATGTGTGAAGTAACATTCTCTACCCTGCTGACATTGAAAAATGTTCCAGAAATATTTCAATTGGCCAGCACATGCAACTGTCCACAGCTTAAAAAATGTTGCATGGAATACATCTCATTGAATCTGCCAACTTTACTTGAAACCAAAGCTTTGGAGACAGTCTCCCCAGAACTTTTGCTGCAATTGAGTGAATACTATGCGGATTTTAATCCGGCCATGTGCAGTAGGATCATCACCCCATTTTCGGAAGCGCCATGTGATGAAGATGTCATTCTGAGCGCCACCAACTTTCCTGTAAATTTAGACGAGACCTACGAAGAAGAAGCTTTTGATGAAGTCAAAAGAGACCTCACAGTCGCGGGCAGCGGAAAGAAGAAGACCAAAGTCAGGAATATCAGTTTCACCGAAAGTGAAAAAGCAAGAAAACGCAACGAGTCGGTGAGCTCCGTCGCTTCCCTCGACTTATCTAATGATAGAAGTGAGGACGTAACGTTGTCTCTCAGCAAAATATCTATCACTGAAGATTCTAATGTTAAGAGCAGCGGTTGGGTCAAAGTGAAGAAACCGCAAAAGGTTGTGGAGGCTCGACTCAAGGTTATCAATGCTGCCAAAGAAAATTCAAGCATCTTGGAGTGCTATCCCGAATCATTCACCAAACTTGTTAAGCGTGACCAGTTTTACGATGCGAGTTTATCGGCGAGCAGTCCTCCAGCTCAAAGCCCCATTTCGAGGAACGAAAGTTTTGGATCTCCGAGGACATCCTCGTCACCAACTTCTCAATGGGATTTTGAAAGTAATCAATCGCAAGAGATTTTGAGCCGGAGTCCTCAGACAACTTTAAATGTAACGGTCGTAAACACGAAGCTGTCTCAAAAGCAAAGGAAGAAGTTGGCTTTGGAGGGCAGAGATTGTTCTTTGGCCGAGCAGTTGGATAAGCTCAACATGAAGAACACGAAGTGGGGCGGACAGACGCCAGATGTATCGACGAGTGCGCCGGAACCGGTACGCAAAAACCCCTGGCAAAAGATAGAACAACCCGCTGCCAATTTGACTATTCCTAAACCGAAGGAAGATAAAATCACCTTTTCTGACATTATTCAAGATGAACGAAAGCAAAAAGAGAATTTCACCAAGATGATGACAAAACCTTTAGCAATGACACAGGTAAATAAATTAATGTTTTTATAAATTGTTTTTTTTTTATTTATTTTTACTTTTGTTACAGCTTTTTGGCTTACAAGGCCATTTTCAAACTATGGTTAAACCACTTTGAGATGACTTTAATTTAAATTAAATTTTAAAAAGTTAAATGTAGTTCTTCAAATTAAACACAAAAATAATTAATGATCCCCTTTTGAATTGATAATTTGTAGTTTTGAGAGAGAGACATGAAGTGTTCATGTGCTGTAGCTTTATATTAAACAGGAATATATTGGCAATAGTTCTTCAAATGATGAACGATAGTAACAGTCAATTTCGCCAACCAAAACTGAGCGAAAATTATGCTCTGATATTATATGTTATAAGATATTGAAATATAAGAGATGTGCTATCTGCAGTTTTTACTGGGTGGGACTGTTTCCTGGTGTCGCCGATATTGTAAACCAATACTACTGCACACCTTCAAAAACTCAACTAAATGAATGAATTCTTTCCATATTCAAACTATTCCCACAGTCGACTATGGACTAACTGCAGTTAGTCCATAGTCCGCCGACGGTCGGCCATCATAACATTTCTCTTGTATTTCAATATCTTTGATTGACACCAATATTCTGTATTTAAGTCAATTCTCAATAAGGGCGGCTCAGCTTGGTTGGTGAAAGTGGCCATTTGGCTGACTTGTAATTATTATCTTTGCTGCCTAACTACAGTCTGTCAAATAAGAGTAGAAAACATAGGAGGGCGCCACTGCCGTTCAAATGGCAATACTAAAAATATAATCATGGTGTTAATCTAAAGCTGTGTAACCTACAATTTAATTAAAAATTAAAAAGGCATAAAAGTGAAAAATAATTTCATTCCATTTAGAATTACATTACATATAGGTAGATCTCAAATTAGAATTACATATAGGTATATTATTATTAAATCTTTACAATTTTATGTTAGGGAACGTACCCATACTACGTGACCAACTTTTTGCAATTTTTAACCCCCCCCCCCCCCCCCCCCGGTGATCAAAATCCTAAGCAACCCGCCGCTCATTTGTATGGAGCGTGACATTTTGAAGACCCCCCCCCCCCTAAAAGTGTCACGTAGTATGGGTACGTTCCCTTAACATAATGAAGAATAACGATATTGTAATAAAATATAAAGCACACTTTAGAAATTGCTTACATTTGTTTAATATTAGCTTAAGTACTTACTAGCGGTGTCCAGACTTTAGATCATGTCTCTAATTTTAGATCTGAATATATTTAACTAATTCAGATCAGTAGTGTAACTAAACTCACCATTAATGATTCTTCCTTTCTACCTACTGTTAAATTCAAATTTATGTTAAATTAAATGGAAGCCTTGGAGAAAATTCACTTTGTAGAACTTAATTTAATCAAATTTATGTCATTAAGTAGAGCAACAGTGCTTCCCCGATTTAATTTTTTTTTAGGAACAAAAAATGTATTTTTAAATGTGTATACGGTGTTCTGCATTTTTAGTGTGATTGCACTTTAAAATAATATTTGACAGGTAAATTAGTGTTGCCAGCGTACAAATTTTGTAGTTCAATTTTTTATATTTTCTACTCTTATTTGACAGACTCTACTTCTGTTTATTATTATTTAAGATTGATTTATATATTTTCTTTTCAGCTGGAAGACAAAGCTATTGAAGAACTAACCAAGTATTACGCCTCAAGAGCATCTGATGATGAAAAAATATTTGTTAAACGGGTTCAATGCTATCAATTTGCTGCCCCGCAATGGATCAACAGATCTATACTGACCTTAAACTAATACAGGGAATTAAAAGATAATATTTATCGAAACAATAAAAAAATGCACAGAAAAGTAAAAAGATTAGATTAAAGATAAGGCTCAAAGTCATTTGTTTGCGACTGCGCAATTTTTCATCCTTATTTATGTAATCTGTATTTTTATATACAGTTTGCTTTTAAAAAATAAATTAACATCGCTTTTTGATATACAGTGAAACCCTCTTAAGAAGTTTTCCAAGGGACCGGAAAAACCAAACTTCTTGCAGGAAAACCTTATATGTAGGAAAAATTGACACCAATTTTGGACCGCTGTACCGAAAAAACCAAACTTCTTAAGAGGGTTTCACTGTACCTGTATTGGATATATATAGTGTCTGCAAGCTAGTTGTACAAGCGAGAAGTTGGCAAATCTACCTCACATTTGGAGTCGATTTTGTGATGTGTATAACTTTTTTTGATTTTAGTTTTCGTTTTCGAGTAAATCGAGTCAATTGGTTGCCAGGGGGTTACTATCAGTTGTTTATTGTCTTTAAAAATGTGGCAAAGCATAGATTCAGCTCCAATAGCTTTTATTAGCCCTCTACTTGCCGAAAAAAGGAAGAGTTTCATAAAATATATATGTACTAGACTGCTCAAAATGAATCTTTTCTTTCCCTCTTGTACCACTAATTTACGGAGCATGTATGTCAATATATTATATCCAATTACCCTAAAAGAGGACTTACAGGCATACCAATAAAACATTCTGTTCAAATAGTTACACAAAAATGGTGGCCAAGATGGCTGCTGACATACATCGTTTCCATGGTAACCGATAGGTATTATTCAGCGGCTTTGGAAACGGTTCGGCGCTGCCGCCATCTTTTCTGCAAATTTTGTATAACCGTTTGGACAGAATGTTCGATATGTATTTGGGTCAGTGTGCCAAGTCCTTATCTTAGGTATTTTGTTTGATCATTGATTATATCCGATATTTTAAACCCCCGACGAAAGGAGAGGTGTTATAAGTTTGACCGCCGTCTGTGTTTCTGTCTGTGGCACCGTAGCTCTTAAACCAATGGACCGATTATGTTATGTTTTTTTGTTTGTTTGAAAGCTGACTTGAGATTGTTCTTAGCTACAATTCATGAAAATCTGTTCAGGCGTTTCAAGGTCATCATCTCTTTTTTGCATCGGCGGTTACTTAAAATTTTGAAAATTTTACTTATTTATATAAATATCATGATATTTTTGAACCCTGATGATAAGTGAAAACAATTTTGTAAAATTACAAAATAAATAAAACAAAGCATTTTCGAACACAACTGCAGGCAAATTTGCAATGAGCAATGTTTTATTGTAAATATGTAGGTTTGAACTAGAGATGCCACGAATATTCGGCTACTATTCGGTATTTGGCTACTTTTTTTACTATTCTGTATTTGGCCGAACACTGCGAACCATTCGGCCGAATACCGAATATCAAATCATGAAAAAAAAAGTTTTATAAATAAAATATTACTCACAAAACTTTCATTTTTAAAAAAAATTACGTTTTAGCCTAATACTTAAAATCAAGTTATGATGAATGAAAACAATTTTTTCGGCATTTGTTGATAGCAAACGATTGCGCTTTTCCTCATAAATTATAACTGCTTCTGAAAAAAGCCGTTCACTATATTATATATACACTGCTACCGGGAGATGATAAATAAATCTTAGCAAATTCTGCTAGGCTTGTTGGATACTGTTTTGCGTTTGCTGACCACCACTTTTAACCCGTCTGCTTGGTTCAATATTTTCGCACCTCACAATTCGGAAGTCTCAGTTTCGCGAAAAAATTCTGAAACCGTAACTTTGGATCGAGATTGTAAATTATCTGTGCACGATAGCTTTCATATTTCAAAGACAATAAGAAGCATTATTTTGTTCTCTTTCTGGTTTAAAGAAAAAAAATATGTTTGCATGATAGGAAGAGAGAGATATATAGCTTTTAAAATGTAAGGTCGCTCGGGACGTTTTTGGTCTTATGAAAGTATAATGCAATTACGTGTTTTGGGATGTATTTATTCCTAAACAAGCAGACAGGTTAAGGGTCTGCTGTCTGATCTTTCAATTGAGTTTAAATGTAAAAATCAATTTCATTTGCGAAATGTAATTGATTTTTACATGAAAACTGTTTGCGAAATGTACTAAGTGTCTTCGGCCGAGAGCCTAGCCGAATATTCGGTATTCGGCAAAATCACTATTCGTGGCATCTCTAGTTTGAACTGTTGAATGTCACGCACGTTAGATAAAAATAGAACACGGCGCGGTGGACTTGGGTTGAAATTGAAGGGCGGAAATTAAGATCTCATCCAAGGTCAAAAAGATTCATTAAAAATCTAATAAGATAAAAATTATGAATGTTTATTAAAGCTTCTACAAAATTGGGCATTATGATTGCTGCATTACCAAAACTAGGATAAGACTAACATTTTACAACAATGTATTTTTTGAGTATGTGGCAATAATAATTATTAAATAAATGTAAGAGTGTTACCTTCTTCTTGGTATATTTATGCCTTCTTCTTTCAACACATACCCACATCTGTGTGAAAAACCTCAACTACAATAGGGTTTTTGCACTAAACCCTATATTGTTTTATTGGGATGCATTTTAGAAATGTCTTTACAACAATCTTCTAATATCAATCATTAACCACTGGAGCAATTTTGGTTGAAACCACTTTTATTTTCCTGCAATTGATAGCGTTCTAAAAAGGGACCACATTTTCCTACCATTTGTAAAACATTTATTGTAATTATTTAAAACATTTCCTTGGCCAGCTATTTATTTTAAAATGAAGCTATTGAAATGCTTTATCTGTAATATGACCATAGATGTCGCAAATCCGAACTTCGTAGACTATTTTAGAACAATGTTAAGGGTCATTCCGCGGTTTCGTCCAAATTTGCCTGATTCCGCGGAAAAATTTTTTTTTGCGTTTTTACTATATATTTTTATAGAAATGGGTTCCTGTACCTACCAGATGTAGAGAGGTGAAAAGGGCACCTTTGTACGACCCTTAGATACGAAGAAAATTGATGGATGGTAATGAAGGTGTGGATGGTAATGAAAAACTGTTGGATGGTAATTTATAAATTTGGATGGTGATGAAGTTTGGTAATGAAAAGTTAATAGATGGTAGTGAACACGTTCAAAGTTTTAAAAATTTCTGTGAATAATGAACAATGAATTGAAATTGAATAATAAAATAGATTTCAAATCATGCCAAGTATCATTTGACCTGAGGTGATGAGCGGATTAGGAAAAAGGAAGAAAAATCTATTATAGTGAAAAACTAAAAGCTTTATTCAGACTTTCGAGTATTGGATACAAGAAATACATTTTTTCATACATAATCAGTTCTGCTTACTTATGCGTTTGCAATATTTTTATAAATTATTGAAAAGTAATGGATAAAATATCAAAATAGGTACAAATGAAGAAAATGCAGCTGGAACATCACAGGCACAACAAAAATTTCCCTACTTATACTAGGTACTTACCCCGAAATTATAAGGCGTAGTCAAATTCTTTATAATTCAGTTTTATAAGTGGGTATTGGACACAAGAAATACAAAATTTTCACAATCCTGAGCAAACATTGTAATAATTGAAAAATAGAAATATTTAAATATTAAAAATAATAATTAAAATAAGAAAAGAACGGAACTCAATTGGAATGCAGTTAAAAATAACACCAGAGACACTACTAAACAAACACAACATAACTAATACGTACTAGGTATTACATCTAAATAGGAACATGATATTTAAGGAACTTTAATGAGATCACGAGTTGCTATTCTTGTGAAAGTTTTTGCTCGAAAACTATTTAAAATTAAAGTTCGGCAAAATTTTGAAAATGATCTTGCAAGCGCGAAGAATTTGTGATTCCAGAATGAAATGAAATTGGCCAGACAATTTTTTTGGAATTTCCTTGAGCCTTTTTCATAGAAATTACTTTGTTCTCTAGTGTGTACTCATATTTCCCAATAATTTTCCCAATGAAATGATTTGTTGTGTTATTTATTTTACATTGAACCATTATCCAGTCATCGAAGTCATATTAGAATGGCGCCTCCTTATCCTCTTTTCGTCAATTTCCATGTGCGGGATTTCCATAGTTTTGGGAGACTGCTGTTTTGATTCATTGAAATCAGATCTTCTACTCTTAGGGATCGGATGAACTTCTCGAACTCACATTGTTCAAAAAGATTGAATTCTTGGGTACTATTTTTATAGAAGGAATAATGCTGACAGTCGAACGGGACATTTGAGAGTATTTTCACTTTACATTTCTTTTCTATAGTTTTAGCAGATTCTGGCGTTGAAGCAATAGTATCGTCCAAAAACATGGAGTCGTCGGATTCGCTCAATAGCATATTGTCATCAATATTATTGAAAATAGTAGGCGAGTCAATAATAGTCGTTTACTTTTTTCTCTAATGTATCTTCGATTGCTATGTTTGCGTTTTGTAGCTGCAACGCCTCCATTTTCTTTTGTTCGTTTTTTTTCTCTTTCTTAAGTTTGTTTATCTCATCCTGTAACTTGGTAATGTTTTTCATAGATCTGTACCTTAATTTTCTAACATTCGTTAGGACTCCAGATACTAATATCTACAGCCTGTATGTCGGACGAATATCTACAGCTCATATGTTGAACTAATATCTACGAACTTCAGAGCGTTGACTAATATCTACAGAGCGTAGGTTGAACTAATATCTACAGAGAGTAGGTTGGACTAATCAGCTAAATGTGTCCAATAGTCCGATATTAGGGATTTTTACATACATACTTACATAAATTAAGTTTTTTAAACTGCATACGCAATATTACGTTATTCCAATATGCTATACATAATTGCAAATCCAACCTTGCCAGTGCTGTAGATATTCGTCAACACTTTGGTTCTCATAGATATTAATCAACAGTTTGAGCTGTAGATATTCGTCAACACTTTGATTCTCATAGATATTAGTTCGATTTTTTCAGTTTTTGGAATTCCTGTAGATATTAGTAGACGCCTTCTTCGTTAGACCGTGCATGTTTTTTTGGGCGATTCGTTGTTCATTCTCGACTGCGAAGAGGTCAGGATCTAGAGTGTTTCGCACATTATTACTAATTAGAGGCATATTTTCTACTACAATCATTTCTATTTTACAATGCTCCTCTTTTTTCTTCAAATAATTTAGAGAGTTGTTTCGCCATCTTCGACCTTGCTTTCCTGGGCTCTTTCACTCATATCTTTCTCACAATAATGGTGCTATAAAAATCATCCAACAATTATTATCTTCAATGCTGCATATCTTTTTTTGCGCTTTTCGTAGAGTGTATCTTTTTTTTCTTTCGCTTTCTGAAGACTGTACAGTTTGGGATTGTTTTTAATCTCTACATATTTTTATTGCTTACGTAGTCTGTCCTTGGATAGCTTTTCTTATTTTTTCAGATTTTTATTTAACTTTGCCTTTGTGGTTTATAGTGGTTAAGCCTGTAACAAATAACAAAGAAAAATTATCATAAGTATCGGAAAGTGAGAAGTCGAAGAACAAAAATTGATAATTTCATTTTGGTAACTTTTAAAAGGGAGTCCAAAAAATGTTACCACTTTTATACCTTTGTTTAATCATTTTTTGCCCTAAATGATTTAAAATGTAACAGTAGTAATACCGTTTTTTAATCAAGAAATTTAAGTTGGACTCTTGATGCCCAGTTATGTAGATTTTTGTTTAAATTTGGCTTTGTTTAGAAACTTGAAATTATGTAAAAACTCGTCAGTTTTGAAAGACAACTAACTAATGAAAGATCTTGAGACTGTAGGGTGAATAGTTAAATCATTTGTATAATATGTTCATTTACATTTGAATAATTATATCATTGAATAAAAAATCAATTTTCAAATAAAAATTTGCTGGGTAAATTTTAACTGATTGTTTTTCCACGTGAAAGAAAATAAAACGAAAATATGTATTTCACCAAAACCGAAATTGTCCGACGCCAGAACGCAAAAAACTGCATTTATTCATAATATTAGCTTTTATTAACCCCCAAACATGGTCCCAGATGCTCGTAAAAATAACCCTTACAAAAGTTTCATTACCCTCCAAACCTCTACATTACCATCCGGCAAAAATTTTGACGATACGGAAGGTAATGAATCGGAGGGTAATGAAGTTTTGACAGTTTTTTCTCAATTACTCGCTTAATGTTGACATTACAAATCTGAATGATTCAATCAAAAATAGTCCGACTAAATACAGTTTATAGACATATGATTCGAATTTTTAAAACATGTACTTACTTTAAAAAAATGCTGGAAGGTAATGATGCCTGGTGGTGACAAAGTTGTTTTCGAGCACGGAGATCGCAGATATTTCTTAATTCAGCGACGCATGGCTTCCCCCGTCTAGATGAAGTGATACCCTGGTTAGTAACTGAGGTGCAGGGTGGGATACAGCTGACCAACAGGGACAAACGCGGTCACAATTTTAATTACCACTTTCGCGGAAGACTACGACGATTTTCTCTGGACAAAATCAAAATCTCAATTCTTTCTATGATACAATAGCTTTAAAAATAAATTGAATACCAATAAATATGCATAATTAGTTGTACATACAGGTCGATTAATAAATGTAGTAATTTTACTAGTGTAAACTGTTCTTATTTGTAGACCAATTTACCGGACCCTCATTTTCATGTGGAAGGTAATGAAATTTTAGCATGTTTTTTGTATATCATAAAGTAATTAAGTAACAAATGACTAATCTGGGAAATACTCCTTTTTCCTTTTTTAAATAGCTACATTTTCCAATAAAATTTTCTTGAAAAACATTCATTTTCATATGACTTTTTTGCGAGAACATGCGATTTGAACGAAACCGCGGAATGACCCTTAAAAATAAGTTTTTTAAATATTTTTTCCCGCCGAATTTTAGATCAGCTTTTTACGAATAAAATTAAGTCCTTTTTCCATAGACATGCACCTTTCATTATTAAGTATACCAAAGACAACATACATAAATCGAAAATATTCTAAGTTGACTCGAATAAGTACCCCTCATGGCAGTTTCAAGTAAAAAACACACAGGTTTCATATAATTAAAAATTTTACAATTTTTTTTATAAATCCTACAAATATGAGATAAACGGTAAAATACATGTTAATTCATTGGCTATATAGCACTATACTGAAGGAGCCCGGGAAGACTAAGATTAAGATGGAGCGACAATGTCCTCAAAGACATATCTATCTTGGAGCTTCTAAACTGGAGAGAGCTGGCACAAAACCAAGATGAGTGGAGGAAGACTCTTGAGGAGGCCAAGACCCACCAGGGGTTGTAGAGCCAATAGTGATGATGATGATAGCACTATAATAAGTTTTTATGTCTCCATGTTATAATTCGAAGATATGATTTTTTTAATGTTGGCGAAAAATTAATTAATATGACCTTCTGGGAAATCTCGAGCAATAGAGGCAAATTTATTTATTTCGTGTGATCCCTCCAGTGGTTAAGATTCCAAATAATTACACATGTAACAACATAATCTCTGCATATTATAAATTAAAGTCCTCCGCCGCGTTTGTCTGTCTGTTCGCGATAGACTCAAAAACTACTGAACAGATTTTCACGCGGTTTTCACCAATAGATAGAGTGATTCATGAGGTTTAGGCATGTAACTTGTCAAGGTTTTGTGTAAATTGGTTGAAATATATAATATATAAAGGAGAATGTTTGTATTTGGTGGACGAGCGGGCTGGCAAGCGGGCGGTGTGGATTTGATTTGTATGCAAATCGACAGTTTTATGCAAGGGTTTGAAATTTTGCACATGTGACCTTCAAAACAAAAGGAAAGTCACTGTCTGCATTTGATTTCGTAAACTCTGTGTAAAGCCCGGGTATCGCCAGCTAGTTACTAATAACAGTTTCAATACTTGGTATAGTTCATCTAATTTTAAATATCTAATTGTTACCTGGCTTTGTCCGAGATTTAAATGACATTACATAGCTTTGGCAGACAAATGGACATTTCTAAGTTCCTTAACTCATTATGGATGTTGAAAATGGTCACGTTGATTTTTTTTTGAAGTGAAAACTTCTTTAGCACTGTTGTGATTTTAAACTCGATGAAACGAAAAATAGCAACACTAAAAAGAACATGATATGTATAGGATTTAGCCTGCGAGAGAACGAGATAGTATAATTAAGATAGTATAATAGATAGTATAATTGGTCTCCTCTTTGTACATGCTTTGTAGTCTCCAGTGGCGGCTCGTGACTTTTGGGTGTGCTAGAGTGCTGATATTAAAAAAATTGTTGTAGTCGAAAAAAAATTTTTTTTTTTTTTTTTTAAATCAGTTTTTTTGTACGAAAAATTTCAGGAAATTTCAGTTTGGCGGTGCGCCGCACCGATTTCCTGAAAAATCTTCATACAAAACACCGATTTTTGAAAAAAAAAAAATTATTTTTCGCATACGACAACAGCCATGATGCCATTTTTTAATATTAGCACCCTAGCACACCCAAAAGTCACGAGCCGCCACTGGTAGTCTCCCCACTCTTGTCTACTATAGTTTTCTGAAGGTTTCATTTCTACCGGGTGTGAACTGCACACTTGTATTTTTGAAGTGAAAACTTCTTTAGCACTGTTGTGATTTGAAACTCGATGAAATGAAAAATAGCGACACTAAAAAGAGACAAAAACTGTAGGATTTGGCCTGCGGGAGAATAAGTTAGTATTATCGGTCTCCTCTTTATGCGGTGCTTTGTAGCCCCCCCACTCTTGTCTACTTTAGTTTTCTGAAGGTTTCGTTTCTACCGCATGTGAATTGCACATTCTGCTTCTTTTTTTTTTACATAAGCTCCATACTCCTGTATGTCTAAGAGGAAATAATTTCTCTCAAGGCCTACATCATCTTAGGGTATGCTGTGTAGAGGGTCTTTTTATGGAAAGGAAAAAGGTATGAGGGGTGGGTAGGATCTGGGGTCAATGTCTCCAGGAGTGACAGAAGTATGAATCCATCCCACCAATTGCGGTGCAAAGCGATGGGCCGAAAGTCTAGGTGGAGAGGTCAAAAGGCCTCCCTCAACCAGTTTCTCTCGATCCGGCCTGCCACACAGATGCATCCGCCGCTAAGACCTGGGCAAACCTCACCCCCTGAACCCGGGCACCCACTCTAAGTCACCAAATTATTTTTTTAAACCAATATTATTTTAGTCACAACTTATCTATTTTCTTAAAATGTATTTTTTGTATAGTTATCTTTTTTTCTTAAATTGTATTTGTAAAAATGTAACTGTATCTGTAAATTGTTTTTTTTTTTTAAATATTTTCTTACTAGATGTAAAATAAATTGCGTACATCTAAATAAATATTTGAAAACAAACAAAACCACTTGGGGCGGCCTATGGCAGAGTTGTTGGTTATCTAATAATTGGTTTCAGGGGCGGCGGTACCCACACCTGCCTCCCAAAATGAGTTTAAATTAAAAATTGATATTGAGTTTAAAAAGTTGCTCAAAGTTTCACAATTTCAATGCTCACAGTTTTTCCTTCTTTGTTCTGCCTCCCTGCTTGCGTACATCATTTATGTGTGTTCAATAAACTGGTTTTTAAAGTTTTTGACAAAAAGATATAATATATCCCGGGGTAAATACCACAATTAGTTTTTACAAATTACAGACAAAATTGAACCTTAATTCCTCACCCACATATGCCATTAAGGGCCTGCAACCCGAATTTCTTACATATCTCCCTTAAACACATTAAGTTTTAAAGCTCTTAAAAAATATGTTATTCTTGAAGATAATATCTAGGCTTTGCCTGCGCCGAAATGCAAATTATATCAAATTCCCTTGATAGAAAAAAATCGCAAAGTATGCTCCAAAAATTGTTATAAACACGTTTGTTTCAGTTATTTTACAAGTTATATGTATGAAAAAATTCAGTGTTTCTTTAAATGCTGTTTAAAGCGTCGATGACACGTGGCGAGTTTACAAGCTTCTATCTACTAAGTTTAAAAGTGGGTAAATCGGCGAGTGAGATTGTCATGACACACAAAACTGTCCACTCGCTCAGAAGCGTAGGAAACTGAGACCGCTGCTAGCGCCAGTAACAAGAATAACAACGCCAGTGTGAACTAATTCTTCAGATGTTTGACAGTCGAAATCAGCAGTTTATCGGAAGCCATGTTGGAAACATAAATAAACCAATCACGAGCAAGCGTGTAGGCGAGTAAAGTTGACGACCTTTCAACTTTTTTTCTTAGATTGTCAACAATCTGCTAGTCGCTGCTAGTTAGCAAGTAACACGATGACACTGGGCGAGTTTTCTAACAGATAGTGAATTTCCCAGGCTTGTAAACTCTCCACGTGTCATCGACGCTTAAGACAATGCCTGCGAAATTTTTGCTTTATTTTAAACGAGTCGTGTTTTATTAAACATTTTCGCAATTTTCACATCGAATTTGTCGCTGTAAATGTTAGTGCTCTCCTCTAACATTCGTAATTTCGTATCTTTCCATCTTCTTCTTTTTGATCCCGGTTGCGGAGCCTTAATGTTTCTGGGAAACAAGGACGAGGAAATAAAGGTACGGTTTTGGGCATAACTTGAAGTAGATGATTTCGGAGTTACCTGTTTGTAGTAATTACTCTGCAATATTATACCATATATATTTAAAATAAATAAAACCATTTTAAATTAATTTTATCTTTTATTTATTTATAAACCTGTACATATTATTTTAACACATACATCTGAATCAAACTAACCTACTTGAAAATAATGCTTAAATTAATGCAATCAGTTTCTTTAATGCATAGTATCCGTCTGCGGTCTGTTTCAACAGCGTTTTTTTAGGACAAATTCACAATTTTCAAACTTCGATAAAAAAAGGTTCAGATTTACTTTGACATCATTGTAAAATAATAGTGTATTTGCCCCGCTTATTCATTTGGTTTTAAATTTCTCTAAAGTATCTGGAAAAAATTAAATTGAATTATTACAATAAAAAAAGATTGTTTTTATTTTTTATTTTAACTTAATGATTAAAACCTCAAATTGTAAATGAAACAATATAAGCGAAACTCAATTGAAAATCTAGAAACAGAAAAATCAGAAAAAGATATTGACACCTCTGAGGCTCGAACCCAGGACCTCTTGCTTTCCGGGCAAACGCGCTAACCATTAAAATAAAAATATTCATCCTAGACTTGCAGAAAAATCAATAGATGTCGCATATTAAAATAAAATGGACAAAGATTTATCCAGACACTATCTAGAGAGCATTTAGTTCGGGTTTGAATCTTGCAATCATACATAAAGATAGTAGCCAATAATATATGCGTTAAGATAATGTGGGTGGTTCTTAGTCGAAGTATGATACAGTCAAAAAGGACCGAATTTGATATCAGCACCGTGGCGCAGTGGTCAGCGTGTTTGCTCGGAAAGCAAGAGGTCTTGGGTTCATGTCCCAGAGGTGTCAATATCTTTTTCTGTTTCCAGATTTTCAATTGAGTTTTATATTGTATTCATTTAATTTTAAAAAAAAGATTGGTTGGAAGAAATTGCCGCCTGATAACAGGCTCAACTTTATAATGTTATGTAATTAAATTGAATAGTGTGTGCCTATACGAAGTGTTGACAATAATAAATAAATAAATCGAAACTAATGTTTTAGCCCAAATTATTTTGAAAACTTTCAGTTTACATATTTAAAAATAAAAATCTTATGCAAAGTTTAGTGTTATAAAAGTGAAATATGAAATGGCATTTATTAATCATAAACTATAAACACCATTAAAAAGATTGGTAAATATTCGGAACAAACGTCAACGATTATGTAGCGGGATTGTGTATGTTATCTTTACTTTAAAAAACAGCCTACGTTTTTGAATGGTTTGTTTGGCTACGCAGGGTTTGTGTAGCGGGCTTGTGTATATTATCTTAATTTAAAAAGTTTTATCAAAAAAAAGTGCGTATTAACCGTTGACGTTTGTTCCGAACTGCAAACAGAGTGATTTGACAGTGTGAAAGCAAATTTTCAATTTACGTAAATAAAATTAAAAATGTAACATTTTCAACCTCCCCCAATGCAAATAGTTGTCTTTTATGGTAATTAAGAAGAATCTAAAAGTTTTATCAAAAAAAAGTGCGTATTAACCGTTGACGTTTGTTCCGAACAATTACCAAAAGATTACATAATTTTTCCAAAATGATTGTAAATTCACAAATTGTAAATATCCAGAGAGGCCTGCCTCGTCCAACACAAAAATTACTAAAAATATTTTTTGAATAAAGTAGGAACAATTACTATTGATATAATAAAATATGGATGGATAAATATATTAATATTAATATCATCAAATCTATTCTGAAGCGGATAAATGATGAAAAAATTATTATAAAAGTGAATTTCTCTCACCTCTACGGTTTTGTAATATATTACTTGTGGGTTATAGGGGGTGTTACAGGGGGGTATTCCTTCAATACTTGGTTGACCTGTCTAAATCCCAGTTTTCTCTCTCCGGGAACAAGGAGACCTTTCATATCTAGCTCGCGTTTCTCACTTTCAGATTGCTTGTGCAAGGAGTAGCACTTCTGGAAACCGCCGACCTCTTTGGGACACAGAGCCTCATTAAATTCGTTGGCTTTCAGGCATGAAAACATAACAGCCATCTCCTCTAGGCAGGCCACCTGACTTCCTCTGCTTTCTTTGCCAGAAATTGACTTTTTAAGGGCTAGAGGTAATAGTGCAACAAATGGAACTTTGTTTTCGTTTTGCGGCAATCGAGGCCTATTCCTTAATAATACAGCACCAACCTTCATTTTGGTAGATATTCAAAATTTTCTCTAATAAATAAAAGCGAACTAAAAAATGGAGATGAACTGTCAAAAGAAAACTCTAGGTTATGTTTCTCGGTTGAGAAATATTTTATCTCAGAAAAATGTTGTCGTTAGAAAATAATAATTTTCCATGCATTTGTTTTTCGCCACTAACCAACTGTCAATACATTCTTTATCTTTGGTTTAGAAGTCACAGATAAAGTAAAAAGTCAAAAATATTTACTATTCGGGAACGTCATTTACTTATAATCATGCGTACAGTGAATTGTGTTTAATTTGTATAATATGGGTGAAATAAGTGCGCTTTGCGAAAGATTTCCTTATATATAGTGCAGTGCGTCTTGCGAAACAGCTAAAATGTTGTCAAGATTTCATCCCTTTCATGGGTCAAACATTATTCTCCGAGAAGACAACACAGTTGCGTACAGAAAAACGAGTTTCGCAAATGCTTTGACTTTCAGTGAGAAGCCTCTGTTGCCGGGGGAGATATTTCTAGTCGAGATAGAGATGAACGAGAGAGGATGGAGCGGCTACATGAGGTTGGGCCTGACGCTGATAGACCCGCAGACCGCGGCAATCGGGGACCGCGGACTGCCGCAGTACGCCCTGCCGGATCTAGCCAACATGGGCACCTCCTGGATATTCCCGATATCTAAAACTCAGAACAATGTGTTAATTGAACTAGTCAATCAAGGAAA
This sequence comes from Limnephilus marmoratus, assembly GCA_917880885.1. Lineage (NCBI taxonomy): Eukaryota > Metazoa > Arthropoda > Insecta > Trichoptera > Limnephilidae > Limnephilus > Limnephilus marmoratus. The sequence continues at coordinate 26,042,128 of OU862924.1, read as the reverse complement.
CTCGCAGAGGGTGGATAGTGATAGTAGGCAGTCTGTGTTGGGAGATGGGCATGCAGTTCGAACCCCAAGAGGCTTCGTATCCAAGTTGGTCTTGAAGCCGCCCACACAGAGTGGCATGCCCCAGGACATCCTCCCCACCGATACGGGCAGTAGAATCGGAGTGTTTTTTGTGCCACTGAGGAAGCAGAGAGGTGATGAAAATGATTTGGCCGAAATGCATTTCATCATAAACGGTGAAGATCAAGGTCCCTGCACCAAAGATATCCCATACAAGAAAGGCCCGCTGCATGCCGTTGTTGACGTTTACGGTACTACCAAACAAGTTAAGATCGTCCAGCTTTATGGGGGTAAGTTCTCACTGATTCCCCTTTTTAAACTATCCTTTCAGTGTTGGGTTTAGACTCCTCAGTTTATTGCTAATAATTATTGTTGTCAAGCATTTTGTCAGTCACTCAGCTAATTGCCAATAAGCTGTACAACTTTATCTACAGTACATCTAGTTCAAATTGTTTATCTCCATTATCTGATTTCGTCACGCGTCACGCAGCACCAACTTTGTACCAAATTTACTGCTGCATTGTAAAAATTAAAATTGGTTACTTCCTTCACTGCTGATTTATTTCAGACAATGCAAAATCATTAAATTCTACACAATGCAGATAGCTAAGGGAACATACGCATACTACGTGACCAACTTTTTGCAATTTTTAACCCCCCCCCCCCCCCCCCACCTCCGTGACCAAAAACCTAAGCCCCCCGCCGCTCATTTGTACCAAGCGTGGTATTTTGAAGCCCTCCCCCCTGGACAGGTCACTTAGTATGGGTACGTTCCCTAAGGCATAATATACCAGCTTTGTGAGTTTTAAAATTTTACAGGGGAAGTAAAAAAACTTCCCAAATTTGTATTCAGATGGTCAACACACAAAGTTTGAATGATTTTTGTGCGATAACAGTTTTGTTGCCCTTAGCCAAGATTGGGCCTTTAATTTTTTTTAAAGTTTTAGTGTAAAAAAATGTTTTGCTGAAATCTGGCACATAAATTCGTTGCATCATTCGTTTTTGCAAGCGCAACAGCATTTGTTATGTTATTTTGCTTCTAAATATATAATATATCATTATTATCTGTCTAGTGACCATGCTTTTTAATCTGCTTCCATGAGTTATAATTTTCTTATGAATAAATCTAATATATTTATTGTATTGATAAAATGTTTACTTTCCTTTCAGTAAAATCCCTCCAAAACATATGCCGCGATGCAATTCTTCAGTATGTTGATATCCAGTCAGTCAAATCCCTGCCCCTGCCAAAATGTATGAAAGAGTTCTTACTTCAAGCTTAGAAATATCTAAACCTCGGAGATACGAATCTTCTTCCCAAATTGACAAATGTATGTGGGAACCATTGTGATGTGCATGAAATTATATTATGTATCTATGCTAATTTTAAAGTTTATTTGTTGAACCAGAGACAAACTGAATCTCAAATCATTAGGTTTAGTGAGTAGCTACCCAAATGGCGGATTATCCCATAGTTAACGGGCCCTAAAGGGGGATATTTGCAACTCGTCAACAGGAGTGTGAGTGAAGGTTTCAAATATGATTCCATATTAAATTATGTAAAAACACATAAGAAAAAGGTTATTGTTGCAATGAGGATTTTTGTTATCCAAGTATTGTATCTACTTTAACTTTTTAGATATTTTGTAAACCACATGACAGATCTGAGAACCTGCTGAGTTTACCCAATACATACATTGTGATTTGTGGATTATTAGTCACTATTTCAATATTTGATATCATTATCGGAAAGAATCTGCTTGTGGGAATGTAGAACTTTGAGCTAAAATGGTATTAATTTGTGAAAGAGCCGCCGCACTTTTAAGAACAGTTTATGGAAATCACTTCATTTCAACAATTACTACAAGAAACAACTATTTTCGTACACAAAATAGGTTATCAGGTTCTTAGTTTAGGTTAATTAAGTAATTCATGCGTATTTAGTTTGAAACAAAACTTTGCAAATGAAATCCATTCAAAAAAACATGGCGGCAATGAAGATGTTTTATACGGGCAAATTTTAACTTTGAATGAAAATCATATTTTAATGCATATTTTTCCATCTATCACGACTGAAACCAATGGTTCTTGCGGTAATTAAGTTTAAAAGTAGTTTACTTTTCAAAATTTATGCCTATTTAAAGTGTAGCGGCATGCGGCGGTTCTTTCACAATTTACCAAAATGGTTAATCTGAAAGTGAGATTCAACTGTATCATGATTGTAGGAATCGTAGAATAAACAATATTACAATAAATGTGATGTAGGCATATTTCCTGTGCCATTCTGATCTGACCTTAAATTTAAAATACCTAAATTCGGTCTCAGTCGCCGCCCTTTTTTTTTAAAATTTTCTAAATACCGTGTTGTGTGGTTCCTTAGGCGGCTTCTCATTTGATAAAATGAAACATTGTGTGTTTGGAACTAAATAGGACTTGACAAGCAAATTATGGCAGGTCGCTGATATGTTGATTAGAGAAGGGGCCGATCTTCGTAATAGGGTTGCGGTAATAATTAATAATATATTATTAACTAACGACCTACTTCAGTTCATACCTTGGTATAATCAATTCAATTTGAAGAAATTTGTTCATCAAATGAATGCGGAATTTTTTTCTGCACCATTTAAAAATGTATTTTAAATTTCCACATCTGAAAATGTTTCATAAATTTCACTACATGTTAGGAAAAATTGAGCTTACGTCAGGCACGTGGACCCGCCCACAAAACATTTCTATCAATTTATCTCTTTAGTGGTTGTAGCTACTGGAAATTTAACATAAAAAAGTGAAAACAAAATAATGTTTTAAAAATAAATTTGCCATTTTGGATAATTTGAATAATGGTTTAGTTCGTTTCCTAAATTCTTAAATCTCAGAAATTCGAAAACTTCATAGGTACTCAACAAAATTTTAATAGATTTTTCCACTCTTGAAGGAGGAGGAACCTACTCAACTGAACATAAAATATCAATAAGAATTCTGGTATACAACTGACAAAGCTCTTCGTCCCATGGGTTGGTGAGGGTAACGGAAGGGTACCCTGCGCAAAAAAGTCCCTAAATGGCAGCGCTGCAAACCGTTGCGGACTTTACTTTTCTGCGCAGGACAGCACTCGGGTTTATGTCGATTCCTCACTGGCCCTTGGGATGATGGAAAATTTGATCCAATAATTATGTTATGAAGGCACGTTTAGTATTATAAAATCATCTGTGGTAGGAACCACTGTGATGTGTGAATGAAATTAGTTGTACAATTTTTTAAAGCTTTTTTCTGTGATGAAGATGGAGTGCAAAATTAATCAATCTATTTATATAAAGAAGAATGTCTATGTAGCAGGCGGGCGGCGTGGATTTGATTTTAATACTGTTTTATTCTGAGATTTATGAAATTTTGTATTCTTGTAGAAGGTCACTGTCTGTATCTAATTTCAAAAAACTCTTGTAGAGCCGGGGACTTCAGTTAGTATTGTATAAATTAATTTATTTCTCAAATTCAAATGTGTTTTCTTATCTGCAACAGCATATTTGAAAGCTCTTACAACATTTTTTTTTTCAAGTTACACTGAACAAAATATCTTTATTTAAAATTAAATACACGCCATAAACATTATTTCGCTGCTGCCTGTTTAGGTTTAGTTTACGCCCTCGAAATGTTGTGTTGGTTGATCAGTCAAGAAATTAAACTGATGGTTACTGAGTATTCACGCATGTATGCTATTATATATAAGAAACCTTTAAATTTATTAATTGTTAGCCATCAAATATAGTGAAAGACAAAATATATTTCTTAGTCGAATGTTTGTACAGAATTTAAGTTTATGATTTAAACCGTAATTACGTGAGTAGACTGGGCATAGTTTAGAAACATAGCTATAATCATAAATTAATTAAAATTATATAATTTGTGACAAATTAAGACTTAAATCTGAATGATTAATAATTTTCAAATTTCATTTTTGTATATTAGATACATTACTTAATGCATTTTGCATTGTGGGTATTTGAAATCCTCCCGCTACCATCGTATTAAGCAGAAAATGTTGCTTTTGCAGTGATTTTGGAGGACTTAGCTAGCGGAGGATTGAACCCGACGCATTTGTTCACTCAGCTATTAACCAGTACTCTATTAGCAACAGCAACATTATGTAATTTTGTACATTACCATTATATTTTTTCTGTAAATAATACATAGGTAAGTTCTTATCTGTAAAAACTGATAATATCTTTTAAAAATTCTAGTGCAAATTATATTTGTGATTAAATCCTGGATTACTTTCACTTATTTATTTAAGACCGGATTGGTTTTACCAAGTGACGAGCACTTCGTATTGGTACAATCATTTTAAATTATAAAGGTTTTTAATCATTAATTCTTCGTTAATATTTCTACCCACAAGTCCCAATGATATGGTGAAATTTCAAAGATTTTCGGAATGCTTCGTGGTATTTTAAATGTGCTATATATTTCTTACTTTTGATGTTATCAAAGATAAACTATTTTTAAAATTATCTTTGAGATTTTTGTATTTGAAATAAGCACTGGCATTTCTAAATAATAAAATTTTAATATCAAACATGAGAATTAATCGATCTATTTATATAAAGAAGTATGTTAACAACAAAACTTATTGAAACATTTTGACTCGAGATGTCCATAATTTTAAAAGAATTTGAAAATTAGAAAACATATTCTGTTGTGTAGGGAATTAGTAACAAAACTGTCGCTTCACTTTTTATGCCGTTTGTACAATAAAAAAAAATATTTTTAACTTTCAACTGTCAATGAAAAAGTACCGCCAATTTGTAATCATACACTGACATTTTTTTTGGATTTTATCCATGGAATCGAGTAAAAATATTTAAGACAAACTGAGAAAAATAATTCTCTTTCCAACGACTAACAAATTTCACATCTTCGTCTTATAGAAAAAATGACAAAAATTCTTTTATGACGTATGGATGTTAGATCTGTCCTTCAGAGGCTCTAATGAAATAAATATGATGTTTGTGGCTAGTGACGCTTCCAAAGCTTAAGGGGTTAACATTTTTCACCACATAAATGATTTAGAAATTATCTACACAGTTGATTCTGCTCAATTGGAACACATCAGTTCCAAATTTTTTTTCCAAAATAAGCAAAGTATATAAAATTTTTATTTTATTTATTAAGCCCTTTTTATTTGCATACATATTACATTAATTCAAGTTCTCTCATGTGTTTTTATTTGCATACATATTACATTAATTCAAGTTCTCTCATGTGTTTTTTTAAGAAAATGATTATCTAAAATTACATATGAATATGAAATAATCATAGAACTGAAAAAATAAGTAAAAAAAAAATCATGAACAAACACATTATTAAAATAACAGTAACCCACAAAATGACTTCTTTTAACGGCAGTGTACTGCAAACTGAACTTTACGTTGTCAAATGTCGGCGGACGGCAAGTCTACCAAATTACTGCTCAATAACCTCAAAATTCTTGTAGCATGGCTTATCCCCTCCCCCCACCCATGTCGCATACCACATGCCCGCCCTTCTGAACTAAAATTCGTTTATTGAAGACACATCTTGCATCGTCTTCAGATACAAATTTGTCCCAGATAACTGAAGTAAGAATCAGTTTATTTGGTTTCTGTTCCTTGAGTTTTGTCCCAAATAATAATAATAATACTTGGATGATTTATATAACGCCATTTTTGTGAAAAATCACCTCAAGAGCGCTGTACAAACTTATAATACATTTCTAAAATCTAAAAAAAACTACAAGCTAGACAAATAATCGGATGTTGGAGAGGAGAGGTGGCACAGGCAGGATGACTTGACACAAACTTACTTGCCACAAAGCTCGCCATTCCGTGGTCAGGAAATCTTCTAATCTTCAGCCTTTCTTGTAGTGGACATTTATTGAAGGCGTTTGGCCTGAGACCCGTGTGAATGTATTTAGTTAAATTGGTTATGAGCCAGTTAACAACACTCAGGTGTAGTTATTTGGCGCAAGACTAAAATTTTAAATATAAATGCATGCATGTCATATTTTGAAATAAACAATGTAGTTATAAGTGAAAGCATGAATGAAATCCTGAAATATATTTTATGTGAAAATGTATGGATTTCGAGAAGCATTATTTTTTTATTTATTGTTGATTTGGATACAATATGTGCATCTCCTCTAAGCACTCGGGCCATAGGCCCGTTTTGCTATATGCTGATAACTTTTTCCTTTGACAGTGTGGTAGATACTGTCAGTGGTAGCACTGGTCAAAGATGACATTCAGAAGCAAAATGTTGCTTGAAATGAATTTAAGCCATGATTGGTGACCAGATCCGAATATCTAGGTACTTGCCAACCTTCCTTTTTCACATCTACTTACCTTCAGCCTCACAACATACCACCAATTGGGGGTGCCATATTCTCACTGGTTGGGAGCAGTTAGGACTCTTGTGCGGTGTTAACAGTATAATTGTTCGGCGATGCTTCTTGGTTCTATAACATGACTCCCCAGGAGCCTTTTTCACATTCCAAACTACTAATAAACAAACCAAACCCTAGATACATTCTATGGACAGTGCACGCATTGAGGGAACTGATAGTACTACTAACGGGACACTGTCCCTCAGGAGTCACGTGCAGCTGTTGGGTGTGGAAAACACAAATATATGCAGGAAATGTGAAGAAGATGAAGAGTCTCCAATTCACTCCAAATGTCCCAGTCTAAGTGTACAAGGCTCGTATACCTGGGTAGACCCGTTATGGAACCGACGGACATTGCCGAATATCCAATAACAATAACCCTAGTGAATTTTATCAAAGGGATCGGGTTAATGTTAAAGGAATGACTTAAAACCGGAGATAGCATAATGTGCCCATGGCCTGAGTGCACATGAGAAATATCTAAATGGTCTCCGTTTTATAAAAACAAAAATCCCATCAGTGATATCGGCGTCATAAATGAATTAAATCTGCTTTACATTTCCTTTAGTTATTAGCGTTTGCTATCCACTCCAGCTTGCATGTTTCCTAAGGTGGAAGGGTCATATCTCCCTTAGAGAGTTTCTATTCATATCGATTAATTGCCCGAATCATTTTGAGTTTGTACTTTTAATGAGCACACTAAGTCGTTTTGATTATCTTGTACAGATTGTGTGAAAGAGTAAAAACAATCATTATTGTCGTCGTTTTAAAGCCCCAATACACTACTCGCGAAGTTGATGGAGGTCAATCGAATACGATGGTGTAGAAACGAACTTCACTTGGCTTCGTGCAACCTCCCCTCGCCTCGTGCGACTTCCGATCATTTTCGGTTTTTGCACCCGAATCAAAGGACTCTGAAGTGTTCCGAAGTTCGAACACGATGCATCTCACTACACTACTCGGCTCACTTCAGTTTCTGTTCTGTTCCTATGCATTGCGATCATCCACCATCTGCCTTTTTTCCGTTTTTTTTTTATTTTCTTTGCGTGATGAATTTGCATGTAGTTATAATAAGCGAGAGTGCATAGTGCAACGGCAGCTGCCACTTGAACGTCCATGTTGCCTAGTACGCGGACTCCGAGAGACTGGATTCCTCGTGAGGTTGCACCAATGTATAGATATGCGCTTCGAACTTCGGCTTACATATTCGGCTGTCGAGGGCTTCGTCGAAACGTCGAAGCGAGTAGTGTATTGGAGACTTAATATTTTAAGCTTTCTGTGTGCAATATTCTGGGAAGTGTACTTCCTCGTAGCATTAGCCTCTTTCCAGTTAAGTACATAATATATTGTAAACAGAGTTGGCTTCTTAATAAGTCTATTTGTTAAAAATCTGCCTGGTCTACTCGTGTTTCGGCTACAAATCATGTATTTCTTAGATAAACATTCCTCAAATTGAATTTGTATTGTATAAAAAATGGATTCTAATTTATGTTATGTTGTGTTAATTTTGCAATGTGATGTTTTGATTGTTTTCTTTTTATATAACATTTTACTTGTACAGAAATGAAAAGTGTTGTACAAATTTTTTGATATTAGCGCTAATTCTGTCTTGTTTACCCTAATCATGCTTATTAATTTTTAATAATTGTTGATAAAATATACACTAGATTATAAAATATATTACGTAAGATCTGGGTTAAATAAATGAAATAAACCAAGATAATGTAAGTGGATGTAAAAAAAATAATGAATTGTAATGTTTTTATTTTTATTGAATAAAAGATTTTCTTATTAAAATATGTTTCATTTATTATCTTTGGAACACAATAGGAGCATAGACAATTTTCGTGTTATAAAAGTAAATATGTAGTTTCTAACGAAATCTCTGTTTGGGCGATGGAAAGGTGTAGGGAATGGTGTTAGAAGAATTCAACCCTCCGTAAAGGATTTCCGAACCGGCTTCACAATGAGCCACCCAGTGATCTCTTTCTAAGATGCTTAGTTGATTGTTCCATCCCTGAAAATTTTAAATAATGTTTTACTGGTCCTTTCTGTGAACAGTAGACCTCCCGTCCAAAAATATGTTTAATTTTCTCCTATTTAACCACTCGGTGCTTGTTTTCAGGATAATTTATTGTTGCCAGACATATGTATGACGTACGAGGCCGGCAAATCGTTCCCACAGCTGAGCTGTTGACAAGACAAGAACGAATTGTAGAAACGACCCGTTCTCGTGTGTTAAATGTCAACTGTATATGTGTTTCAATTACGCTAGTTCCTCGGAGCATCTTCCATTGTAATACCGGTAAAACTAGGACGGCATTCCCACCGGCGGTCGGTACTTTAGAGATTGCAATCTGTTTGTTAAGAATATATCATGAATATATTTGACGACCTCCGTAGTCCAGTGGCTAAGACTCTTGACTCACATTCCGGAGGTCGCGGGTTCGAACCCGGCATGCGCAAATAAATTTTATTTGATTAATTTGTGTTATTTCACAATTAATTCATTTAAAAATAATATATAGTATATTTGCGGCATGTTCCAGAGTGGAAGATACTATTAGTATCGCCCTGGTGTAAGACCACCATTCAGAATTGAAACGTCGCTTGAAAATGGCTTTAGCCGTGTTTAGCGACCAGATTTGAATAGCCAGGTACTTCCCAACCTTCCTCTTCCCCACCTCCTTCCCCTCCCCACTACCTTCAGCCTCACAACATACCCCAATTGGGGATGCCATAGTCTCACTGGCTCCAGACGGGAGCAGTTGAGATTCTTGTGCGGTATTCACTGTAAAAAAAAAAAAAAAAAATCAAAAAACCGCCCGTTTCTGCAGTCAAGGGTTTTTTCAGATATTTTGGCGCTCAAGGCCAGAGATGGCTGCCAAATTCAACCGTAGGTGCACTTGCGATTTTGCACAGGGTTAACAGTTGTGTATTATTAAAGTATCTGCGGCGCCTGTACAATACGCCCAGTTGCTGAGAGGCTAACTTAATTCTGGCTTCGATTGAGCCCCGTACCTGACCTGATCACTTATAGTTACACCAAGCATATCAATGGAGAGCTTGTTCGGAAGATTGCTTCCGTTGAAGGACACTACATTTTCATTTTGATCCCTTTTAGACATAATCGGACATGATTGGGTGATAGACTAAATTCGACGAGGATATTCTTACCCCAAGGGGAAACACTCTTGAGGTATTCTTTACTTCAAGGCCCTCTGAGCTGTTGGAGTATGAGTACCCTTAGCCCTTAAAAATAAATCTTGGACTCATGATTTAAATGTGTCTTCATGATCGTGGACACATCTGCGTAACAATGAATTGGTGCACACAACAAAAAGTTATTGATGTGCAACAAAATTGGGACAATTTGGGAGGCGGGAATGGGTACCGCCGCCCTGGGAACCTTTATTGGATAACCAACACTTCTGCCATAGGTCACCCCAAGTGGTTTGCTACGTTTGGTGATTTAGCAGGGGTGCCCGGATTCATGGGGTGAGGTTTGTCTAGGTCTTGGAGGCGGATGACCAGGACACACTGAACCCCAGTTTCCTGCCCCCCCTTACACCGTTTTCCTTCCCAAAACTCTCCTCTCCTTTCTTTCCTTAAAAAAACCCTCCACACAGCATCCCCAAAGATGACATAGGCCCTGAGGGAAATTATTTTCCTCGGGGCCTCCTGTGTGGAGCTCATGTAAAAACAAAAAAAAACAAAGTTGGAGGCAGAACTGATCCCTGTAGAACGCCAGCATCTATCGAATGTGAAGAAAAGGTGTAACCATCAGCAATCGTCTGAATCGGCCTCTCCATCGAAAAGTCTGCAATCCATGTGCACAGAATGCGGAATCTGTAAAAAGGCTGTTTGTTGACAAGTTCTCGATGCCAAAGCCGGTCAAAGGCCTTGGAATTGTGCAGTGCACCTATTTGGATCTCACTGAAACGTTCCAGGCACCCAAAAGCATCACATATGCGAGAAGATCACCGCACAAGCGGTTCTGCCAGAATACGTATTGTCGGTTGTTGAAAATTCTCGAAGTATGTAATACTAAATGTTGTGTATCTAAAAAGCTTCCGGTTTTTAGACATAGATGGCGGTGATAAGAACTGTCCGTAGATTCCGCTAGATGGCAGGTAGCTTAGTACCTAAGTTTTTCAACAGAGGGACGGGGAGCTCAGAGAGGGTGTTGTGTGTAACACTCTCATTAGAACCAACTTAGCCAGCTCCAAGTTATATATATTATTATGGTCCATATTGTATACGCGAAGTATTAATAAAACCAGATAAAAGATCAAGAATCTATTTATTCCCAAAAGTAATCTTCATTCAAAGTGTTTGGAGAATTTGTTAGTGTTGCTACAAAATTACAGAACACTACAGCTGGCGCAGCCTGGTTTTTATTTTGTTGTCACACGACAACAACAATTTGCGGCCAGGAGCGAGAGGACTAAGGCAACCGTAACTTGCAGTTTTTTTCCTTCGTGGAGAAGGAAAAACAACCGGGATCTCCAGGTCCGAGGAGGATTTTTAGGACCAGAGGAAAAAGGACCGATAACGGAAAACATTTATTCACTGCCAAGGCGAGCGGTGTTTACCGGACAATTTATCACAGCCAAGGCGTGCGGTGATTACATGTACACAAAATTCAAGGGCTATTTGAAGGAAGACTTGTTGGACAAGAGGACCAAGAAGAGATTCAGAGATAAGTAGTTGCATTTTTTGGTCGAGGAAATTGTTGTGGGTTCTTTGTTTTTATTGTGGTTATTGTGGTCTGTTTCTTTTGTGGGTATGGAGTTTTAATCATCTCTTGGGAGATTGGGCGTTATTTATAAATTATGAAAAAATTACCGCGCACAAAAAAGGGCTTTTCTGTTGAATCATTTAGAGCAAGAAACACTGTCTTTGCTGATTAATTTGTGTTTTCCACTTAAATTAACGGATGTAACGTTTGATAAATTATTGGCATTTCTTGATAAACATAGTACTAAAAAACGGTCGGTGTTTAAAGAACGTGAAGCATTTTTCGCTGCAAAACAGGATGTGGGGGAATCCGTTAAGGATTTTGCAGTTAGGTTGAGATCTTTGTCATCTTATTATGCATTTGAGAATAGGTTAGAAAAGAACCTCGTAGATATTTTTGCCATTGGGTTATTACCTGGTCGTATTAAGGACTAAATTTACCTTGAGGGATTGAAATTAACACTTAATGAACTTGAAGAGGTAGCTAGCAGTATGTCAGTGTTGGACATTGCAAATAATTCGGTAAAGTCGGAGATTAACAGCATCATGAAGGATGCTTGCAACAGGCACTTTTCGAAGGGCACTGTTACTAAAAACCACAGGTTTATTGCGAGTTCACCTGTAGGGAAGCCTCGAGCGGCTTCGAGCGGTAAATTTCCAGTACCACCAGGTGCGAAATTATCGTGCCGAGTTTGTAAGAATACGGGGCATAGTACCAATTCCTGCAAATTTCGCAACGCTAGATGTTACAAATGCAATGGAGTAGGTCATCTGCAGAAATTTGTGTTAATAATAATATAGAACGGGGTACCCCAGTAAGGACACATTTTCTCTAAAAAAAACTGTAAAAAAAAAAATAAAGAAAAATAGTGTCAATCCAATTGTGGAGGATTTAAATAAATAAAAAAAATAGTGTCAATCCAATTGTGGATGATTTCTGTTGTAATAATCATATGATAGCTACAATTAAACCATTCACAACAGACATTTTAATAAATGACGAACATTTTACAGTGATGGTCGATTTGGGTTCATCGTTAACCTTTCAAAGGCCAGGAACGCGCCCGCGCGCGAGATTGGAATTTCAAAAAAGAATATTAATTCAAATAATTTGGATGCGATTTTAAATTTTTTGTATAAAGAAACTGTACCAAGGAAAAAGTCAGAATAGCTTCCTCCATTCTTGTTCTTAAGGTAATTTCCAAAAATTTTTCCAAAAAACCCTGGCCTTTGACAGGTTAAGTGTAATGCAGGAAGAAATTTTTAAGCGTTATTTCGGTTCGGTAAAATTATTGACTGACAACTGGGTTATTTCAGGTTACGCAGGAAACGCATTAAAAGTTATTGGCAAAGCTTTTTTTGGATCTGATTTTGTATACTACATAGAGAAGTGTGAGCACTTAAATGTAAAGAGTATTGTCTCAGCGACAGGTTCAGATCAGGGAATTCAAAAATTTTAGGGCATATGTGTAACGGATGGCCCAAGAGAGTTAATCGGGACAGTTTTCTATGGAAATTCTGGATTAAAAGAAACGAATTATCTATTGTTGTCAATGATTGTTTGTTTTGGCAGCATAGAATTATAATTCCGAGCTCGCTACAGAGTAAAGTTTTAGATCTGTTACACAGGTCTCATTTAGGCATTGTGAAAATGAAAGACCTAGCCAAAGGTTATTTTTGGTGGCCATCACTAAGCAAGGACTTGGAAGAAATCATTCAAAATTGCAACGATTGTGCAGCGGTTAGGCCTTCTTCTTCTTCTTGTGCCTTGTCCGTTCAACGGACGTTGGCTATCATGTTGGCTATGCGGACTTTGTTTACTGCGGCCCGGAACAGCTCCACGGTAGACTGGCCAAACCACTGTCTCAGGTTTTTCAGCCATGAGGTTCTCCTTCTTCCAGGGCCCCGTCTTCCGGCAATCTTTCCCTGCATTATGGTTAGGCCGTTACCAGCTAAGAGTCATTTATCAGTTTGGCCTAATTCAGGTTCAACATGGAGTAGGCTCCATATTGACTTTTGCGGTCCGCTTCCGGGGTTGTTGAAAAAGACTTGGGAAAAAAAGTGTATATTATTAAAGTGCTAGGTACACAAATGTTATGGAAAAGACACATAGATCAGCTGAGGAAGTGTTCGGAGCACTGGGAGAAAGAAACAGCGGGTGTCCCTATCGCGTCTGATATGTCGAAATGCTGTGCAGATGAGCTGGAGACGTCACTCCTTTTGAGAGGTTGTAACCGGTGTTCTCCTGATTTCAGGTCTACAGAGGGAATCAGAAGCCCACCAAGAACCAGCCAGCACCGAGGGCGGGACGGCTCCGCCCGATACGTCATTGAAAGTACCTCCAGGGAAAAACGCAGCTACTTAAAGTGACATTATCTTTTTTGGTTTAGAGAAATATTTAGTTTTTTTTAGATTTATTATGATTTTTAGAGACATCTGTTTGCGTTTTGTATAGCTTCGTGTTTTAAAATATACTATGTAACAATGAAATCTTGTAGCCAGGTCTCAAGATAGCAGGGGGAAGATGTTATGTATCTAAAAAGCTTCCAGCTTTTAGACATAGATGGTGGTGATAAGAACTGTCCGTAGATTCCGCTAGATGGCAAGTAGCTTAGTACCTAAGTTGTTCAACAGAGGGACGGGGAGCTCATAGAGGGTGTTGTGTGTAACGCTCTCATTAGAACCAATTTAGCCAGCTCCAAGTTAGGTCGACTAAAGGGAAGTATTAATAAAACCAGATTAATAAAACCAGATTAGTAAAATTAATTAAAACCAGATTAGAAAACCAGATTAGTATTAATAAAACCCGATTAAATATCAAGAATCTATTTATTCCCAAAAGTAATCTTCATACAAAGTGTTTGGAGAATCTGTTAGTGTTGCTACAAAATTACAGAACACTACACTAAGGTACCATAATACTGATTATTCTGATTTGACAGCTCATATAGGACACGATCATGCAAACTCGTTAAAAAGTTAGTTACCGGAGCTTATTTGAGAGAGTTGTACAAAGTTAGCGAGGGTATATTACATTGGTAAATCCACAGTATCTGATATAAAAGGTAAATTTTATTTTTATTCATTTCAAACTCAAAATTTCCGAAAATTTTGATGTAACTAGATTCCAGTAATCCGAAAATTAAATTTATAATTACAAAACTGATACGTTTTTTAGATTTTCACGGCCAAAAGTATTTTCGTTATTTGCTTTTGGGATGTTATGCCGTGTTACGCTACCTCTTGCTTTAGCCAATGTTTCGGACAGCGTTGGTTAAAGAAGAAGGAGCGTAACATGGCATAAAACCCCAAAAACAAATAACGAAAATTACTAAACAGTTAAAAGGCACGTTTTTTAACTGTCTGGATTATAATAATTTACACAAAATAATTGAATAGATACCTTTTTAGCATGTTGAACCCAATCATCGACGATTTCAACGTTCAATTCGGCACCGGCGGCCAGGCATTTTTCTAAATATACCTCCACTTTGTAATCTTTGTACAAGATGTGACGGTAATATGCCATAAGAAGATAATATCTAGAACAAAGTTTTAAAATTAAAATAACTTATACAGGTTTATCAAGACGTAGTTTATTTAGACTAAAAATTGTAGATGGCATTTTGGTATCCACTGACATTTTTTTCAATTAAAAGTTTTTTTTTTTTTTAAACAAGTCGCCACAGACAGGAACCTAATGCCAGCATGCTTGTGCCACGAGATATGCACCGTCCCGTTCCCACAGCATTGGACTCTAAGGGACAGAAACATGAAACAAGTTGTTTTTGGTCATATTTGAGGTATTGCAAGCCGAACGACATACATATATATTACTCATTCGAGCAATGGATATTTCTGGGTGTTCGGTTTACGATTCGGCCATTCGCTTTAATAAATATCATACCTCCAAAAGTTAATACGGAAACATATCGACGCTGGAAAGGAGCGCCATGCAGCTGGGAAGAAAGAGTTTCGAGCTTTATATCGCTTTAGCTATTTTCCTTTCAAGCATCGATATCAACTGCTTACTGCAGTTTGAAGACAATCAATATGGGAAGCGGGTATGGGTACCACCGCCCAGAGAACCATTTATTGGATAGCCAATACCCCTGCCGTAGGTCACCCCAAGTGATTCGCTAAGTTTGGTGACTTAGCAGGGATGCCCAGGTTCATGGTGGTGAGGTTTGTCTAGTTCTTGGCGGTTAATGTGTTTGCCCACTTACTGCACGGCGGGCCGGATCGGAAGAGACTGGTTGAGGCAGACCTATCCTAGACCTCTCCAGCAGGACTCTCTAGACGCATCGCCAAGCACTGCAGTGGATGATGGATTCATAAGTCCATCATTCCTGGATACATTGACTCCCAGATTCCTACCCACCCTTCCTTTTCTTTCCGAGAACTTGTTCTCCTTCGTTTCCCTAAAAAGACCCTCCACACAGCATCCCCAAAGAAGACACAGGCCCTAAGGGAATTTTTTTCCCGTAAATGTAAAAAATAAAAATCTGCCTTGATTTCACCGTTTATTCCAAATATTATAATAGGGAGGTAGGTATTTTGTGTCTGAATTCTTCACACAATCAGGTCTAATTCTGAAAATGATGCTTAAATTCAATGCTAATCCGGAGTTACGCAGGACACAAGCAAAACTGAAATTAGAAACTATTTTGATGTTTGTGACACATTCCGGAGTGGTAGATATCGGTAGATCGCCCTGGTGAAAGAATCACATCACTGTTCAGAATCAAAAGGTTGCTTGAAATAACTTTTTTTTTAATTTTCTTAATCATTGCTTTGACTGGTTACATCATTTGTGGATTTTTCGACCGCCATGCTAGGCCCATGCCTGTGTTGTGGTGGTCGATTTAGTCATGTTTAGTGACCACATCGACTAGCCAGGTACTTCTCAACCTACCTCTCCCCTTTCTCTTTTCTCTCTGCACTTCTTTCAGCCTTACAACGCACCAGAGGGCTCGCAAGGGTCTTGAAGAGACCCATGTTGTAGGAACGAGGAAACACAGAGGCCGGCAAATAATTCCACAGCCGAGCTGTTGAACACAAAAACGAGTCGAAGAAACGACCCGTTCTCATGTGACAAATGTCAACCGTGTACAAATGTTGGGCACGCGTTTGGCGTGTTTCCCAACTATGCACCGGTGCCGAAGGGATCAATGACACTAGTTCCTCGGAGCATATTCCATTGTAATACCGGTAGAACAAGGATAGCATTCCCACCCGACACCTGTGTTTTAAAGATTGCAATCCGTCTGTTAAGATGGGAGAATCTATTAGGCGGACCGCCCGTTTTTCAGGTATTTTGGAGCTCCAGACCAGAGGTAGCTGCCAAATTCAACCGTGGGGCGCACTTGTGATTTGAACAAGGTTAGTAGTTGTGTACTATTAAAGTATCTGCGGGCCCTGTACAGTACACCCAGTTGATAACTAATAAACGAAGCGCGCTTCAGTGCTGCCCTCTCAGGTATTCCTCAAGTATGAATCATCCCACGTGTCAGTAGTGCGCCATCTAGGTGCGTGGACTTGTGCGCAACGTGCTTATAAAGTCCGTGAGTGACACATGTCCCCCGCGCGAGCAATCGAGGAATTTTAGAAAACGGATCACCAAATCATAATGTGCCCTAACTGTGATGAAATTGCTTCTGAATTGCAATAACCCATTTGTAAACTTTACAATAAGATGATTCACTTACCAAATTAAGGTTTTGAAAAAAAAATTAGAGACTGATTAATCACAAGGAGTAAAAATATGGATTTTTTTGCAGAAGTTTAATTTTTGTTTATATTTTAATTCAACGCGATTGTTAAGTAAAATATTAGTAAGACATAAAGTTGATTAGTCATAATAAAACTTATTTGCTTTAGTTAAAATTAGAGTGGTAAGAATAAATCCCATATTTGATGGAGGGCATGTCCCCCGCGCGAGCTTTCTAGTAAAATTTTGTACACGAGCCCTTTAGTGTTAAGTGGCAATTGAGACTCCCAAAAAAAAAAATATATATATTTAAAAGGCACTCAGTTTATGCATATTTTTCATAAGAATCCTTTTTTAATACCTTGGTTGGTGCAGTTTATTGAAACGAATCTGCTTTCTAATATTCGCATGAGATTCTTTAAGGTAATTGAGAGAGATCATGTATTCAAATTCGTTTTTGGTGTCCATCTCCAAGACCAGGGTGAGTAGCAGACCCTCGAAGTAGCGAAGGGCCGTCTGGACATAGGCCCGTCCCTCAAACAATATGCTCTTGTAATGCTGGGCTTTTTCAAACCACACTGCGGTCGTATCCCACTGTTTGGTCCTTAAACACCTAGAAAAAAGACAGTATGAATTCTGGAAACTTAAAAGGCCAGAAAAAAGAACTTGTTTTTATTTGTGCAATGGAAGATTTGTTTTGTGTACATAGGTACTATTCATTTAAAAATGTGTTTTTTTTCATCTGGTACTTACATCCCTTTAACTTTCTAAAAGGTTGTAAGTGCCAGAAAAAAGTCACTTGTTTTTATTTATGAAATGGACAGTGTAATATTAATTAAAAACATTATTTTGGCACTTACACTCTTTTATGTTCCCAGTATTCAAATATGAGATACACAGGGTGTAACAGCACGTACCTAAAAGATTTTAAGCAATGATTCCTGAGCATTTGGAGTAAAAAATTTTGATGTCATTTTGCTTATTTTTTCTTAATTAAAACATTAAAAATATTTTTCCAACACACGTCGCAACTGAGTAATCAGGAGAGTAGCGCGTATATAGCCTAGCGAGTCACTTGATAAGCATTCACTCTCGCTCTAGCAGCATGTTAACACACGAAACAGTGCCCGTAATGCTTAAACCCGTTGCGATGTATAGGAATGAGATCAGTAGTGATTTAATTAAAAAAAAATGTCGTCGGCCAGTAAAATGACATCAACATTTTTTACTCCAAATACGCTAAGCAATCGCTGGTTAAAATCCTTCGGGTACGTGCTGTTAAACCCTGTACAATATGTACAGGTCAAATTTTACCCAAGTCAAGTCAAGTTACAAATCATGCAAATAGAGTTGATGTAAATAACACATATTATGTAGGGTTATGTATATTCGTATCTCTCTCTATGTACCTTTTTAATTACGGAGAAAGAGACAACAAGTGTATACAATCATCGAATTTGAGTACCTACATGTAAAATTTATTATTTATGTTCTTTTTATTAAATTAAAAAATAAACTTTACGAGTGGGGTGTTTGATACCGATATCGTTCTGGTTGTGAAACCATAACCAAATTAATTTAAAAAGAAGTATATACTTTTGAATGTAGCTATAACTTTGTGGTTATCCATTATAGATAAATGAAACAATTTAAATTTGTTTGAACCCCTTTTATATTTGAGTAAATCTGACCGGTTTCAGAACGACCGTTTCTTCTTCAGGGCAAATGTATACTGATCTGACAGTTTTGAAATATGGATGGGAACAATGTATTATTATGGTAGGGGGTGGAGCCGTTGCTAGGTATTAATGAAGAGTGGGTGGGTAGGTAGGTAGTTGGTCGTTCTGAAACTCAACTATAAGTCATATTAAAATATAAAAGTGGTTCAAACAAAGTTAAATTGTTTCATTTATTAAAAAGAAGTGTTCAAACATACCTAACCCACAAATTAATAATAAAATGCCATCCAGGTTGGGGATCATTTTCTTTGATAATATTTTCTCCGTGCTCCAAATAAAAGTTGCAATACGAATCATAGGTTTCAAGTGTGTAACCCGCATCCAAATGAAAGTCTAAAGTCTTTGCATAGTACCATGTTTTATCTAAAACGAGAAATAGTTAAATAGATTTTCATGAAACAGGTTAATACTGTGGCGTCATATCGTTTTTTACATTTGAACGGGCCCCGTTAAATGCCTTGTTACCGAGGGATCAACTTTTTTAAAGCTGTCAACCCAAAACGAGCAATGATAACCATATTAAAACATAAAATGTCTACTTAATAATTATTATTATTATGATTTTTATAGCACCATTTTCATGAGAAAATCACCTCAAGGGCGGGAAAGTCACCTCAAGGGCGATAGGTGCTGGTAGCTACAACGCCTGTCTCACCTCCAAATATATCCTAGTGAGACAGGCATTGAAAAACCCAATGTAAATACTTCATATAGGTAAATAATTAAAAAAAATTATACAGCTGATACTTATAGTTACTGATTCTGTAAAGGTTTGGATTTTATATTTAAAATGAAAGAAGTATTTGAAAATACACAATTTATATTAGCAGAAAAATACATCCTGGTCAGTACGCTGTCTGGTAAAGGTACCGTTTGACCTCGCAGCGTAGTTGTAGATAAATGGCATGGCTTGCAGGGACCTCATCTTGGCTGGTTTCCAAAAATAACCTCACATCGAGAGATTGGGTCGCTGGACAATAATGGCTCCAAGATAAAAGGACCGTGCGGAAGCGTCTTCCAATTCCCAAAATCCTTCAAGAATGACCTCCAGTATATTCCAATAATAGCGAGTGGAGGAATGATGATGAGATTGGTGAGTGGATTCGTCGTTTGTCAGTCAAGAGGGTGCCCGTCACTCTCGACTGCCGCACAAGCATAAATAAACCACTCACCGCACAAGGAATGAAACTTCCACCCATTTGAATGCCCAAGTTTTTGTGTACTGCTCGCAGGTTTGGCAACAGACGCAAAAAACTCCAGGGCTGGCAATCTGAGTAAATGCACAATAAGGAACTCCAGTGAAAAATATTATGACTTTAAAAAAATATGTTCATATAGACCAGCGGTCGGGGAACTGGGGTAAATTACCCCAAATGTGGTAAAAATGTTTTTTTTTGGGTAATAAATATATTGAGAATATAAATAATTTGTAAAAAGAATTGCAAGGAAAAAATATTAATATCATTTCAGCCAGCGAAATACTGTCAGCGTTTGGATTAAAGCTTCAATATTGGAGACAGAAAGCAGAACAGAACGAAAGCAGAACAGAACGAAAGCAGAACAGAACGAATGCAGAAGCAGAAGATAGCCTATTTTTAAAAGTTAGCTTTGTTTTTGGAAGACTGTGAAAATATTACTTTTGTTGACATCAAGGATACAGTTATAAAATATTTTACCAAACTCAGAGAGCGGTTCTCTGACTACTTTCCAGATCTTGATATACATACTTTCAATTGGGTTGTAGATCCTTTTAAATATGAAATTGCTAACATACCAGAAGAACCTCCGGGTTTGGCAGAAACAATAGGTACTTGAACTTCGATCTAATACTGAAGAACGTATTCAATTTGAGAGCAAAGCCAATCTGTCGTCTTTTTGGATGTCAAAAGCTACGAAGGCTTTCAAAATTGCACATGAGGAGGCGGTAAAAAAGTTGCTGCCATTTGCAACAACCTATCTTTGTGAACAAGGCTTTTCCACTCTAACGAACATAAAAAACGAAGAACAGAAATCGATTAAACGCCGAAGACTGTATTCAAATTGCTCTTACATCAAAAAGTCCCAATTTTGAAGTAACATCAATTCTCCAAAAACTGAAAGGGAAACCTGAAAATCTGAATTTTTGTTTGATCCAATTTGAGAATTTTATTTTGTTTGTCTTTTACATACTTACTATTTTCAGGTACTTAACTTTTTATTTTATTTTGTAAATTCTTCCTGTAAATTCCGTGTAAATTAATTCAATAAATAATGTTTATTTAAATATACATTGATTATCTTCTTTTCAAAATGGGGGGAAGGGGTAATATCGACTTACGCAAAAATATTTTGGGGTAATGGTTAAAAAAGTTCCCCGACCGCTGATATAGACCAATAAATGCTGATTCTGAATAATATATAAGTATTATTTAATAATATTAACGCAGAGTTTTTTAAAAATTATTAAAAATTCCATTTTTAATCAATTCGTAAAAACACGCCGTCAAGTTGGCATTATTGAAGTTTTAGTGGTGACATACATACAGTGGTTTTAGGGGGATCTTGAAAAATCAAAACTTTGACAATTTATTTTAACTATTAAAACTAACTCTAAAAATAAAAATGCAGTTATTTAAGTTAGAAGGTTAAGTTAAAAAAAATAAAAAAATTGGACTGGAGTTCTCTATTGTCAATCCATAAACACTGAAGGTGCCACACACTAAGACCATATATACAATGTGTGAAAAAGCATGCACACACCTTGTTACAAAAGCTTCGTGTAACAGTATAATCTCTGCCGCTTTAAGTTTTTGATCAAATTAAGATTAGCAGTAAAGCATAACGGTCATGTTGTTATGCTCAAAAGCTGTTCGCGACCATTGATCACAATTTGATCAATGATTCGAAAATCGCCATTTAACGGAGTCCATTCAAATGTCTAAAATTCAAAATGGGGGTGAGTGCCGATTTTTATGGTATTTAAATGTGATAGAGTTTGAAGTCACAATTAGAAAAAAAAAATTATATGTATGTATGTTACTCTATTTATGCAATTCAAAATGAATAAATAGCTTGTACTTACTGCCAAAATCTTGATCGGTCACCATGTATTTGAGTTCATTGCACAAATCCAAAGCGCTGGAGTAGAGCTTTTTGGCCACCAGCACTCCGCACAGGGCAGTCAGCACCCGCGGCTTGTTGTACCTTGACTTGGAGTTATTCATACTCTGCAGAACTTTGAATCCCATATCTACTCCACTCTGGGCATCTACGTAGACGATTCTAGCATGAGAATATTAGCATTTTAAATATTAAACATAATAATATAATATTAAGTACAAAAATCGTGTTGTTTACTTGTCGGCTAATCACAATTTTTTCAAAAGATTGCCAAACCGAGAATCGCTGTTTAATGGGGACCATTCATATGTTAAAACATCAAAATGGCGCTGATCGAGAATTCGATGGGCATCAAATGTGATGAAAGTTTGAAACACTTAAACCATACCCCGTTCCCTTATGAGTCAGTAAGGAATCGACATAAGTCAGGTGCAGTAAGAATGCAGCAATGGAAAAGAAGTTAGATGATATTATCAGAAGCAAGTTACCATGTATGTTCCTTTCGAATGTTCTAGATTAGTGGTTCCCAAAAGGTTGGGATCCGTACGGACCCCCGAAGGTCCCTAGGATCATTCAGGGGGTCCGTGAAAAATAAAAATTGATTAGGGGTCCCTGAATGGCGTCAGAGAGTTCGCGGCAAGGTTTTGACACATTTTTATTCATATGGAAGTTTTGTCAGGGGAGGGGCATATTGGGATGGGATGTTTCGCCCCACCCCATCCTATCCCGTTCCACCCCATATCCCATTCCGCCCCCTCCGTTGTGTTATCAGCCCCGGGGTCCGTGGGCCAAAAGAGTTTGGGAACCACTGTTCTAGATAAACTAGTCCAAGCGAGAGCTTGTACAGATATCATCGACGTTCATCCTCTTCCTTCTCAAGTGTCTTGTTTGAAAACAAAAAAGGCAGGAGATACCAGAATGATGATGTCACGTACAATCTCTCGCTGGGTCTACGACCTCCGCCTGGTTTTACTATACTACACTTTACTGTTTCATTATCATTACTGTTTTTCGTTAGGTGATGAATATTAACCTCTCTTCTCCCATCTTATGTTAAAAATCTTTCATAATAATTTTGAATGAAATAATTTTTTTTCTAGGCCTAATTGATTTTATGAGGATGGGTTAAATTTCTTTATTGTTCTTACTTCGTGGAGTGAATTAAAAATATATAGACATTTATATATTAGTTTCTTACCTAAAAAGAAATATACTGCTAAACAAGTGGGTAACAGCATTCACATCAGTAATGTCAAGGAGCAATTTATTCTTGGAGCACATTCTCATCGCACAAGCTTCTATTTTGCAACATAGCTTCACCTGTTCATTTAAAAATCAACAATATTTATTTGCTTTCAAAGTTACCGACCACCTATGGCAGCAACTGCAATAATATTCTTAACCCATCTGCTTGGTTAAATATATAATACATATTGTTCAATATACAATCCGGAAGCCTCGGTTTCGGGCGTAAAATATCTACGCAAGATAGCTTTCATATTTCAAAGACAATAAGAAGCATTATTTCATTATCTTTCTGGTTAAAAGAAAAATACATATGTTTTTGCATGAGAGTAAGAGAGATATACATATATAGTTTTTAAAATGTAAGGTTGCTCGGGACGTTTTTGGTCATAAGAAAGTATAACGCGATTACGTGTTTTAAGATGTATTTATTCCTAAACAAGCAGACGGGTTAAGTAGATTGTGGCAGCGAACACAGCAGCGATTTCATAATATGATACCTTCCAATAGCGGACACCAATTAACAACAGTCTCCAGCACAGCGATGGGCCGAGAGAGCGCGAAAGGAATCATTCTGGTTTCAGATTCAACCGCGAATCGCTACAGTGTTCGCTATCCGCCTTCTCGTAAAATAATCTCTACAATAAAATTAAATTATGTGTGTTAAATATTGTTAACCTTAGAGTGCTCGCGCTATTAGCATTTTGCCGCCCGCGGAAATAATATTGTGTTATTTTGTACACAATGCTTTTGTCAAGGTCGTGCGCCTTAGTAGCTGACCCCCCATACCTCACCTCCTGGTTTTAGAAATTAGAAGAAATTTGGTGCACGGGTGACGGCAGAAGCCAAAGGTTGTTGTCAGTGTGTCACGTTTGGCGGCAAAATGCTCACTGTGAGACTACTAAGTAAAATTAGTGTGTCTGGTTTTTTACTTTAGTTGAAATATTATTGGTATTCATAGCATATAATGTTGGTTTGTTGTAAATATCGTAATAATATTGATATTAAGTTTGTTTTGATGAATTATTTATTGGACATTAATAGTCAAATAATACACAAAGAAAATACTGACCATTTATAATTACGAAATTTTTATGTTTTTGAAAGAAATTATTCTGGCCATGACTAGACCACACATATAGTTAGAAGATCCGACGTAAACACTGCAAAAATAGTTGAGAAACCAAATCGTCCGATTTGTGCCATCAGAACATAAAAATTTACCCTCAGGTAGAGAAGGTGTATGCGCAATATGCCTGTCCAAAAAAAATAGGACCAAAAAGGGGTGCAATGGATGGGCAAAGTTATTGTGCAACGAAAATTGTATGTACATCTGTCAGGACTGTTTTGCTGAAATACATGTCGTAGTTGATGAAAACGTTTAATTTAGTTATTAAGTTATTTTTTTCTTTTTTTTATACAGGTTAAGATAAAGATGTTGTTAAAATTCAAGAAATTTTACCTAAGATTTCCCAAGGCATTTTTTTTTGTAATACTAAGTATAAAACTTTAATAAATGTTAATTTTTCTGATATAGTTTATGTTTTATTCTATCATTTTAAAATAATTTAACTATTATTTGCAAAAAAAAACATTTTAAGTATGGGCGGCAAAATGCTCCCTACGCGAGCACTCAAGTTTCACGGAAAGGCGCAACTACTCAAGGGTTAAATAAACTAAAGTGTTTTTATTTGATTTACCATCTCAATCATTCATCTCCCATAGGGTTCTTACCTTATTAAAGCGTTTTCCTATTGTTATCATATTACCATTTGCAATACAGAGCAATGCGAAATTGGTGTTTGACTTTAGCGCGCAATTTAAAGACCAAACTGCGGCTAAATATGCATAATAAAAATTATCCACGGTCTGTAAAATAGATATAAAGAAAACATTGTATTTACAGCCTGACAAATAGTAGTAGAATAAATTGAGGACGCTATGACTTTAATTGGCAATACCAAGATGCTTCAAAATCTAAAGGGGTATTGTTCCATGTGCATATTGTTCACATTATCGTCGTACAGCTCTGGCAATATCTATCTAAAATACTACTCGGTAACTTTTGCAGAATAAATTTTATAAAAAATTGTCAATTGACATTGTTCAGTAATTAATCTCTTGTGTGTACTATGTATTCTGCGTAAATTCATTTTCCTTTTTATTGTATAAAAATAATACATAATAAAATTCTACAAATTGATGGGGATAAGACATTGATGTATTATTAGTTGGTCGATGAGATACATATATTTTTTATGACTTCAACGATTTTTTAAATGTACAGATATTGTTGGCGCAATGACATTATGTACGTATAGTGGCGTTGTGGAAGATACTCTCAGTGTCGTCGGTGTAAGACCACCATTCAGAATTGAAATGGCTTCAGCCATGTTTGGTGATCAGATCTGAATAACCAGGTACTACTTCTTCTTCCCCATCTCCTTCCCCTCCCCACTACCCTCAGCCTCATAATATGCCCCAATTGGGGATGTCATAGTCTCACTGGCTCCAGAGGGGAGCAGCTATTCTGAGGTATTTGCATAAAAAATACAGTGTGTTCTAAAATTAGTGGCACTTTCTGAAGGAAGATTATTCTATATTATGTATATCCTAGAATAAGCGAGATATTTTTTTAGACAAGTGATTTTAGTAAGTATTTTGAAATATACAAATAATTAGCTGCATCAAAATAATTAAACAAAAATTGTGTAAGAGATGCAATAAACTGTTTAAAAAATGAGTTTGCCATTTTTTCCTTCAAATTCTAGTGAAGATTTGAGAGCAGAGCAAGGTACTGCCGTCAAGATTTCCATATTTTTGAGAAATTTTATTGTGTATTGCCTTGTTGTCGACACATTGCCCGGTCTTGCCGGTGAGTTTGCTTGGCTACCAATATTACGACAATATTGCCAGGCCAAATCTATTTACTTTTCGCTCCGTTTACATATGTGCGTCTATGTTCGCCACCCACCGGCTGCAAAAACCATCATAATTTCGAACACGATTATTATTAATAAATAATTAATAATTTTGCTTTCAAGTTTAGTTTGGAGTTATCGTTTTTTGTGTTGTGAGGTTATTGGCCGTCAATATTAAGACAGTTGTTCGGCAATAGGCAATATAAGGCAATCTCATCTGCTTGTTTACCTGCACCATAATATTTGAACTTACTAAAATTTGTTCCAAAATTGGTGTTGACATAGAGAAAAAAAAATCCCCTT
The DNA here is from genome assembly GCA_917880885.1 of Limnephilus marmoratus. Taxonomy (NCBI): domain Eukaryota; kingdom Metazoa; phylum Arthropoda; class Insecta; order Trichoptera; family Limnephilidae; genus Limnephilus; species Limnephilus marmoratus. The sequence goes on along the minus strand of OU862924.1, from coordinate 26,015,896 downwards.
TAAAGAATTTCAGATTTCTTTTGTCAAACTATGTACTCATTAGAAGAATTATATTATTTTATTTTAAGTTTTATGTAATTTGTAATGACAAACCATAAAATATTTGAATAGATAACTCAATGTTTCTGAAACTTGGTCCAAAAAGGTGCTCTTAATTCCAGTAACCTTTCCCACAAAGAAGTTCGGTAAATAATCCAAAGCCACTTTCTGCTTAGTCCTCTCTATGAATAACTTTACAGTGACGGCGTTTCTGAAAATATTCATGGATGTTGTATATATGTATTACGATAATTCATAAGAATAATTTGTTCCGCACTTCGAAACTCTTGCCCTGATTTATCCCTTTAATAAGTTTACGTCTTCATGTAACTTGTTACATTCAGCTATAGAGTTAACATATTTATAAATTTTCATATCATCTGTATAAAAAGGAAATCTGAATATCTGATAATATGTTTGATGTCATTTATAAACAAATTAAATAATAGGGGACTCAGATGGAAGCCTTGAGGTATAATCAATTAATTTCTTTTATTAGAACTTTTTTGACATTTTTCACTTAAATTGGACTTTATTTTTAAAAGTTTTTAGTTTAAATTATTCCCTATATCGCTCATTATGCTTATATTCTTTGCATTCTTTCTTAAATTCTACATACTAATAGAGATAAGAAAAATGTGCGCTGAAGCAGCAAAAACTCTTAAACTCTGTTATCATTAGCTCGAATCAGCTGATGTAGTCGGATATCATGCCAGACTTTTTCAGCCAAAGTTCTTTTAAAAAAGTTTAACTTTTAAAAATTAGTAAAAGTAAAAGTGGGAGGGGTAGTTGCGTTAATTACTGAGAGAGTTTGTTACCGTTTATATTTAATAAAAACGCACAAAGAATATTGAAACTATTGTGAAGTCGGAAGTAAGTATTTAATATGTTTTGGCACCTTGTAGTAGGAAAGGGGTGTTCATACAAAGCCATGGCTTTCAATAGATATTTCTGTGCCTCGTCAAAGTCCCCATACTCCAGTAGTGCCCGTCCTCTCAGAGAAGCAATTCGGCCAAAAACAAAGTTCATCTGCCAAGCGGTGAACTCTTTGTTGTTTTCAGGCAAATGGAAGTTCGAACTCTGGAATCCAACAAAAAAAAAATGTAAATAGCTTATTATTTTTTCAAATATAGCAAACTTATTTTGTGGCAACATTTTAATAAAAAAATTAAAAACAAAAAAAACAAACCACTTTATTGTTTAGGTAAGAATGACATGTTTCGTAAGCAATGCTCACCTTCAGGGAAGGGTTGTTTTTCTTTCACAGAACCTTATATTTGATGAATTGTTCGAATTCTGTGAAACAACCCGAAGTATTTTTTAAAAGTTAAATTTAGATATTATTATCGTATTTTGACCATTTAAAATTCTAGAATAAGGCCTATACTATACATAAGCTCATCTGGACAGATATGTCCCAAAATGAGAGTCTTCCAAAAACATCAAGATTCTTATTAAAAAATACATTTATTAATATATTGAAGAGTCCTATAACATTCACAATCATAAATTGTTTTTAGAACATATCTTTTTTTTCAAGATTTCAATGTTAAATTGCACGTAGTTGAGAATTTGATAAAAAATTGTGATTAATGTCTGGTGTTTAAAGATTTTCATCTTCATAAATAATTTCATTATGATTAGTTTTATGCATCTATATCTTATTTTCATATAAATGTATTCCTACTTATCAATTATATCTTAAAACTTAGTTTGATCAGTTTTGTTCCATGCTGCATCCTGAACAACAAAGAAGATTAATCGTGATTTCTTTTTGGGTTTTTATGCCTTGTTGCGCTACTTCCTTCTTTATCCAACGTTTTGGACAGCGTTACAGTGTCTCAGTCACCATGGCGAGTCAGAAATTGCCGAGCGTTTAAATGAAACCAGCCATTACTTTGGATTTGTTTATCAGCCATTACTTAAAAGACCCAAAATACATAAAGCACACCATAGACATCCAAATTTAATAGACGAGAAGATACAGATAAGGGGTAAAACTAAACTATGGGGGACGAAGAAGGGAAAGATTGCCTAAAACCAAAAAAAAAAAAAAAAAAAAAGAAGGGAAAGATGACTGTGATTCGTTAAAAAATCAATCTGACAGTATATAGGCATCTCGCATTATAATATCACCATTTAGTTCTTAAAAGCAAAATCTGCTTTTGAATGAATAGACCTTAATTGCTCGCCACATTATTAACAAATACGGCAAAGTAAAGTTCGCCACTTTTCACAGACGAATATTTTGTTGCCGTATTTAGTTAAAACACTTTTACAAATGTTTCTTAATTTACTTACCCCTGTAACCAGCGACGAGCACACTGGAGAACTGCCCACATTCGTTATGATCGACATATTTTAGGGTATAATGTATAGCACAAGCTACCATTTTTGCCGTGTTATTTCGTAAAATGTACGATGAAAGCTCGACGCTGGTCCGGACAAGAATGATGATGTCACATTTTTTAGATTCAAGCGAGGCTCTCGTAAGCCCAGCCGTTTCCATGGAACCGGTATGGGGAGGGGGAAATAATACGCTTTTATCACTCAGGGCAGGTCTATATATATTCATAGCACACCTAATTTCGGAGCACACCTAATTTCTAAATATATTTTTTTCTTATTTTTATAAAGAAAGACACATTCCCGGGTTATGAATAACCCAACCATTTTAGAAAATCTACTACCACCACACTAAGCGGAAAATGTTGCTTGTGTCGTGATGGAGGACATCGCCAGTCGAGGAATCGAACACGCGACGCCCAGCTGGGACGTCACTTGGCAAATGGAATTCAGAAAAATCCTTAAAAAAATTAATATTAATAGAGACAACGGGGATAAGTTCAACAGTTCTTGGTCTCCGGTAATGGCTACACTAAAACTTAATGCAGAAAACCATTTTAAATTATACTGTAATAGCAGCTCGTAGAGGATTGGAGCTGGAAACACAGTATCGCATCTACATCCATAAGTACACACTTTACAACTATTGATTGCACAGCTGCCCTGATGATGGATACTGTACTATCTGAAACGTTGGCTAAAGAAGGAGGAAGCACAACACGGCATAATACCCCAATTACTTTTGGCCGTGAAAATCTAAAATCATACCTGACCAAAGAAGATTATAGGTAGGACGGAGAACCAGAAGAAGTAGACGCAACTCCATCATTTCCATTAGGACTAGACTACAATGGCTGCCACTAATCTAGTTGAAGGATAGCAATAAATAAATCTTACATGAACCAATTTGTCAACTTCACACAATACCATCATTGCTTCTTGTATATTTTGCTCATAAATTTTTAACTCTGAATATTCTATATAAGCTTCCAAGAGTGTTTGAGTTTTGTCTAAAAGAAATTATTTTCATTATTATTTTTTACTCAATACATAAGTAGTAAAAATATATACCTTTGAAACGTTGTAGCAAATGTGCAATAGAAAAGGCAAGGCACGATAAGTCCTTACAGATCTAAAAGTATTATAAGCCCTTACAGATCTAAAAGTAGTGTAACTAAACTCACCGTTAGTGATTCTTCCTTTCTATCTATTGTTAAATTCAAATTTATGTTAAATTAAAAGAAAGCAAATCGCTTTATAAAACACCTTTTAATCAAATTTATGTCATGAACAAAAAAATGTTTTTTAAATGTGGTTTACTGTGCTCTACACATTCAGGTACATTGCACTTAAAAGAATATTTGACAGTTAAATTGGTGTTGCCAGCCTACAAATTTTGTATATTTTCTACTCTTATTTGAGACTCTACATATATATATTTTTAAAATAAATAAATCCGTTTTTTGGGCTCGTGACATCACTACGTGAAAATTTTCCATCCGATAATATTCAATTAATTTTGTAAAATTCCACATTATTTATTTTTTTATACTTTGATTTCCGGCGAATTTGACACTTAAAATTCACTAGCTTTATTGTTTGTTACCTGCAAACTTATTGGTTTATTCGGTTTGACGTTTTGACAGATGTTATAAAGTGAACATTGTACAAATGCTTTCCACAGCGGCCGTCTTAGGAGCATGATTTTAATAAAATTGTATTTTTTAATTTTATAATGAGATGGTGGCGCCAGTTTCAATTAAAATCATTTGTCTATGATACGAAGCTGAATAACTGCTTATTCCCTTGTTCCCTTATTTCCTACCTATAAATTGCCAAAAACAAAGTGCAGTGACAAACAGCTTGTTCGCTTTACTTGCACTGAAGTATTGTCACACACAAAAACTGTGAACCGCCTGTAACTGCGTGGAAGTTAATTATTGTTGTTCCCGCCTCACGTAAGTGTGCATGTTTTGGCCAGCACCTCGTGTGTTATTTGGATTCATCCATCGTTGGTTATTTGGATTGATTTGCCCGCTGATATTGTGTATTGTTAAGCCACATGTATTTTGCCCGTGAAACCGCCCGCCGATACATTAATTTAAGTTTTCCCGCCGCAGCTGTGGAGAATGCCGTGTTGTGTATTGTGAATTGTGAACCCTTTAGACTTTAGACTAAAACCAGCGGCCTAAAGTGGACTATAAAAACCTGAACGGACTATGAATTGCAGTTTGGTGAGTTTTTGGCATCCCTTTTTTAACCTTCCTTATTTTGGGCAGTTATTTAGTGAACCTTATTTAATTTTGGCACACGCACACGCACCCGCTTTGCGAAGGAGAAATTTGTCGCAGCCATCTTTGTACGCCCAACCACCAGATTTAAATGTCCGGGTTAAATTTTCCCCCAAAAAAAAAAAAAAAAAAAGAAGGAAAAACTAAACCCTTTCATACACTTCCCCAAATGATCATCTAGTGAATCCACGTTATGCAATTGCACTATATAAGTATTATAAATACAAAACAATACAAGAACAACATGTCAACCTACTAGAGACCAAATGGGAATATAATTCACCGACTCCAGATATTTTCATATCAGAGGGTTCGGCTCTGTGGCATTTCTAATTGAACCTATAAATCCTACTGATCCCTCAATATAAATATTTAAAAAATCTTTTGTAATCCTACATGTATTTAAAATTACTGCTTTTTGCATTTTTATATACAAATTCTTTGACAAATCTAATATGCTTAAATTTTGAATCAGATTCCTAGGTATTATGTTATTATTATAATTTAGTAGTGTATTATTATAATTTACAAGTACAAGTTTATTACATTGGATTTAGTCATATAGGTACAGACGTTGAACATTATAATGATTAATGATCAATAAGATGGATAAAACAAAATCTTATGAGTTATAATATTTTGTTTTTGGTATACCTCGTTATTCTCCTGTGCCATTCATGTGGAATACGTCGGTTTTTTTTTAAATGATTTTCGGCTATGTAATTATTATTGTTATTTCACACTCATAAAATTTTGTTCTGTCTTTCCGGTTTATAAAAAATGGTCCGATTTTTCAGATTGAAAGTTTCAAAAAATCGCCAGGGTTTCAAAAATACCAAAAAAAAAATTTTTTTTTTAAATACGATATGTCTTAGAATATTTGCGTAAACCGGAATTTTTTTTGCATGGCCTATTTATTGCATGTAAATATTACTCTTTGGCAGGGCTGGGCAGTATTTGAAATACTTGTAATTGAAATACGTATTTGAAATACAAATACGTATTTTGTATTTGTATTTCAATTACTTCCTAAAAATGTATTTTGTAATTGGTATTTCAATTACCTGGGACTGAGGTATTTTGTAATTTGTATTTCAAATACTTATGGCTTCAAAATACATTTTCAAATACATTTAGCGATCTTAATAATGAAAATGAAAAATAAACTGACAGATAATACGTAGACTAAAAATGCTAGAATCCAGAGCTATATGTTATGTGTGTTAATATTTAGAGTTGGCAACACGTCTTGTGCTATAATAGCACTGTTATTGTACATTTTCTATCATATTTGTATCATATTATACAAGGTGTCCGGAAACTCGTAGTACAAGCGGGAAACTGGAGAATCCACATCACATTTGGAGTCGATTTTGTGGTTTAACTTTTTTTGATTTGAGCTTTCGTTTTCGAGTAAATCGGGTCCGAAGTTGGAATTTTTTTGGTTAAATTTGAAAAAAATTTTCACTATGTGGTTGATTTCAGCTGTGTAATGTCTTATAAAATGCCACGAAGGGTAAACCGGGCTCAAAAATTTTTTTAACCCTTTAGTTGCCGAAAAAATGGAAAAATAGAAAAAAAAAATATTAAAATCGAAATGCTTAGATCGGAAAAAATAAGTTTTATGGGTTCTCCACGTGATGTAGATTCACCAGTTTCCCGCTTGTACTACGAGTTTCCGGACACGTTGTATAATGCTTGTCTTTGCTTTGTATTGTACTTTTTTGTGTCATAGTATTAGATAAGCACTATAGGAATAATTTGACTGATTACTAGATTATTTTTAAGTTATTTACAGTAGAGCGCACTTGAAGTGAAATAACTAGTGTCAGACCGAAACAGGATTTTCTACTGAAAACGAAACCGAATATTCGATATCTGTCTCAGTTTCGGCCGAAACCGAAACTTTTTTAGACATGTTAAAAATCTGTTGTTTATTGAAATTCGACTTATTTTTTACACTTATATTCACTATAAAGTAAGGACCTCATAAATTGAGTATTATAATTTTAATTGCGTTTACAATCACGACATTTTTTTACATTAACTCCACATGAGAGGCCCTGAGGAAAATAATTTCCCTCAGGGCGTATGTCATCTTTGAAGTTGCTGTATGGAGGGTCTTTTTGAGAAGAGGAAGGGATGAACATTGTCTTTTTGGGGAGAGGAAGGAATAAATGGTCTTGAAGAAACCCATGTTGTAGGAGGGAGGAAACAAAGAGGCCGGCAAAACGTTCCACAGCCGAGCTGTTGAACTCAAAAATGAGTCATAGAAACGACCCGTTCTCATGTGACTAATGTCAACCGTGTACATATGTTGGGCGCATGTTTGGCATGTTCCCCGACTACGACTACGCACTGGTGCCGAGGGGATGCCGTTCTCATGTGACTAATGTCAACCGTGTACATATGTTGGGCGCATGTTTGGCATGTTCCCCGACTACGACTACGCACTGGTGCCGAGGGGATCAATGGCGCTATTTCCTCGGAGTATCTTCCATTGTATTACCGGTAGAACAAGGACAGATTCCCACCTGACGCCTATGCTATAAAGATCGCAATGAGTTTGTGTTAGGAGAATCTATTAATTGGACCACCGGTTTCTGCACAGAGTCGAGGGTTTTTTTAAGGTATTTTGGGGCTCCAGACCAGAGGTGGCTGCCAAATTCAATAGTGGGGCGCAGTTGCGATTTGTACATTGTTAGCAGCTGTGTACTATTAAAGTATCTGCGGGTCCTGTACAGTACGCCCAGTTTCTGAGAGTAAAACTCTGGCTTCGATGGAGCCCCCATACCTGAGCTGGTCACTTAGAGTTACTGCCTCCGTTCACGGAGATGCTTACAAGATACTTGATCTTCGTGCGCGTATCATTCGCGCCGATCATAAGTACCCCCCGTACGATTTTGCTGGTGCCCGTTCACGACGCTACGCGGTGGCTGTCGGTTTCCAATCAGTATCACGATATCGACAGTGCTGATCGCACGCGACGCGTCGCTTCATTTGTGTCTGATACTTATTCATTTGACGTTTGACAGAAATGACGTCGGAACATGAAAGTAATGTTAGATTTGTTCTGGAAGTGGAAAAAATGCATGTTTATATAACTATACTTTACCAAAATACGTAAGAAAGGATTTAGTGGAGATGGCATGGATTGATGTTGGAAAAAAGTCATAGGACATCGCTTGACAGCGTGTTAACTCCACGGCTGCACGTTAAAAATGATCAAGTTCAGTATATTTCGGATAGCGCCGTGTACGGAGACTAGCATTAAAAAGTAGTATATCAGCAGGGTACTTGTGGTTTCGTCACAATTACGTAGATTGTAAGTATCTCCATGAACGGAGGGCCTTACACCAAGCACATCAAAGGAGGGACTGTTCGGAAGATTGCTTCCGTTGAAGGAGACTAGATTTTAAAATTTATTTACACTTGTTAAATGAAATAAATAAAAATAATTGAAGTTTGTGATCATATAAACCCACAATACAAGCACGCCGGACCGGCCGGCGAACTCAGTTGATGATGGTGGATGACACACGAGCCACGAACTCACCCGAAGTCAGTCAAACGGCACGCGATAATTCACGAATGCAGAGTTTCAGTGCGGCCGAAGGTTCGGTAGATTTTCTGCCGAAACCGAAACTGATGCCGAAACTAGATTTTTTTACCGAACCTTGCCGAAACCGAAACCGAACCTTCGGTCGGTCACTAGAAATAATACAAAACTGCGCTATACAAATGTGTTATAATAATAATATATTATTATTATATTATCTAACACCTAAGTCCTTTGTCACAAATTTTACAAGTGAAGCGGAGAGGAGTCTTTTGAGCAATATGATTGGTCAATTGTTGCACGTCTCTGTTTCACTCTGCTCAAAATTGCTTCTATGGAAACGCACCCTTAGATAAGGGCATTTACGACAATTTATTGCAACCAAAGGTTCTACCAAAACCAAATGTATTTTGTATTTTGTAATTTGTATTTTGTATTTGAAAGAAAAAAATGGTTAAAATACTGTATTTTGTATTTCAAATACACGACTTGAAAGTATTTTGTATTTCGTATTTTAAATACATGCGAAAAAGTATTTTGTAATTTGTATTTCAATTACAGCAAAGCATGTATTTTGCCCAGCCCTGCTCTTTGGAAATATATGTAAGTAAAAAATTTTGTTGCAATATTTCTTACCAGCAAGACGACAGTGTCCAATGATTTGTGTGTACATGGCGGCTAATATCATTTCACATTCACACTTTAAGAAGCTCCCCATATTTAAAATGCTTCCGTCAGAGTACTGTTCACCTTAAGAATGGGACAATAAAATCATTCTGAAATTATTCTTCAAAATGTATTTTGTGAGAACATATTAACTATTCAAGGAAGTATTAGGACTAGTTTGTTGACTACTGTTAAGTTGCAAAGACCACTATTTTGTAAATTTTGACATTTGAACAGTTCCTATTTACTGCTGATTTTCAGCCCGTTAGTGTTTGGATAATTAAGACAGTCAATATCAACAAATTGTCAATGCTTACAACGTGTAGTAATTGACAATAGTTGCAATTGACAATAGTTACAATTGACAATAGTTGCTAATTTATTGATCATTTACAGAGGAAATTGAAGTGATTGACAATCGCCATTCCTATAGACAGGAGAGTGATGGTAATTTTGATTGAACTCATTCATTTTGCTGTGCGATTGACAATCATTCGTTTAGTTCGATTGACAATCATTAGTTTATGCCAACCTGCGGGCCACGGGCTGCCTGCGGCCCAATTGAAGATTTTTTGCGACCCAAAATGGTTTTGGATTTTGGTATTCATCCAAAAATAAAAAATAGTTCTCATAAATTTATCACATTTATATTATATTTTGTGAAATTAGAACATTCTTGTTATTAGACTTTGGATTCTCGATGGGAGCTTTGATTTATTGTTTGAAAAGTGCCAGGGCCATTCTTGAATGTTATCTAAGATCTAAGCTTTAGAAGCCTTTTCAGTGTTGCTATACCTGCTGTTATTAAGATGACAATATACCCTAAAATATATTCAGAATCTTAACGACGTAAGTAAAGAAACAGTGTATACAAATTGCGACTCGCGACCCGTGCTCTGGACGAACCTACTGTCGAATTTGCCGTATCAAAGAAAAGAGGAAGAAGACAAATAATGTAAGAATCTTAACGACGTAAGTGAAGAAAGCGTGTAAACAAATATACGCCGCGGCACGGCGTATTGCACGAACGTACGGTCGAATTCACCCTAGCAGGCCTGGAGATTCGACCTTTCTGCAGCGTTGATTTTAATTAATTCTGAAGAACGTGCTACAAATATTGAAAATGTAAGCACATGTTGTCCTCCCGAAATTATTAATTCATCGTCTAGAAAAATAAAATCTGGTGCTTACCGCTAACTTTATAGTTGAAAAACGGGTTATATAGTTTTCAAATCGTTGTACGTAAAATATATTAATGGTAAGGTACTGTTTTTATTAATCTAGTATATAAATAATTCGCATTTCTTGTGCGGCATGGAAATAAAAAAGTTATTTTCGTTACGGATTCGCCGGAAATGATTAAAATGTAAGTTTTGAGCGTACAAAAATTATTAGGATTGTGTACCGCCTTAATAATAATTACTTACTAATAATGGAGAGCCTTCTAGATTCTCGTCGTGGTAAATCAGAACTTCTCTAAAAAAAATATATTTTTAATAAAAATTACGAATATTTGTAAAACATTGAAGAGATAGATCATTACAAGTGTGTTGTGGACATGTCGTGTGTGCTCAAATCTCCTTTAAGGCCCTTTCGGTCTAGGCTATAGTTTAGTCGATAGTGAGTAATTTAACTTCTCCAAACACCATAAATTTAGTCAGTGATTTAGTAGAGTGAATCCGTTTTGTTCTATTATTACAGGCAAGTGGAGTCCCCCACTATGCGTCACTGCTCACTATCTGAACCACTAAACAAGTCTGAACCCATTGTTTTATTAGAATTCATTAGTAACCGCAGAAATGTCATCTTGTTGGAGCGAAGATACTACTCTAAAATTACTTTATTTTTTCCGCTATTAACCCATTTTCATATCCATTGTTTCTTTATTTTCAACTCAACTAATTTCTTTTTCCACCTATTCTAAAATATCCATAACAATAAGCATTAATTCGCCTTTTTACTTTGTTGGCGAGTTGTTTGCCACTTTACTAAACTACTAGCCTGGCCCGAAAAAACCTCAACTTAACTCTGAAATTGATTTTACTTTTTCAACCATTGAAATTTTTAAAAACAGACTCAATTCCATTAGCTTGGGAGTCGAAAGGTCGTTTGTAATTTGGCGACATCGGTTTTCTTTCAAATCGGTACAGATCACAATTCTAAGGTTAATATTTATATTTACATTGTCATTTTTTTTTATTTCATTCAAAAATCTTAAGGTGAAACTTAAAAAGATTCACAATCTATTCTTTCACAGATTCCGCTAGTTTAATTATTTTAGGAAAAAACCCTTTTTGCAAGTTATGCTTTAAAATATTAAGATAAATTAATTGTTTCCGCCACATGGATGTGAATAAATAGTTCTGTTGGATTGAATCACTGATACAATCAAGGCCGTAGCCGAAATTAACATTGACACCGAGGAGGTAATTGATTTATGATTTATTCGCTGCAAAGAAAGCAAGAAGACTAAATTAAAATACATGAGAAGATTGATAAGTAACACCATTTAATTTCTTTTATTAAAAACATATTTTAAAAAACAACATATAACCCTTTCCAACCGGCTTCAAACGAGCGTGAGTTTGTTTTTAAAAAAATCTTTTCAGCAGATAATATGTTTTTGGGAACCACACCGGTGTCGATCGATCGTGCGGGAGCTGCTTATGCAGGGTGCCATCACGCGCATGTGGTTAAACCAGTAAGTCGCCCAGCCCCAAGAAATCATAATTAAGAGCTTTACTGGCGAGGCCCATCAAAATTCTGACATTTTTTGCCGGTCGGAAAGGGATAAACACTGTTCCACCAAAAAAAACCCCCCGAAATTTTTTTCTGGCTACGGCCTTGGATACAATGTATACATATTTTATACACAACAGTATTTGTATGCCACTCTTGAAAGAATTGAGTTTATTTATGGACAAAACTTTTTATTCATATGCCGTATGCAATATAATATGAATAAAGAAAAAATATATAATATGCGGAAACAATTAATTTATCTGAGTATTTTAAAAAAAGTTTTTTTTTTAATAATTAAACCAAAAGAGCAGATTATGAATTTTTTTAAGTACACATCACCTTAAAATTAAACCCTTTATCTCTCATCTTAAAAAAAAAAAGAATTTGAAAGAAATTATTTGTAGAAATATTGGTTAAATGCTGCCTTAGTTGATCTTACTGCAGTAGATGACAAAGGGTAAATGGGTTTCTTAAAATATTTGAAATTGAACCCGCCATCTCTTAAAAATGATGTAATCTCTTCCGATACGTCTTCTGTAGACTTATTCATCTGCAATAAATAATAATTCATGATCAAGTCCATTCCAATCAAAGTCAATTTTGTTACTACATTAATAAAATAAAACTTTTTTATAAAAAAAAAAAAAATAATTAGAAATCACCGCAAGTAAGTAAGAATTCAATTGCTTATCAACACAGTATATTTTTCATGAAATGATTCAGTTGGACGCACCTCCCTGGATGTGGAGATTTAAAAAAATAACAACATATTATTATTTACTGGCACCCACAGGATTAATCACTAATTCAGATATAATAGAGGTATATTAAAAATATAATAATTGATTTAAGAATAATTATTTCCACCAAGCATCTGTACTCAAGTAATAGAGGTAAACCATTTAAATTTATACTTGCGATTAAGGTAAATTTACGCTTTATAAGACTTTACAAGGCCAAATCGAAACCAATGATGATCGATAGAGCAAACACCTTTGTAAGAATAAATAATGCTCTCACAGACTCGGAAACGGTGAAGGACTTTAAAATCTAGGCTCGTCTGTAAGTGACAAAGGAGTTTGTGAAATAGAAGTGAAAAGAAGAAGAGTAAAATGCAAAAGATTTGCTCAGGATTTCATGGACAGCTTGACATACATAAAATATCTCCATTCTGGAAGAGCTAGGAATCCACAGTAGGCTTTCAACAATCTGCCAACATATAACTTTCAACAACATACGAGGCATATCCAGAAAGTAATTGTACTGTTTTTTTTTTTTTTTAAAAGTGTATTAGAAAAAAAAACAGGATATTGTTGATACACTTGTTGACTTTTTTTCCAAATAATTGCTAACCCGTTCAATGCATGTGGTGTGCCGTGGCACAAGTTTCTTTTGCCCTTCTCGGAGAATTCTCCCGCTAGCTCCTTCCCCCTCTTCAGGGCCACTTTCTGCACCTGCTCGTCGGTTGAAAATTTATTTTCATCCATACGTGCCATGATCTTATTGGTGGCTAAGGCTTTGTGAGGTCGGATGTTTTCGTGAAAAAGGCACACTTCTCTGGTCAGCATTCCCCTCCTTTTGTTTTGAATGCTTCTTTTGAGTTTTTTTAGGGTACACAATATTGTTGTGCATTGATGATCTCAACCTGAGGCCGAAATTTGAACAAAATGATGCCTTTTCGGTCCTAAAACACTGAGGCCATGATTTTTTTTGCCCGAAATTGTGGTTTTCAATTTTTTCACAGATGGGGAATTGGTGTGACGCCAATTTGACGACTGTTTTTTTCCCAGGCATGTAATGAATCACCCATGCTCTTTCTGGTCAGGAGACCCCCTTGTACCACTAAGTGTTGCCAATATGCCTCTTATTTTAAAATACTTTGGACCCGTTGCTCGCCAAACTGAGGACTCCAACTTGGAGAAACTCATAGTCACTGGCAAAATGGAAGGCAGAAGAAGGTCACCAATGCGCTGGAATGACCAAGTATCACTGGCATCCGGTAAATTGGTTTCCTCGGATCTCCAAGCAGCGCAGAACCGCGACGAGTGGAGGAACCTTATCCATCATGGAAATTGGAGTTGGGATCACGATCCTCAGCAATGAAGAACCGACTTAAGAAGACTTTATAATGTCCACATTAAATGTAATTTTTTCATATGTTTAATGGGTCGACTACAAGAGGATGTATCTCTAAGCTATACCCTTTCTACTTTATATTTTATTTGAATAATAAATATTTAATAATTTGGATTAACATCCAATCGTTAAAAGCTAATTGGAATTGTTATTTTTTTATCCATCCAGTACACCTCTAATCAAGCAGGTGTCTCTTTAAAGTGATTTACCTAAACATTAGCTCATACAATATATGTACATTATTTTAACTTACATCTTTCTTTACTCCCAATAGTTTATTGAAGTTCCCTCCACCACAAGCTTGGCACTTTCGAATGTTCTTTTCGAGGTAATTTATTGCACGGTTGTGAAAATCTTTCTAAATAATCAGTAAAAATATTATTTCACAATGCAAAATCCACTGTGGAAGTCTTTCTAGTGCATATGTCAAAATTTGTCTTTCTATCTAGTGCGTATGACAAAATTTATCATATTCATTCTATTGTGCGTGATAAAATTTTTCATATTCTATATCATGGGAGGGCAACCTTTTGTGGTCCAAGGGCCAAATATTTGACGCGGGAAGTTATTCTTTTCCTTAAATGCGATTTTAAGGATATTATCACTTAGGAAATCTATCATGTTGATTTGCAAATAGCTTGGTACATTATCGATATTCACTGCAAAGGGGTTTTCGAAAATCTCCTTCTACATCTCCATAGTAGATTCAGTTCGGCAGTCAAATCAGTTAAAAATCCAAGATCTACAACCCACTGGTTATTGGAAAGTTCGTACACTGTCATTCCTTTCATTTCCATGAAGTCACGAATTTCTTTCCTCAAATAAAACAATATCGTCCGTTGCGGCGAGAATCTTGCAGGCCGCAGGTTGCCGACCCATGTTCTATATGACAAAATTTATCACATTCTGTTTAGTGCATATGACAAAATATGTCATAATCTAGAGTCTGTCAAATAAGAGTAGAAAATATAAAAAATTGAACTACAAAGTTTAAAGGCTGGCAACACCAATTTACCTGTAAAATATTCTTTTAAAGTGCAATCACACTAAAAATGCAGAACACCGTATACACATTTAAAAATACATTTTTTGTTCCTAAAAAAAAAAATTAAATAGGAAGCACTGTTGTTAAGGTATCTACTTAATGACATAATTTGATTAAATTGTGTTCTACAAAGTGATTGGTTTCCATTTAATTTAACATAAATTTGAATTTAACAGTAGGTATAAAGGAAGAATCATTAATGGTTAGTTTAGTTACACTACTTTTAAATCTGAATGAGTTAAATATATTTAGATCTAAAATTAGAGACATGATCTAAAGCCTGGACAACGCTAGTGGGTACTTAAGGTAATATTAAATAAATGTGAGCAATTTCTAAAGTGTGCTTTATATTTTATTACAATATCGTTTTTCTTCATTATTTTAACATAAAATTGTAAAGATATACTAATAATATACCTATATTCAATTCTAATTTTGAGATCAGTGCAATGAAAAAAATATTTTTTTCACTTTCATGCCTTTTTAATTTTTAATAAAAATGCAGGTTACACAGCTTTACTTTAACACCATGATTATATTTTTAGTATTGCCATTTGGCCGACAGTGGCGCCCTCCTATGTTTTCTACTCTTATTTGACAGACTGTAGCTAGTGCGCATGACAATATTTGTCATATTCAATCTAGTAGGTATGACAAAAATTATCATATTCTATCTAGTGCGTGTGATAAAATTTGTCACATTCTATCTAATGCATATGACAAAATATATCATATACCCATTAATGCGGGTCACAAAATTTATCATTTTCTATCTATTGCGTATGACAAAGTTTTATCTTATTCTATCTAGTGTGTATGATTATAATATTACAAGCAAACAAACAAAAAAGGTAGGTTCATGTCTCATTTATAAATTACTGTTCGTTAAAGGCAAAATCTCTTACATATCAATTAGTTAGAACAGTATTTGGCTGAAGAATTTCAGATACTTTGAAACAACTAAACAATGCACTTCCACTGGCCATTAGACAGAACACAAATTACATATAATATAAATTGGACAGCAGGTAGATCACCAGCACTGATCAAATATTTACGATTTTTAAATCTCATTATAAGTATGCAATGTTGATTGTCTCTTTTTATTATAATGTTGTGTTGTATACTAAGGATTTTTATTCTATTGATATTGTATTATAAATAGCGTCTGCTCTTAACACAGGATTAATATTTCTATTTATAAATTAATCATACCCAAGAAATACAAAGTACCTACTTAAGTCTAAGGAAACAACCCCAATGTATGATAAATATCTAGTGAAACATATTTAATTCCTTTACAAACCTTCTGATTTTCGGTCAGTAAATCATATGCGTACGTAAAGAACTTTGTATTGCAAAAGCGCATGTATCCGCACCAGGAATAGTATGGCAGATCTTCATTATCATCTAGAAAAAAATTATAAATTTTAACAAATAATAATCGTGAATCTTATTAATTTGTGGCGGGCTGGATCTGGAGAGGTCGGATTGGGAAGACTCTCCAGCCAGACTCTCTCACCCCAACGCTTTGCATCACAGTGGAAGAGATGGATTCATATGTCACTCCTGGACACTGACCCTTAGATTCTTACCTATCCCTCATACCTTTTTCCTTCTTTGAACTTCCTTTCCTTCCTTTCCTTAAAAAGACCCTCCGCAAAGCTTCCCCAAAGATGACATAGATCCTGAGGGAAATTATTTTCCTCAGGACCTCCTTTGTGGAGTTAGTGTAAAAAAAAAAAAATTGTGACCAGATTTCAGTAGCCAGGTACTTTCTAATTCTCTTCTTCCATAAATGTCTCCAGCCTTACAGCATACCTCAAATACAGTGTACCATGGTCCCACTGGCTACGGAAAGTTGGAACTCTTGTACAGTAATCACAAAAAAGTCTCGAAGAAATAACTTCTCACAATAGAAAGTCAGATATTTACTTTTATTATGGCGGAGTCCAATGCAGTGGCATTTTTTTTCGGTGTTGACTGTTGGCTCCATCAGGGGACGGATAAATATCCCGCTCTCTTCGTGGGTGAAGTCTCCTCCGGCGCATTCCAGAAAGCCTATATCGAACAGCTTTGCAAAACCTGTTAAAAAATACCAGCATTTGATACACAGAGAAGACACAAACATGGGACTGCCAAACTTTTCCCCGAGACACTCCACAACCGTTTCCAACTAGCAAGTAAGTTAAAAAAATTATTTAGATGCCTAAAAAGACATTTTACATAAAAGTGATGCATGAAATCGTGACAAATGATAAAATTCAAACAAGATATAAAAAAAAATGGATTTAAGTATTGGACGCCACACTATTACGTAAAATAAATCACACATAGACAGAAATAACTATTCACATATGACCTAACCCATACAAAATAAACGAAAATAATAGAATCCTGTCAAATTTAACCCCATAAATAGATTAGACAGAATTTACTTCATCTCCTCCAACAATTGTAAGATAACTCTCTTTAAAAGATTTACCCACCCTTCCAATCACCTTTCTGTTTTAATTTCAATTCAAATTAATATGTATTTTACCTTAAATACTCTTGTAACTACGATATTCATTTATATACTTGTACGCCTGTCTCGAAACAGGTATATCCTAGTGAGACAGGCATCAAAAAACCCAATGTACATATACTTTTTTATAGATAAAAAAATAAAATCGTAAGTATAAGTGTGCAAAGGAGAATACATATCTGTATTATATCTGAAATAAAACTTGAATGTGATTCAAAAATTTAATTCATATGTCTGTCACTCTTGGACACATTAACCACCAGATTCTAACCACCCCTCATATATTTTTCGTTTCCAGAACTTCCTCGCATTCCTTTCCTTAAAAAGACCCTCCACATGGCATCCTCTAGGACAGGGATGGCGAACCTTTACATATCAAGAATCGAATCAGCAGTGGAATCCAAGAATCGAATGCCCTACGTCTGTTTGAAATAAACTTATGAAACCATTTTTTTTACCCACCATACTTGGAGCACCATCGGTTGTTATTTATTTATTTTTATTTTTATTTTTTTTATTTATTTCATTATTTTCATATTACATTTGGTTATATTTGGTTATAATAGTGAAAATTAGTATATTTGGTTATAATGTTATGGAAACAATTTTTTTCAAATCAATTTCTTTTTCAGCATTCTCTGACACTCTTACCATCTTGCACTTTTTGTTTTTTTTTTTGCTGAACTAGCCATATTAAATAACTTTAAATCACAGATAAAACTCAAATAAACTTTAAAATACAATCATATCAACGAAATTCACTATTATGTTATGCGTAAAGAAACTATGCGTCATTCATTAGCAATAGAAAAAAAAGTAGATTGTAGGTACGAAAACAAACGAGTGAGCACCGTGCTTCGCGCACCGCACCGAACCCCGCGTATAGCAGCCCGCGCACCGCACCCGAACATTCTGTAGCGTAGGGATCACTCGGGTTCGCTCGTTCACCTACTATACACTTCACACTTTTTTCGTAGTGCATAATAAATTTTGTAATCACTGATCAGTGACGTGCCCAAAATATTGTGTCGCGTACCATTAATGGCACGCGTGCCATTGGTTCGCCATCCCTGCTCTAGGATGACAGGCCCGGAGGGATTTTTTCCTCAGGGCCTCCTTGTGTGGAGCTAGCGTTTAAAAAAAAAAAAGGACTTTGTGTTCAGTATGCTCCGTATAAGAAAATTTGTTCATATAAAACACATGTTGCCATTAACGCACCTGCTGCTGCTTGTATGTCTGACTTGCACCTCATTACATTTAGCAGTAACGTCCTGCTGAAGATCTCTCCCAGAGCGGCGCTGCATTTCAACTGGAGTTTTTCAAATGGCTTCAGATTATCGAATGTCTTCAAAAATGTCACTAAAATTTATTTTATTAAAATATAAATTATAAAATAAAAACAAGCAGAATATTGGCCGGTCAGTGGCTGAGTTAATAAATGCATCGGGTTCATAACCAGACGTCATGGGTCCAATTCCTCCCCTGGCTAAGTCCTTCAACATTGCCCAAGCATCCGCTTATAATAATATAGTTGGAGATATTAATATTGACACGCAAAACGGAATGTTTATATTTCATTAAAAAAAAAAAATATATATATATATTATTTCTATAAAAGAGCAGAAAATTCATGTGCCGAAGCAACAAAAATTCAAAGCAAATTGAACAAAAAGGAATTCCAGTTGATTAAAAAAAAAATGTTCAAATATATGATTAAAAATTCAGAGAAAAATAATTAGTTCCCAATGGCCGAGTTGGTAAGGTTCGGGTAAGACAGATCCTGGGTTCGATTTTCAGTTGCAACTAATTAATATTACATTCTTCTTCAATGATACATTGATGGGTATAACCTTTGAAAGTTATTAAAATAATGTTATTCCAATTAAATTACTTAACCTGTCAAAGGCCAGGGTTTTTTACCTTACCTTTTTAAAATTACCTTAAGAACAAGAATGGAGGAAGCTATTTTAAGCTTTATTTTATGTTATATATTAATGGAATAAAATTTAAAATCTCATCCAAATTATTTGAATTAATATTCATTTTTGAAATTCGATTCTCGCGCGCCGGCGCGTTCCTGGCAAATGACAGGTTAAGGGGGATGGCTGCTCGACCCTTTTGTTACAAAACTTTATTTTGGATTTGAGTTCAAAACCCAACCAAACTGAATTTATTTTTTATCAAAATTTATAGAAAAATATCTAATGGTTCGTATGTTAAATTATGTAATATAGGCCATTAAAGAATTCAATTTTACATGATTTTTAAAAATATGTATAAAAAAATAATTTTACTTTACAAAATTTGTAAAGTAAGTAGTTTTAATTTTTTGTATTATATTTTACCATATTTAATATGGTAAAATATAATACAAAAAATTAAAATTATTAAAGATTGGGCGCAAATTCAAATTACAAACAACTGATTTAGAGTCTGTCAAATAAGAGTAGAAAATATAAAAAATTGAACTACAAAATTTGTAGGCTGGTAACACCAATTTACCTGTCAAATATTATTTTAAAGTGCAATCAGACTAATAATGCAGAACACTGTATACACATTTAAAAATACATTTTTTTGTTCCTAAAAAAATGACAAATTTGATTAAATAGTGTTCAAAAATTGATTACTCTTCCATTTAATTTAATATAAATTTGAATTTAACATTAGGTAGAAAGAAAGAATCGTTAATGGTGAGTTTAGTTACACTATATTTAGAATATTCAGATCTATAATTAGAGACATAATCTAAAGCCTGGACAAAGCTAGTAGGAACTTAAGCTAATATTAAATAAATGTGAGCAATTTCTAAAGTGTGCTTTGTATTTTACACGGACATATGAATATATCTGGACCTGCCCTAAGTGATAAAAACGTATTATTTCCCCCTCCACATGGCGCCGGCTGTAGCTCCTCCTTGGAACCGGCTCGCTCCATGGGGAGGAGATATAGCCTCGCTTGAATCTAAAATGTGTGACGTCATCATTCTTGCCGTGAACAGCGAGAAGCTGACATCCATACATTTAACGAAATAACGGCAGCTTGTGCTATACAATATATCTACGTATCAATGTACACATAGCGAATGTGGGCGGTACTCCAATGTGCTCGTCGCTGGTTACAGGGGTAAGTAAATTATGAAACATTTGTAAAAGTGTTTTAACTAAACACGGAAACAAAATATTGATATGTGTATTGGCGCGAGTCTTTTTGGGGCGAGCATTTGGCCTTAGCAAATATGTTTTGAACGTGGCAAGCAATTCGCGCTCCCATGTAAAAAGGTCTATTCATTCAAAGCAGATTTTGCTTTTAAGAACTAAATGGTGATATTGTAATGCGAGATGCCTATATACTGTCAGATTGATTGTTCAACGAATGACAGTCATCTTTCCCCCCTTCGCTCTCCATAGTTTGGTTTTACCCCTCATCTGTAACTGCTTGTGTATCCATTTGGATGTCTATGGTATTTTATTAAAATATCGTTATTCTTTATTATGTTAACTTAAAATTGTAAAGATATAATAATAATATACCTATACGCAATTCTAATTTGAGATCAGTGGAATGAAAAAATATTTTTTTCACTTTTATGCCTTTTTAATTTTAGGGGGGGGGGGGGGGGGGGTCTTCAAAATGTCACGCTCCATACAAATGAGCGGCGGGTTGCTTAGGATTTTGGTCACCGGGGGGGGGGGGGGGGGGGGGTTAAAAATTGCAAAAAGTTGGTCACGTAGTATGGGTACGTTCCCTTAACACCATGATTATATTTTTAGTATTGACATTTGAACGACAGTGGCGCCCTCCTATGTTTTCTACTCTTATTTGACAGACTGTACTTTAGAAAACGAATTTGTTGTATATAAATTAATGTATAATTTCGACCCAATAAATGCCATTTTTACGATGTTTTATTTTATATTTATATGGTAGATTGGGTAAGAATATTTTTTTATCAATTCCCATTAAAAATTGTCAAAGTTGCCTCTAAAATTGTGAAAAAATGAATTCTTTAATGGCCTATAATTTACAATTTAAAATAAAAATAAATAAATTAGCACATAATCGTACTAGATATTTGCTGTACCTTTTGATTAAAAAGTATTGTTAAGTGTTTTGGCCTAAAAATAAGTTTTGTATTAAAAAAGACCATGCCGCTGTTCCTCTTAATATTTTTACTCAAGCTCCTAATTGCAGCGCTCTTCTTTTTGTCAAACTATGGGTTTATTTTTAATGAATTTATAGTAAAAGCCAAATCTAATTCAAGACTGTGGTTGAATATATTATGCTTTATTTGCATTTACTTTACCATTGGAAGTGACCTCCATTTGCATGCTGTCAAAAGTATAAGATGTTGCCAAAATAGCCACCTGCAACATTTCACTGTCAGTGGTACTGGTTGAAAAATCCTGGTCATTATGCTGTAAACGTAAAAATATGTATTAATTTATTATTCAGAATAGAAATGGATTGTTCTATTTTTAGTCACCAAATCTGATTAGCCGGGTAAATCTAAACGTTTGTCTTCCTAAGTCATCCCTGTCCTCATGTTTATAGCCTCAAAATATTCAACTGATTGGGAATCAGGGTGGAACAATTGAGCGCTCGAATGATGATTTTTTATTTTATTTTTAACTAGCTGACCCGGCGAACTTCGTACCTCCTAAGAATCAATAACTGTTGTGTTAACTTATTAGCTGAATTAATTTAATTTTTTTAAGTTAAATTAATAGTCAAAATGAATTAAGAAATGTAATTCACGTGGCAGCAAGACATTTGCTTTATTAAAGCGAATCTAAATGATTCACCTGGCATTATTGTATTACTTTCTGTTAAAACTATTTACTGTGTGGGTTTCACTTGGGTCGATTCCCTTCATTGAAGCACCTTGTGATATCCAACATTTTTCATTTTGTTGTCGTTAGATATCTTCCCAGTTCCACCGGGCACATTGAGGAAAAATAAGCCACCATTTCCATCATCAACTGCCTTCATTAACGTATCGTGCACTTCCTTCTGTTGGGGGTACAACAGTGGTACATTCGTTCAAACTGATTGGTTCAATGCATCTTGATCATATTCACGTTCACATACCAATTCTTGATTGAAAGTATCATTCACTGCAAGTTTCATTGCATTAATTGCATTCATGAAGCGTCGATCTGGCGTTGTTATTCCTAACTTGACTAACAAACTGCCGCACATGAGGTAACACATGTCTTCGATCAAAAACAAAGCCTGTTTATGTATATCCTTATTCAACTCGAGATCAGGATTCCCTGAACAGACACGAATTCGATGTAAAATGTCTTCTGACATGTCATCTTTGTACTTGTTCCATAGTTCACGTGGATTTGATGGGAAACATGTCGAAATAACGATAGCAAATGATGTGCGTATGAGACTGGAGATGCAGAAATAATTGCTTTAGTGATTGTCATGTCCCAATGAGTATCGTTTTCAAGCAAATTGATCTGCTGACATGCAACATGAATTGTTGGGCACACTACACCATTGACTTGTGATTCAAACGATGTCGGCCTACGAACATTCACCAGCAACAACCGAAAGTAGAAGCATTCGTTACTTTTTACATGAACTGTGTAAATGCGACCAAGAGCATCAGTAGAACGCACAACCGGATGATCAGTAACCACATCGCCGTGCTTCCGACGTGGAAATCTCTTCGACAAAGCGTTCGACAAAGTAATAAACGTGGCATCTCAGAGTAGAGCAACGTCCGGGCAAACAGATCGTATTGACAAATCGAAAATAAAATGGTCAATGTTGTTGCTGGAGGTGTTTCAGCACGTTTGACAACAATCGATGTAATGAAATAAACTCGTTGATAATTCTCCAGATGCATCGCCAAATATACAACAATGGAATGTCGTTCATGAATGGGGAATGAGAATATTTGCCAAATCGCCTCATTGTAGCTCACAAACTTGATAGCGTGTGATTTTATGGTTTTTTATTTGTAGTTTTAACGCCAAAAACCGCCATATCGCTGACTTTTGTGACAAATTTGCAGATGTATTTGATTGACTTGACCGAATTGCAATAGGTATCCCACGTCACAATGCGCCTTGAATATTTTGAAAAGAAGTGGCTGTTTTCCTGGAGTTGTGCAGACATACGTTCACCATTTGTCCCATTTACGATTGTTGACATTTAGTGTGTAAGAAAGAGAGGCAGCATTCTATGTTTAAGAACAAAAGAAAAACAATCAGCACATTGACATTTGACGTTTTTGAATTTTTGGAATTCAAGCAAACTTCAATATTATACCTACCACAATATTCCTGCAGCTCTTTCAAAAGATAAAAATTCGTTCCATATTAAATGTATGAGGAAATGAATTTTCGTCATAACTTTCTTTTTCGTGAATTTTTGCGATGTTTTAATAGTTATTATCGCATCCGGGGTGGAGACAAATCCAACAAATCAAAGATCATCAAAATCGGTTCAGCCGTTCTCGAGTTATAAATAGTGTAACTAACCCGACTTTGTTTTATATATTAAGATAGTAAGGGGCCGTTCAAGTATTACATAACGCGTTTGGGGGGGGGGTGGGGTCTTGTGAAACGTTACTGTGCATTACCAGGGGGGGAGGGGGGGTTCGAACAACGCATTACGTAACATGTTTTTCTTTATTTAGATAAAAAAACTAGGGAATTAAAATCTTCCAAGTTGGCAACCCTTTTCGTTCTGGAAATCTCTTGTTTTATTTGTTACTTTAAACGCGATTAAAACAAGAAAAAAGGAATTTAAGTGACTTTCCAGTACTTTGCGCAACTTAATTGTGACTTTCAGGTAAAAATTGTCACTTGGGCATTACATAACGTTTAGGGGGAGGGGGGGAAGGTACAGAAAAACGTTACGGCGTGTTACATGGGGGAAAGGGGGGGTCAAAAATCTTCAGAAATTGCGTTACGTAATACTTGAACGCCCCCTAATACCTCAAAAGAGTCTCAGCTGCTCCCGTCTGCAGCCAGTGAGACTATGGCATCCCCAATTGGGGTATGTTGTGAGGCTGAAGGTAATGGGGAAGAGGAAGGTGGGGTAGTGCCTGGCTATTCAGATTTGGTCACTAAACACGGTTAACACCATTTCAAGCAACATTTCAATTCTGAAAGGTGGTCTTACACCAGGGCGATACTGAGAGTATCTTCCACCCTGGAACATGCCGCAAATTTACTATGCATTATTTTTAATGAAATAATTGTGAAATAACACAAATTATTCAAATAAAATTTATTTGCCCACGCCGGGATTCGATCCCGCGACCTTCGGATTGCGGGTCAAAAGCCTTACCTCCATACCATGCCTGCCGTCACGAATTGGCGGCATAAACAATAACACAAGAAGTGAACGCATTTCGTGATCCAAATGTAAGTTGAATTTGGGCCCATATTGCCATACAAAACTTCCATACAAAAATTTCAAAATAGATCTACGATTTCAGACGAGTTTAAGTGGGACGGAACGCTGGGCAGTTGGGCTAAATCAATGCCGACTGGGTGTTATCGGCTTTGGCTAAATGGAACATTTGTTTCTATTAAAATTGTTAGGGAAGGCACTTCTAGTGTTATATTCTATTGCAAAGACCCAGTGACAGAAAGACAAGCAGAATGACACTGGAAGACTTGTCTATTGGGATTTTTTTTACATTAACCCCACACATTAGGCCTCGAGGAAATAATTTCCTTTAGGGCCTGTGTCGTCATTAGTGATGCTGAGTGAAGGATATTTTTAGAGAAAGAAAAACGAGTAAGGTCTGAGAAGGAAAAGGTATGAAGGAGTTGTTAGGAATCTGGGGGTCAGAGTAACCAGGAGTGACGGACGTATGAATACATCCGATGCAAGGCGATGAGACAAGAGAATCCGGCTGGAGAGGTCTAAAGGTCTCCCTCAACCAGTCTCTTCCGATCCGGCCCGCCATGCAGTAGTTGGGCAGATGCTTTCGCCGCCAAGACCTAGACAAACTTCACCCAATGAACCCGGGCACCCCTACTAAGTCACCAAATGTAGCGAATCACTTGGGGTGACTTATGGCAGAGGTACTTGGGATCGCTATGTGGAGGCCAAATATTTAACAGATACAATATGGTTTTTTTCCTAATTTCAGGTTTAAATACTTATTATAATCAATACGGTTCCGCATCAAAACACACAACAACAACAAATCTAACCCATTCTTTTATCATGTTCTGTTTCATTACTTATCTATTTTATCCAGTTACCATTGTTAGCTTTGGCGTCTGTGTAAAATACCGGGTGTGGCAATGTAAACCGCCATGGGCGCTTGCGTGGCTTTTTGCGCATGTGACGTGCGCAGCAGTTTGTGAGGATCTCGCGTCTATTCTGCGCACTACATTCTAATCGCAGTAAACTTAAATGTAGGGAAAGCGTGTAACATAACACCATGTAAAAAATATTTTAAAACTTTTTAACGGTATCGCTGGCATCATTGTGAGAGCGGATGGGTGTTTTGGAACTCAGTATTGGGAAGGTTAAAAAAATCGAACTTTGAAAAGAAACAAATCGAAGCTGTGTCATTTTACTTAATGGAACTTAACGGGTTAGGAATTTGTTATTTACATTATGTTAATACAACTTTTATTTACAATGAATTTCCTAAATAAATAAAATATATTTACTCTAAAACTTGACTGGAACATAGACCACCCCTTCAAGTTGTCGAGGATAGTCAGTCGAGAGGCGGTAGTCAAGAGCGCCTCCTGATTAGCGCTCCCTGATTGCATATCTTCACTTATTGGCATCACTGCACCTATGGACAGTGCTTCATCTCTTGTCATCAACCTTAGAACATAACACAGTGCTATATAATAATAATAATAATAATGTTTTATTCCAGGATGTGGGGAGGATAGTGCAATCCCACACGTCCCATAAAGTTGTACATATTTAAACAACAGATAAAGTAAAAAAAGTAAATAGAAAAGAAAAAAATAAATTAAGTAAATAAAAAACCTAAGCGATAATAGAAACAAAATAAATAATCAATTGTTATGTAGGACGTGGTCTGGAGTGAGCTTGGGCCTAGCGCTCGCTCAGGAGTGGCGCTTGGTGCTGGATGGCTGCGAGGAGGCGTCTACTAATGTCTACAGGAATTCCAAAAACTGAACAAATCGGACTAATATCTATGAGTACCAAAGTGAGGATGAATATCTACAGCTCAAATTGCTGACTAATATCTATGAGAACCAAAGTGAGGACGAATATCTACAGCTCAAACTGCTGACTAATATCTATGAGAACCAAAGTGTGGACGAATATCTACAGCACTGGCAGAGGTTGGATTTGCAATTATGTACAGCATATTGGAATAACGTAATATTGCGTATGCAGTTTAAAAAACTTAATTTATGTATGTACAAATCCATAATATCAGACTATTGTACACAATTAGCTGATTATTAAGGATTTGGGTTTTTGTTTTAACAGCTTTCTTTATTTCGAGTGCTTCTGAATTATTTAGTCTGTTACCATGACAATTTCTATGTCAGTTAGGTGAGGTTAGGTTGTGGTGCCGTGTATTTCGAAATAAATAAATATCTTTGTATTATAACCTCCATATTTGTTCAATAAATTATTGTCCTCGTAAACAACAAAATACGTAATATTATGCAAAAACTTCATGTACATACTTTAAACGTTTAAACCTTTACGTAATTACATAATTGAAGTAATTTATGCTTTTCCGTACAACTTCTTGCTCAGTTGCCCTCTGTAGATATTTGTCCAACCTACGCTCCATAGATATTAGTCACCACTGGGACCATCATGGATATTCGTCTGACCTTAGCTCTGTAGATATTAGTCCTCACTCTGAAGTTCATATATATTAGTCCAACATATGAGCTGTAGATATTCGTCCGACATACAGGCTGTAGATATTAGTAACTGGAGTCGGCTGCGATACCACTGTGTTATCGGAAGCCATTAGCCGCATCCTGGCTCCAGTGACCCGGTGTCTCATCAGACCGGCGAATCCGTGTATTCCTAGCTCCGTAAACATTGAAGATGCGCTGCTGTATCTTCTGTATCCAAATATAATTCTGCAAGCATCATTATATTGGAACAGGAGTCGTTCTATTGAGCTGGTTCGGTAGTGAAACCATGTTTCACATGTGTATAGGCTGGTGCAAAATTCATTGAACAATGTTTTTTTTACATTGTTACTGCATTAGAAGAATCTTCGGGCAATCATATTAGACAGCATACTGATACTTCTCCGCTGTTGTTCAATATCACCGTCATCCGAGAGGTCTTCAGTAATAATGTGTCCCAAGTATTTTACATTCTTAGATGCGTTTATGTTTTCCTCATTAAGTTTTACAGGGAGCATTTTCTCGGGATTTTTTCCATGGTGGAATGCGATTAGTTCCATTTTCTTGGGGTTGTACATCATGTTGTGGTCATTTGAATATTTTTCACAGATTTTTAATAATGTTCTCAACCTCTTGATCGACAGACCTTGAAGAATCATGTCGTCCGCATAGCTTATGTGATTAAGGCATATATTATTAATACGACAGCCCGCCCTGGTGTCCAGGCGATTTGATAATTCGTCCATGTATACATTGAACAGGATTGGGGACATACACCCTCCTTGCCTTACTCCTGATCGCAAATATATCGGTTGGGAGTACGTATATGTATATACATAACAAATTTTAGTTTGTCCCCTCATCTGACTCGTGATTAATTGAAATTTGAAGACACTATTTGTGAGTCTCAGTCAATTTGAAACAGAAATATCAGAAAAAAGATACAGTCGCATCTAGGATTTAAACCCAGGACCTAAGTCTTGCCGGGGCGCTGTTTTACCACTGAGCTAATGGGATCCTATGCCCTTCAGTCGTATTTAACTGTATCATACTTTAAAAAAAACTACCAACATTATGTAACTTAATTATGTTTTTACACAGAGGACAGGTTTCAAAGAGCACCACAGAATGTAAAACAGACAGTAGGTACGTTATATATATGAAAATGGGAGATAACCTCCTTTGTATAATGTATATGTTACTGTCTGTCAGTAAACACATCCATTTTTGCATGTTTGGTAAGAGATCGCCTGAAATTCTATCTCAATTCTGTTGAATCTAACTCAGTTCTACTAAGTACAGATATAAATTACCATTACGCTCTGTGGACCGTGTTATTTCAAAACGATCTAAAAACAAAATTGACTTATTTTTGTTATTTGTTTTTGGGGTGTTATGCCGTGTTGCGCTACCTCCTTCTTTAGCCAACGTTTCGGACAGCGTTACAGTGTCCTTCATCAGGGCAGATGTGTGAATCACCCCAAAAACAACTAACTTTTTATACTTTATCATACTTTTGGCCGTGAAAATCTAAAATCATATCCAAAATTGACTTACTTTATACTTAACTGTCCCGATTGTATGAGGATTTGTAAAAACTTTTCTATCCATCCAATAAGTCCTTGACTGTAAACTTGGACCATCCTTAAATAATTTAAAATTATCATAAGTTTACACCACAAAAAAGTTTAAAAAAAATGTCAGTACTTAAAGAAAAAAAAATCACTCACTTTTCAAGATCAGGAGAAATGGCTTGAACATGCAGAATTTGGCACACGATGGCAGAGTGGTGCCATCTGTTGATTCCCTTCAGATGCAAGACTGTTGTGGTAGGGTTGTCCAACACGGCCATCAAAACGTCGTAGCGCATTGCCACGCGCATTTCTACAGTAATCAACAGCGCAACACGGTTACTGTTCAGAATGTAGGGTAAAAGGGCCCATGATAGTTCGTCTATGCAGTCTCCCCTGTGAATGGCTACAATGTGAAGGTCTCGGAAGATCTGAAAGCATAAAACATATAGTAGATAATTAATTAAGTTGCATAAACCATATAGTAGATAATTAATTAAGTTGCATAAACCATATAGTAGATAATTAAATAAGTTGCATAAACCATATAGTAGATAATTAATTATATAAGTTGGTGACCCAGTAGAAGTGACCCTGAGACGAACCATGGAAGAGATGGCTAGACTAGACTATCCATGTTTATATAACTATAATTTACCGGAATATATTGGAAAGGATTTATCAGAGAAGGTGTGGATTGAGGTTGGAAAGAAAAGTCAATTTGACATCATTCCTTGGCGGCGGCGAGTGCCCTACAATTAACATTTATTTCGTTGTATGGGTTAACCTAAAATCTTCTTTTAAATATTTTTTTATGCTCATAAAGATAGAAGAATAAACTTACTGTCTCCGTCGCTAAAGTCACTTGACATTGTATTAATTCCACAGCTTAACTTGAAAAAATGATCAAATTCAGTATAATTCGTGTAGCGCTGTGTACGGAAACCACCTTTAAAGAGTGGCATATCAGTAACATATTAGTAGTAGTATCAGTATTACGTTGCATCACAGTCACATAGCTTGTAAGTATCTCTGTGTACGAGAGGGCCTTAATGAGCACCTCTTATGACGAGTAATTCGCATTACAAGCAAAATAAATTGTAATAAAATGGCTCCCTTAACAACAGATATTTCGCATAACAAGTGACATAGAAAGGGGAAGTCCCTTTTTCACGTTACTCTGTTGGGCGTCGGGACTTTCCGTGCCAGTGCTACATCGGTCTGTACTTAGCCCTTGTTCCGCTAGCATGTTAGTGTTGCTTGTGATCACACACTTTTACAAACTTGTTTACAAACATCTTTTTTGTGCAAAGTTTAATAACCCTTGCCAAAATGTCCCCGAAGAAAAAGCCCCAAGAAGAGAATAAAAATAACTGTAGAAATGAAATGTAAAATCATTTAAAAGAGAGAACGAGGTGTGAGCTTGGCTCATCTAGCATGCACATATAAATGGTCTACATTAACGATTTGCACTATCCTCAAGAACAGGGACAAGATTAAGGAGATACATGCTTCAAAGAGAGTGACAAGAATATCTACGCGATAGGAATAATACGCGATCTACAAATAATACTCGAATAGCAACAGTTACATATTCTTGACGATGTTGAAAGGTTGCTTCTCATTTGGATAAATGAAAAGCAATTGTAAGGCGACACTATTAACGAAAAATTGTTTGAGAGAAGAAGAAGAAAACGAAAGTAATTTTCGTCAAACTCTAAGAAGACGCCAAAATCATCAATGGCCGAAGAAATAGTACCAATTTAACGGAAATCATGCATGTTTCAAGAAGTTTAAAAGAAGAACTGGCATCCACAGCATTGTGAGACACAATGAAGCAGCAAGTGACACAAAGGCAGCAAAGATTTCATCGGCAACTTCAACAAGCTTGTAGATTCCGAGGGTTACCCACCGCAGTGGGTTTTTTAATTGTAACGTGATGGATCTCTTCTGGTTAAACAGTACATATAACAAAATTTTGAGTATTTTGTTTAGCATGGAAAACATAATAATATTTTGCATTAATTTAATTGTTTCTTATTACTAGTAAGATTCTGGAACAAATTATGCTCGTTATGCGAGGTTTCACTATATAAGATTGTCTCGTACCGTGCGTGGACACGATTCTTCAACACTGCAAATGCAGGGTACCGGTCCCTAGCGGTTAAAAGAACTAAAGATGCAATCTTACCTTTTTACTTACTGCTGTCAATACTTCTTTACAGTTGGCATCCCTCTGATTTTCCGTTGCTTCAATGTAAGAACTGGTGGAGGGGAAGTTCACATTTAATATTTCATTGATGAAGCACAGCGCACCCCCGGAAACAGCCGTGCCAACTACATCTTGAATCCTCGCCTCGTGACTTGCAGTGGTATACTGATCATAGTTGAACGATGAATACAAACCATAGTAGATGACTTTTCTTAGAATATTGTAGGCAAGCTGTAAACAATTGAAAGTCATTGACAAAAATTAAATTGAAATATTATTACCACACAAAAGGCCACAGGGGATGTTATGTTAAGAGTCTGTCCAAGAAAAGGATAACTAAAAAGGGGTCTTGAAGAGACTTGTGAGTACTTATGTATATATTTTAAAGACTGCAAATCGTTTCTTAAAATATTACTACTTAAATGGGCTCAATTTGCCCAGAGAATTAATGGTTTTGGACACTTAGTGCCAGTTGCTTACTATAACACCTGTAACTTCGAAGTGATCGAAGAGTTTACCTACCTGGGCTCCCATAACGCAGGACAACAAAGACTCAATAGAAGTAAGAAAACGCTACACAGCCGCTAACAATACTATTGACGATAATTGAGTCCATAAGAGGAAAACAGCATTATGTGAAAAAGTGAGTTTTGAGATATGGCATATTACCCTTTGGGGTCGTCCATTAATCACGTGAGGCTCCAAAGGGAGGGGGGGGGGGGTTTCGGCAAAAATCACGAAATATCACGAGGGGGGGGGAGGGGGGGTATAATGAGATAATATTCTGAAAATTTCAAAATACTTTGTACAAAACAAAATACATGTGATTTTGAGGGGGGCGGGGGGTTAGTCTAAAACCTCACCACATATCACCAAGGGGGGGGGGGGTTAAAAAGTTGCTAAAAAACATCACGTGATTAATGGACGACCCTTTTGGAATAACAAAGTTCCATCTGTTGCTGTCACGTCATGTGGTAATGGGATCTATAGTAAGCTACTTAAGAATTTTGACTGGATACCCAGGTGGAAAGAGAAAAGAGACCCAGACTGAGATGGGAAAACGAGGTAAGAGGGGATGCAGCACAGCTTCTCCAGGTAACAAACTGGAAGTCAGCCGCTGAGGACAGGAGGAGTTGAAGGCGAATGTTTCGAGAGGCCAAGGCTCGATATGGGATATAGCGCCATCGGAGAGAGAGAGAGAGTAAGCTACTTTAGAGTTCATTATCGCATTATATTACCACAACACATGGAATTCTGATATTCCAGAGGGTCAATATATGTGTATTTCTTCTCAAATCGGTTCCTTATTGCTGAGAATCGTGATCCACTCCAGTTTCCTTGGTGGACAAGGTTCCTCCTCTCCTCGTGGTCCTTCACTGCGTGGAGAGCTGTGCACACAGATGAACCGGGTGCCAGAGATACTTGGTCACTCCAGTGCATTGGTAACCTTCCTCTGCTTCTTCTGCCAAACTTTTTTCCAGTGACTATGAGTTTCTCCAAGATGGAGTCCTGAGTTTGGCGAACAACATATCCAAAGTATCAGAAGGTACGTTGTAGGCAGGTAGTTGAAAGTCTATTGTGGGTGCCTGGCTCTTCCAGAATGGACACGTTTGTGCATCTGGCTGTCCATGGATTCTTAAGCAATTGTCTCCAGCACCACATTTCAAGATCTATCCGCTTTCTTCTGGCTCTAAATGTCCATGTTCCCACACCTGACAGAAATATGAGAAAAATCAGCACCCGAACGAGTCTCATCTTGGTGGTCTTCATTATGCATCTGTCACTCCATATCTTTTGCATTTTACTCACTGCGTCTTTTGTCATGCAAATACTTCTTTTCAACTTCTCTCCTTTGTCACTTACAGACGAGCCTAAGTATATTAAGTCGTTTACCGTTTCTAAGCCTGTGAAAGGATTATTTGTTCTTACATGTATATATTGAAATATGTATTCATTGAATATCAAATAAATGTAAATGTAATAAGATATTTCAATTGATAGACAACACGTTTTATGTATTTTAAAATAAATAACACAAAGCAGATATAAAACTTATCACCATAATAATGAAAAATTATGCCAAGCGCCGATCGCACAAACCGTCAGTTTAAATGTATTTGCCGACTTGTATTGACTTTACCAATTTACAGAAAAAAGAGTGTCACTATAGACCTCGCACTGCCGTCTGTGTTTAAGATTTTAAAAAGGTTTTTGCTGTGAACATAGATGGATGTACGGCACGCTTTGAATGGATTCGCACAAAAACAGCAGTACTTTGATAATGCTGTTTTTCCACATAAGGACTCAATTACTGACGCGTAACTTACAGATTTGTCAGTTTTGGTTAGTGCTATCTTACAGACATTTATTGATGGCGGTGTCAGTTTTATCATTTCCTCCAATAATCGCTTTTTTCCTATTGTGGCTTCACCCTAAAAATTAATAAATAATTTTTGGACAGATTATGAACATATTATAATATTACAATAGTTTCTGTGTGTGTAAAAATATATGATTACAACTCGCTGCGCATACGCTGAGACGCAGACCGCGCAGCGCAGTACAGCGCTGAAATGTCCCTGCAGGACAGACGTGGCCAAAATCAGTGACCCACATGTGCTGCGACACAGCTTAGTTTAGCTTGTGCCTGCTCACGCGCTGGTTGTTTGTGAAAATGTTGAGTCCGATTCTGACTTAGAAATTAATATTTTATTATTAGAAGGCGGCTGGCGGAGGCAAAACGAAAATTCCAGAGCCGCTCATTATTAAAGGCAAAAAAATTAAATTGCAGTTATTTAATGGGTCAAATTTGTTTTATGGGTCCAACAAACTTGACTATAAAAGATAAAAGATCATTTGGTTTTGGTCTATTTCAGCATATCACTCGCCATACATTCCCTATGTTTTTGCCTCCGCCAGCCGCCTACAATTTATTATTGATTTATAATATTTCAAAGAACAAAAAAGCTATTTGGCAAAGTGATTACCAAAGCGAGATTCTCATGGGGAAATACTGCCCACCTGCGCCGCGGTTACAACTCAGCGCTGGACAGAGCAGAAGAGTGTCTGCACCACTACATATGGCGGTTTGTATTCCTTCACACATTAAAAAAATCTGCATTATCCTGCTCTGCACTGAGCTGCACGGTTTGCATCTCAGCAAATGCCCAGCCTAATGGATTTCAGACACGTAAAACTACTTAAAGGTTTTGTTCAAACAAACCTTTGCATTCCCAAACGAGGTCCACTATTAGGAAGTTTGAAGAATTACAATGCGCTGGAAATGATACAAAGATTAGGTAGAACAACTTTATGCTAATGTTACCTGTATTATAAGAATATTAGATGGAAGGTTAGAATCAGAGGAAGTTTGGTCAGATAGTCCACGGTACAAAAATTTATTTATCCACTCGACGAACTGTGCCAATTCCTGGTCTCTGCCAACTAGTGCTTTGATGGAGTCTCTTGGCTTTAACCTGCAAAAGTTATTTCAATAATTTTCATGAAAATAATATCGGTAAGAATATGAAAACATAAGAAAAAAAATACCTAGAGAATCTCTTTTATAATTATCGGTTCGCACAAAGCACTGAGCTGAGCCACTCACAACTAGCAAGAAAGATTATAAACAATGATGGAAAGGTCAAATACACTATTAAAATCACAAACGATTTTGTGCACTTGACTTTGCCCTTTCGATATTATTTATCATTATTGCTGGTTGGGAGCGGCTCAGTACGTTGTGCGGACATCTTGTGGATGGAACCATCGAGCTACAATTTTCTTAGTAGTCCGGATTCTCCGTTTAATGCTGATTCCACTGAAAAGATTAACCGGTAGATATATGCCGTGGGCGTTCCGTGCATCAGAAGTAAGCTCATTTGTATCTCACTTCAGATGAAATTTTGAAACATTTTCAAATACTGAAATTCTTGCTTGAACAGATAATAATCAATTTCATTAGACTGTCTCCCCGTAGGCCCCCCCCCCCCCTACGAGTCAAAAGTTATTTTATAAACTGGCAACATGCATTCTTTATTGTGTTATCCTTGATATATCGAAGGAAGTAATTAAGACGTCCAGCTCTGATTTGTGACACATATTTGAACTGAACATTTTACCTAATATTTTTAACTTTATAAACGACTCACACCCGACCCGTCAGTCACAACTCACAACCCCAAATTGGTAATGGCCGTTTATTAAAACTTGCACACACACATTCACGCTTTCATTCTTGCATCACCTAAGCATATTTGGGGATTTTTGGGGCTTGTCCAGGATATGATGGAGAGCATGAGATTAACACCCGTATGCATAGTCGGTTCCTCGAGACCTCCTCCACTCGACCTTAGTCGAGGTCACCTCAAGGAAATCTTAAAAACTTCCTTGAAATCAGTATGCACAGTTACGGCTTCACCCTCCAGTGAGGAACCTCCAGTGAGTCGAGTCGAGGTTGAGTGAAGGAATGACGTCATTAAATTTCTTATTATTATGCTGGCAAACTGTAGAGAATGTTTAAAAAAATATTTAAATATTTGTAAAGAATATATTTATGGTTCACTTTTTTCATCTATGGGCTGTCTTCGGCGCTGTCAACAAGCTTCGAGGAGACCTCAAGGTAGATCGCGACGTACCTTGAGTTTGACAGTTCATTACTCGACTCGACTGAGGAATTTGCTTAAGTCGAGGATAGTTTTTTCAGTTCTGCATACCGAATTTATCCTTGAGGTTGAGTCGAGGTTGAGTCGAGTGGAGGAAATCTCGAGGAACCGACTATGCATACGGGTGTAAGGCTCTGCAACTGGGCTCGTAAAGAAGAAGATGGAGAGATACGAAATTACGAATGTTAGAGGAGAGCGCTAACATTTACAGCGACAAAATCGATGCGAAAATTGCGAAGATGTTTAATAAAACACGACTCATTTAAAATAAAGCAAAAATCTCGCAGGCATTGTCTTAAACAGCATTTAAAGAAACACCGTCAATTTTTTCATACATATAACTTGTAAAATAACTGAAACAAATGTGTTTATAATAATTTTTGGAGCACACTTTGCGATTTTTTTCTATCGAGGGAATTTTATATAATTTGCGTTTCTAGGTATTGTCTTCAAGAAAAACATATATTTTTTTAAGAGCTTTAAAACTTACCGTGTTTAAGGGGGATATGTAAGAAATCGGTAGAAATTTAGGTTGCGGGCCCTTAAGAGGGGAGGGGTATAGTATATAGGATGTTAAAATGACTTTTTGAGTTTTAATTCTTTAATTTTACTTTAAAACCAACGAAAAAAATTCTTTCACATATCATCACTGGTACTCATCCGAGTAACTTCACAACTGCTCACCCCGACCCTACCTATCCAATACCCATTGATTTTTTAATGTTTTAAGTTGAAAAAAAAATATCAGAGTGTGCAATTCACACGCGGTAGAAGTGAAACCTTCAGTAAACTAAAATAGACAAGAGTGAGGAGACTATGAAACACTTTTTTTATCAATGTGAAGAATGATTTTTTCCATAGTTTTGCCGTCGAATTCCAGTGCACCTTTTCTTATACATTTGATATTTGTGTTTTCTTCTTCAGAGTCGCTAGATGTCGCTTTCTTTTCTTTTGCCTGTTTATTTTGGAGTGGTTTGAAGATTGGATATTGATTTTACAAAACTAAAAACTTAGATTTCCTAGGATTCGGCCCTTGGTTTATGGCCGCCGAAGTACATCAGGCGCTTTATAATGAGCGATGGATGCAGATGATGAGGTGACCTCCCTGATGGATAATCCTAAAATATGTTTTTATTTTTAATTCTGTTTAATTATTATTTATTTTATTTTTAAGCTTAATTTTTTGTTATTTATGTAATGAATTTTATTTTCATTTTATGTTTTAATTAGGTACCTACCTAATATGTAAACAATTTTTTTTTCTTTTATAGTTGTTTATGTAAATGGCAGAGTGGGATTGCACTACCCTCCCAGTCCTGCTGGAATAAAAACTTAAAAAAATAAATTATATAGCTACACTACTGGAGGCTCTGGAGGTGGATTCATCGTATTATATTAGAGCCGAGTACCCGTGAATAAATAAATATTTTATTGCTATCTCATTCTCTCGCAGGCTAAATCCTATAGATGTATGCATTTAAATCTTTTTAGTATTGCTCACTTCCGTTTCAACGAGTTTCAAATCACAACGGTGCTAAACAAGTTTCATTTTTAAAAAAAGTCATTGGAGGCCGACATTCCATTTACATTTTTTTACTCTAAATAATGTCAAGAATCACTAGTTAAAGTCACTTAACCCCTTAACACCCTGTATGCTTGGATCCTTGAACCTAGTCCCTTAACACCCTGTATGCTTGGATTCCTGAACCTGGTCCCTTAACACCCTGTATGCTTGGATCCCTGAACCTGGTCCCTTAACACCCTGTATGCTTGGATCCCTGAACCTGGTCCCTTAACACCCTGTATGCTTGGATCCCTGAACCTAGTCCCTTAACACCCTGTATGCTTGGGTCCCTGAACCTGGTCCCTTAACACCCTGTATGCTTGGATCCCTGAACCTGGTCCCTTAACACCCTGTATGCTTGGATAATTATGAGGAAGAAGAATAATATGTAATAAAACGGTCAATTTGATAAATTTTGTTAATGAATGTATGTAAACTCACAAACTTTCTGCATCATATTCGTAAACTGGTCCTACATTGGACAGCCCTTTAAGGTGCTTGAACGGCATCAGAGTGAAGAGGTTCTCATTAAGTTTGCTCTGGAGAAACACTTCCTTGTCGCATGTTATCTTGTTAGGGTGAGCCACCATCAAACGGGCACCCTACAAATTTAATTCAAACTAATAATACATATACACAGGTAATTTATTTATTTATTACAAATGGACCCACCAAACAACTAGGCTGGGTATTTCATTATGAATATGTAATATAATTACAATAACGGTAAAACTAATAATAATATCACAATATATCATAATAAACCTATACACCTTTATACCTCAGCACAGGTTCTCCTAGTGAGGTGTTCACGAAACATACAATATTACCCACCAACAGTTTCACCTTCTCAAACCAACCTAACAACCAACATAATGAAATATAATATTAATATGTAACAATGTTTTCAAAATATATTACATATGTAAAAATGTTAACAATAAGGTGTAAACTGTAATATACAGGGTGTCCGGGGGTAAAGTGCATTAACTTCGGGAGGTGATTCTACATTATAGTAGGAGTAAAAAAGATTAATAACTTTTTTTGAAATTCCAACTTTTTTTTCCCATACAAAAAGACATACCTACTAAAAATCCTTAGTGTAAGGTAGAACTTACCCGACATTGCAACCCGGGCGCGATTATTGCAACGTTGCTTGGTTGTGATTTGGCCTGTATCTATGGAAACTGTTTGTAAACAATGACAAGATCGAGAATTTGACGTTTATACAAAATCGTATGTTTTAAACCAAATGTAAAAAGATAACTGCACTTAAATAACAATTGAAGGCACTCTTTTAACGATTAAATTGTTATAAACTAATTGAACACTTAACTAATGTCATCGCTTTTTACAAGTTTAACGAATTTTCAAAATGTCCACCTTCAGCTTGTAAATAAGTACGTAAACATAAAGTAATATTATTATCAATTCATACGTTGTGGCGTATCTCATTAATAAACGTCTGCCCGTTCTTCGTTGGTAATCCAGGCATTGAAATAATAATTTAATAACAAAATAACGCGGCATTGACACAATAATTCAATCACAAAATTACGCACAAATAAACACAATTTTTACAGTTAGGCAAGTCTACAACTAAATAAACAAAAGTAAGTCTGAAGAAAACACGCACTGAATAAAGTTGTTCTTTTAAGCCAGTCTTAAATACACACTAGATAAAGACGCATTAAATCAACAAGTTTTCATTAACAAAACAGTTTTTAAAGTGAAGTACTGCTACCTGCGCGAATAAAATTGTTACACTGAAATTCAACGCTGACATTGACAGAATTGGAGAACACGAACGCAGGCGGCGGTTATTTGGCAACGGCGGAAAATAATAATGCTGCCCACACACGCCGGTCTAATTTTATCTTTTTCCCACAAAACTACCCCTAAAAGTGGGAATTTCGAAAAAAGTTATTTATATTTTTTACTCATACTATCATGTAGAATCACCCCCCGAAGTTAATGCACTTTACCCCCGGACACCCTGTATAGATATAAATAAAGAAAAAAATAATTATTATTCAACGACTAATCAAAATATTTAATAGAAGGACTTGCCAAACCTATCCAAATTCACACTGAACTTTCTGTCCAAAGGATTATACAAAAATGGCGTTACATTGAAATGGTTTCCATGATTATTATTCGTTTATTGATCTGATTATTATTCGTTTATTGATATATATATATATATATAAAAATGTTTCCCTTGGTCACACTATTGGTCACACTTCAGAACGATTTTACCTATTTCATTCATCTTTTTTTTAAAGTTTTCTAATACTTCGTAGAAGGTTCTTACGGAAGGAAAAATTAAGAAAATTGGATAATATCAGAAAACTTAACGACTATTTTAATGCACGTTTGACAGTTCCGCGTTTGATGAAATTGAATTTAGCAGGCAGCGGTTTTTTTTTTGGTAATAAAAGGATCTATGGATTTTTTAAATTATAGATATTTTAAATAGGTACCTAAGTTAGGTATCAGATTTGATTGATTGTTCTTGTAATACACAAAAATGAATATTATTTGTAATATTTGAAAAAAAAATTGTAATGGGTGGCAAGCGAGCAGTTTAAAAACAGAATGTACTGGGACTGAATATATGGAATGCAGGATGGGGGGGTTGGCGGGACGGGGAAGCAGGAGAGGGGAGAGGGTGGGCTGGGAAGGTGGAAAAGGAACGCGGGAGGAGAAGGGGATGCGGTTGGGGAACGGGGACATACGAGACCTTGAGAAACAATTTATTTCTTTGGGCATTGCAAAGCATGCCGGGAACCAGCTAGTAAGTAATAAATGTTGGTTCCATTTTGACCGCCATTTTTGTTTAACCGTTTGGACAGA
Organism: Limnephilus marmoratus; assembly: GCA_917880885.1. Taxonomy (NCBI): domain Eukaryota; kingdom Metazoa; phylum Arthropoda; class Insecta; order Trichoptera; family Limnephilidae; genus Limnephilus; species Limnephilus marmoratus. The sequence continues at coordinate 25,975,824 of OU862924.1, read as the reverse complement.
AAGTTTTATTGGTAAGTCAAGTCCTCTCTAAGTAATTGCAATTATTTAATGTAATTATTATTTAGTCATTGTAATTATTTGACATCTCCTTTTCATTATTTGGGGAGTTGTCCAGTTATTGGTGGATGACTGATTTGGGTTCCTCAGTGTTGGTAAGCAACTCCGAAGATGACATGTTGGAAAACAACAGACTCCAAGAAACCTGCTTCTCCAAATCCAGTCCTTTTCGTCTTCATGTACCTTCATATCCTTCAAGTTCTTTTTAATCAATATGTATTTTGTTATTGTTTAAATAAAAATAAAAATTTGTTGGCCAATAAGTTTTCTACAACCATTAAATTATAACTTTACGCAAATTTTAAATTGCAGCCAGAACAACCTAAATGATTCTTTAGATTGGTGTTGGCAAATTCATCATCTTTTTGGTACCTATTCTGCCCCGTTGTCCTGACCGAAAGCTTCGGGAAGCCAAAATGTCCTATTTTCAAAAGGCCATTTAAAGAAACCACTCAAAAGATAATTTTTTGTATCAATTAGGTTTTCAGCATATGGCTTCACTTTGCAGCCAGCATGTTTGGGAAAAAGCAATTAGGTACTATGGCTGTTTTTCGCTACTTTCTTCTGTGAATTTTGATAATTGACATGAGAAATACTGGTGAGTATTTAAAATAAGTGTGTATACTAATAAACTGTTTTCTAAGATTGTTTTCATTGCTTTCGTGAAGCCACTCCCCCCTCCCGCCCTTCTTGGTCAAACAGGCCTTTTGTAGCTTCGGAGCAAAAAGTATCTGGTCATGTTAGTCATTCCCTGTGTTATATTGTGGTGGATGAAATAAAGCTCATCTATATGTATCCCAGTAAGCAGGTAAGGAACTTGTATAGAATGTGATTATGTACATAATATAACTTTAATTTTCAAAATGCACATTTACCTTATTGACACATAATCCAATGACGGTATATTCTCTTCTCAATTTGTGACCTACAACTCCGCAGTAAGCTTGACCTGAAAGATGGCAAAAAGAAAGATATCAATAAAATCATGGCTAACCCATTGACCACAAACCCCGGCAGCCTGCCGGGTGTGCAACTTAGGTACTTAACCATAAACCCCGGCACGCTGACGGGCTTGAGTAGGTTCGCCAAAAATCGGAAAATGAGCACAACAGTGACATTTTTGAATAAAATTTTAAATGCCAAGTGTTCTGTAGGTAATTAATCATTCAATTCATGGAATTGGCAATAATATGAATCTTATGTTTTTTCCCTGATATTTGTGTCCCAGGTTTTGTATGCAGCCAGCCGACATTTAATTTCTTCAAAATTGCGAGGTTCTAGGCTTTTGGCAGTGACCCTGCACGTCACTGATTGCTTTGAGGACTACCATACCAAATTATTTTATTAGTAATTAGTATACGAGTATGTAAAAAAACAAAAATTATTATTGTTCGATATATGAATTTTGTTTTTTTGTAACTTTTTGAATAAAAATGTGAAAAAAAAACTTACAAAAAAAGATAAGGTTATATTTATGTCCTTATTTATACAGATTTCAATATTTAAAAAAATATATTTTTATGTTTTTCTTTATCTAGTCCAATTTAAAGTTAACAAATTTAAAGGAATTAATTCATTTGAATACATGGTTCAAAAGTTACAATAGATTTAGTACACCAATGCAGGTTTTAATTTTTTGGTACAAAATTAATTCAGTGGTGAAGGCCAATTTTTTAGCTCATTAATTCTGTAGCCAATTTGCCACACACTAAAAATTTGAATAATGTATAATAGTTATAATTTGATAATTTGTACAGCCCTGTTTTTATCAAAATTCACTTGAAGGGTGCTCAAATGAGATTGATAAACTAAGATTAGGTAGTTTGAACCCCCGTTACATTTTAATAATCCCCCCCTTAACCATTGATTCTCGGCCCATCAGTGTTTTATCAGCTGCCGTTTTTTTTTATTATTTAATGGCTGCTTTTATAATTCCCACAGCAACAGCAACGGCACTCGGCATCTCATTTCTTTAATGCGAGTGAGGGAGAAACAAGACAATGTTTGCATTTCTCCTTTGTGGGAAGCAGATATATAACCGCCTTCAAAGATTTTATTGATTCCCGTCCGAATGGTTTTTTTGCCGTCGCCGTGCCATAACCGTGAGAATTATAAAAGTGCTCAATGAATGATATTAGGATTGTCGTACATTTTGGTGCCGTGCTAGGGATGTCCTCGTGATATGGCGGACGAAGATTGCCGCTTGGCTTCAAGGTACAAGTGCAGTTCTGCAGAGTTGTTCCGTGCTGTAGTCTGCTGGGTGAAGATTACCAATATATGTAAATGCCAACCTCTGGAAGTATTACCTGAAGTAATCCCAATAGATACACTATTGATTTTATTATGTTTTTTTAGAGCAGTTCGTATCTCCACGGCACAGTTGAGGGCATACTTTTTCTCTGCCTCTTGTTTAAGTCCTCGCAATCCAAATACTATCAGAAACATCATGTCCTTATCAAACAGAGACAACTTGTTCACTGTACCATTACTGGCTCTCACCAACCTGCAAAAGTGAAATAACCAGATTATTAACTATGAATTGGAATGGTGGATAATAGTTAAAATACTATAATAAATTAACATGATGTATCATCTCTAGAAGAAGAGACACTAGATAACATTTCATACTCGTTTATAATCCTTACTTCTCTCGAAAGAAAAGGAAAAGGAGTCAGTCACACAGTCGTTACTAGAGATGCCATGAATATTTGGCCACTAATCGGTATTCGGCGAATTCAGCTACCTTTTTTTCTATTCAACCGAATGGTATTCAACCGAATATTGCGAACCATTCGGCCGAATACCAAATACCAAATCATGATAAAAATATGCATAAAAAATAACATATTACTCACAAAAAAAAATATTTTACCTAAAATCAGCATATTTAATACTTAAAATCTATCAGTGGTAATTTGTGATGAATGAAAACAATTTTTTTCAGAATTTGATGATAGCAAACGATTACGCTATTCCTCATAAATTATACCTGCTTCCGAAAAAAGCCGCTTACTATACACTTACTATACACTGCTATCGGGAGATTTTTAAATATTTTTATTGTTAAAGTAATAAACATAGTACTATGGCAAAAACAAAAGAGTGAAATACACATTTTCAAGGATTTCTATGCCAATTGAGAGAGATAGCTCTTGAGCTTGGTGTGGGAGTTATTTCATAATTATATGGATGATAAATAAATTTTAGCAAATTCTGCTAGGTTTGGGTACCGTTTTGCGTTTGCTGACCACCACTTGTAAGGGTCTGCTGTCCAATCTAGGCAAACAGTTTTCATGTAAAAATCAATTTCGTTGGCAATCAAATTGATTTTTACATGAAAACTGTTTGCGAAATGTACTAAACGTCACTGAATATTCGGCACTTCGGCCGAAAGCCTAGCCGAATATTCGGTATTCGGCAAAATCACTATTTGCGGTATCTCTAGTCGTTGCAGTGTATAAATAAATAAAAATTTTTTGTACTTACTAAAATGTACAATATTTATTGCAATTTGTTGCAAATTATGTTTTAACTTTTAATAACCGTATCGTACTGTACATAATATATTTGAAAATTCAAATATTTCAGAATTTTCATCCTCTCTATCTTGAGCAAATAAAAATTGGCGGTTTTCGTTTTCCATTTGCTTTGCCACTATTTTTTGATCGAACTTTAGCTTCTCGTTCACATGTTATGAAAGGTGATTTTTGTGTTTTAACTCAATCTTCAAATTGTATAATTTTAATGTAATTTTTTTAAATTATTAAAATGTTGTATTTTTTGTGTGCACATTTAGCACATTTGTGTGTGATTTATCATATACATATTGTCATTATATTACTATCGGCAGTATACATTGATTTGTTATAATGTGGTTGGAAAGTGGGGAGGCACAAACATTTTTTTGAAGTAAGTATTATGTATTCCTATGCCTATCTATTTTGCCTAACAAAAAAACAATGGAACTATTACTTAATTCAAACTATAATAGTAATAATAATGTGCAAATACAAGATAGACCGTCAACTGCAAATTCGCCCCACTACATAATCCAAATAGCCGTACTCTAACGTACATACTGCCGCATACTATCACAAATAATCACAAAACCAAACAAAACTTGGAAACTAGAGCTTTAGAGTTAATGGTAAATGAATGGTTCTATTTTGGAAGTGTTCATTTTTGAGGCGTGCCTCAAACTGAACAACACACGACCGCGCAACGGCTACTGTTCATTTCGATTCCGTATCGCTTCATCACTCCTCTCCACCCACATGAAATCATGCGGCTCTCGGAGGCAGACCCCATCTCTGCCTCACCGCATACCGCTACCTAACACAGTATGAGGGGACATTGAAGGTCTAGATTCGTAACATTAAATGTAGAGCCGTTTATTCAAAAAAATTAGATTCTTGCGAGAACTCCGAAGGGGCGACCATAAGTTGCCTATACCGGGGTGGGACAGTGGTGGGTACTTCAATGCCTCACTGGCATATTAATGTACTGCGTTGTGTAGTGGCTCGGCGCGGCGAGTTCATGTTGCAGTTTTATAAATTTGGTAACTTTTAAATTAATGTTTGACTCTATTTTGGATGAATGGATACGTATATCATATATCTTTTTCCCCTTTTCTTCTCTATTTTTTTGGGCCTGCCCTGCCTCATAGCACGAACCATCACTGGTGTGGTGGTTCGTGCTATGAGGCACACTTTTAAAATATATACCACACTCTCAAAACAGTTGAGGTATCTTCTTTTTTGTGTTAAGTAATTATTGTAGCTCCCTGCCTATCTAAAACTTTTTCTTTCTTTATCTTATTTTAACAATATTATTTCCAAATTCTTAAAAATTTGAAAAATATTTCACCGGCAAACATCTTTGTAGGCGCTATCCACCACTTGAAGCAATACTTTTGCATCCGATACATCAGTGATCACATTCATAAAGAGTATCACTACGAATCTCATCTCCGTCAAGTACTCCAAGGACTCTTCATTCTCAATGGCCTTTATGACGGGACTCAGTATAAAGCGGCACAGCGGCTCTTGCAAGTTGTTCTTCATGGCGTAGCTCACACTCTGTCGAACTGCACACAAGGTAATAATATGATTCATTAAAAGTAGTGTATTACAAAGTGTTTTTTTTAAATTTAATATATATATAATGTCACATTCCCAAGTATTTGCTTCCTTAAAAAAAAGGAGTTGTACGTACTATTGGTAACACTTATATTTGTGTAGGTTTTAATCATCATCTCAATGTTTGAATTGTAAAAATCTGCATCTGCCGAATCCAACATGGTGGTGTCCATTTCTGTGTCTGACGTAAGGCTAGCTGGAAAGTAAACAGGTAATAGAATGGTTTTAATAATAACATCGACGATCCCGAAGTACAGTTTCAGATATGTGATTTTGTAGTTTTGAAGTAGAGCTGATTAATGTTTCGTTTCTGCATTTTTACTTTTTTCGAGATCAAGAAATATAGCATTTCATTCAAAATTCCGCAAATACAGACATTTAAATCAACAAAATAAACCAATAAATAATGCAACAAAACGATTTAAAATTTTTAGCAGATCCGACATTGTTCTTTGGGATAACCCTCTCAAATGTCTTGGGGAACAAATACAGAAAAGATTCAGCTATTAAAATGTTAAAAGAAAATTAATCTTAACGGTTAAGATCTATACCAACTAATTTTTAAACGCGAAAGTGTGTTTGTTTGTCCTTCTATTACGTCTCAACAGAGCGACCGATCGACTTGATTTTTTGTATAGAGATAGTTGGACATTTGGGAAGTGATATAGGCTACTTTTCATCCCAAAAAACATTTCATTCCCATGGGAAAAACCTTGTACATTAATTTCTCACTAATACCACGAGAGCGAAGCTGTGGGTAAAAAATAGTTGTAAACAGGGTGTAACAGCATGTACCTGAAGGATTTTAACCAGCGATTCTAAGCATATTTAGAGCACAAAAAGTAAATGTCATTTTTCAAAATTGAAAAAATATATCATTGGACAGCAAAATGACATACCTATACATTTTTTACTCTAAAAATCCTTCGGGTATGTGCCGTTAAACCCTGTATAAATTATATAGTTACAACAGCGAGAATGATAACTGATTTGATTTTTACAGTTGTAAGAAAAACAATTTAAGTTAGGTATTCCCCAAGTAAATTAATCCTTAAAACCGAGGTAAACTGGTAATAATCAAATAATTGGAAATTCAGTTGTGAAAGACGACATAGCAATAAAGATGGGACAATCCACATAATTTTAATAAAATCATTTATTCCACCCATAATAACTCCCCCCCCCCAAATGTTGTAAATATAAACCATAATTTAAAGAATAATTGTACCAATCCGAAGATGGCTATTAATTATTAATAAAAAATTCACAATAATGACACCGGTAACGACCAAAAATAAAATAAGTGAAAATGAGGTTAAAACTGTTCTAATATATTATTATTTTATATCATTGGCATAAGTCCAACACCGCAGAAGAACCATTTGTAAAAATGTTTATTTATTTATTTATTTATTTATTTATTTATTTAATACAAACGGCATAAGTATGCCATAAACACTAATTACATGTCACAAATTCATATTCAAAATATCAGTAATGATAAAACAGTGTATGTATAACAGTTAGTTGTGACGATACATTGGGAAGTGACAACAGAGATACCTTTACATGCAAAAATCTATAACACAAATAAAATTAGTAGTGATTTAAAAAATATGATAGCATAGCCTTCTTGTACCCTTGTTCCGTGCAGTTAAATAGATCTATCACATCTGCATATCTATTAGTAACTTCATGTAACCTAGGTAAAAGTGAGTGTTTCGTATACTCAGTCCGATTATTGTTACATTTAAAAAGGATTTTAGAACGAGTGGTTCTCGTGGGAATATGAAATTCAATGAGCTTATTTAAATCAGGACTGTCTATGCTACCATTTACAATTTTGAACATAAATATTAAGTCGGATATAATTCTTCGATCTGAGAGTCTTAATAAATTTAATTCTTTCATCAAGTTTATAAGGGACAAAAACTATCTAGGGATAAATACGCTCTTCCTTGAAAATGTACTGGGGTTGGTTCATTCGCAGTATTGACTTCAAACGAGTACAAGCGGTCAATTTCAAAATTTGAAAGCAACGGTCAATACAAATTGTACTGTTCAACTGAAAATTCCAAACGTATTTTAAAATTATCGGCTCATGCGCGGTATTTAACTTACGTAAAAGATATTACTTATATTATAACGTATTCAGAATTTAGATGAATGACTGTTGTTGAATTCTGTTGTTTTAGGTGTATGACCAAGTATTATGAAAGTTATTTTTGCCAGGAATTCTTCATTGCCAACTCCATTTAACCCCTCAAGCCTCTGTCATATTCTGTCAGATGGTCAGAGTATTTCAGCTTTGCAATAAAATCCAAATAAATTAAATATTTCTGAACGAAACTAAAAAAAAATGTTTTTAAAATGTAATGAAATATGCTTTAAAATTTTATTGCTATAAATAAATACGTAATTTAAAAAAAAATTTACTGCAAACATAAAAAATTTAAAAAACTTTTTTTTAACTAAAATAACTGATAACAAAAAAAAATTAAACACACACACATTTTATTAGCCAAATGTTTCAATAATGCTATTGTCACCAAAATTTTTGTGTCATTTCATCGAAAAATAATTAATAAAAAATTCACAAATTTTCATAAATTTTTATCAAATTGCAGGCTTTACAGTTTGTCAAATAAGAGTAGAAAATATATGAGGGCGCCACTGTTGATCAAATGGCAATACTAAACACATAACTCATGGTGTTAAAGTAAAGCTGTGTAACCTACATTTTTATAAAAAATTAAAGGCATAATAGTGGAAAAAATATTTTTTCATTGCAGTATAGATACCCGCCGATCTCAAAATTAGAATTGCGTATAGGTATATTATTATTATACCTTTGCAATTTTGTGTTAACATAATGAAGAATAACTATAATGTAATAAAATATAAAGCACAGTTTAGAAATTGCTCACATTTATAAAAAACTAGATAAAGTAGGTACCTAGCGTTGCCTGGGCTTTAGATCATGTCTCTAATTTTAGATCTGAATATATTTAACTCATTCAGATCTAAAAGTAGTGTAACTAAACTTACCATTAGTGATTCTTCCTTTATAAATCACCTTTTAATCAAATTCATGTCATGAAAAAAAAATGTTTTTTTAAATGTGGTTTACTGTGTTTTATACATCCAGTGTCATTGCACTTCAAAAAAATATTTGACAGTTAATTTGGTGTTGCCAGTCTACAAATTTAGTAGTTCAAGTTTTTATATTTTCTACTCTTATTTGACGGACTATACTTTGCTTTTGCAGACTTTGGTTTTATAGATGCGTACATTTTTCTTTGGTTAAAAAAGGTTTGAATATATAGCGTAGTGTTTTCTCTTTGTAACATTTTTTAGATCACATTTTTCACCATGACAGTAAGGGAGACACCACAATTTCTATGAGACCTGTATGAGCTGTTCCCAAAAGCAAACAAATTAGCCAGAGGGGTTAAGTGGGTTTATTGGGTTACGCCACTTTCTCGTCCTCGTTAAATATGTTATAAGCTGAATAAGTCCACAAGTTTATTGTTCACCTGAATTCCTCATATCCAAGATGGCCGTGTCCACATGCTTCCACGTGGCCCCAATGCCCAGGATATTGGTGTGGATCCCGTCATCCGTCGGCTTGGTGATGTACTGTGCAGAATTCAAGTACTGCCAGGCGCTGGGGGACGCTATCACATCCCCTGCTTTACATAGATACTCCGCTTTCTAGGGTTAGATAACATAAAAATCTGATGAGATAAGAATGTATGAAATACATAACGGAATTTTAGCTAAAGAAAATGTCTTCACTGATTTTCGGACTGCACCTACTAACGTCTTGTTCGCCAGCCTATTCTACAGGTGGGCGTAACCCGACAGTTGATCCGCCGACAGTCCGAAATGGTATTTACCAGAAAATATTGAAATATAAGAGACATGCTATCCACAGTTTTTTTTTTGAACACTGTTAAATACAGACTCGAGTGTAGGCGAGGTTATTTATAAATAATGCGCGTATTGGCGATATGGATATTTATTATAAGTAATGGCTATAAATACGTCCTAACTAACGTGTTGGCGGTTGGAAAAAGAGAGTGAGGAGAGGCCTGCATCTCCTTTTATATGCGGGATCACCTGTCTCGCTCTTGTATGGCCGGAAACAGGTGTGCCACCCTAAAACCTCTCTCACATCCTCCCCTACTTAAACGGGAGAATCCTGGCTACATAAGTGATACCTATAGCTACATATTTCATACAATATATTTTATATTTCATATTTCACATTTAAAAATTAACACATTACATTTAAAATTAACAAAACATTTGTTTTTGTTCTTTCTGTATCCCTTCTGTCCATTTCTGTCCATTTCGACTGTGAAGTGCTGTCACCTGGGCCGAAGCCTTCCTTGCCATGGGTTAGACCTGAAACATGGAGAAACAGAATTAGAGACACTTCTATTACGTAACATACCGGAGAGATCTAATTCGTCCGTCGACAATTCCAACGTGTCAGACGCGAATTCCTGGTTATCTTCCTCCTGCCATGAAACATGTAATTCCTTTAGCTGGTCTAAATGTCTTTTCCACACCATATTAGACTTGTTAATTTTTATGAAATATATTTTACTACCTTTTTTATCCACAATAACCCCAGGGACCCATAACCTATTACCCTGAGATCTGAAATCTCTAGTCATTACTTTCTGACCTATATTAAAACCTGATTTAACTCTACCCTTATATTGTCTTTTCTGATTGTTTTGGTTCTGAGTAACCTTTTTTATTACTTTGTTTCGTCGAGTAGAACCTGAACTACCCGTTCTATCCTCAATTTTCCTTGGAATCAGAGAGTCAAATACTGTTCTAATTTTTCTACCCATTAATAATACAGATGGCTCACATCCTGTTGTTGCGTGAACTGTATTCCTATAGTCTGCTAAAAAGTTACCTAACTTTTCTTTATAATCTGAAGGAAATCCATTATGTTTACAAATTTTTTTAAGGAAATTTTTACAAGTCTTTACTGTAGCTTCAGCTTGCCCGTTGCTACTAGGGTGATTGACTGGACTAGTGATATGTTCTATCCCATTTTTCTTACAAAAATTTTCAAAATCCTCAGAACAAAAACACGTACCATTATCACTAACTAAAGTTGCAGGAAAACCAAATTGCGAAAATAATCTATGAAGTATTTCGATATTTTCTTTTGAAGACAGACTGTTTACTTCCAGACACTCAATCCACTTTGAAGAAGAGTCTACCACCACTAAAAAATTTTTGTTATACAAACTACCATGATCAATATGTACCCTGAACCATACTTCAGGTTCATATGGCCACACTGCTAAAGAACTCTTTTGTGATTCTGGTTTAATTTCTAAACAATCTCTACAATTTTCCGTTATTTTCTCCAAATCTTGATTAATTTTTGGCCACCAGACAAAGCTTTTTGCAATACCTTTAGTCTTAAAAACCCCTAAATGAGATCTATGTAACATCTTTAAAACCTCTTGTCTTAAAGACTCAGGTACAACAACCCTATGTTGATATAAAACACACCCATTTATCAAAGACAATTCTAACCTTTTTTCCCAAAAAATTCTAATAAAGTTACCACTTTGTGCCTTTTTTACTGATGCTGGCCAACCTTCGATAAGAAAATTTTTTACTTGACCTAACACATCATCCTTTTCGGTTTCGCTTTTTATCACGTCTAAAGACAAATTAAACCCATTATTCTCGAAATAATTAATGTAATCAGACTCTATCTCATCTTCACAGCTAACCTTTTCAATCGGACACCTGCTCAGAAAGTCTGAACAATTATTTTTCGATTTTACATATTCAATTTTAAAATTAAACGAACCTAACATAATAGCATATCTCTGTAACCTTGACGCGGCAATCTTAGGTACTTCTTTATTTTCACCTAAAATTCTCACTAACGGCTGATTATCCACAGCTAAAATAAATTCTCTGCCGTACAAATATTGATAAAACTTCTTAATTCCAAAAATAATTGCTGTTGCTTCAATATCTAGAATAGAATAATTCTTTTCCGCTTTAGTTAAAGTTCTGCTTGCGAACCCGATCGGTCTTTCTACGCCATTTTGAAACCTATGAAGTAATGTTGCTGCTACCCCATTAAAACTACCATCTGTGACAAGTTTCACAGGTATATTTTCGTCAAAATGCGTTAAAATCCTATCCGAAGTTAATATTCTTTTAATTATCGCAAAACTATTTTCTTGTTCCGTACCCCATTGAAACTTAACATCTTTTTTAAGTAATTCGTATAATGGTGACAATATATTTGCCATATTTGGAATAAAATTACGATAATAACTAATCATACCTAATAAACTTCTTAAATTATTTAAATCACTAGGTGCTGGTGCATTTAAAATGGCTTCTTTATTCCGTTCACACGGTTGAATCCCTTGTTCACTTATTTTATAACCTAAAAACTCAATAACTTTTAAATTGAATTCACACTTGTCACTATTCACTGTTAGATTACAATGTTTCAACCTTTCTAACACGACACATACGTTTTTCTCTAAATCGTCTTCGTCTTCCCCTATCACGATAATATCATCCAAATAAAACGTCATGTTCTGTAATCCTGACAAACAATTTGCCATTGCCTTTGCAAATATAGCTGGCGCGGGAGATAACCCGTACACTAACCGCTTATACTGAAACAATCCTAAATGGGTATTGATTGTTGTAAAACGCCTACACTCCTTTTTTAAAACAAATTGACTATACGCCGATTTAAGATCGATTTTTGCAAAAACTTTCCCACCATTTACTTTCGTTAATAGCTCCTCTATCCTAGGTAATGGATATTTGTCAACTAATAACTGATTATTCACTGTCGATTTATAATCACCACATAATCTAATACTACCGTTTTTCTTAATTACTGGAACAATTGGACTTGCAAACTCACTAAACTGGACTTGTTCTATAATACCGTCTGACAGTAAACTATCTAACTCCCTTTCGACTTTTTCTTTCAAAGCGAACGGCATAACTCTGTGATTACGAAATATCGGAATAGCGGTCTCTTTTAAAGTTAAATTCACTTCGTACTTATTAAATTTTCCTAGTTTATCCGTAAAAACTTCCGGGAATTTTTTTACTAATCGCTGCTTCAAAGTATTCTGTTTTATACTGTTTACGATTCCGTTAATCCCGACGTTAAAAAGATTCATAAAATCACGCCCCACTATCGATAACGAAGCACTTGTGACAACAACAAATTTCAAATTGTGACACTGACCGTTAAATTCCACTTGTGGCGTAATTGTACCTACCACTTTCACGAGCGTATTGTCAAAACCCCGTAGACTAATGTCTTCGTGCACTAGCTTGATTCTACTGGATTTACTGAAATAACACTCCTTGGAAATTACGCAACAAGATGCTCCAGAATCTACCATGAATTTACTCTTGATCCCGTCTAGTGAAACTTCAATAAAAAATGGTTCGACACTATTAACTTCACCCAACTTTGTGTCCGACAACAAAGTATTCACACTCTTACGTGTTGAGGAACGCTTGCACTGTTTTGCGAGATGACCCTTCGTACTGCAAATTTTACATAAATAATTTTTATATCTACATTCCGTCGCGATGTGATTATTGTGACCACAAACGGTACAATTTTGTTTCACAGCGTTCGCTGGCGACTGTGACCGTGCCCTGTTGCTATGCCCGAAACGCTTCACGTCTCTGTCTTTCACACGCGAATTATTAAAAGAGAGTCGACCGGCCTTGAGCTGTACATTAGCGTAAACCGTATTATCAACTCGGGACTGCGCTTGAGTTGAAGCTACGAGGTCAATGCACTCGGCGACTTGTAAACATTTTTCGAACGAGTGTAATTCACCCTCGAGAAATAATTTTTCCCTTACCTTTCCTGGTTTACAACCCAAAACAAAGAAATCCCTTAAATTTACTGATAAACTATTCCCAAATTTGCAATTAGTAGAAAGAGACTTTAACCGCACTGCAAACTCACGGATTGATTCGTCATTTCTTTGTTTAGCACTGTAAAACTTAGATCTCTCTTCAAAAAAACATTTCGTTGAACAACAATACTCATCAAGTTTAGATATCAAATCTTCTAACTTAATATCTGTTACCTTTTTAGGAATGCACAAATTAACCAATAAGGAAAAACAATCATCTTTCAATGCATTCAGGAAAATAGCCCTTTTTTTTATCATCCGATGCAAACTTTTCATCATTCACGAGGAGAAATTGTCCGAGGCGGACCTTGAAGTTCTCCCAGTTCCCGTCACGCAAACTGAAGGACTCCAATCCTCGAGACTCCATGTTCCCAATGCCCAGAAGGTACCCAAATAGAGAGAAAGAAAACAGAAAAAACAAAAACTTCCCAATGAGGCTTCTTCTTCTGCCGTCTGCTCCCTGGACCCTGCTCCGGAAACTGCTCCTTGACCCTGTGAATTGATGGCTCCTTCCAGACCCGTCACACAGTAACACCGATGGCTACCCCAGATCACTCCTGCGACCTGGATCTCCGATCCTTGACCCTCAGAGATGTCGATTGACGCTGGACCTCCCGTGCTTCCCCCTTCCGAAAAGCTGGCTGGCTCCAGTGTCTTCTTGCACTTCACTCCTTGCAGTGAAGTGTTGGAATAATTTCGGTCCGGCCTTTCTTACCGACCCGAAATAATAATGTTACCGCGTATTTTTGCCAAATTTTTGTGCCAAATTTTTTTTGCGCGTCGATTCTTTTCGCGATATTTCTGCCGTATTGTGCAGAATCGTGTACCGTAGGCTGCGCCACTGTTAAATACAGACTCGAGTGTAGGCGAGGTTATTTATAAATAATGCGCGTATTGGCGATATGGATATTTATTATAAGTAATGGCTATAAATACGTCCTAACTAACGTGTTGGCGGTTGGAAAAAGAGAGTGAGGAGAGGCCTGCATCTCCTTTTATATGCGGGATCACCTGTCTCGCTCTTGTATGGCCGGAAACAGGTGTGCCACCCTAAAACCTCTCTCACAAACACCAAAACTTATATCACAATTTGAAAAAAAATTATAAAACTTTGGGAATTTTTGAGGTGACAGTAATGTTTATAATACATTTCGTTGCCTTAGTTCTTAATTGTCCAAACAACCAGTTTAGTTTTTTTTCAATCTCCACTTTAAAATTAAAAATAAAGTATTAAGATTGATAGTTAAGCCGCCGCTACCCGAATTTCTACCGATTTCTTGCATATTAAACATTTGAAGTTTTTAAGATCTTAAAAAAATGTGTGTTATTTTTGAAGATTATATCTATACCTACATTCCCCACGCCGAAACGCAAATAATATGAAATTCCCTAGATAGAAAAAAATTGCAAAATTTGCTCTGAAAATTATTATTTTCACGTTTGTTTCAGTTATTTTACAAGTTATATGTATGAAAAAATTCACAGCGTTTCTTTAAAAGCTATTTTAGACAGCCCCAAGAGATTTTTGCTCTATTTTAAACGAGTCATGTTTCATCAAACATTTTCACAATTTTCGCTTCAATTCTATCGTTTTAAATATTAGCGTGCTCTCTCCAACATTTGTAATTACATATCTTCTTTTTGAGTAGGGTTACGGCGCCTTAATCACTTAACTAAGAATTATTTAAACTAATAGGACCTTTACCTTTATGGAAATAGCTTTATCACACCTATCATAATGTTTCATTGAATAATAAAGAAAACCTTCTTCTTAATGATACGGACGTGTCGAAACCGGTCGCAAAAAAAATTAAAATGAAACTAACAAATGTACATCGAAAATTAAAACTTTTCAAAACAAAAACCTTCTCCTCCTGTAAAATTTTCTAATGGTCATTTGGACAATTAAGAACTAAGGCGACCATTTGTCTAATGAAATATGTACGAGTTTTTATTTTTATTTAATTATCAGTAATTTTAGTTAGAAAAAACGTAAGGTGAGCCAGTTTTAAACTTTTTTATGTTTTGATGTAAAAATTTTATATTTTCGTTATTTGTTTTTGGGGTGTTATGCCTTGTTGCGCTACCTCCTTTAGCCAACGTTTCGGACATCGTTGCAGTGTCCATCATCAGGGCAGATCCGGCAGATCCGGTAGATCTGGTAAAAATTTTATACTTCAAAAATTATGTGTATTTTGATTTGTAAAATTTGAAAGTGTCTTTTATCACCTTTTTAAAACAGTTTTTAGTTTTCAGATATGTTCAGAAATATTCCATTTATTTGAATTTTATTACTAAGCAGATATATTTTGACTCTGCCAAAATTTGTTCGAGGCCAGAGGGGTTTTAGAATGTATTTCATAGAATTTACAGAATTAAATTTTCAAAATTTTGTTCACTGGAAACCTTAGACAATTTCCCAACTACTAGAGAATTGACAAATATATAAATCATTATTTGTAGTAGGTATTGCTTATATTGGAAATTTATAAAGTTGCGATTATAATCGTGGTGATAATTATCGATTATATAAGTGATGATAATTATCACCAAACAAATTAGGTGTGAAGTAAATGAGTTTTTACCTTGACATCCCATACAGGTTGACCAACTACTGCATAGTGAGTGTTCTCTTTGTCCCCGATTAGACCAAAAAGCACCCGGCCAGCAGAAAGGGCAACTTTCACTAAAATAATTTAATGCAGATGGATAAAATATTTCAAATGTATGTAACAAAAAAAATTATGTAATAAAATAAAGATAATTTGAAAAAAAATTAAAAACTATCATTTTTTTTCAAATGTTTCTGGCTTACTAGGCCATTATTTCAAATTATGGAGAGAGGGAAGGTGAAGAAATGAGATGTTGAAAGGAAGGGAGGTAACTTTAGCCACTGGAGCCACCACGCAAAATAAATAAATTTGCCTTGATTGCTCGAGATTTCACAGAAGATCATTTTTTTAAATTTTCCGCAACATTAAAAAAAATCATATCTTCGAATTTCAACTTATTATAGTGCTGTTCCTCAATCAAAATTCTACTAATTATGGATATCATTCTCCTTTATCCAGAATGTCGAGACTAGTCAACACAAATCAAAGCATTGAATTTTTTGGTGTAAGCCTAAATGACTTTCGGCAGTTGTTACGCAATGTGGTTTTTTAAAGTCTTTTTAAATCCATATTCAAGCTACTTGTAGTTATCTTCTCTATGTACTTTTATATTATATGTATTTTGTCAATGCTCTTCATCTATATGTAATCTCCTTTCATTGTGATCTCTCTTTTTTTTTCTATTCGTGTTATTGATATATTGTTAATTGGACTAATTGTCCGTAAATAAATAAATAAATAAATAAATATAGACAATGAATTAACCTGAATTTTACCGTTAATCTCATATTTGTAGGATCTATAAAAAAAATATAAAAAAGTCATAAAGTTTAAAACCACGCGAATCCTGCGTGTTTGCTACTTTGAAACTGCCATGAGGGGTACTTAATTGAGTCAACGTAGAATATTTTCGATTTCTGTATGTTGTTTGTGGTATACTTGATAATGAAAGGTGCGTATCTATGGAAAAGGGACTTAATTTTAACAGTAAAGAGCTGATCAAAAATTCGGCGGGAAAAAAAATTTCAAAAATTTATTTTTAACATCGTCCTAAAATATCGATTTGCGACATCTGTGGTCATAATAGATAAAGCATTTCAATAGCTTCGTTTTAATAATTGGCTGGCCATGGAAATGTTTTAAATAATTACAATAAATGTTTTACGAATGGTACTAAAATCTGGTCCAATGTTGGACCGCTATCAATCATAGAAAAATAAAAGTGGTCCATTTTTCGACCATAATTGCTCCAGTGGATAAGACTTGATAGAAAAGAGAATATTTGTGTAGAGAAGGACTACCAATTTTTTTTTTATATATTAGCTCCACACAGGAGGCCCTGAGGAAAATAATTCCCCTCAGGG
This sequence comes from Limnephilus marmoratus, assembly GCA_917880885.1. Taxonomy (NCBI): domain Eukaryota; kingdom Metazoa; phylum Arthropoda; class Insecta; order Trichoptera; family Limnephilidae; genus Limnephilus; species Limnephilus marmoratus. The sequence goes on along the minus strand of OU862924.1, from coordinate 25,958,686 downwards.
CCTATGTCATCTCTAGGGATGCTGTGTGGAGGGTCTTTTTAGGAAAGGAAGGGAAGGAAGTTTTGGGAAGGAAAAGATATGAGGGATGGGTAGGAATCTGGTAGTCAGTGGGTTCAGGAGTGACGGACGTATGAATCCATCCCTCCCACTGTGGTGCAAGGCTGTTCAAGGATGTGCAAGGATGTTGTCACCAAACGTAGCAAACCACTTGGGGTGACCTATGGCTAAGGTGTTGGTTATTCAATAAATGGTTCCCGCGGCAGCGGTACCCAAACCCGCCTCCCATATTGAAAATAAATAAATCATTCCAATAAGTGAGGAAATTTATTTTTTGGGAAAATGGGGCGATTGTTGAAATCACAATTTTGATGAGATAGTCCTTTGTATTAAGTCAAAGCAGGCTAACTTGGTGGTTGGGCGTTTACACAATTCATAGCCACACTTACCTACATACATTTACATATATCATAGACTCTGTGCTTGTAGCTTGATTGTCACATATTCCATCCCTTTCATGTTCCTTTTTCCCATCGAATCCCATCCCTATGTACCTGTTATTTCGTTACCATAAAAAATCAGTTCGTCAATCGAAAATCGGCTCGCCGTGTAAGCATATAAATTTCCGCTCCCCTCATCCTCGAACTGAATACGCATACCGCAAGTATATAAGTGCATGAATAAACCAGTCAAAATAGCAGAGTGTCACATCACAAGTTACCACAGTAAGTCCCTTCCTTCCTTTCCTTTAAGTGCATTATTTCAACTTGTACAGTGGTCTTTCACACACCTATATTTCAAAACACATACAAGGTCCTTCGACATCCGCATTCACACAAAACACACATCACTTGGATTGACTAGCAATGTACCTATCTTTGAGGATGAAAAAAGTATGAGATAGGGGAATTTGGTTTATGAGGTTAACAATTAATAGGGTTAGGTGCTCGCCAAGAAAGAGCCGCTTCCAAATAGCAAATAAATAATTAGCTTTCAAAAGAAAATAATAATAATAATCTGATCTTGACATAAAAAAAATATTTAAGTATGTTATAAACATTGAGTTTGTATATCATCATTGGTATAGTTTGGCAAATAAGTGTAGAAATTAAATCAATTGGAACTAAATGTGTTCATTACTATGGCAACACCGAATTATATGACGTTTCCTATGGCTGTCATGTTAACGCGTGTTACGGTTGATTTATTGTCTTAAATCTGAGTAGAATATTGCTGATTTGATAATATTTTTATTCATTGTTTGCCTAAATTTAATTAAAATGAATAAATTATTACATAGTGATACAAGAGGGGTTATATTCTGCGTTTTTCAACGCTGCCTAGCCAAGTGTCACGCGAAGAAGCTTCTGTCCGATTTGGAAGATGTTTACAAACGAACTGCAGAAATGAATGGTACGTAGTATAGTTTGTTTAATAAATTTCATTAGTATTACAAGATTTATGCCAATTTTCGAGCGATAATAACCATTACAATCTGATTTGAGGTTATGTTAAAAAATTCGAATTTGACATTTCACTGTCTATGCGGCCACAGGAAAAAGGGAATAACTCAATAAAAAAATAATAATATGCAACTTCTTTAAACTCATAGAAAAGTTAATTTTTTCTCGTTTTCTCTTTTTTTCTTTCTAAGTGAATATTATCTAGTGTGTGTTTTTAAAACTACCTTCAATAATAATAATTTTAATGATGTTTTTCACACACAGGTAAATCTGAAACAACGGTAAGACGAATCGTCAAAGAAGGGGAAAAGGCAGATGGAAAATTTGAAACACCGGGAAAATGGAAAATGGGCATAATAATAATATGTAATAGCATAAGTGCTGATGATTGGAAAAATTGTTGCAAACACGTGATGAAAATTGAGGCAGAATATTATGCACGAGGCAGTACTATATATGATGATATCGATGAACTGCGTTTAGATGAAGATGAAGTTACGGAAGAAGAAGAATCACACGAGGACAAAGACAATAATTACATGTCGGGTGTTGAATTAATAGACTTAAATTTTTAAGTACCTACGTTTTTATATCGAAATAAACACCCACTTAAAACTTGTTTTGTTTTATTTTGCTTCTATTAAATTAGTTTTTTGTGCAAATTTTTTGAAAATACAAATACGCTATGAAATATGCATTTTGCCAGAAGTGTTTTTTTAAAACATACATTCTTTGTCTTATGAGCCATCTTGGTGTTGCCATTTAAAACTAGAAAACGATCGCAGCGCCATCATTTATTTTCTACACTTTCTTGCCAAACTGTACATTCGTTTGTTAAACTATGTAGGCGAGGAATTGGTGAGTTTGCTACATAATTTGTTATGAATGGTGACATTGAAATAGGCCCTTATGCCTGGTGTGTCGAGTAGGTACTTTTAAATTGACTAGTATCTAAAGTTGGTCAATGTACAAAATGCATTATGGTTAATATTTGTAGAACTCTGTGTATTTATTTCAGATATCTACCTCTTAAAACAACATCCACGTCTGTTGCAAATGTGCCGTAATCCCGCTGGATGACCAGGGCACAGTCGATGGCCGTGTGCACTGCATTGTGCATGGGTATGGTGGAGGTGCTCTTCCACATGGCGAGGAAGGCGTCTCCGGAGAACTTCAGCAGGTCGCCATCGTGCGAGAGGATCTCTTGTACCATGGCTCCGATGTACGAGTTGAGGATCTGCGTCATCTTCGATGTGCCATCTTTACCTGTCTCAGTATACTTCTCGCAGAGCTCAGTGAAACCTACAAATGATGCATTAATTGCTTAACAGAAATTCCCAAGAAGTGTGATCTATGATGATTTGAAAGAAAACTGATGACACCAATTTCAAAACAGGCTGGTCAATGAAATTATTGATTTTCTGGTGAAGAAAGAAATTTGATTTTTAAAAATTGATGAATTTCACATAAAGCAAGACATGAATGATCTTATTTCAGGCACATCTCATTAATTATAATTTTTCTTTAATTTTTACAATCACCATGAAAAGCTGCGAAATGGTGGGAGGCGTCTACTAATATCTACAGGAATTCCAAAAACTGAAAAAAATCTAACTAATATCTATGAGAACCAAAGTGTTGACGAATATCTATAGCTCAAACGGTTGACTAATATCTATGAGAACCAAAGTGTTGACGAATATCTACAGCTCAAACTGCTGATAATATCTATGAGAACCATAGTGTTGACGAATATCTACAGCACTGGCAGAGATTGGATTTGCAATTATGTATAGCATATTGGAATAACGTAATATTGCGTATGCAGTTTAAAAAACTTAATTTATGTAAGTATGTATGTAAAAATCGGTAATATCGGACTATTGGACACATTTAGCTGATTAGTCCCACCTACGCTCTGTTGTAGATATTAGTCAACACTGGGACCGTTATAGATATTCGTCCGACCTTAGCTCTGTAGATATTAGTCAACACTCTGAAGTTCGTAGATATTAGTTCAAAATATGAGCTGTAGATATTCGTCCGACATACAGGCTGTAGATATTAGTATCTGGAGTCAAATGGTGGAGGACTTAGCATAAGGCGGCCCCTAGACGATCAATTATATTGCTCAATATTACGAATTGAGCAATATTATTGACCGTTTAGGGTTAATATTGAAGATTGCTCAATGATTGAACCTAAGTTTGAGCGATTTTAATTTTAAGGCGGCCCCTAGACGCTACAATAACATTGTACAATATATTGTACAATGTTATTGTATGTATTGTACAATGTTATTGTATGTATATATTGTACAATGTTATCATATCGTCTAGGGGCCGCCTTAAACATGCAACACCTGGAAATGAAACAAAAGCTTTGGACCATTGGACCACAATCACTACTGAAAAATTTGGTGTAGGCATAATAAGCCAAATATCCATTTTCCTTCAGTGGAATAATAAACACTACGTAGAATATAGTTTTATTACTAAAATAATTTGGGCAAAATCATACCTGATACGTCAGCAAACATCAAAGCTGCATTGTACTCCCTCACAGAGTAATCAGAAAAGTTGTAGATTATTTCATCAGGTACCAAAGAAGCCATTGTCTTTGCCTTTTTATATTCAATAGTTGATATTTTGTGTTCTACATGTTGGCTTCTGATTTGACTGGAAAATATTATCAATTTTGTTTTCGTCACACTTTTGAATAATTTTACCAAAGGTTCATCTGTTTTTCTTCAGCTCTTTATATTTTTTGATCATTATTGAAGAAACAATATCAAGAAATTTCAAATAATATAATAAAATTTAAAACATTGATAGAAAAGAAAAAGAGTTTTGTGTGTCAGAATGGAACAAATTTATAACGGATTTTATTACCTTATTTTTTTTTGTAAATCCAGCCTTTTATTATCAAAATTTTTCTTTGAATTGTAATCCTGCGCAAACGATGTTGATTTTTGGTAATTCTTCGATCTAATCGACATTAAAATGTCCTCATTGTGAATATCTTTTTTATGAATGTAACGAAGTATTTTGAATTTTTTTGATTCACCTAATTTATCGCTTACCCCAAAATACCTAGACATTTTTATATTAGATATATTTCTATTCAATGTCGAGTTGAATAAGGTTATTGCCTTTCACCATAAAAATTCAGGGAGATTTGTAAAAAATAAAGTCAATAACCTTTACCATACAATCTTGTATTTTTATTTGAAAATCGTTTTCTGGTAGAACATTTTAACTAATTTAAATTGATTTAAGTACTTACCTACTTACAATCTACCTATTGACTAAATACAATAATATTATTTTTATAATAAAAACACATATAAATTTGTTGCAGACCACTTTAATTTTATAAACACTCTACCGGTTTCAGAAGCACCCTTCCTTCGTCAGGAGAATATTATAACTAAAGACCGGATTATATGCAAATGCATATTTGCATATGCATTTGCATATTTAGACCCTTTTCAGCGGTAGATGTATATTTTAGCAAAAAAATTGAGATCCTGCATATTTACGCTCGATCTCGTTCAGATGCCTCATATAGTTACACTATAAACGTCAGATAGCTAAGTGCACATAAACATTTTGAGGCCATCCTTCGATAGTGCCGAGGCTTTGGCAGTTTTCCAGTGCAAAGAAGCGTTTGACGATGCTAGTATTAAAAAAAAACCTAGCTATGATTAGCACTCATTTCGCCTATGTAGGTACTGCAAGTATAAAAACCTTGAAACTCGTGGATTGGCATTGATTCAATCTATTCAGGTTAGGAAGAAAATTCGCCTTATGAATTCCTCCTTGCCAAAGCTATTCCCGAGTAAACGCAAAGAAAAGTTTGAAAACTTACTGAACAATAACCCAGGGTTTGAACCCTTGTGCCAAATTGATAGCTTCATCAACAGGGCAGGTGAAATTTTGCCTGGCACAATAAGTTCAAAAATCGCACCCAAATTTAAATTCTGTCCAGTCACATCAGTAGACGTAGAATGCTCCTTTTCCGCTTACAAAAATATATTAAGCGATCGTGGACACAATTTGTCTTCAGAACATTTAGAACAGTACTTAGTCGTAAACGTTTATAAAGGTAAATTGTAAATTTCATTGTTAAATACATTTTGTAATTCATATTTTCGAAAATACGATTGTTATCTTTGAGAACTAATAGCTTACTAAAAAAAATATTAAAAAATACGGCTTCCTGTATTATTTCATGTTGCATATTTTGGCCCTTTTTATGGATTTTCGTGCATATTTTAGCTATTTTTATTGCATATTTGCATGCATATTTTGGGCTGTTTTTGTTGCATATAATCCGGTCTTTAATTATAACTAAACTATAATACAGAATGTTGACAGATATACAAATTTTAGGTGTTTGAGTGGGAGGTAAGCAAAGGGGTGGGGGTAATTGCGGGATTTCCGGAAAGAACAGAGCGCTCTGTAACATGTTTTTCTTTATTTAGATAAAAAAAATTAGGGAATTAAAATCTTCCAAGTTGGCAATCCTTTTCATTCTCGAAATCTCTTGTTTTATTACCGCAAACGCGATTAAAACAAGAAAAAAGGTATTAAAGTGACTTTCCAGTACATTGCGCAACTTAATTGTGACTTTCAGGTAAAAATTGTCACTTGGGCGTTACGTAACGTTTAGAGGAGGGGGAGGGGAGGGTATGGAAAAACGTTACAGTGGGTTACATGGGGGGGAGAAGGGGTCAAAAATCTTCAAAAATTGCGTTACGTAATACTTGAACGACCCCCAATATGGTTGTTCCGAAAAGCAAACAAATTAACCTGACGGCTTAATTTAGGTAATTCTATAATAACTATTCCATACTCGATCTGCATTTAAAAACAAATTATCCATTATGTTTTATTTATAATATCTAACAAATTCTGACGAAATTACTCCCCCTGCCCCCCAGTTCCCCATCACTTTTTTTTTAAATTCCTTGCCGCAAACAAGCCGTGAGCCCGCATGTAAAAAATATATTGTATCGGAATTTGCTGTAACAATATAATATTATTTGAGTTATGCTCGATTTTTTACTATTTCTTTTTCCATTTTGCTTTACTTAATGATTTACTCTGGGGAAACGGATATGACGTCCGGTTAAAAGGTATATATAAAAAAATAGTAATTAATATCTGAATGTTAACGGAAGGGGCAAAACGAATACTTAGAGATGTGATCACTCCGCAATATACAGGCAGCGCCGGATCTGCCATACGTTCAAAAACGTGCAAAAACCTGGCGCCAACTCCGAAGGGGCGCCGTGAGAAAATAAATATTGTATTAAAATTTAGTTATAATATTCCCTGAATCTTTTAAAAATTACCCATAGTACGAAATAATTATTACGCTCTAGCAACACTTTCCAAAGAAACAGAATGCGCACGCATCAGGTTGGTATCAACGGCTTACGAATTTATAGTCAGTTACAGATTTTTTTTACAAATTCCATATATTTAGTTTAAACGTAAGATCTATTTTTCCATACATCTTTTACCGTCTTTTACGACGAATAGGTGTGATCCAAATTCAATAACCAATCATAGCGCTGTATTTTTGTTCGTAAGCCGTTGATACCATACGTCAGTGTTTAGTGTTTGTTCGCTCAACACAGGGGAAATGCAACGTACAAATTTGAGGTTATATTCTTATTATCACTGCTCACTGTCTCTCGCCGGGACTGCCTGTTGCTAGTCAGAAGCTGTAGATGCTATTCTTGTGTTGTACGTTGCCATGAGAACATATTTGTATTTGCTTTTTCTAATATTCGCGTAGGGTATATAGGCAGTAAATCACAAGAATGTCTAATGGACCTAGTTCAGCGAAACCACCCGCATTGTCTCGTAACCTATATTTTAAATCATGGTACAGGCGCAAACAAACAATTCGTTGTATTATTTTAAAGCACAACTTGCAAAGAGTTTTTCCTAAAATAATTAAAATAGCACCATAATTTATGTTTACCCAATAGATTCAGAGAGTATAGGGCTCCTGGCGATCCTCTCTTTAAAAAAAACGAGTGTGAGAGCTACCGCCAGGTCACTTAGAAAAGTTACACCCTTTATATGTCTTGATTTTATTTGATAAATTAGTGTAAAAAAAATAACAATTACATAAAAAAAATAAAAAAATTGGGGTGAACGAATTTTTAATCAAAATAAAAATGTAGGGGGGGGGGCGCCATCGGTACCTACTGCACAGGGCGCCAGATTTCTTAGATCCGGCCCTGTATACAGGGAACTCTAGTGACCCAGTTCAGGTATAGTTTGGCAAGAAAGTGTAGAAATTAAATCAATTGGAACTAAACGTGTTCATTACAGGGGCAACACCGAATTATATGACGTTTCCTATGGCTGTCATGTTACCGCGTGTTACGGTTGATTTATTGTTTTAAATCTGAGTAGAATATCGCTGATTTGATAATATTTTTATTCATTGTTTGCCTGAATTTAATTAAAATGAATAAATTATTACATAGTGATACAAGAGGAGTTATATTCTGCGTTTTTCAACGCTGCCTAGCCGAGTATCACGCGAAGAAGCTTCTGTTAGTTTAGAAGATGTTTACAAACGAACTGCAGAAATGACTGGTACGTAGTATAATTTGTTTAATAAATTTCATTAGTATTACAAGATTTATGCCAATTTTCGAGCGATAATAACCATTACAATCGTTTTGAGGTTATGGTAAAAAAATCCGATTTTGACCCTTCATTTTGACAGTTAATATGCGGCCACAGGAAAAAGGGAATAACTCAATAAAAAAAAATTATATTAAACTCGTAGAAAAGTTACTTTTTTCTCGTTTTCTCTTTCTTTCTTTCCAAGTGAATATTATCTAGTGTGTATTTTTAACCCGGCGGTACTCGCTAGGTATTTACGAACATGAACACTCGCTACCGGGTAATTAATACCACAGAGTTTAATTGCCGTTATTTTCAAAAATACGCTTGAGTTTCAATGTTTGACAATGTATTTGTGTTTTTGGTACTATTGTTCATAAATAAAACTACAAATGCAAGTTTTAATGTTTATTTATTGGTATTTGAGTTTATCCTAAAAAATAATCAAAAAATCATTTTTTTCTTAGTACCTAATCTTACAAAAATCAACAATAATATTTTTTTTTTCTTACAAATTTTGCAAAATTGAGAACGGTATCGAAAATAAACTAGATACACTCCTAAAATACTAAAAAATAATGATACCTCTATACTGAGTGAACATTGAGATAATCAACACTAAACAAACTGTTTCAAATATTTTGCTAAAAACGAAACTACTTCACTCTATCATAGCAATCCTCACATATTGGGGTTGTATGCTCGCGGCATATCTTTTTGGAGCACAATTCGCAAACCAACATCTGAATCTGAAGGTAGACGGTCAAAAACATTTTCTGAATTTGAGGGCGCGGCTGAACTATCAGCTTCCTGTTCAGTTTCACTTTCGTGTTCACTATTCTCATCAAAATCTTCTATTTCTGACACATTTTCTTCTCGGCTGTCTTCTTCTTGAAGCAGCTCTTCTATTGTACTATCACTCTGAGGAATACTCATTTTATTACAGCTCGAAAACAAAAAACATAGTTCTAAAAATTTCGAAAAATAATGGAACAAGGATCATCGCTACCGGGTATTTTTCACCCATTCTCACTTTACACGTCTGTCATTAACAAGCGCCTTGCGTGAACTGACCCCCCCGTGGGGTGAGGATGTGTGAACTATCGGTTTGAAGGTACTTAGAATCTTGGGTTGCCAGAACGCGTAGAAAAAAAAATACAACCAATTTTTTGTACTCTGTGGTATTTTTTACCCGGTAGCGAGTATCGCCGGGTTAAAACTCCCTTCTATAATAATAATTTTAATGATTTTTCACACACAGGTAAATCTGAATCTACGGTAAGATGAATCGTCAAGGAAGGGGAAAAGGCAGATGGAAAATTTGAAACAGCGGGAAAACGGAAAATGGGCATTATGTAATAGCATAAGTGCTGATGATTGGAAAAATTGTTGCAAACAAGTGATGAAAATTGAGGCAGAATATTATGCACGAGGCAGTACTATATATGATGATATCGATGAACTGCGTTTAGATGAAGATGAAGATACGGAAGAAGAAGAATCACACGAGGACAAAGACAATAATTACATGTCGGGTGTTGAATTAATAGACTTAAATTTTTAAGTACCTACGTTTTTATATCGAAATAAACACCCACTTAAAACTTGTTTTGTTTTATTTTGCTTCTATTAAATTAGTTTTTTGTGCAAATTTTTTGAAAATACAAATACGCTATGAAATATGCATTTTGCCAGAAGTGTTTTTTTAAAACATACATTCTTTGTCTTATGAGCCATCTTGGTGTTGCCATTTAAAACTAGAAAACGATCGCAGCGCCATCATTTATTTTCTACACTTTCTTGCCAAACTGTACATAATCACGTGAAATATTTTAATAAATTAAATTATTCAGTAATACAAGCTCGTAGGGGATTAGAGCTGGCAACATGGTATCGCATCTACATACATAAGTACACACCTGATGATGGACACTGTAATGCTGTCCGAAATTTTGCTAAAGAAGGAAGGTAGCGCAACATGGCATAACACCCAAAAATTAAATCTCGATAATTAAAAAATTATCAAAAACTGAATATAAGTTTGACATTTTGCAGTTTTTTTTTTTTTTTTTTTTTTTTTTTTTAAGTTTCTTTATTCTTTGAAATTATTTGTTACATGGATTGGGGATTTTTCGACCACCATACTAGGCATATGCCTGTGTTGTGGTAGTCGATTTTCATATACAGTATATTAACAGATGCAATATAAAGAAATATAACAAAATAAAATAAAAATATTTAAATATACGTATTATATAAAATAATATTAAAGAAATTTAAAGAATACAAATGAATGTAAATGACTAAAGAGTATGGAAACAATAAATGACTATAGAGTATAAAAGAGTATGAAAGAATATAGTAGAATATAAAAATATTATGAAAAGTATAGAACATAGAAAGCAATACATGAAAGAATATAAAAATGATATAATTATAAAATAAATGAAGTTGAAGTAGTAAATAAGAAATGATAACGATTATAATGAAGATCTGTGTGTACGTGGTTATATTGGTAGGTACATTATTTCAAACCAAATTTTGTACAAATAAGTTTTGCATCAAGTTTATGTTTTGAGTCCGGCGAATTACACTGGTCACTAGAGTAAATTATTATTGTTACAGTGGTTTTCTGGTGGCACGGGGCTCTGAGTACATAAACATGTAGATGTAGGCACTAGTACACAGTGGTGCCAAACAGTTTTAGAGAATTAGTTTTTAAAAGTATTTAAACTTTTGGCTATTTGTATTTTAGTGATTACAACCAAAAAAAAAAAAAAAAAAATATTATTAGCGGTATATAAACCGATATCAATTTTATTTACAAAAATAACTAAAAACTTTAAAAAAAAAGCAAATTCGCTTAACTAAAGCGCTGGTGTAATAAAAACAAAAGAATACTTAGAGTGGAAAGGGTTAAGCAATGATTTTCTTCTCCCACATTTTATAAAAAAAGTTGAAAGCTTTATTATATTTTCACAATGAAAATAAAATGATGCTATCCTCCAGATAAATGAAGTAATAATGACATATTATATTTTACAAATATCAATAATTTGCAGATGATGTTTCCACAATGGCAAAACACATTTTCACAGAAAAAATAAGTATGTATGCACGAGAAGAGGACAACAAGTTAAATAATAATTAAGAAATATTTTTCCTTAACAAGTGGAAAAAAAATTAAATATTTTAGTGTTCTAGTACTTAGAAGTATTTTTTATGATTCGATATATCATTTTATCGAGTCAAATGCAGTTTAGCTGCTAGCATTTTGCAAAAGCGGTTTAGGCAAAAGTTGACCTTCATAAAAGGATTAAATATCTATCCCTGTTCTAGCAGAAAATATCAGAAAACGATAATGTAATGCTAAGGCAAAAATTAAATTTGAATTACGGATAATGACACGTGACCTTTGTTTCCCACCAAGCTTGTATTTAAATAAATCAAAGTTTGGCAATGACATAATTCTCTTTAAATAAATTTTCTAAAGAAATTCTTTAAAAAACTGTCGACCCTTTACGGATATCCATATTTGGACACCAGTTGCAAAGTGAGTAAGTGTACTAGATTTTTTAATGTTGTTATTTAGTTCGTTGTATATTTTAGGTGCGATGTATGAGTATTGCCTTTGTGAAAAAGTTGTTTTTGTTGTAGGGATTGTGCATTTTGCATGAGTTGAGTAACGAGTATGTATATCTTTTTGTGTGGATTTTATCAAACCATTTTTCCAGATATGGATGAGAACTATCTTAATGTACAATTGGCGAATGTCTAAGACAGCTAGTTTTTTGAAAAGTGGCTCTGATGGATGAGAAGGGGAACATTTGAAGATGATCCTTAACAAAAGTTTTTGAATGGTCACTAGAGGGTAGAGAATGGATGCTGCACAACCTCCCCATCCTATAATGCCGTATGTTGCTATAGATTGAAACAGAGCAAAATAAACACTTCTGAGTGTTTTCATGTCAAGGATTGATCGAATAGAATAAAAAATATAGCATAACTTACGGAGTCTCTTTGTTATGGAGTTGATTTGGGCCTCCCAGCGTAAATGGTTATCTATAATGACCCCTAGGTATTTTATTTCATTAGTAGGTTTGATAATTGGGCATGAACAGCTGTTTGAAAGAGATAGTGAGGGATTATCTAGATTTTGTGGGCAAGTGTGAATGATTAGTTTAGGAAGGTTTTCTGGGAGAGTGAATTTTCGGATTGAGAAATGCATATATTGTGTTTTTTGAATATTTAGGGTGAGGAGGTTAGAGTCTAGCCATTTTTTAATTTTGCTCAGTCCAGAATTTGCTTTCTCGATTGTTATTTTCCATATTTTACTTGTAAATATGATAACAGTGTCATCAGCGAAAGATATTATATTACCTTCAATATCCAAATTCAGTAAGGAGTTCATATAAATGAGAAATAAGAGCGGGCCTAGAACACTCCCTTGGGGCACGCCATAGGAGATAGGTAAGCATTTACTCCTATATTCTTGATTAGAGTGGATGACGGTTGTTTGTGATCTCTGTGTGAGGTAGTTTTTAAACCATTTCAGAGCAGTACCTTCTATCCCAATCTGTTGGAGTTTTTTTAAAAGAATGTGGTGGGAAATAGTATCGAAGGCTTTAGACAGATCTAGAAAGACAGCAAGAGGTTTATTGCCTTTATCTAGGTTATCTGATATCAGTTTGGTAAAGGTTGCAATTGCATCAGCAGTACTGCAATCTTTACGAAAACCGTATTGGTTTTTTGAAAGAATTTTATTGTCCTCGAGGAATTTGAGGAGCCTTTGTTTTACTACTTTTTCAAAAATTTTGGATATAGTGCTCAATAACGATATAGGCCTGTAATTATTTAGGGAAGATCTGTCACCTGATTTGAAAATAGGGATGATAGAGGCATGTTTAAGTGATTTTGGGAATATTCCGGATTGGAGGCTTAAGTTTATAATATGTTTGAGAGGGCTGGCAATAAGTGTTTTTAAATGTTTAGCGAGTTTAGAAGAGATTTTATCTACTCCTGTTGAATGGCTATTTTTTAATGATGTGATGATTTCTATAATTTCCAGTTCTGTGGTAGAAGTGAAAACAAATGGAGTATAACTCAGATGAGACAGGGATATTTTGTTCGCTAGGTCATGTTCCGAAACATTATTTCTAGTTAAGATATTATTAGAAAGGCTAGACCCGACTGAGGTGAAAAATTGATTGAAATGGTCTGCGATTTTTACGGAGTCATTGCGTGTATTTGTTAGTGATCGGCCTTCAATGTTTATCTTATTGATGGGTGAATTCGTTTGCCTAGTATAGGTTATGTCCTTGATAATACTCCATATTTTTTTCTTGTCGTTTTCAGCGTTTATGATTTGTTTTTTATAGTAATCTTCTCTGGCCTTTGAAGTAATTTTCTTGCAAACATTTCTGTATTTCTTGTAAAATATGTGGGATTCATGGTCGTTGGGATTTTTTTTACAGAGTGCGTGGAGTTTATCACGCTTACGTATAGAATGAAGAATACCAACAGTTATCCAAGGTTTGAGTTTCGTGTCATAATGTTTTGTTTTGTCTGTTGTGTTGGATGTAGCGTTGGTTAGGTGGTTCTGAAGTGTTTGGACAAAAGATTCACAGGCTAAATTAGGATCATTTTGTTCGTAAAGATTCGACCAATTTTCTTGTGAGACCAGCTCAAAAAGTGTGGTATATGATATTTTATTTTGTGGAATTTCGTGCGGTTGTGGTTTATGTACTTTGTGAGAAAGGGAAGTTATGGTAGCGTAGTGGTCTGTGACGGTACATTGATATACAAGAGATATAGTTTTTAATTTACATTTTGAAAAAACGTGATCAATGCAACTTACAGACGAGCCAGATACTCTGGTGGGTGCTGTGATGGCTGGGATAAAACCTTGAAAAGTTAGCAGATTTATGTAATCATTGGCTTGAGGATGCATGGAATTAATTATATTTATATTAAGGTCCCCAATAATAAGGAGATTATCACAATCAGTTACACAAGATAAAATTTGGTTTAGTGAATTTAAAAAAGGGGTTATGTTAGATGTGGCTGGTGATCGATAAATTGAAAATATGGTTACGTGTTTATCTATAACAATTTTGAGACAGTTGGATTGGTTGATTATAATTTCGTTTACTGTGTGAGGTATGTGATTTTTTATATATATAATAACACCATCATTTTGGGTTATGTTATTCTGTGTGTTGTAGTGGGTGTAGTTTATTATGTTTTTGGGAAGGTAATTTTCATTGATCCAGCATTCACTCAAAATGATTATGTCAAAGTTGGAGTTCAGGTCCGTGAGAACTATCAATAATTCGTTAAAATTACGGTTTATGCTTCTAATATTCATTGAGAAGATTTTTAAGGCTGATTGAGATAATGTTTGTTGAACTTCTAGATTACTGTTTGTTTCTTTACATTGAATTGGCGTCAAATTATCCAATAGATCAGCTATTTCTTCCATTTAAAATGTTTGTAACCTAACAGAATCAGTTGCATTAAATATATAAATGGTTTAGACACATCGCATAAAAATAGTATCTTTGTGCTAGAAACATATAATAATATTTTACTGCTTTTTATAAAAGAAAAATAGGAAAAATTTAAAAGTATATGAAGGTAAGTTTTGTAGTTGAAGGAGCTTTGTTTATAAGTTGGTGAGTGAGGGAGATAAAAGATGCTTATTTTTGTCATTAACAATAATGACAGGAGTTCCAATTTCTTTTCGGATATATACTTGACCACCTCTGGTCCAAACAAATTTGAAAAGGTTTTCGCGTTTAGCCTTGCGAGCAAGAAACCATAGGTGCTTCGCCTGAAATGTCAGGTGTTCGGAAATGTATATAGGGGAGCTTGGTCCTGCCAATCCGATAAGGGTGGTGTTTAGTTTGCCTTCTCGATTTTCAGCTTGCTTGTTGAACCTTTTTACTTCTTCCAGGAAATCATCTCGGTAGATAGTGGATTTGAATTTTATTAAGATGGGCCTGCATTTATCTTTGGAGACTTTTAGTGTGGTGCGGTACGCTGAATCAATATTGGTAGAATCGTTTGAGCTAATGATTTTTTTAATATTGAATAAAATATTATTTAGGTTTTCCCCGCTGGTTTCAGGGATTCCTCTAATCTCCAAATTTCTTGATCTGCTTTGTCTATCAATCTGTTCCATGTGGTTTTCAATAGCTTCAAGTCTCGCTTCGAGGTTATTGTTCTTTTTTTCAAGTATTTTGTTTTTATCTTCAAGGTCGTGAACACGAAGTAAAATCTCCTGGTATTGTTTACTCATTGTTTCCAGAGTTGCTAGAATTTGAGTGTTTTGTTGCATTACTACTTGTGAGTTATCAGGCTCACACGCTCTTACCGAAGTGCAATACATCAGATTCGGATGTATTGCACTTCGGTAAGAGCGTGTGTGTGTGAGATTAGCGCTCGCTGTTGACAGATTGAAATTATTGTGATAATTATTTTTTTTTTATTTTTTTATTTCGATTTATTTACCAGTTGTTCGTCTTGGCACTAAAACTTTTCACACACTCGAGTACTGCCGTACACCGTAGATACTAGTCTAGTAGACAAAATAACTAAAATGAGTTTTTACTGATGTTTATTGGTATTATACTTGGAACGAAAAAAATACGTGTTTACTGTGGTTAATACTTGTGGGTAATTTTTGGGTTTTGACAAAGATTGGAGTTCAGAAAAAACGTTTTTTTCATTAACAATATACCAAAAAAATCATAACTACCCTACTTGAAGCAAGGTATTAAGTATTGAGACTAGCCTCCGTACACGACGCTACTTACAAGCTACTCGAGCCTCATGCTCGTAAGCACCTGCAATACAATTTTGCTGGTGTTCGTACACGGCGCTACGCGGCGGCTGTCAGTTTGAAGTCAATTTCACACTACCAACGGCAGCGCCGGATCTGCCATACGTTCAAAAACGTGCAAAAAACCTGGCGCCAACTCCGAAGGGGCGCCGTGAGAAAATAAATATTGTATTAAAATTTAGTTATAATATTCCCTGAATCGTTTAAAAATTACCCATAGTACGAAATAATTATTACGCTCTAGCAACACTTTCCAAAGATACAGACTGCGCATGCATCTGGTCTGAATTCAACGAAATTCAACGATTTACGAATTTATAGTCAGTTACAGAATTTTTTTACAAATTCCATATATTTAGTTTAAACGTAAGATCTATTTTTCCATATATCTTTTACTGTCTTTTACGACGAATGAGTCCGATCCAAATTCATTAACCAATCACAGCGCCGTACTTTTATTCAAGTGAACAAACAAACCGACGGCGCCTTTCAAAGTGCTTTTGTACGATTTAAGTCTCTAGGAGAATGTGGTTAAAGACCATTTTCTTATGAAATCTTCAGTAAATTTAAAATTCCATTAGCATAAACATCGCACGGTTTGCAAGGTTGCAACTTGTTAACAGTTTCATCATTGTTTTGACAGTTGAAGTTCCTTAAATGTACCTATAATTAATTTCTATTAGATTTGTTATTTTTCAGTCAGTAATAATCAGTGTAAGCGTCTTTCGTAAGCCGTTGATATCATAGATACGTTCGTGTTTGTTCGCTCAACACAGAACACAGGGGAAATGGAAATGCAAGGTACAAATTTGAGGTTATATTTTTAATATAACTACATTTCTATTGGTTGTTAGAGGTTGTGGATTGTGGATTACAATGAATAGAACAATAATTAAAAAAACTTTCAGGCTCGCAGAATCTAAAACTTAGAATTAAAGAGCATAATGACATAAAAAACTCGTTTCCATTGGGAATTTTTTAATTCCAATTTCTCCAGCACCGATAAAAAATGATGTCCCGCGCAATGACGTTACAATGGTCCCGAGCACATCTAAACAGATATCTATCGCACAAATTCCTCCGGTCGAATTATTAGAAGATAAAAATAACGTTACTGATAGCAGTTTAAATTTAATTCTGTTTTCAGAGCTTGAATTGAAAGATCCCGGATGCTGGCCAAAGTTATCTCAAAATTCCATTAGTTTATTAGTTCAGGAAGGTCCTGTACAATTGAAAGGTTTTGATTTTCCTATTACGAACAAGCGTAAATTTAATACTAAGTAGGTATTATTACAAGAAACTGCCTAATGGAGAAGAATTACATAGATCGTGGCTTATTTATTCGAAAACTTTAGATAGGGTTACACCCTTTATGTCTTGATTTTATTTGATAAATTAGTGTAAAAAAAAAAATTAAATTAAAAAAAAAATTGGGGTAAACGAATTTTTAATCAAAATAAAAATGTAGGGGGGGGGGGGCGCCATCGGTACCTACTGCACAGGGCGCTAGATTTCGTAGATCCGGCCCTGACCAACGGTGCTAGTAGCACGCTACGCGTTGCATCATCTGTGTCTACTACTATTAGTTTGACATTTGACAGAAATGGTGTCTGAACATGAAAGTAATATTAGATTGGTTCTGGAAATGGAAAAAAATGTGTGTTTATATAACTATACTTTACCAGAACACGTAATACACGATTTAGTGAAGAAGACATGTATTGATGTTGGAAAAAAGTCATTTGACAGCGCTTGATATTGTGTTACATCCACGACTGCACGTGAAAAATGATCAAGATCAGTATATATCGGGTAGCGCCGTGTACGGAAACCAGCATTAAAGAGTGCTATAACTGCAGGGTACTTGTGGTTGTGTCACAATCAGTTTGTAAGTATCTCCATGAACGGAGGGCCTGAGTGTTAAATTTACTGTATCACAAAGGTTAAAGTTACCTCCTTTTACGTATTGCCGTTTAAAATAAAATAAAAGTAGTCTTTTCGTGACAACCGATAGAAGAACCTACCGGTGTTTTTCTACACCAATCAAGTAGACATATAAAATAAAACAAATAAATCATTTCCATGTTTTACATAATAAGTAAGCACTAAATAATTTTTATTAAAAATCCATACAAACATTAAATACCTAACAGAACAATGAAAAAAATCTAATTCATTTCTTTAACAATATTTCCATAATTTGTTCTACAGTTTTAATATTTGCTCTTCCTTTAGTTTCTGCAGAAACAAGTCCTAAAAATGCTTTTAATACTTTAGTTTTTCCTGCTTTGTAGGCTTTTACCTTGTCAGGATGCTTTTCAATGACATTCAAACAAATCTTTTCTATTTCGCTTTCGTCATTTATTTGACTCCAACCATTTAAATGGACGATTTGCAACGGCGAATTTTTGTCACCTGTTACAAGTAAATCTATGACTTTTTTACGGGTTTGATTATTGATGTAGTTGCTTTCGACGAGATCTATAAACTGGCCGAGAGTTTCAGACGTGATTTCACAAGAATCTAGATCAGCATTGTTTTTGTTCAGAGATGTCAACAGTTCGTTTATGAGGATGTTGACAATAGTTTTAGGTTTTCTCTGCTCGTTTTTTACAATGTCTTCAAAGTAATTTAACAGTTTTGGTTCGTTGACAATTTGAATAGCTTGTTCCGGAGTGAGGTGGTAATGTTCCATCATTCTTTGCCTCGTTTCTGCTGGAAGTTCTGGGATAGATTTCTGGAGAAGCGGTACGCAAACCAGGTCTGGGTCCATCACTTCTGTCATATTTAACACCAAGGGAGGTAGATTTGGCTCCGGCATGTATCTGAAACGATCAAAAGAGTATGGATTATTAAGAGTAATAATTATTTTTACAATAGGCGTTCAAACTCAAATGGAATTAAACCTAAATATAAGTTTTAATGTGACCATAAAGCGAGAAAAGAAGTACGCCATTACCACTATGCGAAAAGTTTCAAGGATGTGGAGGAAATTCTGTAATTTTTTATTGTGAATACCTTACAAGAGTCCCAACCAGTCCCAGTGAGACTAGGCTTCCCCGATTGGGGTATGTTGTGAGGATAAAGGTAGTGGAGAGGGGAAGGAGATGAGGAAGAGGAAGGTGGGGAAGTACCTGACTATTCAGATCTGGTCACCAAACATGACTAAAGCCATTTCAAGTAACGTTTCAATTCTGAATGGTGGCCTTACCTCTCGACCATGGAGGCCATCAGTAGAAATAGAGGATAGATAAGTAGCTAGTTATTCAGATCTGGACACTAAGCATAGCTAAGACTATTTCACCAGGGTGATATGGCCTGTATCTTCAACTCTGAAATGAGCACAAATTTGACTTTATTTTAGTTAAATAAATTCAAAGTTTAAAAATTGGATATATTAAAAGATATTCTTCGTCTTCATTTAATAGTCTCCCGGCATCCAGCTTTAAAAACCTGCCTCCCTCAAGTATCTTGAGATTTTTCTAATAAGGAACTCCAGTAAAAAATATTATGACTTTAAAAAAATATGTTCATACAGACCAATAAACGCTGATTCTGAATATATAACTTTTTTTTAATAATATTAAACGTAGTGTTCGTAAAAAAATATTAAAAAGTGCATTTTTTAACGTCTCGTTAAAATACACTGTAAAGTTGGTACGATTGAATGGTTAGTGCTGACGTCACGCGTCACCAGTCATTGTATCACATTGTTTTGAAATCAATTGACATGTAGGTATGGCACAAGCCATCAGTATTAACAACATTTTATGTTATTCTTTATTTCGTACTGGTTATAGAGATTTAGTTGTAGTGTTTATTGAAACAATATTTAAGCCTAAATAATTCAGTATCAAAAATAGAGGTATCTCCATTAGTTTATCTCTATTATTTAAAATATTAAAAAACTACTGCACAAAAAAAATAATGAATGAAAAAAGTAATGTTTCTTCTAGGGAGAATACTTCGAACAACGGAATTCAAAATGGCGGCAGTAGATCAGCTGATTGCCCAATCCCCAATGACGTTATATAAAATAAATAGACTCGTTATAGTCTCACATACTCACAATATAATGTGGAAAGTAAGGAACACTCTTTTGTTTTCAGCGATTTTCAATCATTTCTTTAATTCAAAAGTTTATTCCTGTGTGATAAAGAGAGACAATCAAATAATGTGTATGTATGAATGGCACGGATACATTAGCGGGCGGCGTATTAATTTCTTCACTGAATACTGCTTTCACATCACGGGTGTGACTGAGATAACAAAATACTCTCACTCAGTGGCGGCTCGTGACTTTTGGTTGTGCTAGGGTGCTAATATTAAAAAAATGGCATCATGGATGTTGTCGTATGCGAAAAATATATTTTTTTTTTTTTTCAAAAATCGGTGTTTTGTATGAAGATTTTTCAGGAAATCGGTGCGGCGCACCACCAAACTGAAACTAACCTGAAATTTTTCATACAAAAAACTGATTTTCAAAAAAAAATAAAAAAATTTTTTTCGGCTACAACAACATCAATAATGCCATTTTTTTAATATCAGCACTCCAGCACACCAAAAAGTCACGAGCCGCCACTGCTCTCACTCGGTTACACTACGCACAGGGGAGGGTAAAGGCGGGTAAAACAAGACACACGGGCAAATATTTTTTATATTATATTTATATGAGTTATAATTAGTAATACAATATTGGTACTATTATAGTAGTATTGTTAAAAACATATTTTATTATACAGTACAGGTCATAGGTTCAAATGAGTATACAAATCTATTTACAATTTTCATCAACGACATTATAAAATGCTTCCATTATGCAAATGTTCTACTCTTCGCTGATGACATCAAAATATTTCTTCCTATTAACGCCTTATTGACTGCTTTAAATTACAAAAAGATCTGTACAGGCTTAACCCGTTGAATAGCACGAGACCATTTTTGTCCCAGCTCACACAGGTCTCATATAAATCACTGTAACTCCCTTACTAACAGAGTGAGAAATATGTTCTAAACGGTGTTAGAAAGACAAAATACCACGCTTTATATTCAAATCTAAAAATGACCACCAAAAAAGTAAAACGTAAAGTTTTGAATAGCAATTTGATTTTTTTTTTAATTTTTGGGATTTTATTAGGTATTAATTATTTTCATATGAAATGACAAAAAATTATATTTATCAACATAGCTTAACTACAACTAGCGTGTTTACGTGTATTAAATTATAGTGTCTTGTCATTGTCAGCAAGGAAGCTCGGTTCGAGCGTTATGACAATTCAAACATAATTAAGTTAATTAACGATTTACCCTTTGTACGTTTTACCCCATCTTTCCCAAAAGAAGAAAACGAGTGCGGGACGCTGTGTGAACCGACCTACTGTTAGCAGGTTGTCTTTGTTATGCTTGTTACTTTTTAATGCAACATTTTCTGTCTCGTAATGACGTGTAAAACCGCGAGCGGGAAACATGAAAATTAATTGTAATATTTATAATAATCGATAATATTAAGTAATTTGCGTGTACTTCCAAATGAAATGTTATTCATTCGCCTTTACTATTATTTGCAGTGTAATTAAAACATTTTTTCATCACACAGGAGGGCATTTTGACACTTTTTAAAATGCAATTTACTTACTGGTAAGACGCAACCTTACTCGACGCGTAGCAGTTTAGTACTAAAGTACTAGATATCGAGACCGGTACAATTGTCTTGCCATTGTCTTCCCACTTTGAGATTTCTACCCCTCGTCTAATATAGTATGTAACGTCATTGCCAATCCCATACTAATTTTTCGGGAGTGACGACGTCACACGATTTACCATATTTCCGGGGGGTCTCGAAAAATTAAAACTTTGACAATTATTTTAACTATTAAAACTAACTCTAAAAATAAAAACAAAAACGCAGTTATTTAAGTTAGAAGGTCATTATTCATAAAAAAAAAATAAAAAAATTGGACTGGAGTTCTCTATTCTTGGTGACTCTCTCACACCTCCAAAGCTGGGAATTTTTACAGATCATCGGTCCATTACTTCTCTTCCCCTAATCTATTTGAATTCTTCCTGCTTTCATTATTATAAGGGAAAATGTTGCTGGTGTAATGATGGAGGACTTAATTAGGAGAGGACAGCTCTACCAAGGCATCCAGTAGAATTAGGCGAATTCACCCGTCGTCCTTTGTGTTGACCCCACATTAAAAGATCGACAAGAGAATACGTACCTATAGTCTTGTTGGACTTCCTTGTCTCTCATGGCCAGGGTGGCCTTGAGAAGGGCATCCCAGGTCATCGTCTGGTTGACGATAGTGCCCCCGCTCTCCAGGACTGCCACCTGCCGTGCTGCCTCGTACTTTATGGCGCCTGCCACGCCGCGAACAGAACCTATATTCTTTATCTATTCAAATAAAAACAAACATATATATAATTTGATTAAATATTAAGTTTGACTGGACCACTTCAAGCAGTCGAAATTGACAGTTTCAAGCAGTGATTGTATAGTAAGTTCTCATTAAAAATATATGAATATTGTTGTCTGCATATTTAAAAATCGACTGCTCTTGTAGCAATTTGTATATTCCCAGTCTAAGTGGCTTTGACATATAATTTTCAAGTCATATTCAGGGCAATAAATTTGTGGAATAAATTAATTAAACTATTTAACAGAAGAATTAGCACAGTAGGTCAATCTCATGTGTGTGTGGCATTACTTGCTACAAAAATGCATTGTGTGTTTATGGTTTTAAGTATACACAACACTTTTTGTCATGAAGGAATACATAAATATTCATAAATTTATTTGTATTGCCTTCATTTAAATTTAAAAATTCAGCAAAGTTTTGTAGATAGTAGCCATACATAATGTGTAGAGACACTGATACATAGCTTTAATTTTTAAGAAATGTAGCATTAATTATTGAAAAAATAGCTTTTATAGCTTTAATTTTGCATTTTCACAGTGTTTATAGCTAAATAGGATAACATCAAGGAATGGGAGTCGGCAAGAGAGGAAAAACAATTAAATTAGCAAAATCACTTGAAACATGTTTCTGGTATTATTGATTGAAACTCAACATGGTTCGTTCTACGATCTGTCAATACAAGATTATAGCGACTAAAAAATCTTTCTGCGTCAACACTATTCACAGGGGCCCACACAGTCATCAGAGCTGCCTCAGCAAATTCTCTGTGAACAATTTTTACAGCTAAGAGTAGCTGAATTATGCCTACATGACTCCATCTCTCACTTGCTCTACAAGCTGTCTTTGAAAATAGCTGTTACCTTCCAGGAATTTACTGTCACCAACAGATTTGAATGTTGGTGCAAGCCTACTTTTATTTGCTAAAAGAATAGTGTCTGATCGCTGTACATTCGGTCCTACAATCGCAGGATTGAACATTTAACTGCGTGCTCAAGAAATAGATTAGTGCTGTGGTCTTGGCGGTTCAGCACATGAGATGCTAGATTCACAGAACTCTTCTGACAACTCTCTCTTATTTGGGTTAAGACAACCTGGTTCTTTACCTCCTGCACAGCCTTTAAAGTTTTGGCAGAGAAAACACCATCACTCAATTTTTTTAAAGTAATTAAAATCGCTGCTATTTCGCGTTTTAACATGTTTATCATTAAAAACACCATTTATCGCTTTAATTTGCGAAAATATCATTAATGCTATGAATCAGTGTCTCTAATAATGTGTTTCTATTGTTGATGAAAGAAACCTCTTATCAATGATTATTTTTTTGCACAAACCTCATTTACCACTGCAGAGAATGTATTGACCAATTATTGTCTAGACAGGGCATGTTTACCTTAAAATTAATATCCAAATCAAACGAATTGGTTTGAGAAACATGCATAAAAAAGAAAGGGCGTTATATCGCATTATAAAGATAGGAGGCATTGCTTTTTATCTTTTGTTGGTCCGCACGGAGCAAATTTGTCTTCCAGCAAGTTCTTCCTAACGCTCAACAGACTAGCTGTGAAGATCATTTTGCAAACACGAATTAGAAATATTTTAGGTAGGAGCTCTCGCAAACTTGATCATTCACAATTTCATTTCACTTTATCATTCACAAATCAGCTACTTGAATATTAACCTATACCTTATAAATCGCTTTGAGACAGCGTATCAATTAAAGTAACAATTGATAAAAACCTTATATTTATTTCCAAAAAAACTACATCCCGCAACAAATTTCAAAAACACTTTTATCACAAAATGAATGATCTTCGCTGTTTTCGCGTACATTTTTAAAAGCTTGTACAAAAAGTTTACATCAAGATGTGTAGTTGTATTATGAAATTATGAGAGGGCTAATCTATTGTTATTAGGACTATAACTAGGACTGAATGGATTCACCGGCCTGTTGAGACATCTGGTCACTGGAGACAGTGACTAATGGCTTCTGACAACATGGCGATGAGCGCAACCTACATAATTGATTATTTATATGTTATTGTTTATTTATTTATTCTTTACTTTTTTTATTCTATTTTACTTGTTTCTTTTAAAAATTTACTGCATTTATATCCTGGAATAAAACATTTCTTCTTCGATGGCGCTACACCCCATATCGAGCTTTGGCCTCCTGCAACAGTCGCCTCCAACTCCTCCTGTCCTCAGCGGCTGACTTCCAATTTGGTACCTGGAGAAGCTGTGCTGCATCCCCTCTTACTTCGTCTTCCCACTTCAGTCTGGGTCTTCCCACTTTTCTCTTTCCACCTGGGTGTCCAGTCAAAATTCTTTTTGGGACGCGTGTATCCGTATATATCAAAGATATTGAAATATAAGTAGATGTGCTATCTGCCGTTTTTACTAGGTGGGACTGCGCTTCCGGATCTCGCCGATATTGTTTACCAATTAACAAATAAACTAAATGAACGAATAAACCAAACGAATGTTAAACTAAATGAACGAATTCTTTCCGTATTCAAACTACATTGTTAACCAATACTAATGCACATATTCAAAAAATCAACGAAATGTCAAATTCTTTTTGTATGCAAACTACTCTAATTAGGACGTAGTCTGCCGACAGTTGCGCGGACACCATAGCATATCTCTTTTGTTTTTGAATATCTTTGCACAATATGAATTATTTTAATATAAGAGAAATACCTCGGTGCGTGTCCCAAAGCTCTCTCCGGCTAGATTGACGGACACGTTGGCATCCACCCGTAGGGCCCCTTCCTGCATGCGTCCACTGCAGCAGCCCAGCCGCATGAGGATCAGCACCAACTCCCGCACCAGTGAGGCTGCCTCCTCCCCATCCTAGTTAGTCAATATAAGGTATAATTCACACAGTTCAGATCCCATCGTACAGAAGTTAGCCACGGAACTAGGAGAGAATGAAAGTAGGGTATTATGTTAACAAGTCGAATGTCAAATGTTTTTGCTTTTTGGTAAGATACTGTTGAAAGGGTTGTTTCCAGGGGCTGAGGAGCTGGTGGAGGATGTTTGACCTGTGCTCCGTCTTCTCATCAGACGAGTGTATACCAATACCTTACCATAAGGAATAGTCAGGCTCCTGGGGATCACGGTACTTTCAGGCCGCGATCCAGTGTTCAATGATTATATTGGATGATGATTGATAACACTTTACTCATATTTGAGTGATTAACATTTATTTAAGATTTGAATAATTTACACGATTTAGTGTTCACGTATGAAACGGGTAGAGAGGTACAAAGCGCGAGTGGGCGGCAGAATCGAGTGCTGGGAACGGAATAATCGCTCGGTCATTGCCGGAGCGGTCCCGAGATGTTTTGTGAGAGAGGTGGTGGGGATGCCACACGTATAAATAAATAAAAGTGATGCCCCTAATACTAATATTTGTATAAAGATACTAATAGCAACAAACTAAAATCAACTATTTATTTACTTTATATTAGAGGATCATATCGCCATATAGAAGAACAATGTAAAACAATAATATTATAATACATAGACTTCAGGATAGGCATAATACTGGTAGGTCTATGTAAATATATAAGAAAAATAATTAATTTGTAGCTGTTTTTTTTTTACCCCTCAGGCCTCGACATATTTTGTCAGAGTGTCAAAATATTTCTGCTTTGCAATAAAATCTGAAAAAATAGAATATTTCTGAAAATATGATACAGAAAAAAAAACACATTATTTTATTAGGCAAACGTATTATAAACGTTATTGTCACCTCACTTTTTTGTTGTTTCTTGTAAAGATAATGAATAAAAATTTCCCAAAGTTTCATAAATTTTTTTCAAAATGCGATCCGAAACTTTGATTTCATTAAGGTGTACATTTAACTTTCTTGTAGTTAAATTTTAGATTTGAATATAAAGCATTGTGTTTTTCCTTTCTAACACCGTTTATATCATATTTCTCACAATGATAGAAAGGGACACATAACGTTTTCTAAGAGACCTATACGAGTTGTTCCAAAAAGCGAAAACTAACCTGAGAGAGTATGTATTGAATAAAAAAAAACATTTACAACATTGGTACCCACCTCTAAGTCTGGTTCAAATACGATTTCAATCAGTGGTGTACCTGCCCTGTTGAGATCCACCAGGGATCGCCCCAACTCTGCGTCATGCAGAGACTTGCCGCTGTCCTGCTCAAGCTGGATCTGTTTTATGGTGGACGCCTTCGTGTAAGGCTTCAGCCCCGGCTGGAGCACCTAAAGCATTTCATCAAAAGCAAAAGGTCATCAGTTGATGAGAATCAGCGTGTAATAGCATTTAAAATTACCCTTTTAGTAAATAGATAAGTGGGACACAATTAAGTGATAGGCATATTTTATTTTAAAAATTTTAACCAAACAAAAAAACCACTTCAAAAATACACTAAAAAGTAAAAAAATAATTTCTTATTCTTCTACAACTTAATAATTTTTTTATTTAATTAATTATAATGTATTACAAAAACATGTTAACACATTATTCCCAATGAGTTAAGAAACAAACTCATTACAATAATCAACTTACTTTTTCTATTCATCAATATGTAGGTACGATTGTTATTTTTGGAGTCGGTGTCAGCCGAGGTAGGTTTGTAACTACATACATAATTATTGGTGAGATGTGGTTGTGTCGCACGCGCGACTTGACGCGTCGAGAGACGAGAGCGGGGCCGCGGTGGGAGGGAAGCCATCAAGTGAACACCGGGTACCTTGGGTGACACCGACTCCAAAAATAACAATCGTACCTACATATTGATGAGTAGAAATAGTAAGTTGATTATTAAGTTGTAGAAGAATACGAAATTATTTTTTTAACTTTTTAGTGCATTTTTTGAAGTCATTTTTTTTTGTTTTGTTAAAATTTTTTGATTTTCAGTGAATCTGATGTACATTAACTAATATATCTGAATATGGGTAGACCTACTAAACGTGCTGCTCATAAGACAGACATTATTAACCATAACCACATTACGGTAGGTGACTCAAAGATCCGGATAGTCTATAAAGATCCGGATAGTCTATAAAAGATTCGGCCGAGTATCGTTAATTTGCTCCTAAGAATTGGAGAGTTCCATTACTTTATCATGGATTCCATAATCGGAACCTAACCAAACTCTCATCAAACTACCCTTGAAGTACATCCTCTCCAATAAAAAAAAATCTCGAAATCGGTTGGCGAGATATTGAGTTATTCGTCCATTTTTTGCGCACATACTTAACTTTTTCCATGCGATCGTAACAACAGTTGATACGGCAAAAGCCATGCCTCACACGCGCCCGTATCAGCCCTTGTTATGCTAACTTCGACTGCCGATATCACAGCGCTACTATGTCACAGTATTTTTTCCCGCTCGCTAGGATATTCGTGTAACTATCACGATGCTGACATCTTCAGGCATATTTCGAAAGTAAAATTGTATTTCGTAAAAAACATCTATAATCAAGTGAATGTGTCCTCGTGCCTTTGAATGCTAAATAATTCTCAATTTACTCCACAGATGGCGCTAGTAGTTTGCGCAGGCGCATCCATGCGATTCCGACTGACCAAATTGGACAAGCGTCGATAACATTTATTATCGAGATCGCGCGTATTCGCACATGTTTGTTTATGTTGTGAAACTGTGATTTTGAATTTACATAAAAATTTTATTAATTTTAGTGTCATCAGAAGTTTTAGAACTTGTTTATACGAATTAATAATAATAAGTGATTGAGGTACCACTTGTGTCTATCAACGCAGTGTCCTGAGTACAAGCACGCGGATAAATGGCGCCGTCTTTAAGATAATATGGGTACGTTTTTTACGTTTTTTGTTTTTTATAAACATCTAGGAGTGTTTACAGACGACGATTTGGTTTCAAATTGTAAATAATAATCTCATCTGTTTATATAGTATGATAAATCATGCCATAATATGCTGTAATTTGACATAAAATTGGATGGATAGGTATTTGAAATATGACATATACATGTATATACATATACATGTATATATATATACATGTACCGCATATGGGTATTGAAAAAACGGAGTAGTTCAACGCGGGGAAAAGGTTAATGCAAATTTAAGACTTATATGGTTTTCTCATGGATGCCATTGTCAGAACTGGACTAAATTGAAATGGGACCACACGGGAAGCACCAGCTTTCAAATAAAAAAAGAATCATCAATACTGGTTCACCCAGTCTAAAGTTTTGAGGTAACAAGTTTTGAAGTCGTTTAAAAATGCTTTATTTCAGTTATTTAATAATGACAAACAACAATTTCATAACCAAAAATGGAAAACAATGCATTTTAGTAGCTATTTCATTAAAAATAATGTTTCATAACGCTTAATAAGATCTTGATAGGTTTGTTCTGATTCACGTACAAAGGCCAGAATTCAAACCTATTGGTGAATTTCGCACACTGGGTGCTTAAATTGGCTGATAATTGCCGGTTGTCAACCGTTGTTAAGGAGCCAAAACAAGTGTTTGTTTTTCTTCAGTCTTCCCATCGTAACGCAGCTGTCAACATTACCGTTTATATCGTGACAAGCTATCGTGACTCGCATAGTGAATTTACCGACAGTAATTCATCCCCATCGTATAAAGCCTGATTAACAACTGCCTGTGGACCATCCAGAAACAGCCAATCGACCACGAGGGATCCACAAACCGGGCAAGATTGCCATCAAATTATCGTAAATCCCTCTGTGAAATACCTTTGCTATTTGTTTCAGTAAACGTATCATATCGAGATCCACAGGCATAACTCGTATAGAGTGAACATTCAGCTTCACTCTAACCCTTGTAAGGTAGTGCCATCAACGCGCTAATCTTATACAAATAAGGATAATTTGGATGTATTTTCTTCATATTTAATAATACTGGTAGGTCTATTGTATAAGAAAAATAATTAGTTTGTAGCTGTTTTTTTTTTAACAACATAATATTAAAATTAGTTTATGGGCTATTTTTATTTATTTAAACTCAAACTAACAACCTGCTTTAGGTTTATAGTTTGGGTTAAATGAGAAAAGCAAAAAACAAACCTTACAACTTGCATATCAATAACAATGGCCTCCAGATGAACAACCGATTATATTTTTTACTAGCTGACCCGGCCACGCGTTGCAGTGGCTAATAAAACACAACATCATCTACTGGATGGTTATCCATCCTTCATAACCACCGCCGTCTTTGAGTTTATCGCGAAGAGACAAACAGATGCCGCGGAGGACTTTAATTTATAATACGTAGAGATGGTGTGAAAGATTATAATAATGTGCATGAAATGCTTGGGGTAACTAACGTATTTAAGTTAATAAAGATTAATACTGTATCTATTAATATGTCTAAATAACTTTTCAATTACCGCAATGTACGTGACCATTTTTTTAGAAGATAGAATGGGTATAGTAAGCTATCCGTAAAAGATAGATGTATGCCTTCGCGGACTTTTTTGTAGATCTATAAAAGAGGAATATCCCATCATGCATTATTTTGTTATATCCACGGACATATGAATATATCTGGACCTGCCCTAAGTGATAAAAACGTATTATTTCCCCCTCCACATGGCGCCGGCTGTAGCTCCTCCTTGGAACCGGCTCGCTCCATGGGGAGGGGATATAGCCTCGCTTGAATCTAAAATGTGTGACGTCATCATTCTTGCCGTGAACAGCGAGAAGCTGACATCCATACATTTAACGAAATAACGGCAGCTTGTGCTATACAATATATCTACGTATCAATATGCACATAGAGAATGTGGGCGGTACTCCAATGTGCTCGTCGCTGGTTACAGGGGTAAGTAAATTATGAAACATTTGTAAAAGTGTTTTAACTAAACACGGCAAGAAAAAATTGATATGTGTATTGGCGCGAGTCTTTTTGGGGCGAGCATTTGGCCTTAGCAAATAAGTTTTGAACGTGGCAAGCAATTCGCGCTCCCATGTAAAAAGGTCTATTCATTCAAAGCAGATTTTGCTTTTAAGAACTAAATGGTGATATTGTAATGCGAGATGCCTATATACTGTCAGATTGATTGTTCAACGAATGACAGTCATCTTTCCCCCCTTTGCTCTCCATAGTTTGGTTTTACCCCTCATCTGTAACTGCTTGTCTATCCATTTGGATGTCTATGGTTATATCCCAATATGATTAGGCAGCGTTTTCGATGAAAGCTACCAGGTGGCTTGACTTTTTCCGACACTTCTAACAATTATTGTTATGTTTCCACCAATTTACACAAATCCTTGACAAATTACATACCTAAACCGTCCTCACGAAACACTATTGGTGAAAACCGCATGAAAATCCGTTCAGTAGTTTTCGAGTTTATCGCGAACAGACAGACAGACGACGCTGGGGACTTTAATTTATAATATGTATAGAGATGAAATAACTATTGAAGTGCGTATTAAAATGACTATTAAAATGCGAAATACTTGTTTTGCAATGTTACCTAACTGATACAATGTGTTTTTTTTTAAATAAAATGTGCCTCTTAATCGTGTCTTATCTGCATATTTACTAAATAAGTAATTGCATTGAACTGACAACGCGAAAAAGATGGAAATAATGCCTACGTACTTGAAACTCTAGTTTCCCATCCTGCGCAATGGGTGCTCGCTGCTGTGTAATTTGATACCCAGCCGGAAGATCAGCATAGAAGTAGTGCTTCCTGTCAAACGTAGATACTCTATTAACGGTGCAGTCAAGCGCAATAGCTGTCAACACAGCGGCTTCCACACACCGCCTGTTCAGCACGGGCAGAGTCCCCGGAATGGCAGCATCAAAGGGAGAAACGCAATTATTCACCAGTGCTCCAAATTCTGTCCGTGCCCCTGAGAAGAGCTTAGAATTCGATGAAATTTGAGCGTGAACTTCCAAACCTACAACAGTTTTCCATTCTTTTGCTTTTGCTAAAGAACTTTTGAGTTTCCTACCGCAAAGATAGAAACGTTTACAATAGCAAGACTTTGAAAGACCACTTAAAATATTATTCATCATATTGTTTATATTTGTGTTAACTGTTTTGCATGTTTTTTCTTCACAGAGAAAATGCAAAAGAAACTAAGTTTTTGTTATTTTGACAGTTGCTATTATTTGACAGTTGTTCGCCCAGTGTTGCCAGATGCATGGTTTCTCAAATGACTCAAATGTCATGCACCATAGATGGCAGGGTTCTGTGTTATAGATAGATAACAAATGGCATCTCCCACACGCACACTTCGGAGCGACCGAATCCCGCGCCACTTCAGACCACTGCACCGCCGCGCAGAAAAGTCTCACAGTGAACTGCGCTGTAAACCTATCGGTCTTTACTTTTCTGCGCGGCGGCCTAAAGTGGCGCGAGACTTGGTCGCTCCGAAGTGTGCGTGTGGGAGGTACTTATAGATATAGTTACCATAGATTTGTGTATTACATATTATAAATCTATGATAGATGCTTATTAAATAAGTACAGACAAATTTTGTCTGTACTTGTAAATACTTGTCTTAAAAATATATAAAATCGTAGATGCTTGACGCAAGCATCAAGCAAACATTATAAACCATCAAATTGCTTGGCGCAAAAAAAAACGTGCTTGTTTCAAGCTGATTGATCGCGTCCCAAGCCTTCCGCTAAACGGCCGGAAAACTTTGGATTCTTATTAAAAATTATGGTCTGAACAGGAATCATTGACCAAATCTGCTCAAAGTACCATTTGTGGAAATATTTTTATTATTATGGGGAGAATTGCAAGGCTTGGGGTCGAACTTTAAAAATAATTTTCTCTGGTTCTATGGAACCGAACTGACTGATATTATGAATTCGCAATAAAAAAATGGTCTGAAGAGGAATCATTGACAAAATCTGCAAAAAAGTAGCACTTGTTGAAAAATCATTATTCTCACTGAGCGGATTGCAAGTGCGATTTTGCATGAAAGGCATTGAGCCAAATCTAGAATGGGGGAAATTAGTATATATTTTAATATTTTATTTTTGTATTGTATATTCGATTATAACGGCGAATGTTTTTTTTAGGTATTTATTGAAACAGGGAATGGGATACATAATAGACAAATTAAAGCAGGATTTGACATTTTTCATGCAACTTCACCTTCAAAATGTTCTCAAATAGTTCTCTCGTGTCCTGTTTTCAGTAGGAGTAGGTACATGATTTCAGTAGCGGGTTCAGACGATTCAATTTTAGTTGATCAACTCGATATTTGAAAGCACATTGACAAATGTGAACCTTCTTTTAACAAAGTTGAACAAGTTTTTTCAAACTATTTTTGTGGTTCAATAAAAGTTGCTCAACTAAAATCGAGTCTGAACTAGAGATGGGTAAGTTTTTCGTTTTGCCGGAGGCCTTCGAGATGTGCATCCCTTTAAAAGTACTTGAGTTCTTAGAGCAGGTCCCGGGAGTCACTCCCGACCCGCGAATGGCTCGGACCGAGACACTCGGGTTTGACTGGAGCCGGACCTCGGACCCGGAGCCCGCAAAAGAACTCGATCATGGGACTTGCTCCCGACTCGGACCGAGACGCACGGGTTCGAGCGGAGCCGGGACCTGCTCCCAACTCGCGAGTGGCTTCGAGCAGAGTGACCAACCACCGAGTGACCGCTGAGTTCCGGGTTCAGGTCCGAGTACTGGACCGGGTTCTCTGGGAGTAGTTGATTTGAAAAAGGAGTAGGAGTATCATCCGCCTCCCACAAAGAACCCGAATTCAAGAGCCCACTCCAGCTGAACCTACACATCGCTCTAGATTTTAGATGGGTGTCTCACGCAAAGATAAAAGATCGTCGCATGCACAATAACGCTCGCCATACAATCCCATACAGACCTGTCACGCCTAAGCGGATGATGTGCTCGAAGCTCAAAGTTATACGCCGTAATCTGCCGTAACCGCTCCTGAGGCGATATGCGACCCCCTCTCCGCCGTAAAAACGGGCGGATGACAATTTTGTCAAGTTGACAGATTCAGTATAAAGAAATGGCCTTTCGTGGCAGCTCTCTAATTCATCTGACCCCTTCTCCTACCATGGGAAGAAATATTTGATAGCGTCGTGTTGTGTACAACTCATAGGCGCTCGCGGTTCGACAGATAAATCGCTTTTATCTTTGTGTGTGACTGATGCTTAAAGCTTTGCCACACCGGTTATAAAAGATGTGGCTTGGCGTATTTCAGCATATCGCTCGCCATATATTCCCATTGGAAATGTACGGCGAGCGATATGTCGAAATACACCAAGCCACATCTTTTATAGCTGTGTGGACCACAGCGTTATATATATTACATGTATAAATCTATGACCAGCACACAGCACTCCGATATTTTCGAAAATGTCTATGAAAGTCAGCTGTCAAAGTGTCAAATGAATGGACTATTTTTTTCTTCTATGGATGCTCCGAGAGCCACGGCAAACGGGAAATGTTGTAAAGTGCTTTTGATATTTTTTTGTGCAAATTCAATACAAACAGTTTTCCCGAAAATACTAACTTAAAAACCATATTTTAACTAATAAAACGGCCGTATGAACATTTTGATTATACCGAATCTGGACGATCGCCGAGACTGTGATTTTTGAAATACGCATTTATGTTTTTCGCGTATGGTTCATTTAGAAATTTAATAAATTTCATTAACTCAAATTCTTTATAATTTTTCGTAGTAATAAGTTTTAAATATCTCCGACGATGACTACTTGGATCGGATGTGGCGTTTCTATAAATTGCGACGAGCCCCTTGGATGCTATCAGGGGACGATCATAGAGGCTGATGGCAAAACAATCACTCTCACCAGAGCCTTCCGGAATGGTTTTCCTTACCCAAAGCCTCAAGTCACCTTAAAGTAAGTCATTTACATGAATTTTACTTTTATTTACTATTTTTTTGAAAATCATAATATTATTGAATATGCACATATTGTTGTAATATCGAAATGTCAAATGTACCTACAACTTCTCATAAAATGATAAATTTGTAATTATTTCTGTACTTTTCTACAATCTATCAATGTGTTATTGTTTAAAATCCTGATGTACCTTTTTACGTGCATAACACAAAGAAAATAAACAATGCATAAAGATGGTTTGGAAAGAATGAGGTTAACTTCATCTTTAGTTTATTTGTGTCAAACATAACTAGATTCTGTAGAAATACTCAAATAGGTAAATATCGGTTCGGATTGGCCACGCTTATTACGAATAATTTTTAGAAAAAAACTTTAGATTCGCCTTAATTACTATAAAAGGAAACTTTTTGGCTTTGGGGCGGCGGAAAATAATGCATTTTAATTTTCAATTGCATAAAACCAAAATTCACTTCGCGAACCGACGACGCAGCGAAAATCCGCAGCCGTAGCTGTCACTGTTATGGACTGTAGCTGACTTCGTGGGATAAAGCGCGTAATTATGAAATTTCTCTAGCGGGCTTGTTTGTGTAACATGGTTTGTGATACAAAAGAATGTGTCCCTGTATAACGCCTACTCGCGTCAACGCAAGAAAAACATCCCAGTTTTCAAGTGGTTTAGCGGCTACGCTAGGTTTGTGCAACATGGTTTGTGATTCGCGGTATTTCATGCAGGTATCCCACGAAGTCAGCTACAGTCCATAACAGTGACAGCTACGGCCGCGAATTTTCGCTGTGTCGATTCGCGAAGTGAATTTTGGTTTTATGCAATTGAAAATTAAAATGCATTATTTTCCGCCGCCCCAAAGCCAAAAAGTTTCCTTTTATAGTACTTAAGGCGAATCTAAAGTTTTTTTCTAAAAATTATTCGTAATAAGCGTGGCCAATCCGAACCGATAATTACCCTCAAATATTATAATTTCTAAACGTTTTACATATTAGCAGACAGATGACTAATACATTTATTCATATTAAAATTGGTAAAGTTGCCGAATTCCACTGCGCGCATTCAAAAAACAAAAATAAATAACACTTGATTTCAACTTAGGGGGCGTTCAAGTACTACGTAACGCAATTTTTGAAGATTCCGTATTATCCGTGAGGTGGTCTCTATATTTACCCTATATTTAGATACATGATTTGAAAAAATAGGTCGCACTTTTTTATGTCCGATTTGGCCTAATGCCGAATGACCGAAAACTACAAAATTCGCAAGTCTACCCGCATCGACAGAGGAAGACATTTCGACAAGATACAAGTATGCAGTAGCGCCCATAATTGTATAGCTTTATGATTATGTGAGTTAATAATGACGGTAAAAATATTTTTTCGATATCTCCAAAAATGACCGAAGTTTTGAGCTTTCATAGTGAACACTGGTAAAATGTCTGCAATTGTATCTCATGATGTCACACACAGTACAATTCATAGTTTGGGTAAATATGCAGACACACCTCTACACATACACATACAACAAACTAGAATTGGTAGATGACCTTGTACTCTGGGTCTCAAACATAGTGCCAAGGTTCGATAGTTGAAGAAAAACAAGAGCACCGATCGCATTAATTTGTATTAGGTACAATTTTTTTTTGTTAGTGACCTCCTACTTCTACAATAAAATTATAACCATTGTTTGTTCGTTATAATAAAGTAACTACAGTTTTCTAATTTTATTTATGAAAATCTCTCTGCCCCCATTGCTCTAATCTTCTTAATACATAAAAATTAATGTTTCTTTGTTTGTCCCTTTTGCATTCCTGATTGCGATGAAACTTTGGTGATTTGTTGCCCTCATGCCTGCAATGGTTTCTATGTCTAATTTTGAGCTCTGGCATTGTGAAATTAGTTCCTATACCATTCCTCCGATTGCGATGAAACTTTGGTGAGTTGTTGCGAAGGTTTCTATATCTACTGGTGAACTCTGACATTTATGAAATTTGCATAAAAAGTTTACAATGAGTGGCGCGTGAGTTGTTTGAAAATGTGTATTTTATATAGTTTAGCGGCAGAGAGGAAACAGGGATGGGAAGGGGAATGAAGGAGGGGGAGGAGAAAAGGTGGAAGAGAAACGCGGAAGGATAATGGGGGCAGTAATGGGAACGCATGGGAAAGAACCCGCAGAGAGAAACAATTTCTTTCTTTATGTGGCATTGCAACGCATTCCGGGTAATCGCTAGTTAATTTATAAAATTTACTAGCTGGTACCCGGCACGTGTTGCAATGCCACTCAAAGAAATTAAATGATGCTCCCTGCATGTCCTTTCCCGTGCGTTCCCTTCCACCTTCCCCGCCTTTCGTCTCCCTCGTCTCTTCCCTCTCCACGAACCCCACCTTCCCCGTCTTTCCTCCCTGCCGCTGAAATACACACATTTTCATTTATACAAAATTCATAATGCCAGAGCTTACCATTATATACAGCCTATGTTACTCGCCGATAATGTAGCTTTCTGTTGGTGAATGAATTTTAAAAATCGGTTTAGTGGTTTAGGCCTGAAAGCATAACAAACAAACACACACACTTTCGCATTTATAAAACCATAAGGCTAGGGACAGACTTAGCTATAAAAGCGCCGGCGTTATTGTGCATGCCATATATATCGCTTGCCGTACATTCCCAAGGGGAATGTATGACGAGCGATATGCTGAAATAGTCCAATCCAAATGACGCTGGCACTTTTATAGCTGAGTCTGTCACTAGCATAAATATAGTGGTAGTACACTACAGTACAATAGCACTCAGGTAAAAGAAAAAACTAATAAAAATTAACAAAATACTAATACAGTCCAGCATTGATACAATTTTTTATCAGAACAGCTGGTTATTTGGGCTAAAACCAAACAAACAGAAACCAAATAAAGAAACTAATATTAATTTGCTTCAGTAATCTGGGACGATTTCATGACTGACGATTCATGACATGATTCAACAAAGTGGCATTTCAAAAGTCATTGAAAAGTCTTTATCAGTTTTTTTTTTAAGTCAGTCCTTTGAAAAGTCATTAAAAACTTCTTTTTTTTTCACCACTTTCGTGGCTGTTATTTTTTATTTATTTTTGGGAAAGTTGACAGCAAATATTAATTTATATATTCATACAATAATAAAATAGTTAATTATGCTAATATAAACTCACTAGCTGACCCGGCCACGCGTTGCTGTGGCTAATAAAACCCTTTGCAAAATCCAACCTTCGTAACCACCGCCGTCTTTGAGTTTATCGCGAAGAGACAGACAGATGCCGCGGAGGACTTTAATTTATAATACGTAGAGATGGTGTGAAAGATTATAATAATGTGCATGAAATGCTTGTGGTAACTAACGTATTTAAGTTAATAAGGATTAATACTAAAGTTTAAGTTAATACGGATTAATACGTCTAAATAAATTTCCAATTACCGCAATGTACGTGACCATTTTTTTGGGAATGGGTATAGTAAGCTATCTAAGCTATTGGGAGAATGGGTATCTAATCTATACTAAGCTATTGGGAGAATGGGTATAGTAAGCTATCCGTAAAAGATAGATATATGCCTTCGCTGACTTTTCTGTAGATCTATAAAAAGGAATATCCCACCATGCATTGTTTTGTTATATTCCAAAAGGATTAGGCCACGTTTTCGATGAAAGCTATCAGGCGGCTTGACTTTTTCCGACACTTCTAACAATTATCGTTATGTTTCAACCAATTTACACAAATCCTTGACAAATTATATACCTAAACCTTCCATGAAAATCCGTTCAGTAGTTTTCGAGTTTATCGCGAACAGACAGACAGACAGACGACGCGGGGGACTTTAATTTATAATGTGTAGAGATGATAGTGCATGATAAAAGTGTTTTTCTTTTTGGGAGGAATGCAGATCCGGACACAGCTTGTTTTTGGCAAAAAACCATGTTTTCACCGCATTTTAAGTTGAGAACTTTCATCTGGAAGGTGAAAAAAAGTGCGGAAAGCAATAAAAAAAAAATTTGAATAAGTAATTAATTTTCAATTACGTTAAGTAAAATTTCACTTCGCGAACCGATACTGTCAGTCCGCCCGCCATTTTGTCACTAACCTAAGAAAAGAAAGTGCCCCTTTATAACGCCTGCTCGCGTCAAGGCAAGAAAAACATCCCAGTTTTCAAGTAGTTTAGCGGCTACGCTAGGTTTGTGTAACATGGTTTGTGATTCAAAAGAAAGTGCCCCTTTATAACGCCTACTCGCGTCAAGGCAAGAAAAACATCCCAGTTTTCAAGTAGTTTAGCGGCTACGCTAGGTTTGTGTAACATGGTTTGTGATTCTGGCGTACAATCTCACAAGACGAAAGCTAATTTTAATTTTACTAATCGAAATTTAGAATGAAATATTTTCCACTTCCCCCAATGCAAATAGTTGCCTTTTAATGTAATTAAGGTGAATCAACATAACATTGACAAAATGGCGTAGTATCGGTTCACGAAGTGAAATTTTATTTATACTTTAAATGGCTGTATCTCCCTCAATTTTGCCGAGCGCGCCTTAATTTTTTTTTATTCAGCTTCTCCACACTTTTCTCATCTAGAAAGTGCCTTTTTATTAAATTTCCAGTTAAAAGTGACCGAATTAATATGGGTTCCGTAGCTTAATCGGTAGAGCTGTTTCCATGTAAGAAAAGGGTTCTGGGTTCGAGTCCCAGCGGAGCCAATATCTTTTCTGATTTTTCTGTCTCCAGATTTCGATTGAGTTTCGCTAATATTGTCTTCATTTAATTAAATATTATAATTTGAGATTTTACTCATAAAGTTTAAAAAATTAATAATAAACATTATTATTTGGGTTATATTATTGACGATCCACTGTGTACCTAATGAATCATAGTGAATTGAGGGCCTATTTACCGTGTCCGACCCCCAGTACATAGTGGCAAACAATATATATTTTTTTTAAATACTTTTTATTTCCCAGTACATTGCTTTGATTAACTAAATCGATTTAAATAATGAAAGTACATTAGTTACTTCTTCTTCTTTATGTGCCGTATCAGCTCCCCCGACGTTGGCGATCACTCTTGAAAATGTCTCAATATCTTCTACACACTTCTAATGCCGGACCATGTATTAATCATTTTACATCTTCCCAACACTCTTTCAAACCTTGTGTAGGTCACTGGAAAAAAAAAGTGACCCACTGTTGCCGCCTCGACCCTACCCTCTGTCTGGTACAATACTCAGATTACTCATAAACATCACCAAATCAATTATAATGTAGAAAAACTTGTACTGAATTAAAAAAAATGTTTTCTGGGTCACTGGTAGGATATTTCAAAATGACATACTAATGTACCGGACTTTTATTGTTTGGAAGCATATTTGATTTGTTCTTAGGTAACACGGTTTAACTAACAGCGTATAACAAGGAAGCTTTGAAATCATTACGTCACACCTGGTTCCTTCCTATTTTCCTCATTATATAAAAACATAGTATTTTGAGATGTCTGCCTGATCAACTGGACGATTGATATATGGGGAGGTAGATTGAATGATCTAGTTTGAGTTTAATGAGTTTTCGTTTTATACCCCGCAAAGTCGAGTTAAATGTGGTAATAATTTAATTTTGTGGTAATGAATGTGTGGATCTGCAGATAAAGAAGTTCTGTTTAGAGTTGGTCTTGCAAAGAGGGAGATGAAAAGAAAGCGTCTCTCTGCTGTTGCGATTTGGATTATGGAGCGATAGGCGTTGAAGAAGATCCGGACTATCAATTAAGTTATGTGTGATTTTAAATAATATTTCTTCGGCAAGTTAATGTCTGTGAATTGAAGAACTTCGGAGAGTCATCAAAATCAAAATCATTTATTGTACAAAATTTTCAT
Organism: Limnephilus marmoratus; assembly: GCA_917880885.1. Lineage (NCBI taxonomy): Eukaryota > Metazoa > Arthropoda > Insecta > Trichoptera > Limnephilidae > Limnephilus > Limnephilus marmoratus. The sequence goes on along the minus strand of OU862924.1, from coordinate 25,918,565 downwards.
TTAGTAGATACAAAAGGTATAACTTTTTTTAAATTTTTTTTTTTATTATAGCGACTATATAAAAAAATTTTACATACAAAATGTAGTGTGAAATTAAGTATAAAATATTGTATTTCTTAGTCCTCCTCGCTAGGGGGTCCTGTGCCGAGGCGGACTAAAGTTATTTAACCGCTCAGGTGCCGCTTGTGCGCCGGCATGTCGTGAGACTTTACACGCGATTTTGACCCTTATGTATAAAGAAAGTGTATGAAGAACACGGTCAGAATCGCTTGCTTTATTATCGCTCTTTACCATAGAGAAAACCGCAATTCGCCTGGTCACTCCATATAATTTATATTAATGATTTACCGGAGCGCGGGAACGTGCGCAGTTCTTGCGCATGCGCGGGAAAAATTCCTTTAACTGCGGTTTTGACCTTTCTATGTACGAAATTTCTCAAGGACAGTGTCAGAATCGCGAGACACGAAATGTCACGTGGTGTCATAATGCCGCGTTTTAATTGGTGGTGCTTTTTGCTGGCATACCCCGGCATTCAACGAGTTAAATATAGTTCATTTGTCTTCTATGTCGTTTTTAGCGTCTTCGCTAGTGTTCTCTCATTGACCTCTTTAAGCCATATTTTTATTCTTGATTTGTATTCAATTGGATTTTTTATTAGTCTTATGTCTTGGGGAAAGATGTTATGGAGTTTTGTTGCAAAGTACGTATAGTTTCTTTGTCCAAATGTGGTTTTATAACTTGTGAATTCAACTTATAGGTAATCAACTTATAGGTAATCAATCAACATCATTACTAACATGAGATCGAAAAGAGTGGAAGTTAAGGTACCTTAAAAATGTATTTTCAACGCTTTCAATTCTATTTTTGTGTACCGCGTAGCGTGGGTTTCACACCTGAGATGCATATTCAAGAATACTACGAACACTGTGAATTTGGGACAGCCGTTTATTTGGGACAAAATGTTTGGGCCCAATGTATCCCAATTAAGTATAATCGACCTATGATTTTAAGATGGAGACTCAAACTCAAGACCATTCGTCTATTCAGTCTTGGACTCAACCTTTTTAAATTTTTTTTTTTTATTAAAATTTATCTTTTCTTTATTGCAGAGCTTCAGACATAAAACATATTGCGATAATTGACCCAAATGACCCAAATTCTGACACAAAAAAGAAGCCGCATAGTACAGTTGAGGTCACCAAGAAGAAGTCGCAGAAAGTCATCCCAGTGGAGTCCTTGCCCTCCACCAGCGATGGCAACCCCGGCAGTCAGAGCCTACCCAACAGCAGCTTTATATCCCAAAAGTTTCAGAATTTCAACAGCACGACACAGTTCAACCAGAACCAGAATCAAAACCAGAAACAGAACTCTGGTTACACAAACGGCTTCCAAATCGCACCGCAGCCGTCAAACAATAATGGCAACAATAATGCTAAGAGCAAGCCTATTGATATACAAGGAAGGTCGAACAAAAACACCAATGGAGGAGGTATGTATCTTTCGTATTGTACATTGGTGATAGAGAACAAAATTATTGGTATATTTTGCTGCGAAAGTCTACTTCGCTATCCAAATTAATCTTCGCTGATAACCGGCCAAAAGATTTATTCCAAATAAACTTTACAATACTGTTGCTTACCTTTCATCTTACTCTTTTCATCTCTCTGTTGGTGTGCCGTCGCAAATTTTTCGCCGTGCTCCGTCTGATACTATTTTCGTCATAACTTACTTATTTTTTGCGAAATTATGTTTTTGTAAATTGTCCCATCTTACCGGATAATATGTTTATATATTTATGAAAATAGTATATAATCTACCATGTGTAGTTTTCACGGAATCTTACTTTAAGGTTCACACGCCCAGTCTAGATAATACTTGGTCGATGCAATGCATATATTTTTAAATACTTATTTAATGACGGATTTATTAATAATGTTACGAAATTCCAGGTATGAGCATGGGACAGCAGGGCATGTCCGGCATGTCGGGCATGTCTGGTATGTCTGCTATGCCTGGGATGTCTGGGATGGGTGGCACCCCCAACAAAAAGCAGGACAAGCAGAAGAAGCGCAATGAGGCATGCTTCGGAACGCCCGGCGACGACCAGACCATGACGCAGGACTTTGACTTTGAGAAGAACCTGGCCCTGTTCGATAAACAGGCGCTGTGGGAGGAGTTGAACCAGGCGCAGAAGCCTGATGTGGTATGTTATTATTTGTTCATTTGCACTTGCACAGAGTGGTGTAGATACTCTCAGTATTGTCCTGGTGAAAGACCACCATTCAGAATCTAAACATTGCTTGAAATGGTAATAGTCACGTGTAGTGATAATTCTGAATAGCCAGGTATCTCCCAACCTTTCTCTTTCTTATCTCCTTTACCCCACGACTTTCAGCCCCACAACATACCTCAATAGAGGTGCCGGATCCAAATCTCACTAGATCCAGACAGTTAGGAGGAGATAAGAGGGACAAGCATCATTTTATTCAAAGATTTAACATTTTAAATTTGCATCAATTCAAGTTTTATTACTTATTTCACTTATTTAATTGGGCTCCTAGAAAAAAAAAATTTAATCAACCCCTGGGGTGAGTTCATATAAAATTCACCAACTTCTTTGACTTTTTGGAATCTTACTTTTTTTTTTTACATGAGCTCCACACAGGAGGCCCTGAGGAAAATAATTTCCCTCAGGGCCCTATGTCATCTTTGGGGATGCTGTGTGGAGGGTTTTTTTAGGAAAGGGAGGAGAGGAGAGTTTTGGGAAGGAAAAGGGTTTAAGGGGTGGGTAGGAATCTGGGTTTCAGTGTGTCTTGGTCATCCGCCTCAAGACCTAGACAAACCTCACCCCATGAACCCGGCACCCCTGCTAAATCACCAAACGTAGCAAACCACTTGGGGTGACCTATGGCAGAGGTGTTGGTTATCCAGTAAAGGTTCCCGCCTCCCAAATTACTAATATTATAAATGCGAAAGTTTGTATGGATGTATGAGTGTTTGTTACTCTTTCATGCAAAAACTACTGAATAGATTTTAATTAAACTTTACAATAGTATAGCTCAACATCAGAATAACATATTGGCTATAATTTATAAAGCTAGTTAGGAAGGGGACACGGGTGGTGAACAGGGACACACGGGAAAGGTGATTCAGGGAGAAACAATGTATTTCTTTGAATATGGCATTGCAACGCACGCCGGGAACCAGCTAGTATATTATAATTATTTGGAAGTATCTATGGCTTCACATAGCACTCTTTTTAGGGTGAATTGCCTTAAACAACAAAAAGTATCTATGGTTAACTTTTTAATTCAAATACTAAGCGTGGTGTTGCCACTTCTGAACACTGCATAAATCGGTTCCATGAAAGTGTCATTTCAACACCCCTTGGCTGGCTAAACCCTATAGATGTATGTGTTTGTCTCTTTTTAGGTTCGCTATTTCGTTTAATCGAGTTTCAAATCACAACGGTGCTAAAAAAGTTTTTACTTGAAAAATAGGATGTAACGGCTTTTATGAGTCCATATTAGCTTATGACTCAAATTATATAAGAATACTTTACTGCTGTCGGTGTGGGTAAAAGAAAATTCAAGGGGTTAAATATTACAATCTTAATGTTAATCAGTAATTGATCACAGTGAATAATTCTAATTATTTAAAAATGTCTTAGTGAACTTGGTTGCGCTTTGGCATTATTTGTTGACTGTGTTGACTTCCACATTTCTCCGTGATCTACCTCTAAACAATGTAGCTTGTTTTAAATGTATGTCAATTCTTATTAAAATTTCCCATTATCTGTGAAAAGTGTTGAAACCAAGAATTTACTGCACAAAATAATCGTAAACTATGGCGCGGAACCGTTTATTACCCCCTTCCCTCTGGACATTTTCAAAGTAACTTGTCTAGCTCAGAAGCTCTCCGACTGCCTCTGATAATGTCTGCATTGCAGTCTTGCAACTAAATTGTAATGCATATTTTATTGTGTTGTATTGTAGGTGAGGCAAACTGACCACTTGAGGCGTAACAATCTCAGCACGCAGAAATATCGGCATGATGAGAACATTCTGACCTCACAGCCGGCGGCCTACAGAGCTATCGTTATTCCTGAAGAAGGCCGCGGTGCATTGGAATATGTGACAGGTAATTAATTACATTTGGCAGAATTAATAATTTGATCAATATCGGGGAAATGCATCATCCTATGATTGCAACACTGACATATTTTATCTATGATTGGTGCAGAATGAATAATTTGATTATTATTGGGAAAAAAATCACTGTCCAATGGCAATAGTGGTAAATTTTGTCTATGACTTAACAAATTCTTTGTTGTTAGGAAATGTCAAAGTGAAATGGGTTCATTTTGCAGAATTACTGATTTAATTAATTGAAAACAAGGGTGCAATAAGAGCTTATGGGATTATACGTTGTTTTTTGAGTAAAATGGCTTATTGTGTTCTATGGTTCCTTAATCATTATGATTGAAAAAGTTTTAATAACTATTAAAAGATGACTGTGTGAGGCTGGTTGTTGTGTCCAACCACTGTTCTTGCATAGAATTTTTAATGTCTCAAATGGCATCAGATTCCAGAGACATTTTAGGAAGTCATGATAATTTTAAATTAGAAAATGAATTTTACAGTGTAGTATCAAAATCATGAGGTGTATGTGTGGTAAAACTATGTACGATCGTGTGAGAAATATGGAGATCCGCAAAGAATGCAAGGCTGATGTAAGTGTAATGAGTAAGATTAAAAAAGGGACCCTCAGATGGTTTGGGCATGGAGAACGAATGAACGAGGAAAGGAGTGTAAGGAGAAAATATGACGCAAATGTGAATGGTAAAAGAAGTCGGGGACGCCCGAGGAAGACATGGTACAACCAAGTGAATCAGATACTTGAGTCGGGCCATGTGAAGAGTCGGAATAATAGAAGAGCATGTATGAATGTGAACGAGGCAAGGTGTGTGTGCCAAGATCGAGTTGTTTGGCGTGATGGTTAGTTAGTTAGTTAAAAATTAAAAAATTTCTGCTCTAAAATATAATGCAGTTGGCGAAATGTATTATGTATCCTAATAATTTTACGAAATGTATGATAGATTTATTACATTCAAACTAAACCTGATGTGACAACTTTCCCGAAAATGGTAAAATGCCTACAAATAATAACATTAAAAAAATCAGGGTGTGCAATTCACACGCAGTAAAAGTGAAACCTTCAGTAAATTAGTAAAAAGAGTGGGGAGGCTACGAAGCACCGCACAAAGAGGAGATCAATTGTACTATCTCATTCTCATAGATTTTTTTCTCTTTTTAGTGTCACTATTTTTTGTACTTATCATCGAGTTTCAAATCACAACAGTGCTAAAGAAGTTTTCACTTCAAAAAAACCTGCAATGAATTTTGTGGTATGAATATTATGAACAAAGTAAAACCCGTCTACTTGTATTGTTCAAGCTTTTAACATTAAAAAGTGCAGAGTGGTTCAGAAATAGCAATGATTTTGAAGCTTCGTCGGATCCTGATGATGGTCAGAATAGCAGTGAATTGTAGGCCAAAGATGAGGAGTGGGATTAAGAGGGCATAACCAGAGAAAACCAGAAATATGTCATTTTCAAATCAGATTTTAGACGTATTGACTCTTTTTCACAAAAAATTATAAATGGATTTCGAAAGATTGTTCTTTTATCTAGCATTCGCATGAAATAAATTTTGAGAATTTTTTTTAATTTTTAGTATAATAAGGTTATTCCATAGGTCATTGGCAGATTTGTTAAATTTTCAAAAAAGATTTTGTATTATACCACACCCATTTCAAATAATATAATCATGCAGTAAAATAAATCAATACATTATCTAGCAAACGCATGTTTTAGAATTTTTAATTTTAGTTTTAATAAAATCATTAAAAAATATGTACGTACATGTGTTTCTTGACGAAAATTGGTCCATTTGTGTATTTATTTGCACACTTACAAACTAATATATTTCAGATTTTTTTAACATTCTTATTAAATTTAGACATTATTGAAAAATGATAAATACTTATAATCAAAAAATAATTACAAAAAGTACATTATTTTAATAGTTTTATCATCACGCTTTTCAGCATTTTTGGATGAAGGTATAAATTAAAGCTAATTTGGATTGAAATAAATTCGATATTGAGTTATAATTTAAAAAAGCTGGTACGGAGAATAATTAATCTTTCTCATTGTAACTGCCCTGCACGATCGTAAGAACAACTTTCGACGAAATGTGGATTATCATCCGCTGGCTGGTTAAACGCTCTTAATAAAGTCTTTTTAAAATTATTGGTTATCTACTGCTTCTATTTTATCTCATCAATTCTCAATTATCCATTCTCAGTATATATTTTTTTTATCCTTATCATGCAAGGACAGCGTATGACCTTCATGCTTTTGAATTTGAATAAATATCAGCTTGATGCCGAGTTTCAATAATATTTCCATATGTCAGATAAATAAGCATTATCTTATAAAAAAATGGAGACATTTTATCTACGGGGAGTACATTTTAATCGTTTGTAAAAACTTTGAGAACTGTTTTCTCAAAATGGTGTCTCACATACACTCATATTGCACCCATGTCTTCAATTATTATTTTAGGCATTTGCTGATTGTTTTTTATCATAGTCGCCATAACCTGTGATATCCTGAAAATCTGTCGCCATTCATTTGGCGAGGCCCCTGCTTGACTGAATTTAGGTGGTGTACGCAATGTGATCTATTGTGTTAGAATTTGAAATTAAAACACTTTTATACTTTCTTCCACTAATTTATATTTTACCAGGACCGGTTTCATCCTATTACGGATATTTTCAGACTGATAGTTGAAATTCTTATGCTACGGTATTTGTACACACTTAGGCAAGGGTACACAACATTGTCTCTATATAATTAATGTTTCTATTTTGTTAATTTTAGGTACATACAGGTAATTATAAAGTTTATTATTAAAATTATGAATGATGTTACGTATTAAAAAGATATTTTTACTTCAAATGAATATACATGAATTTATATAATTTAAAAGGTTTGTGATTAGTGATATTTTATTTTGGTAATGTTGGGTTATTCCCTCCTTGTTGCTTAGTGCATCAATATTTGTCAATTAAGCCCTAAGCAACAAGGAGGGAATAACCCAACATTACCAAAATAAAATATCAGTAATCACAAACCTTTTAAATTATATAAATTCATGTATATTCATTTGAAGTAAAAATATCTATTTAATACGGGGTGCGCCAGAGAAACTTACTTATTTGAAAGTTCAATAAAAACAAAAGCACTGTAGTTATTGTTGTAATTCTTTTTTTATTTGAAAATACAATGTACCAAGTTTTTTTTCATACTGTCTTAAAAATTACATCTTTTAAATGGCGACCCTCATTGCGCATACACTGGTCAAGTCGTTTTTTGAAGTTCTCGTCCACTCTTCTCAGCATATCAATCGGAATATTGGCAATAGCGTCGCAAATGTTGTTCTTCAGGTGATCTATGGTCCGTCAAAAAATCACATGGAGTCAAATCCGGAGAGCGCGCCGGCCATGGGAGATCGCCTCGGAGAGAGATGCAGCAAATTCATTGAGTCTCGTGCAACTGAGCGACCGTTACAAAAAAAGCTCTCAATGGCGAAGGCCCGCTGCTCTCTAGACCACAGCATAATGGCAACTGACAAGAATGGGAAACAAACTTGGGGACGTCCCCCTCCAGATGCGCCCCCTCCCGCCGGGAATTTTTTCAAATAAGTAAGTTTCTCTGGCGCACCCTTTACGTAACATTATTCATAATTTTAATAATAAACTTTATAATTACCTGTATGTACCTAAAATTAACAAAATAACTTATAATACCTTAAAATTAACAAAATAGAAACATTCATTATATAAAGACAATGTTGTGTACCCCTGCCTAAGTGTGTACAAATACCGTAGCATAAGAATTTCAACTACCAGTCTGAAAATTGTCCGTAATAGGATGAAATCGGTCCTGGTGAAATATAAATTAGTGGAAGAAAGTACAAAATTGTTTTAATTTCAAATTCTAATATGATGGAATTCCACCACGAACTATCAGTGCAAAAACTAGACTCATGATCTATTGCGGTTTGAAAATGATGATGCAGCGGCTGGCTGTATATATCTACATAATTGCATTCTCGCTTCCTTCCAGATGACGGCCTCGTGATCCCTACTGTGACCCGTGAGCTGCGTGGTCGAGTAAGTGCAGCGTGTGCGAGAGTGGGGCTTGGCGGGGGCGAGCTTTTGGGGCGCGCGGGGGCTGAAGTGGCGCTGCAGCTGCTGGGTGGGGGGCGCCGCTTGCATCCCTGCAACACGCACCAGGTGCCCACTGTGGCATTCCTCATCGGGCCGCATAGGTGAGCCTTTTGATTAGTTTATTCGCTGAAGTTACTATCGTTGCATCTATGTTATATTATTGAACCAAACTTAAATTTTTGTTTTTGATGTTTCTAAAATAGCAAACAGTGGTGAAAATATTGTTTTTATTGTGTTCTATTCTTTCTGATGAATATCAGAATATAATTAAGACATTTACTGTTTTCAGACAAGGCGCAGTTGGCGTGACATGTGCCCGACACCTGGCGTGCCACGGAGTGTCCACCGTAGTGCTGGTGGCCGGTGCCGACATCCAGGGCGTGCTGCGCCAACACCTCAATGTCTACCAGATGACTGGCAACAAGATCACCACCAACATCCTGGATCTGCCCTCTGTTGATCTCATCATCACGGCCCTCTCCGAGGACACGGAGGAACCCACCGCCTACCCCCACCTGACGGAGTGGACCAGCCAGAGCAGGGCCCCTGTCCTGGCATTGGATCCCCCGGCAGTCGGAACCCCCGGCATCATCACCAAATACTCCATCTTGCCCGGGTTACCCCTCTCACATTCCCTCGACAATGGGAAATTATATCTCTGCAATGTGGCGATCCCTCAAAAGATTTTCACAGATCTTGGCATCAAGTACAGCTCCCCTTTCGGATCCAAGTTTGTGATTCCCCTCCATCCAAATGATTCTTAATTAATTTTTAAGCCGCTGTCAAACCCGATCAGATTCGACAAAACCTATTTAGAATGCTTTCTTTTTGACATATTAAATAAGTAACTTAAACATTTTGACCGTGTTTTACGGCGATTTTAAACTAATGTACCTTTTTGACAGATAGCCCTCCAACGGTGCAAATTAAATCGATTAAATATCCATGTTTTCTGTCTCTTTAAAAAGAATGTGTCTTGATGTGTTGTATTGTGAACATATTATTAGGTATTGTCAATCCCATTTGGCACACTAAGAATTAATTAGTAAAATCATCGAAATATTATGTATTATATGTGCAACTGAACAATGTTTGCGATTTCTCTAATACGTTGTTGAAAATTTAAATAATTCTATCTATGTGACGGTTTATTAAAATATGTTTAAAGTTGAATAGTTCTATTGAATTGACGATGAAAGATTCGGTTTGCCTTTTTTTATAACTTTAAACAATTTTACTCTATTTTTATTCCATAATCTCACCTACATATATAACCTAAGAAATTAATCTGATTTTTTTCCTTTACCGATTTAAGTGCTATGATTACTTATTATAAAGTGAATGTAAATAATTATTTCATTCAGAATTTTCACCACATGAACAATATCAATATTTTTATTATTTTTTTACATTAATAATTATTGTATCATTCATTTTACCGATTCCTGTTTTATCAATTTTTGAAAATGAATATGTGGACAAAAAAATAATACAAAAGTGTTGACATATTAAAAAAACATTTTATTTTTTATGATAACCTTTCCCACTCACTGATGAAAGAAGAATAAATGGTAAAATAAATATTCTTTTTAGAGAATTTTGTTTATTGATTTAAAAACATGTTTTTTTAAGAGAAATACATATATGTTTGCCTGTGTGTGCGCATGATTGCCACCAACAGTTAGTAGAATGCATTGAAGACGACAATGAGTCTCCACTCGATCGGATGTTTGGAAGTGGATTAATTTCCACTACATTAATTCAATCATGAAAACAAAAGTGCATTTCAAATAGATGTATTTAAAAAAGTAAGTAATATATTTTTTTTACAATCTTAGTATCGTCCTGGTGGAAGACCACCATTTAGATTAGAAATGTGGCCTGAAATGGCTTTTGCCGTGTTTCTCACTGTCCGACTGACCCCAGACTATTGGGAGCAGTCGGGATACTTGTGCGGTATTTGCACAAGTATCAAGTAAAAAAAAAAACATCGGCATTGTCTACACATGGTGTCTGGAAATAGTAATACAAGTGGGAAACTAGCGAGAATCTATATCACATTTGGAGTTGAATTTGTAGTTTGTATAGGTATCTAACTTTATTGATTTGAGCTTTTGCAAGTTTGAATTTTTTAAGGTCAAATTTGAAAAAAAATCATCGCTTGGGGGTTAAGTTGGGCTATTTAATGTCGTTTAAAATGCATAACGTAGACCCGGCTGAAAGTTTTTTAGCCCTTTATAATCCTTTAGTTCAACGATACTCAACCTTTTTTCTTTTCGGGCCACATACATGTATTTTTAAAGTTACGCGGGCCGCAGCACTATACTGGTATGTCGAAAAAAAATCATCGACCCCCCCCCCCCTACAAAGAAATATTCTTCTTCCCATTTGTCTTAAAGCACTCTCTTTTCGTCGGACATTTTTTTGAAGACACTCCCGCCATTAATAATAATAATTATTGGATAATTTGTAGAGCGCCGTTTTTGTGAAAAATCATCTCATTATGCGTATTTAAATTATAACAAAACAGTACTTTATACGACAGTAAGAAATGCTGTATAAATTAGTAGGTACCTGAATAACCAGTGACATTAACCAGTTTTTATGTATTATAATTGATGCGGTTGTTTCTAGAAGTGGTACTTTTATTTACAAATTGTTTGCGCGCGTACTTGTGTGCCAAATAATTGTTTTTTGGGAATAAATCTAGCGTGTGTAAATAGCAACACTCTTACATATCTGACCTGATGATGGACACAGTAACGCTGTCCGAAACGTTGGCTAAAGGTGGAGGTAGCGCAACACGGCATAACACCCCAAAAAAATATTAAAAAAAACCTTTTGGCCGTGAAAATCTAAGCAACGTATCTTCACATCTAAGATCTAAGATCATGTGGACCATAATGACAAAATGACAATCCTTTTCGGGTGCGCTATCTGTACGTCAAAGTCGAAACGAATCTCAAGATATACGAAATTTAGATTGATAGAAAATTAATTGATGGTAAAGTGGTTAGGGCCGCACAAAAAAGCTTGGCGGGCCGCATGCGGCCCGCGGGCCGCAGGTTGAGTACCTATGCTTTAGTTGCTGAAAAAAAAGGAAAAGTTTAAAACAAAAATCGAAATGCTCAGATCGAGAAAAATAAGTTTTTTTGGAATCTCTATGTGATTGATGAAGTTTCCCACTTGCATTACGAGTTTTCGGAAAGCCGTGTATAATATATTATGGACTATAATTTTCTAAATAAAAATACTTCGGCAGGGAGAGAAACATACAAGTAATTACCACTTTCTGTTGCCTTCTTTGGAGATATTGAGGGTGTTCTGAGAAGCAAATAATTAATTTATTTATTTTGGTGCAATAACTTATACTAGCTGTTAAAAACCCGCTCTGCAGGTTTTTACTGATAAGCCCTGCGGGCGGCTTTTGGTTCGGCTTCGCCCAGTTAATATTGGTGACTATTTTATAAATCCAATAGGAACTGGTTCCAAAAATAGCCCGTTCCTCGGATTCACTGTCATCCAGTGTAGCTAGTCACCGGGAAAGAGCAATGATGTTGTATGTAATATATAGCCGCTTGATACAACATGTATTACCGTCAATCTTTCTATATCCGGAGAGATACTACATATTCACAAATTCGTAGCAGTTATACCTAGGGGGGAGACGTCCCCATCCGACCTGCTGACGGAAGTAGTGACAAATTGTGACGAATTCTTGAATTCGAAACCGAATTATAACAGTAGCTTTGTGTGAAATTCCACATACACAGATGTTATATGTGGCGCGGCGCGTATGGCATGGCGTCAGACATGCACTCGAAGCTGGGTTCTGAATGATGTTTTATTAAGATTTATTTACAGAATGCGGCAAATACAATTTTTTAATGTTTGGTTAATGAAGACAATGTTAGCGACACTAAATCGAAAATCTGAAGCAGAAAACAAAACGAGTGTGCTTTAGACCGCACGATTGAAGTAAAACTTCACTAACTTATATCTCCCTCTCATCTTCCGTTCGCCTCGCCCGATCACACTTTTCATAACGCTCTTGTCACGCATTCACCAGCTTACTCCCCAAGTCAAGCGTGCGTAAGGGTCCGACCGTTCGCTTCGCCCGATCATACTTTTCGTAACGCTCTTGTCACGCATTCACCAGCTTACTCCCCAAGTGAAGCATGTGTAAATAAGTTTTACTTCAAAAATATATGGTCACATTTAGAGCTCCACCCTAAAGGTCCTGGGTTCGTTTTCTAGAACTGACCGTATCTTTTTCTGATTTTTCTGTTTCAGATTTTCCATAGTATTGTCTTCATTAATTAAATATTACAATTTGAGATTTTACCCATTAAGTAAAAAATAAACAATTTTTAAAAATTTCTATATTGTTTCATTAATATTTCACAGCATCTTCAGTGTTATAATCTTCTCTTCTTCCAGAGATGTATGTCACAGTGTTGACTTTGCAGTGTTATCTCGCACTGATTACTGGGACCTTGATAAACACCGCCAACTGTTTGTTCTTACTTTATCTTTTGGCCGGGCTGAGATTTTAATAATTAAATTATTGCTATCTCTCTTGTGGTAATGCGTCCATTACTTCTGCAAAATGTGTCCACCGCTAAAATCAGTTTGACTTTAGAACATTGATCAATATCAGTTTTTTTTTTTATCAGAGTGATTGCAATGAAAGATAATTTTTTTTAATTTGCTTTCTGCATCGTGGAAGAAACAGTAGTATGTTTAAAGTGGGATTAAAGAAAGTATTTGTGCAAGTTTTTGTCTAATTCTCCGCAGTTTTAATTAGTACAAAGGCAGATACTTTGTAATATTGCTCCGTTGCTGGAAGCTGGATGTTATAGTGAAAAGTGCGCAAAGTGAAAAGTTTTATTCCAATTTAACTGCTAATCACGTGTCAGACAAACAATATTCAACATTAGCAGTAAAATGTAGAGTAGTAAAGCTTTCAAAATATTCATTTTATTGAATATTATTGTAAAAAAACAACTCATTATAATTTCATTTTGGGCTTCTGGCACAGAGTTGCCAGCGTGATAAATTGAAGAAAGTACTTAAATTATTTAGTTATTAATTGAATTAGTTGAATAACTGTTTATACTTCATTCTGGACTATTTGGAAAGGTGCTGCCAGTGTGCTAAATGATAGTACTTATGAACACTTGCGTTCAGTACTTGTGTATCACATATTGAATATTTTGAAGCTGTTCCTGATGGTAAACAAAAATGCCTTCCGCCCTGCAACACATAGCGGCCTTTGCGCCCGTCGCCTCTCCCGCCCAGAGGGCCATGGACAATCAGAGGCCTCGCTCTAACTCCTGGGCAGCCAGGAGACGCTCTTCAACTATACCCTCAGCTTCTCTCGAACCCAGAAGATCTCTTCGTATTATACCGGTAAAATTCGTTGTTTTGATTATAACTATGAATACAGTATTTTGTTTTTCAAGAAGCAATTGAGAATTTTCTTATTTCAATAAAAAAAATACAATGAAAACAACTTATTTTGTGGAGACCTGATGTGTGGGTTTTACCGTGCATCCCATTAATCAATCTTATATTATCCTTTCATAATCATTTCTTTTAATGCACAGGTCCTAATTGTTCCCTTAGGTGTCATTGGCCATCATTTTAATGGATGAATAAAGGGAAGGCGATTGTAATAGTGTAACTGAAGCTATTGTGTCGAAAGGCTCAGCCGTCCGACCGTAATCGCTTTCCACATGTTTTCATAAAAACGGTGAGCATGTTGGTTGTTTGTAGAGACAGCAAATACCTTAATATATTATATTCAAATGGGCATTTTTCAAAATGGCATGAATTTCAGAATTCGAAAAGATGGAATGTCGAATGGCGGGGAGGCGTTTCTAGATAAGGCTTGATAGAAAATAAGATCTTTGTTTAGATAAGGGTAACCTAATCTTAAATTCAATACTCAAATTCTCATTACATTAAATACCCAAATAATACTATGTATGTATGTGTTGAGTTAATGATTAACAACTGTATTATGGCATTATATTTAAAATGAGTGCATATTATGTTGTCTGTGCACTTGAGGAAAAGTTTATTAGCGCATCATCTTATTATTCAGGTTAGGAAAGTTTTAACGTTTTTTCGAGTTCTTTAAAAGCTTTACACTAGAGACAAGAAAAATCTTCCCATTTCATATCATCAAAATATATATTGAGTAATGAATTCGAGTTAGCAATTTAAACAGTAAGGTGGGAATGTAATCTACAAATACTATTAGGTATCTTCTTTCCCTATACAATACTGAGGCCGGTGAGGGGGGGGGGGGGGGAGTCTGAAACCCCTAAACGCCCCTCCAAGGGCGGATCCAGGATTTTTTTCTGGGGGGGTTCAAGGGGCGGACGGGTGAAAAAATCAACAATTATAGGCGCCAGACAGAAGTTCAAATAAGTGATCACTTCTTTGAAGACTTTGCGCACACATTTGGTCACATATTGTTGTATCTGCCAGACATGTGTCAAAGTTTTGATCACTTCTTTGAGCTCACAGTTTTCAAATAGACTTCACACAACATGGTCGACGATTTGGTCGACACAGTTTGCTTATATTATTTATGTGCGTCTAATTATTTATATTATCTAATTAATTTATCTAATTATATTTATCTATATATATTTATCTAAATATATCTGTCTAATTAATTCTTCGATAGAGCAAGGTATTGAAGAGTGGTGTTTAATTCGGTTCCAGGCGTCATTGATGTTATTTCGATTTTTATGCCCTTTACGTTTCGGATCCCATATATCTGGCTCTACTTGCATCAACTCTATAAACTCGAAAACGCTCTCATTATTCCACTCCATCGTTAGTTCGTTTGGCTGTCCATGCACGACTACTCTCCACGGCGACGCTCGCGCAACTGAGCTTCGCGCAGTGTGGCAGGCACGCAAACTTTGAACTTTGATCCCTTTGATGTGCGCTAAAAAACCGACACGGAACGGCAAAGCGCACTTAAGTGATCACTTATGTGACAACAGTGTCAAATGCCCGTGCCACACATGTGAACACTTGTTTGATCACTTCTTTGAATTCGTGTCTGGCGCCTGCTTTAGGATTTTTTCCTGAGGGGGGGCACAAGGGGTGGACGGGTAAAATATCAACAATTACTGATAGGTTTTTTTTTCTGCGGGGGGCACAAGGGGCGGACGGCCAAAAATTGCTGTTAGGATTTTTTTCTGGGGGGGCACAAGGGGCGGACGCGCAAAACAATCAACAATTACTGTTAGGATTTTTTCTGGGCGGGCACAAGGGGCGGACGGGCAAAAAAATCAACAATTACTGTTAGAAATAAACTTGAAGTATCATACTTCAAGTTTATTTCTACAAGTTCAAGTATGTATCTATAGGAAGGTTTATGAAAGTGTCAAAACAATCGAAAAATTAAATTAATGTTTAATAAAGACAGTTTTAGCTTCTAACTATGTACTGTGATAGAATCTCCACAGTACATAAAAATACCGTCTGGGGGGGTCACGTGCCTCCGTGCCCCCCCCTAAATCCGCTACTGCGCCCCTCCATATTTACGCCATTGAAAGGAAGTAATATTATAGTGCTGATAGAATAATTAAATGATTTCTAATTCTGCGATCAGTGATAAGTTTTACATTATTATGAATCTTGGATTATTATTTCTTTGGAACTTTTTGATAATGTTCTCACCTTCTTCGTTGATAAATATATAAATGCTTGGGGGTCGTCTATTAATCACGTGAGGCTCAAAAGGGGGGGGGGGGGGTTCGTAAAAAATCACGAAATATCACCGGGGGGGGGGGGGTATAATGAGATATCACATGTATTTATTTTTCGTGATAATATTCTGAAAATTTCAAAATACTTTGTACTAAAAAAAATACACATGATTTTGGGGGGGGGTTAGTCTAAAACCTCACCACATATCACCACGGGGGGGGGGGGGGTTAAAAGTTGCTAAAAAACATCACGTGATTAATGGACGACCCCTTGTCGGAAAATACTTTTCTAAATTGTTCGTTTTATAAAAATGTTATTATTTTACTAAATGGACTCCTATATTTGTATGTTGTTTAAATGGAATTAATAAACAATATGTCTTGGTGGTTATTTCTTCCAATCAGCTTAGGCTAAAATTATAGTGGGAAAATAATACTCCGTAATATAAATCAAGCTCAATAATAAACTCGTGTTTTATATCTTTTTTATTCGAACCATGAATAAACCAAACCACTCACATTCGAACTAACAAAACTTCGCGCAGTTTTGATCAGAGTTGTCATTAAAAAAAATGATACTTACATTTTTGAAATATTGTACAAATAAAAAGAATAAACATACAATGCATAATTAATTCATACAGAACAATGAACAACAAATAATAATGAATGCAAAATAACTCATATTGAGGTCGTAAGTTATAAATAAATAAGAGTAGTAAAAATTTGTACTGAAAAAAATAAAGTTCTTACTCAGAAATGTAAAGTTCATATTGTTCAATAATTTGTCGCTAGAGTATGTGTCATTCTCATGACATTTGACAGCAGTGATATTAAGGTTCATCATAAGGCTTTTATGTAAATTTGTTTAATCATATTATGCCAAAATATACCTAATCTGTGTTCAAACGGCCCTAAGTTTGTGATCAATCCCTGTTTTGGTTAAATAGTTCATTAGTATCACGTCCATGTTAACGCGAGAAGTCGTCCTTTGGCGAAACCATTCCCAAAAATTGTCACGCGTATGCCTCAGATGGAATATTTTTGTTTGGAAGGCTGCTGACTATTAATTACGTAAATTAACATTTGGGCGATGGCCCAAACTACAGCATATGGCTATGTCCCTAATCCTGACGAAACCGAACAAGTAAGTAGAACTGGTTTATACCTAACTGTAATTTAACAATGTCAACTTGGTGCCTATAAATATTTTTAAACGAAACATCGATACTTATCTGTTTCGCACTATGTTGCGGTATGTTATTATTCAATGATTATTACATACTGATTTGGGACTTTTATTATGAAAATATTTCTAAACAGAGTGAATAGTGTAAATAAATATTTGAATCCCACACATAATGATTTGATGCATCTAATAAAAAAACAGGTGTCGTTTTGGATAATCAGGTCAAAGGGTTTGAGCATTGGATAAGTCAATCTCACAACATTGTTTGTGTTCACTGAATTTTAATTTATTACAACAATTTCTCACACGTACATGCCATTTGATTAGCACAATATCTTTTGTAACCATTCTACTGTACGGTTCTGGTAATTGACTCCAAAGATGAGATTTATTTTCTTTGTAGAACTGAGTGTTTTCTTAATACTGTACGTTAAAACTCTACTAAACTACATTTTAGACCAAAAAAACAAATTTTAACAATCTCAAAATATCACTAACAGACCAGTAAGACAATCGTACAAAAATAACATAAAAACTCCGACAGTGAATACAAGCTTTGGAAAAAGGCACTATAAATATCATGCTATAAAAGCATTGGTTACATTGCACAGCATTGACTGGCCACGCTTATTACGATGAATTTTTAGAAAAAACTTTAGATTCGCCTTAATTACTATAAAAGGAAACTTTTTGGCTTTGGGGCGGCGGAAAATAATGCATTTTAATTTTCAATTGCATAAAACCAAAATTCACTTCGCGAACTGACACAGCGAAAATCCGCGGCCGTACCCGTCACTGTTATGTTGGTATCCTTGATAAATTAACAAGAGCTAATACGACTGTAGTCGACTTCGTGGGATACCTACATGAAATACTGCGAAATTATGAAAACACAGCAGAATTATTATGTTAACAAACCTCTATTCTTATATATTTGTTGTTACGAAATTTAAAAAAAAAACAGAATTAATAATATAATGTAAATGAACCTCTAATCAGGCACTGGAATGGAGACAAACCATTCAAATCCTGGGATGTTTTTTAAAATAAAGATAACATACACAAGCCCGCTACACAAACCCTGCAAAGCCAAACAAACCATTCAAAAACGTAGGCTGTTTTTTAAAGTAAAGATAACATACACAAGCCCGCTACACAAACCCTGCATTAGCCAAACAAACCATTCAAAAACTTAGGCTGTTTTTTAAAGTAAAGATAACATACAAAAGCCCGCTACACAAACCCTGCGTAGTTAAACAAACCATTCAAAAAAGTAGGCTGTTTTTTAAAGTAAAGATAACATTCACAATCCCGCTAGACAAACCATTACGCGCCCATCATATATTCACGAAGTCAGCTACAGTCGTATCTAGCTCTTGTTTGTATCAGGGATACCAACACAACACAACAGTGACTGAAATGGCCGCGGATTTTAGCCGTGTCGGTTCGCGAAGTGAATTTTAATTTTACGCAATAGAAAATTAAAATGCATTGTTTGCCGCCGCCCCAAAGCAAAAAAGTTTCCTTTTATAGTAATTAAGGCGAATCTAAAGTTCTTTTCTAAAAATTATTCGTAATAAGCGTGGCCAGTCCGAACCGATATTTACCAAAGCATTCAACAGTTTTACCCTTGAAAATAAAATAGAAGAAAATGAAAATAAATTCATACTCAAAATTAAAAATTGGATTAAAGAACAAAAAAGACAATATTTCCAAAATCTCATTACATAATAAGAATAAAACACACACACGTAACACACAAAAATAAATATAAAACACATCATTAAAAAAATACATTTTACCTATATTATAAATTTTTATTTTTAGTTTAAATTTAGCTTTTTTTTTTATGCAGCATTATTTTTAATGTAATATGTATGATTTGTTGTTTCATAAAATGGAGGCCTCAGCACAGTTGAGCTACCCAATGAGGCCGACATTGCTGAATTGTATTTAAAAATGTTAGATATTATGTCAAATAATTAAATAAATAATAAATAAATCGTAGAATAATTTCTGAAACCTCGCTTTTCTGAAATCGTGATTTGGCCAGTCTACTGTAGAGCTGTTCTGGGCCGCAGTAACATGAAATCCAACGGCAGGGCACGAGAAGAAGAAGAATAATAGAAATGTTTTTGTTAAACTGCCATAGATAATTATCTTATATGCTTTTTCTAAAGTAAACAACAGAATATGCATAAAGTGAGTGGGAATCTTATATAAGCAGTCGCGTCACTGTGTGAGGGGAAGCGTTGCATATGTTAGGCCCTTGTTCGACAGGGATATGCAAGAATCCGATATTCACGTTTTTTACTCGTCGTTTACAAATAACTTGTCGCGTGTCACTTCACTACTGAAATCACAATACCCGTGTTGCCACCAATCATTGTTGAATTCTTGAAACGGCAAAACTAGATTACTCTCGACCCTCACTCACAATCAAATAGTTGCTTTAGCTCTCATTTTTATATCCTGCCATTCTTTGTTGACCGTTTTGTAGCTAGCATTGGTATAAAGCAGGGGTGGGGAACCTTTTTACCATTGAGGGCCATTTGATGCTTTGTATTATAAATGCATGACCAGACATCATGTTCACAAGCTCTATAACTAGAAATTTATAATTGCATTCAGAAAGCGAGAATAGTTTCGAGAAATTCGCATCTCAAATTTTTATGCTAGGTTTAGAACACAAGACTGGTTTTAACTCATGAGTTAATCTGCATAAGAGTCCACAAGCTTTATAATGGTTGAACAAGCAAATGGTTTTTCTCCGAATTTTGCAGCTTGTGGATGTGGTGTGCACCTCGAATTTAAAGTTTATCTCGAAACTGGTTTTAATTTAAAAGTGAATCTGTGTGCGGAAGCTTGCTTTAATTAAAAGTACACCCAGAACATGAAAATGATTTCCCCCGATTCTGCATAGTCTGCATGTAGAATTTCATAAATGCATTTATATATTCCATATAATGTGATATATATAATTTATGATATATAATCTACTAGCTGGTTCCCGGCATGCATTGCTATGCCATTTAATAAAGAAATAGTTTCTCCCTGAGTGTCCTTTCCCATTCGTCCTGTTCTCCTTCCACCTCCACTTCCTCTCCCGCGTGTTCCCACTCCACCTCCTCCACCTTCCCTCTCCCCACTCCACACCCCCCTTTCCCGATGGATTCAGTTTTCAAACAGCTCGCGTGCCATCTATTGCAATTTTTTTATACAAATTTTATAATGCCAGAGCTCACCACTAGTTTTATACAAACCTTGTCCTGATAATAACGAACACAACAAAAAAACAATTATACAATTTGGTGCAGTCGTTCGGAAGTTATGCGCGTACATACATTTCGGTGATTCATTTTTATTTATATATATAGATATAGATATATAGATATAGATATATAGATATAGATATATAGATATAGATATATAGATATATATAAAAATCAAAATATGCCTGCTTGTATGTATATATATCGTCGCAAGAAAGAAAATACTTTATAAACACGATTTTGCAGGGTTTTTTTTTTGCATCAATCAATCTGGGTCCCGTGACTCTTCGACGATAAATAAGAACTGTACGACATTGGAAAAATTAGCCGTTTTGTCAACAATATGTTTTTTAACTGATGTACACACCTCAAAATCCTCAGAAGTATTTTCATAGGTAGTGGCGGTTACAGCAGTATTGCATTTCTGCGCTGATATGTTTCTTGTGCGTTGCTAAACCATTCATCCGATTGCGATGAAATTTTGGGGATTTGATGTGCGCATGCCTGCGATGGTTTCTATGTACAATAGTGAGCTCTTGCGTAATGAAATTATGCATTGCTAACCATTCATCCGATTGCGGTGGGAGTGGAGAGGGGATAGCAGAAGACGGGGGTAGACCTGGGGAGGACGGTTCGCGGGAGGAGGGGAAGCGGGAGAGGGAAGGTGAAGAAGGCGGAGAGTGAAGAGAAGGGAGGCGAAAGGGTAACAGAACGCATGGGAAAGGACACGCAGGGAGAAATAATTTCTTTATTAAGTGTCAATGCAACGCATGTCGGGAAATCGCCAGTATTCAATATAATAACATAATATATATAACGAAACAATATACACATATAACAGGTATATACATATAACAGGGTGTCCGGGGATTAAGTGCATTAACTTCGGGAGGTGATTCTACACGGTATAAGTAAAAAAGATAAATAACGTTTTTCGAAATTTCAACTTTTAGGGCTAGTTTTGTGGATAGATAGAAAGATAAAATTAGACCGGACTGTGCGGCCAGCTTTATTATCTTCTGCTATTACGATACGGGCCAATCACAACCATGCCATGTTGCTACAATCGTGCCCGGCACGCTCTCAGAAAGTAAGATCGTACCTCACACTGAGGATTTTTAGTAGGTATGTCTTTTTATATGGGAAAAAAATGTTGGAATTTTGGAAAAAGGTTGTTAATAATAATGTCTTTACTGCTAAAATCAAACATAATCTAAGGAAATGGCTATTAGATACTGATGATTCATATTGATGCCCTACCGAAGCCCTTGTATTCCCAATTGAATTCACATTCGAAGGAAATGGAATATCATTATAATTTTGTAATAGTTCATGTATATGAAACTATTTATTTACTTGTTGATTATATTTATTTGCTTGTATTAAATTCGTTTGTAATAGGCCACTTGCATGGATTTCACAACGACTTGGAAAAAATCATGTGGATAGATCTTTTTACTAAGATTAAGAAAATGTTACTAAAATTGTTTAGAAATGTACAGTTGTTTTTATTTTTAAATAAATAAATCCATTATTTGTGCTCATGACGTCACTACATGAAAATGTCCCGTCTCTGAAAATGTTCCTATTAATTTAAAAAAATTCCACACTGATTTTTTTTATATGGCATCACTTTGATTTCAGGCGAATTTTTGAATTCGTTCACTAGATTTATTGTTTGTTCTCTGCGAACTTATCATTTGATTTCACTTTTTGACAGATGTTCTGAAGAGAACCCCGTACATTTTAGATGTACGATGTACGGGGTTCTCTTCAGAATGTGAAGAAGATGTTGGTACGTGTTTTAGAGGTATAATGATTATGGTGCTGATTTTAACAAAATAAAATTTTATAATATTCTTATTATTATTAATTATTATAATTTACAAGCACAAGTATATTACATTGAATTTAGTAATATATACGCTGTACAATATGTATAATGATTTATGATCAACAAGATGGATCAAGGAAAAAAATATTTATGAGATGTAATATTTTTGGTATGCCTCGTTATTCTCCTGTGCCATTCGTGTGGAAAATGTTCTTTTTTTTAAAATGATTTTCGGCTATGTAATTATCGTTTTTTCACACCTATAAAATTATGTCCCCTATTTCCGGTTTATAAAAAATGGTCTGATTTTTCGGATTGAAATTTTCAAAAAATCCCCAGGGTTTCAAAAATACGATTAAAAAAAAAAAAAAATACAGAATGTCTTAGAATATTTGCCTAAACCGGAAAAAAAATTAAAAAAATGTGATGCAAGTGGCCTATTGTTTATATACGGCTTATACTGCTATTTATATATTTACATCTATACTATTCTGTAATTTAAACAATTTTTCGAATCATTATTTTATCATCAACATTATACATACACACCGTTTGAAAATGTACCATGTTATTGCATAAAATGTTGTCATTATGTATCTGCTGACAAACTACATAAGTAGTTTAGCAGGTTTATGCATTTAGGATAAATAATGGTAAACTTGCTAGCATAATATTTGGGAGGTACCGCCGTCCCGGGAACCATTTATTGGATAACTTAAACCCCTGCCATAGATCACCCCAAGTGGTTTGCTATGTTTGGTGACTTAGCAGGGGTGCCCGGGTTCATGGGGTGAGGTTTGTCTAGGATTGAGAGACGGATGACCAAGACACACTGAACCCCAGATTCCTACCCACCCCTTAAACCCTTTCCTTCCCAGAACTCTCCTCTCCTTCCTTTCCTAAAAAAGAACCCTCCACACAGCATCCCCAAAGATGACACAGGCCCTGAGGGAAATTATTTTCCCCAGGGCCTCCTGTGTGGAGCTCATGTAAAAAAAAAAAAATTATTTGGAAGGAGGGTATGGGTACCACCGCCATTTATTGGATAACCAAAACTCCTGCCATAGATCACCCCAAGTGGTTTGGTATGTTTGGTGACTTAGCAGGGGTGCCCGGGTTCATGAGGTAAGGCTTGTCTAGGTGTTGGTGGCGAATGCATTTGCACACCTACTGCTTGGCGGGCCGGATCGGGAGAGACTGATTGAGGGAAACCTTTCGACATCACGCTATCTGTTGAGTGGTCCCTTAGCATTGTGTTTATACCCTGGCTTGATAAGTCCTCCAGCATTGTGCTGATGATGGGAATAGGGAGAGTTCAAATATCCAGATATGTTCAAATATACATATATCCAGAATGTCCAGAATTTTGAAGGACACAACAGAAGAAGAGATCCGGGCGCACTTGGAGAAAAATAAAATACCGAAATGCGAAATTCAAAAATTCATCGCGCATTCTCAAGAATATGCAGCTTTCAGGATAGGTGTAACGGAGGATCTGTATGATAAACTCTTACAGGAAAATTTATGGCCTAGAGGAGTACCGATAAGACATTATCGATACATAAAACCGAAACAAAATCCAATTGATACTAACCAAAACCGGCCCAAACCGAACGATGATGCCGCCCCGAAATGACTAGAGAACCCCCTAAAAACGAATTCTCTCCCTTGCACAATTTACTATCAAAATGTGCGGGGATTAAGATCCAAGACTGATGATTTCATAGAAAGACACAAAACAACGACCTTATACTACTTTCAGAGACATGGCTTAATGACAGCATTTACAATGGTCAACTCTTCGATCAACGGTATGACGTCTTCAGAAAGGATAGAACCTCGGGTCATTCAAGGGGAGGAGGAGTACTGCTAGCCGCGAGACGTGACCGCGCCACCCTAACCCAGAGACTTACCTATCTGGAAAGTGAAGACGAAAATATGTGGATAAAGACATACCTAAGTGATTTTGGTGTAATTTACATTTGTGTTGTGTACATTCCGCCGGCGTCGCCAAATAAAACATATTCCGATTTTTTTGATAAGGTTACAGAGAACTACAATTTTTTAATTAATAAAAAAATTGTGGTGATTGGCGACTTTAATCTGAACTCAAATAGCAAAGGCACCCAAATGGATCTCCTATATTTTATGAATCTTTTTCAAATGAATCAGAGTAACTCTATTACAAATGTGAAGGGAGGCACGCTGGACATTGTACTCAGTAACTTTAATTTAAAAGTATACAAATCCTTATACTCACTAGTCAAAGAAGACGCTTATCATCCATCGTTATGTATAGAGATTTTGCCGAACAAAAACACAACCAATTGTCAAACACGAAACTTCTTGAATAATACGGATAATAGTGTTAGGCGAGGATGGAACTTCGAACATGGTGATTTTAAGGCTCTTTATTGCCATTTACAATCTCATGATTGGCAGCCTTTGAAGGACATAAATGATGTTAATTTAGCGACAAACCTTTATTCTATAATTTATAAATACTTTGATATGTGTTTCAAAATTAAGCGCACTCCGAGGAATGGTAGGAAATATCCTAAATGGTTTTCTAGTGAGGTTGTTAGCGACATAAAGCTCAAATTCAAACATTACAAAAAATGGAAGAAAACTGGAATGGTAAGTGAACGTGACATGTTTTGTCTACTTAGAACAAAAATAAAACGCAATATTCGATTAGCACATGTGCAATATATTAATTCTGTTGAAAAAAATATCAAATGTGATCCCAAATCTTTCTGGAAATATATCTCGTCCAAAAGAAGTGATGGCGGGTTTGTTGACCATGTTACTTGGAATAATCAGTCTTTCTCGGGAGCAGATATTCCAGAAGCATTTGCAGACTATTTTAAATCAACTTATAGTAAGGAAGCTGCGGACTTGAAATCTTTTATACCTGGTAAAAAAACACCACTAATAGCGCAGAATGTTGATATTCAAAACATCACAAACATTGACATCACCGCGGCTGCTAAAAAATTAAAAGCCAAAACTTCTTTTGGACCGGATCTTATTCCGTCATTCGTATTAAAGGGCTGTTTTGAGCCCTTATTAACACCTCTCGCGTATATTTATAATCTCTCACTTAACTCCGGAATATTCCCAGACGTGTGGAAGATCTCGAAAGTTACACCGTTACATAAAACTGGTGATAAGGCTCCAGTCTCTAATTACAGACCAGTGGCGATACTATCCTCTCCAGCCAAGTTGTTTGAACTAATAATTCATAAATTCATTTATACCCAAGTTGAACCCTTTATAATTGACCAGCAACACGGTTTTAGGTCTGGCAGATCTACTGTGTCTAATCTAATGGTTTTTATGGAGTACATATCTCAAGCTCTTGATAGCAACAATCAAGTAGATGTATCATACAATAATAGCCTCGCCGAAAGAAGGAAAACTGCTTTGCTGACAACAGCATATAAAATTTTAAATGGTAACATCTGTATTCCCGATATATTACAAAAATTTGAGTTTTATGTCCCCGACAACTTCACAAGAGCACGCAGACACAGAACTTTTGTTGTTCCGAGATGCAGAACTAACTTACCATTAGTAATGCCGCTCGGAAAAATGATTATTTTACTAAATTTCCTGCCCCCTGATATAGATATTTTTAAACTAAATATTGATCAATTCAAAAACGCTATTATTACTTAATAAAATAAAATGTATGTTTATTATTGGTTATGTAACTGTAAATGTGCAGTTAAAATAAAATAAAATAAAAATAAATAAATAAATAAAATATTGTCAGGTTATTCGTAACCCGGGAATGTTTGTTAAAAAAAGTTTTTTTAACTGACATTCGTTATCCAATAACGATCTCACAAAAAATATGGAATCGCTCGGCTAGTGAACTTTATTAAAGGGACTGGGTTATTGTTAAAGGATTGATGTAAAATGGGAGCACAATGGGCCTATGACCTAAGTGCTCACGGGAACTAATTGTAAACCGTCTCCGCAAAGAAAAAAATTTAAAAAAATAAAAAAAAGTGACAAAACGACAAGCTAGAATAAAATTAAGGTTCGTTATTTCCTTCCCAAGCGAAAAAAAAATCCGCTATGGATTTACCAGCACACGGCGGGTATAAATGTCAGAAATCTTCAGTGTCGACGTTATCTCGTCGATATTGAAGATACGTCAGATTTGTATCATTTTTATGGCTGTTAATTGCTTTTTCTATGTACAATGTACATTAAATGAATAAATAATCATGCATACTTGCAGGAATTCGTGTTTAAATCGATCTAAACTAAAATATGTGACAGTAAATATGTAAAAATCACACAATTCTGACAGGAGATAACGTCCGTTATCCAAGATACGGAATCGCTAGGCAGAGTTGTCAGAGTTGGATATGTGGCTAAGTCTTCTGGTTCTACAGTGTGTCTCCCCAGGTATCTGAGCCTAGTTCCCACCAGGGCAGGACACTGGCACCATAAGTGAATTGGGAGTCTCTTCATCCTCTTCACATTTTCTACATCTATTGGTGCTTTCCACTCCCGATAGCTGCAGCGTCTCCTGATATGGCAGTGTTCCGTTAGTAATCCTACCAGTTCCCTCAGCGAGTTTCTGTCCATATCGAGTAGTTTCCTGATCCGTCTTTTGTCCGGTCCGTTTTTGAGTACTTTGGATTGCCTCATTCTGGGTGCCCTCTCCCATTCCTCCCAGTGCTGGAATTTGACCCTCAATATGTAATATGTAATTTGGTGTGGCAAGCTGCTACTCCTACGGCCGGCTCGGATCTGCAAGTGGTGCTATCGCTCCGTTTCGTCACATGAAAACATAAATTCTTTATGCGAGAAGGCACTTTGCAAATTCCATGTCAAATGTCGTCATTCCTATATTCAAAAGTCATAGTACTGTATTTATTTACGGGAAAGCCTTGTACGACTTATTTTAATTGTGAACAATGCTTATTTGACTGGAAAATATAATAAAAGTCAGTATTTTCGTATTTCTTCAATGTATAATATTTTTTATAACACGAGATAGATTTTTTCTTCATAATATAAGTAGTTTTCCTGAGAAAACTAAATAGTACAGATATAAATGATTTTATAAATATATACTTAAATTAGTCCTGAGTCGATCGATCGTTTTACACGACCCGGGTCGCTCACGACACACTGGCGTCACAAGCGGGTCGCGAAGATTACGCTTCACCCAGCTACTTTCTACTACCTGAGTCGAGAGAGCGGGTGGCGAAACCCGGGAGTTGACAAACCGTTCGCTCTCTCATCTATCGTCGCTCGCCCCGCCACATCCGCACCCGATACCCAGGTTGCAGTAGTAGATCGGTTGCGAGAAGTGGGTCGCGAGACCCGGGTGCTGACGAAAAAATTACACACTCGCTCTTTGGTGGTCATTCACGACCGACCCAGGACGAACTTAGATACATTATCTGATTAGATGTTACAATTATCAAAAACATAATTTTGCTAAAATCTAGTAAGTTATTATGAAAATAGTGTCAGCAAGCGCACGGTGGGTAACTCAGTATTTTACCCCTGGCACACTGGGGTAGAATTAACCCCTCAAGCTAATTTGTTCGCCTTTCGAAACAATTTAGTTCGGTCTCAATAATTCAATTCAGAAATCACTTTATCTTCCTTATTATTATGGTTAGAAATATGATCTAAATGGTATTAGAAAGAGAAAACACCACGCTTTATATTCAAATCTAAAAGTTGAAATGTTCAAGTTAAAATGTACATCTTTATTAAACCAATTTGAAAAAAAAAAACAAATTTGAAAAAAAATGATGAAACTCTGGGAACTTTTTATTCAATATTTTTACATGAATAAAGTGAGTTGACGATAATGTTTATAATATGTTTGCCTAATAAAATATGTGCGTGTTTTATTGTTTTTTCGTTATCAATGCTATAGTTAGAAAAAATGTAAGGTGAGCGATTTTTAAAATGGTTTATTATTATAATTAGTGTTTCGAATTACAAAATTTTAAAGCGTATTTCATCACAGTTGTCGGATGCGTTCAGAAATATTTTGAGGGGTTAATATAAAACAATAAAAATGTTTCATTTTATAAAATATAAATTCATATTTTCTACATAATGATTCATTTTAAAGTTGGTCTTATGCACCTTACCATCTGCATTTTTTCTATTGGTCATCATTATGACGCTACGTATGCGGGTGGGGTTTGGCCTTCTCTAAATGCTTTTCTCTGGCCCTCACCATTTGCCTCAAGTCCTCAATCCTTCCCTTCTTACTCCAATCCACCTCTGGGTCACCCACTGAGCTAAACTTCTCTGATCTGACATTCTTTTGGCTAAAACCGAACCTTATTGATTCTTGAATTAAGAGGGAATAACCAGACAAAACAGGAAATATGTCATTTTTTTATTAATTTTTGGGGTGTTATGCCGTGTTGCGCTTCCTCCTCCTTTAACCAACGTTTCGGACAGCGTTACAGTGTCCATCATCAGGGTAGATGTGTAATTGTTAGTGGTGAAATGTGTGCTTATGTACTTAGAAGCGATACCATATCACCAGGAAATATGAATATATATATATATATAAATTTTAGATGTATTGACTCTATTCCACAAAAAATTATAAATTGATTTCGGAAGACCGTTCTTTTATCTAGTAAAGCTATGTTTTAAATTTTGAGAAAATATGTTTATTTTAAGTAAAATAAGGTTTTACCGTAGGTCGTTGGTAGATTTGTTAAATTTTCAAACTAAATTTTGTATACAACACACATTTCAAACCATATAATCATGCAATAAAATAAATCAATAAATTATCTCGGAAAGTTACATTTCAGAATTTAAATTTTAGTTTAAATAAAATCATTAAAAAAAGATTGTTTTGTGATGAAAATACTTCAGTTTGTCTATTTATTTACGATCTTACAAACTAATATATTTAAGATTTTTTTAACATTCTTATTTTGCTTAGACATTATTGAAAAATTATAAATAATTATGATCAAGAAATAATTACAAAAAATATAATTTTAATAGTTTTATCATCACGCCTTTCAGCACTATTGAATTTAGGTATAAATTAAAGCAAATTTTGAATGAAATAAAATCGATATTAAGTTATTATTTTAAAAAGCTGGTATGGAGAACACACTTTGGACACAGTTTCTAATGTCAAAAGGTTATCTGTTCATGTAAAAGCATCTTCAGAAATAAACTTGTGGTTTTCCTCAATGGATTAACTTAATGAATTTTTTCAATTTGGGAGGCGAGAATGGGTACCGCCGCCCCGGGAACCTTTATTGGATAACCAACACCTCTGCCATAGGTCACCCCAAGTGGTTCGCCACGTTTGGTGATTTAGCAGGGGTGTCCGGGTTAATGGGATGAGATTTTTCTAGGTCTTGGAGGTGGATGACCATTAGACAATGAACCCCAAATTTCTACCCACCCCTTAAACCCCTTTCCTTCCCAGAACTCTCCTCTATTTCCTTTCCTTAAAAAACCCTCCACACAGCATCCCCGAAGATGACATAGGCCCTGAGGGAAATTATTTTTCTCAGGGCCTCCTGTGTGTAGCTCATGTAAAAAAAAAAACCTTTCTTGCTAATTTGTTCGCGTTTGGGAACAGCTCACACAGGTCTCATAGAAATCTTCTACCTTAAGTGAGAAATATAATCTAAACAGTGTTACAAAGAAAAAACACCACGCTTTTCATTCAATTGTAAAAGTTAACCACAGAAGAATTAAAATGGTGCAACTCCATAAAACCAAAGTTTCTGGCCGCAATTTGAAAAAAAAATGAAACTTTGTGAATTTTTTATTAATTATTAAGAAACGACCAAAAAGTAAGGCAATAATAACGTTTTTAATACATTTGTCGACTAAAATGTGTGTGTTTTTTCT
The DNA here is from genome assembly GCA_917880885.1 of Limnephilus marmoratus. NCBI lineage: Eukaryota > Metazoa > Arthropoda > Insecta > Trichoptera > Limnephilidae > Limnephilus > Limnephilus marmoratus. The sequence goes on along the minus strand of OU862924.1, from coordinate 25,888,349 downwards.
TTTTTCATTATCGGTGATTTTAGTTAAAAAAAAAAAACGTAAAGTAAGCCATTTTTAACCTGTTGAGGTCCCGGCTTTTTCACGATCTTCAATTGAATGTTTTGTGGATTAAATTTAACCTATCGTATATTTTATTGACTGAAACACATTCCTAGAACAATAAACTATTTACCAAAATAACATTACTTGCGTAATTACGTAAATTGATAGGTTTTATGATGTTTTATTCGAGGTACACGCATGTCACGCATCGGCAATGTGACGCGGCCGCCAAAATGACAGTTGGAGATGCCCACAGACAAAAATTATTTTTAAATATTGTGTGGCTACTAAGCGAATGAAATCTTTACCCATACCATAGGGAATGTTGGCGGCAGTGATTCTGACACTTCCTTTACCGATTTTGTACATAGAAGGGTCAAAATAGTAGAAAGGAGATATTTTTTTTTCGCGCATGCGCAGAATCTTTTTACATCCCGGACTACGGAAAATTTAATATAAATTATTCGAAGTGACTTGTCTCATTGCGGGTTTCTCTATGGTAAAGTACGATAATAGAGCAAGCGTTTCTGACATTGTTCTTCATACACTTTCTGTATACATAAGGGTCAAAATTGCATTTCAAAGTGCCGCGCCACCTCGCGGACACCGGTGTCCGAACGGCCCACAACGAGTTAAAACTTTTTTATGTTTGCATTCAAAGTTTTATACTTAAAAAATAAGTAAATATGTACTTCTGATAATAAAATTTGAAAGCGTATTTCATCACCTTTCGAAAACAGTTTTTTAGTGTTCAGATACTATCAGGTATATTCCATTTATTTGGATTTTATTGTAAAAGCTGAAACGTTACGACCTTTTGATAGAATGAGGGGTTAATAATGAAACCCTTTCCTTGATTTTCATTTCCTTTTTAGTTGCCATTATTTTACAAAATATTTATTGTACATTAAAGAATACATAAAAAAATATCTAATGAAAAAATTAAAAATTCTAAATTCAAAAAGTTACAGGTTGTTGAAGTGGGAGGTCTAAAAAAAATGGCGCGCCTAGTAATCAGAAAAAAAACCGAAATAGTTCTTAATCCAAACAAATGCTGCTATGGCCCGAATTAAGAAAAAGTTAACATTTTTTTTTCACAAAATGGTGGCTGTGTTTTGCAAAAATTTTTAAAAATAGTAAAACTGAAATTTTGTTATAGTTTTAGTTAGCGGGATAGAGTAATGTATAGAGAAGGCTCACACCAAATTTCAAGTTAATTGGTTCTGTAGAACTTGAGATATCGTGTCAGCTGTCTCGAAAAAAGTTATTTCGAGAAAAATGCGTTTAAAGTTTTAGTTCTATTTAGATTCTAGTTAGATTCCGTCTAAACCGCGACATTAAAATGGATATAACTTTAAAAATAATTTGAATATGGAAAAATCCTTTTTAGGAGACATTTTTGAATATGTCACTATGGAAATATGATGTTTAAATTATCTTTTTTTAGACTAGAATACCGCCTTAAATAAAACACTTAATTTGAAAGTAAACAACTTAACCCTTTCCGACCGGCAAAAAATGTCCGAATTTTGATGGGCCTCACCAGTAAAACTCTTAATTATGATTTCTTGGGGCTGGGCGACTTACTGGTTTAAACACGTGCGCGTGATGGCGCCCTGCATAAGCAGCTCCCGCACGATCGATCGACACCGGTGTGGTTCCCAAAAACAGATTTATTTGCTGTCAAGATTTTTTTAAAGACAAACTCACGCTCGTATGAAGCAGGTCGGAAAGGGATATACATTAATGGGGGAGTTTAGTCAACTGAGTTTTATTTTCAATGCATTTTTTTTAAATAAATAAATTTATCTTCGTTCCCGATTCATTCAAAACTTTTGTTACTTGTAAAGGTATATTTGAAAAAGAAAAAACACATACATCCTTATAGTATGAATGTAGAATGCGCATAAACCACAGTTTGCAAAAAAAAGTTGTTGATTGCAATAATGGCAGACATAAAATGAAAATTGACAAAAAAAACAGTCTTAATTTTGCAATAACTTACTTTTGTAATAATAATTTTTCATAAGCTGAGGTTCATCAGCGTATAAATTTAATTTTCTTTAATTTAAAATTTGAATGAAGTGAATGAGATGAAAATTTGATGAGCCAGGGTTTCAACCAACTTGAAAAAAATGATTTTGAGAAAAATGCTTTTAAAGTTTTCACTTGTAACTGGGCCACTCCGTTTTCCAGTCTACCTGCTTGGTGCGCACCGCTCCTGACTATATTTAAAGGTCGAATTTGATGCTATAACTTTTTTTTAATAAAAAAGTCTATTTCATACAAATGAAGAACTTTCTTTGTTTAAAACAACTTTATTTTATTTATAAACGTCGACCGGTTTCAGTTGATCTCAACCTTCATTAAGACAAAGATATAAACTAAATTACAGTACAAAGGAAGATTATAACGTAAACAAAAAAGAGAAAGAGAAAACATATAAGAGAGGGAGAGAACATCAGACCCTGGTTGCAGGAGGATTAGGTAGAGGGGTGGGGGAAGGGTGGAGGTTTCATGGGAGAAGGGGATAATCTTTAAAATCGGACTGTTAACTAACTGTTTGTTTAGAATTGGGCAATTATTTTTATTTTATTTTGATATTTCTAATGCTTCTAAATTATTAAGGCGTATTTCAGAAAATTTTTCACAAGGGGACCGTGTGGACAGTCCCCACCACATATTCCAGAAACCTACCAAGAAAAGAATTGTCAATTTTTTGTGTTCACAAAAAATAATGAATGCATTCCTAACATAAATGTAATTAACAGTTTGTTTTTTTTATATGAGTTCCACACAGGAGACCTTGAGGAAAATAATTTCCCTCAGGGCCTATGTTATCTTTGGGGATGCTGTGTGGAGGGTTTTTTTTAAGGAAAGGAAGGAGAGGAGAGTTCTGGGAAGGAAAAGGGTTTAAGGGGTGGGTAGGAATCTGGGGTTCAGTATGTCCTGGTCATCCGCCTTCAAGACCTAGACAAACCTCACCCCATGAACCCGGGCACCCCTGCTAAATCACCAAACGTAGCAAACCACTTGGGGTGACCCATGGCAGAGGTGTTGGTTATCCAATAAAGGTTCCCGGGGCGGCGGTACCCAATCCCGCCTCCCAAATTGCAGAAATATAATTGAAAAAATTATTTCGGGTAATTTTTAACCCTGAAATTTGAAAAGTTTCTACGAACTAACATGTAACCGCTCTCCTTCAATTCCATTTTTATGATGTTTGTATGTTTGGCCAAAATGTTGGTAATTGCCAATATTTACAATGTGAATGAGCTTGTGACTGGGACACGTGTTCCTCATGCAGGGACCTAGTTTTCAAGAGTCAAGAGTTTTTTTTTCAGGAATCTTGAATCTCTAGACTAGTCTTATCCAGAGTTTTCCATCACAACTACACTAATAATTTCTTGTATTGGCTGTTGTAAATTCCAATGAATGAATCAACTAATCTGAAAACCACAATGTCAACTGAGCTAAATTCTTGCTTGTGGAGCTATTTTATGTAATTTCATACTCGGGTGCTAGTTAATCCCTCTGTTAGTGCATATTTTCCACCCCCGGGAGCTGGCAATACTTGCATGTCGCTTGTTTTTGTTCGTCCCCAAATATTAATAAAGTGAAGAATGCTATTTGATAAAACTTTGGTGTTATTTGTTTTTTTTCTTACGGTGTAATGTTTTTATTTTCCAGTCGGACGAAAACACCTGTTTGCTTCGGTTGAAGGTGATCGCCGGCCATGCGTTGGCTAAAAAAGACATCTTTGGTGCAAGGTAACAATTGCTTATTTATTTTATTCAAAATTGTTTGTCTGTATAACTATTTTTTTGTTTGCTTTATATACAAGTGTTCCTGAGCATTGATTTTTTATATAAATGCAGCAAAGCCTAATTAATTTGTACATGGGGTGCGCCACAAATTTTTAAACTTACGGTGTCCTCCTGTGGGGGAATCAGTCGAAGGAGGGGCATGCAAAAACTCGGTTCTTGGAATTTTTTTCGCCCTGGATGATGGATTTACTATTTGGAGTAACACTGCGCTTTCTATATAAAACAGTTTTACAAACATATGATTACCACATCATTTTTTGGCACCCGATAACTTTCATTATTGATTACACAGTGTAAATTAGTGTCCCATTGTTAATTTAATTAAAACATGCAATAAAAACCTTAAAAAAAATAACTGACTTCAAAAGAAGCATTAAGATATGGATTATGGACATGGGAAGGATTAATTTAGATACAATTTTGCAATCTAACAATGATTAATGCTTGTATCGTGCTTCTTTTAGATATAAGTTTATAATTTTCCTCTTGTGATATTTTAACACAGGTATTTACTAATAGTTCAAACATGAAAACATGTACTATGTGACCTAAGAATGGGATAGTCCAGTAAGGACTCATTTTTTTCTAAAACATTGTAAATAAAAAGAAAAAATAAATAAGTACGAAGAGACCAGTTCAACACTAAATGAGAAAAAAAACAAGACGGCCAAGGAAAAGGAGGAGCAATGAGAATGTTGTGTAAGTTAATGAATCTGCTGGGAATTCGATATAGATATATATCAACTATTTGTTGACTTCAAACAGGCGTATGACAGTATAGATAGGGAGAAAATATATGAAATGCTCCTCAATTTTGGATACCGCCCAAAATAGTCAAGCTTGTAAAAGCAACAATGGTCGGATCACGGTGTCAAGTAAGGATAGGAGGTGAAACAACGGAGGATTTTAACGTTTCCCAGGGGCTGAAACAAGGTGATGGCTTAGCACCCACCCTTTTCAATATTGTACTGGAGCACGTCGTGAGGAAGACAATGATCAGTACCGACTCAAACATCTGCTACAGAAGCAATCAAATAGTTGGCTACGCAGATGACCTTAACATCGTCGGAAGATCCCTACAGGCTGTAAGAGAAGTGTTTGACCCTTTGGAGACTGCGGCAAGAGAGGTGGGTTTGCAAATCAATGAAAATAAAACAAAAATCATGATGCAAACCAGAACCCCTCACCGCAGAATAAAAGACAAAGTGAAATTCAAAGACAATTATAATTTCGAAGTGGTCGAAGAGTTTACCTACCTGGGCTCCATCATAACGCAGGACAATGAAGACCCAGTAGAAGTAAGAAAGCGCATTACAGCCGCTAACAAAACTTACTTAGCGTTGCTGCCAGTGTTCAAATCCCGAAACGTCCATAGGAAAACCAAAATAACCTTATATAAAACAATTATCAGAACGGTCTTGGCCTATGGATGTGAGGCGGGAACACTGACAGCAAAGTCAGCGGAACGGCTGGACATCTTCGAAAGAAAGGTACTTCGAAGAATCTTAGGAGCGGTGCGAGAGGGAGAGGCATGGAGAATCCGCCACAATAATGAGCTCTATGATATTTACCAAGCTCCCAGACTCTCCACCCATTTAAGACTCCAAAGATTAAGATGGGCCGGACATGTGCACCGAATGCCAAGCACACGAGTACCGAAGAAGGTTCTGACAGGACACCCGGGAGGTAAACGAAAGGCGGGCAGACCTAGACTGAGATGGGAGGATGATGTCAGGAAGGATGCAAGAGGATTACTCCATATTGCAGATTGGAAGAAGACGGCCGAGGACAGAGGGCGGTGGAGGCTTATTATGAAGGAGGCCAAGGCTCGAAATGGGCTGTAGCGCCATTGAAGAAGAAGAAGAATGAATCTGTACGAGAAGCTCCAGGCTCGTCTTTGCGCAAGCGTTCGCTTTGGCGATACCCGAAACATCTTCACCTTGAATATTAAAATTGGATTTAATGTTCCCTTACAAGATCCAATTTGTGCAGGATTTGAACTAAATGTTCTGATTTTGTGGAAAATATTCATTGACCAAGTTTTACAACATCTTGAGGCCCATTTTCATCTGAACGGCCATAATAATAAAACAAATTGTAGATTCTGACGCAAGAAAAACCCTAAAATTAAACATCAAATGGCTCTTCATTTTTCAAAAGTGGTTTTGGTGGTTATGTCATCAAATAGTATTATGGTTCTTACTTCTTGAAGATGCAGGTGTAGAATCTGTTAATGTTAATTATATAGAATACGTCAAGATGTTTTTTAAATTTTTTTTTTTTAAATTAGGCAATTCACCCTAAAAAGGGTGCTTTGTGCCGAAAAAGTTAAGAAAGATAGTTATAATTTTGAGAATAATGTATAAGACGTCAAGATGTTGACTGACATTTCCTACCAAAGTTACAGCAAATTCATGGGTACAAGCCAGGACTTAAATGCAGCAAGATGGGATGTCTACCGTACATCCAATGTAACTATACCAGTGATAAAGAAGTGTTCCCTGAAAAACTGATTTCGTAAAGATGCCATATCCCTTAACCCCCCTGCAGCACAGACTTGCCCACCCCCCACAAATTTTTTTTATGGTGTTATCTCAAAAGTCAGGTTTACAGAAATAAATCAGCAAAAATACCACAACTCAACACGAATCTTCTTCAAGGGATAGCCGATACCCTGGGCACTATGTTTCAAAGAGTTTTTTTTAAATCTTGGTGTCAGATTTGAGAAATGCCAACGGAGCAACGATGAATATTTATCCTGATTGTCTACTTTTATTAAAATAAACATTAATTTTCGTATGACTTGGAGTTTTCTTTTTTTTGGGTTTTCATAAGTGCAAAAACTTAATGACACACCCTATAATAACTAGGTTTTAACATTGAAAAATCACAGATTTTTGTTTGAATAGAATATAAGCATTATTTGAAAAAAAAGGTCAGTGTCATAATAGAGGGTTTATAAATTTTGTTGTTGCTTCATTTTAATTAATCGCGAGAGCTTTAAAAGATTTGCATTCTACAGCGTGTACTTTGTGTGGAACAGACAGGCCTGCGACATTTTGAAAGGTTAAAATTAATCCCCCATCATTGAATATATTGATCCGGTTTAGCTTCACCATATCAAGTTTAAGTCAGTGTTTACATAATTCATTAACACCAATAAGGTCAAGATTGAAAAACTAACTGCAAAATCTGTCTTGATGATGAACACTGCAAGGCTGTCCTCCGAAACGTTGGCTCAGGAAGGAGGAGCGCAACAGGCACTGAACAGATTATCTCTAGAAGTGTGAATTTTTTTTTACATCAGCTCCACACAGGTGGAAAGGAAGGAGAAATTCTAGGAAGTAAAAAGGTATGAAGCGTGGGTAGAAATCTGAGATCAGTGTGTCGGAAGTGACATACAAATCCATCCCTCCCACTGCGGTACAAGGCGATGGGTGAGAAAGTTAGGCTAGAGAGGTCAAAAGGCAACTAGTCTCTCCCGGTCCGGCCCGCCATGCAGGAGGTGGGCAGACGCATCCGCTGCCATGACTTAGACAAATCTCACCCCATGAAGCCAGGCACCCATGCTAAGTCACCAAACATAGCGAACCACTTGGTGTGACCTATGGCAGAGGTGTTGGTTATCCAATAAATGATTTTCGGGGCAGTGGTACCCATAACCATTTCCAAATTGGATATCCCATTAATAAAATTTAAAAAAAATTACATCGCAAGTTATGTGATACAATCTCCATTTCGTTTCAGCATCAGACGAGACAGCGAATTTTAAGTGATCCATTACTCACCTTAGCAGTGTGATCAGTGGCAACATGTGATAGAAATATTTTTTTTTGTTGTTTTTAAATGAAAAAAAAAATACCACCAGTCAGCAAAATGACATCTACATTTTTAACTCCAAATGTGCTCAGGAATTGCTGGTTAAAATCATTGGGGTTCGCACCGTTGCACCTGTATATACATTAGAGAAAATTTCAAGTCAACCGATACAACATTAGTTTTGTGAGTGAGTCTGAGTATCCGCGTGTCCAAAGTAATCTTTGGTGACATTAATTGTTTCACAGATAATCAATTTCGCTAACGTTGCTTGAAATGGTCTAAGCCTTGTTTGGTGACCAGAACTGAACAGCCAGGTTCTTCCAAACCTACCTCCCCCACTCCCTTTAGCCTCACTATATTACCCCTATTGGGAAAGTCTTGGCTCCGGACAGTTGGGAGCAGTTGTCACCCCACTCTTGTGTGATTTTTAATGGTAATTTCTGCTTGTTCTGTTTAATTCAGTGATTTTATTATTTTCAGTGATCCATACGTACGCGTCGATCTCAGCACTGTCAATGGCGACGTTGTGGTGGATTCAGTTTTCACAAAAACCAAAAAAAAGGTATTTTACTTACATTGTTCTTCTTTTGAGTTTGTTTTTATTCAGTTTTTTTAAATTTATTTCTTTACAAAATATTTTTAACGTCGTTTTTGTAATTTTTTTTTTGTATCTTTTCTTAATGTCAATCGTACATCGTTTACGATCTGCGTTAAGAAAAATACTATGAACTGGACACGAGATAAAGCATAATCTAAGGCCCATATTATATTAATAATAATGCTGCAGCTCTTTCTTACACATTAAATAATGGTGAGACAAACATACGTTTGTCTGTTTCCTCCAAAGTACTACTACTTTCCTTTGGAGGAAACAGATAAATCTTAATACGGTTCAGCTAAGGCGATGGGAATTGCATTTCATTTTCTTTATAGGTATAGGGAGATGTATGATAATGATTGTATGTTTCCTTTGGGGAGTGCAGACATGCGTTCACCACTTGTCTCATTTTCGTCTGTTGTTATTTAGTGTATAAGGAAGAGCTGCAGCATCATATGTTTAACCCGTCTAATCACAGGAGACCTAAGTTATCCGAAAACATTATCTGCCGATATAATAACAGCTAAATTGTCCCAGAGCGACCATGCATTATTAAAAATTAGATATCTCTCTTCCTGTCCTGCGACCATTTGTGATTTCTTTTAAGTATGTTAGAAAGCGAAAGAAATAATACTTCTCATTGCCTTAGGATTATGTGAGCTATGTTATTCAGATATTTTACAAATCCGATCATAAGTGACGGTTTTATTTCGCTCCAATTTGTGACATAACATATTTAATTTTAAAATAAAATTGTTTGAATGTTATAAAAAGTGAGGTGACAGTTTTATTACAAATTTTGTTAATAAAAGGAATATGTATTTGAATTTTTTTATTATTTTTAACCCCCGACGCATGGAGCGGTATTATAAGTTTGACTTTCTGTGTGTCTGTCTGTGGCATCGTAGCTCCTAAACGAAGGGACCTATTACGATGCACTTTTTTTTTGTTAGAAAGCTGACCTGATCAAGATGGTTCTTAGCTACAATTCATGAAAATCTATTCAGGCATTTTAAGGCCATTAGCTCTTTTTGTGTTGGGGGTTGTTTAAAATTTTGAAAATTTTACTTATAAGTACTTTAATTCGAATATTAGCAGGTATGCATTTTTTAGCCAATTTACATTTTCAATGTTAAAATTTTAATATTTAGAACCAAAAATGTTGATTTCTAATAAATTCATTGGAAAGATTATTTTATCTAGATTTTAAAACAATTTTTGTTTTTGCAAAAGGGTTAAAAAAATAACCAATACATGGAACATTAAAAATGCATGGGAAGAATCAGGAATTTTGCGCGCACACCTTGATAAGCAAAAGTTTACAGAATTTTCTTATTATTCCAAGGGTTAAGAACAATGGCAAAACCACATATCATTTACGTTTAACATTGTTGAAGTTTTGGAATTCACTCACACTTCAATAACACCGGACATGATGTTAAAAATATACAAAACATATGTGCGACCTCTCCTGGAATATGTTTTCCAAATATGGAGTCCTTACTTTGCAAAGGATATAAATCTGATAGACGGAGTGAGTACAGAGACGTTTCACTAAAATACCAAGACCTTTGAAAGATCGGCGAGATGAAGATAGACTCAAGGAACTAAGATTACTAACCTTAAAAGAAAGAAGAGAAAGGGGTGACTTGATCGAGACTTTCAAAATTTTATCTGGACACTACAGCCGCCCTGGCATCCAAGGAATCTTCACTACTAATAAAAATGTAATTCTCCGTGGACACTCAAAAAAAATTACCAAAACGCCTTTTGCATCTAATCCCAGAAAACACTTTCTTGCAATGGAGTGGTGGATGCTTGGAACAAACTCCCACAACATGTCATCGATGCAACTAATGTAAACCAATTCAAAGCTCTATTGGATTCATATTTGGAGAGAAGAAAGGACTAACTTAGTTAAAAAATTAAAACTACTCATTTACTGTCAAATTATTGTGAAATTAGATATTAGCGCATCAGCAAAATGCTGCCTGCTCATTATATAATAATATAATATTATTCTTGTACCTAACTAACTACAAAATTCCGTTCTTTCAAAATTATCGTCACGGCTGGCAGTATTGTAGGTGTGAGAATGGTTTTAGTGGCACGCCTGCCTTTTTAAATATGCAAGAGCGAGACGGCAGAACGAGAATATAAAAGGTGGTGAATGTTCCTGCCTACGGACAGCTGCGTTAGCTAGCACGCAGCTTATAACTTATATAGTGCAAATAAATGTTCATCTCGACCCACGCGTCTTTCATTTAAGATCTACAAGATCACATCACACGCCCACTACACTAAAGTCTAAATAACAGTAGGGGTCTACGGAGACGTCATGGTTCGATGTGTGAGAGAGATACAAGAAAAAACATACAAAATAAAACTTGCAGGAGAAAACAGACCTGCATACATTGTGTATCTCATATTTTGCAAGAGCTGCAGCATTATTGTGATAAGAAACTCATGTTAACATATACCGTAATCGTGGATCGTTACAGTAATGTGACAGCCGGCGTAGTCCAGCGTTAAGGCTCTTAACTCGCATTCCGAAGGTCGCGGGATCGAATCCCAGCATGGCAAATAAATTTTATTTGATTAATTTGTGTATTTCACAATTTATTAATTTAAAATAATAAATAGTATATTTGTGGCACGTTCCAGAGTGGAAGATACTTTCAGTATCGCCCTGGTGTAAGACCACCATTCAGAATTGAAACGTTGCTTGAAATGGCTTTAGCCGTGTTTGGTGACCAGATCTGACTAGTCAGGTACTTCCCCACCTTCCTCTTCCCTATCTCCTTCCCCTCCCCGCTACCTTCAGCCTCACAACATACCCCAATTGGGGATGCCATAGTCTCACTGACTCCAGACGGGAGCAGTTGGGGCTTTTGTGCGGTATTCATGTAAAAAAATAAAAAAGTAATAATAAATGCGCTCATAGGCCGGGAATCTGTAGTTAGGAGGAACTGTTCAATATTAACAATAACAAGTTGTGCTAATTGTCAATTAATGACAGGCAGGCCAATGAAATTGATTGTCTTTTAAAAAAATATTTCGATATTAATTTTTTTTTTATTAATTTCTCCTATGTAAGAAAGAATTGAGCTAACTTTGCGCACACATGCCCACAACACATTTCTATTGGTTTATCTCTTCACTGCTTATGGACTTTTGGCTGGGGATTGTTGAATATGTTTTTGTATTTTTCATACAATGCATTTATTCAAGGCTCTTCCTTGATTTTAGTCAACCTCGTCATCAGAAATTGAAAACTGAATTTGTTTAATTATATATTTTTATTTGATTCTATGTATTTCTCCTTAGCTTTGATATTAAAAGTATCACCTCATTACTTTGTGATGACAATGACCATTGACTGTTAATGAATCATTAAATAAATATAAACACTTTTACATGTGATATCTCTGCAGCAAACGATGTTTGCAAATGAAGTAAACATGTACCAGTTTTTTTCTTCTATTTACCTTGTTAGATGATAACTTATTTGCTGTAGTCCTATCATAAACTAAAACAATTTAAGGAAATTTTAGACAAAACTAATTACATTAGCGTTGGATATAATTGAAGAAATCGCGGCAGTTGGATTTAAATTAAAATGGATCTAAATTAAAATTATATATTTTTTTAATGAATAATGACTTTCTAAATAACTGCATATTTATTTTTTATTTTTAGAGTTAGTTTTAATAGTTAAAATAATTGTCAAAGTTTTAATTTTTCAAGATCCCCCGAAAACCACCGTATGTATAGTGAATCAAGTGACATCATCACTCCTGAATTATAGGATCGGGCAATCAGCTGATCAACTGCCGCCATTTTGAATTCGGTGTTCGAAGTATTCTCCCTAGAAGTAGCATTACTATTTTTTTTGTGCAGTAGTTTTTGAATATTTTCAATAATAGAGATAAACTAATAAGAGATACCTTTATTATTTAGGCCTAAATAATGTTTCAATAAATACAACAACTAAATCTCTATAAACAGTATGTAAATAAACAAATAAATTAATACGATGGCTTGCGTCATTCCTATATTCCCATACATTTCCCATACAATGACTTTACGGTGACGTCACGACACGAGGAACAGTGACGTCACCACTAAGGTTAAGTACTATTCTAAGGTTGTGATGTATGGACCCCAGTCACATTTGATTGACAATTATCGCCATTTTGAAAATTCAATATTTGAACTGTTCCCGTTAAACGCCGATCCTCAGCCTGTTTCTGCTAAAGTTAAAATTGCAATCAGCTGACGAGCATAACAGCGTAACCGTTGACAGCTGGTTTCGCGCAAGTATTTTCAAGATAAACTCATTTAAAAAGAAATGGATTAATATAACGGTTGTCCGTAAAATAAGGTCTCCAAGGTGCTGCGGTCGTGAGGAACGATTTTACACGAGATACGGCAACACCGTCTGGTTCCCCTACACCAAATCCCCACTCACACCTGGCGGGTGCGCGAGTGGAAGCTTCATCGCGAACGAAGGGTTACTATCAGCGGTTTACTGTGTTTTAAATGCGTCGAAGCATAGACCCGGCTCCAATAGTTTTATTAAACATTAGGTTTCGGAGAAAAAAGGAAAAACTAAATAAAATAAATTATTTACATTTTTTTTCTTCTGTTTTCTGTGTGATGCAATGGCTAAATAAAATATCCTAAGAGAGGACTTGGCATAGTAATAAAACATTCTGTCGAAGGGTTATACAAAAATGGCGGCCAAGATGGAACTAATATTTATTATTTATTTTAACTTGAATTTGAATAATAATCATGGAAAAAGTCAAGCGTTACGGCCATCTTGGCCGCCATTTTTGTATAACCATTTGGACAGAATTTTCGGTATATATTTGGATCGGTATGCTAAGTCCTTCTCTTAGGTATTTTGTTTAGTCATTGGTGTGACGTAGATTCATCAATATCCTGCTTGTAGGACTATTTTTGGGATTATAAGCAATAATTATTAGCCTGAAACACTTGTCTACATTGAAAAAATCTCCTGAGAAAAGATATGTGCCGCCGACGGGGCCTGAACAATATCTTTTCTTGGGAGATTTGTTCATTGTAGATGAGTGTTTCAGGCTAATAATTATTGCTTATAATAATTGTTACCCTTTGTGTGCTATGCATAAAAATCTTATCTTAAACATTAGTTAATCAATTAAAAAAAAATAATAACTACTTTTGGGACACCTATAATTCCTCGATATCTGTGAATAAATCTTTTATAATTAATCTAAATAAATAATGATGATTAATTATTCATGTTTTGCTGATTATTTTTATTTTGGTTTCTTTTTTGTTTGGATTTTATTGCCTTTGCCTTCATGTGTAACTAATAATCTCATTCAAGTAGTTTATCTTTCGTTTCCAGACATTGAATCCCATTTGGAACGAGGAGTTCGTATTTAGGGTAAGTACAAACAACTGTTTTTTTTTAATTTTTACCTGTTCAGTGCTAACCTGGTTTTTTTTCATCCGATAGCTTTGTAGATAGAAATGTTTGTATAATGAAAATTGTTGTCAAATGATTCCTTTCTTGAAGTTGTCATCGTGCTCTCTTTAAAAATAGGAACAAAATTTCAAAAATTTGCAATGAGGCCCGTCTTCGTTACCTTATCTGTCGGTCAATGATTCAAGTATCTTGTTGTTCGTACATAGGCACATGTCGGTCTGCCGCCACCAGCCGGTTGATTGTCTGGACTTAAAACATGGCTTCTCTTGTATCAGATATTTTAACAATGCGTGTGCTTTAGATTAATGCTCTAGTATCAAAACAGTCAACAAAGAATGGAAAGCTACAGCAACTGTTTAGTTGTAAGTGGGGTTATGAAAGCATTCTAGTTTTAACGTTTTGAGAATATAACCATGATTGGTGTCTCGTGATTTCAGTAGCAACGAATTGTTGAACGGACAAGTTGTTTGCAACAGTGAGTACAAAATGAGTATCGGATGCTTGCGAGTATCCCTGCGGAAAGAGCGCCTTAGTTTGACTTCCAAACATCAAATGTTTGTGTGAAAAAGAGACGAGTTAAAAAAATCAAGTTTTGAGTTAATTCATCAAAATCCTCCATTAGCGACACATCCCGCCTTAGCTACTTATATGAAAATTTGAACCAGAAAAAGTCAGAAAAAGATTCAGTTGCTTCTAGGAATTATACCCAGGACCTTAGCCTTGCGGGGGAGCTCTGGTCACTGAGCTAATTAGACCCTATCCCCTTCGGTTATATTTAACCCGTTTAATCACAGGAGACCAGATTTGTCCCAACGCACATAGGTCTCACATAAGACGTCGTAACTCCCTTACTATCATAGTTAGAAATATGTTCTAATCGGTGTTAGAAAGGAAAAACATCATGCTTTATATTCCAATCTAAAAAATAGCCACCAAAAAAGTAAAATGTACACTTTTATGTAAACAAAGTTTTGAATTGCAAATTGAAAAAAGAATTTGAAACTTCGGGAATTTAAAAAAAAAAATTAATAGAGCGACAAAAAATTGAGGTTACAATATGTGTTTGTTATACATTTATCTAATAAAATATGCCTGTGTTTTTATTTTTTTTTATTATCATTAACTTTAGTTAGGAAAAACATAAGGTGAGCCATTTTGAAAACTTTTTTATGTTTGTGTGCAAAAATTTTATTATTTAAAAAATATATATATTTTTCGAATTCTATAATTTGAAAGCGTATTTCATCAACTTTCTAAAACAGTTTTTGGTTTTTGAATGTGTTCAGAAATATTCCAAATATTTGCATTTTATTGTAAAGCGAAAATATTTTGACCATCCGAAAAAAAAGCCAAATTTTTTAAGGGAAACTTACTTACTGTACTTCGATGAAAAACTACCAATATTATCTTCATTTACTTAATGCTCATTTTTATCAGCTGCTATCTTTATGTATGCAAGATTCTTGCAATCATACATGGCCACCAATACAAATATGCGTTAAGAAAATGAATAGATAATTTTGGTGGTTCTTAGTCGAAGTATGATACAAATATGACCGAAGGTAATAGGTTTAAATTAACTCAGCAGTTAGAGCAGAGTCCTGGCAAGACTAAGGTCCTGGGTTTTAGATGAATCAAATACCTAATATAGTTTTTTTTAAATCAAAGCACATAATATTTATGTGTTGTCATATAATTCATTGTGCGTAAAAAAATAGCGAAATGATTTTGATTTGTTTCGTTCTTCCTTTTGCACACAAATTACTTTTAACCCCTCAGAAAATCGCCAATATGCACTTTTAATGTCTTTAACGAAATGACATTTTACGAAAACTTTGTATTATTACCGCTTCACAAATAAAGCTCTATAAATGAAACATTTCTGAACGTAGCCAAATAGTAAAAACTGTTTTAGACAGGTTACAAAATAAGCTTTCGAATTATTATATTACAAATAAATATTAATATTTGTAAATATTAAAATTTAGAATGCAAACATTAAAAAAATGTAAAAATGACTCACATGATGTTTTTATGTGAAAACAGTACTAAAATCACAGATTATGTAAACAACAATACTTATTCTATTGTATAAATGTGTAATAAACACTTTTTTACCATTTCACTTTTTTATCATTTCATATAAAAATATTTAATAAAAATTAACAACGTCGGGCGCCCAAAGGAAATTTGGCAGGATAAATTATGTGTCAGACTGCGCGTCTGACAGAATGTTCTTTTTATGTATTTCTGTGGACAACTTGAATAGAGATGTGCAGCGTGATTCACTATCGACATTTCACTTTTTATTTTACGGATGTAACTAAAACAATAACGGAGTTATAACGGTTTCTATGGAGACACACGCGCTGACGTGTAAACACGCTTATTGTACTTGACTGCTGTCGTATTTTTAACGCATATATCTGCTTACGTTGCGGAGGGGTTAAGGCACTGTATGAAGCATACATCGCATTCTTATATTTTGAAATGTTATTAGGCACCAAATTGTTTGTTTATGATGTTTTTGAAATTTGAACGCAAACTGCCTTATACCAGTTTAAACTAGTTGCTAGTTTGTTGGTAAAAAAAGCAATTTCTTTTAATTTAATTTCTTATCAGTGACACTTCCGTGAAGAACAATAATTTATTGTGGCCAATTCATTTCTCTGTAGCTATGCATCACAAAGCCTGTTTGTTTATCAGTCCTGAATAATACTACGATGATAGTGACAATGTGATTCATTCTTTATTCCTTCAACAGGAGATTCGGTACTTAGAACACATTAAGTTGTACTGATAAACCTAGCTTAGTATCATCGTCAAACAGTATTAATAGGCTAGAGACTGTAATTTAAGAATCCGGCTAAGAGTGCAACTACGCGCTGCGTCTTTTCGTACGTGGAGTTTGTATGCAAATTTACTTTTGTAACAGAACTGAATTAAAGCAATGCCAAAAGATGGCGTCACTTACGTTAACAGCTAGCATGATTAGCATCCCCTGGCAGGTGTAAGTACTACTGGATTTATAATTTCGTGTATCTCTCCGGAAATGGAGAGATTGACGATAATATTTTAACTGGCAGTTGTGAATAATAATACCATGCGGCTATATATTATATATGACGTCATTGCCTGTCACAATTACTTCGTCCCGGTGACTAGCTGTCACTGGATCCCAGTGGATCCGAGGAACTGACTATTTTTGAAGCCAGTTTCTATCGGATTTATAAAATGGTCACCAACTCTTTAACTGGGCAAAGCCGAACCAAAAGCCGCCCACAGGGCCTAGCAGCAGCGGGTTTTTAACTGCTAGTGTTTATTATTGGGCATATCAACAACCAAATTATTCTATAATAATTTTAATAATATGGCATTCCATCAATTTTATATATATATATATTTCTCTCAGACTTCAAACGTCCTTCTAGGAGATATTTGTATTAGCCTGACATGCTCTCATAAAAGTCACACTATCTCATTTTGTTTTGCGTTGAAATATATGATTTAACCCATTGGCCACAAACCCCGGCAGCCTGCCGGGTATGCAACTCAGGTACTTAACCACAAACCCCGGCGTGCTGATGGGCTAGAGTAGGTCCGCCAAAAAACAGAAAACAAGCACGACAGTAACATTAAAAAAAAAAATTTAAATGCCGAACGCTCTGTAGGTAATTAATCATTCATTTCGTAGAATTGGCAATTATATGTTTCTTATGTTTTGCCCTGCTATTTGTGTCCCAAGTTTTGTATGCAGCCAGCCGCCATTAAATTTCTTCAAAATTGCGAGTAGGCTTTTGGTAGTGACCCTGCACATCGTTGATTGCTTTGAGGACTATCATACCAAATTATTTTATTAGTTATTAGTGTACATGGGATGTAAAAAACAAAAATTATTAATGTTCGAATTATGAATATTATGTTTTTTTGAACTTTATGAATAAAAATGTGAAAAAAAAAACTTACGTAAAAAGAGAAGGTTAACCTATTTCTATCCTTATTTATAAATATTTTTTATGTTTTTTAAATTTTTATTTTGATGTTTTTCTTTACTTTAATCTAATTTGTAAGCAAATTTAAATAAATTAATTCATTTGAATATACGGTTCAAAAGTTATGATAGATTTAGTACACCATTGTGGGTTTTCAATTTTTGGTACAAAATTAATTCAGTGGTGAAGGCCAATTTTTTAGCTCATTAATTCTGTGGCCAATGTGTTAAACAGTGTTAGAAAGAGAGAACATCACGCTTTGTATTTGCTTTTAAAGATTTACAATAGACGATCCTGAAAAATGTTAAGCCGCGTACAGATTGCTGTAACGTAACACGCAATGAAAGAATTTGCCGTCCACATTGCCGCAATGTATCATGCAATGTAACAGAATTCCCTTAGTGTGGACGCCATGCGCGCACGAACCGCGCACACTCCACGCACAAACAGAGCATTTCAACTCGTGCGTGCCGCAATCCACAAAGCTTCGGTTTTTTTGCCGAATACAAAGGGGTGCGCAGTGTGCGCGGAGCGTTAGTGTGGACGGGTTGTTTGTGTCTATACGGCAGAACGCGCGCGAACAATGGAGGACTTGTTCTCGGCAGACTGAGCTATGTTCACTGCGCGCATGCCGGAAACAGATGTGAGTAGGTGACAAACTGTAACATGAAATGTTCCTTTCTTGTTACAGTTTGTCAAATAAGAGTAGAAAATATATGAGGTCGCCACTGTTGATCAAATGGCAATACTAAACACATCTCATGGTGTTAAAGTAAAGCTGCGTAACCTACATTTTTATAAAAAATTAAAAAGGCATAATAGTGGAAAAAATATTTTTTCATTGCAGTATAGATACCCGCCGATCTCAAAATTAGAATTGCATATCGGTATATTATTATTATAATTTTGCAATTTTGTGTTAACATAATGAAGAATAACTATTGTAATAAAATATAAAGCACAGTTTAGAAATTGCTCACATTTATTTAATACTAGATAAAGTACCTAGCGTTGCCTGGGCTTTAGATCATGTCTTTAATTTTAGATCTGAATATATTTAACTCATTCAGATCTAAAAGTAGTGTAACTAAACTCACCATTAGTGATTCTTGCTTTCTATCTATTGTTAAATTCAAATTTATGTTAAATTAAATTAAAGCAAATCGCTTTGTAAATCACCTTTTAATCAAATTTATGTCATTAAGAAAAAATGTTTTTTAAAATGTGGTTTACTGTGTTCTATACATTCAGTGTCATTGCACTTCAAAAAAATATTTGACAGTTAAATTGGTGTTGCCAGTCTACAAATTTAGTAGTTCCAGTTTTTATATTTTCTACTCTTTTTTGACAGACTATACATTGCATGTTACGTGACAGCAATCTGTACCCGCCTTTAAATAATTCTATAAACAACATTTGAAAAATATTGGGCAAATATTTTAATAAATATTCAAAAACAATAAAGAAAATTTAACATACGAAAATAAGCTAATTGACACTAACTTTTATAATACCTGTCTAATTAAAGATATATACATATTTTTAATTTTGTTAAAGTGATATTTACAGTTAACATGATAAAATCCATTAGTAAGAGACTTTAAAAAGGTTTGTACATGTTTACATTTGAAATTTTAATATTTTTTATTACGTATGTCAATTTACAATACTAAAATCTGAAAGAGTCTTTCATTTGCTTTCAAAAAAAGTTTTTCTTTTTGGAATATCTTCCAAGTCAGCGAATTTATTTGAAATTGGATGTCAAGTGGTAATATTTGATAACACAACACTTCTACTTTGAGGCTTGAGAGATTTCATCTTATTATAGTTAGTCTGTTCATAATATTTAGCACTTTTCTAACGTTTATTTACGACAATTCAGGTGAAGCCGTCCGAGCACAAGGTTGTGTTGCAAGTGTTTGACGAGAACCGTCTATCGAGGGATGACTTCCTCGGTATGGTGGAGCTGCCCCTGGCCGGGGCACCCCGCGAGGGCCCCTCTCCCGCCACCCCGGCCCCCGCCCTCAAGTACCCCCTCAGGCCCCGAAGGTCAGCGTAAGTAGTCCCAGCGGAGCGCGGGGCCCCTTCGCTGCATGCGCCTCAGCTGTCCTTGTTATTATTTATTCCCACGTGGTCTGTAGTTGTTCACAGACATACCCCACTTTTGAAACTAGTTTATTTACCTGATCTACTCGACTGACGCATAAGTGTTTTTAACGATTTTTCCGGTAACTCCAGAACTGATATATAAAATGTTAACCCCTCAGAAAATCGCCAATATGCACTTTAAATGTCTTAAACGAAATGACATTTTACGAAAACTTTGTGTTATTACCGCTCCACAATTAATGCTCTATAAATGAAACATTTCTGAACGTAGCCGAATAGTAATAACTGTTTTAGACAGTTTACAAAATAAGCTTTCGAATTATTATATTAAAAATAAATATTAATATTTGTAAATATTATAAATTAGAATGCAAACATTAAAAAAATGTCAAAATGACTCACATGATGTTTTTATGTAAAAACGGTACTTAAATCACAGATTATGTTAACAACAATACTTATTCTATTGTATAAATGTGTAATAAACACTTTTGTAATCTCACTTTTTTATCGTTTCATATAAAAATATTTAATAAAAATTAACAATGTCGGGAGCGGGCGACCCGCCCGTAGGAAATTTGGCGGGATAAATTATGTGTCAGACTGCGCGTCTGACAGAATGTTCTTTTTATCTATTTCTATGGACAACTTGGATAAAGATGTGCAGCGTGATTCACTATTGACATTTCACTTTTTATTTTACGGATGTAACTATAACAATAACGGAGTTTTAACGGTTTCTATGGAGACACACGCGCTGACGTGTAAACACGCTTATTGTAATTGACTGCTGTCGTATTTTTAACGCATATATCTGCTCACGTTGCGGAGGGGTTAAGGCAAGACAAACATTCCTAGGTTACAATTAATTATAAGTGAAAAATGTTGCTAGTGCAATGATGGAGGCTCGCAAAGGATTAAACCCACCCCTAGTGCTTAAGTTGGGTATGTCTGTAAGCTTTTTTTAAATTTTAATCGATAGAACTTAGTTATTACACCATACTACTTATAGAAATAATCATCTGCAAGGTAATACATCTAAAAATCTAATACATTTCATCATTAGAGGCATTTATCACAAATGTATAGGGACTTTTATATGACTAGGGAAAATTTTGCATTATTTTTTAGCTAGATTCGTTTTATTTTTTGGCGAAATTCGCATCACCCTGAGTTGTGGCATTTTGCAAAAAAAAAAATAATATGTAAACTTTTTCATATTTTACTGCAAAAAAGGAACACTTTTTTATTTTCTTTTTTCATTATGAAGCATGCTACATTCCATTTTATGGCTATTCAAGCTTGTCAAAACCATAGACAAATAAATATTTTTAAATACCGTAAAGTGAAATTAGCTTTATTTGCCGGAAAGTGGAAAAATTCCGTAAAAATTAAATAATTTCATGTTTCAGGTCTTTATATTATCTTAAGTTTCTCTTCACATTCAGAAGAGTCCTTATTTTTCCTGTTCTTCACTCAGCACTCTTTTTAGGGTAAATTGCTTATTTAAAAAAAAAATCCTGTATTACAATTTAATTCTTCCATATTAAAAATCATGAAATCCTTTAGCTCTTGAGTCCAAGACATCTGAAACAAAGTTTTTATTTTGTCTTTTCATTATACTAATAATAATTGAAAACATTTCTTGATTTTCAAATTGCGGGATTTTTTAAATTGGCACTTTTACTATGAATTTATGTATTCAGGTTTTAGAAGATTTGCTGCTGGAATCCTGGACTTTTGGATCTGTAAACAAATTCACACCAACACCACCTTTAATTACAATTATATCTGACCAATTACAAATTATGTCCACTTCTTGGGAGAAAGAGGATATTTCTATAAGTTGATAAGCGGCTTTGTGTTTTTAATCTTTTGGATCCGTAAACAAGTACACACCAACACTGCCTCCAATTATAATTATGTCTGACCAATTATAAATTATGTCCACTTCGTAGAAGAAAGAGGATATTTCTATAAGTTGATAAGCGGCTTTGTATTCTTAATCTTACCTTGACGGTGCATTTCACTGATTTGACATGTCTGTTTTTATTTGAATATTTCTGTAAAAATACTAAATGCAGAGTTCATATTTTAGCTGTTTTTTCAGCAATACATTTTTGTTTGGGATAAAACAATTAAAATATAAAGTATTTATTGAATGCAACAGAAAAAAAAAGTTTTGTCAAAAAATCTGTTAAAAATTTTTTTGTCAAAAAAATTGTATTAAAAATTGTAAAAAGCAGTTAATATGTGTGTATTGATCACTTGCAGAGTGGTGAGGTAGTGAGCTTGCTAGTAACCGGCGGTCTGCTGGCTGTAATGGACGTATGATGCGCTTTATGCGTGGGTGATATTTTTTCCACATTTTCAGCACTAATACGTAATATTTTACTTCCATGCATATGACCATATGTACTATGAATGAAATAATTTATATAAGTAATAAATGTAAACTATTAATTTATATCCGACTTAAAAGTGACAAAATTCTATGTGTCCCTTCTGTATTGAGTACACAGCACCGGAGCTCAAGGATTTTTTAGCAACATAAGAAAAAAGTTAAACACTGAAAAAAATATATATTAGCTAAACCGTATGTATAACTGTTTAATTCTGTGTACACAGTGCTAGGTCACGAGTGCGCGGTCATCTGGAGATCTACCACGCGCTGATCGGCGCTGCGGCCCCTGGTAGTCCTCCGCCCTCTATCAACGGGCAGGCGTCCCCCGCCCAGCCGGAGGAGTGGGAACTTATTGAACCACCCTCGCCCACGGGGCTTGTCGAGTCGGTAAGTTAATAATTATTTACTAGCACAGACCCTTGAGAAATCACGGGATATTATAATAAGGAACTCTAACACATATATACAGCGCATACCGTTCCTAACTATATTTCAAAATTGAATTTGATGCTATAACTTTGGAAATGTATTCTCCACATGTATGGGAAGATTTTAAGGCAACAAAAAAAATCGATTTTTTGGGTCGGCTGGATCAGACTCCCCTCTTATTAAGTGTGTGGTGAAGAGAACCACTTTTAAATTATTTTTTAAATACGAAAAAAAATTATAAAACAAATATTAAACTTATTTCCACTTTAATTTATTAGACCTAACCGGTTTCGGCTTGTTAAAACCATCTTCCCCTCTCTCCCTCCCTCGTATGTTATGTATATAAACCGTAGGTTAAGAATAATTTGTACCAGTCTGTAGATGGTTTTAACAAGCTGAAAACGGTTATGGTTAACCAAATTAAAGTGGAAATAAGTTTAATATTTGTTTTATTATGTTATTATAATGGAATACCACCATGAATTGTCAGTTTCAAAAATAGAAATATGAAAAAAAAAAGTTTTCTAAATTTTTTTTTGTAAAAATCAATTTAAAGGAGGGTCAAACCATTTATGTGGGCCTTACTAATAAATGTTCTTTAAATTTTACACAACTGATAAGCAGCCATTAATGTTAATTATTATGTGTGTTGCAGGTGGTGGTAAGTGACAACCAGCCCCCGCTGCCCAGCGGTTGGGAGGAGCGGCAAGACGCCAACGGCCGCACCTACTACGTCAACCACGTGGCACGCAGCACGCAGTGGGAGCGCCCCACGTTAAGGTAAGCGCCCGCATACACTGTCTTTTTCTGACATAAAGGGCTCTCACAGACACAGTAATGTGTATCAGTGACCAACGTGTACATAACATTGAAGTCATAAGTAATAAATTTACCTACAGTCCTCCTGAAACAAAAAAAGTTACCAGCGCAAAGTATCAGTATTGAAATTTTGATTTTATCTTGTGAATGAATCAACATTACAGGGTTTGGAGATAATCAATGTCAATTTGTTACATCAATTATTTGTAACAAGGTCTGTGCATACTTTTACACACACTATATCTATGGTCTCGGTGTGTGGCACCTTCAGTATTTATGAATTGACAATTTTGCATTGGTCAGATTGCCAGCTCTGGCATTTTTTGTATCTGAACTGTTGCCAAACCTGCAGGCAGTTACAAAAAACCTGGGCATTCAAAAATGGGAGCAAGATTGATTCCTTCTGCAGCAGTTCACAGTGATGGGTACCCTCTTGACTGGCCAAAATTGACTCGCCAATCTCCTGATCAATTGGTAAATTTCCTAGATAGTAATAAAATACTACACAAAAACCAGTTTGGTTTTATTAAATCGCTCAGCACACAAGATGCCATTGCTAACGTAACTTCATACATTTACGAATCATTAGATAAAGGTAAAAAATGTGCGGGTATATTTATTGACCTCAGAAAGGCATTCGATAGCATATCCCATGAGATGCTATTAAAAAAATTAAATGATATTGGCATTAAAGGCAACGCGATTAAATGGATCACAAACTACTTAAAAAACCGCCCTCAAGTGGTAAAAATCAATCATGTTAATAGTGATCAAGAGATTTCAAGCTTTGGAATCCCGCAAGGTACAGTGCTTGGACCAATTTTTTTTACCATATATGTAAATGATATTTTTTTTCAACATTTAAATGGTCAAATTACATCATACGCCGACGATACAGTATTAATAATAAGTGAAAAGACTTGGGAAAAAGTAGAATTAAAGGCCACAGAAGACATCAACACGCTTAAGAATTTTTTCGACACTAATTTACTATCACTAAATAGTGAAAAGACATTTGTAATTCCATTTGCAATCCATCCAAACGATGCTCCCAAAAATTTTAACATTGTCATACACGATAATACTAAAATTCATAGCCAAAATTATTGCAAATCAAACTGTACAATATTAAAAACAACAAATAAAATTAAATATCTCGGAGTAATTATCGACAAAAATCTGAAATGGAAGGAACAAATATGTCAAGTAGTAAACAAAATCAGAAAATTAATATATATATTTTTAAGAATTAGAAATTTTCTGTCGATAAAAAATCTATATTTAATCTACTATGCCTTAGTTCAATCCACTCTACAATACGCTATTATTAGTTGGGGATCCGCGTATAAATGTAACCTTCTTCCAATAGAAATTGTACAAAGGACAATTATTAAAATTATATTAAAAAAATCCTTAGACTACCCAACAGAACGCCTGTTTGAAGAATTTCAAGTACCCACATTTAAAGATTTATATATTAAAAATTCATTGATTCAAATTATAAAGGAAAAAGATAAATATCCATTTTTAAATGAAAACAGAACTCGACTTAAACATGTTTTTCTATGCCCAAAACTAAATACGTCTTTTGCACAGCATCATTATACTTACCAGGGAAGAACTTTTTTCAATCGTCTACCAGAAGAAATCAGAAGCATTAATGATAAAACCCGAATACTGCTCTCTGTCAAGAGACATTTTAAAAATATTCTTAAGAAAAAAATTACTGTCAATTAATCTTACAAATATCCTTAGTTTTCCATTACATTCTTTCTTTTTTTAAAAAAATTCACACCATTATCAAACAAATACTGCAGCTCACATATATTTATGTACAATTAATTATTTAAGTACTAACTTATAACTAATAACTAATAGCATTTATGTACACTCCCCTTCCATACACAAGCAAATGCTTTAAATGGAAGGGTAGTAAAAAAAAATACCTGTAAAAAAAAAAATTATATATTTGTTGTAAAATTGTAATTATAATAAATGTTGCAATAAATAAATTAAAAAAAAAAAAAAAAAAAAAAAAAAAAAATTATCCTCTTGCCATTATTGGAATGGACTGGAGGTCATTCTTGGGGAATTTTGGGAATCGGAAGACATCAACTTTTCCTGCATTCAGAAGGGTCTTAAGTCTGGGAGCCATTGTTATCCAGACGACCCAATCTCGAGGTGAGGTTATTTTTGGAAACCAGCCGATGAGGTTCCTGAAAGCCACGCCGTTCATCTACGTCTACGTGGCTAGTTCAAAACGATATCATACCATAAACCTATTTTTTAAGCAAGCCCTTTGCCAGACAGTGATAGCATTAGGATGTTTTAGTGCTAATATAAATCTTGTATTTCTGATCCTTCTTTTTTTTAACATAAAAGCCTAATATTTTTTGGTGACCGGACAGCTCAGAATGAAATCAACTCAGAACCTCCTTTGAAAGGTCATTAAAAGTGATGAAAAAAAAAATATAAAAAATTAGTTAAAAAGGTTACGGTTATGGGCTGTTTTAAAATGATTTTTTTCATAGCTTTTAATAACTAAGAGGTGTTGAGTTGACTTGATAGAACCATATTTTTTACTGAATCAGTAGCTATAAGTAGAGTTGCTTTTTTGCTTCAATAGAGTTATCATTACTCATTTTGGACTGCCAGCTTCAAAGGCCGTGTTGTATCATATTATTTAAAAAATATATATTCTTTCCACCTAATCCCAAATTGTCACTCTGCTTACGTCATTGATAATGTGTTAAAGTGTAAAAGTGCGATTGACGGGACTTCAATCGATCCATCAATACTTTCGCCCCCGTTGCTTTGTGGACGTCTGTGAAAACAACCTAAAGTGTGCGATACGGAGATAATCTTTGGATTTTTCGTTCTACAACTATGGACAATCGTGATATTATGGAATTATAAGTAAAACAAATTTGTTTCCGCGATGGAACTGAACTCCAAAGGGCTCTATAGAATTAATTAAACGAACGATTGTCAATCACACAGTGAAACGATCGTTCCTCTGCGCCAATTGCACTTGTCTACGTTATCATTAAAATACACATCATTCTCCACGTCAATGGGAAGTCTCAAACGAACAATTAAGACGGGTTGTTCCAAAAAATTCTTCATGTAGACTTAGTAGTGTCTTCTATATGTACTTTTTAAATTTTATATGTTATTGCTATTAATTAATATGTGCTCTCCCTTCACTGTCATCTCTGTTTTTTTTTTTTATTTGTGTTATTATTATGTTTTAATGGACTATTGTCTGTAAATTAATAAATAAATATAGACATTTATTGGGATCGGGCAATATTTCAATAAAGTCGAGTCAGATTTCATTCAAAATAAAGGATTACTTTTATTAAACCAAAATACACTGCACATTATTTGACAGTTAAAACAGGAAGGAACAGTAGCGCCACTTACGGCCAAGAAACAGAACATAAACAATAATGCATTTATAAACACACCTTTGAATTTATCATTACCCAACAACATTTGTCTAAAAAAATGTGTGTGTTTATTTTTTTTTTTCGTTCAGTAATTTTAGTTTGAAAAACGTAAGGTGAGCCATTTTTAAAACTTTTTTATGTTTGCATTCCAAATATTTGTAAAAAAAATATGTATTTATTTGTAATAAAAAAAATTGTAAGCTTATTTTATCATCTTTCCAATATAGTTTTTAGTTTTCAGATAACTTCAGAAATATTCCGTTAATTGGGATTTTATTGCAGAGCAGATTTTATTGCATATTTCGATCTTCTGACAGAATATGCCCAAGGCCTGAGGGGTTAAGCATTTTTGTAATACGGTGCAATTTAGAAAAATGGGCTGCTAAGAGGTACACAAATCAAAAAAAGGTTGGGAGGGAACATCCGCATTAGATAAATAATAGATTGTTGCAGCTTACATTGCTGCAAGTCAAACAATGCTATCTACCTATTTACATATCTTACAGGTCATATATTTTTTACTCCATTCTGATATATACAAACGAAACAATAGGCATATACCGCACTCTTTTTTACAGTTAACTTAGATTAGGTAAGTAGGTACAATATATTTTAATTTTATTTGTGCTTAATGATCCACCAAACATTAAATATGCCAGCCAATAGGCCCTTCATCACTTTTTTTTTGGCGGTTTAGGCAAATATTCTAAGACATTGAGTATATTTTTTTTAAATCATATTTTTGAAACCTTGGCAATTTTTTGAAAATTACAATCAAAAAATTCTGACCATTTTTTATAAACCTGAAAGACGGGATATAATTTTATGGGTGCGAAAAAACGATAATTACATAGCTGAAAATCATTTAAAAAACCCCCGATGTATTCCACACGAACGGCACAGGAGAATAACTAGGCATTCCAAAAATATTACATCTCATAAATATTTTTTTCCTTGATCCATCTTATTGATCATTAATCATTCATTATAATGTTTAACGTCTATGTACGACTAAATCCAATGTAACTTGTACTTGTAAATTATAATTGTAATAATGTATTATAAAATATGTATTATAAGCACCATTATCATTATTGTTCTAAGACAGGTACAGAAGTTATAATATGTATGGGGTTCTCTTCGTAACATCTCTCAAAAATTCACCGAAAATTAAAGTGTTGCCATATAAAAAAATAAACCAGTGTGGAATTTTACAAAATTAATTGAATATTATCGGAAACGGAACATTTTCATGGAGTGACGCCACAAGCCCAAATAACGTATTTATTGAGTTAAAAATAAAAAATCTATAAATTTATAGAAAGTTTTAGTAACATTTTCGAAATCTTAGAAAAATCTATCCACACGATTTTTTCCAAGTCATTATGAAATCCATGCAAGTGGCCTATTGGATTGCGAGTCACAACAACTCCCGAAGAAGGTACCATCTTTGTAATGTTCTTCAGTCCCAATTGAAGAAGATTACTTGATATATTTTCGGGAATCTTCAATAAAGCTCGTGGTTTGTCGAGATTACAAGTTACTTTATTTACATTATTATGTGGTTTACAATGAATATTTAACTGATTATTTTCATAACATTTCGGGTATTAGAACGGCAACAGTTGCTACTCTCCTAAAGTACTACTTTACTGAGATGTTGAGACACCTCATAACTACATATAACTATCTACACTAACAACATCTATTGACCTCATGAATGCCTGGATTTTATGCCCATACATCATATGAAATCTCGGAAAGAATACTTTTGAAGTAATATTTTGTGCATTTATTTTGAACTATCGTTTATTTTATTTACCGAAACACATTCTTTGAACAATAAACTATCGATGAAAACACATTCATATTCCACAGATTCATTTTAAAATATTCTAGTGCTGCCAGGTGAATGAAACTTTTGGCGGTATCAAGAATACTGTTGGTGCAAGCGATTTTGACCTTATTCTTGATACAGTTTCTTTATACATAAGGATCAAAATCGCTTATAAAAAAATATTTTTTTGAAAATTTTTGCCGATTTCACCGGTGATCGAGCGGCCTAGAAGAGCTTGAAGGACATTGAAACTACATACATAATCCTATATACTACAATCTTGGTTTAACGTAGAGTTGGGCCTGGTGTTGCTTTACGAGTGTGAACATTTGTTAATCTTTAGTTTATCGTTTACAGCAATGAAAGTGGCGACGCAAACCGTATGGAGACAGCTGTGACGGAGTTCCAGAGAAGGTTTCACATCTCACACGACTCCAGTTCACCAAACATCCCAGCGACCCAGACCAACACTCAGGTACATCCCAACACCACTCTCCTCACTTTGTACTACGGCCTTGCTTTACATTATCAATATCACTTGCTTCATCCATATATCTTATAGATCTGTCTCTTTATGATAGGTAATACATACAAAATACATATACTGCTAATAAAAATTAAAATCTTTATCAAAGTCAGTAACGATGCATCTACCATCTTTAACAACATGGCAAAACATCCCAAAAACAACTAAAAAAATTTTGGCCGTGAAAATCTAGAATCATATCTAGATCCATATGGTTTATTTTCAAGATGAATCATTACAAACCTCTATTAAAACCCATGCAATATGCTAATTTAAACAATATTTATTTATATGTACATCAGCGATCGAAAGCATATTTGAATTATTCAATAACAAAGCTTATACAAAGCATATACGCATTTAAAGCTTGACATTTGAATTACAGTACTCTCTAACTGATCCGCCAGCCCAAAAAATTAATCAAATCAGTGAAAGCAGCTTATTTTAATGGCTATATATGAAATAGAATATAAAATGAAAAGTGTATTACATAAAAATAAACAAATCCAGCTATTGTTCTTTTGTAAAATTTCTGTCGGAGTTAGGTGTCATGTTAACGCTTACGAGAAGACTGCATTTTGTAAATTGTTTCAAACAAAAAACATGCCAAACTAAACAGAATCACCTGCGACAGTTGTTAGAACACTCAGAGGACTACGTGTGGAAATGTCCTAAAACAACAATAATGAACCCCGGTGACCCATAAAATGGTCAGCGAGAGCAAGCTGTTTAGTTACTGAATACGTAAGAGTAAGATAACCCAACCCGTCGGTATAGGTACTGAATGTGTAAGAGTAAGATAACCCAACCCGTCGGCAGTGGCGGCCAGCCCTAAGGTGCGGCGGTGCAACGCACTCCCAAAATTTCTGCCAATCTAAAAATTCCCGAGCACCGAAAAACATACTATATTTCCGACACGCCTCATCACAAATCACAATATACACTTCGGTTATAATGCATACATAATATAGGTGTCTATGTATACCCGCTCGCGTAACAGATACTGAGATAACAGAAGCAGAACGTTTTGTTCCTATATTCAGGCCGGGAGTGCGTTTGCCAAAGCGATCACAGAATTGAGGAGAATCCTTACACAATTCTCCATGAGCTATAGTCGTAGGTAGGTATATCTGGTATAATCCTTTGCAAATTTAAATAACCCGTGATCGGCGATCCGGGAATTTCCACCATGTCAAAAGGACCGTTTGTTCAGTAGCATCTTAATTGGGGACGCGGTCGTGTCATTTTATTATTGATCTTGTGTGTTTAAATTAAGATCTACTCTTTTTAGTCAATGTTCCGCTCAGCATCGACCATTTCTTATCTCTACAGCATACCAACCAACATAAACAACGAGACCCGTTGTGACAGGTCGCAGGTCAATACGCCATTGTTATTAGTTTTTTAGACGAGTCGGGAAGAGTAAAAAATGAGTTCCATTATTAATGTTCATTTTATAAAAAACAATGCGCTGAACTTTGAAAAACGATTAGAAATTAAAAATAGTGGCCCACCACGGCCCATTTTAAATAGTAAACAAGAGTGCAAGTTAAAAACAAAAGAGACAACGGAGAATCGACCTAACCTACAAATAGGTAAGATATTATTCATAATTAAATTCATTTTAATTAGGGTAGGTATATGTACAAGACTTTTAGCGCACTACCGATTTTTGTGAGCACCAGCCGCCACTGCCCGTCGGTATAGTTACTGATTATGTTATAGTAAGATAACCGAACCCATCAGTTTAGTTACCGAGTACGTAAAAATAAGATAACTCAACCCGTCGGTGAGTACGTAAGAGTAAGATAACCCAACCTGATTGATTTTATGAAAGCTTGATTTTATGCTTCCAACTTTATGATTATGCTAGTTGTAGGATTGTCAAGCGGCGATTACTGAGAGAGTACTGTATTATTATAATCCGATATGTTAAAATACCTAATACTATATTCATATTTTTCAAACGCCTTTGAATGGTTTGTTTTGAAGTGAATAAATTGCTTGAATATACGTACATACATATTCACATTAAATACTAACCTTAACTTACTTTTGTTGTACTAAATAAATACATCATGTGTTTTTTTTTAACTCTCTTTGTTTGAATATTCTTGTGGGTTCTGGGTTGAAAACTCTGCAAGCTTAAAGAAACACCTTTTTTGGTTATGTTGGTACTCTATCTCTTCTTTTCCATATTTGGTTTAAAGGTACTGTTTAGTATATAATAATACATACTATGCATTTTATATGCATTGCTGATGAATAAACAATACTGTCAAAATGCAAAAATAAAATTGTTTAGAAGATATGAAAACTAATCAGTTATTTTTTATACATGAGATTCCATGCATTCAAGTCATTCGGTGTAGTCTTGGGTCGATCGTATTACGTAGTCGATTTTACATTATCTGAGTCAAAAGTACTTATTCTTTGATTGGATACTTTTAAACATAGAAAAAATGCCACAGATAGATCGATGCTCCGTCACAGTGTTGACCATAATTGCGCGCCTTGAGTCTCGTTCTCGCGAGAAACCGCAAAGTCAGGCTATTTCAGTGTACACCATCTCTATTTCTGTGTCGTGAGAACGAGATTCGAGAAGCTTGGTCTACAAAATGTATACATCTATGATCACTTTGCCACGCCAATCACAGTTGCTGCTGAGCTGATAGCTCATCAATCAATTGATCAAATCATTTTTAAAAAGGGGACCCAATCAATCATTGGTGATTCGTGATGGGGTCAAAATGATTGAGTCTATCACAGTGGCGGACTAAGGGGGGGGCGGGGGGGCGGTCCGCCCCGGGCCCCCGGTCCTGGGGGGCCCCCAAACGCCTCCATGTTTCCTTGATCAAATCCTAAACAAGGCTTTACGGCACCAGGAGACTGTAAATATTTTTTTGTTATTTTTTTATTTCATTTTTTGGAAGAATCACTTGTTGAGAATGCTCTCACCAATTTTTAAAAAAGAAATTCGTAAAATTGACGGAAATAGAATATTTTATGTGAAAGCGTTTGAAATAGTTGCATGTTGAATTATCCTTCAGCCAAACTTTGAATGCGTTTTTCTCGAAACTTTTTAACACGTTTTTCAACCTGGTTGGCAACATATTAAGCAAACTATACATCCGATTTGCATGCACCAATTCTTAAACTGTTCGAAAATCCAGTGCCTCCATGTAGGTGAATTTCGATATCTAAAAAAAAAGAAAAACTGGTGGACCAGCAAATTTTATTTTAGATTTTTTACGGTAAATTTTCATCGTTCATAAAAATAAAAAATAAAATAGAAGGGGACCCTTTATAAAACCAAATAATCCCTACATGATGTCATAGTCAGGACCGGATTAAACATGTCGGGGCCCCTAGGCAATGAACGTCTCGGGGCCATAGCTTTACCATAGGGGCCATAGCTGATACGTGGCCTACACTGTCTTGTGGACAATACGGCCCTACCAGGGCTGGCTCAAACATGTCAGGGCCCCTAGGCAATGCACGATTGGGGCCCCTTTACCCTAGGGGGCCCCTACTCAATGCGGGGCCCCTAGGCAATGCACGCACGAGGCCCCTTTACCCTCGGGGCTCCTAACCATTGTGGGGCTCCTGGGCAGTTTCCTACACTTCTTATGGACAATACGGCCCTGGCTATAGTGACTGGATTTTCGAAGGCAGTAAGGCCTACACTGCCTTATGGACAATAGGGCCCTGCCATGGCCAGCTTAAACATGTCGGGGCCCCTAAAAATGCATATCTCGGGGCCCCTTTACCCTAGGGACCCCTACCTGATGCGGGGCCCCTAGGCAGTGGCCTACACTGCCTGATGGAAACTAGGGCCCTGCCAGGACTGGCTTAAACATGCCGTGGCCTCTAGGCAATGCACGTATCGGTGCGCCTTTGCAATAGGGGCCCCTAGCTGATACGTGGCTAACTTATGGACAATACGGCCCTGCCAGGGCCGGCTTAAAGATGTCAGGGCCCCTAGGCAATGCACGTCTCAGGGCCCCTTTACCCTCGGGGCCCCAACCCAATGCGGGTTCCCTAGGCAGTTGCCTACAGTTGTCTTATGGATAATACGGCACCGAATATAGTGACTGGATTTTCGAACAGTTTAAGACTTGTTGCATTTTTTTACTATCTTAGACCCTTTGCAAAAGGTTATTTTATCATTACAGATAATGTAGATAGTAATAAAATAGGCAAGTAATTAAAAAGATTTAGTGGCGGACTAACGGGGGGGCTGAAGCGGTGGCCTCTGGTCCTGGCGGACCAGCGTATTTTATGAAAATTTTCAGCGTTCATAAAAAAAATATACGGGGTCCTTTTATAAAAAAATCCCTATGTGGTGCCATAGTAACAAGATTTTCTAACAGTTTAAGACTTGGTTCATGCAAATCAGATGTATAGTTTTTTTAATATGTTATCAACCAGGTTGAAAAACATAGTTCCGTGAAAAACGTCTTCCAAGTTTTGCTGAAGGATAATTCAACATACAAACTGATTAAAACGGTGTCATATAAAAAATGATGTATCTACATCAATTTTACGAATCGCCTTAAAACGTTAGGTGATAGGTGATAGCATTATTAACAAATGCATATTTTAGAAAATTAAATTTAAAAAATTACACTTTTTTTAAAGTGCTTTGGTGCCTTGTTTAAGATTTGATCAAGGGAACACGGAGACGCTTGAAGGCCCTTTAGGACCAGAGACCCGTGTGAACTGAATAAAAATCTTGTAAAATTACATCAACTTTTTCAACTAGGGGGGGCCTCATTCAGCTTTGCCGCCCCGGGCCTCTGACGGGCTTAGTCCGCCACTGGTCTATCATGATCCACCCAGACCTAATTCAGTGCCAGATTTACCTTCACTTTGGCCCACAGGCTAGATATATTTAGCATTCTTCGAATAATTTTCCCATAAAAATTAGCCAAGCGTTATTAGAGAAGGGACCTATGACACCTTTCTCAGACGTTTTTAGACTTTTCCTTATGTTGGTTGCCCATAAGATACCGTCTATTTTACTAGTTCAGCTTATTGGTAAATCTAACATTGTAAACCAGTCATGCTTGTTTTCATCGCTTGTACCAACAAATAAAAATGTTGATACATACATGTTTATATTTTCAACATAAAATAAAGCAAAGCTAGAGAAGTGGTATACAAAAAAAAACGCATCAAGTGAAAAAGTAGATTTTTCATTTGGACGTCTCTCATGGGGTAATGTTTATTTGTTCTCAATATGTTATACGATAAGCATCTAGAACAAATAAGTTGTGTGCTCATTTTTGACATAGATTAAGTAGGATTTTCTTTTCATTTTGTTCAGTATGATGATTTCTTCATAAAGATCTGACGTATTGTTTTACTTAATAATTGCATTTTTATGAAAAAATAATTTAGTAGCAGTTGTCCCGTAGCAGTACTTGCATGATGTCCGTAATGATTTACTTTTTGTTGCATGCGTCCATCAATTGTTCATGCCGTGCTGCCGCCTAACAAACCAACCAAATGACTTCACCAAAAATACCATCTGTCTTAATCAAATACGTTATTAATTGTCTTTGAATTATGATGGTGGATTCATTTGGGATTTTTTAACTTATGATTTGCAATTGAATATGTTTGTTTGTCCATTGTTTACCTCAAAACTGTTCAATAAACAAACAGGATGATGGACTGCACAGCGATCAGAATAGTCGGATCAATTCCCAGCAAGGGACTCCCAATCTCTCCCCCATTCACAGCCCCGAGCTGCGACACAAACTGTCACAACTCGCCGTGGACCGGAGGGAAGAAGAGCTCATCGAAGAAGCCAACTCTCTGCCCCAATTCCACGAAGACGATAACCAAGAACCGGCCGAAGCATCGGAAAATGTAACTGTTGAAAACACTGTGATACTCGAAGGCGATGAAACAGATACAACTGACGCAGACGATGTTGTTGTAACCTTAAGTGACCCTGTTGCTTCTACGAGTGGTGAACAAGCCATTTCAAATGATGTCGCTGATGACGAACATGCCACAAACGATGTGGCTGGTGAAACCCAGACAAACAACGAACAAGAATTGTCGCCAAGTGAGGTGACAGAGGAGAGTGTGGTAACGGAGGCTCTGAACAGTGATGCAGTAACGGGGTTGACCATGGACGAGAACCATTTCAGTTCCCCATTGGCGGGCAGCCTCATGGGATCCCCCGTGTCTCCCCGCCGGCCCTCTTCCCACCCTTCTGAAGATTCCTTCATCTCGGAGGTAAGGGGGGGCGAGTGGCCGTCGTGTGTGCTTTGTCTGTCTTCCATCGTTCAATCGCTTATTGTCAACTGATTCCCATTTATATCTAATACCGACTACACTCAAGATTGTACAATCATAATTAACCATCATTACATGTTTAATTTTTTAATTTCCTAAATTTAAAAGTTGACAATCTTGACATTATCCGGCATGGGTCTTAAATGGTTCCAATAACGATTGAAAAACATTCAATGAGTATTAGGTACATCATCGGCTTGCAACTAAATTCCACTAAACAAACAAATGTTACAAAAAATAGTTTATTATACCACCTGCAGAAAAGCATAAGTATAGGAATAATTCACAGTGTGTTAAGAGGCTTATCCAAGCCGCTATAAAAAATAAAAAAACAAAAATTGTCCAATGATCATCCATAAAATCTATTGCATTTGTATGTATTTTCTTTCCTAAATTATAAAGTAGGCACTTCCTAGTTTGTGAAAATATTATAAGAAAACACACTGCACTTGTCCTGGCAACATTTAGAGTGGTTGAAACAAATGGCATATTTTATGGCAATTAACCCTACTGGACATATTTAATGCATTTTACTCTGTAACCTGTTTAACACACTTAGTGGAATTTAGTTGCAAGCCGAGGATTTATCAAAAAAAACATTGTATTATTTACCTTCATTGAATCATTTTCATAAAATTGTTACATAATCAGTTTTTCATTCCATGGTGCTGTCTGTAAAAACTCCCATTTATTATGATAGATGGCTTTATTTAATGTTGACAATAATTATTCTTATTTTTTTATTGACAAATGTTTCCAGTTCACTTCTTCACTGTAAACCACAACATCCCGTTAAACTGTGGCTCTATTCGGTGGATAAGTAGATCAAATGCTAATTAACGCTTTCTCATTTTAGTTTGTCCTGTAATTGTGCGCAGTATTTTATTTATTTGTCTGTATGTATTTATGTGAAAACATATTACGTAGGGTAAAAAAGTAATTTTGAATTTTTAGCCCATTGCGTCCCATCATCGTTTCACTGTTGACTTTATAGTAGGGTGGACTGTAAAAGGTTTTGTTCGAACTTGATGTTAACATGCAGCGAAACTTTCTTAAGAAGTTTTCCAAGGGACCAGAAAAAATAACTTCTTAAGAGGGAAAACCTAATGCCGTATAAATTGGGCCATTCAATCTTGAAGGGACTGAAAAAAACTTCTTAAGAGGATTTCACTGTACATAATTTAAAATATTTAATACAATGTACTATCTTTGAACCTCTACCATATGCCAAAGTTTCTTCACCATTTTTTGAATACTTGCTTTTTAAGTAGATTTATAAACACACACATTTGTACGCACTTGTACCTATTATAGTAGATTATCATGCTGTTAAAACGAAACATGTATTGTTTTTTTAGTGTTTATATAAAGCAGTTCTTGTTTATTGTTGTTTTGCCTGAATCACTCGTGAAAGAAATAATCCATGGACTCACTGCCTGATCAAGTACAGTGAAACCCTCTTAACCTCTGAGTGGCCACGCCATTTCACGAAAATTCACGAAATTTCACTACAAAAGCACCACTTTGAATTTTGAATTGAATGTTTTGTCGATTAATTTTGAGCTATTGTATATTTTATTGGCTGAAACACGTTCCTAGAACGATAAACTATGTACCAAAACAACATTACTTGCGTTAATTACGTAAATTAATAGGTTTTACATGTTTTAGTCGAGGAACACGCATAAATTGTGACAGTTAAATTCGCGGCAAAAATGACATTTCTAATGTCACAGATAAAATCGTTTAAAAATATTCTGGTGTTGCAAGGTGAATGAAACTTTTACGCGTCTCGTGAAGTAATGTTGGCGCAAGCGATTCTGACCCTGTTCTTCATACAAATTCTGTACATAGAAGGGTCAAAATCGCAGACAAACAGTTTTTGGTTGAAAATTTTATTCAAATTTTCGAATTATTTTCTCATGCATGCGCATAATACACGCGCGCCCGCGAGTCTCCGGCCCATTGGAGGTTAAGAGTTTCCCACATATAAGGTTTTCCCAAATAAGATTTTTGTTTTTCTGTTTCTTGGTAAATCTTATAAGTGAAAATTTTACTGTTCAGTAAAAGTTTCCCATGTAAGAGGTTTTAGTAGAAATATAAATTTTATAAATGTTTGGTCTAATTTCCAACCTTATATGAGAATTTTGCTGTACATTGTATGGCGTCCTTGAGGTGATTTTTCACAAAAACGGCGCTCTACAAATTATCCAATTATTATTACTATTACATTTATTTGTCTAATATTAGTTCTGTCTTATCTTGCACCTTTGCTGCCTTTCTTTTCAACTAGCATAATTGTCCGTAATTTGGTAATCATCCCTATCTCGGCTTGACACACTTAAATTTACAGGTGACCAAAGTTTGAACTATCGAATGAACAAAATATTTAAAATTTTTATAGATTTCTTCATTCCCATAAAAACTATGCTAGCAATGCCACCAACTGCAAATTTAAATGTGTTGTTTTGTAAATGTTGCCATTTTCTTGTATTATTTCATCCAACACATCATATTATTTTGTATATACTCCATAACAACTGCACGTGTATCGTATCTATACATTTAGCTTTAATTTTTATTTTTTGCATTATATGTATGTATATTCTTATTATATTGCACAATTGAATTTTAAGCACAATTTATGTATTTATATTTTATTTTTGTTTCTGTGTATTTTTCCTGGGTATCCTTTATATTATGCTTATTTGTATATATTTTTTAATGTAAAAATTAACCGCTCTGGTTATTTTTCATATACATAATATTTTCCTTAAGTCCTGTAATGCTATCGTCATAAATATTTATCACGGTATTAAAGTACCAAAATCTACATTGGTTGCATCGTTTACGTAAAAAAGTTTTCAACTTGTTAACTGCCTCGTCTTGTGATGCCAATATTAATCCCAAGTCCATACTTTTAAAAATTTATTACAAGGTATAAGTTATTTGATTAAATAAGTTTAACCTTTTTCAAAATTAAACAATTCGAAAACACATGTCATAATTGCATTTTCTGATTTTTGGATAGTTCAGTGGACGCTTAAAAGCTATATAGCTCTTGATGGAAATGATGTTTGCAAGATGAAAATGCTTTAACATTGAAACTTTAGCTGAAATTTATTTATTATTGTTAAATGGACTGTGGACCCCCATTCATGTATTCGCGGACCACAGGTTAACCCTTCAAAGGTCATAAAAAATATGGAAATTTCCTTTAAAAGCACCACTTTGAATTTTGAATTGAATGTTTTGTGGATTAATTTTGAGCTATCATATATTTTATTGACCGAAACACATTCCTAGAATAATAAACTATCTACCAAAACAACATTACTTGCGTTAAATGTAAATTGATAGGTTTTACAATGTTTTCGTCAAGTAACACGCATCGACTTTGACAGAAAGAATAGTGGCAATTTTTTCAAAATATTTTTTGCGCGCATCCGCGCGTCTCCGGCAAATAAGAGGTTTTAAAAAACACTGGGTTAGACGATTAGATTGGGCGCAATGGGCGTGTATTGCGAGTAGCCGGCGCTGGCACCTTTAGGTTACACGGGCAGTTAACAGGTTAAATAATGAGCATTGTCAATTTCCATTAATAATCACAAGATATTTATATTTTCCACATTTTGTTTCACTGTATTATATGCAATTCAAAGCAGAAACCTTTTACACAAGGAATAAAAAATGCCCACCAAAAACACTTAATGCAATAGTCCAGTCCAATTTTATTTTTATTTTTAGAGTTAGTTTTATTAATAGTTAAAATAATTGTCAAAGTTAAAATTTTTCAAGATCCCCTGAAAACCACCATATGTATGGTGAATCGTGTAACGTCATCACTCCTGAAAAATTACTATAGGATCGGGCAATCAGCTGATCAACTGTCGTCATTTTGAATTTAGTTGTTCGAAGTATTCTCCCTAGAAGTAGCATTACTATTTTTTTTGTGCAGTAGTTTTTGAATATTTTCAATAATAGAGATAAACTAATAAGAGATAC
Organism: Limnephilus marmoratus; assembly: GCA_917880885.1. Taxonomy (NCBI): domain Eukaryota; kingdom Metazoa; phylum Arthropoda; class Insecta; order Trichoptera; family Limnephilidae; genus Limnephilus; species Limnephilus marmoratus. The sequence continues at coordinate 25,848,699 of OU862924.1, read as the reverse complement.
CTTTATTTTTGAAACATTATTTAGGCCTAAATAATGTTTCAATAAACACAACAACTAAATCTCTATAAACAGTATGTAAATAAACGAATAAATGAATACGATGGCTTATGTCATACCTACATTCCCATACAATGACTTTATGGTGACGTCACGACACGACGAACAGTGACATCACCACTAAACATTTCAATAATGCCAACTTGACGGCGTGTTTTTTCGACCCGATTAAAAATGATTTTTTAATAATTTTTTAAAAACTCTGCATTTAATATTATTAAATAAATCTTATATATTCGGAATCAGCGTTTATTGGTCTATATGAACATATTTTTTTAAATTCATAATATTTTTCACTGGAGTTCCTTATTATCCATTTAGTGAATGAATATATTTTTCAGATTGAAGATAATGTGGATTCTGGCCATTCCACGTCGGGAACGGAGACTTCCCAGGACAGTCAGAGCGGGCGGGGCTCAGCCAACAGTGCGCAGCCTGTCCCGGGCAGCGAAGGTTTGGAAATATACCATATTACAATGTAACCCTCATAACAGTCAGATCTGTTTGTCCAGTTTCATAAACAATAAATTTGTTTCCAACAAATCATATAGGTCTCGTAGAAATCATTGCGTCTCCCTTACTACAATGTAGGATCTAAACGGTTTTATAAAGAGAAAGCACCACACTTTGCTTTCAAATCTAAAAATTTACCACAAAATTATTTAAAATGTACACCTTTATGTATTGAAAGTTTCTATGAAACTTTGCCTATGTAGATGTAGATGTGTAGATATGTAGATGTTTTTATTTGTTTTTTTCATTATCAGTAAGTTTAGTTAGAAAGAACGTAAGGGGAGACATTTTAAACTTTTTTATGTTTGCTTGCAAAATTTTTATATTTCAAAAATTATAGGTATGTTTATGTCGAATTATAAAATTTAAAAGTGTATTTTATCACTTTTTCAAAACAGTTTTTAGTTTTCGGATACATTCATAAATATTCCATTTATTTGGATTTCATTGCAAAACGGAAATATTTTGACCAATATCCGACAAACTATTGTCGAGGCCTGAGGGGTAAAGATGTTCCCTTTTAATATGATTCTCTTTTCTACCTATACAAAATACATTAATTCATTTATGTAATGTGATTACCGCACAATTGCCTAGAGCCAGTGGAACTACGGCATCCCTGATCCGGGGTATCTGGTTAGCTTGAAGGAGATGAGGAAAAGGAAGCTTGGGAAGTGCCCGACTATTCAAATCTGGTGACTAAACACGGCTAACACCATTTCAAGTCACATTTTGATTCTGGATGGTTGTTTTTACTTTCCTTCAGTTCTTACTGATAGTATCAAGAGAGTAACCACTACCACTACTCTGGAAAGTGGCTCAAATATACTGTACATATTATAAATAGAATTACTGTAAAAAACATGTGTATTTGCATATAAGTATTATGTAAAAAAATAAATTTTGTGGTAATTAATTTAATTTGATATTATTTGAAATTTTTATTAAAAAACATGTGATTTTTGTTATAATTTTTATCAGTCTTTTTAGCAATGTTGCCAGTTTCCAGTTGCCAGTAAGTTTGGGAGAGTGAATGGGTATTAATTTTTCAGGCTTACCAACAGGGTGGACCATGCAACTGGCGCCAAACGGGAGAATGTTCTTCATAGATCACAATGAAAAAACCACCACCTGGGTCGATCCCAGAACAGGTAAATACATTATGTAACCATTTTTTATTTACTGAGCTATGTCCCCTTTCAATTCGACCATTTTAACATTTCGTCTGTCTTTAAAATTGTTAGTACATTCCGTTTCCGGTTCAAGATGTTAGCCATTTTAATGGTTCAGTTCTTTTTTCAAATGTGAAATTATCGTATTGTGAAGCAAATATAACAAAAGTACAGTTGATCACTTGGACCCCTAAGCTTGTTTACACGATAATATAACAATAGCAGTTAAGTCCAATAAGCATGTTTTCAGGCTAACGCGTGTGTTCCCACAGAAATCGTTATAACTCTTTTTCTGTTCTGGTTACAACCCTAAAACACAAAGGAGAATATCTATTATAAAACACCCTACACATCTCTATTCAACGTTGTCCATAGAAATAGATAAAAAATATTTATTTTGTAGAAACAGTTTTCACCCGCCAAATCGCATACGCACCGATAGACAGTGTTAATTTTTTGTTAAATATTTTTGTATGAAATCGTAAAAAGTGAGGTAACAAAATTATCAGAGATCAAAATACCCAACCAAACTGAAAAATTATTTTTGTAATCAAAAGGTATATCAAAGGATGGGATTAGACTCGTAAGTTTTTTCCTGTAAATCGCTCTTTTAAGCAATTTATGGCCAAATTACCAATGTAAACGACACCAAAAGTCACTTAACGTAATTTGTAGCAAGTTACAGAACTTATTCTTTCGGAAGTTTTTTGACAGGTCTTCTTACAGCTTATAAAATCAGTTTAATAAGCTAAGAGACTTACTGCAAGAAATAGTTCCGAAATACGCCGCGCACCGTTGCGAAATGTCAAAAATTAAAACACAATAGTTTTCATAAGATTTTTTCCTACAAAACTAGTATTATTTCCACATATTTAAGTTTTCTGGAAAATGAGCATTCTTCTATTCAATTATCGTTCCAATCCTTTCCAATATTAATGTTTTTGTTTTTAACATTTAAGTATTTGAAATTTTGAATCTGAAATCGGTTGCTGTCGGCAGATGTCAGGTAGCTGTCATTCGGATAAAACTAAATTAATTGCCGCCTTTGACGGTGCAAAAGCGCGTGGAGAATTGTTTAATTAAAGCCAAAATCTATTTCAACACTTTCTTTGGGCCTTTTCGTCTTTATTGACAAAATCGCGTAAATTTGACAGTAGCAGGTCGTTGTTGACAGGAAGTCATCTTACCGCAAATAAATTTACAAATGTAAACGGTCGCATGAGCATATACACAGGTCGAACTTCCGAACAACTTCCGTTATCATTAATTACCACAAGTCGGATGCATATGTAAACGCTCCTGTGAGTGACCTGTCAAAATCTTATGTAATCCGTAAATTTTGATTACGAGTCTAACCCCAGCCAAATATCTAGTCAGGATGTGAGCTACTTAATTTATTTTTACTTTAAATTATAAGATATAGGCCATTAAAGATTTTAATGTTTGTGGATTTTAGAGGCGATTTGGGCAATTATTTGTGAGTAAATGAAAAACAATAAAAAAAATTTTTTACTATATTTATGGTAAGAATGTGATGAAATATAAAATAAAAAATCAAAAAAATCATTTTGATGGGTGTAAATTAAAAATACAAATTACCTTTTTATGGTGGAATAAAAAAATAGTTGTTTATATATTAAAATTACGATCCCAAAAATGCATTTTTAAGAATTTTTAAATTTTTATTTTATTTTTCATTGTAATTTTAAAATAAATATAGTAAAATCATTTTTTTAATGTTTTTATTTTACTCACAAATAATTGCCTATAGTTGCCTCCAAAATCATGAAACACTAAAATCTTTAATTTATTTTTATTTATTTATTTATTTCTATGCTCTTACATACAGTATAAATACAATGACATAGAGTTAATAAATGCAATGACAATTACATTAGGTGGAAGTTTAGTAAAACAAAAAATATTCTTAATATGAAACATAGTAGGTAGTAGAGTGAAATATGATCGGCAACTGTATGTACAGTAAAACTCGCTTAAGAAGTTCCCATTTAAGAAGTTTTCACGCTTAAGAAGTTTTGATTTTCGGTCCCTTGAAAATTCCATACAAAAAATTGCAAAAAACACGATTTTTTCCCACTTAAGAAGTTTTAGAGCTAAAACTGCTTCCCGCTTAAGAGGTTTTAGAAAACCGGCGGTAAAATACACAAACGAAATATTGTGCCGCAAAATACATATTTAAAATGAACCTTTTTCAAAGTCATAAATTGAAAGACTTTGGCTTCACAGATTACGCGCAATCCCTAGTACCTGAGACCATAAACAGACCCTTTGTCGGCCGCCGGGCCCGTAAGCCGTAACCCCTAGATACAATAGCAATGCGACACGTGGAACGAATGTGCAATGCGGAATTATGTACCGAATATGCAAGCGTCTTTAAGGTTGAGTTTAATATAACGTTTCATGTATTTTTCGGCCTTAATGACAACGTGGGATAGATGTACATTTGCATACATTTGACGCCTCCTTCAATAATATTAGTTTTGATACTGAAGGTTTCATAATATTATTGTATACACGAAAAACTTTTGATTGTCAAATCGGATCACGGTTAATACGGAATGTTTCACCTTCAAATAAATATATTTAGCTTTATTATTAGGTAGGTACATAACAACATGATTAAATATGCCGGGGGAGATGGTAAAAGATGCATTATAATTACGTTTTTTTTTTTCAATCAAACTTCAAAATTTGCGTGCATCGTGTTTCATCTGACATTTGTCGTAAATTAAGTTTGAAGGTTAGGAAATACATATGCATAAATTTAAAATTTAGATTGAAACGAAACTTCGCTAATGATTTTTGTAGTTGTTTTGTATTTACCGCGAGGCTGAATTCGATAGTTTTACCGACTTTGAAAGCGTGGATTATAATTCCAGCATCAAACAGCTCGTTTGATATAACTTTCCGATTCAAGTCATTTATTTACGCGCGAAATCGTAGATATTCGACGTATGATAGGTAGGTAGGTGGGTACATAATATTGGGCTGCGCGTATTTCTAATTTCTATTCTGCGGAATTTTTAGGAAAGGATTAAAACATCTTTAAAAATACATGATAGTCAACTGTGCCTGGTGAAAACACACCATAACAATAGACTGTCCGATGTCCGATTTACGACACGTGAATGCCATTCGAGCAAGCAGCAAGCGTGCAAAAAAGTTAATTCCGCCAAATAATAAACAGTTTGCCGCGTGGGGCTTTGTGAGATTTTTCTGCACAGGGCCATGGCAGGGTTGCAGCACGCGGAACGCTTGCTCCGAGGCAAGTAAAACCCGCTATCATCTAAGTTTGTTTACAAACAAAATTACATGCAGGTGTCCTTTTATCAAACCGCTTGCTAAAATTAACCAAAACAAGTCTTTCTTTCTCCCTCAGTTCGTATAGAAAACCAAAGCGTAAAAAAGAGACAGCGTATAGCCACTGTGCTGTCTTCAACTGTCAAGTTTAACGCGAGTAATTACCAACAAGTATAATCCATTGCCTTTACACCAATTTCAAATAAGATCAACAGTATGAACCTTTTGGAATGCTGCAACTTTTACTATCCGAATTCGAGTGGCTTTCGAATACACTTTTGCTTGCAATTGCGATGCGCCATTCTCGGAAAAACATAAGGTTTTTTTAACAGTTTCAAAATTGTGTTTACTTTCTCTTTTGCCGATAAGGGATTAAAATATTTAGGAATGTCAATGGGATGGTTTTGTTTTGATTTGGGTAGTGCTTTTAAGTTTAGAGATGCAAAATTTTACAACAAAAGAATTCAATAATTTTTTTTTTTACATGAGCTCCACACAGGAGGCCCTGAGGAAAATAATTTCCTTCAGGGCCTATGTCATCTTTGGGGATGCTGTGTGAAGGGTTTTTTTAGGGAAAGGATGGAGAGGAGAGTTCTGGGAAGGAAAAGGTTTTAAGGGGTGGTTAGGAATCTGGGGTTCAGTGTATCCTGGTCATCCGCCTCCAAGACCTAGACAAACCTCATCCCATGAACCCGGGCACCCCTGCTAAATCACCAAACATAGCGAACCACTTGGGGTGACCTATGGCAGAGGTGTTGGTTATCCAATAAAGGTTCCCGGGGCGGCGGTACAAATTACTGCCTTCCAAATAATGGAGTAGGTAGAGCAATCGACTATAGATAAATACTTTGAAAAGAATAATAATTTAAATGTAGGTATGTAAATAAACTTTTTATAATCAACTATGTTTTACCATTTTTCATTTATTTCACATTCCTACCGTTTTCTAAATAATACTAATTACCATGATGTTTAACTACTAGAAGATACCTATAATATATATATTTATTTTTTTGAGTGTTTGGAGCATATAAGCTTGTTTTCATGACAATTTAACTAGGGTAGACAGACATAGGAATGATGTATGGATGACCCGAAGTGGAGATATGAATGGCTAAAATTGAATCCCACTTAAGAAGTTTTCCCACTTAATAAGTTTTTTTTCCCCGGTCCCTTGGAAAACTTCTTAAGAGAGTTTCACTGTAATTGGTTAAAATGAATGTGGTTATGGATTGTGAACACCTCACTGGGAGAACCCGTGCTGAGGTGTACGCATGTATTATTATGCCATCATAAGTGATAGCACAGTATCCCCCTTGAGACTCTCAAGGAGGACTCCGTAGTACCACCCATTGTGGCAGTAATGTACATATAGTAGGTGTGGGTAGCTGTGTTGAGATAGTCATCATAATATTATACAGACACAATGTAGTAAGTTGAGGTATGTTGAGCATCATAATATACTAAAGTCGCAAAGGATAATACATTATAGTAAAAAGAAAAAAAAATAAAGAATATATTTTACAAAGTGTGATATAAGTGTTTTTATAAAGAATATACATGAAGTGAACTTAAAGAGCAGTTAATGGCCTATATCTTGTAATTTAAAGCAAAAATAAATAAAGCAGCTCACGTCCTTACTAGATATTTGATTTACCTTTTGATTACAAAAATAATTTTTCAATTTGGTGGGGTATTTTGATCTCAAATCCAAATTTAAGATTTGTACGAAACGGGCAGAAATGGGCCGTTCATACGTTCCCCTTAAGATAATCCACACATATCAGAATACAAAATGTTACATGTCTCTTGAGTCACTTCATGCTCAAATATCCTAGTGCCAAAGAGTCACTTCCATTATCTAGCAGTGAGTAGAATAAGAGAGGGATTTAGAAGTAAACCTATCACTTAACACTTTTACAAATTTTTCAGTAGACAAAAAAATAGCTTTTCGCTTTTGTTTCGTAAGTTATTAATTAGAATTTGCTTATTAAATTCTATACTCTTTCTACTTATGTCGATTCCTCTTTGCATTAAATAAAATTGTGTATGGTTACTTTAGGTCGAGCGTCCCCCATGCCCAGTGGTGTTGGCGAGGGCGGGGGCGGTGAGGGGGCCCGCGGGGGCTCGCGGCGCTCCTCCTCCGTCACAGCGGAGGACCAGCTGGGCCCCCTGCCCGAAGGCTGGGAGGAGAGGCTTCATTCCGATGGAAGGATATTCTTCATAGATCACAGTGAGTTGTACTATTATTTGATTCATATAGGCAACGGATAATTTATTAATCTTGATGCTGTTTTTGCTCCACTGTTGGGTTTGGTTGCCACCTCTAGTCTGAAGCCCCCAAAATACCCCAGCGGTTCCTAATTTTTTTTGGCTATGGAACCCTAAATGATCGATCTTCTTTTGGTGGAACTGTTACTCTCGTAAGTAAAGTTAATTTTGTGAACTCCAAATTTATTTTTTATTAATATTTTAGAGGTGTGAAAATATGTATCGCGAAGAATGGAATTTTCTTATCGTTTTATTAGTAACTAGCTGGTTCCCGGCATGCGTTGCAATGCCATATTCAAAGAAATAAATTGTTTCTCCCTGCATGTCCTTTCCCATGCGTCTCCGTTCCCCTCCCGCGTCCCCTGCCCCTCCCGCCTTCTCCTTTCACCTTCCCCGCCTTCCCTCTCCCTTCTCCCGCTCCCACGTCCCGCCAACTCCCCTCCCGCATTCCATATATTCAGTCCCAGTACATTCCGTTTGCATGCCACCTATTAAATTTTTTTTATTAAAATTTTCATTTTTCAGGCGAGTACTTTAAATAAGTTCATTAATTTAAAGAGTTTCGAAAATAGAATTTTGATTTAACAATCATTGTTTTGCAAAATGTCATTTTCAAATTTTCAAATTTTGATATTTTTGACAGTTTTGCAAGAGTTTTTGTAATGATTAAAAAACTTTTCAGATGTATTGTCATGTGGTTGTAATAGTCCAGAAACCTTCGCGGGGGTTTAAAGAAGGTATTTTGAAAGTTTCAAACATTTCCTACGCTTAATATAGCAATACATAGACCTCTCATGTACTCACATATTCCCAAGCAAACATATTTTGATTTTTATGTATATGTACATAGATAGTATTTGCGCCAGGGGTTGATACCTATAAGTTTTGGTAATCGGTGTCAGCTGCCTGGTTTCTGCAATGTGCCCATGCTTAACTCTCGGAACCCCTGTGACCCCTTCAAGGAACCCTAGGTACCGCGGAACACCTTTTAGGAACTGCTTAGGAAAAACTCTGCAGAAACGGGCAGTCCGTTTGATAGATTCCCATTCAACAAATTCTTTGTCTGGCGGGAATATTGTTCCTGTTCTATTATTGTTTCAATCGAAGTGCTCCTAAGAATTATCATTATTGATCCCTTCGGTACTGGTTGACATTTTCCAAATGAGAAAGGGTTATTTTTACGAAGACCGGACAACTCAAAATCATGCAACTTCAACACCTCCTTTGAAAAGTCATTAAAAGTGGTGAAAAAAATATATAAAAAATGTTTAACCCCTCCGCAACGTAAGCAGATATATGCGTTAAAAATACGATAGCAGTCAAGTACAATAAGCGTGTTTACACGTCAGCGCGTGTGTCTCCATAGAAACCGTTATAACTCCGTTATTGTTTTAGTTACATGCGTAAAATAAAAAGTGAAATGTCGATAGTGAATCACGCTGCACATCTCTATTCAAGTTGTCCATAGAAATACATAAAAAGAACATTCTGTCAGACGCGCAGTCTGACACATAATTTATCCCGCCAAATTTCCTACGGGCGCCTGACATTGTTAATTTTTATTAAATATTTTTATATGAAATGATAAAAAGTGAGGTGACAAAAGTGTTTATTACACATTTATATAATAGAATAAGTATTGTTGTTTACATAATCTGTGATTTTAGTACCGTTTTCACATAAAAACATCACGCGAGTCATTTTCACATTTTTTTTAATGTTTGTATTCTAAATTTTAATATTTACAAATATTAATATTTATTTGTAATATAATAATTCGGAAGCTTATTTTGTAACCTGTCTAAAACAGTTTTTACTATTTGGCTACGTTCAGAAATGTTTCATTTACAGAGCTTTAATTGTGAAGCGGTAATAATACAAAGTTTTCGTAAAATGTCATTTCGTTAAAGACATTAAATGTGCATATTGGCGATTTTCTGAGGGGTTAACTAAAGATAATTGCTTAAAAATAGGTGTTGAAATTGCATGATTCTAAGTTGTCAAGGAACCATTTTTATAACTCAAGTCGGTTCTGGAACAACTGAATTCCGACCTCTGTGTTTCCTCCTTCCTTCAGCATGGGTCTGTTCAAAACTCAAATTCACTCAATAAGACCCTCCACACAGCATCCTTAAAGATGACATTGGCCCTGAGGGTCAGCCAGAGAGAATTAAAAACATCTCTGTGTTGGAATGCACTGGCTTAATTCATATTATACATGGTGTTGCCTGTTGATAAAGTTATTGGGTTGTTTTCAGATACGCGAACGACGCAGTGGGAAGACCCGCGCATGTCCAACCCTCAGATCGCCGGGCCCGCCGTACCCTACTCCCGAGATTACAAGAGGAAATATGAATATCTTAAGAATCAATTACGCAAACCTGTAAGTACACCATCTTACAAAGGAAGTGTTATGATAAAATAACATGTTGGGTGTCAAAATGTTATGATAAGGATGAAAGATAGAATAATGACGGAGAATATGAGACTAACATGGGTTTAAACTAGCGATGTGTGGGTTCAGAGTGGGCTCTTGAATTCGAATTATTCACATTGAGCGGATCCTAATCCTACTCCTTTTTCAACTACTCCTAGAGAACCCGGTCCAAACTCGGAACTCGGCGGCCCGAGCTACTCGGGAGTCGGGAGCAGGTCCTGGGTTCGAGTTCTTTTGCGAGTTTTAGCTCCGAGGTCTGGCTCTGGTCGAACCCGTGCATCTCATTCTGAGCCACTTGCGAATTGGGAGCAGGTTCCGGGTTCAAGTTCTTTTTGGGCTCTGGCTCTGAGTTCCGGCTCTGGTCGAACCTGTGCGTATAGGGAGTTCGCGAGTAGGGAGTGGCTCCTGGGACCTGCTCCAAGAACTCAAGTACTTTTAAAAGGAAGCACTTCTCGGAGGTCTCCGGCAAAATGCAGAACTTACCCATCTCTAGTTTAACTGTAAGAATTCCTATCTCAGGTGTGGACCTTGTATAGGCGGCTGTGTCGTATATACTTGGTGTGAGCAGGGGTTATTAAATCAAAGATTAAATTGCTTTCACACGGTTAAATTAGTCTATTTATTATCATGGATAGAAGCACAAATAAAATCTAATATATAAAATTCTCGTGTCACGGTGTTTGTTGCCATACTCCTCCGAAACGGCTGGACCAATTTTGATGAAATTTTGTGTGCTTATCTGGTAGGTCTGAGAATCGACCAACATCTATTTTTCATACCCCTAAAAGTAAAGGGTGTTCCACTCCGAAGAAAATTATTTTCCCCATACATTTTGTATGGAACGAATTCTCCTATTTTGAAAGAACTGCAGCAATATTGTAAGGGGTATAATATTGAACTGTGAACCGGGGGAGGGGGAGGGGGAGGGGGGGGGGGGGGGAAAGGAACTCAGGAAGGGGGGTTAGCGGGACGGGGGAAGGGGAGAAGTGGAGTGGGGAGAGGGAGAGGGAACGCGAGAGGGGAAAGGATACGCATGGAGAAACAATTTAGATCAAGGTATGGTATACGCAGGGAGAAACAATTTAGATCAATTCAGCTAATAAGTTGACAACAGTTTTTGATTCTGAGGCGGTACGAAGTTCGCCGGATCAGCTAGTGATCTTATAATTTTGATAAGGGCTAAACTATAAAACTAATTGGGCAATTAATAATGGAGCGGTGGTACCGTGTGGTTTTGTACGGGCGATCCAAGTTGCAGTTCTGTGACTTTGTTTTTCTCATATGCGGCAATCTAATTCTATTTACATTTCTGGTTTCATAATTATGTATATTTTTATTAAAAACAGTTTTATTCTAAAAATATTTTGGCATTTGGTTGTTCATAATCTATTACATAGGATAAAGTAAAGCTGCTCCCGCTGTCTGTACGCTTAGATCTTTTAAACTACGCAACAGATTTTCATGCGGTTTTCACCGATAGATAGAGTGATTCATGAGGAAGGTTTTTAGGTATATAATTTGTCAAGGTTTTGTGTAAATTGATTGAAATATATTATGCGGGCAGCGGGTTGGCAAGCGGGCCGTGTTGATTTGATGTGTATGCAAATTAACAAATGACATTTGTTATAATGGTTGGGTAATGGCGTTGTCAGTGGATGGCGTTGTATTTCATTAGCCACAGCCGGGTCTGCTATTTTGTGTATAAAAAATAACACATTTTATAGCAGTTTCTTTTTTATATTGGAAATCGATTTAGCTCTTCTTTTTTTTATTAATTTTTGCATATTTGCCTTTCCTTAGTATACCTACATCTTACTTATTCTGTTTTGAATAATTTCTAGTTTGTTCAAGTTTCCTTCATTGGCCTTCCTTGGAAAATTTTATAAGCAAATTTCACTGTTCTTACTGTGATATGTGGCCACAACACTTGGCAACACTAATGAAGCCCACAACATGCGGAAATATTGATTTTTTGTTGTTTATTTTGTCATTTCAGAGTAATGTACCAAATAAATTTGAGATAAAGGTGAGAAGAGGCTCCATCCTCGAGGACTCATACAGAATCATCAGCTGCGTGGGTCGCCTGGACCTGCTCAAAACCAAACTCTGGGTTGAGTTTGAGTCTGAAGTTGGTTTAGGTAAGAAATATGAAATGACAATAAAAAACATATATGTATACTTTGTCGAAATGTCAGAGTGGTAAGCTAAAGATATGGTAATTGGCGTACTTTAGTTTCGGTACTAAACTGTTACGTGTTGCATGAGGTTGTGTGTTATCTCTAACCAAATTGAGTAAATGAGTGCCAAAATGCCCTTGTGCGTGATGAGAAAGTGTTTCTATTTTTTTGTTTTACCTTTTTATGTGATACCTCACAAGAGCTCCCCCGTGTGTATTCGGTTGGGCTGCATTGTGAGGCGGGTTGAGGAACGGACTGTAGGAAAGATTTATTAATGCGGGTCTTGAAGAGGCCTGGATTATATGTTGGAGGAAAAACAGATTCCGGAAGTTCGAAAAACGAGTCGAAGAAATGACCCATGAAGCCAGCATCATTGGGTGTTCTGCTCGTGTCCGTTGAGTTTCATGCATGTGCACCGTGGCACCAAGCATCATTGCAGCTAGCTCTTTAGAGCAGGCTCCATTAAAATACCCTGCAGAACAGACTCAGCATGCCAATATTGCGTCTGTGCATCAGAGATGGCAATCAGTCTATTAACAATTGTTAATTGTCAATAAGACGGACCGCCCTCTTTTGTACAGAATCAAGTAGCTTTATAAAGTTTTGTGGAGCTCCAACCAGGAGGTGGCTCCCAAATCCAATTGTTGGGTATATTTGAGATTTGTATGGGGTTAGCAGCTGGTCACCATTGAAGAATCTGCTAGCCCTGTACAAGACATCCTGTTTCTTAGAAGTCAGATTTACTCGTGCTTCTATGGAGCCCGATGCTTGAGTCAGTCGGTCTAATATATTACTCAAGCATTTTAATGGAGTCTTTATTGGGAAAAGTGCTTCCATCAAACAATTACACTGCAAACACTAGTAAAAGCCAAAGCCTCATCGCATGGTAAAAATCGACTAGTGTACTAACTAACTAACTAACTAACCATCACGCCGTTTCTCCGCAGGGGTAGGCAGAGAGGACGGACCGCCAAACAACTCAGTCTTGGCACACACTCTTTGCCTCACTCACATTCATACATCGTCTCATTACTAGTGTAAATCCCGCATAAAACAGACTACCGACAGTCCTTTTACTTGAAGGCAAAGGATTTTGCATTGATAAATAATAAACCACTTCGACCACCACAACACGGGTACATACCCGTTAAAACGCTAAAAAGTTTTTTTTATTGCCAAAAAACTAACCTAAAAATAATATCTACTTTTATGACAGATTTCTTTCATCTCTGAAGACGTTAATTTCTTTCATACGTTTAGGAACACATGTATTAGATATTAACATTTAAAAAAAACACCACTTTTATGAAATTCTCATAAAATAATCCTTCAAATGTAAATTTGAATTTTCATGTACCATATAAAATAGTTTTTGACATTTCAATTTTAAAAGTACGATTATTGTTATTATAACTTGACTAAAAACCACAAAAAACACGGTAAATATATCAATTATATGAATATAATGGTGAATTAGTTATATTAATAGAAATTTTAATCCCTTTTAAGTAATATTACACACACATCCGCGGAGGGAAATTTTTTTCGCGGTTTCAGCGAGAACAAGAATACGCAGGCGCCGCCACCTAGCGGTTATGAAGGAAAACAAACAATTTTTTATGTACACTATAAAAAATTACATTGTTGCCAGATTTAAAATACATTTTAAGAACAAATCTTATTAGTAATATTTCGTGTTTTAGTGTATATTTGTTCTATTCCTGTTGCGGCAGCAACACAGGTTATCGGTCGTGCTGTGGTTTTTTCAGTAAGGCTGTTAGTATTTAAGGAAAATGTATAATAAATCGGTACAAATGCGGGAAGCCGGGTCTTAACAATTCAATGAATAAGGAAAATTTTATTATTTATTTTGTATTAAAATACCTTTTTTTTTGTAGATTATGGCGGTCTGGCCCGCGAGTGGTTCTTCCTGCTGTCCAAGGAGATGTTCAACCCGTACTACGGCCTGTTTGAGTACTCTGCCATGGACAACTACACGCTGCAGATCAACCCAGCCAGCGGTGTGTGCAATGAGGAGCACCTCAATTACTTCAAGTTCATCGGCCGGGTGGCCGGCATGGCTGTGTACCACGGGAAACTTCTGGACGGTAAGACCATCCCTATTTCTTTATCAAGCCATCAAGGGCAAAATGGTGGTGTCACATGGTAGTTAAACTCTCCGTCCGGTTGGTGAAATCCTTGGCTTTTTGCAGGGTTTCTAATATGGAGACTGTATTATGTGGTGTTGTTTTCTTTTCATAGGGGTTGACCATGTAACCTCCTTCCCTCCATTTGACTGATTGTCTCAAGATTCTCCATTTGGGAACTCTCGAGACTGAGTTTTTTATTGATAAATGTATTTGTCTCTAGTACTGTCTCAAGCAAATTCTCAACGAATTCTCAGCTTCTCAGCAGCCATAAACTATATGCCACTGCAAGCCATCTTAGAATGTCTTTCTATTCTCTTTAGGTTTTTAATTTATTTTTCCAACCACAATACCAATAGTCTTTTTGTCAAACACCCAACCAACAGTTTTTTTACTGTCAACTTTTCAGGATGCCAATAGAGAAATACAAAAACAATTCCCTAGCATCGACCGGAATAAAGCGAGGTTCTGGAAGTGAGTGCGATGACTACCAGAGAAGTACTAATAAATCATAGCCCTTCTGCACATGGCAAGAGACGTGCGTCTACGCACCTTCTTTTGCTTGCAATGTGCTGGTCAACATTACCAACGGCAAAGTTAACTGTTAGCAGATGTCAGTTTAATTTTGTTCACTGGAAATTCTATGTCTTAATTCTGGTGACCGGACAACTCAGAATCATGCAGCTTTAACACCTCCTTTGAAAAGTCATTAAAAGTGATGAAAAAAATACATAAATAAAAATTGGTAACATAGGTTATGGGCTATTTTCAATTTTTTTCATAACTTTTAATGACTTCAAAGGGGTGTTGAAATTGCTTGATTCTGAGTTGTCTTGGAACCCAATTCTGTTTTTTTTTGTAATGGTGTAGTTTTTATAACTTTTCTAATCTCATATGTATTTTTTGTTTCAGCATTTTTCATTAGGCCTTTTTATAAAATGATGTTAGGAAAATCTATAGACTTAAAAGATATGGAATCAGTGGATTGGGAATATTACAACTCACTTATGTGGATAAAGGTACCAAAATTACTTATATTTATTTGGTATTTTTTATGAAACATACCGCATGTTAAGTTTTAATTGAGTCATGTCACGGTGATTCAAAACCCGCCTTAGAAATTTTTGTTCATTTCGAAGTAGTCACGAACAGTTTTAAATACCTTGAATATTAAAATTACACATTTTATGCTTATTCTATGCAACCTTTTATAATTTTCAAATATATTTTTTTAAAATTTACTTTTTTTCTAACATTGTTCTAATCTTTTTTCTCTTAGGAAAATGACCCTTCAGAATTAGACGTGACATTCTGTGTGGACGAAGACCAATTTGGAAAGACAAATCAGAGAGAACTTAAACCCAATGGTGCCAATATTGCAGTTGACAATTCTAATAAGGATGAATACATCAGGTATGTTAACACTCTAACCCAGTGTTTCTTAACCGTATTGAAAGAATCACCCCTTTACCACAGTAAAATTATCCAGCGCCCCTCCCCCCCGAAACTTAAAATGCACACATTGTTAAATTCACACTAATAAAAAATTATGAGAATTATTGAGTATTATGACTCAGTTGAAATTTTAGTGCGTGAAATTGTAGTTTATTCAACAGAACTTGTCTAATCGTTGCACCTAAAGTGTGTCAATAATGTATCAGTGTGCGTAGCTCGTGAATGAGCTTATTTTTTTATATAGACACAATGCCCACTCGAACTTCTGCGGCGCCCCCTAAATGCTAAAATTTAAAAACGCCCCTCAAGACCTCCAAAACGCCCACAAGGGGCGCTGAATCACTGCTCTAACCTAAACGTATATCCTTATAGGTATCGCCTTTCTTTCACTATGAATTGTGGTTTGGTTGGAATAACTAGCTTAGACGGAACATAATCCATACACAGGTCATAAGCCTAGATATCCCAGCATTACACGGATTGTCTATGATGTTAACCCGTCAAAGGCCAGGCCATTTCGCGGAAATTCGCGAAAATTCACAAAAAAACACTAAAAAAGCACCATTTTGAACTTTGAATTGAATGTTTTGTTGATTAATCTTGAGCTATTGTATATTTTATTGACTGAAACACTTTCACAACACAATAAACTATCTACCAAAACAACATTACTTGCATTTATTACGTAAATTAATAGGTTTTACGATGTTTTATTCGCGGAACACGTATTTATTGCGACAGTTAAAATCGCGGCAAATTCTGACAGCGGATTGTCATAGACGAAATCGTTTTTTAAAATATTCCAGGGTTGCAAGGTGAATGAAACTTTTAGCGTCTCCGAGAGTAATGATGGCGCAAGCGATTCTGACACTGTTCTTCACACAAATTCTGTACATAGAAGGGCCAAAATCGCAGACCAAAAGTTTTTTGTCGGAAATATTATTCAAATATTTGAATTATTTTCTCGCGCATGCGCATATGACTCGCGCGCCGGCGCATCTCCGGCCTGTCACCGGTTAATAGAGGAATGTGATTCTTTTTTCTTTGTAAAACCAAACTATTGTCTAAGTGGGTAGTATATTTATTCTTTCTATTGTCATCAGAAGACCGCAATCTTTGAAAGTGTCTTTAATGGCAGTTTATTTCAAGAACTTAAAATATTTTTAGGCGGGTTGATTTTTTATGAGTTGATTTTTGATAAAGTTCCACACTTCAATCAGCATGGTGCTTGGTGCTTTATGTGAGGGTACTTACTTTAAACAGTACTTGTTTTGCCAGAGTCGTGCACTATTCATGAAATTAATCGCTGAAAACAAACTCTTCTGACATTGAAACTTTTTAAATCCCTTATCAGACTATTTTAGATTAATTATCAATTAATAACATTGACATTCCTCATCACTCGAAGAATATAATAGGCCCCAATTTCAGTGACTTGCGAGTATTCAATTATTTACGTAAGTTATGTCAGATTTGACATGTGACTGCTAGCACCTAAAAAGTCGTTGTCATGTGACTGCTAGCACCGGCGTCTAAAAAGGCAACATAGCAAGCTTAAATTTGAGCGAGGAATGTCGTACATAGTGAGGATACGGACTGACTTATATACCGGACCATAAGATGTGATTATATATATTACGATTATGCATGGTAATATATGAGAAACATTTGTATGTTATATTATGTAAGAGTTGTGTTTGAATGTGTTTCAGGCTGGTCATCCAGTGGAGGTTTGTGAGCCGCGTGCAGGAGCAGATGTCGGCCTTCCTGGAAGGGCTTGGCGGACTGGTGCCACTACCGCTGCTGAAGATCTTCGATGAACACGAGTTGGAGCTGCTGCTCTGCGGCATCCAGCACATTGATGTGCGTGACTGGCGAGCCAATTCGCTCTACAAGGGAGACTACCACGCCAATCACCTCGTCGTGCAGTGGTTCTGGAGGGTGAGCGTCCTTTACTCATGCTACTGTCATAAACTCTATTGTCTTAATATAAATTGAAAGTATAGTTCTATTATACTGGCTCCACAAGGGATGCTACCAACCCCTTCGTTGTGATGAGGTTCTGGAGGATGAGTGCTCTTTTAATAATGCTGCTTTTATAAATCTATTTGGCAGGCGGGCATGGGTATGCCCTGGGAACCATTTATTGGATAACCAACACCTCTGCCACAGGCAGGGCTGGGCAAAATACATGCTTTGCTGTAATTGAAATACAAATTACAAAATACTTTTTCGCATGTATTTAAAATACGAAATACAAAATACTTTCAAGTCATGTATTTGAAATACAAAATACAAAATACAGTATTTTAACCATTTTTTAATGTCAAATACAAAATACAAATTACAAAATACAAAATACATTTGGTTTAGGTAGAACCTTTGGTTGCATCGTAAGTGTCCTTATCTAAGGGTGTGTTTCCATAGAAGCAAAGCGGAGCAGAGTGAAACAGAGACGTGCAAAAATTGATCGTGCACTTGCAAAGTTTTGTGGTATAGGACTTAGGTGTTAGACAAAAATAATAATATTTTCTATTATAATAACACTAGCTAGTTCCCGGCATGCGTTGCAATGCCGTATTCAAAGAAATAAATTATTTCTTCCTGCATGTCCTTTCCCGTGCGTCCCCATTCCCCTCCCGCATCCCCTTCCCCTCCCGCGTTCCCCTTCCACCTTCCCCGCCTACCTTCTCCCTTCTCCCCCGTCCCGCCAACCCTCTCCTGCGTTCCATTAGTTATTCAGTCCCAGTACATTCAGTTTTCAAACAACTCGCGTGCCAGCTAATACAATTTTTTAATTAAAATTTTCATTTTTACATACTTATTACAAATATTCATTTTTGTATATTATAAGAACAGTCAACCAAATCTGGTACCTAACATGGGTACCCATTTAAAATATCTATAATTTAAAAAATCCATAGACAATTCTTTTGTTACAAAAAAAACAGCTGCCGTCTAAATTTAATTTCATCAAACGCGCGAACTGTCAAACGTGCGAAGTTAAAATAGTCATTAAGTTTTCTGAAATTATCTAATTTTCTACATAATTAGCTTAATTTTTCATTCCGTAAGAACCTTCTATAAAGTAGGTATTAGAAAACTTTAAACACAAATTAATGAAATAGGTAAAGTCGTTCTGAAGTTATGGCGTGACCAAACCAAGGGAAACAAGGATGCATGTTTATATACATAGATGACATTTGTATAGCGCAGTTTTGTGTTATTTAACTTCAAGTGCGCTCTACAGTAATTAACTTGAACATAATACTAGATTATCAATCAAATTATTCCTATAGTTCTTGAGATAATACTAGGATACAAAAATGTACAATACAAAGCAATGACAAGTATAATACATATAATATGATCCAAATGTACAATAACAGTGCTATTATAGCACAGGACAATAATAACTAGCTTGGCATAAAAAAAATGTACAGTACATTTTAAAGCAATGATAAGAAAACTACAAATAATCATTAGTAAGAATGCTATAGCTCAGAACAATACATAAATATACCCATGGACAATAGGACAATAGTACAGGATTCTAGCTTTTTTAGTCTATGTATTATCTATGTCAGTTTATTTTTCATTATCATTATTAAGATCGCTAAATGTATTTGAAAATGTATTTTGAAGCCATAAGTATTTGAAATACAAATTACAAAATACCTCAGCAGCAGGTAATTGAAATCCAATTACAAAATACATTCTTAGGAAGTAATTGAAATACAAATACAAAATACGTATTTGTATGTAATTCAATTACAAGTAATTCAAATACTGCCCAGCCCTGGCCACAGGTCACCCCAAGTGATTTGCTCGTTTGGTGACTTAGCAGGGGTGCCTGGGTTTATCAAGTGAGGTGGATTCAGGTCTCGGTGGCGGATGTGTCTGCCCAACAGCTGCGTGGCAGACAAGATCGGGAGAGGCCGGGTGAGGAAGACCATTTGACCTCTCCAGCTGGGGTCTCTCGACCCATCGCCTTGCACCACAGTGGAAGGGACAGATGTATGTCCCTCATTCCTGGACACACTGATCCCAGATTCCTATTCATCCTCAATAACTTTTTCCTTCCCAGAACTTCCTCTCCTTCGTTTCCTTAAAAACACCATCCGTGCAGTATCCCCAAAGATGACATAGGCCCTGAGGGAAATTGATTTCTTCAAGACCTCACGGGTAGAGGTAATATAAATGGCATGAGATTTTTCACCTCAAATTAGTCAAGTAAGCATGGAAAATTCTTTAGTGGGAAATGGATTTTACTATACACAGGGTACTATATTTGTACTGGATTTTACTATACACAGCACTTATCTGAACGATTTTGGCCAGGGATTCCTGAGCATAGTTGGAATAATATATTTTTTTCAATTGAAAACAATAAAAATAGTGGGCCACGTAATAAGCACTCCGTCTCGGTCCAGCAGCAGCATGGTAACACACAAAACAGTGAAACTTTCCAAATCAAAACAACATCTACTTTTTGTAATCCAAATATGCTCAGCAATTGCTGGTTAATTTAAGTTTAAAATTTATTAATTAATTTCCTTCGGGTAGGTGCTGTTACTGCCTGTATATGTAATTGACTTCTAGAACATGGCAAACTAATATTCATGTTCATTTTGAAATTTGTCCAGGTGGTGCTGTCATTCTCCAACGAGATGAGGTCTCGCTTGCTGCAGTTTGTGACGGGCACGTCCCGGGTGCCGATGAACGGGTTCAAGGAGCTGTACGGCTCCAACGGGCCGCAACTCTTCACCGTGGAGAAGTGGGGCACCCCTGACAACTACCCCAGGGCGCACACGTGGTAAGCAAACCTCAATATCAACCGGCAGTCGAACCCTAATATTTTGAGATATCAAGTTTTTAGTCTATTTATAACAATCTACCGTCAACCCTCATTCAACAATGAAACCCTGAAGGCTCTGAAGGAAATCGTTTCTTTAATGTTCTGTGTGAAGGCTTATTTCTGAGAAAAGGAGTGCACCTCAGTTTTGAAGAGACCCATGTTATGGAAGGAAGGAACCACAGAGGTCTGCTCATCATTTCACAACCAAGCTGTTAAACTCTAGAATAAGTCATAAGTGACTGTCTAAAAAGTCCTGTGGTTACCATGTCCAAATACTGGGCGGGCATTTGACATGTTTTCCGTCTGTGATCCCACGTCGTCCCTTCATTATTTAGGCTCTTTTTCCACAGGTATACGCAAATATATAAATACTCAGAAAATATGTAAGCAGGGAGTAACAGCATGTACCTGAAGGATTTGAACCAGTGACTCCTGAGCATATTTGGAGTAGAAAATATACATGTCGCAATATCACTTGCCGTCTGATGATATTTTCTTTCGATTCGATTCGAAGGTGTGCCACAAGCCTGAGTGACTTTTAAAGAATAACTGCCTCTGCACACAATGCACTGTAACTCTGTCGGTTGCTTTGCAGAAAAATTATTGAAACCAGCCAAGTACAACTTGATTCTCATTGTGGTTACTAATGATTGTGTCTCCTTGTCCAGCTTCAACCGGCTGGATCTACCCCCGTACGAGAGCTACCAGCAGCTGCGAGATAAGCTGGTGAAGGCCATCGAGGGCTCGCAGGGCTTCGCCGGCGTCGACTGAACTATTTATTACATATATATCTCTATTCAACATACACACACATGTACTACCCTGATCCTTACAATATAATATGTACTCTGGTCTTACAGAAGGGATGCACGATTCATATTCTTATCGTTAGAGGGCTCTGATTAAACCTTAATAGGATTTTTACATCTTCATATTATGTGTTCTTTATCTTACCGGTTGCGCCACTGTTATTTCAATATTAGAGCGTAGGATTTATAATGATGACACTTCAGTTCATAATACTTGGTTTATTAATTAAGCGCTACAATGTGTCTATTTTAGCTGAGATCTGGGATGAGAGAGACAGCTTAACCAAATGCAACTACTTATATACAATAAACTCTTTATGTCTCACTCAAATACTGCTGGAGTCATGTTAGCACTTTATAAGTCCACATATTTATCCCACATTTGTAGTCTATTTGCAAATCTATCGCTTTCCATTATTGTTTTTTGCACTTATGTATTTGTGTGTATGTCTTTACATGTATGTTTTATGGGATGTGTGGGATTGCCACTAACTTCCCCACATTCTGCCGAGCGATTCCGTATCTTTTGTGGGATCGTTATTAGATAGCGGATGTAATCTCCTGTCAGATTTGTGTGATTTTTTTTTCTATTATTTGCTTTTTCTATGTACAAAGTATATTAAATTAATAAATAATCAAGCATACTTGCAGAAATTCGTGTTTAAATCGATCTAAACTAAAATTTGTGACCGTAAATATGTAAAAATCACACAAATCTGACAGGAGATAACGTCCGTTATCCAATAACGATCCCACAAAAGATACGGAATCGCTCGGCTGAAATAAATAATTTATTAATATCAACAAACTTTGAAATCATTTCTCGCATTCAGTTTTTTCTAGAATTGTCTGAAAAATTGGTTTTAAAAACTAGTTTATTACACGTTATTTGCTTGTTTTTAGGATCATTACAAAAAGACATTATTATGACAAAACAAAATGCGTTTAAAATTGTAAGAGCAGTTAAAATAACTTGAATTTTATTTATGACTTTGTGGTTAATTTTATTATAATTAGTATCTATTGCCAAAACAGTGGTGAAGCGAAGATCCTCTGCTTGAAGGCCCTCCATACTAGCAACCAATTCTCATACAGAATATTACTTTTTTTCTTTCTTTTTCTTTGCCACTTCCCACTTTAAGTGGGGCGGCTCTCCTAATCAATTTGCGCCAAGACGACCGGTCTTGGGTTGTTGGATTGGGGAAATTTTGAGCTATTTTTGCCATGCTGGTCCACCATGTCAGAGGGGGGCGTCCTCTTCCTCTTTTTATTTCAGGTATAGCTAGCGCTTTATGGCACACATGTTCTTTGTCTCTTCTCATTACATGACCATACCACCGTAAGCGACTTTCTGTTAGTTTTTCAGGAAGCGGGGCTACCTTGAAACTACCTCTTATATGTTCGTTTCGTATTTTGTCCAGTTTCGTAACCCCACCTGACCATCTAAGCATTTTCATTTCTGCAACGTGCAGTTTTTGGACGTGATTTTCCTTCACTGTCCAACACTCAGCCCCATACAGCATTGCTGGTCTCACTGCAGTTTTGTATATTTTGCCTTTTGTGCGAATGGGCATGCTTGAATCGCACAGTACTCCAGTGAGTGATCGCCACTTCTGCCACGCAACATTTACTCTGTGAGATACATCGGCCTCTACATCTGCATCTTTTGTTATTACTGAGCCAAGGTATTTGAAGGATTCTACTTTTGGCACCGGCATTCTTATACAGAATATTACATCTCATACAGAATATTACAAAATCTAATATTCAATTGAAGATTTAAACTATAAATTGCAACAAAATCAAAAATGCGACCGACTCCACTACTGAATAATATGTTTTTTTTTTAATTGATTTCCATGATTTAATTTCTAATTTATGTTTCTTAAAACATTATCTTCTTCTTTGTGTGCCGTATCAGGTCACCCCGACGTTGGCGATCACTCTTAAAAATGTCTCTCTGTCTTGCACTGCCCGGAATAGCTCCTCCACACTTCTAATGCCGGTCCACTCTCGTACATTTCGCAGCCAGGACATTTGTCTCCTACCAGGTCCTCGGCGACCCTCTATCTTGAAAAATTATACCTTCATTATAAAACATTATAATGAAGATATAATTTGAGCTTTTCACTGCCAAAAGTATTATCGTGTTTTATTTTTGGGGTAGTACGCCATGTTGTGCTTTCCTTTAGCCAACGTTTCGGACAGTGTTTCAAGGCCAGAAACGTTGACTTAACCGGTCACAGGCCGGAGACGCGCCGGCGTGCGCGTCATATGCGCATGCGCGAGAAAATAATTAAAATATTTGAATAATATTGTCGACGAAAAACTTTTGGTCTGCGATTTTGGCCCTTCTATGCACGTAATTTGTATGAAGAACAGTGTCAGAATCGCTTGCGCCATCATTACTCTAGGTGGTGCTAAAAGTTTCATTCACCTAGTCACCCTGGAATATTTTTAAAACTTTTTCATCCATGACAATGCGCTGTAATAAATCGCCGCGAATTTAACGGTCACAATAAATGAGTGTATCGCGAATAAAACATCGTAAAACCTATTAATTTAATTAATAAATGCAAGTAATGTTGTTTTGGTAGATAGTTTATTGTGTTGTGAACGTTTTTCAGTCAATAAAATATACAATAGCTCAAAATTAATCAACAAAACATTCAATTCAAAGTTCAAAATGGTGCTTTTTTAGTGTTTTTTGTGAAGTTTAGCGAATTTCCGCGAAATGGCATGGCCTGTGACCGGTTAAGAAGGAGGAAGCGCAACATGGCATAATTCCCCAAAAATAAATCACGATAAAACTTATAATTTCCTTATATCTTAATTTAGTCAGCTATCCGAGATTACTGGGAAGTCTTAAAGTGTCCGTTGTAAAGTATTTATGTAGAGAACGTACATTAGAAAGTATAATACGGAAAACAATTAAAAAATAAATTGAGTGCAGTTCACAAGCGGCAGAAGTGAAACCTTCACTCACACAACCTCAACCAATAGTCTTGAAAAGTGAGCTCATAATCTGCCAATGCGGTAAAGTTTCAGTCTAGCTCATTCTCCGGCTAAATCCTATAGATGTATGTGTTAGTCTCTTTTTATCGTCGTTTCTGTTTCATCGAGTTTCAAATCACAACGGTGCGAAAGAATTTTCACTTAAAAATGCATTTAAGTTAGAGGCAGAACTGAATTTTCGATCTTTCGCAATTTATAACTTAGATATTCGATTAAATTTCAGAATTGGTAATATTCTAAACCATAATTTGGTCACTGATATGGCGGGTCGTAATTTTTTTTTAAAAGCTGGTCTAATGAAAGAATAAGAATTGTGCAGATTCCTGTTTGTATGTGAGGATATTTATTAACTGTTATTTTATCCATTGTAATATTTAGATAGATTTCTTTGTGTGAAATTTGTAAATAAATAAAATTATATATTTTTCGTAATGCACCGGTGTGCTCTTCATTACGCAACAAACAATAATCAATAAAAATAATAATATTTAATAATGAAATTTATTAATTATTAAAAATATGAAGCTTTTAAAATATTTTTTAATGTATTATAACTTAATAAAAAATATTTTATTTTCAAAAAGCTAGGCAAATTATTGATAAAAAAATTTCACAATATTTTGATGTAAGTAGTTTATTTTTTAAATTCTCTCTTCTGATACAAATTGTTCTTCAATTCCCTTTGACAATTTTAAATCATTATCTAAATGCGGTATTAGAACTGTGTCATCCTAAATATTCTTTTTCTAATGCAGGAAAAAATCCACCTTAAGAGTGCGGCCTTTTTCATACAAAACTTAAATTTGAATTTGAGGCCAATATATAAACCAAATTGAATAATAATTTTTGTAATCAAAAGATATAGCAACTTTCTAGTACATATGTGCGCTACTTTATTTATAATTATAAAGTACTAGCAGACCCGGCCACACGTTGCTGTGGCTAACGAATTACAACGCCATTACCCAACCTTTATAAAATCCTCACCACCCGCTTGCCAGCTGCCTGCTGCCCGCTGCCTGAATTGAATATTTGAATTTCTCGGCTTTTCTCTACTATAATAAGCATGCATTATACATATAAACTAATTAATTCGCCACTAATTATACAATGCTTGCAATGCAACACTGGATATTTGAAAAGGGAAAATCAAATATCTACTTACTTTAAGACATCTATTTTCCAATTTCTTCCGTAGAACGAATTTCAAAAGTGACTATAGTATAGCCCGCCAGCCGTTTTAAATCACACAAAAATATGTTTTCTTAGAATTTCTCGGCTTTTCTCTAATATAATTTACATGTATTATACATATAAACATTTCTCTTCAATCACTCTATCTATTGGTGAAAACCGTATGAAAATCCGTTGCGTAGTTTAAAAGATTAACACGCACATACATTTTGAGCGACTTCATTTTATACTATGTAATGTAATGATATGCCATTAATTGATTTAATTTTGTGCGAATTATTGTTAGGAAATAGTAGGGTCCTTTTTTCAATTTAGAACGCTGACAAGTTTCACTGAGTTAATTTATTTACAGACTTTCAGGCTAAAAACATGATTAACCTTTAACTATGGACGTGAAAAAAAAATCACACTCCCATGGACGTCGGGTCACACAGACCCCTTCATAAAATTCTTCTAATTTTCAAACCTGGACCAATCTGACTTTAGCAAGGAGTTTATATGTATAAAGTATTTATAAATAAAAGATCGAGTAATAAAAATAATCAACTTTTATTCATATTTTAATAATTATCTCCAAATTTAACAAACCTAGTCAGTTTTCAGTCTTAATTGACTTGAGATCATATTAAGGCTCCTTAATTATAGTAGGTATTACAAAAATCAAAACCAATAATTTTTCCTAGCTAATAAAAGAAACAGTAACAAAAAGTCATAAAACAAACTTATGACTTTTTGAAATTTTGACTTTTTTTCTGACTTTCTTATGACTTTTTGAAATTTTGAAATTATAGTCAACGGGTCTCCCAGGCCCTGATCAAATTTTAAATGATTATTACTCACGTAATAAGTGCCGGATGACGCGACCTTCTCCCTCCTTGGTCATAACACAACTAAAACTGAAGCTACTGAGACGCGCGGGGATGGCACGCGCGGGGAAGGTGTTTATTCCGAGAAATTGAAGAAGGGGTTGGGCCTCTGAGACCCGACGTCCATAGTTAAAGGTTAAAACACTTCGACATACGACAATTATTGTACAGTCCGATTCCATGTTCTTTCTAAAAGACCAAACCTTTTTTAGTGTTCTACGATTAGCAATAAAAAAAGAGGCCGAAGATACAAGAAACCGCCTTTTTATATCAAAATTCAAAACAATGCACTGTCATCTGATAGAACTGACACTAATCTGGTCGCACAACAGAAACCTGCATTATCGACATACAACCTGTCAACAAGTAAACTAGATAAAAACCTACAGAGGGCAGTGACTGCACTAATTCAATTTATATTCCAATTATAATTATTTTAAAAGATCAACTTGCCTCATTTACTATTAATATAATGAAATATAAAATAAAAAATTGTAAAAAAAGTGTTTTCTTGGGCACAAATTTTAATTTATATATTATGACAAATTTGGATTCTAACGTAAATTGATCATTTGCAATTTAAATTCATGCTCATAAAAATGCTTTTTTAAAATATTTTTCATTTTATATTTCATCATTTAGTTTAAAAAAATATAGGCCAAAAAATTATTTTGTGGCCTATATTTAATAATTTAAAACACCAATAAATAAAGTAGCCCATACCCGTACTGCGCATTTGCTAGCACTTTTTAATAAAAAATAATTATTATTAAGTATAAGCTTTCCCTGACGAAGGAACGTTTGTTCCGAAACCGGTCGGATTTGCACATCAAATAAGTGGTTTATTCAAAGTAAAATTATTTCATTATTCTAAAATAATTATTATTCGGTTTGGTAGGGGGGTATATTGGCCTCAAATCCAAATTTAAGTTTTGTATGAAAAATATCACGCAACTAATCCTCAGATCACAATTCTATGTCTTGAATCAAAATCTTGTACTTAAATAATTATATTCATTTTATTACTCTTTTTTCTTACAATTATTGATAAATAATTACATAATACAATATATCCCTTAGTAAAAAAATCCTAATTGTAATGTGCCACTTTAGTAAAGCTCTTAGCTATGAACTATGATCCACATTGAAACACTTGCGCGTGAAGGTACCTTACTTAAGCATCATCATCCAGCATCCATCTTTACCGGTTCCGTTCCCAAAAACAGCCATGCGATTCCGTATCTTTTGTGGATACGGAATCGATTCCATACGTAATCTCCTATCAAATATGTGTGATTGTCTATGGCTTGCAATTGCTTTTTCTACGGACTGATATGTCAGCAGGTTGGTTTATTTATCATGTCAGCTATTGTGTTTCAACTAGTAACACGAAATGCTGCAAGTATGCATGATTATTTATTCATTTATGGTGGGTTTCTTCATTTACCGAGAATGCTAAATGCAATGCTAATTGTAAAAGTAAACGGTCAAATGTATAGAAATTTCGTTTAAATTTTAAATTTCAATCGTTTATTTTTACAATTAGCATTGCATTTAGCATTCTCGGTAAATGAAGAAACCCATCCTTAATGTACGTTTAAAAGTTTTATACCATGGATTTGACATTTGCGAAGTTTCAATCAAAATACGCATGAATTAATTATTTATTATTGTTTGCCCAAATTAAGAACCTAATGACAATGACATTATATACTGTAGACGCGTGGTAGAAATCTCAAAGTGGGAAGCCAACAACAAGACAATTGTACAGTACTCGATTTCTAGTACTTTAGTACTAAACTTCCACGTGTCGAGTAAGGTCGTGTCCTACCAGTAAGTAAATTGCATTAAAAAGCGCCAAAATTCCCTCCTGTGTGATGAGAAAATGTTTCCATTACACGGTAAACAGTAGTAAAAGCGAAGGAATAACATTTCATCCGTAAATACATTCAAATTACTTATTATTATCGATTATATAAATAATACAATTGCTTTCCGCCCAAAGATTTTATGCGTCATTAGAGAACTCAAGGCCTACTAAAGTACAGGTCTGGATGCGCAACAGCCAAATTACAAAGTCGATGCCGTCGCTAAGTAAAATTTACTTTTTATAGTAATAATCTAATGATTCTTTAGTTACTTGCCTGCGGTAAAACAACATATAAATCAGCAGAAACAACAAATACAATAACAATCGACGCCATTTGCAAACTATCGTTGTTCATTATAGCTTGAAAATTTGACACCTCAAAATTCGACTGGTGCCCAGGCCTCCTACTTTAGTCGACCTTGAGACAGTATTCGACGGAACTTTTGAATACGAAAATACCGCCCGCGTTCTATCTTTTGTTTCGTCCATATGCACATATTCTTTAAGCGTCTATCTTTATCATGCACGGATAACTTTTGAATTAAGAAATTATTGAAAATCGCTGAAAACAAAAGAATGTTGATTAATTGTCACATTATATCTCGAGTTTGTGAGACTATGGCAAGTCTATTTATATAACATCATTGTCTAATAACCTATTTTGTGCACGTAAATAGTTCGTCAGATATGATTTTAGATTTTCACGGCCAAAAGTATTTTAGTTTTTGGGGTGTTATGTCCATCATCAGGGCAGATGTTTAGAAACGTTAGCTAAAGGAGGAGGTAGCGCAACACGGCATAACACCCCAAAAACAAATAACAAAAACGTAAATAGTTGTTTCTTGTAGTAATTGTTAAAAAGAAGTGTAATTCCCATAATCCGTGCCTAAAAGTGAAACAAAACTTTGCAAATGTCAAATTCATGGTATACAACTAAATATACATTAAACTAATAAATAATCATGCATTTCGTGTTTTAAACTAGTTGAAATATGACAGTTGACATATTAGTCCATAAAAAAGGCCATTGCAAGCCATAGACAATCACACAAATTTGACAGGAGATGACGCGTGGAATCGATTCCGTATCCACAAAAGATACAGCATCTCTCTTCTGATTTATTTTCTGTCAAGTTTTTTTAAAAGACAAACTCACTCTCATATCATGTCAGTTGTAAAGAGGTAAGTAAGCATCTAACAATACGGTGCCTTTTCTTATTTTTTTATGTTGCATTTTGGATATTTTAAAGCTCCATAGCTCATGGTGTAAATGACGTTGCTAACTTGACCCCTCAGGCTAATTTGTTCGCTTTTGGAAACAGCTCAAATAGGTCTCATATAAATCATTGTTTCTCCCTTATTGTCATAATGAGAAATACAATCTAAACAGTGTTGGACATGAAAAAAACACGCTTTATAATCAAATCTAGAAGTTAACCACAGAAATATTAAATTGAGCACGATTATGAAGCCAAATATTTTGACCGCAATTTCAGAAAAATTTATGAAACTTTGTGAATTTTTTATTGATAATTTTTTACGAATCCACAAAAAGTGAGGTGATAATAATGTATATACATAATACTTTTGTCTAATAAAATATGTGGGTTTTTCTTACCAGTAATTTTAGTTAGAAAAAACGTATGGTGAGCCATTTTTAAAACTTTATGTTTGCATTGAAAATTTAAATATTTAAAATATATATGTTTATTACTAATAATAACATTTAGAAACATATTTCAAAAATAATTTTTAGTTTTCAGATACACTCAGAAATGTTACATTTATTTGGATTTTATTGCAAAGTGAAAATTTTCTGACTTTCTGACAAAACATGCCAGAGGCCTGAAGGTTAAAGAGCTGTGTCGATCTTAATTGATTTACGGGACTGCACTACCTTGCCAAACTCCCCACATTCTGGAATAAAAAATTTAAAGATGTCGGAGCTCACTGTTTTTTGAGGGCACAGATATCTGGTTTATAGTTTAAGCATGCGAAGATGAAAGCGTGAACACTTGTCTGTTGTACCGCAACTGCTTACGTGTTGCACCGTCACACTAAGCTATCAAATATTTCTTCCTATGGTAGGAGAGGGGGTCAGTTATTTCTTTGTACTGGATCTGTTAACTTGACATCCGCATGTTTACGTAGTTCCGTAATTAAAATGACTCCCTCTGCTGTTTAACGGCGGAGAGGGGGTCGCATAACTTTTTGCATATCGCCTCAATAGTGGTTACGCAGATTATGGCGTATAACTTTGAGCTTCGAGCACATCATCTGCTTAGGTGTGACAGGTCTGTATGGGATTGTATGGTGAGCATTATTGTGCATGCGATTGTCTTTTAACTTTGCATGTGACACCCGTCTAATATTGAGACTTCACATAAAATACATCAATCTTTTTCAATAATTAAAATAAGATAATGTTTATTTTTGTTTCGGATAGTTTATATGTTGCCATATTAAAAAATTACATTTCCCTACTGAATTTTCATGAATTTTTTTTTAGCTCTAAGTAAAGGAGGGTTGTTGAACTTATCTCTTATTGCAAATAAAGATATGACTTTTTCAAAGGTAGAAAAAAGGGTCGGTCAGTGATTTTTTTCACATTGCAATTTAAGGTTTTTTAAAATCATTATGTTTTTGCATTTGGGTATAGAATAAAGAAGAACACAAAAAGTGTTTTACCTTCATTATAAAATTGAAATGGAATGGTGCTATACGATGTCAAGCCGTGTAAGAGAGGCAGAGCGCTTGTTAAATGGGCTAGAACCAAAATGTACTAAGTCAGTGGTGACATTGGTTCCCATTCAAATATATATGAAAGGCACTTCTATTTATTTATTTTTTTTGGGTGGTTTTTTTTTGTTAATCCTATTTTTTACATTAGCATAGAAAATGGTCATTGACCGACTGGTCACTCGAAACTTAAAGTTCCTCAATTATTACTGCGATTAATTTAATTTGGAATCAAATACATCTCACTGACGTCGATCCATCATCACAATTATATATCTCACAACGCTTCTTCATCCTGAACTTCCATTTGACAACGACAACAGTCATTCATACATCATTAGTTGTTTTAGATGCATGAGATTGGTTCTCTATGAAATGGTTCAACCCATAATTTCAAATGCCTAAAATTGCTGTCATTTTTTTAAAATAGTCAAATTTGAATAATTTCAGAGTTTGGGTTTGCATCTCTGGTTATCTCATGTAATTTTATAAAAAATAAATATTATGACATAACTTCTTTGCTAAATTATGTTATCATTGTTTTGTTCGAAATTAACTTTAATGGGGTATTTCACCATCTCTGAGTAAACCGATTAGCACTACTTGTCGAGTAGCATAAATTATCTGTTTTCATCACTGAGTAACGCTACCCATCACGTAAATGCCTGTTTTTACTGCCATATTAATGCTACTATTAAGGTTACATTGATTGTAACTTTATGAGTAGTTACTCAACAGTTTAGGTGAAATACTGTTTTAATTTGTGTTTAAGTATATTTCAATAATTTTTATATACTATCAATTTCTTTTATAACGACTCTGCTTGCAATGTTTTTCAGCGTATAACCGCTCTGTTATGGCATAATAACATTGGCATGAAAAGGTACTTAGTGCCGTTTTTAATTTTTTGACCACTTTGGTCACTAAATGGCCAATGATAAACGGTGGTCTTATGGACTTGTATATAATATGAAGATATGTAGCAAAAACTGTGGGATTTAAATTGACATTTAATATCGATATCTGGGTTCAACTGA
Source organism: Limnephilus marmoratus (assembly GCA_917880885.1). Taxonomy (NCBI): domain Eukaryota; kingdom Metazoa; phylum Arthropoda; class Insecta; order Trichoptera; family Limnephilidae; genus Limnephilus; species Limnephilus marmoratus. The sequence continues at coordinate 25,816,761 of OU862924.1, read as the reverse complement.
CTATTCGGTAAGGCGTACCAATCGCACCCCTAGTCTTAGACTGACAAGTCAAAAATTTGTATTTTGGGTTAATAATGCAGAAACGTTAACACCTGCTCAAAAACTATCACATCTCTAAATGAACTCTACAAGACTTGAAGACAGAAAATGCCACACACCTTCATCCCAGAACTGAAACTTATCCAATTTTCAGAGAATGCAATTTTTTTGACACGACATTGACTAGTTATTTCACAGAAATTTGCGTGAGACAAAGTCTTCAAATGGCCGGTCAGTGCAATTTTGTTTTTTGACAGTTGAAAGGTTCCGGTTAAATGCCGATACTAAGTCCGTTTCAGCCTTTGAACAAACTGTGATCAATAGAATTGAACAACTATCATGTTGTTAAGCTCGTCAGCTTTTTACAATTTTATAGAAATTTTACATTTGAATTTCTGTGAAAAAACTGGACTTTTGAGTAGGGATGCGCAGTGTGTCTTGTAATGAAAACTTATTCCTCTATTTTCAAAGAAATTTTAAGTACTGTTTTTAGGAAATTTTGTTTTAAGGTCAACATAAAAAAATTTCCCAATCTATTTGTAGAAACAATAGGTTGAAAGTCAAATCTTAAAGTAAACTATTTAGTGTGATAAATATTCTAAAGTTGTACATATTTATTTGTTTAATTCATAATAGTGAAGAAGTTGGAATTGAAAATATGGTAGTCTTAAGCGCTGTGTAAAATATTATCATATAAATCATTGGGAAAAATCACAGAAGAGGCATAACCGACAAACGTTGGTGGCATGTTCGGACGTCGTGTGGAAGTTTTGTACATTTGGGAATGAATGGGAATGTTCTTTGATTTATTTATGTCTCTTCTTTAGAACTAGTTAGGTATTTCAGTTACATCTATTTAGAAAATATGTCTTTGGTTGGCGTGTTTCAAAATCCGTTTAACAACGATTCTCTATCCGTTTCAGCTTTTGATCAAATTGTGATGATCTGACAAGCGTGACCGTCCATTATGCCCGACAGCTGACCACTATTTGTTCAGAAGCCAAAACGGGCAAGATTTGGCGTTGAACTGATATTTTTCAAATATTTTAAATATAACCAAATGTGGATGAGTTTGAAACACCCCAATGAAATTCCAGTGTTGTCATCTAGCATGTTTCCGGAAACCATTTGTTAAAAATTCAAAATTTGTGGAAACATTGTTATTAAATTTCATTTGCTGGCACATTGTTTCTAAATATATTAGTATCAGAATATTTTTAAATTGAATAGTTGTAGCATGTTCTGTTTCATGTATTACCCTCGAAACCACTTTTATTATAGTCATTCCTATGATTATAGATAAATTTAACCCAACGACAGCCGTGCATTTTGTTTGTGGAAACCAATTGTCTTATTATTTTCTGAACACCATTACGCCTCGTCTTACTTTATAGGATGCAACTTTTTATCATGAAGTTATTCTACTATTGCACCATTCTAAAAGGTTCTTTATCCAGAAGCACATTCTTCTACTGGCACTGTCTTTAATAATAAATTCTTATTTAATATTACAACTGTACAGAGAAGTGGGGTACCGATTTTTTTACAATTATTTGGAGAAAGTTGGGAACATTTTTTTTTACAATTGGCAGTAAGTAGATATTATTATTTAATATTTCAAGACAAAGAAAAGAGAAATATATTTGTGCTTTTATTGTACATTAAATTTAAAGAAAAAAACTTATAACTGAATATTTAAAGAAAATAACCACTTATAACTGATATTTAAAGAAAATAACCACTTATAACTGAAGATTTAAAGAAAATAACCACTTTTAACTGAAGATTTAAAGAAAATACGCACTTATTACTGAAGATATAAAGAAAAAAATCACAATGACTGAAGTTTTAAAGAATATAAGCAGTTGTAAAGTAGATTTAACGAAAATAAGTACCTATAACTGAAGATTTAAAGAGAATAACTTATTAAATCTAGTTTGCATTTCTTATTTCATATTTTTGCTTTGTATCAATGTAATAAATAATATTTTTATTGTTACTAAATCTACAACATTTAGCCGAGTATAGATAATAATTAGTATTTAAGTAAAAAAAAGACTAATTTATTTGCTGTGTCTAAAATTTTAAAGAGTTTTGCTCAACTAAAGTGTAAGTTATTCATTTTAAATTAGCCTAAACTGAATGAAATAATATATAACTTCAAATCAAATTCTGGTCCAAACTTAATATGGGAAAAATAATATGTCGTGATAAATTATCTTAACTATTTTAAGATAAAATAATTACCTACTTTGGAAAAATTGCTTTTCTAACTTCAAAAAATTGTAACCATTAAAAAAACATTGTTTATGCTCGGTGGAATGTTGTCAAAAATGAGTCACTTGCATGCATTCTTTATTGACTTTAAATTAATAAGATTTTTTTTTTGTTAATAATAAATTTTCTGTGTTTTTCTCTTGACGTCACTTTATAAAATTAATCTAATTTGTTATGCTCTGTATTTATTTATTTAAAACTCGACAGTGAAGTTTTTTTTTAACACTGGGTTGACTTTTGAAATTTTAAAACTGACAATATTAACGATTTTAGTTGTTTTAAAAAATTGGAAAGTAATAATTAATTATTTGACTTATTTTTGCCTACGATAGTTGGTTAAATGTATATTTAATAAATTTAACTCAATGTTATTTAGATCTTTTGACGGTACTGGATTAAAAATGACAGCTGGGCTTAGGAAAAAAATATGTGCGACTCTAAAAACGTAAAATTTTTTGGTTTTATAAAAAATGTTATGTTTTCTGATAATTGCTGTGGTTCTGAAAATATGTTAATTTTTTTTAAAATCTTGAATGCTTTAGAAATCCTTCTTCAACGGAATAAAAATTCTGCATCCAAGTACTCAAATCATCAAATAACACGACGGATTGTTTCACAGAAATTCAGATGTAACATTGTCATTAAATGGCCATTCACGGTCCTTTTTTTGACAGTTGAAAGGTCCCAGTATGTCGAATCTAAGTCTATTTCAGCTTTTGAATAAATAGTGATCAGCAGAAGACGAGAACTATTACATTGTTAAGCTTGTCCGTTTATTACAATTTGGTGGAAAGCTGAAATGCACCTAGAATCTGCGTTTAATGGGACCTTTCAAATGTCAAAAAAACAAAATGGCAGTGAATGGCCATTTGATGAATTTCTGTGAAACAACTGTGCCAAAGTGTTGAATAATAATTATTTTTAGTTTGTTTATAATATTTACAATTTTTTTATAATCCTTAAAATCTTTCACTACTTTCAGAACTCTGTTTCTAGAGGAGTAACATTATAATTTGAAAGAGGCACTAGATTTTGGATGTTTTGATTGGTTGTGTTTTATTCTTTGATCTCAGTGGAATGATTTCTTTTAAACTTGGCGTAATGTATTGCTATTTCATTTTAATATTAATTTCTTCTGTGTGTATGAATCATCCTTTGACCCTCGTCTATATAATAATGTGTTTTTAATTGCCCTTGATATGTTATCCCTTTTCCATAGTGCCACAATATTTTAGGCATCGTTTGCAAAGAAACATAGGTTTATGTGTTTTAAACTTCATCATATTTGATGACCATTAAATAGCCATTTTGAATTTTTGACATTTGTGAACTACGCTCGTTATACATATTCTTGACCTGTTCTAGATTTTGATCAAATTGTGTTCAGCTGTCAAGCATAACAGTTATGTTTATATGCTTGTCAGCTGATCATAATTCAGCCAAAATCTGAAACCGGCCGGGAATCTGTACTCAAAGTTAAATGGAACATACATGCAATATTGTATCGGTGACTCAATCCAATATTGTATTTGTTAGCCTTTCTTGAAAGATTTGAGTTTGTTTATGGACAAAACTATCATTCATATACATAATGAATATGTACGGGCGCAAACAATAAATTCACCATAAGATTTTAAAGCATAACTTTCAAAAAGTGTTTTAACCTAAAATAATTAAATTGGCACTATCTGTGAATGTTTAGATTAAAACATACATTCTATTTAACCTTCACGGGGACCGTTCAAATGTAAAAAAATTGGAGTTCAGAAATTCAAAATGGCGCTGATCATCAACAAGTTCAAAACACCTCACTTATACTGCTTCTGAAGATGTTAACCGATATACGGATGTAAAAAATAGTTGATTTGTATTAGTTTATTATTGTGTATTGTCAGAGTAATTTTATTACAAAATGGATTCCTGTCGAGCCTGGGCAGATGAGCATTGTATGTTGTGTGAAATATGGAAAGAAATACACAATTGTTTTAATGTTTGACATTAATTAAGTGCCTATGCTAGAACTATAATTTGGTAAGGATAAGTGAAATCCGAACATTTTCGAATGATTCGGAGAGTGTAAATAGTATGAATAATAAATCACCTGTAGATATTTCATAATATTATTTGTTTAGTCTTTCTTTCCAATTATATTATTACTTTTATTATTTGAAGTCTTGAATATATTTTAAGGATATTATGATATTGTACAAAGGAATTTGTATTTTGTTCTTGTCTTTTGTTTAACAAAATACACACTTAAAATCAAATAATTGTTGGCTTTATTAGTTTGGAAAGTGAACAAAAATGTTTTCTGATTGAATGGAATGAATTTCTTGGCATCTCTTTTCTCTTTATATCACTTATTCTTCACCCCTCAACTTTTAAATTTGAAGACAAAAAATAATGTAAAAAATGTTAATGGTTTCGTCCAATTCATAGACTCGTAATGTTTAAACACTGAAATTCCTTACATTTATTTAGCAATACTGATCTAACTTTATTATTATCTTAAAAAATATTTATATTATTATCGGATTATTTCAATTATATTATACTGTCCATTTTTAATATATGAAATAAATTAAATTGAAAACACATACATATTATAACGGCTTTCATTATTGATTGTATATTATTATTATTATCGTTTATTTGTTTTGTTTTTTTTTTTACATTATCTCCATTCAGGTCCTGTGGAAAAAAAATTCCCTCGGGTTCTATGTCATCTTTGAGGATGATGTGTGGATGGTATTTTTATGATGTGGTGAGTCCGGGTTTCGGTGGCAGATGCATTTGCCTACCTGCTGCGTGGCGGGCCGGATCAACCTTAAAAAGACCCTCCACACAGCATCCCCTAAGATGTCATAATTACCGTCAGGGCAACGGAAATTAGTTTCCTAAGGCCTCTTGTGTGGAACTGAAGTAAAAAAAAAAACAGCATAAAAATGTTTCCGTTAATAATTTAGGTAAGAAAACCGTCATGAAAGTTAAACTTGCTATTCGCCAATGGGTTAAAATGAAATATGTGGTCATTAAAGATATAATACATACCATTTACGATTCTTGAAACTGATAAGTAACTCGCATTGCGAAAATTCCTGTTTTAATTTAGTTTAGTAGAAAGTTGTTCCTACTATAAAGTATTACTGTGAAAAAACCAACATTTTTGTAACTTTTGACTATGAATTATGGAGAATTGTTTTTTTCCTTGCTTGTGGCCGGTCTGGCATATTTAATTTGGTGTGAAAATTGGAAATTGGATGATGGTAAGTTAAAAAAGGTTTTTGCAATGTTAAACGTATTATTTTATAACCAAGTCCTCCGAAAAATATCTGTTGTGTGCACGAGGTCACGTCGCCTGTCGCCAATATCGCCAGTCCGGATAGAAGTAGGATTTATAAATATATTTATATCAAATGATTTAAAAATTCAATAGATGTATTATAATAGCTTATGACTACACAAGTTCTGTGCAAAAAAAAAAAATCAATCAATTTAGTCTAGAAATAACTAGATGAAAACAAAGAATCAATAAAAATTTTGATTTCACAGATTTTTGTACAATTTACTTAATTTTCAAATAATCTGCTAGTATATGTTTATGGCAGACACCGGGAGGGCAGCGTTTGTTTAATTTTTATGCAAATCTACAGTTTTATTCGGAGATTGATGAAATTTTGCTCACTTGACCTTCAAAACAAGAGGAAGGTTACTTTCTACACTTAAAATAGTGGACGTTTGATATCATTTGTGGACGTTTTCACAGGCTCTATGGCACCGAACCTCCTGTTTTGGATTCTTACTAAAAACTATGATTTATTAATTTTTTAAACTTTATGAGTAAAATCTCAAATTATAATATTTAATTAAATGAAGACAATATTAGCGAAACTCAATCGAAATCTGGAGACAGAAAAATCAGAAAAGATATTGGCTCCGCTGGGACTCGAACCCAGAACCCTTTTCTTACATCATCATCAGCGGAGCCAATATCTTTTCTGATTTTTCTGTCTCCAGATTTCGATTGAGTTTCGCTAATATTGTCTTCATTTAATTAAATATTATAATTTGAGATTTTACTCATAAAGTTTAAAAAATTAATAATAAATATTCATCCTAGACTTGCAGAAAAAGTCAATAGATGTCGCGTATTACAAATAAAATGGATAAAAATTTATCCAGACACTATCTAGATTGCATTTAGTTCGAGTTGAATCTTGTAATCATATATAAAGATAGCAGCCAATAATATGTGCGTTAAGTAAGTGAAGATAATGTTGGTAGTTCTTAGTCGAAGTATGATACAGTTAAAAGTGACCGAATTAATATGGGTTCCGTAGCTTAATCGGTAGAGCTGTTTCCATGTAAGAAAAGGGTTCTGGGTTCGAGTCCCAGCGGAGCCAATATCTTTTCTGATTTTTCTGTCTCCAGATTTCGATTGAGTTTCGCTAATATTGTCTTCATTTAATTAAAAAAAAACTACGATCTTTATAGGAATCTACAAATTCGGCTAAAAGTAGCATTTGTTGCAAAATCTAATTATAATGGGCGTAATTTAAGGCTTGGAATGGAACTTCAACAGACGTTTTCTCAGGCTCTATGGCACCAAACCGCTTGAGATTTTGGATTCTTACTAAAACTGGTCATTATAGGAATTAATTCGTCTGATTTCAAAAAACTCTGTGTAAAGCCCGGGCAATGCCGGGGACTTTTAGTAATAAATAAATTTTATTCCTTGACGGTCAGAAACATTATAAGATTTGCACAGATACTACATGATGTAATATTTTGTACTTATTATTTCGCCATCTCGTAAACACAGGAACTCACAATGCGCTGAATAATCATACGGAATGAATATTTTTTTCTAAAGCCCTGGTGGTAAGAATTTGAAATGCATTTGCCAATAAGAATGTTCCATTTAAATAGACCATATCTCTGAACCAATCATAATTTAGAACGAAATTCCTGATCCAACCAATCAATGGAATCTAAAGCACTTAGGTTCCTAGGACTCAAATTCGAGTTTGCGCACACAACGGAATAAATTTTAACGACTCTGATTCGTGTTACGTATAAACCATAAACCAGGAGCTAAAGAAATACTATGTATGTTTCGTTTTTTTTTTATTTTTTTAATGGATATTTTTAATGTAAATATAGATTATAGTGACTTGCCAAAACTTTTCAAATTAGAAGACTATGAAGGATGTATGGAAGACCCTGATGCTTTATATTGCTTGGTGGATATTGAATTGAATGCAGAGAAGCCCACAGAACTCTGGAATAGAATAAAGGTGAATGGAATATTATTATAACTACTAGGATTGATATCCAACTAGGATAGGACCCGAAGAACAATGCTGAATGTGCGATTGAACGCTTTTATTATTACTGTGACGATTCACAGTTACGGTACCGAGACGGGCAAAAAAAGGCAATAAATATATGTTCCTTATCGCTATAATGCTGCAGCTCTTTCAAAAGATGAGATACACAATGGACGTGGGTCTGTTTCCTCCAAAGGAAAAAAGTTATCATTTTCTTGTATCTCTCTCACAACACACCGTGATGTCTCCATAGACCACTACAATACAGCTGTGATGATAATTTTGGAAGTATGGAATATAGTTACAAGGACAATATTGAAGTGTGAGTGAATTCCAAAAATTTAAAAAACGTCAAATGTCAATGCGCTGATGGTTTTGCTTTTATGGTTAAACGTATATGCTGCAGTTATTGCACATTAAATAACAACAGTCGAAAATGAGACAAACGTTGAACGTACTGCACCCCTCCAAAGGAGACATACAATCATTATCGTACATCTCCCTCACACACATAAAGAAAATGAAACGCAAGGAAAAGTAGTTCTTTGGAGGAAACAAGTCACACGTATTTTGTGTGTCTCATCATTATTTAGTGTGTAAGAAAGAGCTGCAGTATTATAACGATAAGTAAAGTATGTTTATTGCTTTTTTTTGCCATCACGGTACCGTAACTGTGAATCATCACGGTAATTATAAAAGCGCTCATTTTGTAGTTTTGCCATAGAATTGTTTAAGGTTTCTGCATTTTTACTGTTTTTTAAATCAAGAAATATAGTGTTGTTTTTATATTTTGCATTACGTTAAAAGTTATGGAAATACAGACTTTTAAATCATGAAAAGAAAATTAAAATAAGCCAACAAAACGATTTTAAATTTTTAGCAAATCCTATTTTGTTCTTCGGTACCCTCGATATCAAAATGATACACACTATTCTCTAGATTTTTTTTACATTAGCTCCACTGAAAATGATTTCCCTCAGAACCTATGTCATCTTTGGGGATGCTGTGTGTAGGCTATAAGGAATAAAGGGAAGGAAGTTCTGGGAAGGAAAAAGACAAGAAGAACGGGTAAGAATCTGGGGTTAATCTGAAGGAAGACAGACGTATGGTTCCATCCCACCCACTACGATACACGCCATAAGCAAATTTTTATATATGCATTTAATTTTTACAATCGAGAGAGTTCAAAGGATCTTCCTCAACCGGGCTCTCCCGATCCGGCCCCCCATGAGGGGCGGTCGCATCTGCCGCCAAGACTTAAACAAACCTCATCTTTTTTTTTGGTAATCCAATGGATGGTTGGGGTGACTATCTAGTCATAAATAGACAAATGATGAGCAGTGTTCGATAAACGCTGATTCTCGGGCTGTTTCAATTTTGGTCCAAATTGTGATCTGCTTTCAAGCATAGCAGTCATGATATTATGCTTAAAAGCGAATCATAATTTGAGCAAAACCTAAAACACGCTGACAATTGGCGATTGAATGGTACCATTCTAACTAACTAACTAACTAACCATCACGCCGTTTCCCCGCAGGGGTAGGCAGAGAGGACGGACCGCCAAACAACTCGGTCTTGGCACACACTCTTTGCCTCACTCACATTCATACATCGTCTCATACATACTCTTCTATTATTCTGACTTTTGACATGGCCCGTCTCAAGTATCTGATTCACTTGATCGTGCCATGTCTTCCTCGGGCGTCCCCGACTTCTTCTACCATTCACATTTGCATCATATATTCTTTTTACACTACTTTCTTCGCTCATTCGCTCTACGTGCCCAAACCATCTGAGGGTCCCTTTCTTAATTTTGCTCATTATACTTACATCAGCCTTACATTCTTTGCGGATATCCACATTTCTAACACGATCATACATGGTTTTACAGCACATACATCTCAGGGATCTCATTTCAACAGCATTCAGTTTACTTTCATCCTTCCTCTGCCAGTTCCATGCCTCACTGCCATAATCAGGGTAGGTACCAGGACTCCATTGTGGACTGCTAGCTTCGCTTTTTTTGACAGTTTTTTATTAGCGCCAACAGCATTCAGTCCTCCATTAATGGAGCTACCGGCATTTACACTTCTTTCGATATCTCTATCAGCCTTCCCATCTCTCGTAAACATACTACCCAGATAAACAAACTCATCCACCTGCTCCAAGTATTCATCATTCACAAATATATCGCACACTGTTTTCGTACTCTCTCTTTCAAATACCATGACTTTAGACTTACTTACATTCATCATTAACTCATTCTTCATACATACTTCGTTCATCCTAGATACTAGAGACTGTAGATCTTCCATAGTGTTAGAGATCAGCACCGCATCATCAGCATACAACAGGCAACATACTTTCAGACTATTCAATTTCGCGCCCAATCCCACATCTTTCAATTCTTGCATACAATTATCCATGTATAGATTGAATAACCATGGTGACATTACGCAGCCTTGCTTAACACCTTTTGTGATGTCAAACCACCCCGTAAAATCACCGTTCACCCTAACACATGCAACGCTTCCCTCGTACAGAGACGCAATTGCCTGTATGAGATTTGCATTCACTCCATACTTGGACAACACCTTCCATAGCTTTTTCCTGTCGACTCGGTCGTACGCTTTTTGAAGATCTACAAAGGCGCAGAAAAGTTTCTGGTTTTTCGCCAGAAACTTCTCAGTGAGCATACGCAAGGAGAAAATCTAGTCCATGCATCCCCTTCCACTCATAAAGGCACCTTGCACATCCCATATTTTATCCTTTGTTTCCGTTCTTACCCTTTCAATCAATATTCTTCCATACAGCTTGCCGACAGAACTTAGCAGGCTAATATCCCTATGATTCCCACATTCCATGCGTGACCCTTTACCTTTGTACAACGGCATGATTACAGCCGTCCTCCAATCTAATGGCGTGTAACCCTCCTCTAAACATTGATTAAAAAGTTTGCACAACCATGTGAGAATAATATGGCTATCTCCTTTAAAATATTCGGCAGCAATATTGTCGAAACCAACAGCCTTACCATTCTTCATGCATTTAATCGATTTTTTTATTTCATCCATACTGATTTTGATAACATTCACTCCGTCATCGTTCATTCCCGATTCGACGCTGGACTCACTATCACCCGAGTTGCTTTCGAAGACTTCCTCAAAATATTTCATCCATCTTTCTTTTATTTCTTCTTCATTCGTCAACATTCTTCCATCATTCGATTTTATCACTTTCATTCTTCCGTTCTCTGGGCCACTCCGGGACCTTTTGACTTCCTTCCAAAACAGTTTAATGTTTTCTTGGAAGTGTTTTTTCATTTTTATTCCCTCTTCATCTTCCAGGCGTTTCTTTCGTTCTTTCACTCCAACACTTACTCTTTTCTTGCATCCCTTGTATACTTCTTTCGCTCTATCTCTCTCTTCGCTTGAAGCACTGTCAGTCGCTATCAGACGTAACCAAGCTTTCTTTTTCTCTGAGACCAGTGCTTTGATCTCGTCATCCCACCATGCATCGCCTTTCTTCCTACCTTGCTTACTTATTCCACACACGTCTCTAGCAGATTCGCACAGACTAACCTTTATGTGGTTCCATGTTTCTTCTATGCTTAGACCGTCCATTTCTTTCGCATTCAATCTCATTTCTGCACAATTCTCATACTCACTTCTCACATAATCGTTTTGCAGTTTTTCTATTTTGACTCTTGTTGGAGCTGGTACCGTTTTCACTTTAGAGCGCCATCCGCGAAAGAGGTTTACTCTTGATACCACCAGAAAGTGGTCAGTTTCAACCTCAGCCCCTCTGAAAACTCTTGTGTCCTCGGTAACGGCTCTCAACCTAGAGTCAATTACGACAAAATCAATCATTCAATTGTCAAATATAAAAAATGGCGCTGATTGACCATTTATCGAGTCGTCAAAAGTATTTCTCAATTAAACCATTAAACTTCTTTACAGAATATGAGTTCACAGCCGATGAAGTACTTTCGTCACGACATTCTGCACAGAGGCATTTGTGTCACAAGGAGTTGTGATGTCTCAGGTGTTCCCCTTTCCACATTACAGATTGATAAATCTCTGCTCAGAGGGGTCTTACAGAACTGTGCGCTGAGGGAATTGACAAATAAATATGGTTTTGGTGGAAATGTCACAGCAGAACGATGTGAAAGTAACAAGAGGTCTGAAATTGCAATCAAAGGAAGTTGGATCTATACGGGAGCTATTATTTTTATAATTTTGGCTAATATTGCAGGAAGTATTTTTGCTACAGATATTGATGTAAATAAAGGTAAAAAGTTGCACATGCATATTCTAATAACATAATTCCCTGGATTTTTTTTCTGTTTTCTGTAAATCCTTGCTGTTTTTCTGTTTTTATTTAACTTGTTTTAACAGGCAAATCATTTTAATTTTAATGTATTTGTGCACACCGATAGTATTCAAACTGGTTCAAACAGTATCCTGTTATCCCGCAGTGGTCCTATGATACAGTACACCACTACACAAGCAAGAATCTCTTAAGTACGAGTATATTTTAAGTAAAGTGTTAAAGCAATATCTCATATTTTATTAAAATGTCAAACATACCAATCACCGTCTACTAGAAACCGTGAAACTTTCTATATTCCTTTCCAAAGAATCAACTTAACCTTCTCCCAACCTCTTGTGTGAAAATGTCGACTATATAACATCAACCGTAGTGGCAAGATTCAGGACATATTTAGCGGTAGTCCGCAGACTTTACAAATTTCTTGAAACTCTTGTTTTAACTTGGCTGCACTTACTCAAACTTTATTTTCTCTTCTTTGTTTGTTGTTTTTTTACATATTTTTGGTTTTACTTATACATACTGTTGAACACGTTATTCGACGGTTGTTATTCTTTGTAAATTTTTTTAACCTTTTGTCGAACGTTTTGTTAACCGTCTGTTTTGTACCGTGGTAAACTAATTTAAAATAAATAAGTATATTTGTTGTTTTACACATTGTTAACTGTCTGTTTTGTACCTTGATAAACTAAAATAAATAAGTATATTTTGAAGGAGATAAATTTCCGTTTCGTTATTTCCAAAAGGTATTACAAACAGATGCCTGAATGCTTTCTCCGTTCCAAATAACTGGAATAAAATAACTAAAACTAAGGGGAAAGGAAGAGGTTGGATGCAAGGCTTGCAAGGACTCCGGGTAATCATCATGCTGATTGTCATTCTGGACCATTTCTATCTTGCATTCTACAGCATGTACATAGATAATTCTGATTTAATTGAGATGGTAAGACTTGAAATGAATAATATTAATAACATGTATTATGTATTCAGAAAACTCTTAATTTTGTTGGTAAAATAAGGAAACTTTGGATTGGCATCACAAATAACTCGTCCAGCACAGTCCATACACTTTGCTACTGAAATTTTGAGACCCTCGTTGCCAGTGTTGCCACCAATCATTGTTTAATTCACCTCACTCATTGTTCAATTTAACCTCACTTACAACCAAAATAGTTTTTGTAGTTGTTATTTTTATATCCTGCCATTTCTTTTTCCCATCTGTTTTTATTTATTAACACCCTTTTTAGGAGGTTCTACATACGAATCATAAAGATTATACAGTATTTATTGTACATAACTGAACTACCTCAGTAACCACATTTTGTATTTGTTTAGTGATAAATTGAAGATGTCCACCGACTTGGTATAATTATTTCCCTCCATGTATTATGTATTCTGGGCAAAGAGGAATACACATGTTAGTCAGTCCCAGAATTTCTGCACTGAAATAATCCCGACTTCTAGTATTACGCAGTGGAATCCGAAAGCTTATCAATGCAAACATTTCGGGACTATCAACTACATAATTTAAAATTTTATAGAGAAATTCCGAGTCAGTGAAAATCCTTCTGCCTGACAATTTAAGCATATTCATAATATATCATTTTTTAAAAAGAGTATTGTAGACCAACGTAATTGCTGGAATGCCCATTTTAAATATAATAGAAAACTTAAGAATTTATTTTGTATTCTTTCAATACAAGAAATTTCTTTCATTTTTGTTTTTGTACGTGAATATTATAATGTGGATTTCTAGCATTGATCTAAAGCATCAGCATTGCAAAATGTCCGAGACAAATGAAGCCACGTTTAAAGTCTCGACGATACAACTTGGAACAACTTCCCGGCCTAGTCGGGGGATAGACTGGCGTCGCCGACAAGTTTACAAAATATTGGCAAGTTGTGTCTGTTGATACTTGAATCATTGAGAAAAAGGGCCTTAGACATCCGGGTCCCAATATTTTGTATCGCTTGACAAACTTACTGGCCTAATATATAAATAACACTTATGTTTAAACGTCAGACAGGTGAAGATTGAGGTTTGTAAGCTGGAGTCATCTGGCCTTGTGACGTTGCATTACACATAGTAACCTAAATCATTATTGTTTTTCTGTTAAATTACTAATTTTATTTTATTTATAGTTCCAGGGGACCAATACACTTAAAGTTTTCTTCAATAACTCACTTTTGATGCAAGTTAACTTTGCGATAGCCAGTTTTTTGATGATACATTCTCTTCTAAAATATTCTGACAAACGGAAGAACATCAGTATCGTCAAAACACATTTTCCTCTTATGATTGAACGGTGGTTGAGGTAAGAATAAATGTCTTGTATACAAATATGTTTTAAAATTTACATAACTAATAAACAAGTGAAACCCGAAAAGTTTTCTATGGAAAAAAACTTCGCGGGTAAATCTTACATGTGGGATAAATTGGGCCATTCAGTCTTCAAGGAACTGAAAAAACCAAACTTCTTAAGACAGTTTCACTATACTTAATATAGGGTAAATGATTAATTAATGTAATAATTAATATGTAAATCAGTTGTGTAAAATTTAAAATAAGTTTATTAGTGAGGGGGTATTTCAATATTTTCTTAGTAGATTAGAAGAGTAGAATCGAGTAGATCGTAGAGAACAATCTCACTATTCCAGCACCCTACACATAATTTAACAGATAAGTTAAACCCTCTTGTACCCATTTTATGGTTTGGGACAGACCATTCAACTGGGTCCACATTTTTATCACTGGGTTCATGATCTGGGTCCTCATTTTTAGATTGACCTTCCATTTAGTCTGAGGTTAGAAAACATTTTACAAAAATTTGAGAGTTTTAAATAAACATTTTTACAAAAACAAATAATTTAAATCACACAATATCCAATATAATACGCCATTGACATGATTAAATTACTATACAGCGCTGCCCAAAGTTTATTGTGTATTATTATGTACATTACAGTAATTGGGCACCATTAGGCTGTGTATATGTATTTTATTAATTAACACAAAATAATCATAGAGCATCGATATATTAACTATAGATTAGGGATGGACATTCAAAAAATACATCGATGTTTTTTCCGATGTAATGCATCGAACGGTTGCATCGATGTTAATTCGATGTATTGAGAAATACATCGATGTTTCCAATACATCGATGTATTTATGATGTGAAATTTCCTATATTTCGGTGGTACAAATCAAACCGCGTCGAGGGGGCTGTTGAACTTTGAATTTGGTTTACAGCGTGAACCATTCATATTAATAAATATATAACAACAAAACAATATGGCAGTATTACTAGTAATCTTTCAAAACCAATAACACTAAATAAATTATTCTATTTAATACACATACTCGTTCATAAATCGAAGCAAATATTCGTATATAAGTTGACTCGTATTCTAATTATGTTTACTCATAATTAGACATCGGATTATATGCACTAACAAAGTGCCAAAATATGCATGCAAATATGCACTAAAAAAGGCCGAAATATGCACTAAAAACTCTTGATTTGCCCAAAATATGCACAATGCAAAATCAAAAAACCATGTATATTTTTATATATTTTAATTAAAGATCGTACAAAAACAGCGAAATATTCTTAAAATTATGCATAGTTTTTGTGATAATATACAGCTAAGTATTTTTCCAAATTTTCGAGCTCAAATTTGTGACGTTTGTCACCCAGTATTAATTTGTACGCCGAAAACGACCTCTCTACGTCAACTGACGTCATAGGACAAAATTTAAAATTTGGCGCCATTTCTGGAGATACCAGTTAGGCAGGGTATGACCTGTGCCGTTGATGTAGGCAAATGTTCTTCATGTCTTCAAGACTCGGGTTTTTAAGCAAAATAGAGTCTAACTTTTTACGAATCTTTTCTGATATTGAATTAGGAAGGGCGTTGGCGAGTTCGATCATTGTTTCCAGTATTTCTATTGCTTTAAATAGAGGAAGGTTTTTTGTTTCCAATTTTTTTATGGCATCTGGTAACTTATGGAAATGTGTTGAGATAAGGGCGATATTCTGTTTAATGGATGCGTCTTCAAATGCTAGCTTGCTTGAATGAATTGTAATAGCCTCAGAACTGTCAAATTGCCCAACTATTGGTTTACGGCCTCAAAATTTTCAGCATAGAATAATATTGCTTTTAGCCAAGTACCCCATCGAGTAATTATGGGTTCTGGCGGCAATGCTAGATTTGGCAATTGCTCTTTATAAGACTGCACACGCAACGGTGCTTTTAAAAACACTTTTTTTGTAGAGGAAATCAATTTATTAACATTCCCATACTCTTGCCGTATCTCTTCTGCAAGGCGATGAAACCCGTGAGCTAAGCAGGTAATGTGTAGTAAATTTGGATAAAAAGTTTGCAAGGCTTGGCCAGCTTTCACGTCAGCCATCGCGCTGGTGCCCTACGCGTCATCGTCACCTAGCTCCCTATACGTAGATGATACCTCCCGCTATTACGATATATGCACGATTTGGGAAAAAAGGCTGAAATATGCATTAACGTCGCAATAAGAGAGTTATATGCATTTGCATATGCAAATATGCAAATGCATATAATCCGATGTCTACTCATAATAAACCAGTCATCAGTTTACACTTTACACAGCAGAAACTCGGTCGGCCATATTGTTATTTTGGTTTTATTGTATTGGCCGAACTGATTACGAAACGACGTGAAAGTCACTGCAGTCTTAGTGTTGGTCTTACTGGTTTATTTATAGTCATTCATAGACACTCATCTCATAGTTATGTAATAATGTATGTAATAAAAAAATTTCAATGACAAAAGAAAAGCCAAAAAAAAAAAGTTTGCCTATTCAATACATCGAATAAAAAACATCGATATATATTCGATGTTGAAGTATTAACAATACATCGCTTCAATACGATGCATCGGTACAATACATCGAGTGTTTACAATACATCGATGTATATCGTCCATCCCTACTATAGATTAGCCCTCCCGTACCCAATCCCTAAGTGACACCACCTACGAGAAATTTCATAATAAAACTACCCATCGAATTCCATTGCATCTCTTGCGTGACGTAGTTGTTTTACTGGGAAGAAATTAATCATTTTTTATCAAATGTTACTTTTCTCATTACGCTGCGTCGAATTCATATATTATATACATATTTTTTTAGATATTCATGTAACTGATTAAATTGTTAATAATAAAGTCCGCGATAGCCCATACCTAAAATATTTCTAACTGCCTGAAATTTGTGTTTTAAAAATGATCTTCGCAAAGCTAGTAATTCCGTTACCGCAGGGTTTCTCAACCAGTGGTTCGCAAGAGGCTAGAAGATGGTCCGCGACGGTCCGCCGGTCAACGAGCCAGCGCGCGGGCGGTCCCCTGGTCGAGAAGTCTGAATAAAAAAAATCGGGACCATATTCAGTTTATCATTATTGTACCTTGTGGTCAGTGGCCATTATGGTATTCCGTTTCGCGACGCCCCATCCTACCCCATTCTACCCCCTCCGTTGTGGTAAATATTCTGAACCCGTCCCACCCTATCCCATTACGACTCTCCCGTTATGCTATCCGTTCCGAGTGCCACCCATGCTAGCCTACGCCACTGACCACAAGCAGTGGCTTAGGCCAGCATGGGTGGCACCCGGGACGGATAGGGCAGATGACGTGGTGTCACCCCACCCCTCCCCGCGTTATCGCGAACTTGCTGGAAAACAAATTAGCTCCACGCAGACCAACTAAAGGTACAAACCAATGCTTCTTGTGATCTTTTGACTGCGAGATAAAGGACTTTCTTTTTGATAAATGTTTTTGTAAACCAATATTTTTGGTTCATTTTTAAGACCTACACGCCCTGTCTAGATATACTTGGTCGAAGTCAACGAGTAAACCAAGTGTTAAAAAAAATTCTAGCTTGTTCAGGTTTTCTTCATTGGCCAAATATAATTTTGTAAAGCAATAATCTAAATGTGGAACAACTATAGTTTTAAACATGAGCTCCGTGGTGTTGTTTAGTTTGTAGCTCTGTTTAGTTTGTTTCTCACGGCTGTTGTTCCCAATCCTACAGATCAACTATTTAGCCGAAATTTCGGCTCAACACTCCTCAAATGTTCAAATACGCTCTTCCCAATACAACTCTCCGACCAACAGGCGAATCAAGCCTTACTAAACAGATCACTTAACTGATTGGAGACTCAAATTGACCGATCGAAAAGTTAGATTCAACGGCCGTTGGTCTTCTGAGAAAATTATCTTTTTTGATACCTTCTTTAGCAGATATATTAGGTCCTTACATAAGAAATTGGCGTTTTACCGTACTGGCAACTTTGATCTCAAATATCTTCTCTTTGGTTAGGAATTCCAAATTCAAATTTATACAGCTATTTACTCATGTATTTGTGTTTCGAAAATTATAATTCATTTGTTTATTCCTTAATTGTTTTTTTCTTTGCGTCACTTAGTTTACAAAATGGAAAACTTGAAATATCGCATTATTTACGAGTACGAGTTCCACCGTGGCACCAGTGCTGCAGAAACGGCTTAAAGAATTAATGATGTGTATGGCGACGGTGCCACAAAAGAAAACACAGTGCGTTTTTGGTTCCAACATTTTCGTTCTGGAAATTTCGACCTGCAGAACAAGCCCCGTGGACGGTCGGAGACCAAAGTTGATAATGAATAATTGAAGGCTATTTTGGAAGCGAATCCATCGCAAACCACGTCCGAGTTAGCTGCAGGCTGTGGTGTCAGTGATAAAACTGTTTTAATCCACTTGAAGCAATTTGGGAAGGTGAAAAAGCTTGAAAGGTGGGTACCTCACGAATTGAGTGAAGCAAATCAACAAACGCATGTTAGAACGCTAGACCACACACTGCACAACAGACGGCTACCAAATTAGAGGAGCTTCAATTGGAATGTCTAAGACATCCACCGTACTCTCCGGACCTTGCCCCAACAGATTACCATTTTTTTTCGAAATTTGGATAACTTTTTGTGAGGGAAAAAATTCAACTCTGATGGGGCAGTCCAAACCGCCTTCAAAGATTTTATTGATTCCCGTCCGAATGGTTTTTTAGTAAAGGGATCGATGAACCACCTATGAGATGGCAAAAGTGCATAGATAGCAATGGTACATACTTTGATTAAATAAATATATTACATTAAAAAATCCGATCGACTTTATGTTCCTCCCATACAAAACGCCAATTTCATATGTAAGGACCTAATATTAATTAAAATTTGCTGAGAAAGTTTGTTTTGAATCCAATATTACAAATAGGAATATGAATTCATTTAATTTTTCATCATTAATTGGACACCGTTAGGCTGTGTATGCATATGTATCCAGCAGAGTGAAATTCTACTACATATACATTCGGTTATTTGGTAAATGAATTGTTTTTATTAATTTTAGGTTGACACCAGCTTTGGCTGTGACAATTGGTTTCTTTGCCTATTGGAGCTCTTGGCTGCTGAGCGGGCTTATGTGGGCCGACTACCGTATTGGTAAGGAGGCTTGTCAGAACTACTGGTGGACCTACCTGCTTTACATCAACAATGTTGTGCATGATGCCATTCCGTGCATGATTCATGCTTGGTGAGAATTAATCTACATATTTAAATATTATATTAAAACAATGAGGATGGTAAGGAAATATAGATTGTTAATATGTTAAATTTTTTTTTCAATGTTTGAATTTGGCTTTGGAAAAAATTATATTTGGTTACACATCTATCTTTTTGATTTTGTTATGTTTTTCATTTAGGAAAATTTTTGATCTGGGAAATTTTTTTTTTAGAAAAATTTCTTACTGGAAAATGGGTTAAAAATTTTACCAAAAAATTGGTCGAAAATGGGTCGGGATTTTGTATAAAAGTTTTAGAAACTGTGAAATTTCAAGTATTGTTAATTTTCTTTTTGATATATCTGGCTGCTTAAAAATTTCAATGGTTCTTTTTGAAAATAACAGCCACTTGGTTTACGATAATCCGTAACTGTACAGACATTAGCATAATATTATTTTCACTTGGTTTACGATAATCCGTAACTGTACAGACATTAGCATAATATTATTTTCAGATGTTTAGCATAAAAGTATTAATAAATCTCATTTCTATCCATCTCACCACGTGTAGCTTGTGCAAACAACGAACCTCTACGTAATTATGTTGATCTTTAGCGTATATTTTCTCATTCAGGTATCTAGCAGTGGACCTTCAATTACTCAGTGCTGGTTTATTAGTGGTTCTCCTTGTTTGCAAGTTTCCCCAGTCCGCTAAATTAGTTCTAAGCGTTACTTCCGTGGTGGCAATCTTCACTCCTGGACTTATCACATACTTTATGGGATATCCCACAGTGATGGATTCAACCGCTGAGTAAGTATAAAACAAATACGTGCATTAGGCGATTGTACCACTGGAGAGATAAACCGATGGAAATGTGTTTTTGGTGTACCCGAAGTGAGCTCTAATTTTCTTTGATTCAGTTTTATTTTTATTAAAATATATTTATTATAGATGTTATCGATATTTTGATTTTGATCATACTTCTAAGGGTTATCTGTTTAGTGTTTACATATTATGGTTATGTTGTTTCTTTTATATGATGTGATGAGCAACTCGCGGCCCGCTTAACACAGTTAACATATTTTGTGTGCTCCGCAAGCCTTTTTATACTTCCCATTTGGCTAAATAAAATATCAAAAAATTTGTGGTAAATAATATTCTACGGTTTTGTTGTTTTGCATAAGGCTTTAGTGGAAAACTTCAGCCTTTCTTCAAAGTTTTGGATCAGCTGCTCAAAATAATAAGATTTTTCTTACATATTAAGATAAACATTTCGTAGTTTATCCTAAGCGTAGAAAAAAATTCGCCTTTGCAGCGCAGCTTGTTCTTGCTAAGTGTTTGATGCTTTTTAAAGGTTTATGTTTCATAAAAATCCAAAAGTTTTCTTGACTATAATTTTTTAACGTTCCAAATCAACAGTTGCTCAAAATTAAAAATGTTCACACTGGCCTTGGAGATATAAAATTTTCGCCCATGGTGCTTTGTTTTTTGAGTTTTGTAATTGTTTTATTGAAAGTTACCATTTTTGAAAGTGCAAATAGGCTTGCAACAACACCAACTGCAAATTTAATAATGCCAAGCTGTTGGTACCTTACCCCCTGTGGCTCGAGAACCAAATGAAAACGCGTATAATAATCAGCTAATAGTTCCAGCTAAATTGATCATTACTGTTTTAGAGTAAATTACTATTTAATTTTGTGTATTTATGTAATTCATTTCAGAAATTACAGGGAGAAGTTTTCAAATGATAATACATTTAAATATATTTATGTCACATTCCAAGGGAATTATTGTGGCTATACAGTAGGACTGGTTGCTGGATATATCCAGTTTTGGATTGAAAAAAATAAAGTGAATCTCTGTCATAAAAAGGTAATTTTATAATAAATCACTAGGATTTTCACAACCTGGGAATGCTTGTCTATGTTTACA
The DNA here is from genome assembly GCA_917880885.1 of Limnephilus marmoratus. Classification (NCBI taxonomy): domain Eukaryota; kingdom Metazoa; phylum Arthropoda; class Insecta; order Trichoptera; family Limnephilidae; genus Limnephilus; species Limnephilus marmoratus. The sequence continues at coordinate 25,795,285 of OU862924.1, read as the reverse complement.
TATAAAAAATGGCAGGTACAGTATCTACAGTCTGACATAATAGTAAAAATGAGGGCACTGCGATCATTTAAAAGGTATTAAATGGCAACACCAAGATGGCGGAAAATTATAGTAGGTTTTATGTTACAAGTGCATATTTTTTACTTTTACCAAATACAAATACATAGTGTTCAGAAATTAGTGGTGCTTTCCGAACGGAGATAATTCTATTGTTTATCATATTCTAAAACAATTTTATGTTTTACAGCGCCCTTGAGGTGATTTTTCACAAAAAGGGCGCTATATAAATTAGACAATTATATTATAATTATTATTTAACGCTTTATGGAAAGGTAATTTTTTCTGTATTTTGGAAATTTATGACGCGAAAATGGCCATTTATTAGGGGTGTCAAGTAAAATAAATAATCAAAATTATAAATTAAATAAAACGTAAATTTTTTTTTTTTTACTTTTTTAAATTTATTTTTGTTAGGTAGTATTTCTATTAAATATTTTCCATGAAATAACAGATTTCAATACACAAATTCGTCCAATATTAATATTTCCTAATATAAGCTTTTTTTAACAAAAAACTATCAAACTCTTATCCTTGGTGTTGCTCTAGTAATGAATATTTCTAGTTAATGTTAATGTAATTAAAAAGTCAAAACTCCCTTCAGAACCAAAATAAATAAATCATGCATGTGGATTCGATGAGCAACTCTTTTGACAGTAGGTTCATATTATGCCTAGAGTGAATGGCAGAAATACTTCATGAACTCTTTTCAGGGTGAATTGCCTAAAACCAAAAAAAAAAAAATACTTCATACTCGTCAACTATAATTTTATCTACCTATATGAATTATAATAATTTATTTTTTTTTCTTTTTTAGTGGGTGCCGTTTATAATAAATGCTATCTTACCAATGACGATTGGAACAATGGCGCTTGGAGTTTGGCTTCTATCGCAACGAGCAAATGTGAATCCATTCACATCGGCTTTATTTGCCTCCCTGGCAAAACCATTCATAGCAGCTCTCTTCTCTTTCCTAACCATCTGCATGGTCAACAATTGTGATGGTAATATAAAGATGGGTGCTGTGATGTGTGCGGGCTCTACTGGGAGAATGCATCGAACAGGGGTCAAATTTAAAAAATTTCAAAGGTCAAATTTCAGGGGTCAAATTTAAAAAATTTCTTGTGATGGAACGGAATTCTATTGAATAGTGTTTTGTTTGTTGTTCGTTAGTCGTTATATTGAAAGTTTTTGAAAAACCAATTTATAGTTGTTTTAATAATAATATTTCATATTAATAACTACACATAAATACATATTTGTAAAACCATTTAAATTTTTTTAACATTTAGGTTGAGTTATTTGAATCCTAGTCAAATTTGTTTGACGGTAATGCCCGAACCATAAGAGGATAGTATTTCAAGCTACTATGCTATCCTATCCTGACTTGGCACAAGCTAGAGCAGTTTTACACAATGCTAGGAAATTTTAAGCCAGTATCATTTCAGTGACTAAAGTAAAAACATGTCCGTGGGGAAATACTACACTCTCTGATGATTTACTGGTTTCACCGGCCACACAAATCTAAACACATAACCAGGATAGTAATTTTGGTAGAATGGGGCGCTACTAGCTCAAATAGAACCTCATCCTATTAAACTATCCTGGCTTGAGCTTGACTAGCTTCCTCACTAGCTTACTTTAAAAACAAAGCTAGTTCTGTTTACATGTATCTAAAATTACTAGCTTGCTAGATTTACTAGTAAAAGCTTGCTGTCCTTGCTTGAAATACTAGCTTCGTGTGTCTCGGGCATCAACGCCATTTTGAATTTTTGACTTGTGAACCATCTCCATTAACTGCTGACTCTCCCCCCATTTCAGCGTCTATTATAGATTATTTGGTTCAATCATCCCAACCTTAAGAATCTGTTTCTAGGGAAACTAGTGCCTAACTGAAAATGAAAATAAAAACAGCATGGCTCTAATAACTAGCTACATGAAATTAATTTTTAAAAAAGGGGACAAAACGGACGTAACAATGACCAATATAGACCAATATGTATCCAATCATCGATACCCAAGCTTTTTGAAAAAATTCTTCTCCATAAACTATCCACAAACATAAATCCCTACCAACATGGCTTTTGTTCAAATAAATCTACAGTGACCAAATTACTAATATACGAAAACTTCATATCTAAATCTTTAGCCAACAGGTGCCAGGTTGACTCAGTATACACTGACTTTAGCAAGGCCTTTGACAAGGTTTGTCACAAAATACTAATCAATAAATTGGCGAAACTTGGAGTTTATGGTAGCTTATTAAATTGGCTTGTTAGTTATTTGTCCAAAAGAATTCTTAGTGTGAAAATAAATGGCACACAGTCTTACAAATTTATAGCAACAAGTGGAGTCCCGTAAGGCTCCCATTTAGGGCCCATTTTGTTTATTATATTTATAAATGATATTGTTGATGTATTTACTGACATAAATGTGCTACTGTTTGCCGATGACATGAAACTATATAAAGAGATTAACCACATTAATGATTGTATTACACTTCAAACTAACTTTATATATCTTTTTGAATGGTGCTCTATCAACAAACTAGCATTAAATATAAATAAATGTCAGTTCATTCATTTCTCCAAAATAAATAATCCTATTATTTTTCAGTATTCTTTAAATGATGAAAATTTAAATTGTGTTAGTGAAATTATGGATCTAGGCATTATGTTCGACAGTAAACTCACCTTTGTATGTCATATCAATAATATTATCAACAAAGCCCTAAAGATTGGAAAAGATTTCAATGATTTAGACACATTTATTATGTTATATAAAACCCTTGTCAGATGCCAACTTGAATATAACTCTACGTTATGGTCTCCCTTTTACAACATTCATTCAGACAACATTGAAAAGATTCAACGAAAGTTTCTAAGGTTTATAAACTATAAATTGCATATTCCTATACTAAACATTGATTACAATTACCTCCTGGATAAAACGTTTCTATTGAAACTTTCAGAAAGAAGAATAAGCACAGATTTAATACTATTACATAAAATACTACATGCATTACAAAATTGACTATCCTGAATTACTTCAATTTATCAATATCCATGTTCCCCAAAAATCATGTCGACATTTATTACCCTTCTACTTCAATAACACCAGGACACTAGCTTATCAAAATTCTCCGTTTTCGAGACTTCACAGTCTCGGAAATAAATATTCTAATCTAGGTGATATATTACATCTTAAAACTAATCAGTATAAATGTTGTATATTCTATCACTTTTATTCTTCTAGGCACAAATAGATTTACATAATTTCTTCAATGTTTGTTTATATTGAATATGAGACTTCTTATCATTTTTACATAATATGTATTTTTATTTTATTATTTGTTTTGTTGTTACATTGTATTGTGTATTTTCTTTTCTCATTGTATTATATTTTCTTAATTGTTTGTTACTCAACTTATAAATTATAATGTAAAAGCCCATCAGGGCGCGTAATAAATAAATAAATAAATAAATATATAAAATATATTACACGAGGATGGTATTGTGGAAAAATGATTTTGATTTTTATCTTTTTAGTGGGAATTTTCAAAATCTTGGAATCCAGAATATTCAACATCCCGGGGAAGTTGACTTACTGTGTCCTTCTGGTTCACTTCGAAGTGCAAAATTATTTACAGTCTTTACTGACATATCCAGTGCAATTAGGATTTTTTACTCTGGTAAGTCAAAACTATAACATTAAAACATAAACATTAATTAAATAGTGATCACATATTTGGAGTAAAAAAGTAGATGTTATCTTGGCCTCTGGTGAAATTGTTTCACTAAAAAAAATTAAAAAATGTTTATTTAACTTTTCACCACTGGCGAGACCTTTTGCATGAGCCACACGAGTATAATATTAGAAGCTACTACGCCGGCGTTCTATCTTGGCTTACTCTTCTAACTTGGTATAAGCTAGAGCGCTTTACACAATACTAGGGAATTTTAAACCAGTATCATTTGCAGTGATTAAGGTAATAACACATCATCTACCAGATTTGATGGTTACATAAAGCTAAACACAAAGCCAGGATAGTAATTTCAGTGATGAGGGGAGATACGAGCCAAATTTTAGAACCTCATCCTATTAAACAATCCTGGCTTGTAATGTTAGCCTACTGGCTTTCTCACTAGCCTACTAAGAAAAACAAAGCTAGTTCTGTTTACATGTAGTTAAAGTTACTAGCTTGCTAGATTATTAGCAATGGCTCACTGTCCGGGCTTGAAATACTAGCCTCGTGTGGATTGGGCATTAAGGTTAACCCACTAAACGTCCACCCTTACAAGGTCCCTTGCTATGGTAAATAGAGATGGGTAAGTTCTGCATTTACCGGAGGCCTCCGAAACATGCTTCCTTTTAAAAGTACTTGAGTACTTGGAGCAGATCCGGGGAGCCACTCCCTACTCGTGAATTGCTCGGACCGAAACGCACAAGTTCAAACTGAGCCGTACCTCGGTGCCAGAGCGCGAAAAAGAACTCGAACGCGCGATTTACTGCTCTAGTCTCGCGAGCGGCTCGGACCGATACGCACGAGTTCAAACATAGGTACCTCGGTGCCAGAGCAAGCAAAAGAACTCAAAAGCGCAACCCGCTCCCACCTCACAAATGGCTCGGACTGAGACGGAAAGAACTCAGTTGGCTCTTGAACTCGAACGCGCGATCTGCTCCCGACCGTGGCTCAGAATGTACATTTTAACGAAGTTCAACGAAATCCATTCGTATTTTGCCGTGGTCCCAGTGGTCCTACTGACCGGCCATAACGGAGGTATTTAGATAAAGTTAATGTTCATCACTTTTAATCGGAGATTTTAATCTCTTATCTACACTGGACACCTGTGTCGGTCAGTCGGTATCGGTACACGCATTTGATGTGTTTGTTTATGCTTTCGATCCATTACATATTTTATAATAGTTTGGGCCCGCCGGTAACTGGAGATTAGAAGACTGGAGACTGGAGATTAGATTTATTGAATGATTAGATTGATTAGTGCGTGTCAGTGGATATTATTATTTAATTAATTAACGCATCTGATATTGAACAAAAAATAAAACTTCCACTTACCGTAAAGTTCGTAAACAAAAATACATATATTTTTAATCACTCAAATAATGAATTGCTAGATTGCATTATTAATGCGTGACAGTGGATATTATGATTTAACTAGTTTACTCATCGGTACGGAAAAGAAACCCAACGTAACCCAAAAACAACGTAAAGTTCGTAGACAGAATCAATCGCTAGAAAAGCAAAGGCTGTTGTGATGTGTCACCAGGACTTACTACTCACTAGTACCAGGAGAACTCGCGACTCGCGAGTGGAGCAGAGCGCGAACACGTGTGATGCCGGCCGGTGGAGGCATTCGGGTTCATACTACTCACTACTCACTACTCGGAGAACTCGCGACTCGCGAGTTGAGTGGAGCGTGAACATGGGGACGCCGCGCGCGACGGCCGGTGGATGCATTCGGGTTCCTACTACTCACTACTCACTAGTACTAGGAGAACTCGCGAGTTGAGAGAAGCGCGAACACAAAAGGAAAAGGACCTGAGTACAAGAGCCCATTCCAGCTGAACCGACACATGGTAAAGAGACAGTGCAAGTGGACTGGTCCGAAATTCTCCTTGATTTTTAAGGAAACTTTTGAAAACCTTTCTGTATTCCAATGTAAACAGCATTTCTAATATAGTTTAATCCAGAAATAATATAATTTAATGAGCTGAAGTTAGATGATTTTTTTGGTTAACTATTGCGCGTTTGTAATATTACTGTGACGATTCACGGTTACGGAACCGTGATGGCATAAAAAAGGCGTGTAAACATATGTTCCTTAACACAATAATGCTGCAGATATATCAAAAGATGAGATACACAATGTACATAGGTCTGTTTCCTCCAAAAGTTATCTTGATATATGATACTACTTGCCGTGATGATAATCATTTGAAAAATATGGAATATAGTTACAAGAATAATATTAAAGTGTGAGTGAATTCCAAAAATTCAAATGTCAATGCGCTGATGTGCTTTTGTTCTTAAATATATTATGCTACAGTTCTTTCTTACCCGTGAAAGAGGGTGAACAGTGGCGCATCTGGCACAATACAGAATTGTATGATATATATATAAGGCCCCTAGCATCTCAGCACATATGAGACTCCTCAGGCTGAGATGGGCTGGGCATGTACAGAGAATGCCGGATACACGCGTCCCAAAAAGAATTTTGACTGGACACCCAGGTGGAAAGAGAAAAGTGGAAAGACCCAGACTGAGATGGGAAGACGAAGTAAGAGGGGATGCAGCACAGCTTCTCCAGGTACCAAATTGGAAGTCAGCCGCTGAGGACAGGAGGAGTTGGAGGCGACTGTTGCAGGAGGCCGTTCGATATGGGCTGTAGCGCCATCGAAGAAGAAGAAGAAGAGAAGTTCTTTCTTACACACTAAATAACAACCGTCGAAAATGAGACAAACAGTGAACATATTTCTGCACCCCCCTAAGGAAACATACAATCATTATCATACATTTCCTTCACACGTATAAAGAAAATGAAATGCAATTACCATCGCCGTGGCTGAACCATAATAAGATATATATCTGTATCCTCCAAAAGAAAAAATTTGTATTATCGTAGAAAGCAAACACTTTGTGGCTTGACATTATACAGAATGAAACAAGTACTTTGTTTAAAAACCACTTTATTTTTATTTTTATTTGTCGACCGGTTTATATGTTTATTGTCCTGAAGAAGGTTGAGTTCAACCGAAACCGGTCGGCAAATATAAATAAAAATAAAGTGGTTTTTAAACAAAGTACTTGTTTAATTCTATAAAAAATTAGTACATTGGAGGAAACAAACACATGTATTTTATGTGTCTCACCATTATTTAATGTGTAAGAAAGAGCTGCAGCATTATAGCGATAAGGAACTTACGTTTATTGCCTTTTTTTGTCGTCACAGTACAATCATCACTGAAATGATAAAAACGCTCATTGATTGTGTTTGCAAATATAATGAAAACGGAGTGAATGCTTTAGTTTTATTATTTCCAGGTCATTCTGCCTGCTGTGTCAATTCTCCTGACATATTGTGTGGCCCTGGTGCTTAGTGTATTGGTGGAATATCCTTTCCACAACTTACAGACTATTGGTCGAATTGACAAGAAGAACAAGAATGAACTTGGGAGTAAAAATGACTCCAAGATAACGGGTTTATTAAAACAAGAATAATTATTTAGATTTCATTTGTTGTTTGGTTTCAGAAATCAACCAGTTTTTTTTTAAATATAATTACTATTCTAGTGACAAAGTTCAACCTCTCCATTCCTGCTGATCTGCAGTCTACCTCCGATTTCTACGACTCTCTTACTAAAAATTAAGGTCAAAACTCAAGTAGCATTTATGGAGAAATCATCATTATTATGGTGATTATTGTACAAAATTTCAAAGCCGTTTTCTAAGACCCTGTACCGCCGAACCGACTGAAATTTTGGATTCTTAGTAAAAGCTGTGGTAGCATTTGTGGAAAAATCATAATTTTAGGCCTTTTTGTAAGGCTTGGGGTCGAACCTTTTAAATCCGTTTTCTCAGGCCCTATGCCACCGAAATATTGGATTCTTTCTAAAAACTATAATCTTTATAGGAACCCACCAAAAATTTGCAAAAAGGAAAATTATATTATGGGCGTATTATCCCCAGGATAGCTGTTCATATTCAGTGTAATGTTGTTTTCTCTCTTATCTTATAAAAAATAAATATTATTAATACGAAAATATTCTTGGGTTTTATTATATTTTCCATAAAACTGTAAATGATCTTCAAAGAGGAAGAAACCTGACTATTCAGATCTAGTCACCAAACATGGCTAAAACCATCTCAAGCAACTTTTCAATTCTAAATGGTGGTCTTACACCAGGGCGATACGGGGAGTATTTTCCACTCTGGAACGTGCCGTAAATATACCTTATATTACTTTAAATGATTAAATCAGGAAATAGAAATCAATCAAATAAAATTTATTTGCCTATGCCGGGATTTGAACCCATGACTTCCGGACTGCTAGTTGATAACCTTGCCCCTTAACCACAGAAACTGACATGAGGAAAGATTATGACATTGTGTAAGAATTTGATTAGGTAACCTTGAACTCATATTTCTGTTTTCGGAAGAAATATCATCAATCATCACTATCTCCTGTCATAATACTGATAAAAACGGTAGGTATTTTTTTTATTTGAACCAATTTATTAATTACCTACTTGTAAATGACTTAAAAAGGGAACTTGTATTGGTTATTTGTAATGTAAAAAATATACACTTTGAGTAACAAAAGGAGGCTTTTAATAGTGACTTAAAATGTAGTTATTATGCAGATGACCTAAAACCGAAATCTGTGCCTATTTATTGCTTCTTATACACACTGCAAATTATTGTAGGTACCGATACTTCAAAAGATGTGTAAGTTTTGTTAAACAAACTTTTTAAGACCAGCAAGGTATATCCATATTGTCGGTTAAGATTGTCGTGTATTGCGTATTCTCGACAAAGTACTTTCGACAAAGTACTCGACAAAGTCTTTTGACGATGAGTTCGCTCGTCTCTCATCTTTGAACCCAAGACGAGCAAACTCATCAAAATAAAATAAAACTCGATAAAACAAGATTAAGATTTCCTATTGTTGTAAATGGTCTTGGCCGTCAATAGTCTTGCGAGGCATGGTGTTGGTTGTCAATATCGTTGTAATCTTATAAAAAAAAACATCAATTTGAACAAACATAAATATCGAATTCACAACACAAAAAAACAATCTCCTCCACCAAAAACTGCAAAATTATTTATTTATATTGATAAATATTAAAATTCTAAATTACAACAGTTTTGGTAATGGGGAGGTGGCGAACAGAGACGCACATAAGTAACAGAGTGAAAAGGAAATAGATCTAGCCCTGAAATATTGTCAATATATCGGTAGCCGAGCGAAACAGGGCAATATGTCGACAAGAGAAGGCAATCTTGACTGATATTATGGAAATCTTTATGAAAATTTGACGGCAAGAAGTTGTCTTAACCACTGGAGCGATCACGCGAAATAAATAAATGTGCCTCGATTGCTCGCGATTTCCAATAAGATCATTTTTAAAAATTTTCGCCAACATTAAAAAAATCATACCTTCGAATTTTATCCTGGAAACATAAAAACATATTATAGTGCTATATGCAAATGAATTAACCTGTATTTTACCTTTTATCTCATATTTGTTGGATTTATAAAAAAAAAAAAAATCGTTAAGTTCATAACCGCGCGAATCCTGCATGGTTGTTATTTGAAACTGCCGTGAGGAGTACTTATTCGAGTCAACATAGAATATTTTCAATTTCTGTATGACATTTGGATGACTAGATCACTCTGAATCAGTGATACAGTTAAATGGTGGAAAAGGTGGAAAGATTTAGATACCTCGGCAGTATTCTCACGGAGACTCTTGACCCAGCTGTAGAGGTTAGATGCAGAATTGAAGCAGCAAGAACTGCGTTCATTAAAATGAAATCCCTCTTCTGCAATGACAATATCAGCTTAAAACTAAAGCAGAGAATGCTAAAATGTTATGTGTGGTCGGTCTTGCTCTATGGATGTGAAACATGGACCTTGAAATTAAATACCATGAACAGGTTAGAGGCTTTTGAAATGTGGCTTTTCAAGCGGGCTAGAGCAGATAGAAAACTGCTTACATTAATAAAAATCAGGAAAATTTCATATTTGGGTCATATACTTCGAAGGGAGAAGTATCACTTGCTCCATTTAATATTGAAAGACAAGATAGAGGGTCGCCGAGGGCCTGGTAGGAGACAAATGTCTTGGCTGCGTAATATATGAGAGTGGACCGGCATTAGAAGTGTAGAGGAGCTATTCCGGGCAGCGCAAGACAGAGAAACATTTTCAAGAGTGATCGCCAACGTCGGGGGGACCTGATACGGCACACAAGGAAGGAAGTATGTTGTCTGTGGTTATACTTGATAATGAAAGGTGCATATCTACAAAAGGTAAAGGGACTTAATTTTAACCGTAAACAGCTGATCAAAATTCAATGTGAAATTTTTTATTCTTAACATCGTTCTAAAATAGTCTAGGAAGTTCGGATTTGCGACATCTATGGTCACAATAGATAAAGCATTTTAATAGCTTCGTTTTAAAATAAATGGCTGGCCGGGGTAATAAAGGTTTTAAATAATTACAATAAATGTTATACGAATCGTAGGAAAATGCAGTCCAATTTTGGACCGCTATCAATTGCAGAAAAATAAAAGTGGTCCATTTTCTGACCATAATAGCTCCAGTGGTTAAAAAGCTGCCTATTTACCAGAGTCCTCCATCAATAATTTGCAAGCAAAGTTGTTTACTTAGAATGAGTTATGCGTAATCTTTTTTATTTATAAATTAATTAGGGGAACGTACCCATACTACGTGACCAACTTTTTGCAATTTTTAACCCCCCCCCCCCTCCCCGGTGACTAAAAACCTATGGCCCCCGCCGCTCCCCCCGAACAGGTCACGTAATATGGGTATGTTCCCTAATGAACAGAAATATTTTAGAATATTGCCTTTTCACTTACTTTTAAGCAGACAATAGTTTATCTTCCTAATTAGCTCAGTTCAGACTGGCGGTAGAGATAACATAATAGTTCTCTATTATAAATCTCGGCATGCCACCTAACTACAAGATTATTATTATTAGTAAAGATTAGATAAACTATTGAACCTCTATTAAAAAAATACACGCTTCTAGGGGTACTCAATATTAGTCTTCAGTTAAATGTATTTATTATTGAAGTGAAACTTCTTAAGCCCCGTTAGCGATTTGAAATTGGAATGAAACGGAAATGCATCACAAAAATTTATTATTTGTCGGTCCTCGGTTCTAATATAATACGGTAAATTCACGGCCTCCAATAGCGCCGCGGTATGAAGTGCCTGACTCTCAGCGCCCAGAGAGACATCCAGCGAACGGAGGTTCGAAACCTACCAAATCCAGAAAAAATAAACATTTTTATTTTTGTAAAATCAATATCCAATCTTCAAATCCCTTTAAAATAAACAGGCAAAAGAAAAGAAAGCGAAACCTAGCCACTTTCTAGTTTCACTTCTACTGTGTATGAATTGATTTTTTTTCTGTACTTATTTTTTTAATTACTTAGAATGATAAACTCCTTGCCTTTTGCATCAGAGTGACTAAACTAACTAACTAACCATCACGCCGTTTCCCCACAGGGGTAGGCAGAGAGGACGGACTGCCAAACAATTCGGTCTTGGCACACACTCCTTGCCTCGTTTACATTCATACATCATGAAATTTTAATTCACAAACTAAAAGTTCTTGGTATCTCTGGTAGTATGTTAAACTGGTTCATAAGTTACTTGTCATGTAGAAAACTTTCTGTAAAAATTTTAGATTGCATTTCAAAGCAATTTGTGGCTTCTAGTGGAGTTCCACAAAGTTCTCATTTAGGACCTGTGTTATTTTTAATATTTATCAACGATATTGTAAAATTTTTTAAAGGTGTAAACATACTCTTGTTTGCTGATGACCTAAAAATTTACAAAACGATTACCTCCATCAATGATTGTAATATTCTTCAAGCTAATCTTGATCGCTTACAGGATTGGTGTAATTGTAATGAACTATTTTTAAATATTGATAAATGTCAATTTATATCTTTCTGTAGAAACAAAAATCCTATTATGCCTAATTATAGTATCAACAATATTTCTCTTAAAAAGATGTCCCATATTAAGGACCTGGGTATCATATTTGATGAAAAATTAACATTTGTTCCACATATTAATGAAGTAACTAATAAGGCTATGAAATGTTTGGGATTTATTTTAAGAACAGTTAAAGATTTTACGTCACTTTATTCATTTAAAATTCTCTTCACTGCTTTAGTAAGAAGTAATTTAGAATACAATTCCACTATTTGGTCTCCATAAAATAAAGCACATCAAAAACAAATTGAAAAAGTTCAACTTAAATTTTTTAGATTCATTAATTACAAACTCTCCATACCCATTGAACAAATTAATTATGTTAACTTAATGAAAATACTTAATTTAACTGACCTATCGTGTAGAAGAACCAAGAGCGATTTAGTTCTCTTATTCAAATTGGTTAATAGATCACTTGACGCACCTGACTTAACAAAACTAATAACATTCCGAGTACCTAATCGTGACACGAGACTTTCTGAGCTGTTCTTTGTTTATCCATCTAAAACTAACTATTTTATTAACTCCCCAATCCAAAGACTACATAGGCTTGGAAATAAATTCAGTTCCGTTGACATTTTCATTTATTCCTTACCTAAATTTATATCAGAAATTTCAAAAATTCTGATCTAACTTTTATTATTATTCTTCTTATATTGTTTTTGTTGTTATTTCTTTTTAATTCTGCTTCTTTTCTTTTAGTGTAAAGGATCAGAATTAATAATTGGTATGTTATTGTTTCTATTTCTATTATTATTATGTTACAGGATTGATGTAAATGCTTCAAGGGCGTAAATAAATAAATAAATAAAAAATCATCTCATACATGTCTTCTATTATTCTGACTCTTGACATGGCCTGACTCAAGTATCCGATTCACATGGTCGTGCCATGTCTTTCTTGGGCGTCCTCGACTTCTTCTACCATTCACATTTGCGTCATATTATATTCTCCTTACACTCATTCCTTGCTCTGCACCAATAAAACCTTGGTACTAACAATTCCTTCATATGTATTTCCAAAAATAAATTTCCTCACATATTCGAATGAGAATAGTTGGACACTGCTCCATTCCCTCACGCCTTTTAAAATTCAGATAGTAGTTTCTGTGGTCTAGAAGTGGGAACTTCAGATTGTTAGTTGTCCATCTCTAACAAATATTCTCACTTCTATCAAGCGTTATCTAAAATTTCCACCCCTTTGTACAACATCTCATCTTTTCTAAGTCCGAACTCGACTCCAATCTTACATATAATTATGCAATTTGCTCATTTGACATAAAAATATAATCCACCTTCCTGATTTGAAATGATGGCCTAGAACACCCTTAAAGGGAGAATGCCACAAGTATTGGAGAAAAAAAAACAAATTTTCACTGCAATCACATAGTATTAAAAACAATTCAAAACACTTTTCAGCCACATTTTAGAAACAAACCAAAATAGTGTTTTTTTATTATTAAGTAGCCGTCTTGCATTAAATTTAAAATATTTCGAGACTATGAGAATTGAAATTAAATTTAAATCACATTCTAATAAAATTGGCCACCCCTAAATATTTTTATAAAATAAAATCGTACGAGAAAATCACTCTTCCTGTTTTGAGAACATTCAGTCTAGACTAGTATTGCACTTTGCTGAGTAAGGTAACCTTTAATTGAGAATATTGTCAAAGTATGAGCTCCGGCCAGTTATTTCTTCCTTTGCTAGCAGCCGGTGTGCTTTATTTGTCTTGGTGTGAACAGTGGAAAATTGCTGATGGTACTACTCTAATTGATTTTTCATGAATACCTATAAAACTTAACCTTTTCTAACTGAACCTAAACTAGCCTATCCTATTATATAATCCAACTAACCCAACCAAACTTAACACAACCTAACCCAACTTAAACCAATTAAATTAAACCTAACATAACATTTTCGCATTTGCATAATCATGATAAACAATTTTTATCACATATACTAATATACAATGTCTGTGTGCCCCTGTAAAATCTGGTTCAATGAACTCAAATTGTCTTTGAATTTAATTGCTATTTTTATATTTGCGAAGGATTCTGACAAGTGATAAAGTAGGTACTTACCTATATTATTATAATGAAAAAAAACATTTAAATTGTTTTTTAAAGTTGGAATTGTCCTGTGATTTTTCACTAGATAAGAACCCTAAACACTTGTGTGGTGTGGTGTGTCGTGACTACAAATTAACCAATCATCGTCGTCGCTTGTCGGCACGCCACAACCTACAAATATGTCTCTAACCATAATAAATGTATGAAACCGATGTGCTTCTGGCGCGCCACGACACACCACACCACACAAGTGTGTTTCCGCCTTTAGTTAGGTTTTTTGTGGTTGTGAGTACCGCACAAGAGTCTCAACTGCTCTCAACCGTCTGAAGCCAGTGATTCTGTGGTATCTCCAATTGGCGGCTGAAGACTGTGGGAAGGGGAAGACGATGGAGAGAGGAGGGTGGGGAAACACCTGACTCTTCAGATTTGATCGCCAAACATGACTAAAGCTATTTCAAGCAATGTTTCGATTCTGAATGGTAGTCCTTCATCAGGGCGATACTGAAAGTATCTGCCACTCTAAAATAGTCAATAATGATCAAAAATTTATTCTTGCATGCAAACTAACAAACTACCACTTACGCTGTTTCCGCAGGTGTAGGCAAAGACGATGAAATGCAAACAAATTTTTCTGGTACACACTCCTTTCTTGATTCCTATTAATTTTGTATTAAAAACATGCTCACTTTTAACCCGTTTAATCACAGGAGACCATATTTGTCCCAATGCACATAGGTCTCATATAAAACGCTGTAACTCCCTGTAAGTTAGAAATATGATCTAATCGGTGTTAGAAAGGAAAAACGCCACGCTTTATATTCCAATCTAAAAAATAGCCACCAAAAAGTAAAATGTACACTTTTGTGTACACAAGGATTTGAATCGCAAATTGAAAAAAAAATTTGAAACTTCGGGAATTTTTTATAAATTATTTTTACATAGAGCAAAAAAAAAGTGAGGTTACAATATGTGTTTGTAGTACATTTGTCTAATAAAATATGTGTGTAGTTTTATTATTTTTTATTATCAGTAACTTAAGTTAGAAAAAACGTAAGGTGAGCCATTTTGAAAAGTTTTTTATGCTTGTAGGTACGCAAAATTTTTATAATAAAAAAAAATATGTTTATTTCGAATTCTATAATTTGAAAGCGTATTTCATCACCTTTCTAAAACAGTTTTTGGTTTTTGAATGTGCTCAGAAATATTCCAAATATTTGCATTTTATTGTGAAGCGAAAATATTTTGACCATCTGAAAAAAATACCAAATCTGTCCTACCTGCACGACCTTTTTCATACAAAAATTATATTTGGATATGAGGCAAAAATACTTGATCAAAAAATTTTTTTTTCTCAAAGTGCAGCAAATATCTAGTATGGATTTGGGAAAAGATTTCAGAGTTGTTAATTACAAAATATCTCCCGAACCGAAGTGAAGATTGGGGTCCAGCTACCTAAGTTTTGCAGTATTGTATAGATCAAAAAAATTGATCTTTTATAAGTTTGTACTAGCAGACCCGGCCACACGTTGCTGTGGCTAACGAAACACAACACCATTACCCAACCTTTATAACCAACGCCATCTGTTTATTTGCGTTCATATCATTCACATCGCCCGCCGCGCTGGCTTGCCAGCTGCCCACTGCATGAATTGAATCTTTTAATTTCTCGGCTTTTCTCTACCATAATATAATACATATATAAACCTTCCTCTAGAATCACTCTTTTTTTTTTACTTGAGCTCCACCCAGGAGGCCCTGAGGAAAATAATTTCCCTCAGGGCCTATTTCATCTTTGGGGATGCTTTGTGGAGGGTTTTTTTAAGGAAAGGAAGGAGAGGAGAGTTCTGGGAAGGAAAAGGGTTTAACCTGTCAAGGGCCAGGGTTTTTTACCTTACCTTTTTTAAATTACCTTAAGAACAAGAATGGAGGAAGCTATTCTGACATTTTCCTTGGTACAGTTTCTTTATACAAAAAATTTAAAATCGCATCCAAATTATTTTAATTAATATTCTTTTTTGAAATTCGAGTCTCGCGCGCCGGCGCGTTCCTGGCAAATAACAGGTTAAGGGGTGGGTAGGAATCTGGGGTTCAGTGTGTCCTGGTCATCCGCCTTCAAGACCTAGACAAACCTCATCCCACGAACCCGGGCACCCCTTTCCCGCCTCCCAAATTCTATTAGTGAAAAAATCTAAGCGCACAAACAGCGGGAGCGACTTCATTTTATACTGTGTAAAGATGTATGTATAATATAATACATATAAACCTTCCGCTAGAATCATTCTATCTATTAGTGAAAACCGCATGAAAATCCGTTGGCTAATTTAAAAGATCTAAGCGCACAAACAGCGGAAGCGACTTCATTTTATACTATGTAAAGACGTATGTATAATATAATACATATAAACCTTCCTCCGGAATCACTCTATCTCTTAGTGAAAACCGCATGAAAATCCGTTGCGTTGTTTAAAAGATCTAAGTGCACAAACAGCGGGAGCGACTTCATTTTATACTATGTAAAGATTTATTCGCTTTTACTAATTCAGAATTGGTAAAAGCGTACGTCCCGGTTAGACAAGAGGTTCTGGGTTCGAGTCTCAGTTGCGACCGTTATATTTTTCTGTGCCTTGTTCTCTTTCATATATTCGTTAAGATTATTAGTGTTATTTTCTTCTTCAAAGAAATTTATTATTCAGTTTCGTTGGGTATGTTGACCTCAAATCCAAATAAAAAAAAATGTATGAGAAAGGCAACACAGCCGCTCCTCTAAGTATTTTTTTTGTTGTTTTGAAATAATAAAATGCATAGTTCCTACTGGGATGTCATTTATCCAGTACCTACCCTCCCTAACCATATCACCTTGCTGAAAAAAGCATTTGAAAATAGAACATTACAAGACTGAATCGAAGTGCATTTGGTTGTGAAAAAACAGAAGATTTGGAATTCATTCGTTTTAAATAATATTTTCGTTTTTGTGAACTAAAAGAAGGTTTTTGACTTTAATACCTAGAGTTATCGCGGTGGACTTATGTAACATACATTTGTGATTGTGTTGTGTTTGGCTTCTCAGAGGTAAGTGATTAGTTATTCCTTGCTTCCCTTGAAATCTTTCCATACACATATATCACCCAATTCCAGTGGCGGCTCGAGCACTTCTTTAGTGGTGGGGATCAAAATTTTTTTTTCCATACTGTACCGCAATCTCACCACCCGTAGAATATAATATAAAATTTTTCAAAAATATTTTTTATGGTCTAATCATGCTAGTCGGATAACTAAACACAAAGTAATATAAAATATCTATAGATATATGCCAATTTACAATATAGTATAATAAAAATAAAGCTTTACCTTGCACGATTATTATCAAACTAATTTGAACGCGAGCGATTCCCGCCCGAAACTCGCAAACAAATGTTTCTGTGGGGATCCAAAGAATTGTCCCCGCGGGTATTTGAATTCACATACGACTGCGCATGCGCAGTTGCATACGATCGCGAAACAACGCAAGGAAAGTAAGGGGATACTTTGGATCGTCCCCGAAGTGCGCATTAGATTCTGCGCACTGAGAAATGACCCGCTGTTTTGTGCTCCGTACATTGTTCGCTGTACGCGCGTAGGGTCTTATTAAAATCATCCGAAATAATTATTTGTATTTTATTTCTGCAAATGTTAATTACTTTTATGTTTAAAGAATTCATTCATTTTGGTGAAGACAACGCATTGGCTGTTTCCTTTAGTAGGTTTTGAGTGTAACTGGCGGGGACCGTCCCCATTGTCCCCCTGTGAAGAACCGCCACTGCCCAATTCCATCAAACACCACTTTCATTTTTGTTTCGTTTCGTTTAATTTACAGTCCATTTACCAAGTGCATCAGAAGCCGTAATTTGGAAACAGTTCCAGATGCAACATGTAATTGTTTCATTTGATCGTGGCATGTCTTTGTAGGTCGTCCCTGACTTGTTCTGTTCACTTGTGCGTCATAAATTCTTCACCCATCCACTTTATATGTCAAACAACCTATGTAGGTTCTTTATCTTGTTTATTATGCTTAAATTGACTTAGACTGAATAGTTCATTTCGATATGCATATTTTTATTTTTTATTTATAAGCATCTAAAAAATGGAACATATTATAATATTATACATATTCTTCATAGATATTTCACTATGTTTGGTGACTTAGCAGGGGTGCCCGGGTTCATGGGGTGAGGTTTGTCCGGGTCGTGGCGGTGGATGCATTGCCCACCAGCTGGCAGGCTTGGCAGCATGGCAGGCCGAATCGGGACAGTTTGGGGAGTCACTTTGACTTCTCAATCTGTACTCTCTCGGAACATAGCCTAGAACCGCAATGGGAGGGATGGATTCGTACGGGTGTCACTCCTGGACACACTAACCCCCAGATTCCTACCCACACCTCGTACCCTATTCCTTCTCAGAACTTCCTCTCCTTCTTTTCCTAAAAAGACCCTCCAAACAGCATCCCCAAAGATGACATAGGCCCTGAGGGGAATTATTTTCCTCAGGGCCTCCTGTGTGGAGCTCATGTAAAAAAAATGATTCAGTCAACCTGTGACCTTCTTCTGCTAGTTCCATGCCTCACTGCCATAGGTATACATATCAGAGTTAGTATAAAAACTCCATTATGGATTGACCTGCTTTGCCAATTATTATTTATATAAAACACGGTATGGCTCTTTGCCCACTGCTAAAAGTTATTAACTATAATAAATAAGAATATTTATGAAATTAATATAAAACTATTACATTACATATACTTATAGAAAATGTGATTTTTCCAGGGTATGATGAACTGCCAACACTTTTCAAACTGCAAGACTATGAAGGGTGCATGGAAGACAATGAGGCGCTTTACTGTTATGTGGATATTGAACTGACAACAAAGGAACCATCAGAACTTTTCGATAGGATAAAGGTTGACAAATTACATTTTAATATTACTTGTGTCTTTGCCTCTGAATATTATTTGATCTAAACTAACTAATGAATCCTCACCCCTTTCAGAATGTCAGTTCGCAGTCTGTGATATATTTTCGTCACGACATTCTGCACAGAGGCATTTGTGTCACAAGGAGTTGTGACGTATCAGATGTTCCCCTTTCCACACTACAGACTGATAAAACTCTGCTAAGAGGGGTCTTACAAAACTGTGTTCTAAGTGAAATGAAGAAGGAAAATGATTTTGGAGGAAATGTTATATCGGAACTTTGTGAAAGTAACGTGAAACCAGATCCAAGTACAGGAAATCGGATATTTACCGGAGTCATTATTGCAATACTTTTGTTGAATGTAGCTGGAAGTATTTTTGCCAAGCAGAATGACATCAAACATGGTAAATACACATAGTTAGATATTATATTTAATAACTTTCAAGTCTTCAATGTACAGAAACTTCATTCAAAAAATATTTTATTTAAACTGAAAAAAAAACATACCTACATGTATACTCCAATGCCCAACATAAATACTCAACCAGGACAGTAAGCAATAACATCCTGGTTACTCCCAGTTTGAACACATCTTTTGGACAGAGAAATAATAAATTCCATGCTATGAAATTATACAATGCTCTACCAGATCAAATCAAAAATATAAAAGAAATGAATATATTTAAAACAAAAGTAAAAACATGGCTGAGAGATCAAAGTGATTAAATTACAAACATCATGAAGACGATATATCCATAACCAAATACAAATATTTTAAAAAACGACAGGCCGCCTCAGAACAGGAAATCCTAGTGAGGTCTGTGAAAAAAAAAAGAATCTATACTTATACTATACATTGTACATATATGTACAAACCTTGCTATTGAAACTAATAATAAATAAATACTTGCATGAATAAATTTCGTGTAAACAATATTGCACTGCTAAATTTACAAATAGACAAAATTACACTTGGACGAAATTACACATAAATAAAATGAAACATGAAGAGAGTTACGTTGATTTCTAGATTTTCACATGTCAAAAACATCTGTTCAAATTTGGGTATTTAATAAATAAATTGCAATGCTTAAATTTCATTTTGGAAAAGAAGCAAAAGTTTATTTAAGGTTACATTAGGTTTTCTTGGGGTGCCATCTTTTAACTACCAATGCCATGAAACGACCGATACATTGGATGCATTTAAGTACTGAAATTTATCACAAGTAATCTGCTTCAATACTAATACTAGCCTCAGATGAGTGATATAATGCGTGGGCGTGGCATATCTCTCGATATCGCTCATCATACAATCCCATACAGTCGTCACATGTATTGGTATTATAATATATCTATGACGACTGAATTGAATTGCATGACAAGCTTAACCCCCCACTTACATATTAATAGCATATCGATTTGGTGTATCTTAGTTGAACTATGGGCTTTCAATCCCGGAGATCTTTTTCAAACCCGAATTCCTCGGCAAGGTATTTCTGTCAAGATTTTCTTATTCTTGGTCAAGGTTGTCATATATTGCCTGTTCTTGTCGATATATTGCTTTATCTTGATGGTGAGTTCACTCAGCTACCGATATTACGACAATATTGCCGGGCCAAATCTATTTTTTTCTCTCTCTGTTACATGTAGGGAACCCGCTTGCACAGCGTGGGTGTAAATGTGCGCCCTAAAGTTTAAGTTTAGACTTACGGAATCCATTACTCGTTTGTGTGAAAGCACTATGAAACAATACATACAATAAGTGCGTAACCGCTACCAAAATTGTCACAATTTTGAATACGATTAATATTAAATAAACAATTTCACAATTTTTTTAAAGTTTATACAAGTTTGGTGGAGTTACATCGTTTTATAATGTTGTGAATTTGTCTAACATTACGGCAATCTTAACGAGGCACAACTTTGTTCCCAAAGACTCCCCACTGCCTTCAGTCTCACAACATACCCTAATTGGGAATGCCATGGTCTCACAGGCTCCAGGGATTCCTGTGCAGTATTCATATAAATAAAAAGTACAACAGGCAAAAATTTATTTTTATATTTTGAACAGGAATCGTTAACGGTGTTCTTCTCTCCTTCTCAATTCCGAACAACTGGAAAAAGCTGACCAGCAGTAAAAGTAATACTGAAAAAGGAAGACATTGGGTTCAAGGTTTACAAGGAATCCGAGTCATTGTGATGGTTTTAGTAATCCTAGCACATTATTACGTCGTAGTCTACAGCTTGTACATGACAAATCCGGAAGTCATTGAAATGGTAAGATATTAAAAACACATCTTCTTCTACTACAGTTGCTGAATTTGGGGCAGCCTAATGGACATCTTCCCTATGGAAAAGCAATCAGAATTTTCAGTAGAATTCGATCTTCTGGCATTTTGCAAACACAAGCCACCTCAGTTGCAACATTTTTTCATTATATTATACAAAAATCTTCAAATAATTTTAAGAAAACTTTTTCTTTCTGAAACAAAAATAAAGTAAAGTTCTTAAACTAACAAAAAATTTTGACAGTTAAATGGATATTGAGTTCAGCGTTGAGAGTCCTAGCCTACTTTAGCAAGCAGATTTCTGATAACTATCTATTTATACCAGGGTTTCCCAACCAGTGGTCCGCAAGAGGCTAGAAGATGGTCCACGATGGTCAGCTGGTCAATAAGCGAGCCAGCGCGCGGGCGGTCCCTGGTCGAGAAGTCTGAATTAAAAAAATATCGGGACAATATTCAGTTTATCATTATTGTACCTTGTGGTCAGTGGCCATTAAGGTATTCCGTTTCACCCCACCCCTTCCTACCCCCTCCGTTGTGGTAAATATTCTGCTAGAACCCGTCCTACCCTATCCCGTTCCGCCCCCTCCGTTGAAGTAAATATTCTACTAGAACCGGTCCTACCCTATCCCAATATGTCCCTCCCGTTGTACTATCTGTCCCAGGTGCCACCCATGCTAGCCTATGCCACTACTGACCATATGCCACTATGCTGCTTGGGTTAGTATGGGTGGCATCTGGGACGGATAGGGCGGACAACGTGATGCCACCCTCCCAGGGGGGGGGGGGGGGGTGGCACCATGTTGAAGAGTGTCTATGACAGACACTCGTGTAAAAATCTTCTATTTTATTACAAGATTGATTAAATTTTGCACGCTTGACTTTCAAAATAAGAGGAAGGTCACATTGAAGTAAAATATACATGAAAATCTTCATGTAAAGTCCGGGCAATGCTGGGGACTTCAGCTAGTTGAATATATTTTTAAAATTTCCCAACAATATTTGTACAGTATGCGCCAAACGTAATTGCCGACCTGAACTTGATTCAAATCATTCTCGTGAAGGTATAATAACTTTACTGACTTTACAATGACTGTAAACGAAAAAGAAAGATGCATTAAACATATGTGCGATAGAAAAGGGTGTGGGAGGCATGCTACTTTTCGGACCTTAAACTCGCCTATTGCGATGATTTCTGTATTTAAGTTCTGTGTTCTTTATTTTTTTAGCTCCACAGTAAATCAGCAATCACATTCTTGTTTGGCGGAACACTTGTGGTACAAGTGTATTTTTGTTTGGCCAGTTTCTTGATGACCTATTCGTTTCTGAAGTTTTTTGACAGTCGACCGAACATCAACTGCACCAAAACATATTTTTCTCTTTTGTGTCAAAGGTGGCTCAGGTAAAAAAATTAACCATATTTGTATGTTTTTTATGAATAATAATAATAATAATTGGATAATTTGTAGAGCGCCGTTTTTGTGAAAAATCACCTGAAGGGCGCTTTACAATTCATTATGAATTCTTAGGCTCTATCTAATTCTGTTATTTATAAATAGATATAGAAACATACTTACCTGCAGGTCACTTCCGATAAACACACTTTATTAGTTTATGCTTGGGGAAGATACGAATTTGCACATGGAGGACATTATATTTAAAACACTGGACATTGCATGACTTTACCTTTCTTTACGAACTAACTAACCAACACGCTGTTTCTCCGCGACGGCAGGCACAAAGGTCAGACTGCCAAACTACTCTGTCTCTTCACTTATTCCTGCTCCATTCACATCATACATCTTATCATAAATGCTGTTCTGTTATTCTGACTTTTGAAGTAGTCCGACTCTAGTATTTGATTCACTTGACCATGCCATGTCTTCCTCGGGCATCCCCGATTTCTTTTACCATTAACTGCCATTATAGGGGTCGTTCAAGTATTACGTAACGCACTTGGGGGGGGGTGTCTTGTGAAACGTTACTGTGCGTTAGTGCGTTGGTTACGTTGTTCCAACCCTCCCTTTTGAGAAAAAGGGAGGGTTGGAACAACGTGTTACGTAACATGTTTTTCTTTATTTAGATAAAAAAACAAGGGAATTAAAATCTTTCAAGTTGGCAATCCTTTTCGTTCCCGAAATCTTTTGTTTTATTTATTACCGCAAACACAATTAAAACAAGAAATGAGGTAGGTTTTTAAGAGACTTTCCAGTGCTTTGCGCAACATAAGTGTGACTTTCAGGTAAAAATTGTCACTAGGGCGTTACGTAACGTTTAGGGGGGGGAAGGTTGGGAAAAATGTTACGGCGCGTAACATGGGGTGGAGGGGGGGGTCAAAAATCTTCAAAAATTGCGTTACATAATACTTGAACACCCCCATACGTGATAATAATTTTATTAACCTAAGGCTAATACTTGCTAGCCGATTCTGGATGGTGGTCTTTACTGGCCACCCAGGGTGATACTGAGAGTATTTACCAATCAGAACTTGATGCAAACACACTACCAAAATATTTTGTTCATTTTATATCATTGGTAGCTGAGTTAACGTATGCTAAAATCTTAACATAGGTTAGGAGGTACAAAGGCATTGTGGGTTTAATTCGTTTGCTAGCTAAGTCCACCATCACTGCACAAGCAACATTTTCTGCTAGTATTGATCACAATACTACCATCAGGTAGTAATGGTTTTACTAATGTTGTCAGGTTATTCATAACCCGGGAATGTTTGTCGTTCTTAACCTTATGAAGGCGGCTGTCACATATTTGAGCTCATCGGATGCTATCCCTGTGTGTGAATGTCTCACATGTGATTGATGGATTTTCACTGAAACATATATGTACATTGAGTGAAAACGTGTCATGTGGCGGGATAGATTTGAAAAGATTTAAAAAATGCATTCATTATACAATATGTGAAATAGCGCACACAAATCAAATAAAATTTATTGTCGGGTTCGGATCCAAGTTTTAATTGATATTTTTCAGTAGGGCTTTGAAGAGAATAGTTTCTACCCTCTCGGCTAATAGAATAAATATTGGGTTTGTTTTAGGTTAACTCCAATTTTGGGTGTCACAGTTGGCTACATTGTGTTCTGGAGTGCGGGGGCGACATGGGGCCCTATGTCACTGCACCACAATCATGCCATAGATCTCTGTGAGAAGTACTGGTGGGCCGATCTTCTGTACATCAACAACATTGTGGACGGAGCCTTATTGTGTACGCCGCAAACTTGGTAAATATAAATTTAACACTTCTAAATATTATTAGCGAAAAAAAGAAAACAGCGAAAAATATAGCTATAAAAAAAATATAAACCCCTTCAAGCAGTGATGTGGGAAATAATTACAGTACGTGACGACAAACTAAAATAATATTAAGATTATTTCCTAGCCAAGCAAATAGAATTTATTTTTGTACTCTAGGAGTATTTTTTAAGGTTAAAAATCCTGTAAAATCGAGGCAAATGCGGTGAGTTCCTAAAAATACGCAATGGATTCACTGGAATTTTAAGGGTTAAGTAATCCGTTATTTAATACTTCTCAACCCTGTCTACGCTGCTGTTACATAATATGACCTATCGGCAGCTATTACATTGGTTTACGAGGGGGTACCCAAAAGAAACCGAACTAATGTTGTGGTGGGTCGAGTTTTTGTAGTACCGCTTTCTGCCGCTAGGGGGCGTATAGAGCCACCATTTCCGAGCCAGTAAGCCAAACGTCATCGCTAAAGAAGGTTCCGTTCGGTTTGTATGAATTTTTTAGTGACGGTTGTTTTGTGTGCTCATCGTTATTGCGATGGCTGATTCTTGTGAACAGCGTGCGGCTGTAAAGTTTTGCTTCTTGCTCGGAAAAACTGGCACAGAAACCCTTGAAATGTTAAAATAACCACAGGGTCAGACAGTTAACCAGGCTTTCTACCTGGAAGTTTTGAAAAGATTGCGCAACAGTTTGCAGCGGAAGAGGCCTGATTTGTGGCAGTCGGGCAATTGGTTTTCCCCCCACGATAACGCCTCTGCTCATACAGCCCTGTCTGTGGGCCAACTTTCGACCAAAAATGGCATGACCCCTGTACCCCATCCCCCTTATTCACCCGACCTTGCGCCCTGCGACTCTTTTTTATTTCCCCGAATGAGAAGAGACATGAAAAGAAAGCATTTCGCCGAAATTACTGAAGTGAAGAAAAAACCAATGGAGGCGCTGTCGGGCATCACAGAAGACGAATTTAAAAAATGTTTTGAACAATGGAATAAAAGATTGGACAAGTGTATTAGTGCCGGTGGAGAGTACTTTGAAGGGGATTGAAGGTGTTTTTGTTTAACCCCTATTGGGCGGCTGGCTACATTTGCGAATGTTCCCCGGAAACGGCGTGAATTTTCAGTTTTGTTACTTATATATTAAAATTCTTATAACTCTGCAATCTGACGATTTAAAGTTTTTAAAAAAATTGTGTAATACGAACAATTGTTTAATGTACAGTTAAAAATAATAACAATAAAATGTTGAGTAGAGGTCAACTAATAAATAAATAAGTAAACTTGTAATTACCACAAAAAATGTAGCCTTCCCGCAAATAATCAGTCATTGAATAGTAATGGTATTGTTTATCGTAAAACTTAATTAGTATATGTCTTAAATGTACTTTTCCACATAATGTTATAACAAATTAAAACTTTTTTTTTTCAACGAATATACGTAAACACATGATTTTTTCAGTCACTATAAGAAATTGCCCTTCTCACTCACACACATTCAAGTTACTCTGCGTCGGCATTGAAGACAATGACCATGCGTTAGTTTTGTGGGACCGGGCGTGTTTTATCAATTAAAAGTTTTGTAGTGTGTGATATATTTTAAAACATTTTGTAGGGCATAAGCAACTTCACAGTCACTACACCAATGACGAGTCTGAACTCGTTTTTTAGGCTCTCGCATAGTGTTTTTACAAGCATAACATCGCCGGGATGATGTTTGTCGCTTTGAGTAGACTGTTAGCATTTTAAAACTAAACTCTAACCATTTCTCCACGCAGGCAAAAAAACTCTGTCCATCTATTTCTGCCGGGGGATTAATTTCTAATAAATCAGAATCCTCAATTTCACTGTCACTTATTTCTGGAGGATCATATGGATCCTCTAAATTGTCCACTCTATACTCATCATCGTCACTCATAGAAAAATCTGAATCAATGTTTAAAACATATCGTTCTACTCTTCCTCTTCCATTGTTGAAACAGTAAAATTGAAATCAAAAACAATAACATAAATATTAAAATTCACGTAACAAAACACGACGAAGTCCACCAAATCTTAATGTTTATAATATAACACCAAGAAATCATAAGCAATCTCCAGTTACCGGCGCACATACATAGATTTTAATGATTTAGGCGGCCAAAATTATTTTTGGGGTTATTTTAGTTCTAAGTTCAATCAAAATAAAGAAAAGGTATATATTTATAAAAACATACATATATTTGTCAGGTTATAAAGAACAGTAATATATAACAGAGCTATATTCACTAAAAAATACAATTGAATGGAAACAGAATTTAACAAGTTTTCTTTAAATATAAAATGACATTAAAAATGGGTAAGTTCAGGTCCAGATGCAGATGTCTTTACTGACTCTGTGTTTGGGTCAGCTGCAGCAGGTAATAAAAGTTTAAGCGTTTCAGGTAGAAATGCGTTAAGTGAAGGTTTTCTTATTTGTCTCAAGCAACTAATGAAGGGATCTGAACTTAACGAAAGCCTATAATATACATCAAGTTACATTCTTCCCTAGAAAACTTTCTGGAAAAGTTTAGCCGGTACGATCGGAAATGCTTGTTCCGGGCTTCTGCAGCTTCTTCCGATAACTGTCCAATTGGAAGGAGCCCCGAACTTTTTATTATTTGGCTTCCATGTACCAATATCTTGTGCATAGTAGGCGTCATTGGGTGCCAACCATACTGTTCTACGTACAATTTTGCTGTGTCGTACGCATACATATCATATTTTTCAGCATCAATTTTATGGCCACTAGAAATAGTTTCTAAAATAACCTTGAATCTGTAAATCAGTTAAAAGTTAATACCTGAGATGTCTGAAGCCAATTCGGGGTTTTCAAAAAACCCCCGGCTTGTGTTGCCATCATTGGTGTTGCCATAGTTGGCCTTTGGCATGTCAATGAGCAAACCGGTTTCATTTCGAAACCTCTCCTGAATTTCCAACTTTTTTGGGCTTCTAATGCCTTGTCTTCTTCAGTTTTTCTTTCCCTATATTTTTTTACTGGCAGGAGGCTGATTCAATGTGAATCTCGAATGTTCCCTCTAACCATGAATGGTTTATTTTCAGGAAAACATCTTGGTGTTTATTTGCCTTTGCCCATCGTTGCTGAATTTGTGATTTTACATAAGAAAATCTTTTTTTTAAGTCTTCTTTAGCCTCTTTGTTGTGCCCATAGCGCACAAGGAGAAAATTCTCATAATAGTCAAGTTTTTCATTTAAAGTTGGTAAATTTTGACTCTGTAGTTGGTCAAATATGTATTGACGAGTCACTACTTTAGTACCCGAGGTAGTAAGTAGACCTGAAATAAATAAAAAACAATTTTAATACAAAATATCGCACACTCAATATTTCCTATATTTGACAAAGAGCCTTTCAAAAGGGCTTAGCTCAACAAAGCGCGATTTTGCGCGGCTATTTCTTATGGAATTAGTTAGTTACATATATGAACTATATAGTATAATGAAAATTAAAACAGGGACGGACTCATAAGTACATTAAAAAGGCACTCGAATTTAAATATATCTAAAACAATAAATTTTGGACAGAGTGATGTTTGTCGTGTTAAAAATGAATGACAGAGAACATTAATTAAATTTTTCTGTAACGAAAACAAATTGTTCTTACCTGTATTATTGCTATCCATCACAGTTAAAACGGAAATATTAGCTTGAAATGAATAATGCACTTTGGAAAGTTATAAGTTTAGGAGAGCGCCGAGACCCGACATATACACTTGTTCACTATCGAATTCCGACTGATCAAAGTCGACTCCCGCGCTTCAAAGGCGGGGGGAGGGGATGTTATATTGTACATAGAACTGTTGACTCGCCAATTGTATAGATACCTTACCATTATATTGATTTAAAAAAAAATACTTTTGGCCGTCTAAATCATTAAAATCTATGTATGTGCGGCGCCTCGAAACGATCAAAACTAATGGATACCCTACAATATAAACAAACACACTACAAACGCGTGTACCGACAGGCGATCACGGCGCGACCAGTACACAGGCATGCTGTAACGTAACTGTGTGAGTGGCATAATTTCCGATAGGAGATTTCTGTGAGATGAGATGTTACAAAAACAGCTCGGAAATTAAAAACTCTCAAGTAAAAGTGTTAATATATTTTTTATGAGGTAGATAAATCATCAGGCTAATGAAAAATCCCTTTTCTTTCGTCTTTGATCAGTAAATAAGCGTTACAAATAATAATTAAAGTGACTCACGCTCCGTGGCTACGAATGTAGCCAGCCGTCAGCTAGGACCGAATTATCCGGGCTGCAAATGTAGCCAGCCGCCCAATAAGGGTTAAAAATGAAATATATAAATTAAAAAAAAATAATATTTCTATTTTTGAGAGTGATAATTCATGGTGGAATTCCATTATAATATATTATAATAAAACGACTATAAAACTTTATTACAATATATTTTTTAAAAAAAGTTCAGTTTCTTTTGGTTATATCTAAGATACACTGGAAAATTTAATATATTTTGTATCAAAATGTGACGCATTATTGGGGTTATAAAGGGGATAGCTTTGTAAAGATTAATATCTTGAATATCAAGATATCATAAAAATAAATATGACAATAAAAATAATTAATAAATTTCATGTTTCAGGTATTTAGCAGTTGACTTCCAATTATATTGCATCGGTATGATAGTGATCATTCTAGTTTGTAAATATCCACAGTCGGCTAAACTTATATTAGGAGTTACATTACTAGCAGCAATTATTACCCCTGGCCTCATGTCATACATAAATGCAATTCCCGCCACACTATTTATGACACCAGAGTAAGTGCAAATTATCAAAATTCTTGTACCATTGAATGTACCACACAGCACGAGTGTGACATTTTCAACATTGAAACTGAATTTAATACAATTATAAAAATAATCTGTACAAGTGATACGATAGTATGTACATATTACATAAAAAAAAAACATTTTTTTTTATTATTCTATATTATTTGTTATGTGTAAAAAAAATTGATTCTTCTTTGTCAAATTTGTCAATTTTCATCTTGCCAAGTCAAGCTATAAGACGTAACAACTAGTATTACATAATTTACACCAAAATATTTTTATATTTATTTCAGAAACGCTAAAGGGAAATTTATAACTGATGAGACATTTTTAAATATGTATGTAAAACCACAAGGGAATACGGGAGGATATGCAATAGGCCTGATTTGTGGTTATGTTCAGGTTTATATTGAAAAAAATAAAGTTAACGTCAGGCAGTGGAAGGTAAACATAATTTTTTTTCTTCTCATAATATGAAACAGATACATTGTGATGTGACATTAAAATATTAAATATATCAATAACTTTGTAAACGCCACCTTTATTTTTTATGCCTATTGCCGACCTGGCATCGCTTCGTACATCGTAGCTTCTTTAGGAAAGTATCATTATTCTTCCCCTTTGAAGCTATGGTTTGTAACGAAACTGCACCCAGATTTATAGTTAGGTATAATTTGGGAGGCGGGCATGGGTACCGCCGCCCCAGGAACCATTTATTGGATAACCAACACTTCTGCCGTAGTTCTCCCCAAGTGCTTTGCTACATTTGGTGACTTAGCGGGGATGCCCGGGTTCATGGGGTGAGGTTTGTCCAGGTCTTGACGGCATATTCCTCTGCCCACCTGTTGCATGGCGGGCCGGATCGAGAGAGACTGGTTAAAGGAAGCTTTTTGACCTTTCAAAAAGTTTCAGCTGGACTCTCTTGACCCATCGCCTTGCACCGCAGCTGAAGAGATGGATTCATGCGTCCGTCAATCCTGGACACACTAACCCCCAGATTCCTACCCCACTTTCCTATTCCTACTTTTTTCCTTCCCAGAACTTCCTATCCTTCCCTTCCTTAAAAAGACCCTCCACACCTATTGTAATGTAAGGTGAGGGAAATTGTTTTCCGCAGGGCCTCCTGTGTGGAGCTAATAAAAAAAAAAGTGGAACTGGTGTTTACAAAGTTATTGTTTTATTTTGAAAAACAGTATATCGTTTTTCGGCATGCAATAATGCAAATGTGACATAAAAAAAATGGTTCAGGAAAGAGATAAACCATGACAAAGAGATAAACCATGGTATAATTATTGTCCTTGGAAGCAGTGTTGCACAATGACTAAAAAAATTTGAACATTTTAACAAATACATTGATCGTCCAGTTGATTAGACAGTCATCTCCATAACTTTTGAGATGAGGAAAGCAATATTCGAATGCATAACATAAATCAAATATTATTTACACATTAAGTTTTAATATTTAAACATAACGGTCCAGTACATTAGTATGACTTTGAAATATCCTACTAGTGACCCAGAATACATCAACATTGAATTCACTACAAGTTTTTCTGCATTATAATTGATTTGGTGGTTTTTGTGAGTAGGTAATTTGAGTATTGTACCGAGGGATATTTTTACATATTATTAACTTATTTACTTCACAAAATTAAAATTTTTCAGAGATGTCCGACTAATCAACTAGAAGATTGATATATTTATATATATATATAATAAATAAAAAAATTTGCACTTTCTCCTTCTTTAGCCAACATTTCAGACAGCGTACGTAACCGACGTTTCAGACGTAACGTAGTCCAAAACGTTGGCCAAAGAAAGAGGAAGGGCAACACGGCATAATTACCCTATAATTATTCACAATATTTCTTTGGTTGTTAAAATCTAAGCTCGTTTTTTCCAGTGGGTACCATTCTTCGTAAAAGCTATAATACCACTGCTGATTGCCACAATGGGGTGTGTGTTTTATGCATTCTTGGAGAGGGATAATTTGTCTCCATTTGTATCAGCATTATTTGCTTCACTGCCCAAACCCTTCATCGCTGCTTTGGCGGGGCTGCTCATCATATTCATTGCCAACAAGTGTGATGGTAAGACCTTTTAATAATAATAATAATGGGGTGTGTGTTTTATGCATTCTTGGAGAGGGATAATTTGTCTCCATTTGTATCAGCATTATTTGCTTCACTGCCCAAACCCTTCATCGCTGCTTTGGCGGGGCTCCTCATCATATTCATTGCCAACAAGTGTGATGGTAAGACTGTTTAATAATAATAATATAAATATATAAACTATTTAATCCCTCAGGTCTTTTATCAGAAGGTCAAAATATTTCCGCTTACAAAAACCAAATAAATAGAATATATCTCAACCGAAAACTAAAAACTGTGCTTGAAAGTTGATAAAATAAGCTTTCAAATTTCATAATTCGAAATAAACATACAATTTTTGAAATATTAATTTTTTTAATGCAAACACAACAAAGTTTTAAAAATGGCTTACCTTATCTTTTTTTAACTAAAATTACTGATTACGAAAAAAAAACACACACACACATATGAGGGCTGTCCGTAAAATAAGGTCTCCAAGGTGCTGAGGTCACAAGGAACAATTTTACTCGAGATCGGGAAAACTGGTCTGGTTTTCCTACGCCAAATCCCCACAACGCTGCACTCTCTGCAATTCTTAGTCTCGGCGTGGCAGCCGCTCGCGATGAAGCTTCCGCTCGCCGCACCCGCCAGGTGTGAATTACGCTCTATAATTAGTTTTTTGTGCGAAGAACAAAACCCCGGTTGAAATTCATTCTCAGCTACTTGAAGTGCACTGAAAACAGTGTATGAATGCGAAAACGTGCGCAAATGGTGCAGAGAATTTAAAAGCGTGCCGGACGGCCGTCGGTTTCAGACAAAAAAATTGCCAAAGTGGAAAAAACAATGATTGCAAATCGACGGGTGACGGTTTGGGAGCTCTGTGATATGATCTCTGATGTCAGTAAGACCACTATTGATAATATTTTGACAAAAAAATTGGGAGACCACAAAGTCTGTCCAAGGTGGGTCCCAAAATGCTCATCGAAGATCTCAAACAACAACGGGTTGAAGCAGCCCGCAAATTCCTTGAGTGTTACGACATCGATGGTGAAGAATTCTTTCACTCAATTGTGACTGGGAATGAGGCCCATACACTACACGATCCCGGAGACAAAGGAACAATCCCAGTGGCATCATTCAGATTCGCCGAAGAAAAGTTTAAAAACGAATTACAGAGCGTAACTCACAACTGGCGGGAGCGGGGAGTGGAACTCCATCGCGAATGACTGCCACGCCGAGAGTAAGCATCACAGAGGGTGCAACGTGGTGGGGATTTGGCAAGGAGAAACCAAGCTACACGTCAGTGTTGCAGGATTGCGCGTAAAATCATTCCTCTCGACCGCAGCTCTTTGGAGACCTTATTTTACATTTTTTATTAAATCATTTTTTTTTCATTTCATGTAAAAATAATTATTGAAAAATTCCCAAAGTTTCATAATTTTTTTTCAAAATTGCAGTCGGAAATTTTAGTTTCATAAAGGTGTACATTTTAATAATTTTGTGGTTAACTTTTAGATTTAAATATAAAGCGTGGTGTTTTCTCTTTCTAAGGCCGTTTAGATCATATTTCTAACATGATGATAAGGGAGACACAACGATTTCTTTGATATCTATATAACCGAAAAAATTAGCCTGAGGGGTTAAACAAAAAACATAAGAAATCAACTGAGAAGAGAGGATTATGTTTTTTCAACGATTCAATAATATTATTTCAAATTTTTTGTTTGCATTCCAGTCGGCATGTTTAGTTTCCTGGAGTCCAGCTTTTTCGACATCCCTGCAAAAGTGACTTACGGCGCTTTTATAGTACACTTTGAAGTGGAGAAGTCATTGTGTATTGTGTTGAACTATCCAGTGGAATTGGGACCTTTGACATTAGTAAGTAGAATCAGAAATAAATAAAAAGTATTTATTCCTCTGATTAATCGACTATTGTCACCATTTAAAATTTTTTATATTTGAATGGCCCACGTCGATTCTCAGGCCTATTTCAGCTTGTGATCAAAATTGTATTTAGCAGTCAATCTTAACAGCACTCCCGTTGATCAAAACCCGTTACACGTCGATTCTCAGGTTGTTATCCGAGAATCGACGTTTAACGGGGACCACTCAAACCTGATAGAGATTAAAACAACCCAACCTAACTCAAAACTTATACGGTTTCACCATTTTGTTTTGCCTAACTATTTAACAGACTGTAAATTGGCAAGATTGATGGATTAAAATGTTTTATTTTATTATTTTTTTTTTATAGACCATCCTGCCCATCGTGTCGTTGGTGCTATCGTACGGAGTGGGCCTGGTGTTGTGTTTACTAGTGGAGTTCCCCTTTGGCAATATACAAAAGATTGGCGAGAACTTCAGTCAAAATAACAGTAAACAAAAACTCAACAATAATGATGCCACTCTGACTAAAAATAAAACAAAACCAACAGTTACCTTCAAGACCGACTGATTTAAAAAAAGATGCATAAATTTAAAAAAAAAAATTAGGCCCCGTTGTATTGCAAAAATTCATGAGTGACAAAGTCATCAAATGGTCATTCAGCGCCATTTTGTTTTTTGACAGTTGAAAGGTTCCCATTAATTTCCGATTCTAAAGTCATTTTCAGTTTTTGAACAAATTGTGATCAGCAGAAGAGGACAACTATCATGTTGTCAAGGTGGTACAACCAGACTCGATTGGAAAATTACATTTTTTAATCAAATTCTAGACATATCAACTCTTTTCTGCAAAAAAAAAACATAAATTGATTTTGAAAGATTGTTATTTTATCTCGTAAAGTTACTTTTTAATTTAGTCATTTTCAGATTTTAGATTTGTTAAATGGTATTATACAACAGATATTTCATATTCCATAAAACCATACGGTATTTATTATAAATCTATAAATTATCTAGGAAACCTACTTTTCACAATTTTAATTTTGGTTCATATAAAATCATAAAGAAAAAAATCCAACAGGTGTTTGTGACGAAAATCCATCTGTTTGTCTATTTATTTACAGACTTAGGCCATCTGCTCAAGGAGAAACTGAAAAAAAAACAGTTGGCGATGCAATCGCTATCCATAGGAAAGGAACTTGTGAATTTCATTCGCGGTCCGCACACAGGCAACTTGTTAAGGACCAGTTGTCAAGGGCGACGAGGTGACTAGCAGTGCCGCTAGCATGGCAACCTGTCAATAAGGCAATAAAAACGCGACGGACACGGTGACTAGCAGTGCTGGTCGCCGCGGCTGTCGCATTTCAGTTGCCTTGTTGACAGATTGCTATGGTGGCGGCTCACGACCTGTCAAGTTTTCGAATAATTTGCGATGTGTCAGATCAGAAAAGATATCTATTTTGTTCAGGAGGTTGATAAATTGAGTTGCCAACCAGTTTTAGGTTTCTCCATGAGCGATCGGTGATAAACAAGGACCTTTCAAATGTCAAAAAAACAAAATGGCGCTGAATGGCCATTTGATGAAAGTTATTGCATTTGAATTTCTGTGAAACAACAGGCCTTACGGTTCTATAAAAACACATGCGGTTGGGGTGTTCCACTTTAGATATTATTGTGGATAAAATTTTTATTAAATAAATTATTGTCAGTGTCTCTTTTGGCTGCTTGTACAGATAATACATCTGTATCAGTATGAAAAACTTATTTATTTCAATTTTATGTACCTACTGCATGGCTGTGAAGAGGTCTAATTTACTACCTGTGAATTTCTTTGTCAAAAACATTTGAGTATGATGGGAAAACATAAAACTAAATATATAATATCAATAATTTTATAATGTAAGCTAAATATATAATTTTATTTATCTTAAGCGACTGTAAAAAGGTCCTTAAAATGTGCTTGTAATCATATTTATTACGAGTTTGTATTTAACATCTCATCTGTCGCGAGGCCGCTGGCAGGCCCAAAAACAAATCTTTGTTTTTTTTTTAAATGTGATTTTAACCCTTTTGTATAAACTGTATGAAGCACAAGGTCAGAATCACTTGCGCCAATATCAATCTAGGACCGAGGTATTATTTGATTATTGTAGCTACTCTGAATTATTTTTAAAGAATCTTCTATGAAAATTGCGGGCATTTTTTCGAAACACCATCCAACGTTCAACTGGGTAATAAATATTGTTCTCAACGCATTCGAAACAGAAATGTTGTCCGTCAATAATATTTTTGATGTTTTAGTTTTAGTGTGTAATAATAATAAATTGAAAGTATGTGTAAACTGTAAGAAGGGAATTGAAGACTTTTATTGATAATTACTCCCTGACATTTTGCGAGTTTAAAAGCTCTTTTTTCTTATAGAAAATACAAACATCCAGAATAAACAATACAATTTATTACTGTGTAAATTAAATATATATACAGATGGCACTCACTGATCTGCCACCCCAAAAACCAGGCAAATATCCAATTAAAAACAGCAGAATACAATGCGCACAAATAAACTATGCTAAAAATGAAAACTTAAGGCGCCGCTACCCGAATTTTTACCGATTTCTTACATATCTTCCTGAAACATTTGAAGTTTTTAAGCTCGTAAAAAAATATGTTATTTTTGAAGACAATATCTAGACGCGTTCCATGCTGAAATGCAAATTATATAAAATTCCCTCGATAGAAAAAATTCGTAAAGTATGCTGTGAAAATTATTTTAAACACGTTTGTTTCAGTTATTTTAAGAGTTATAGTTGTGAAAAAATTTACAGTATTTCTTTAAATGATACTTAAGATACCTTCCACGAGATTTTTGCTCTATTTAAAATGAGTTGTGTTTTATTAAACATTTTCGCAATTTTATCATTTTAAATATTAGCGCTCTCCTCAAACATTCGTAAAATCATATCTCTCAGTCTTCTTCTCTTTGAGCGCGGATGCGGAGCCTTAAGGAATTTCATAAAAAAAAAAACCAATCGATTGTTTGTAAAGTTTCCATTTTTTTATTGAAAAACCTAAACGAAACATGAAACAGAACAAAACACAGAAAAATAAAAAGGCAACGGTTGCAACTGGGATTAGAACCAAAGATCTATTGTCGTACCGGGGCGCGCCTTAACCAACTCAGCCATTGGGACCTATATTTTTTTCTGTCATTTTTGCCGATCTCATATATCAAATTCAGAATTAACAATATTATCCCCAACTAATTTTCTTCAACGATATTTTGAATTGATGGGTGTAACCTTCAAAAATTATTCCAACGAAAATTGAGTTTATGGTTTAACCCCCTAGGCCAATTTAGGAACAACTCATATAGGTGTCATAGAAATTGTTTTATCACCCTTTACTGTGACATTGAGAAATATGATCTAAACGGTGTTAGAAAGAGAACACCCTTTATATTCAAATCTTAGAGTTAAGATGAAGCCTAAATAAAAAGCCTAAAGCTTATACTAAACAATGCAAAATCATATGTTTTTGTTTTGAAAATTTGATCGCTTACGCAATATTACGTTATTCCAATATGCTATACATAATTGCAAATCCAACCTCTGACAGTGCTGTAGATATTCGTCCACACTTTGGTTCTCATAGATATTAGTCGGCAGTTTGAGCTGTAGATATTCGTACGCACTTTGGTTCTCATAGATATTAGTCCGATTTGTTCAGTTTTTGGAATTCCTGTAGATATTAGTAGAAGCCTCCTCCAGAGGTCAAAAAAATCCAAAATGGTGCTGAATGCCAATTTGTGACAGCATCGACTTTTGAAGAGAGTTTCATCAAATATCTGGGAAGAATCGTCTCTAGAACTGAACTACAAGGTAAATGTAAGAAGAGTTGAACAAATAAAAGGCGGTTGGTTTACAATGAAATAGTTTTAGTTTTAATGATACATGTACAGTACAGTTTAATATTATTTATGTGTCCACAACAATCATTGTTTAAATTCTGTCGGCCACATCGTCAGTGTTAAATATACCAGGGCTTATTGCGGAACAGTTTATAGTAATATACAACTTACTCAAACAAACCTAAAACAGGGTATTACATATTCATTTAACAGAAACAATCAACATTCAAATCGTCTGTACAGCTCACACCATATAATCATGGCCAAACTAGGCGACATAAATTATTATAAAAGAGATGCTGAAAACAGTAACAAATAATACTTATTTTCCAAATGCTTATAATATAATTATTATTTTCTCCAGAATAAATATGTATAACCAAACAAAATAAACAACACATACTTTCCACTTTCAATAAAATATCAACTTAGGCCTAGTAGTTTCGCAGAAATTCACACAATTGTGACAAAGTCATCAAATGGCCATAGAGCACCATTTTGTGTTTTTGGCATTTTAAAGGTCCTTTTTAAATGCCGATTCTAGGTGTGTTTCGGTTTTCTATCAAATTGTAATAAGCTGACAAGCTTTTAACAACATGATAGTTCTCCTCTTCTGCTGATCACAATTTGTTCAATTCGGACTTAGATCTGGCATTTATAGAGCCCTTTCAACTGTCAAAAAAAGAAAATGGCGCTGAAGGGCCTTTTGACAACAATGTTACATTTGAATTTCCGTCAAACAACCTGTCCTTTTTAAAAAATAAAATAAAAGAAGAAACAATAATGTTATTGGTGGTAAGGCCGTTTAAATGATATATTTATAATTAGAATACACGGCATTCCATTATACAACAATATTATATAAATATAGTGAAAGCAACGTAATAATATAACATTATCTACAGAATAAAATAATTGAATAAGTTTAGCTAGGCGAGCTAATAAAGTATCTAGACTATACAAACGTTTAAAAATTACAATAAATCTATAATACAAATGATTACACCAATGTTAATATAATTTGATTGATACAATCACAATAATATAGTGAAGCAGTCACCAATTTCCCACAGGCAGTTCTACGACAAACTGACGCCCCGTACATTAACTCAATTCTCATAAACTGACAGACTGACGCTTTGTACAAATAACTTCATACTTCATACAAATAACTCAATTCTTATACACACTGACAGACTGTGCTTTGTATACAAATAACTCAATTCTCACAAACTGACAGACTAAGCTTCATACAAATAACTCAATTCTCATAAACTGACAATCTTGACAGATTGATGACTCAAACGGACACCTCGTTCAAATAATTCTATTCTCATAAACTGACAGACTGAAGCTTCATACAAATAACTCAATTCTCATAAACTGGCAATCTTATGACAAACTGATGACTCAAACTGAAGCCTCTTATAAAATACCTCAATTCTTAAACTGGCAGGGAATGAGAAAATGC
This sequence comes from Limnephilus marmoratus, assembly GCA_917880885.1. Taxonomy (NCBI): domain Eukaryota; kingdom Metazoa; phylum Arthropoda; class Insecta; order Trichoptera; family Limnephilidae; genus Limnephilus; species Limnephilus marmoratus. Next base: position 25,756,717 of record OU862924.1, on the reverse strand, counting down.
ATGATAATCTGTGAATTAAAGAAGGTCTTCAATACAATCCTACAAGAGACTCGATTATGTAAGTAGGAAAGGTCTGTTTAAATAAGAATTACTTCCGTGGCTTTAGTACTGATTTAAAAAAATATGACAATGAGTCAAGATTCGATATTGTGAATTTATTAGCGTTGTGAAAAGTCACAAATTGATATTGAAAATAATTCCGCTGTTTGAGACAGTCAACACAACAAAGTGACATAACCCACACACATAATTAAATTGACTTAGCCATTTCACGAGGTTTAGGCTGATGTTTCATCAAAACAAAATATATAATTTATAAATGCCTAGAAATGTACCTTGCTTAAATTCATACAATTGGATCTAGTGTAATAAAAATGTTAAAAAATCATATTTGAACAAGAGCGGCGGCCATCTTGGCTGTCAGTATCTGAAGATTTGTATAGAAAAAAATTATTTTGTTTCAGTGTGATTTATTATGGGGTTTTTCGCCACTGCGCTGACCGTCTTCGTAAGAATTATTTGTTTAAAAAACTCAAGCAATGCTCACTAATGATATGGCATTCTAGAGAACATCGACTAAAAATCTGATAAACTCTCAATACAAATATTAACAGAGTCCAGGCCATAGAACAATATCCTTTGCAAACAAGCAACCTATAAACTCTATAAATGGAATACATTTTTACTTTAAACATACTTTACAAGAAAGGTTATTTATATTTCACCAGGTTTAAACAAATTAATGCCAACATTCTTAGCTTGGGGTTTGCAAACTCCATCACATTTGATGACCGCCAAATCAACAATCAGTGGCAGTTTGAATTTTTGACATTGAAGGGTGATTGTTGAACGCCAATTCTTCGACTTTAAGATTACAAGTTGATCCAAAAAAACTGAAACAGGCTGAGAATCAACATTCAACAGTGACCTTTCAAACGTAGAAAATTAAAAATGGCGCTGTTATTTGATTTGATGTCATCAAATGTTACGCAGTTTTAAATACTGAAACCTTAAGACATTTAAAAAAATCTTTACGGTAATTATTTTAAAATCAATTTTGATACTTGTGATGCCCATAGTAATAATACTGCAACTATGCATTGCATTAGAAACTGACGTGTATTTTACAGATGCCTGGAATAAGAATAGAATGAAAACCCTGATGCAAAGATCTTAGCAGGAGTAAACACAAATAATACATATCATACATTTAAAAAGACAAACTTATCAGATAGAAATATACATTTAGCTAAATTCTCTAGCTACAAAGAGTAATACATAGTTAAGTTATATTTTATGAAATCTCTTGGTCATGAGGTACTAAAAAGCTATGACAGTACATATACATATGTCATTTAGTATTATCAATCGACAAAAATATATGGAATATGTTATAACATCATTTAATCCTTATTTTTGTGTCTACTATACAAAGACAACCAAATCAAAATATCAACCGTGAATCCAAAAGCATTTTCCCACTAAAACACAAGGTTAGGGTAACTACTGTGTAAGCCAATGACGGGTTTACGTATAAATATATGCATTCATGATTGGTGAAGTAAAATAAGATCTTTAAGGCATTTTACACATACAAATGTACTTGTTACACTTTTAGCCTCTCTAAATAAGCACGTTTTAAATTTTGCAGCACATTTGTGTGTAAAATTTGAAATGTTTTATTTTAGCAAGGGAGTGTGCAAAATACTGACGTAATCAAAACACATATGCACGTAGTAAAAATGAATTTTAAATGTTGACTCATGGTTTATATTATGTAATTAAGTATGTAAAAATAGGAAAACATAATAATTTTTTTTAACATTGGTGACAGAAGAAAACAAATATCAAATTAATCTACAAGTGTGAAACCTTATTTTAATAAAATGTTGACAATTAAAATTTTCAAAACAGTGTAGGTACATATGTTTTATTTTTGGGATTTTTCAACCTCTGTGACATTTAATCTACGATTAGCGTTATTTTAACATTTGACCTATGAACGGTCTTTGTTAAATACAGATTCAAATGCTGAAGCAGTTGAAAATTTGTCTTTGCAGAAATCAAATGTAAGGAATTCAAATGGCACTAATCGTCAATCAAATGTTACAGATGTTCAAATACATATACCAAACCTGTGTACTTAAAGTATATGTGAAAATATTGCTTCTTTAGGAAAGAACGTAATTTAATTTAAATGCTTTATTTTAAAACTTATTTTGAAAATGGCTGCTTGGTTTTGTAATTGGTTTAGTTAGGTACTGTGAAGTTTCTGAATTCACAAAAGGCTCTTTCATTTCCTACTGAGATGTGAATGGACAAATTTTTATTTTAGAACACATGAATTTATGCTTGTTAAAATGTAAGGTAGTGAAATTTGTCATCACCATGGTACATATATATATATCTAATGATTTTTTAAATCTTTAATGTTAAAGAATTTATTACTCTGGTACAAAATTTTGGATATTACACATGAAAAAGCGACAGTAAAACAGTAGAGTTGAACAAGGATTCAAAGGGGTACGATGATTACAGAATAATTAGTGAATATTTACAAAGTCCGGAGAGATGTACACTTTTTGCAACAACATTCTTAGTATTTAGAATATGCCCACATTAACACTGACTAGCACAGTAAATATAAGCAAGGCTAATTCGATGGCTATCTTCAGTAATATTAATCAGCGGGGAGTAAATCAGTACGATGAAAAATGGCACAATAAAAACAGTATTTATGACAAACTGCGGACATCTGTAACATCTGCATCTTTCTTGTAAAGTATGCGAGACAAGTTACAATGGAGGTCTCAGGGACAGGACTGTAATTTAATAAAGATATTAAACTTGTCTTTGAATAATCAGAATCACATTGTTGGTTCGCAATGATATTCCAAAAATTAACTTGACAGTCAAATCACTTGTGGATATACCTCTACATAAATATTGAGCAGTATTTTATATTAAGCAAACAGAAATAAAGGTATACCACTGACAGCTTCATTGCAACCTCTCTCTCTTTTTGATAAACAATGCGTACAACAGAAAAAGAGGTTATAATAATGCATTCAGTTGCACGACTGCAATACAAAAAGGCAAATAAAGTAATGCCAATCTATCCATCATTAATGTTAATTGATTCATCCACATTCATATACCTTACTCAACAAATTTGATTCATCTTCTAGACTTATACGACTGCTAAGAGTTACCTTTTCTATAATTTATCTTTAAAACACCAATTCACCCTTTTGAAGCTGGCTTACTTTAAAACTGTGTAGAAACGAGGTTGATGTTTGTTTTGATATGGACACAGCTGGACTACGGTTTTCTGGGGTTGAATCTAGACATATTCTATGTATTTAATTGAAATGGTGCTTTGTAATTATTGAAATGGTCACCATTGATATGTATTAGGCGTGAGTGCATTCATTTCAACACGTCCAACAGAGAAGGATATTCACCGATTTAGAATCTGTTGATATGAAGGATGTTTTGGAAAACCAAAACAATGCGAAGTTATTAAAAGAATTGCAAAATTAAAATATCCAAGCACGCCCTGCAAAAAATACTCCATTTGCTAAAAAAACATTAAACTCTATCCCTTTTAGAATTTGAAATTAAAACACTTTTGTACTTTCTTCCACCAATTTATATTTCATCTCAACGGACATTTTCAGACTGGTCGTGAAAATGTCCGTAATAGGATGAAACCGGTCCTGGTGAAATATAAATTAGTGGAAGAAAGTACAAAAGTGTTTTAATTTCAAATTCTAATACAATGGAATTCCACCACGAATTATCAGTGCAAAAACTAGAATCATCTATCCCTTTTGTAAAAAATGTCTTTAATGAACTGTGGAAATCTAACAATCAAGTTCTAAGCATTTACATTATTCAGTTTTCATATTTTCATGGATGTAAATCATCCGTCATGCAAATGTAAAAAATGCACCATGATAATGTTTTAAAATTAAATAAGTTATGATCTACAGTGAAACCCTCTTAAGAAGTTTTCCAAGGGACTGGAAAAAACAAACTTCTTAAGAGGGTTTCACTGTATATCTACAAACTTACAGGTTTGTAAACTTGTCTATAAATATGTATTTAAACTCATAAGTGCAAACATTGGAACTTTTTTTAAGTACGAAAAAGAAATTGAAAACCTGAAAATTGGGCTTTAAAGCACTTCCTTTGCAAATGGTTTTACATAGGAAGCGTCAATATGTATTAAAATGAATAAATATATTGGATTTTAATGAAAAATGTAAAGGGAACCCTCGCCAGAGCTAAAATACTACGATAGCAACATTGACAGTTTAGTAAACAACATAAATAGCAAATATTATTTAATCAAAATAATGTCACGACTTTGAATCTGACCGAGTCATAAATCTAATGATTAGATTAGAACCATCAATTGTTTGTTTTGTATATAACGAGTATTTAGTTGGAAGACAGATATATAAATAATAAAATATACACAAATAAAACAGTGAATGTATTTGATGATAATGTAAAGCGTGATGAATAACCTTCTAAAAGTACGATAAAATAAATAACATACGATGTAAAAATCTACATGTAACATGTTCGTTTTTACACAAAATGGTTTTATTCTATTATTGATATAATTATTTGTTTAATTTAATTGTTAACAATATCATATTATCAGTGAGTTAAAGCACAACAATGGCTTCTTTCCGCGGGCGGTACTTCGTTCAAACCATCTCCATTGCGAGCAAAACGCAGTCTCAACGTGAACAATACGCTTGCAATAGCTTGTCAGGAGCAATATGCTGGCTCTTGGTGAGGAATACGCTCGCGTGTGCCAGAGTGCAACAAGCAACGAGCTTTCTGCCGCCCTGAGTCGCTGGTGAAATAGTAGCCGGGATACAATGTGTAAGTGACAGCAACAACATTTAAAGTGGTTATATTATTTAAATTGCAATTATTAACTCCTCCGTGAAAACTTACCTTTAATATTAGCAAAGGTAAAAATATCTCTCAACAATATAAAAGAAAAGTTTACAACAGTTATGTTTACTTAATTACAAGTCCCTAGGAAAGAGATAACAATGATTTATGTATAGTCGAGTGCAGTCACCGAAAAGTACTATTCTTTAGAACTACAGATTGTTTAGCTTTGTATACAATATATTATTCAAGAAACGCTTTACACTTAGCCTAAGGTGACAGGCTTGCCTTACAAAATGTTCTGTTTCCTGTTTTATCCGCAGACAGCAGACAGAGTGGTGCTGGGTGCAAGTACTGGGGCTGACCCTCAAGGCGACCTCACCAATGTGCCCTTCTATCAATTAACAACACAAAATAAAGCGACAAGTATAAAAGAAAAATGCGAAAATACTAGAGATTATATATTTACACATTGAATAAACTTAATATGTATTTATTTTAAAAGCTTAACTTAGATATTTCAGTTGTTTAGCGTGATAGAGAAGTGGGGAAATAATGTGAAGGCATTGTACACAACTAGGGGTATTTACAGGCGTGGGTCGTGGTCGTGGGGCAGTGCCGGGAGTCCGGAACCCATCACACACATCCCCACTAAACAAACAGACTGGGATCATTTCAATACGCTCAATTACACTCATTGCTACACCTAATTTAACTATTCATTTTGAAATGCTTACGTCCACATTAATAATATCCAAGCATTGTTTTGATTTTAACAGTTTATCTTTGGTTAGAGCTTAGATATACACTTAAATACGACAGAATCAATTGGGGAACCAAACTGAAAAAATTAATTGGGGAAACCGCACTTACAGAATCAATTGAGGAACCACAATGACAGAATCAATTGAAAAACCACACTAACAGAATCAACTGGGGAACCACACTGACAGAATCATCAATTGGGGAACCAAACTGACAGAACCAATCAGAAAACCACACTGTCAGAATCAAATGAGGAACCACATTGGAATAATAACAATATTGGGGAACCACATCACAGAGGCGAGAGTTGAACAGTGTTCTCCGTGTTGAGTGCTGTAATCTTAGGCGCCATTTACTTAGTACAAAGTTATGCTCCTCGCTAATAACTAATGCAATTCCTATTTTCCAGAAACCTGACTTTCCATTTCGTATTTAATTTGAAAAGTAGTGATCAATTGAAAAATACTTGTACAATTCTTAGATCAGATACATTTATAGCCACTTATCAAATTACTTATTGGGAAAATGGCCATAAACATTTGTTGAAAACAGCATATTTTTCAAATTTTGAAACTGTTCATCTGCAATTAGTTTTATCACGAATGCAAAAAACTCAGGTTTCTACCCATGTATAAAATCCACCCTTACTAACCATTGAAACTTCTTCCTACTCTTTACTTCCTCAGCACACGTGCACCCTAAATAGGAAACACTTAATACTATAAAACACGTCAAACAGTTTACATACTCGGACCAGTCAAAACTTGTTTGAACAACAGATAAGCAAACTGGCAACCTTTCTCCACTTTATTCAAGAATTTTCAATGCCGATAGTGTAAATGCCAGTTTTCAAGAAACACATTAAGAACATTAGCTGTCATCTAATAGCATTACAGAATTGGCTATGAACAACGGAGTGAACCGACCACGCTTCAAATAGTAAATTTACTTACAATTTAAATAAATAGGAATGTTGAAGTGTTAAAAAAACCAGTCCACAATAATTCAAGTTTAACAATTATTATCATTCACCAAATGACTGCATCGTGTACGTGAAAAATTCCAGGAAAACAATGCAATGTATTGCAACAGTGAGTAAATTTGCAAAAATTGCAGTATTCTCCTTTGATTAAATATTTCCTAATTATATTTCATAATTTACTAGTCGGTTACAGATCCATTAAATGTAACAAGATAATAAAGTATGCAAGCAGACAGTGTATCACGTCACATGAAGGAAAAATTTTAAATGCTAATTTCTTGTAGAATTGACAATTTTTATAGAGGGCAAAGGGATTTTTAGGAAAAACTCTCGCTAATAAAAAATCTTGAGCAATTTAGGGGAGGTTGATTGACAAATAAAGACACTTAAGGGCTGCCGCTATTTGATAGAGTATTCTTTAGCAGTTAGCAGCGTCATGTGGCGTGAAACACTGTCCAGCGTTGAGTGGCGTGGTGCTATTGGTTCCTGATGCTGAGTGCCATGGCCATCTTCAGGTCTTGGTCCTCCTCTTCCCGGCGCTGCCTTCGCTCCTCCTCCAGTCTGCGGCCCTCGGCGGCCGCCCACGCCAGCTGCTGCTCCTCTGAGGGGAAGAGGCTGGGGGAGGTGGGGGCCGCCGGAGTGGTCGGCAAGGGTAAGTTCTTGTTCTTCTTATGCCTTCCCAAGTTGCCCAGCGTCTGAGTGATGGATTTCCCCAGCGGTTTGGGTGACTTTTCTTTTTTAGCTTCTTTGGCGGACTTGGCGGGTTTGGTCTTCCCCGTTGTCCAGGTGTTGAATTGGCTGGAGGACTTTGAGGTGACGGAGGTGTTGGAAGTGTTGGAGGTGTCCGCCCAACCATCGGTGGTGGCCCAGTTTTCCTCGCTATCGGCCCAGCCTCCCCCTCCCCCTCCCCCTGCTCCCCATGATGCGAAATTACTACTATTATTATTGTTGTTTTGGGCGATGGGTACTGACATACGCCCGCTTTTACTGAAAGGATCATTTGTCGGCAGGGGAACGGATTGTCGGCCGCCAAACGCGTCATTGTTATTCTTTTCAAACGTTCGCGACGTGGCAAAGAAGTCGTCCGTCTCAAATGCGGCGAAGCTAGAATTCTTATTGACATCTGCAATCTTAATGACAGGCGGGGGGCTGAATGCGGCAAAAGAGTCAGGTTCCCGGGGAAGGTGAGCGGGGGCCTTGGGCGGGCCCGCGGAGTCGGGTGCATCAGCGAAGGGGTCAGCGAGGTTGAAGGGGTCCTCGTAGCGGTAGTCTCTGAAAGGGTCCTCGGTGAAGTCCATCCTTTTGAGCTTGGTGTGGGTGGTCTGAGAGGGGCTGGCGGTGAAGGCCAACGACGAACTTTTGCTGGGAAGCTGAACACACAAGGGCATTGTTTTATTGGAGAATGAATTTATTTGCGCTGTTTGTTAGTGTGCGGCGATGCTGCTTTACCCGGGGTCGGCGGGCGTCGGGCGGCTCCCGATGGCCCGAGCCGGCCCGGGCCGCTATTCTCTCCCCTCCCCCTTAAAGCTGCAAGAGATAAACACAACAAATAGTGTTAGGTTAGGTTCATATGTTTCTAGTTTCCACATCATTTGTATATGAAGACGTGAACAGCTTGAGTAATTTTTTTTTAAAGGAACAAAAACAATAAGTTAACAGAAATTTAAAGAAGTGAATAATTCAAAACACTTGTGTTGCAATAATTAGTAATATGCCAGTGTAAGGTAAAACTTAATATTTGATTTTTACAAAAAAGAAAACACAAGAATATACAATAACGTCATTGATTAACTACATATGTATATTTAACTTTTGGGTTGATGCATTAGTTTGAAGTGTTTTAATTTAATTTATAATAAATATTCATTTTCTATTGCAATATTTTTGGAAATTTTATGAAGACTTGGTTGGTTGGAGGTTATTGATGGATAGCGAGAAAAAAAGATGAAAAATAAAGCAAAATCAGTTGAACGACCTCTCTGCAGAACTCTTGGAATTGCCAACTATAACAGACAAAGGCAACTTAGATTCTCCCCAGTTAATCTTACTAATAAACATATTTTAAATTTTACACAACTGATAAATAACAATTTACGATACTTAATGGTTGTTTATGAGTTGTGTAAAATTATAACAATGTTGGTTTTTTCATACTCGACTCTTCAATCTTCGATCTTTAGCCAAGTATGTAATAAAAACTTCAATACCGTGGCTTTAAAAAAAAAACACATTTTTATATATGAATATCGCACAGGACCCAACTGCTCCCAACAGTCTGGAGCCATCGAGACTATGGCATCACCAACTGGGGTATGTTGCGAGGCTGAAGATATGGGTAAGGGAAGGAGATGGTGAAGAGGAAAGTGGGGAGCCAGTACCTGGCTACCAAACACGGCTAAAGCCATTCCAAATGATGTTTTTTTACCGGGGTGATACATACCGCAAATATACTATGCATATATTATCTTAAATGAATTATTTGTGAAACAAATGAATTAAATTAAATTTAACGCGCGCTGGGATGAATCTGCGACCTCCTGATTCATAGTCGAGAGCCTTACCCCTCTACCACGGAGGCTATCAAATCATTAAAATAACATTGAGATGAAAAGGTGTTTCCAAAATGAAATTGCTTTGAAAACCAAAATCACTTCAAACTAATACATAAACCCATTATATTCCTAAGGATAATGACGCTGCAATATCTACGGCATACTAATTATGCGTTCTTACAAAGCAGAGGTGAAGCAAACTAGAAACATAATGAACTAAGTAATTTAGCAAGAGAGTACTTGCGGGTTTGCAGTGAAGTCAACAGCCATTCAACTCCTATACATCGAAAATAAATAATAACAAAATCATAGAGGAGGGGAGAGGTTCAAATCATAAATATCTACCTGAAAATAAATAAAAAGAAATTAAAGCAAAAATTAAATCAACAAATAGCATGCAATCTTAACAATTAAAAGTGAAATACCTTAAGATAGTTGACTACAGAAGAAATGAAGCTGGCAGTAAATTTTTAAAAATGTGGCCACCAGCGTTAAAGTAGTCTAACCCAAAGTTTGTATAATGCGAAAAAACAGTGTTTATGGTGGCAACTTTTTTCCCCGTGTAATGGAGAGTTTTTGATTTGTCTTTTTATATTACATTATGTAACAAATAGTTGTAGATAAGATCAATAACCCGATTTCACAAAAAGTGAGGGTGAGACCAATCTTCCAATACCAACTACATATTGTGAATTGGCAACTTTTTTGAAAAAATAAGATTTTTGCAAATAGGTGTATAATAGATGAGGTCGATAACCGATTCCACAAAAAGTGAGGGTTAGACTAGCTTGCGCTAGTGCGATTGATACCAACTACAAATAGTTAACCCTAGCATTTCTATGAAAATCAGTTGCAATCACAATCCGTTGAGAAGTGAAATATTTAGGAATAATCTTGAATTTGAATGCTGAATGCAAAAAGTACAGAATTGGAAAAATTATCTTCAAACAAAATTAAATCACCAATCTATTTGTGCGTAAACCTTTTCAACACATTCCCGGTGCATTTATGATGTAAATGCGGTGCTCTTTGTGACAATTAAGGCATCATTTCAACCATTAACTCGTTGAATGCCGTTCGTGCACCGGTGTGTTTGAGATTTTACACGCGATTTTGACCCTTATGTATAAAGAAAGTGTATGAAGAACACGGTCAGAATCGCTTGCTCTATTATCGCCCTTTACCATAGAGAAAACCGCAATGCGCCTGGTCACTCCAAATAATTTATATTAATAATTTACCGGAGCGCGGGAAAGTTCTTGCGCATGCGCGGGAAAAATTCCTTTATCTACGATTTTGACCTTTCTATGTACAAAATTTCTCAAGGACACTGTCAGAATCGTTGGACACGAAATGTCATTGGGTGTCATGGATGCCGCTTTTTGCGAACGCTAATTGGTGGTGCTTTTTGCTGGCCTACCCCGGCAAACCACCGGTTAATCATGACTAAAGCCATTTCAAACACCTTTGAAGAATCATTGAATTCCGAGTCTTTCATATGTGATCATTTTGATATATCGTCATGTACGCGAGTTCCACGTAAGGGGTTAGCCGTCCATGGATCACATATGCGACAGCCGTGTATATAAGTTTAATTACATGAAACATTTTGTGCAGAACGATATGAAAAATAAGGCAGATAAAATGATTCAAATATGTAATATTTAATTTAGCAAAACTAAGACTAGCATAGGACAGATGGTGTACTCTGTTTTCAAATCTGTGCAGTGTCTGTTAAATATATGTAATCATTTTGTGGTAATCGGTGTAACGCCGAAGAAAAACATAAAATAGAAGTAATGTCATGCATACCTAGAGTTACTTGCACCGCTAGCATGAACACAAATCAGAGATTACAAGTAAACAAGTAACCGCTAAATAGAAATGTTAGTAACGTCGGCCTTTGTGGAACATTGCAGATATCAGATAGGTAATCATATTGCCGCTGCAAATTCATCACCGAATTAATCATCAGAAAGTGACATGGCGGTATTGGTTTCACATTGGAGTTTAATTATGTTTTGTCCAAATAAAGACATAGTTCTACGGCGTTAACAGCATTTTAAAGGATTTTCTCTGGCATTCGGTTGGTTAGTCCGTGATACTAACTGACTCTGTGACAAATCAAACTTCTTTATTGTTCAAAATACGTACTACTGGCTTCATATACAATAAAATTCTATTAAGAAGGGACTGGAAAAAAAAACTTCTGTAGTAGTAAAATCTTATATGTGGGATAAATTGGGCCATTCTGTTTTCAAGGGACTGCAAAACCCAAACTTCTTAACCACTGGAGCGATTTTTGCCATATATTCCCGCCATTTTAAATGTCTCCGATTGCTTTTTGGATAAAAAAGGCAATTATCTCCTTGATTCGGCAAATATTTAAAAAAAATATATTTGTATATCCCACGTTTGTTATTTTGGACTTAAAACGAAGCTATTGAAGTGCTTTATCTATTTTTACCATAGATGTCGCAAATCCGAGCTTCGTAGACTATTTTATAACGATGTTAAAAATAAATTTTTTAAATATTTTTTTCACGCAGAATTTCTGATCAGCATTTTCCATAGATATGCACCTTTCATTATCAAGTATACCACAGACAATATACAGAAATTGTATTTTTTTTTATAAATCCAACAAACAGTAAAATACAGGTTAATTCATTGGCTGTACATCACTATAAGTTTTTATGTCTCCATATTAAAATTTGAAGGCATGATTTTTTCAATGTTGGTGAAAACTTTAAAAATGATCTTCTGAAAATGTCGAGCAAACGGAGAAAAAAGTTTTAAAATGCGCTGTCGCTCCAGTGGTTAAGGATGAAAACTTGAGGATTTCACTGTATTTTTTTACATTTCGACCCCATAGAACAATAAGGTTCCATTTGATACGGCAGCATCATCCAATAGTGGGTTCTAGAGAGTGCTACTTTAGAGTTCATTATCACATGACATTGCCGAGTCAGAGGGGCATGATTTACTAACATAATTGAATCGTAGGAACTCCACAATGAAGGAAGTTTAAAATATTATGGAGTAAGTTACTAATCACAGATTAAGTTAGTATCACGGATTAACCCAGTTTTATCCTATCAACAGTAATTAAGTAATAAATTTAGATAAAAAAAAATTCACTACCGGTTTAACATAAAAGACTACATATTTATAATGCCTCTAGGTATGGATTTCACAGAGAGAAATTTGCCCAAACAATATAATACGCTTATGTCATTATTTAAATTCCTCGCTTTGATTACCAAATACTTCAAGTTCCACAAAGGTTAAGAAATCTTAAGCCAAATAAATGCAGAACTATCCTACCTACGCTTGAGCAAATTTTATGGAGGAGCCATAATGTTCAAAATTGACTTTTAATTATTTGGTAGGTAATTCAAAACAAATGGATCAATAAAACTGAAGATTTTTGGAGAATTCTGCTTTCACATGAAGGCTTTTGATCCGAGATAAGTTAAGTTTAAAAAGGCACATATTTATAATTATAAATTCATTTATAGGAAACAAAGAATCTATATCAACCTTTTAAAAGAGTCATATTATTAAAACCTATACAAAATTATAGACACAAACCTGCTTCAGAAAATGCAAGACTTTAATTAATTAAAAAATAAACACAGGAAAGAAATAAATAATATTCATACATACAACAGTTTCTTCTAAAGATTCTCTTACAAACTGATAAGTTGCGAGAAGGGGAGATAATAAAAAAACATTTTTACTCTATTTAAACGGTAAATTAATTACTTAATACTAAAATAAATTATAGAATTATCTTTGCCAATATCGAAACAGCACAGATTCAAACAGAAACATATTTAAATATTCAATCAAAATATTATATTATTCCGTGCAAAATACAGACACTGACAATGATAACAAATAATAATCATTAAATATTTATTCAGCCCTCTGGAGTCAAACAAACACATTAAATATTTTAATTTTAAACATAATATATACTAGTCCCAGGAAGAGAACGTATACACGTAATCGATGATCGTCCTAAAAGCCTTTCATAAAAATCTCCCTTCTCTCAAGTCTTGTATGAAAACTAAAAAGACAGAAGGTACTAGAATGTCAAATGTCTAATCATTTTCCTAAAGACTGGTCAGTGGTTGAGTGGGCATAGCGCTTGGGTCCCACCCGAGCGTCGCCTGTTCGATTCCTCGGCTGGCTAAGTCCTCCATCACAACACAAGCAACATTTTCGGCTTTCTGTGGTGGTAGTAGGAGATTTTCAAATATTGTTGGGTTATTCGTAACCTGGGAATGTTTGTCTTTCTTTTTTTAAAATATAAAAAATTAAAAATATAAATATATAAAAATTTCGCAAATGTATGTTTTTTTCGAAATTTGGAACTATTTCATGGTATTGCCGGTTATAAAAACAAACAAAAAGGCTTTATTTCATGAAACACACACTATTGTAATAAACATTAATTAGGTAATTATTATTATTAATAATTTTATCATAAAAATAGTGTGATATTATCGTTATAAAGTACAAAAGTTCCTATCCGGGATGACGTATTTTAAGGCTCGCTTTACACTCTTAAGTTTTTTCCCGTAAATCGCTCAGTTAAGCGATTTATGTCCAAATTACCTATGTAAACGACACCAAAAGTCACTTAACGTAATTTATAGCAAGTTACAGAAGTTGTTAAGAACGTCCAGCCTTCTCACGGCTTATTAAATCAGTTTGATAAGTTGAGAGACTTGCCGCAAGAAATGGTACCAAAATGCGCCGTTTGCGAGATGTCAAAAATTAAAAGACACATTGTTTTCGTAGGATGTTTTTCCTCTAGAGCTAGTATTTATTTACACTTATTTAAGCTTTCTGAAAATGAGCATCCTTCCATTCAATTATCGGTCCAATCCTTTCTATTTTCAATATTTCTATTTTTAACATTACATATTTGAATTTGAAGTCGATTGCTGTCAGGAAGCTGTCATTCGGATAAAATAAAAGAACTCCATTAATTTCCGCCTTTGACGGCACAAAAGTGCATAGATAAATGTTTAATTAAACCCAAATTCTATTTCAACACTTTATTTGGGCCTTTTCGTCTTTATTGACAAAATTGCGTAAATTTGATAGTAACAGATCGTTGTTGACAGGAAGCCATCTTAATGCAAATAAAATTACAGATGTAAACAGTCGCAAGAGCATTAATTACCACAAGTCGGATGCATATGTAAACGCTCCTTTGAGTAACTTGTCAAAAACTTATGTTAAGTCGTAAATTTTACTTTTGAGTGTAAAGCTAGCCTTAGATTTGTAACACTCTGAATTCAAACATCGCGTAATGTAATGGTAAGGTGACCACCCAATTTTGAATACTGAAATTTTTAGAACACTTGAAAAAAACTAAATACACCCACTTTTTGTTTCTTTTTGTGAAAATATTATTAAACAAATTTTTTATTTACTATATTTAACCTTTTCCACGCGATCGTAACAACAGTTGATACGGCAAAAGCCATGCCTCACACGCGCCCGTATCAGCCCTTGTTACGCTAACTTCGACTGCCGATATAAAAGCGCTACTATGTCACAGTATTTTTTCCCGCTCGCTAGGATATTCGTGTAACTATCACGATGCTGACATATTCAGGCATATTTCGAAAGAAATTTTTTTTTTCGTAAAAAACATCTATAATCAAGTGAATGTGTCCTCGTGCCTCGTGGTACTTGAAATATGACATATACATACCGCGTATGGGTATTGAAAAAACGGAGTAGATCAACGCGGGTAAAAAGTTAATAATTTAATAAATTGCTCATAAAAAAAAAAAATTCTTGCACTAACTAGCGTCACCCATCAATATTATTAGAAGCAAGTTACTATGTAAGTTCCTTTCGAATGCTCCATGAAAACGTGGATTCGACCTCTGCCTGGTTTTATTTTACAAACAATATTTTAGAACATTTTCTGCAGAAAAAAAACATTTGATTTTTTTGGTAAAACTTAAAAAAACATTTAAATTTTCTTTGACCCCAGGTGCATATATTTTAAGCCTCATGCAAATGGCTTAAAGATTTAACATTTTAAATCTAAGAGAAAAACTAATATAATTATTAAATCATCTTTTTCATTCATAACTAATTTAACTCATATTGTAACAATTTTATTGATTGTTGTTTACCTATTGTAAAACAGTTTTCAACTTTGTGGAAATGGGTAAAACCACCAAAGTGATAAATCGATAGAAGCGTGTTGTGGACGTGTCCATGCGCTCAAAGTAAGCTTAATTTTTCCTTACGTGGCATGAAATTGATCGCACATATTTAAAATATTGAAATTGTTTGGGGCCTCGGAGTCGAAACATCTTTTGTAAACTGGTGACATCAGTTTTCTTTCAAGTCAATATAGATCACACTTCTATCCATTATTCTCTTCAGAGTATTTACACATTAAAAATTTCTGTATATGTATATATACAGTGAAACTCTATTATAAAGTTTTCCAAGAAACCAGAAAAAAATTCTTATATGAGATAAAATAGGTCGAGTAGAGTCTCTGATATTTTGCAATGTATTTCTATTAAGTGAACTGCAAAGTATTTCTATTAAGTAAACTGCAAAGTATTTCTATTAAGTAAACTGCAATGTATTTCTATTAAGTGAACGCAAAAATTGCACGGGAAATATTTTCACATTACATTTGAATCCAGATAAATTTGCTGTTTTTGAAAGCAGATAAAAGACCCTTTCAGTTAGTTTTAAAAATTGACATATGTAATTGAAAATATTAAAATTTTAACTTCGCTTACCAATGGTTTTTATTGGGTAAACTGCAATTACCACTATACAAAAATAAATAATTTTTTTTTTTAATAAGACTAAGGTTATTAAAAGCTATTGTCACTATTTTTTAATTTTTATATAAAATCTTTTTGAAATCTAACCATCTATGGTAAATTTTTGTATGCAAACTGAAAGCGCGGTGTTCTTTCTTTCTAACACTGTTTAATTCATGTATCTCACCCTGATCCAAGATGAGGTGGTACAATATTTATGACTCGGTATCAGGGTGGGAGATATGTCTATAGACTCTATGGGTGTTTGATGTGTGAGAGAAATATCTCTCAAAATCGCTCTAGGGATGAAGCATGAAAACTTCTTCCTTGGGAAACTTATAAGTGAGTTTCACTGTAACGGTGTAAGGCAGTGTTATTTAGTAATCAGAGCGGAGGTAGCCTTACCTTATTGTTGAAGGCGCCAAAGTCAGCGCTGAAGCCCTGGCCTTGGGAGGGGGGTGGCGCGGGGCGAGGGGGGGCGGGGCGCGGGGGAGGCTGCTTGTGCTTTTTGGGGGGCAGGGAGGGGGTGGGCGAGGGGCCATCCCGCGTCGGGGCGTGTAGGATGGCGAAGGGATCGCAGCCAAAGGGGTCGGCACCCTGATAACCAAAGAATGGGAGGTTAATATTACAATGAGCACAGGGGGTTAACATGACAGGTTCCATGACCAAACAAAACAATGAAGAAAAATGAAGGAAAAAAAATGTACGTAATCTAATATAAACTTTTATTTTATCGAGTTCTGTTTTATCCAGTTAACAATGGGAACCTTAATGATGAAAAATAGGGGTTCAATATGCACTTGAGGTGATTTTCACAAAAATTATTCAATTAGTAATAAATTTTATGTTCATCGAATCAAAAAAACACACAACTTTCTTATTATAATAGGATATCACAAATCAAAAAAGGTTGAGAACTTGTGCTTTAGGTGATAAATTCTTTTGCTCTTATTTGCATGTCAAAAAAGAGGCATTTTTGTTGGGTTGATAAAACTTTAAAATCAACAAAACAATTATTATGTTGTTGTGACTGGTACATGTGCAGTTCCGGGCTGCAGACTGTTGGGTGAAGATTGCACTGATGATGACTAACTTCTAAGAGGGCACCAGAAGAAGAAGAAGGTAAACAAGATGTTTTTTGGTGTACTCACATCGTCAGCTTTTTTATTGTCTTGGCCACTAAATGCATCTCCACCGAACGGGTCCGGAGTAGAACTTCCAAAATTATTACTGGCAAAGGGGTCCGATGCGAAACCATCCTGGAAAAATACATACAGTTCTTCATAATGTAGAGCCATAATCAAATTAACACAGCCCAACAGTTAAACCAAACCAAAGTTTTGTGCGATATCCATGTTGTTTTTTTACATCACATTAAACATATTGTTTATTAATTGATTTTGTGTTTAATTCGTAGAACTCCATTTTAATTATAAAAAATTTAATTAAATTTGATAATGTTATTATCGAGTTCTGCAAGTATTTTAACCCCTCGATAACGTAAGCAGATATATGCGTTAAAAATACGACAGCAGTCAAGTACAATAAGCGTGTTTACACGTCAGCGCGTGTGTCTCCATAGAAACCGTTATAACTCCGTTATTGTTTTAGTTACATCCGTAAAATAAAAAGTGAAAGGTCGATAGTGAATCATGCTGCAAATCTCTATTCAAGTTGTCCATAGAAATACCTAAAAAGAACATTCTGTCAGACGCGCAGTCTGACACATAATTTATCCCGCCAAATTTCCTACGGGCAGGTCGCCCGCTCCCGACATTGTTAATTTTTATTACACATTTTTATATGAAATGATTGAATAGTGAGGTGACAAAAATGTTTATTACACATTTATACAATAGAATAAGTATTGTTGTTTACATAATCTGTGATTTTAGTACCGTTTTTACATAAATACATCACGTGAGTCATTTTTACATTTTTTTAATGTTTGCATTCTAAATTTTAATAT
The DNA here is from genome assembly GCA_917880885.1 of Limnephilus marmoratus. Taxonomy (NCBI): domain Eukaryota; kingdom Metazoa; phylum Arthropoda; class Insecta; order Trichoptera; family Limnephilidae; genus Limnephilus; species Limnephilus marmoratus. The sequence continues at coordinate 25,738,708 of OU862924.1, read as the reverse complement.
TTACAAATATTAATATTTATTTATAATATAATAATTCGAAAGCTTATTTTGTAACCTGTCTAAAACAGTTATTACTATTCGGCTACGTTCAGAAATGTTTCATTTATAGAGCATTAATTGTGAAGCGGTAATAACACAAAGTTTTCGTAAAATGTCATTTCGTTTAAGACATTTAAAGTGCAAATTGGCGATTTTCTGAGGGGTTAATATGTATTTTTGTTACAGTTGTTTCAGTTTTATAATGTTTCATTCAAATAAAGTTGGTTATTTGCAGGTGGAAAAATATATAAGGTCATAAGCAGTAATTGTTGAATGAAACACTAGTATATATTGAACTATTCAGCAGGTAGGAGATAAGCCGAAGTAGCTCAGTGGTTAAAGAGCAGTTGACAGGATATCAGAAGGACGCGGGTTCGAGTCCCGTCGGCGGCATGTATCTTTTCTCGGGAGATTTTTTTCAATGTAGATGAGTGTTTCAGGCTAATAATTATTACTTATCAGGCGCGGCTCGTCCTAAAGTGCACTCGTGCACCGAACCGCCAACAAAATTAAACAACATTTACAGCTCATCGTATTACATAATATTTTTAATTATAAAATTGCGCAGATTATTTTAAATTTAAAAAAAAAAATGAATTCCTATCTAAAAATACATGAATTTGGTAGAGAATAATAAATTATCGTGACCCAAAGCATTGCTTCCCGCGCGCAAGTTACTCGTATATCGCCTAGGAACCGAGATAGGTACATACCGTTCTACGCGTTTCAGCAAAGCGCACGTTTGAGAATTATCATTTGTATGAAGCCCCCAGCAACATCTCCAGCCCGTCAAAATACAAAATTGTAGCGAAAAAATGGTGACTGCCGTGCGCTGCGCGGTTGACGGAAATGCCCGAGGAATTCCGAAGTGAATCGTTCCAGCGGAATGACCATTCGTAGTAGGGTTTGAATAGGATAGTAATTATATTTTTCTCTTGTAAAATGTAACGATGAGTCAACGGGTCAGCGGGTGCGATATTATCTTGATGGATAGGGAACCGATTTGACATTGTCATTATTAGTTTTTGGGACCTTTTGTTTGTGCATTTTTGTCACATATGTATTGCAAAATTCACTCAGTAAGGGGGTTTACTATCGCGCGGGGGGCGCGCCAAAAAGAAACGTTTACTGCGTGTTGTTATTGTGTTATTATTCGATAGATATCGCTGATTTAAATTTCCTTGCCTTTTTAAAATTAAAAGTTATATAATAATAAATATAGACTATATTAAGAATATATGAACCATGAAAATAAAAGCAGAATTATAGCCTATGGCCCGCCAAAACTACATTTAATTATCAACCAAGATAGTAAATCCGCAAAGAAAATTTTTACATAAAATTATAGTAATAATAAATGGATAATTTGTATAGCGCCGTTTTTTTTTTGTGAATAATCGCCTCAAGGGCACTGTACGAGTTATGAGTTACTAGGCTCTGTCTAATTTTATTTTTTATTTATTTACCTACTTTTGTTTTAATTTTTGATGAATTACTTGGTGAACCACCAAAAAGTGAAGGCACCGGCCGCGCCTGTTACTTATAATAATTATTACAAACTAAAATACTTGCAGAACTCGATAATAACATTATCAAATTAAATTTTAATTAAATTTTTAAAAATTAAACATATTGGTTTCAGTTGTTGGTGCATGGGCAATGCTTAGGCTCAATTTGTGGGTATGAATACAGCCGCCTCGGGAACCATTTATTGGATAACCAACACCTCTGCCATAGGTCACCCTCAGTGGTTCGTTAAGTTTGGTGACATAGCAGGGTTGCCCGGGTTCATGGGGTGAGGTTTATCCGAGTCTTGGCGGCGAATCGAGCCCACCAGCTGTAAGGCAGGCCGAATCAAGAGAGAATGGTTGGGGGTCCCTTTGACTTCTCCAGCCATACTCTCAGAATATCGCTTTGCACCGCAGTGGGAGGGATTGATTCATACGTCCGTCACTCCTGGATACACTGACCCCCAGATTCCTACCCACCCCTCATACCCTTTTCCTTCCCAGACCTTCCTCTCCTTTCTTTCCTAAAAGGACCCTCCATACAGCATACCAAAGATGACACAGGCCCCGAGGGGAATTATTTTCCTCAGGACCTCCTGTGTGGAGAAAAATGTTAAAAAAATAAAATGTTAAATATTCCTGCGTACCTTAATGAGTAATATTTGAATTTTTACCATTTTTTAAATTTTTGAATGAATGAACTTTTAATTTTCAAACTTGGAACTGATTATAAGTATATTATCAGTTCCAAGTGTGAAAATTAAAACTTTATCGCTTGTCATATATCATATGACGCAGGTATTATAAAAGTAATATAAGGCATGTATCGAAATCATTTAATTAATTAATAATTATTGAACCAAATGTCTATTTTTTTTGTTCAAAGTCTTGACAGATATGTTACTGGGACAATGCCCGTAGTTTCACTGAACTAGGACCAGCCAGGCGATTCTATATCTTTTGTGGGATCGTGATCTCCTGTCAGATTTCTGTGATTTTTACATTTTTACTGTCACATATTTTAGTTTAGATCGTTTTAAACACGAATTCCTGCAAGTATGCATGATTATTTATTCATTTAATGTATGTTGTATATATAAAAAGCAAATAAATCACACAAATCTGACAGGAGGTCACGTCCGTTATCTCGATAATGATCCTTGAAAAGATATAGAATCGCTCGGCAGTGGACATACTATAGCGGGCTGTTCTTACAGTTATTTAATTCATACACACATATTCATAGACAATGTTACATCGACTTGTTCGTTGCCACCGATCGGGATCTTTCAGATTTAGTTTATGTCCTCAAGATTTAGTGGCAGGGAACCTGTTACCAAACTTACATTAGCTTTGTTGGTAGGGAAGGCAGCGGCGAATGGATCATTTGAGGCAGTTTTGCTGCTGAAGGGATCATCTTTGAAAGGATCGTCTTTGAAGCCATTCTTTCCCGTTCCGTTCATATTGCCAAAGCCGTCTCCCACCGGTGATTTGCCATCCTGAAACAATAAGAGATATAAATGTATTTTACTTTTAAAAGTAGGTAGGTACTTATCGTACAGAGCCTACCCAGATAGTAAGAGATAGGAAATCTACATTCAGTACATAATTGAACACAATTTATCTTGTAAACATTCTATTTTTAAAATGGGAATGTCAATCTTTTGACAATATATTTGCATGCAATAAACTGATTTAGCTTTTATTATTCAATTGCGGGCTTCTTTATATGTGAGTTTCTTTCAGTGTGCAATAATAGGCCACTTGCATGGATTTCATAACGACTTGGAAAAAATCACGTGGACAGATTGTTTTACTAAGATTACGAAAATGTTAGTAAATTTTTTTAGAAATATACAGTTTTTTTTTATTTTTAAATAAATAAATCCATTATTTGGGCTCGTGACGTCACTACATGAAAATGTCCTGTCTCCGAAAATGTTCCTATTAATTTTGTAAAATTCCACACTGATTTATTTTTTTTATATGGCATCACTTTGATTTCAGGTGAATTTTTTAATTCGTTCACTAGATTTATTGTTTGTTGAAGAGAACCCCGTACATTTTAGATGTCAGTACGTGTTTTAGAGGTATAATGGTTATGGTGCTGATTTTAACAAAATCAAATTTTATGATATTCTTATTATTATTATAATTTACAAGTACAAGTAAATTACATTGGATTCAGTAATATAGACGTTGTACATTATAATGATTTATAATCAATAAGATGGATCAAGGAAAAAAATATTTATGAAATGTACTACTTTTGGTATGCCTCGTTATTCTCCTGTGCCATTCGTCTGGAAAATGTTCTTTTTTTTTAAAAATGATTTTCGGCTATGTAATTATCGTTTTTTCACACCTATTAAATTATGTCCTGTCTTTCCGGTTTATAAAAAATGGTCTGATTTTTCGGATTGAAATTTTCAAAAACCCCCAGAGTTTCAAAAATATGATTAAAAAAAAAAAACAGAATGTCTTAGAATATTTGCCTAAACCGGAAAAAAAATTTAAAAAATGTGATGCAAGTGGCCTATTGGATTCCATAACATATTCTGTAACTGATCGACTGCTATATGCAATTTTAACCTTTATGCTTTGAGAACCGCTAAGAGGACAAAATCATAATCGCTTGCGCTAGTAACACTGTAGTTACTACTTTTTATTTCACGAATGTAGCCTGTCCGACTGGACAGAAAACATTTGAGGCGCTTAGCGGAAGAGTGGCCCAACCCACAAAAATTTGTAATCAGCAAAAACATCATTAATTTGTCATATATTTTTGTCATATCTATGAAGCCATTGGCCCAAGTTTAGTTCTCACTATTTCAAAGAACCTTTGAAATCAGTGAAAACTTAAATTGGCCCCTGTGGCTTCATAGATATGACAAAAATAAATAATAAGTTTTCGCTGATGTGGGTTTTGCCACTCTTCCGCTGGGTGCCTCATTTTATCTGGAAATGTCAAAATTAATTTTCGTTCAACGGTAAAATTAAAATACATTTGAATATATTGTGCACATTATTACGCAGCTACAATTAGAGAAATAGAAACAATGACCAAATTCAAACACAAAATACACACAAATAATTTTTTGAATTTTATCCTGATGAAGAAACCGTTGGTTTTAAAACATGTTGATGTACAAAGTACAGTAGAGCCTTGCTAATCCGAACCCCCGTTACTTCGGTGCACGCTGTAATCCGGACGGGAGCGTTCGGGTCACAACGTGTCAATATTCAATCATTTGCCGTCACTCGTTAATCAACTTTCAGTATTTTTTTTATTTCACATTAAGTGCCCAAATTTCTTACATGTTTGAATTTTTTATAAGTACATTTGTACGAACGTACATATTCTTGTCTAAATTGACTTTAAATTTTTACTTTAATAAATGAAACCCAAGTTAAAAATGTGTTTTATTTCTAATAAAATATTACATCTGGACGCCTCGATAATTCGGAACGGGTCTTGTTTTTCCCTAACTGGATTAGCGAGGCCCTACTGTAATTTGTTTTCACATAAACAAAATAAAGAACTGGATTGCTAAAATAGGCCGTCCCTCTGTTGCAAACCTCCGTAAAACATAATACACATAGATGTGAACATTAATTTACATCCTAACCTAAAATATATAATCTTGACAAAGTTAATTTTGTGAGACAATAACGTGTCAAGCAGTGGCGGTCTGTGAGTTTTCAGTCAGCTAGAGTGCTAAGATTGAAAATTACGACGTTATCGATGTTGTTGCTGCTGAAAATGATTTTTTTTTTTTCAAAATTCATGTATTTTGTAGGAAGATTTTCAGGATTCATTCAGTGTAGGGATGTGCCACATCCACATTTCAGTATGTCTTCTTACAAAAAGTGCAGTTAACATGCAGTAGTAGCGAAACTTAACCAAAACAAACTCAACCAATGAAGAAAATGCCTTGAAAAGTGAGGTTATAATCAAAGCGGCCAATGAGCGCTGACCTAGCGTCATTTTCGTTTTATAACTCAACCAATAGGAGCCTTGATAGGAGTTTGATGCTTCGCAGGTGCTGTAGTCATTTCCGGGGCTATAGAAATTTCACTTCAAAAATAAAATTCATTTTCAGCTACTACAACCTCAATAAGGTCGAATTTTTCAATCTTAGAACTCTGGCTCACTGAAAACTCACGGACCGCCACTGGAGTCTAGGTGTATTGTTTTGTCATTAGTTACAATAAGAGTATTGATTGTAAATGATTGCCTTAATAATAAAAGTATCTACAAGTTTAATGCGTGAAGATGCTGTTGGAATTGGTATAATAGATGTGTTGTTTACCTCCTCTCCCTGCACGAGGCGCTGTAGGTCGTGTAGCGAGGGCGGGGGCTGCAGCTGCAGGTGCAAGGGTGCGGGCGCAGGGCCCCCGGCCAGCGCAGCCTCCAGGGCCTGCACCGCCTCCTCGCCCCGCCGCTCCTGCTCCTCCAGGTGGCTCAGTTTCACGTTCACCTGGAACCAAATAACAAACGTGGTAAGCGGGAGGCAACTCTTTGTATAATGGTAAGTGGCGCCATCTACAGTTTAATGTACAAAGCAAAGGCATCTTGTTCATTTCTGTACGACTCAAGCCTGCCAGTTGTTAGGGTGAGGAAAATTATGAAAAAGTGGGTACCCCGGTGGCAGAAAGATACAGACAGACCGAGGAAAAGGTGGATAGTAACTGCATGGAAGAGAATTGGAGCAGGACAAGAAAGACAAGGGACCGGAGGTGAATGGCGGGGAACTGGCTACAGTGTTGATTTTTTTTTTTTTAATACCGCACAAGAGTCGCAACTACTCCCAACCACCTGGAGCCAGTGAGACTATGGCATCCCCATTGAGGTATGTTATGAGATTGCAGGTAGTGGGAAGGGGAAGGAGATGGGAAAGTAATAGGCTATTGAGATCTAGTCTTAGCATTTCAACTCTGAATGGTGGTCTAACACCAGGGTGATGCTGAGAGTATCTTCCATTCTGGAACGTGCTGCAAGTGTACCTTTTGTTACTTGTAAATGATTAAATTGCGAAATAGCACAAATCAGTCAAATAAAATTTATTTGCGCATGCCAGGATTTGAGCCGGCGCCCTCCGGATCGCTAGTTAAGAGCCTTACGAAGGCTGTCAATTACTATGTACAATGATATTCAGTAATGTTTTATCTAAAAATAATATTTAATTTTGTTCATACAAAACATTGCAGAAAAATTATTATTTTAAGTTACTTATGACATGGATGCGTTATTTGAGCAAGGTTTACACAAAGACTGATCATGTGAATATGTTTAATTACATTTTTTTAAAATATTATTGTACGGCGAGAAGAGATGAAAAAAAGTTCCGCGTGTTGGTGATACATTTGAACACAGCCTAAAGGTTAACTACACCAAGACTGAAACGGTGCATTGGAATCTTTTAAGTAAGACGGTTAATATTGATTAGAATATTTTGGTTACCTGGCTAATAGCAAGAACGGATTTCTGCAGCTCCGAGTTAATGGTCTCCAGGCGCTGGTTGTGCTGTGTCAGCTCCTGCGTCAGCTGCTCCTCCTGTCTCCGCAGACCCTGTGCCGCCTCGCGCCGGGCTGCATTCTCCGAGTCTGCCGTGCTGACCACCACCTCCTGCGCCTGTGCCTGAGCTCGGAGCTTCTCTACCTAAAAAATGCGGTTACATTTAATATTTGTTCTTACATAATAAAGCACATGGTGCTCCAAAAAACTGAAGTGGATCTAAAAGCACATCACTTTACCTTGTTCTGAGGATATGAGGTTTCAAAATTTCCAAAGACTATTTCTCATAATCTATTTACCAATTTCTGCTTTTGAGCTTGAATCTTGTGTAAACTATATTATATAAAACATATTTTGAAGGAAAATATTTAAATAGGACGTATACTTCACTTTTTAGAACACACCTAAACATTCATTGCATAAAATTTTAACTACATTTCCTTAATGTCAATCCAAGATAGGACCACTGCTGACGATGCCAAACAGTTGCTTGTTAAAATCTGTGAAAAATTAGAGTAAAGGAAAACTACTGCCATCTATTGGAACTCGAAAGAAACTGAATCAAGCTAGCGGCTAAACATATAAGTTCTTTGCGGGAATTTCAAAATAAATTGGCAAATCATGATATCGGACATCATGTTATCCAATATTTCGGACAGTGTTACAGTGTCCATCATCATAATAGATGCAAAGACTCAAAAAGCATAAAGCACACCTAGGAGAAATTGTGGTCGAAAAATGGATAACTTTTATTTTTCTGCGATTGATAGTGGTCCAAAATAGACCACATTTCCTACCATTCGTAAAACATTTATTGTAATTATTTAAAACATTTCCTTGGTCAGCCATTTTAAAACAAAGCTATTGAAAAGCTTTATCTGAAATGACCATAGATGTCACAAAATCCAAACATCTTAGACTATTTTAGAACGATGTTAAAAATAAATTATTATAATATTTTTTTCCTGACGAATTTTTGATCCGCTGTTTACGGTTAAAATTAAGTCATTTTTCCATAGACATGCACCTTTCATTATCAAGTATACCACAGACAACAAACAGAAATTGAAAATATACTATGTTGACTCGAATAAGTACCCCTCACGACAGTTTTTAAAGTAAAAACATGCAGGATTCGCGCGGTTATAAACTTTACGAATTTTTATAATTTTTTTATAAATCCTACAAATATGATATAAACGGTAAAATACAGATTAATTTATTGGCTGTATAGCACTTTAATAAGTTTATATGTCTCCATGTTAAAATTCGAAGATGTGATTTTTTTAATGTTGGCGGAAAATTTTTAAAATGATCTTTGGGATATCTCAAGCAAACTAGGAAAATTTATTTATTTCGCGTGATCACTTCAGTGGTTATGGAGACAATTGACATCCACAAAAACCCTAATAACACATATTAATAAGGACGACGGGGCTAAGCTTAATAGTTCTTGCTATTCGGGTACTTGACGGTTACATCAAAACTAAACACTTTAAGCACACTTCTTCACAAACTACACATCTGCCCTGACGGTGGACACTGTTACGCTGTCCGAAACTTTGCCTAACGAAGGATGAAGTGCAACAAGGCATAACAACTTAAAAAATAACCCGGATAATATTTTTATAAAAATCTCAAATAATATTTACATGGGCACCCAAAATAAGGCATTCATGTAACTTGTACGTATACAGCATGACTGCTTCAAATGCCTTCTTAATTTTTTTCTGCAACCACTTTAAGATTTTAGCAATTTAAATTTTGATCGATTATTTATAAAAAAAACATTGTTTCAAAATAATTTTATCATGTTACGAAAACACACAACTTCAGGAAGCACGGGAATCCAAAAACATTGAATAACAACGATTCACACACTCCGAGGAAAACAAATAATACACAATACAAACAAAATGTGACCAACTCAATAAAAGGTGGTCCCCAATTAAGAGGTCGCCACCTTTTAAGTGGGTGTAAATCACCAGCAGTTTGTGCTATTATATCATTGTCAGTCAGACAACCTAACGCGTGTTGAATCGGCCATTTATAATACATTTCAACGTTTTCTTAAGTGTGGTATTCTGTATCACGCTAATGAGCTAAATACTGCGCTTATGTTAAGACACTCTTAAAATTAGTTACGATAACGCCAGAGACGACAGTGCGTTTACCATGTAATCCTCGTTAAGAAATGTTAGTCGCGGGAAAATTTGCAAATCGAAGGTCATCACGCACAAAAGATCAAAATAATAGAACAAGCAGATAGTCATTAATAACGGTAAGAGGAGTTTTTCAAATATTGTCAGGTTATTTGTAACACGGAAATGTATTGCTTTATTTAAAAAATATATCATTTACATGTAAATTAGTGATGACTATTATTTTTTAAAAATCGTAATTGATTAGGGTTTGTGGGTGTTTCATGTCAATAAACTAGTAGTTCTGTGAAAAGTAGACCTCGGGTCCAAAAAAGTATGAATATAAAAGTTTATAACTCTCCAAGTTAGATCTGTTTCTAACAAAATTTTCTCTGAAATTGTTAAATTTGTAAGTAGGTACTTAAATACCTACCAACTTAATTATAAACCATATAGAAACATTTTAATGAAAAATTGAAAAAACACAAATAAAAAAGTTGAAAAAAAAACCCGATGATTTCACATTTGAAAAAGAATCCTTACTGAACCCGAAAACCTTAATTTGAAAAAAAATTGTGTGAAATTAATGAAAGAACGACTCACCTGCGCTTGCAGATCATTTAGTCTTTTTTGAGCCTCTCCTCTTTGATTCTCCAGCTGCTTCAGTGTGGCCGCCAGGGTGTCCAGTTCACTCTGTGAAGGTTAACATTCAATTAAACAAAGACATTTGAAACAGACAATTTTCACGGCAAACAGGAAGATTAGAATACAATAATTATTGTTATTTAATGGTTTGCTAAACTAGTTTTATAATGTGTTAAATTCTTGAATAACCTTGTGAAATTATTATAGGCACATAAGTATTAGACAATTTGAAATCAATAGGCCATGTACATGTCGGCGGCCGATCGTAAAATCCGGCAGATCAGGATGCACCTAGCTACTTCGTGAAGTAAAATTTAGAATGCAAACATTAAAAAATTGTGAAAATGACTCACGTGATGTTTTTATGTGAAAACGGTACTAAAATCATAACACTTATAGTATTGTATAAATATGTAATAAAACAATTTTGTCACCTCCTTTTTTACTATTTCACAGAAAAATATTAAATAAAAATTTAACAAAGTCTAACGGCGCGTAGGCGATTTGGCAGGTGAAAACTTTTTCTACAAAATAAGTCTTTTTTATGTACTTCTATGGATAATTTTGAATAGAAATGTGAAGCTTGATTCAATATGAATCTTCTACTTTTTGTTTTAGGGTTGTCACTAGAACAAAAACTGAGTTATAATGATTTCTGAAACACAAGTGTCAGCGTGAAAACACGCTTATTGTACTTGACTGCTATTGTTATATTGTCATGTAAACACGCTTGTGGGTCGAAGTGGTTAAATAAGTGATTTGTTTTCATTTGATAATAACCGATTCTAAAATTTAATATTTATTATTTGATTGATTAATTTGTCTGTCACATTAAAAACTGTGAAACTGAATTTATTACAGAGAACTTCAATGTTAACACTACTATATATGTACATATTTTTTCAGTTTACAATGTTTTTTTCACCCCGAGTTATGATCTCTTGAAGTTTCTGTTGAAACCAAAAACTAATTACATTTTCTTCCTGTCAAATTAGGGAGTCAAGCATAACCTCACATTCAAAAGTACTACAATTGTTTAAATATCAGTATTACTCAGTGTTGCCATAATAATTCACAAATATTTTATTTCCATTATATTATCTCTACATTGTATTGTAAAGCCATACAATAATATTGCTTTTGCATTTGTATAAATAACAAAAGTGAAATTCCTAACAAACTCGAGTGATAATAATATGATAATAAATATGAATGGTGGACAACTGAAAAAGTCAGGTAAAGTAACTAATTAACCATCACGTCGTTTCCCCACAGGGGTAGGCAGAGAGGACGGACCGCCAAACACTCGGTCTTGGCACACACTATTTGCCTCATTCACATTCATACATCGTAATGACAAGTGATGAAAACAAAAAAAAGTAGGTATATGTTAGGTTATGTGCTAATTTTTTTTTCTTTCATCACTTTTAATGACTTTTCAAAGGAGTATTGAAATGTTACTTTGTTGTCATGGAACCATGATGGATGATGGCCCATAAAAAATAATGTGTAATATTTTTGATGATTTTTTGATGCCTCACAAAGAGAATATATGATATAAAATAATTGTTTGTGCTATTAAATCTCACCTGTAGAAGTTGTAGCCATTTAGATGTGGAATTAATAAGCATTGTCTCAACTAATTTGTCAAAAGTAATGTTTTAAAAGAATTACAATACATCTGCTTGTAAAAAAACACAGGCATACTTATGAATGAAGGTAGGTGCATGTGTTGTTTTGATAAGCACCAAGTGAAGATAACAGTACGGTAAATTCAACAGGACAGTATTGGACAAGGCTTTAGACAAGATAAAAAAGTAATAAAATATAGAGGTAGGGCATGCAGAGTTAATCCTACCAATACATGAATACCAAGTGAGTGTTAGGTCACTTGCACTGGCTTATAACCACTGGAACGCTTTTCGCCATAATATAGCGCCATTTAAAATTTCTCGGATTGGCTAGTTGCCAGTTTTAGGCAAATTTTCAATAGATACATTAAACATTTTTTGTAATATTTTCAAATTCGCCCGCGGTTCAATTTTGATGTCTTTTAGAAGGTGAAAGATACTACTTATATTCATATTCAACAGATGGCAGTGTGCTCTAGTTTTTTATGAATTATCTCATTTTTCAAATCGTAGTAAGTAGATTTGTTTAAAACGTATCAAAATGCCTCACTGTAAAATGCGGCTTTTTATCGTGTTTTAGTGGATTTTTCTAACATATTTGTATAACAGTGTAATAACAATTAAATTCGTAATGCATTCAACGTGCTTTAACGTGTTTCAAGCTTAAAAAATCAGTGAATATTTGAAAAACAAAATTTTTGTGGTTATGTTTACGTATTTTTTTGCCGATCGAACTATAATTTAAAATGCAGTATATTCAATAAATAAACCAATATTAACTATAAATAAACAAATAACCAATATTAATGGGTATTGTGGAATTAAGATAATTAATGCATTTTGAGGTGCTGCAGTTATTTTTGGTAAGTACCTTATAAATTCCATTTTAGTCCATTTTAAAGTGTCACCATTTCTCGACCACAATTTGTATCAAAAGTTTGTTCAAAAGGGAACATTAACCCGACATTTGCCGTTCGTGCACCGGTGTGTTTGAGATTTTACAAGCGATTTTGACCCTTATGTATAAAGAAAGTGTATGAAGAACACGGTCAGAATCGCTTGCTCTATTATCGCCCTTTACCATAGCGAAACCTGCAATGCGCCTAGTCGCTCCAAATAATTAATATTAATAATTTACCGGAGCGCGGGGATGTGCGCAGTATGATTTTGACCTTTCTATGTACAAAATTTCTCAAGGACAGTGTCAGAATCGCTGGACACGAAATGTCATTTCTGCCGCGTCATAATTTATGCGTCTTACTCGACTAAAACATCGAAAAACCCATCAATTTACGTAATTAACGCAAATAATGTTATTTTGGTAGATAGTTTATTGTGTTGTGAACGTGTTCCAGTCAATAAAATATACAATAGCTCAAAATTAATCCACAAAACATTCAATTCAAATTCAAGGTCGTGAAATTTCCATGTTGTTCCCCGGCATTCAACGAGTTAAACACTTCACAACTTATCAAAATTTAGTTTTGTTATATATGTATATTTGTAGATTGTGATAATCAATAGGACCATTTAAAAGAAACTTAATAGAAATATTTAATGTGAACCCAAAGTTGAACTTCCTATTAGAGTTTATAGGTAGAAAATCCTGAGAATATTTCTGTTAAAAATGTTCACGATTTTATAATATTTTTTTATAAATCCTAAGAATATGTGATAATCGAAAAAACATAGGTGAATTCATTGGCTATATAAAACTATAATCAGTTTGTACGTCTCCATATTAAAATTCGAAGGTATGATTTTTTTAAGGTGGGCGGAAAATATTCAAAACGGTCACCAAAAAATTTCATACAATCCAAGAAAAAAGTTTTCAGTGGTCATAGTTTCTGACGAAAGTTACAGTGTTTTTTTAAGGTATTGGCAGAGTTGACCTAAACAACATAAACTTAAGATTGTGTGTACTGCATGTATTCACTTCTGGTATGATGTCCTTGTCAAACGTCACGGATGTATTAAAAAAATCAAAACTAATTACCCAATCGAAAATAATACATAAGTAATAGAGTAATACAGAAAATTGAGTCAAAAAGTTTACATCCTCCTATTTTAATATTCTTGTTGGTTGGAAAGAGATGTCTATTATGTAATTTTAGTCATTATTCAGAACAGCATTATCGAAATAACCAATGACTAAATAAAATACCCTAAGAGAGGACTTGGCCAATAAAACATTCTGTCAAAATGATTATACAAAAATGGCAGATGAGATGGAACCGATGGAAAAGTAACCATGGAAACTGCCACCATTTTTATACAACATTTAAACAGAATGTTGGAAATGTATTAGGATCGGTATGCCAAGTCATTCTTTTAGGTATTTTATTTAGTCATTGGAAATAACTGTTTTGGTGCCGATCCATTCAACTATGGGCTCACAGCAAAAATTGTTTCCAACAGGCACTCAGTATATTTGTATATGGTTTATGGTGAAAATGTTTTATTTCTGCTTTGTGTTATTTGTTAATATGTATGTTGTAACAAATCCGGAATTTAAAATTGAGAAATTTTATGGAAAATTTGATTAGTAAAATGTATTTGTCTGATGTGTGGTGACGAGTCAAAACCAGCAAACGGAAAGAAAAACAGCAAAATACATCAACAATTTGGTACCTTAGTACATTTTACTAATAAAAATATATTGACTTATAGAAAAATTGCAATTTTTTTTTTAATGCATGACTTAACCCGTTGTTGGCCAGGCTTTTTCCAGAAAAACACCGAAATTTCACGATCTTCAATTGAATGTTTTGTTGATTAAATTTAACCTATCGTATATTTTATTGACTGAAACACATTCCTAGAACAATAAACTATTTACCAAAATAACATTACTTGCGTTATTTACGTAAATTGATAGGTTTTATGATGTTTTATTCGAGGTACACGCATGTCACGCATCGGCAATGTGACGCGGCCGCCAAAATGACAGTTCGAGATGCCCACAGATAAAAATTATTTTAAAATATTTTGTGGCTACAGGGTGAATGAAGTCTTTACCCATACCATAGGGAATGTTGACGCCAGCGATTCTGACACTTCCTTTACAGATTTTGTACATAGAAGGGTCCAAAATAGTAGAAACAACATTTTTTTTTTTCGCGCATGCGCAGAATTATTTTACATCGCGCGCTACGGAAAATTTAATATAAATTATTCGAAGTGACTTGTCTCATTGCTGGTTTCTCTATGGTAAAGTACGATAATAGAGCAAGCGTTTCTGACATTGTTCTTCATACACTTTCTTTATACATAAGGGTCAAAATCGCGTACAAAATTTGTTTTTTTGTGATTATCACCGGTGTACTATCGGCTAGCGATGGGTTAAAACTTATGAATGAATTGATTAAAATACGTAAAATGTGTGGTCTATTATTTGAAATATCTTATTACCTACATATTAATTTATTTGACTTTCAATGGCTCATTACAGCCAAATGAAATATTTAACCTTTCAGGCTAATTTGCTCAGTTATCGGAACAACTCATAAAAGTCTTATAAAAATCGTTGGGTCTTCCTTACTATCATGGTTAGAAATGTGATCTAAACAGTGTTATAAGTAAAATTTTAAAAATTTTAAGTAACCCCCGACACAAGAAAGAGTTGATGACCTTGAAACGCCTGAACAGATTTTCATGAATTGTAGCTAAGAACCACCTCGATAACGTCAGCTTTCAAACAAAAAAAACCACATCATAATCGGTCCATTGCTTTAGGAGCTACGATGCCACAGACAGACACACAGAAAGTCAAACTTATAACACCGCTCCTTGCGTCGGGGGTTAAAAAGAGCTTTATATTAAAGTCTAAAAGCTAACTGCAAAATAATTAGAATGTACACCTTTATGTATCCAAAGTTTCCAACCACAATTAGAAAAACAATTATGAAAAATTGAGAATTTTTTAATAAATATTTTTACATGAACGACAAAAAATTTAGTTGACAATATAACGTTTGTAATACATTTGCCTAATAAATTATGTATGCGCAGTGTCGTTGCTAGGGGGGAGCGGCCCGCCCTGGGTGCCACCCGAAGAGGGGTGACACCCGACCGTGGAAAAAAATTACCAAGTAATAACAGGTAATATTTCATTTATTTGGATTTTATTGAAAAGTGGAAATATTTTGACCCCGAAAAATACAGTTGTGGAAAACTCACTTTTCACACAATGCTGTTTTTCCACATAAGGGCTCAATTATTGATGCAAATAAATATTAATATTTAAATTGGCAGTGACTTAATCACCTAATACATAATTAAACACAATCTGATAAAACTTTATCTATGTAGCACAAGAATGTATTACTTAGAAATATTGATTATTACTTATTATCAGCAATGAGTCAAAATTATTTACCTGAGTGACATCTGTTTATTTTTCTGCTCACTATGTTTTAACGAAATTGTCAATTAATCTTTAATTACTTGCTTAGCATCGAAACCCTACTATTCTGGATGCCCTGACGGCCTCCATGGTCGAGAGGCAAGGTTCTCGACTAGTAATCCGAAGGTCTCGGATCGAATCCTGGAGTGCGCAAGTAAATTTTAATTAATTGATTTGCGTTATTTCACAATTTATTAATTTAAAATAATATACAGTATATTTGTGGCCAATAATATAGAAGATATTCATAATATCGCAATGGTGTTAGACCACTATTCAGAATTGAAACTTGGCTTGAAATGTGTTGGGTGACCAGATCTGAATAGCCAGGTACTTCCCCACCCCCCTCTTCCCCTTCTCCTCCCCCCTATCTTCAGTATCACAGCACATCCCAATGGGGGATGGCATAGTCTCACTGGCTCCGGATGGAAGCAGTTGGGACTCTTATGCAGTATTCACATAAAAATTTAAAAAAAAAACTCCTTAAAGAAAAATCGCGACATTTAAGATTGAGTACCGCATAAAATACAAGCGGGAAGATGACCAGTTGGCCGTCTAAGACAAAGTTGAGGAAAACAACTCCAGAGGCTGTGCGAGGAGAGGCTGGGCTGAAATAGCACAGGGCAGGGACACCAGGGCAAGAGGTGCCTTGTCAAAGTGATGGGTCCTAGACCCGAATAGGCGAAGGACGATTAACGATAATGGATCTCTTAATAATTTATTCTCATTCTATGACTAATGGCAGAGATCGGGTGTGGGTAGTTACCTGAAGGCTGTTGGCTTCGTTAGTCTTGGCCCTGATGCTCTGCTCCTTGGCTGAAACTTCAGCCTCCAGGGCCAGGCGCTCCCGGGCCAGCTGCTCCATGTCCCGGGCCAGGGCCTCCATTTCCGGGGTGGCCTGAGGGCCGAGGGATGTCTCCTGAAACAACCGGAGGAAAAAATAGTGTTAATTAAAAAACATCACAAAATCGAAGGCACCTTGTTAAATAGTTAATTAAATAAAGACAATATTAGCGAAACTCAAATGAAAATCAGGAGATAGAAAAATCAGAAAAAGATATTGGCACCTTTGGGACATTAATTACCAAATATCAAAAAATTGTGGCAACACTGCAGGTGCATTCTGCAAAAAACATAGACAATAAATGGTTCCATGACAACTCAGAATCATACAATTTCAACACCCCTTTGAAAAATCATTTCATCAATTTTTTATATTCTTTTTTCATCACTATAACCCACTCATTTGCCGCTTGTGCGCCGGCGTATCATGAGACTTTACACGCGATTTTGACCCTTATGTATAAAGAAAGTGTATGAAGAACACGGTCTGAATCGCTTGCTCTATTATCGCTCTTTACCATAGAGAAAACCGCAATGCGTCTGGTCACTCCATATAATTTATATTAATGATTTACCGGAGCGCGGGAACGTGCGCAGTTCTTGCGCATGCGCGGGAAAAATTCCTTTAACTGCGGTTTTGACCTTTCGATTGTTCTAAATTTCTCAAGGACAGTGTCAGAATCGCGAGACACGAAATGTCACGTCGTGTCATAATGCCGCGTTTTTATTGGTGGTGCTCTTTGCTGGCATACCCCGGCATTCAACGAGTTAATGACTATTCAAAGGAGGTGTGCATAAAGGCACTGGCACACTTGTGTGGTGTGGTGTGTCGTGACTACAAATTAACCAATCATCGTCGTCGCTTGTCGACACGCCACAACCTACAAATATGTCTCTAACCATAATAAATGTATGAAACCGATGTGCTTCTGGCGCGCCACGACACACCACACCACACAAGTGTGTTTCCGCCTTAAGTTGCATGATTCTGAGTCACCACGGTAATAAATAGAAATAAAAGAAGGAGTAATACTTTTGAAATTAGAACAAAAACCACTATTACATGGTCAGTCACTTATTTTTAAATATAATGGCTTTTTACCCCAAAGAATTCCAGTCAAAAATAACTCTAAAAAATATGGAAAAAATCTTTTTTTTTTGAAATCGGAATAATTATTTTGATAAGTTGAACCTTTAGAGTAGGTAGTCACAACAGCCATACAATCGATTAAAAAATAATAAAAATAACAAAAGTGACAAGCCAGCAGGAGTTTATTATTTTTGTGTAAAATGTCACACGTTTCAACCATAATTAATTTATCTTTATTGCTTTGCGATTTAATAAAGTCCGAGGGTATATATGAAAAAACAGAAAACAAACATGACGATGTGGTAACCAAATATTCATGGGGATTCAATGACAGTTACGAAGAGGATATTGTATTTCCAGGTATAAATTACAATATTTTAGGTTAGGTTAGGTCATACTTCATAATTGAATCTTTTTAAAAGAGGGTTAGTGTTAAAAATGTGTGGAATATTTAACACACTGACAGACGCTTACCGGATTAAAGAAGATTATTTATGCATTAAACCGCTTACTCATTAATATGGAATATTTTTAATTCAAACAGTTAGATTTAGCTTTATTATTATAAAAAGTGAGTATTTATGTCGGGGGAGACCAAAAAACATGCAAAAAAAATGCATTTAACATTTTAATTTTGCTAAAATTAATTCACTCACACGGTAACGCCATTGTTTATTCATCATTTTTATAGTTTATTCAACATTTCATAGACAATTAATCAATGCTGCCAATCATAGAAAAAATATTTTTGCCTAAAACAAAGTGAATGCATTATTGACAAGTTTATTCCTGTATTTATAACAGTAGAACATGGAAAGAAATGTATTAGAATAATTACACAAACCCGCTAGACAAACAAACCATTCAAAACCTGGGATGTTTTTTTAAATTATGATGAAATGCGAGTTTATTTTAGAGAATTTATTTTATAAGATTGGTACTTCAGACAAATGTCATATTTGATTTGTCTATTAGTTAAAAAAGGAACATTCCGTATTATCCGTGCATCAAACTTTGACAACATGAATGTTCCGTATTATCCATGAGGTGGACTAACTGCAAATTTACCAAGAGATTTGTGATATGATACTTGGTATCACATGTATTTTGTGAAGTCAATAAAAACACATAGTGTTCGCATTGTGATACAAATAGACAGGGCAGGCTATATACAAAACTTGACTTCTCAGTCCATTACGTCTGTATCGCCTCTCAGACTACAATACATATAAGAACACACAGTACTAAAACGACATCAACAGACATTGTGTCCGTGAATATGTTAATGTTCATTTTTGTAATTCTAATTGTCAAATGAAAAATGTATAATTGGAATGGTAACTGGATAAAACACATACAATGACAAAATAGATCATGATATACTTGTATCAATAGGTTAGGTTGGGTTGGTTTAGGTTATATTATGTTAGGTTTGTTATTTTTCTTCACTTTTCTTGAATGCTCTCTATTGCCATTTTAATATTTTCAATAATTATTATTAATTTTAAAAGCAATCTAAAACGGAAACTTCCTAAATAGTTTGTTTTTGACTGATAGTAGTTTGACTTAGGTTTCGCCTAAGCAGTTTACTGGCCGCTAGTAACGAACTATTGTCACCGAAAACCGGCACCATTAGGGGAAGTGGCAACTTAACCCGTCAAGTCCATTTGTTCAGTTTTCGGAACAACTCATACAGTTCTCATAGAAATCATTGTGTCTCCCTTACTATCATGGTTAGAAATATAAACGTATTAGAAAGAGAAAACATTGAAGCTTTATTTTCAAGTCTAGAAATTAACCACAAAATATTTTTGTACATCTTCAAAGCCTTTCCAGACATCGAATATAACCGCAAGCTGATATCTGTTGAACCACGGGCGCTTATGTTTCGTACCATTCACACGACGCTATCAAATATTACTTCCTATGGTAGGAGAGGGGGTCAGATGAATTAGCGAGCCGCCACGGAGTGCGCATTTTTTGTACTGAATCTGTCAACTTGACGTCTGACATCCACTGTCTCTCCTGTTTTCGTCGGAGTGGGGGGCGCTTAACTGTTGGCATATCACCTCATGAGCGGTTACGGCGTAAGATATGCATTGTCTATGGTTGATGTGCGCATAAAGCGCTTAGGTGAGAACGGTCTGAAGGGATTGTATGGAGATACAATAGATATTTTACAAGAGATATTTGGCGTGCTATGATCTTTTATATTTATATGCTCAATCTGAACAGACCTTTATGAATCCAAAGTTTCCAACTGCAATTTGAGAAAAAATTATGAAACTTAAAGAATTTTTTTATTAAATATTTTTACATGAACTGACAAAAAGTGAGTTAATGATGACGTTTATAATACATTTGCCTAATAAATTATCTATGTGTTTTTATTTTTTTTCGTTATCAGTAATTTTAGTTAGAAAATACATAAGTAGAGCCATTTTTAAAACGTTTTATGTTTGCATTCAAAATTTTTGTTTGTCAAAAATGTTTATTTCTAATTATAAAATTTGAAAGCGTATTTCATCACCTTTCCAAAACAGTTTTCGGATACTTTCAAAAATATTCCATTTATTTGAATTTATTGCAAAACGCAAATATTTTGGCTTTCTTGACAAATACGGTTGAGGCCTGATTTTAATGGTAATATTTGTCTTAATAATACTTGTCTTTTACTTTAAATGTAATATTGTGTTACTATTTGTATTTTTACTACTTATATGTGTAATTGTTTTTTATTATTAACTGTACATGTTTTTAAAGCGCCTGCTCTCAACACAGGTTCTCCTAGTGAGACAGGCATAGGACATTGTAAGCCTAGAATAAATAAAGATGAATTAATAAATAAAATTTCTTTGGGTAAATATTTCATATAATTATTTCTAGGTCTCGACCAGGAGATATTAAAGGAGCTAGAATTGAGATGGGAGGCTTATTACGAGTGTTTGACCTCGAGGCTGAAGATTTCCGTGGTCATCAGAGCCGATGCCCGCATGGTCTACGAGGGAGAAACAGTTCTCTTGCCGTGTCAGACGTGCGTAGCACCCCATTGGCACAGGCGCATTCAATGGAAATACACAAAGGTATTACAAAAACAACATAAACATTATTAGTTTTTTACTACCATAGTTTTTGTGACCAATATTTTTTCTATAACGTGATAACATGATCGAACTCAACCTAACCTAACATATCCTAGCCTATACAGCATAACCGTTATGCTTTACTACCGATAACAATTTGACCAAAAGCTGATATGGAGCCGACGTGTGATAGAAATTTTTTTTTTTTAATCGAAAAAAATATATCATCGGACAGCAAAATCACTTCTATATTTTAACTACAAATATGCTCGGGAATCACTGATTAAAAAGTCTTTCGGATTCTTGCTTTTAACAACCATATATTAATTGTATATCATTGAAGAAGAAGATGATATTAAAATACACTTCGATAATGGGTATAAATAACCTTCAAAGTTATTCCAATAAAATTAAACAAAATTTACATGCGCACGCTGGGATTTGAATTCAGGACATCCAGATTTATAGTCGAAGCCTTACTCCTCGACCACATGGAGAAATATGAAAGAGTTTGAAACATCCCAACCTTATAGCTTGACCAAAAAAAAAAACGCTTCCTACTTCCCCACCTTCCCCTTATCCTTTGCCTACCCACGATCAGCCTCACAACATACCGCAACCGGGACAAGCTCGGCGTGGCAAGCCAACAACGAATGCTAGCAAACTACCATGTCCTTTCTCTGTGAGGAAAGTTACATGGTAGATGGACGGCCCTTTTTCTGCTTGAGGTCTAGCTGTAATACATTTTATCCATTCAAGTATGAAGGAAAATACCACTAGAAGGTACCTACCCCAATTTCATTAAAT
Organism: Limnephilus marmoratus; assembly: GCA_917880885.1. Classification (NCBI taxonomy): domain Eukaryota; kingdom Metazoa; phylum Arthropoda; class Insecta; order Trichoptera; family Limnephilidae; genus Limnephilus; species Limnephilus marmoratus. The sequence goes on along the minus strand of OU862924.1, from coordinate 25,716,998 downwards.
TTTATGTTTCAGAATCCTACCCGCTGCAAGCCCAAGCTCCTACATTACACAAGTTCTATGATTCTGTACTCGAATGGTTACTTGCAAATTTACAACGTCAGACCTGAGATGGAAGGGCTGTACCTGTGTGACCATGAATCTACTAACGGCATACCAATCCTGCTGGAGGTAGTAGAGGATGATGAAGAGCCTTATGAATCGGTAATTATTACTTCAAATATGACAGTACAGTCGAAAGCTTGTAACATATATTGATAACTGATTTTTTACTGTCATATGTCCAGAGCAACACTGTGGCATCCCCACATTATTATGGTACGTTGCGAGGCTGGAGGGAGTGGGTAAAGGAAGAATTTGGGAAAGAGGAAGGTCAAAAAGTATCTGGCTATTCAGATCTGATTAATAAACAAGGCTAAAACCATTTTATCCCTCGTACCTGTAGGTAAAAATCAGGTATCGCCCGAAAAGGGCTATACGGTTCCCAATAATTGTGCCCTTTCCAGAAACACTCAGATATTAGTTATTACAATGATATTTTTTTTACTCCAAATATGCTCAAGTTTACAGACTAATGGTGGGTTTCTTCATTTACCGAGAATGCTAAATGCAATGCTAATTGTAAAAGTAAACGGTCAAATGCATAGAAATTTTTTAATTTCGATCGTATACTTTTACAATTAGCATTGCATTTAGCATTCTCTGTAAATGAAGAAACCCACCCTAAATGTTGATTTTTAACAGGCGTTCAAACAAACATTGGGCCTAATAAATTATTATTTCAGGTGAGGCCAAAAACCGATACTGACGGAAAGCACGCTTTGTCCAACGTAACTCTGCCCGAGGACCAACTAAACCTGTACACCAGCTGGTCACCCTGGTCTATTTGCAGTTCTTGCACCACCGTGGGAATACGGTACAGGATAGGAATCTGCTTTGTGGAAATACAAAATGGTTCAACAATAAATGAGGCATCATCCGAATTTCGAAAGCATATGAACAGTGAGTTTTTTTTAAATATTTCTAACTATTGACATGATGACCTGACTAAATATTTGATTCATTTGATCATGCCATGTCTTCTTGGGGTATAAAATTTCTTAGAATTCTTATTCTATCACTTCTTGTTTCATCGACACTTGGAAAATACAAGACACTAACCATTGAAGAAAAAAAAAAATTGGAAAAGACTTCAGCATGACTCCAGAGAAACAATCCTTATACAAATAGTTTCCTAGCATCGAAAGCATAATGCTGATTGAAGTGGGGAACTTTATCAAATATCAAAATCAACTTGTAAATCTATTTATTTATGCACCTCATGTTTATACAACCTTTTTAAATTGGAAACCATATCCAATTTAAATAGCATAATTTGTAACTATTTTATATTCCAGAATTCGTACATGGCTTACCATGTAGATCAAAGTATTTGCAGCAATACAAAAATATTTCAGAAGCTGAAAATCGGAAAAGTGAAATAATGACCGCATTGTGTGAGGTAAGTCAGAGTGATATTTTTCTTCATTGTTTACTTGCTTTCCACTTATATGTAGAATGCTACAGCGTGTCTAAATTATATAAAGTGATATCTCCAAGAAGGTTTTCCAAGGGATGGGGAAAAATACTTCTTACATAATTTTAAAAACGAATCTTAAGGCTCGATGACACTGAGCGAGTTTACAAGCAAGCTTAAAAGCGGGTAAATCGGCAAGTGAGATTATCATGATGACACACAAAACTGTCCACTCGCTCAGCAGCGTATGAATCTGAGGTCGCTGCTAGCGCCAGTAACAAGAATAACGACGCCTGTGCGAACTAATTCTGTGATGTTTGACAGGCGAAATCAGCTGCTTATTGGCAGCCATCTTGAAAAACATAAATAAACCAATCACGAGCAAGTGTGTGGCGAGTAAAGTTGACGACCTTTCAACTTTTTTCGTAGATTGTCAACAATCTGCTAGTTAGCAAGTAACACGATGACACTAAGCGAGTTTACTAACAGATAGTGAATTTCCCAGATAGTAGTAGCTTGTAACAGATAGTGAATTTCCCAGATAGTAGTAGCTTGTAAACTCGCTCAGTGTCATCGACGCTTTACATCATATACAGGGTTTCGTAGTAATTTCACTATTAACATACCATATGCCCTTCTTCCACAGGGTTTCACAAGTATCTAATACTAGACGATTGCCGATGATAGTCTCTCGCGACCGGCCGAGCGAGGTTTGAGTTTGTTCCCATTCCTCGAGACTTCAACCCTCGCGCCAGACACTTGCAACAATGTGTCTAATTTAGATCAATGTTAGGAGACAGGATACAAAAATTACAACTACAGTAACTATTTGATTGTGAGTGAGATTATGAAAGCATTCTAGTTTTGGTGGCAACGCAGGTCTTGTGATTTTAGTAGGGATATGTGCGTGACAAATTGTTTGCAACGCGAGTACACAACATGAGTATTGGATACTTGCATATCCCTGTGAAAGAAGAGTCTTAGATAAAAATATATTGATGATGAATTCTCTATTTTGACTAGAAAGGAAATTGTTCCAGGGACATTGCCCCAACACCACGGAAGTGGAGAACCGTCATGGAAACATGCTAAGCCTGCAGCAGCACCAAATCGGACAGTTCGGCCGTCTCATGGACGTTCCGCAATCAGTGCCGGTGCCGGGCAGGATCTTTGTCCTGGCCAATGTGGGAGCTGATCTGAAGATCAACTGCCCAGGGTATCCTTTTTCACATTCCTCCTCACCACATACCCCATTTGGGGAAGCCATAGTCCTACTGGCACCAACCAGATGATTGGATGCAATTGGGACATTTTGAAAAAAAGCTGGGTCAATTACGGCTAGTCACATACAGCTTGACAAAGATAACTTTGTAGGTGGCCAGAAGAGGATTAAAGATGCTATGTTTGCTTTTATTTGCCTATCAAAATATTTTCACCTAACAGTTTTTTTTTTATGGTATGGAATGGTACAAATGGGATAACCTATGAAAATGTCATCGATTGGCATGCACAAACATAGGAAACAAATAAAAAGTATTAGGACGAGCTGCTGCCATTTTAAGTTTTCTTGTCCGCCTTGCGGAAAAAAAACCCCATTTTTTTAAATCTCATACAAAATTTACAGTCATTGTAGACATTGTGAAAGATAAAAAGTATTGTTTGTTAATTGTTATTGTTTGTCCAATTGTTATTTATTTTTAGGTTATTATGCCGTGTTGTGCTATCTCCTTCTTTAGCCAACGTTTCAGAAAGCATTACCGTTTCCATCATCAAGCTTGTGCATTTTGGCTTTCACAATTATTGTTATTTATTTTTAGGTTATTATGCCGTGTTGTGCTATCTCCTTCTTTAGCCAACGTTTCAGACAGCATTACCGTTTCCATCATCAAGCTTGTGCATTTTGGCTTTCACAATTATTGTTATTTATTTTTAGGTTATTATGCCGTGTTGTGCTATCTCCTTCTTTAGCCAACGTTTCAGAAAGCATTACCGTTTCCATCATCAAGCTTGTGCATTTTGGCTTTCACAATTATTGTTATTTATTTTTAGGTTATTATGCCGTGTTGTGCTATCTCCTTCTTTAGCCAACGTTTCAGAAAGCATTACCGTTTCCATCATCAAGCTTGTGCATTTTGGCTTTCACAATTATTGTTATTTATTTTTAGGTTATTATGCCGTGTTGTGCTATCTCCTTCTTTAGCCAACGTTTCAGAAAGCATTACCGTTTCCATCATCAAGCTTGTGCATTTTGGCTTTCACAATTATTGTTATTTATTTTTAGGTTATTATGCCGTGTTGTGCTATCTCCTTCTTTAGCCAACGTTTCAGACAGCATTACCGTTTCCATCATCAAGCTTGTGCATTTTGGCTTTCACAATTATTGTTATTTATTTTTAGGTTATTATGCCGTGTTGTGCTATCTCCTTCTTTAGCCAACGTTTCAGAAAGCATTACCGTTTCCATCATCAAGCTTGTGCATTTTGGCTTTCACAATTATTGTTATTTATTTTTAGGTTATTATGCCGTGTTGTGCTATCTCCTTCTTTAGCCAACGTTTCAGACAGCATTACCGTTTCCATCATCAAGCTTGTGCATTTTGGCTTTCACAATTATTGTTATTTATTTTTAGGTTATTATGCCGTGTTGTGCTATCTCCTTCTTTAGCCAACGTTTCAGAAAGCATTACCGTTTCCATCATCAAGCTTGTGCATTTTGGCTTTCACAATTATTGTTATTTATTTTTAGGTTATTATGCCGTGTTGTGCTATCTCCTTCTTTAGCCAACGTTTCAGAAAGCATTACCGTTTCCATCATCAAGCTTGTGCATTTTGGCTTTCACAATTATTGTTATTTATTTTTAGGTTATTATGCCGTGTTGTGCTATCTCCTTCTTTAGCCAACGTTTCAGACAGCATTACCGTTTCCATCATCAAGCTTGTGCATTTTGGCTTTCACAATTATTGTTATTTATTTTTAGGTTATTATGCCGTGTTGTGCTATCTCCTTCTTTAGCCAACGTTTCAGAAAGCATTACCGTTTCCATCATCAAGCTTGTGCATTTTGGCTTTCACAATTATTGTTATTTATTTTTAGGTTATTATGCCGTGTTGTGCTATCTCCTTCTTTAGCCAACGTTTCAGACAGCATTACCGTTTCCATCATCAAGCTTGTGCATTTTGGCTTTCACAATTATTGTTATTTATTTTTAGGTTATTATGCCGTGTTGTGCTATCTCCTTCTTTAGCCAACGTTTCAGAAAGCATTACCGTTTCCATCATCAAGCTTGTGCATTTTGGCTTTCACAATTATTGTTATTTATTTTTAGGTTATTATGCCGTGTTGTGCTATCTCCTTCTTTAGCCAACGTTTCAGACAGCATTACCGTTTCCATCATCAAGCTTGTGCATTTTGGCTAAAACATCCACTAATTTATCAACACCATTTGGTTAAAGTAAAATATGTATATGCACTTGGGACCATTGGGCATTTTTAAACTTACTTTCATCTTCCGATGAGCCATCTTGGTGTTGCCATTAAAACCTTTCAAATTAATAGTGCCCTTATTTTTTGTCTATTATTAAATGTCACAACTGTACTGTGTTTAAGGAATACTTATTTTCAGGAATATTCTGTCAGAGATTACCACTAGATGGAAAGTGGGCAAACCTGTTGATTTTTTGAGAGAAAATGTATTCCTAGAGTCCAGAATAAATATCACAGCTAGGCAGCAATTAATCATAAAAAATGTTCAGATCGAAGACAGCAACATTTACAGGTATGAATAAACAAAAACCTAATTTAAACTGTAATAAGACCCAGTTGTTTTGCAGAAATTCATGTGTGACAAAGTCATCAAGTGGCTTTCAGCGCCATTTTGTTTTTTTTTGACAGTTGAAAGGTTCCCGTTAATCGCCGATTCTAAGTCCGTTTCAGCTTTTGAACAAATTGTGATCAGCAAAAGAGGAAAACTATCAAATTGTTAAGCTTGTCAGCTTATTACTATTGATATACTGAAATGTGAATTTTATAGTAATAATTAACGACCCTTTTTAATGCCGTATGCCCAAATATTCATTCATTAGAATAAAGTTCCCACCACATGAAGAATTTAAAATTGAACCAATTGGACCATTTTTAAAATTTTTGAAAAGAGGTAAATTCATTTCACAACTCAGATGTGGAATGATTTACAGTGAAATCCTCTTATGCCACTAAAAATGGGCAAGTTCCGCATTTTGCCGGAGGCCATTGAGGCGTGCTTCCTTTTAAAAGTACTCGAGTTCTAGGAGCAGGTCCCGGGTCCGAGTTCTTTGGTGCTAGGTGCTGTTGCAGCTACCGGGATGTACGAGTTCGGCCAGAACCAAACATGGAGCAGGACCAAGATAGAACCGGCACAAGAACTTGAACCCGCAGATACGGGGATGCCGGTGGAGGCATTTAGGTTCCAACTCCGGGTCCAGCTCCTTGTTCCGGGTTTGGGTCCGTTGTTTGAGAGTGGTCGATTTGAAAAAGGAGTAGGAATAGGATCCGCTTTCCGCGAAGAACCCGAGTTCAAGAGCCCACTCCATCTGAACCTACACATCGCTACATCCCACATAAAAGGTTTTTCAGTTTCACTGTTCCTCCCTCAGCATGTGTTTTTTTTTCTTTCTGCTCTCAAAATACTCTCCACACAGCATCCCCAAATATGACAGAGGCCCCTAAGGAAATGATTTCCCTCAGCTCATGTGGAGTTAAAAATAAATAAAACTATCTAAGGGCTTTTTCTCTCCGAAAATTTTAGGTCAACACAACTATTTATTCAGAGTAATTTCTATTGTGGGCTACTAAGTTTTTACAAATCTATTTAAATTTTTTTTCAACAAGGTGTCATGTTGTTTCTTTCTAAAGAAAAATTAGTTGTCATGTGAAACAGGTAATAAAGCTAACTAAAGAATGAAGGTAATTTTAAAAGATTTGAATGTTCATTTAGTTGCTGGAAACTTGAGGAACTAGCCGGCTCTATGAAGCTGGTCGTGAAGGAATCTTCGGAATACCATTTCCACTGGAGTGTAACTTCGCTGACGGCACTATTCATCTTCCTAGCCTTCTTATTGTGCCTGATGAGGGTCTGCAGGACGCATTTCCGAATTCACAGACTCCAGAAGATGCAGAAGAAACAAGGGAACAAGTATAAAAAAACCTAGTGAAATGATCAGTGACTGACCAAAGTTTCAGTTTCAATAAACGAGTTTCAGCCAAAAATTTGTTAAAAGTATTGTGTACGTTTTCACTTTAACCCGTCAACCTAATTTGTTTACTTTTCGGAATAACTCTTATAGGTTTCATAGAAATCATTGTGTCTCCCTTGCTATCATAGTCGAAAAATAAATGTTAGAAAGAGAAAACACCACGCTTTCTATTCAAATCTAAAAAGTAATCAGAAAAGAAATAAAATGTGCACCTTTATAAAACTAAAATTTCAGATCACAATGTGAATTTTTTTTTTTAAACTTTGGGAATTTTTAATTAATTATTTTTACATGGAATGACAAAAAATTTTAGGTGACAATAATGTTTATAATACATTCGTCTAATAAAATATGTATGATGTGTTTTGATTGTTTTTCATTATTAATAATTTTAGTTAGAAAAAATGTAAAGTAAGCCAATTTTAAAACATTTTACGTTTGCCAGAATTTTTTTTTTTTTTTAAATGTGTTTATTTTGATTTATAAAAATTGATAGCATACTTTGTTACCCTTAACCTCTTATTTGCCGGAGACGCGCCGGCGCGCACATATTGTGCCAGTATTTTATGTAGTATTTTTGTGCACATATTTTACCAGTCGACTAAAGTAGTAAGCAGATTTTTCGTTAACATTTCGTTGTATATAGCTTCGTTTATAAATAAATACTCTTTTTGATTGAATTCATTTTACTCAAAAAAAATTTTTACTCACGTTAATTTGCACAAATTTGCATAAAAATAAAATCAGTTCCTTTCGGTTTATACACACGTTTTATTAAATTCGCGAATTGCAAGCCGTCAGAGTTCCGTGCCCACGTGTCTGATATCAGAGTGTTTTTTTCCATCGCGCGCGAAAACATCTGGCTTCGAGGACCTTCCCGCCATTTTGAAAGATGTGAAAGTTTTAAATCAATTCAGTGTTCTTTTACCAGTCGACTAAAGTAGTAAGCAGATTTTTCGTTAACATTTCGTTGTATAGCTTCATTTATAAATAAATTCTCTTTTTTATTAAATTAATTTTACTCAAAAAAAATTTTTACTCACGTTAATTTGCACAAATTTGCATAAAAATAAAATCAGTTCCTTTCGGTTTATACACACGTTTTATTAAATTCGCGAATTGCAAGCCGTCAGAGTTCCGTGCCCACGTGTCTGATATCGGAGTGTTTTTTTCCATCGCGCGTGTTGCATCCGAAACTGTCCGAAATGACAGCCTCAAATGCAACAGGCGAATGGTGGACTGTAAATTGCTAAATAAACAAAAATTACGAAATGAATTGAATGCTTATATGTGTCTGGTAAATCTCTGGAACTAGAAGGAAGTAAGGAAAGCCAAGTCACTTACCAAATTCGAAGACGAGCACAAACTTAAAGAAAAACCAGTTCCTTCCAATGTCACAAGTCGATCAGTTGTAGGTGCACACTGCTGGTTGTTATTGTTCCAAGCCTTTTTTCAGCAAGGTGACATGGTTGGTGGGGGTAGGATCAAAAATGACATTCAGGTAGGTACTGAGCACAATATCAATTCAAAACCCAACATTCCCGCCCCCGAGAAGAGATTGAAATCTCTTATCTACGACCGATGGTAAATCACACATTTCCGAATACTGACAACAAACAAATGAATTTAATAACAACCTATTATTAACAAAACGACAAACAATTATTCAATCTTTTTGCAACGAACAGCTTAACGAAATTAAAAAAAAAATGTAAGAAACATAAGTCTAAAATAAAACTAAAATTAATCCATAAGGAATATGTTCCTAAGATAAGTTATTGAAGACCTATCTTTCATAGCAACTGACACCGCGGTAAAACGAACACAAAGTAAGGAGAAAATAAAGACGACAAATATAAAACTTAAAATAAACTTATGAGTAAAATGTTTCAAAGTGGTAATGGATAAAGTTTGACAACTGGCCGACGAAATGTTCCTTGTGCAGTTTTAACTGTCACAACCCGTACGATTTGATCAGGACCCGGATGACATTCCTCGATGCGTCCCAGTGGCCAGTGCATGGATGGAATTTTTCCATCATTTAATAACACCAAATCTCCAACATTAAGATTAGGTGATGAAGTTATCCACTTTCCACGTTGTTGAAGGGTGTGCAAATATTCTTTTCTCCATCGATTCCAAAATGCCTGAGTTATTTTTTGCAACAATTGCCAACGTGATAATCTATTCATCGGTACTTCAGACCAATCAGGTTCCGGAACCGATGTAAGAGGAGCCCCTATCAAAAAATGACCAGGCGTCAATGCTTCAAGTTCAGATGGATCAGAAGACAATTGAGATAATGGACGAGAATTCAAGATGGCTTCTATTAGACTAAATAATGTTGCTAATTCCTCAAACGTGAGTACTTGTTCACCTATTACTCGTTTTAGGTGATATTTTGAAGATTTTATTCCTGCTTCATATATGCCTCCAAAGTGAGGTGCAGAAGGGGGATGAAAGTACCATTTGATTTGCCGCGTGGTGGCAGCAGATGTGAGGTAATCACGCGCTGATAAGTATTTGTTAGCGCCGACAAAGTTTGTGCCGTTATCACTAAGGATACAAGAACATAATCCCCTTCTGGCTAAAAAACGATCCAAAGCTGCTAAGAAAGCATCCGGGGATAAATCAGACACAACTTCTAAGTGTACTGCCTTGGTACTTAAACAAATAAATAAGCACAGATACGCCTTCAAAACTTTGGCTCCTCTACGCCTACTTTCCTTTATTGAGAACGGGCCACCAAAATCCACTCCAACGTTGAGGAAAGGACGTCCTTCACGAAATCTAATTTGGGGCAAATCTCTCATCATAGGCTGTACCCCAACAGGACGAGCCTTAAAACATGTTATACATTTACTTAGACGCGACCGAATGACGTTTCGAGCGGAAACAATCCAATATTTTGATTGTAGAATTGACAATAATGTCCTAGGCCCCACATGCAAATAAGTCTTATGAAACGAGTCAATAATCAAGTTAGTAAGGTGACTTTTTTTGGGCAAAAGTATAGGGTGTTGAAAATTAGAGGCGATAGGGGCATTGTGTAACCGCCCACCGACTCTGAGCAGACCAACCGGGTCTAAAAAAGGCATTAACTTTTGAACATGAGACGAGTTACGACAATTTTTTCCTGCATCAATATGAAAATGCACGCGTTGTACTTTCAAAATCCATAATTTCAGAGATGAATGCAACTCCTCGACGGTTAACATTCCAAATATACGATCCTCTTTCTTCTTTCGAATGTTGACAGCAAATCTCAAAATCCATGCTGTAACACGTTGCAATCTTGTTAATGAAGAAAATCTATTTAACGTCTCATCATTCCACGAATCAGTTGTAGTCAATACATGAATATTGTTGGCCTTTAGCTCAGGAACAACATCAAGTTTTACACTGAAAGAATGGACCAATGGCCACTCATCGACGGGTGAGAGCATCCAAGGAGGCCCCTTCCACCATAACTATAAGTAGGTGTATGAATCCATGATAAAACTATCGAAGAATCCGTAAATGCGAACACTTTGTCAATATGTAAAGTTGTACCGAATGATTTCAAAACATAATCCAAAAGTCGAGCAAGTAACAAAGCACCACATAATTCTAAACGTGGAATAGAAAGAGTTTTCACTGGAGCCACCTTTGACTTGGCAACCAAAAGTCTAATGTTAAATTCTTGCTTTGAGTGTTGGGACCGAATATACACAACACAAGCATAGCCCCTTTCGGATGCATCTGCAAATCCCACTAATTGATATGTATTATCACTACTCTCCCCTAAGTAACGCGGAATTTGAATATTGGCTAATGTTGACAATGACGATACTATTGCCGTCCAATGAGATTGAACCATGACAGGAACTGGATCGTCCCAGTTCAATCCAAGCTTCCACAACTGTTGTAACAGACATTTAGCCAAAAATGTGACGGGGGAAATCCATCCAAGTGGATCAAAAATCTTTGCAATTGTTGATAAGATTGACCTTTTCGAAAATGTTATTTGTGATGTTTTCACTCGGTACGAGAACGAATCAGTTTGCGAATCCCAAACAATACCTAAAATCTTAATGTTATTGGCATGATCTAAATCAATTTCTATAGGTGCTTCCTGATGTGAGATTGGAATATCATAAAGCAGTTCACGACAATTACTCGACCACTTGCTCAAATCAAAACCGCCAAGATTAAGTAGTTCCACCAAGTCTCGCTGCAATTTACGTGCCGATTCAAGTGTGGATGCTCCAGCTAAAATATCATCAACGTACGTATTTTCTAACAAAACTTTTGATGCCGTCGAAAATTTGGCATCTGCATCCAATGCGAGTTGCTGTAAAGTACGTAAAGCGAGAAACGGTGCGGAAGCCATTCCGTAGGTAACAGTTTGCAGTTCAAATTCTTTAATCATTTGTTCCGGTGATTCACGCCATAAAATATGTTGATAGGATCTATCCTCTGGTCGAACCAATATTTGTCTATACATTTTGCAAATATCTGTTGTAAAGACAATTTTATGCGTTCTGAAATTGGAAATTAACTTCACAATATCTTGTTGAAGTTTAGGTCCTACTAAAAGTATATCATTTAACGACTGGTTAGAAGATGTTTTTGAACTTGCGTCAAAAACAACTCTAAGTTTTTTAATGGATCCAGTATCCTTAATCACACAATGATGAGGAATGAAATATTTTCCAATAGAAACTGATGAACTTGTCACATCTATCATGTGGCCCAAAGATTCATATTCTCTCATAAATTGAATGTAATCAGATTTTATATCTGGATGCCGAGAGAAACGGCGCTCGAGGTGATGCAAACGAGATACTGCCGAATGATATGAATCACCAAGAGCCGATTTAACTTCCCTGAATGGAAGTGGGACAACGTAACGTCCCGCATCATTTCTATAATGCTGCGTTGAAAATATTTCCTCACAAAGCAACTCTTCCGTAGATAACGGTGAAGGATGATTTGGAAGGTCTTCGATTTCCCAAAACGTTTTCAGAACAGTCTCAATTGTCGATTCTGACGTCGTCAAAAACGAATTCATGGGAGGAGACACGCTGTGATCGACATTTCCCATTAAAATCCAACCAAAAGCCGTGTTCAAAGCTATCGGTTCATTAGATTTTCCTACCACCCGTCCTGAACGAAGAACGGATGAAAACAACCCAGCACCCAATAAAATATCGATTGCAGAGGGTTTATCGAAATTTGGATCTGCCAAAGTTAAATTTTTCAAATGATCCCAGTCTCCCCGACGAATGGGAGAACTAGGCAACTGTGCACAAATGCTTGATAACACGACGAAATCCGCATCAAAAAGCTCATTCGAACATAGAGGACGGATCCGACACTTGACCAGTCCCTTCTGCGCGATGGCCGACAACTGTCCAATTCCTCGAATAGGAATTTGTTTATTAGAACAGTCGAGGCCCAAATGAATTGCACAATCATTTGAAATAAAATTTGCCTGACTGGCACAATCCAATAATACACGAACCTTGTGAAAATGACCCTTTTTATCACGAGCTTCTACAATGGCCGTAGCTAACAAAACTGATGATTGGCTAGAGCTCGATAAAACGTTGGGATTGTTAAGCCTCTCCGAATGAGGTGTGGTTGCCGCGATGGCCGATACGATTGGGTCGATTGTCTCAGGTGGCGAATCAAGTACTTCTTGTCTAGAAGTGTTATCAAAATTGTTGCTGTTTGACGCCTGTACTTGCCTATTTTCATCATGTGAAAAATGCAACAAAGAATGATGATTTTTATGGCATTGAAAACAATTAAAACGCGACGAACAGTTCTTGACCAAATGCTGAGCGGAAAGACAATTCTGACGCAACTTATATTTCTTCACAACATCGAATCGAGCAGGTGGTTGTAGCTTTAAAAATTGGTCACACTTTGAAAGAAAATGTCCACCTTTGCATATTAAACACACCGACTTTTGTGTACTGACAAAAGAATTTAATAAGCGATTTGTTTTTGCTTTTGGCGCTTCATTTTTCATACCGTACCCATGAACCGATTCATAAATTTTAGATTGTGATTCTAAAAACAACAATAATTGCGAAAATGATGGAATTTCGTCCTTATGACCTAATAACACGAAGTTAGTTCTTAAGTCATCAGGAGTTTTCTTCAAAACGATATGTAGTAATAAAAATGACCACTGATCTGTTGGAAAATGTAACGCTTCTAATGCCTGAATATTTTCCTTCAAAACATTAACGACAGATCTAAGCGAATCCTTTTTAATTATGGGGCACGAGATAATGTTCTCTACGTGTCTGTCCGCAATTATCCGTTTGTTATGAAAACGATCTCTCAACAAATTGTAAGCAATTGGATAATTGATTGCGGAAACAGGAAGATGCTTTATAATTTTCAACGCGTCACCCGATAGTGCTCCTAACAAATAATGTAATTTATGTATGTCACTTAGAGATTCATTATTATGAATAATTGCATCATACGTATTTATAAAGTTTATCCATTCAGTAATTCCACCCGAAAAAGTTGGCAAACTAATTTTAGGAAGTGAAAAACCGTGACTATTTGATGTTTTTATAGAATCTTCCTTTGGTGGAAAAACTGCTAGATAATTCGTATGAATTTCAAAATACATGTTCATAAAAGATTTATATTTATTTTCCAAATCTGTTAATTTTAACTCCTCACTTTTTGACGTTTCTAGAATAATATAAGATTCAACAAAATCATCCCTTTGCTTTTCAATATCCTTAATTCTAACCAGTAAATTATTTCTATCTAATAAATTACCAGAAACAACTGCTCTGATCGATGAATCATGAATCTCCCGGAGACCTAGAATGGCCAATTTATTGCGAACACTAGCAGAAGCAGGCATTTCGATAATATTTGAAAATAGAAATTCAACAAACGAAAAATGTGAAATTTACCACGAAATTTAACCCCTTTTGAAGGTGACAATGTGCCCAATACGAAAGCCGAAATGCCAGGAATATTAGGAACACAGGATCAAGGTTATTGGAAAAACACATACAAGCATTCAACTCCAAAATGCTCACGAAATCTGGCACGATTGGACCAATATGTTGCATCCGATGACAGCCTCAAATGCAACAGGCGAATGGTGGACTGTAAATTGCTAAACAAAAATTACGAAATGAATTGAATGCTTATATGTGTCTGGTAAATCTCTGGAACTAGAAGGAAGTAAGGAAAGCCAAGTCACTTACCAAATTCGAAGACGAGCACAAACTTAAAGAAAAACCAGTTCCTTCCAATGTCACAAGTCGATCAGTTGTAGGTGCACACTGCTGGTTGTTATTGTTCCAAGCCTTTTTTCAGCAAGGTGACATGGTTGGTGGGGGTAGGATCAAAAATGACATTCAGGTAGGTACTGAGCACAATATCAATTCAAAACCCAACAGCGCGCGAAAACATCTGGCTTCGAGGACCTTCCCGCCAGTTTGAAAGATGTGAAAGTTTTAAATCAATTCAGTGTTCTTTTACCAGTCGACTAAAGTAGTAAGCAGATTTTTCGTTAACATTTCGTTGTATAGCTTCGTTTATAAATAAATTCTCTTTTTGATTAAATTCATTTTACTCAAAAAAAAATTTTTACTCACGTTAATTTGCACAAATTTGCATAAAAATAAAATCAGTTCCTTTCGGTTTATACACACGTTTTATTAAATTCGCGAATTGCAAGCCGTCAGAGTTCCGTGCCCACATGTCTGATATCGGAGTGTTTTTTTTCCATCGCGCGCGAAAACATCTGGCTTCGAGGACCTTCCCGCCATTTTGAAAGATGTGAAAGTTTTAAATCAATTCAGTGTTCTTTTACCAGTCGACTAAAGTAGTAAGCAGATTTTTCGTTAACATTTCGTTGTATAGCTTCGTTTATAAATAAATTCTCTTTTTGATTAAATTCATTTTACTCAAAAAAAATTTTTACTCACGTTAATTTGCACAAATTTGCATAAAAATAAAATCAGTTCCTTTCGGTTTATACACACGTTTTATTAAATTCGCGAATTGCAAGCCGTCAGAGTTCCGTGCCCACGTGTGTGATATCGGAGTGTTTTTTTCCATCGCGCGCGAAAACATCTGGCTTCGAGGACCTTCCCGCCATTTTGAAAGATGTGAAAGTTTTAAATCAATTCAGTGTTCTTTTACCAGTCGACTAAAGTAGTAACCACATTTTTTGTTAACATTTCGTTGTATTTTCCTTTCATTTTGCATAAAATCACTTCAAAAAAATTCTTGCATAAATTAGCTTATCACTGGCAAGGGGGACAATCTTCCTCTCCAAATAATGATAAGCCCACGACAAGTCCGGTCTTGTCAGTGGATGAAATTAAAGAACCCATGAGGTACGCTCGAGTTACTCGTCGGAAAAACGGACCATCTCAGTCGACCACAGCTCCGGTCACCGAGAAGAATTTCTCATTGGTGGTCTCTGCGATATCCCCTATTGCTAGTGAAATGGAGTAAAATGGAGCGGCATGTTGACTCCAGGACTTCGTGATTATTATTGGTCGGCGACTTTGCCTACATATGATCCGACTTGCAGAAACCCGACATATTGGATTCTGCAAATTGGATCCGATAGAGGGTCGCCGAGGGCCCGGTAGGAGACAAATCATATTTGGGAGTAAAAAGGAGAGGCATGTGCATGTCAATAAAATACAATATTTCATTAATATTTACATAAAATGTATAGAAAGAAGCCTGCACTGTGCTGATTTAGCTATATAAATGTATTCTCCTTAACGCTGCATTACATTTTATGTGTGTTTGTTTGGTTGGGAAGGGCGATTAGGCCCCCCTGGGAAGCATCCGCCACCTCCAGTTAGTTGCCCTAGGGCTGGTAGCTAATTATTATTTCTAGGTTCAAATGTTGAAGCGAGATAGTATTTATATATATTCCGATAATCTTGAAATACGTACATATAAAAATATATTTTATTTAATTTATTGGGGGGCTAGAATTCCAATAATCCATGCGCTTGATAGCTGCAAGACGAGTGGTTATCTGGCCTCCTACATAGTTAAGTAAATTGAAATACGTACATATAAAAAGATATTTTATTTAATTTATTGGGGGGCTGGAATTCCAATAATCCATGCGCTTGATAGCTGCAAGACGAGTGGTTATCTGGCCTCCTACATAGTTAAGTAAATTGAAATACGTACATATAAAAAGATATTTTATTTAATTTATTGGGGGGCTGGAATTCCAATAATCCATGCGCCTGATAGCTGCAAGATGAGTGGCCTCCTACATAGTTAAATAAATTCTAAAGTAAAATCCATGCTAATTTGTACAGCGCTCTTGAGGCGATTTTTCGCAAAAACAGCGCTATATAAGTTGTCCAAATTTATTATTATTACTATACGCGAGAAAATAATTCGAAAAAAATTTGAAAAAATGTTTGTCTGCGATTTTGGCCCTTCTATGTACAGAATTTGTATGAAGAACAAGGTCAGAATCGCTTGCGCCAACATTACCCCATATGATGAGTAAAAATTTCATTCACCTTGCAACCCCAGAATATTTTTAAATGATTTTATCTGTGGCATCGAAATGTCAGATTTGCCGTGAATTTTAACGGTCAAACTTGATGCGTGTTCCTCGACTAAAACATCGTAAAACCTATTAATTTACGTAATTAACGCAAGTAATGTTGTTTTGGTACACAGTTTATTGTTCTAGGAATGTGTTTCGGTCAATAAAATATACGATAAATCAAAATTAATCCACAAAACATTCAATTCAAAATTCAAAATCGTGTTTTGTTACGAAATTTCCGTATTTTTCCTGGAATTTGCTGGCCTTTGACAGGTTAAAGGGTTACTCATGAAGAATTCTTATTTGGGAACCTTTTTAATTATAACAATTACTAGAGACTAATAAATTAGTTTTAGAGCTTAATGTTGTCATGAGAAGTAGTGAATAAAGGGTGTTACCTTGACGGCGGGCTGGAGCGGGGCGGGCGTGCTGGCTGAAGGGGGGATCATGTCGGGGGCCAGCGCGGCGGGGGGCTCCACCCCCCGCAGCTTCCTCTGCACCATCCACATGGCTAGGGCAAACTGGTCGGCCGACAGCTTACCACTGCTGTCCCAGTCGCACAGGCCCCTAAACAAAACCAATTAAATTCAAACTTTCTGTAATATACACAATGTTAGAACCAAAGATATTGAAATATAAGAGATGTGCTATCCGCAGTTTTTACTGGGCAGGACTGAGTTTTCTGGCGTCGCCGATATTGTTAACCAACACTATTGCACACCTTCAAAAAATCAACTGAATGAACGAATTCTTTCCCTATTCAAAATATGCCTATTAGGTAGTAAGTCTGCCGACGGTCGGGCAGCTATCATAGCATATCTCTTGTATTTAAATATCTTTGGTTAGAACTAACTAACTTTAAAATAAGGAGAGACTTTTTTACACAAATATAAGGTTATAAAAAACTTCTTACGTATATGTGGAAAAACCTTACGTAATATGAGTTCTAAATTAAGGCAAATTTTGTATTTCAGTGCGGCACTATTTTTGATAATCATAACTCATTTTTTAAAACTGCTATATCTTATATCTTGACAGATTTATGAATTTCTTATCTTAAAAGGTTCATTAATTCATAAATAAACAATAAGGCCCAGTTGTTCTACAGAAATTCACATGTGACAAGTCATCAAATAGTCGTCCAGCGCCATTTTGTTTTTTGACATTTGAAAGATCCTCATTAAATGCCAAATCTAGTTGCGTTTTACCTTCCTATCAAATTGTAATATGCTGACCAGCTTAACAATATAATAATTTTTGACCGGTCAGTGGTTGAGTGAGCATAGCGCTTGGTTCCCACCCGAGCGTCGCGTGTTCTATTCCTCAGCTGGCTAAGTCCTCCATCAAACACAAGCAACATTTTCGGCTTTCTGTGGTGGTAGTAGGAGATTTTCAAACATTGTTGGGTTATTCGTAACCCGGAAATATTTGTCTTTCTTTTAAAAAATCACAATTTGTTCAATAGCCAAAATGGACTGAGAATCGGCATTTAAAGGGGACTTTCAACTGTCAGAAAAACCAAAACGGAGCTGAAAAGCCATTTGATGACAATGTTACATTTGAATTTCGGTGAAACAACGCAATAATATTATAGAGAGTGAGGCATAACAAAAATCATTAGTCTACTCAGCGCCGCTCACAAATACTACCACATTGTTACACCATCATCGTCTTCAAACTGTTTTATGTAAACAGTAAGTAAGAAAATGATTATGTTTTGGTTCACTTATTTGCTAAATTCGTTACGTATTTACGTAGTACACAGCCGTTCAACGCATAAATACATGCTGGAGGTGCATTTTTTCACAATTTAGATAAATGCTAAGGTGTTTATTTAACCACTCCGACCCGTAAATGTGTTTACATGACAATATAATCATAGCAGTCAAGTTCAATAAGCATGTTTTCATGCTAACGCATGTGTTCCCACAGAAATCGTTATAACTCTGTTATTGTTCTAGTGACAACCCTAAAACAAAAAGTAGAAGATCCATACTAAATCAAGCTTCACATTTCTATTCAAACTTATCCATATAAGTTCATAAAAAAGACTTTTTTTTAGAAACAGTTTTCACCCGCCAAATCGTCATTAGACATTGTTTATTATACATTTATACAATAGAAAAGTGTTTTTTTTTTACATAATCTGTGATTTTCGTACCGTTTTCAGATAAAAACATCACATGCATGATTTTTACAATTTTTTATGTTTGCATTTTAAATTTTAATTACAAATGTTAATATTTATTTGTAATACAACAATTTGAAAGCTTATTTCATAACCTTCCAAAAACAGTTTTTAGTTTTCGGCTACATTCAGAAATGTTTCATTTATAGAGATTTATAAACACAAAGTTTTTATAAATCTGACAGTTTCGTTAAGACAAAAACTTGCATATTCGCAAAATACCTGGGTGGTTAAAAAATTAAAAAAATTAAAAGTTTCCCGCCGCAATTTGAAAAAAATTATGAAACTTTGGGAATTTTTTTTATTTTTACAAGAAACAATGAAAAAGCTAGTTAGCGATAATGTTGCCTAATAAAATTTGTGTGTTGTTTTTTCATTGTCAGTAATTTAGTTGGAAAAAACGTAAGGTGGACCATTTATAAAACTTTTTTTTATGTTTGCATTAAAATTTCAAAAATTATATGTTTACTAGCTGGTACCCGGCATGCGTTGCTATGCCATTTAATAAATAAATAAATTGTTTCTCCGTGCGCGTCCTTTCCCATTCGTCCCGTTCACCTTCCTCCTCCCCTTCCTCTCCTGCGTCCCCTTCCCCTCTCGCGTTCCCACTCCTCCACCTTCCCTCTACTCACTCTACTCCCCCCTTCCCGCGAACCCCCCTCCCGAGTTCCCCTCCACCCACCCGTATTCTCCCGCGGATCCTATGTTGTCGATTCAAAACCCTTAATTTAATACGTGCTTCAATTCGAGTGGACCCGAGGAAAGTAGGTAGATCAGTTTATATGGGAAAATGAAATTGTTGTTTTAACTATCTTCCTCGCAAATTTTCCATGTGCTCTCACCGTTTAAACCTTCCCTGGACTATGACAAACATTTCAAAACCAAAATCAGCTAAATCGGCCCAGCCGTTCTCGAGTTTTAGCGAGACAAACGAACAGCAATTGGTTTTTTATATATATAGATAGATAGATTTCGAATTTTTAAATTTGAAAGAATATTTCATCACCTTTTAAAAACAGTTATTAGTTTTCAGATACGTTCAGAAATATTCATTTATTTGGATTTTATTGCGAAGCTGAAATATTTTGACATAGTGACAAAATATGGTTGAGGCCTGAACTTTGCTTATTTTTGACAAAATGTTTGGTCCCCGATACATACAATTAAAAGGAATCGACTGTATATGCAATTTACAAAACAATTTTTTGGTATTTTGTTGGACCGGTAAGTTACGCATATAAAGATAACTGCAATCGGTATAACGAATCGGTATAAGGTATAACGTTAAATAACAGTTTTTATCACAGCCCCACGTTGGGCGCCAATTTATAACGAGTAAATATGTTAAACATTGAGTGAGTTCATAACAGAGACTTTTATTGTAGAAAAAAATATAACAAAATTATAAGTAAACGATATAAAGTTATATATAAGCGAATATAACTATACTTCGCAATAGCAACGCGGCGCATTATCTCCGAATGTAACTGGAAGGCAGAAAATCTCTAGAGGCCACCTTATCTAAGTGGACAACATATCTCACTATTGGTCTCAGGTATTGAGCCCTAGGACTTAATCTGGATATCTCTACGTGAGATAAGGAATTCCACCGGGTACTCTTCCACTACTAAAGTGGACAACATATCTCACTATTAGTTTCAGGTACTGAGCCCTAAGAATAGTTCTGGATCTCTGCCCTCTTAGGCCTGCTCGCGGTACATCCTTCGGTAGGTAGCGGGGAGCCGCCCACTGATAAGCTGATGCATTAATTGGGCAACTAATATGATCGCTATGGCATCCTACGTTTGTAGACAAAGAAGCCGTATTACGTGTAAGTGAGAAAGAGAAAATATTCAAGCTCGTGCGGTTTCTCTCGTTACAAAGGGTTTTTATAGTTTAGCTATTTATGTATTTACAAGAGTAGTAATTTGAAACCCTCGTTTTCAGATTAACAGAAACAACCCCCACAATTTCTTGAGAATGTCTCATGCACTCATACATTACGTGACAGAATGTTCATGGATTTGACCGTCACATTTGAAGGAATCACATGGAAAGGGATTAAAGAAAGGATCGTCAGACGGCCTTTTGACATACGTATTTCTTTAATAAGCTAAAAATAGGCAGTTACTGATGATTTTTTCTGATTAACCCCGTCTTCTATAAAAATGCGTTTCTGCACATCACATTGGCCTCATTCTCTCGTTTGTCAGATTACAGTAAAACTATATTATAAGTCCCGTACCATATGTGCGCCAAGCACGGCTGAGGAAGTCCCGACTGGAGGAAGGTGTCCTTGATCTCCATGCCAGAGACGAAGCCGTCCATGTCAATGTCGGCCTTCACAAACAGGGCGTCGTAGTGTTGCTTCTCTTGTGGTGTCACTACCCAGGCCTTGGTGGCACTGGCACTGGGGATGGGGGTGCTCATCTAAAAATCAAAACATTTGGTGAAATGCAATATTAACCGGTGGAAAGCCGGAGCTGGAACTAACTTCCATACTGGAAATGATGGAAATTTTCACTTTAACCTGTTATTTGCCGGAGACACGCGGATACGCGCGTATTGATCGCGGGAAAAAATTCAAAAAAAATTTGAATAAATTATGTTTGTCTGCGATTTTGACCCTTCTATGTACAGAATTTGTATGAAGGACAAGGTCAGAATCGCTTGCGCCAATATTTCCCCATAAGACGGGTAAAAATTTCATTCACCTTGCAACCCCAGAATATTTTTAAACGATTTTATCTGTGGCATGAAAATGTCAAATTTGCCGCGAATTTTATCTGTCAAAGTCGATGCGTGTTGCTCGACTAAAACATCGTAAAACCTATTAATTTACGTAATTAACGCAAGTAATGTTGTTTTGGTATAGTTTATTGTTCTAGGAATGTGTTTCGGTCAATAAAACATACGATAGCTCAAAATTAATCCACAAAACATTCAATTCAAAATTCAAAATGGTGTTTTGTTAGGAAATTTCCGTATATTTCCTGGATTTTGATGGCCTTTGACCGGATAAAGTAGTATTTTGTAGATTTATGTTGAGCTTTTGTATATTTTATTTACCGAAACACATTCCTTGAACAATAATCTATCTATAAAAACAAGACTACTTGTTATTATTTGATAAATTGATAGGTTTTTCAATGTGTTTGTCAAGTATCACATTCGGACTTCGACAGTTGAAATTGCGGCAAAAACTGACATCCGGATTTCATAGATAATTAATTTTAAAATATTCTGGTGTTGCCAGGTGAATGAAACTTTTGGCTATACCTAGAATGATGTTGGCGCAAGCGATAAGTGCCCATTGAACAAATAAAAAGACCGGGAGATCACGTAAAGGTGAATACATATTTTTTTAATAAAAGGAGGCCTTTAACCCGTCAGGCTAATTTGTTCGCTTTTCAGAACAACTCATATAGGTCTCGTAGAAATCATTGTGTCTCCCTTACTAAAACACCACGCTTTATATTCAAATAAAAAAGTTAACCAAAAAATAAGTAAAATGTAGATCTTTATGAAACCAAAGTTTCAGATCGAAATTTGAAAAAATTTATGTAACCTTGGGAATTTTTATTAATTCTTCTTACATGGAACGAAGCGGAAATATTTTGACCCTCTGAAAAATATAGTCGAGGCCTGAACAAGTTTTAAAACCACTGATCTATACTATCTAGCATAATAATAACACATTGGTTATTATTATCCTTTTTATAATATTATTTTTCTTGAATTTCGTTTGTAGTTATTCAATAAATCATTGAATGTGTTACATCTTATTTATTATTATGTTTATAATACTCCTTCCATAACCACGAGCTATGGAACTCATAATTTATGGAGAGTAGAGTAATAATGAATTATGTATTTTAATATTCTTTATTGATACACTTAATTTGAATTCTGTTATACTTTTTGTAATAAATAAAAAATAATAAAATTATATATTAATTACAGAAATATAGTGGCACGTGTTTCAATTTACCTGCACTTGTATCAGTTCTTGTGTCTGCGAAGGTGCAGGGCGCGGGGGCGGCGGCCTGGCGGGGGAGGGCGAGGCGGGGCGACTGGGAGGGCGCGACGGGGGCCTCGGGGGCGCCGTGTGACCCCCGCTACCGTGCCCGGGGGGCGCGCGCAGCTCGGGGGGCAGGGTGGCGGGGATGGCGTGCTTCTCCAGCGCCTTGTATACCAGGTGCATGGCCTGCCATAAGGGATAGGTGGGTCAGTCAAAAACTTCATAATGTTAATAAGTCAGATACGCCTCATACATCATACATATGTCGGTTAATGTTATATTTTAAAAAAATGGGTCCGAATGGTTAAATATTAATTATTTCTGAAGAGATAAATTGATGGAAATGTTTAGGTAAATTCTATTAATCATTCGGGAGACATAGATAAAAGCATTTTCAAATATTGAAATTCTCTCAGGGCTTATGTCATCTTACGATGATAAATAAGAACTGTACGACGTTGGAAAAATTAGCCATTTTGTCAACAATTCATTTTTAACTGATGTACACACCTCAAAATCCTCAAAAGTATTTTCGTAGATAGTGGCGGTTATAGCAGTATTGCTTTCCTGCGACGGTATCCGGTTGTCGTAGATGGTGAAGGCTCCCCAGAGACAGCATCCAACTTTGCTTTTATAACTTTGCATGTTTTTTCATCCAAAAATAAAAAGCAAATTATAGATCGATGTTGCTCTTTTTCCATTTCATCGATAAACACAAAACACAAATGGCTGCTAAATATAAACTAACCTATGAATCAGTCTGAAATTTAGTATGGTGTCGTTTGACAGATGGCAATACACAAAGATAATGTCAATTTCCCTCAGCTTCGTTACCGATCTTCAAACTCGGGCACTTATCGATCGACCCTCGTATAGCTTGGTTCCTGGTGAAATTAAGAATGTACCTAGATTTTTTAATTTACCTCACAAGAGTCCCAACTGCTACCGTCTTGAACCAGAGACTATGGCATCCCCGATCGAGGCTGAATGTAAGTGGAAGGGGAAGGAGGTGGGGACGAGGAAGTACCTGGCTATTCAGATCTGTTAGCTAGCCTAGCTAACTAGATCTGAATCTGATCTGAATCTAGCTAGCCTCAACACAGGCTAGCCTAGTGAGGCAGATTACTGAAAAACCAAAATTTATAACTATTTTCTATTTTTCATTTATCTACTGTTCATATTTATATATTTTTTCTGTTGATATCCTTTTGTCCTTATGTAATTTTAAACCACTGTAAACATAACACTGAATATGTACTTTTCAGTTATAATCTTGCAAATTTCTTTCAATAAAGATATATTATTATTATTATTATTATAGTCACCAAACCCGGCTAAAGCCATTTTAAGCAACGTTTCAATTCTGAATAGTGGTATTATACCAGGACGATACTGAGAGTATCTTCCACTCTGGAATGTGCCGCAAACATAAGTAATGAAATAGAATAGCGCTGTATTGTAATATTTACTTTAATTTAATCTGTTTATTTATTTTTTAGTTAAATGAGTGAAATTGTAATTTTCTTTTTACTGGAATCAAAAATATATATTTATTATTAAATTACGACTGTTAGTTAGATTTCGATTAGTGGATCTATTATAAGTGTAATAAATAAAATTAAAAAAATAATACTTACGACAATAAATTCATGTCGATCCAACATGCCATCTTTGTCTTGATCAGCTAGATCCCAAATCTTTCCCAGGGTCGGCAGGGGCAGCTTGGACTCCATTAACACTCCCTTTACCTGGAATAATATATAAAAAAAAGTCATCATCAAATAACAGCTCAGGTTTGTTTGTTACTTTTTTTCAATGTTATAATTATCCCATATATTATTATACTTTTTAAATTACTGAATAACCTCATAGACAGCCCTCAAATGTTAAATGTTATAAATATCCCAAATATTATTTGATTTTTTTAAATTACTGAATAACCTCGTAGACCACCCTCAAATTTTAAATGTTATAAATATCCCAAATATTATTTCATTTTTTAAATTACTGAATAATCTCATAGACCGTCCTCAAATGCTAAATCTTATAAATATCTTGATAATATTATAATCGCAAAAGCTTGTATATGTATGTGTGTTTGTTACTCTTTCAAGCAAAACTACTAAATGGATTTTAATGAAACTTTACAATAATATAGCTTAACATCAGAATAACACATAGGCTATAATTTATAAAGCTAGTTAGGAAGGGGACGCGGGAGGGAAACGGGGACGCACGGGAAAGGTGATTCAGGGAGAAACAATGTATTTCTTTGAATATGGCATTGCAACGCATGCCGGGAACCAGCTAGTCTTTATATATAAAAATCACACGTCACAATGTTTGTTCGAGATAAACTCCAAAACACTTAACTAATTTTTATGAAATTTGGCTTACTGTGTGTAATTTGGTCGAACTTAAAAGATAGGATAGTTTTTATCTCGATTATTGACCTAAATATTTATTATTGCGAATTAAATAATTGTTATAGGACAATGCTTTGTAATTATTTGTAAGTTCCGTAAGTTTTTAAAAGATGGCGGTGTGAGTTAATTTACACAATCTTGGTTATCTAGGTTGGGTAACCATCAAGTAGATGGCATTGTGTTTTGTTAGCCATAGCAACGCGTGGCCAAGTCAGCTAACCCCTAATATTATTGGACTTTTTAAATTACTGAATAACCTCATAGACCGCCCTCAAATGTTATAAATATCCGTGTCCCTATTAAATCTACTTGATTCCATCATCTTTTCAACTGTGAAAACCACAGCACTAATAAATTATTCATATCATTCCCGCTAGTGTGATTTCACCCAACTGCCAATACATATCGACAGCAGAAATTTGAAATGCTGTAAAGGGGATATTCAAAAATTATTTAAATATTTTTTTTGTATTTCTTGGGCATTGACCATGTAACAATTTCTAAACATTTTGTTTTGAAGAGTTTTACTTTCCATGTACATTTGTTATATAAATTTTAATTTATCTGCTACCGGTTTCGACACCATGTCATTCACCAGCAAACTTAAAACTAGTTTTTGCTAGTGAATGACAAATAAAATAAAAATTTAAGTAACAAATGTACACGGAAAGTAAAACTCTTCAAAACAAAATGATTTAAAATGTCATTTTTCTCATTTTTTTCCTATATCGATCTGCATCATGAAAATATTTCCAGGAAAATAAGTGTCCTACGACATGCATACAATCCAGGAGAGGATTTTTGTCTGAAAAATTCAAAATAAATTAAATTCTGTTATTAAAGAAATTTACAAAAAATGTTAACCTGTCACAAGCCAGGAAAAACACGGAAATTCCCTAACACAGCACGACTTTGAATTGAATGTTTTGTGGATTAATTTTGAGTTATCGTATATTTTATTGACCAAAACACATTCCTAGAACAATAAACTATGTACCAAAACAACATTACTTGCGTTAATTACGTAAATTGATAGGTTTTACGATGTTTTCGTCAAGTAACACGCATCGACTTTGACAGAAAGAATCGTGGCAAATTCGACATTTTGATGCCACAGATAAAATCATTTAAAAATATTCTGGGGTTGCAGGGTGAATGAAATTTTTACTCATCTTATGGGGAAATGTTGGCGCAAGTGATTCTGACCTTGTCCTTCATACAAATTCTGTACATAGAAGGGTCAAAATCGCAGACAAACATATTTTTTTCGAATTTTTTTCTGCACGCATGCGCACAAACTGCGCGCATCCTCGCATCTCCGGCCGATTGCAGGTTAAGTGGTCTGACAAATTTATCCAATTTTAATTTTATAATAAAAATTCACAATTATAGATCTACAAAAACAGGAGAAATGATTTTTAGGAAAAAAAACTTTCTTTTCACTCTCTGAACAATTAACATTTTGTCCTTTACAGCTTTTTAAATTTCCATCATCGATATACAAATCTTTTTGATATTTTCAAAACTCTCCATCCGGCATCAAAGCAAAAGTAATCAGTTGCAAATATAACTGATATGTTTTTTGTATTGTTTGTCCTGATGTGTATTATACGAGGGCTGTCCGTAAAATAATAATAATAATAATGATTTATTGTCTTCATTTCTTGGTAATAAGTAGAGATAATGATATCCTCACTGGGATCTCCCGTGCTTAGGATTTCATTTACATATATTATAATTTAAATATAAGAAATTAATATAAATTAGACATAACATATATCATGTTGTATTTTTTTTTAAATAATTATAAAGTAAATAAGATTGTGTTTTTTTATAATAGGCCACTTGCATGGATTTCATAACGACTTGGAAAAAATCATGTGGATAGATCTTTTTACTAAGATTAAAAAAATGTGAGTAAAATTGTTTAGAAATGTACAGTTTTTGTTATTTTTAAATAAATAAATCCATTATTTAGGCTCGTGACGTCACTACATGAAAATGTCCCGTCTCCGAAAATGTTCCTATTATTTTTTTAAAATTCCACATTGATTTTTTTTTTTATATGGCATCACTTTGATTTCAGGCGAATTTTTTAATTCATTCACTAGATTTATTGTTTGTTCTCTGCGAACTTATCATTTGGTTTCACTTTTTGACAGATGCTCTGAAGAGAACCCCATACTTTTAATGATCTACGGGGTTCTCTTCAGAACGTGCAGACGATGTCGGTACGTGTTTTAGAGATATAATGATTATGGTGCTGATTTTAACAAAATTAAATTTTATAATATTCTTATTATTATTATAATTTACAAGTACAAGTATATTACATTGAATTTAGTAATATAGACGCTGTTCATTATAATGATTTATGGTCAATAAGATGGATCAAGGAAAAAAAATATTTATGAGATGTAATATTTTTGGTAAGCCTCGTTATTCTCCTGTGCCATTCGTGTGGAAAACGTTATTTTTTTTTTAAATGATTTTCGGCTATGTAATTATCGTTTTTTCACACCTATAAAATTATGTCCCGTCTTTCCGGTTTATAAAAAATGGTCTGATTTATCGGATTGAAATTTTCAAAAAATCCCCAGGGTTTCAAAAATACGATTAAAAAAAAAATAAAAATACAGAATGTCTTAGAATATTTGCCTAAACCGGAAAAAAATATTAAAAAATGTGATGCAAGTGGCCTATTCAGTTCACTAGATTCGGTTTTAGTCTGTATTTGATATCAGTATATTTTCTATTTCTGATCTCCCTATATTTAATATCCAGCTTTTTATTTGAAATTTAAATGTTATAATGTTGAGGTATAAATAAGGTCTCCAAGGTGGTGCGGTCGCGAGGAATGATTTTACGCGATATCTGGCAACACTGGCATGTAGCCTCATCCTTTCACGTCAAGATTTTGACAGAACATTTGGCATATCACAAGGTCTGCGCAAGATGAGTCCCAAAAATGTTCATCGAAGATCACAAACAACAGGTTGAAGCAGCCCGGGAATTCCATGAGTGCTACGACATCAATGGCGAGGAATTCTTGGACTTAATTGTGACTGGGGACGAGACCTGGGTACACTACACAACACCTGAGACAAAGGAACCCGTCAGTGGCGTCATTCAGATTCGCCAATTATGGGTTGTTGCTTGTTCTCGTTACCTTGTTCCCGGGGATGAGGCCGTTGGATGGCTGCAGCGACTCAAACAGCTGATTATATTTGTCCCTCTCGGCCGGCTTCACGGACCAGTCATTAGCCGGGGGCGGGGGAACTGTAGGCGGCACCTTGGGCAGCTCACCCTGCAAAACAAATACATAATTATAAACAATGTAAATAATGCTAGCAAAACTACTAATAAATCTTGCCCTTTCTGCACATAGCAAGAGACGTAGACGTGCATTTGTGCACCCTTTGTTCGTGGTCTAGCTAGAATATTCCCGGATTACAAATAATTAATCAGACAATATTTCAATTCTCCTTGCTCCGAACCTTAATAGCATATAACTAGTATGATGAAGGGTTGATGAACAGCGGTGTTTGGAACACAATGCTATTATAAGTTGGTCATTTTAATGACACATAAATACAAAATTGTTATGTATGAGATTTATTTGAAAAAACATTGTAAAACATTGGATGTATCTTTGCTTGCTTATTTGAAAAATATGGTTTGGTTGCCTTGAAAAACAACATTTTATAAGGGATTACCGGATAATCCTGACAAGATGGTAGTATGGCATGACAGTAGCTTTTTATTCCACCAGAGCACATGAGCATTGTGACTGAAAAATGGGAGTAATCAACATTACTCGAAGTCTACTGTTATAGAGAACAACTTGTTTATAGGGTTCTCACAAGTGGGTAGTTCATTGTCCGCTTCCTTACTAACTCACGGGCAGAGAGAATGGACTGTCAAAAAACTATGTATTGCCACATTCATACGTACTCTTCTGTTATTCTGACTCTTGACATTACCCTAAGTATTTAATTCACTTGACCATGCCACGTCTTTCTTTCGCGTCATACAATTCTCTCTACACTCTTTTCTCCTAGCTCTACATGTCCAGTCCATCTAAGCATTCCTTTCTCAATATACTTGTTCATTACACTTACATCACCCATGCATTCTTTCCGGATCTCCAAATTTAATACGACCGTATAGTCTGTCAAAATAGAGTAGAAAATATAAAAATTTGAACTACTAAATTTGTAGACTGGCAACACCAATTTAACTGTCAAATATTTTGTGCAATGACACTGAATGTGCAAAACACAGTAAACCACATTTTAAAAAACATTTTTCTTCATGACATAAAATTGATTAAAAGGTGATTTATAAAGCGATTTGCTTTAATTTAATTTAACATAAATTTGAATTTAACGATAGATAGAAAGGAAGAATCACTAATGGTGAGTTTAGTAACACTACTTTTAGATCTGAACTAACTAACTAACTAACCATCACGCCGTTTCCCCGCAGGGGTAGGCAGAGAGGACGGACCGCCAAACATCCCGGTCTTGGCACACATTCCTTGCCTCGTTTACATTCATACAATGTCTCATACATTCTCTTCTATTATTCTGACTCTTGACATGGCCCGACTCAAGTATCTGATTCACTTGGTCGTGCCATAGATCTGAATGAGTTAATATATTCAGATCTAAAATTAGAGACATGATCTAAAGCCCAGGCAACGCTAGGTACTTTATCTAGTATTAAATAAATGTGAGCAATTTCTAAACTGTGCTTTATATTTCATTACATTATAGTTATTCTTCATTATATTAACACAAAATTGCAAAGGTATAATAATAATATACCTATAAAATATTTTTCCACTATTATGCCTTTTTAATTTTTTATAAAAATGTAGGTTACACTGCTTTACTTTAACACCATGAGTTATGTGTTTAGTATTGCCATTTGATCAACAGTGGCGCCCTCATATATTTTCTACTCTTTTTTGACAGACTATATGTACTCGGTTTTACCATTTATGTACACATCACAGGAATCTCACTTCTAAAGCATTCAGTCTGTTTTCATAAAGAGAGTTTATTTGTAATCTGTAAAAATGTTTGCACTGGTACCAGATTAAAATTCTTTCATGCAATGTTAATGGAAAGGCTCAATTAACATTCTAATCTGGTCAGAGTAGGATTTTATCAATGACCACCGACTATTATTAGGTGCTATCACCAACTTATCAACAATCGTGGGTAGAAAATGGTGAAAAAGCTGAGCAATCAACATCAAGAACTGGGTTGTGATGAAGATAATTCAATATGTTTTAACAATGGCCTGACCAAAGGTCATAACAATATTTTTTTATTGTATTAACCCTTCGAATAATAAGAAAATAATTTTCCGTCAACTTTTGCCTGTCAAGGTTGGCGCGCAAAATTCCTGGTTCTTCCCATGCATTTTAAATGTTCCTATTTATTGTTTTTTTTTAACGCTTTTGTTATGTTCTAAAATTTAGATACAATAATCTTTCAGGTGTTTTTATTAGAAATCAACATATTTGTTTCTAAATATTAAAATTTTAATATTGGAAATGTAAATTGGCTAAAAAATGTATACCTGAGAATATTCAAATTAAAGTAATTAAAATAGAAAAAAATTAAAATTTTAAATACAGATTCCTTTTCTAAGCAAAATTTGTAATAAAACTGTCACCTCACTTTTTATCGCTTTCATACAATTTTATTTTAAAATTAAACGTGTGATGCATCACAAATTGGAGCAAAATTAAACTGTCACTTTTGATCGGGTTTGTAAAATATCTGAACAACCTAGCTCATATAATTCTAAGACAATGAGAAGCATTATTTCATTCCGTTTCTAACATAAAAGAAATCACAAATATTCACATGACAGGAAGAGAGTTATCTAACTTTTAATAATGCACTGTTGCTCTGGGTCAATCTGGGTCTCCTGTTATTATAACGGCATATGATGTTTTGGGAAAACTTGGGTCTCCTGTGATTAAACGGGTTAACTAACAAGTTCTCCGCATGCGTTGCAATGCCACTTAAATAAATAAATCGTTTCTCCCTGTGTGTGTTCCCCTCTCCCGCATGCCTTTTCCACCTTCCCTGCCTTTCCCCCTCCTGTGAACCTCCCTCCCGTATTCCCTCCCGGATCCTCTCCCTCTCTGCCGCTAAACTACATGGAACGATCACTTTCAAACAACTCGCGAAACTTATTGCAAATTTTTTTTCAAATTTCCTAACGCAAGAGCTCACCAGTATATATAGAAACCTTTGCAGGCTTGCGCACAACAACTCACCAAAGTTTCATCAGAATTGGATGAGAAGTATAGGAAATAATTTCATAACGCCAGAGCCCACTATCATTGTATACAGAAACCATCGTGGGCAAGAGCACATCAAATCCCCAAAGTTTCATCGCAATCAGTTGAATGGTTTAGGAACGCATAACTATTAGGCCTACTGTCCACGGAGGCATAGCTTAAGTGACACTTAAAGATAGTCAAAAGGTCTCCCTCAACCAGTCTCTCCTGATACGGCCTGCTGTATTGTAGGTGGGAAAATGCATCCGCCGCCAAAAGCCAAACAAACCTCACCCCATGAATCCGGGCACCCCTGCTAACTCACCAAAAATAGCTAACCAGTTATAGTGACCAATGGCATGGGTGTTGATTGCTGAACCATTAATGGTTCCCAAGGCGGCGGTACCCACCCCGCCTTCTAAATAAAATCGAGGTATTGTATTCCCCTATTTTCTTTTCCAAAATTGGACCAAAGGTAGAGTTCCAAGCACAGCGACAGTAGCGCCAGTGTCGATAGAGCGACAGTATGATGTGTTAGGAACTTTCTAAACAGTGGTTCTTGACCTTTTTGGAAGTACTGAACCCCACCAGTTTCATATGCGCATTCACCGAACCCTTCTTAATTGGAAAGCGGGGCGTGATATCAGTGGCGGCGGATTACTACAAGGGGGGTGTAATGGGATAGGATGGGGGTCGTGATCAAGGGCGGCTGGTCGCACAGTCTGTTTTTGTATAGCACTGGCAAATTATAATGTCTAAATTTACTTTATTTACTTAGGGGTCGTCCATTAATCACGTGATGTTTTTTAGCAACTTTTTAACCCCCCGCCCCCCCCGTGGTGATATGTGGTGAGGTTTTAGACTAACCACACCCCCCCCCCCCCCCTTCCTCCCAAAATCACGTGTATTTTTTAGTACAAATTATTTTGAAATTTTCAGAATATTATCACGAAAAAAATACACGTGATATCTTATTATACCCCCCCCCCCCCCCCCCCCCTTTCGAACCTCACGTGATTAATGGACGACCCCTTACTGAAGACTATAAAATCTCTAATTTAAATCTATAGAATCTCTAATCATTTCAAAATATTAGTTACCAATATATAATGCTACAAATATTATCAGGGAGAACGCTTTTAATCTCGCCGCATTGGTGTGCATTCGGTTTGCAAACATGTTTTTGTATGGAATATTTAAAACATCGAAAGTGCGTCGATTTCGCTATTTGTACCAGAATTTAGCTTCAATCGGTGTGCCACCCACCCAACATAATCTGATCCTTGCCGAAGTTTACCGATTGGCCATGAACCATGACCTGAGGTGACACGAATACAATCGAATTTCAGCGAAGATCATACAAAGATCAGTTTGCTTCTAGCGCAGTCTAGCGGCGCGCGCTTGACCCGTGACGTGACAATTGTCATTGTTTTGTTTTTTGTATTGATTATATTAAATACCAATAACCTAATTTATTAATATTTAATTTTATTACAAAAATTTGTGCAACCAGTGTTGAATACATAAGAGGAAATAAAAGTTTGTTTGAAAATAAATTAATTATTAAAAATTCCTAATTAATAATTTTTTTGTCATAAGTAGGTACGGATTGTCAGTGAACCACCACATTCTCAGGGCAGCGGCCGCCATTGGTCGTGATCACTACAACGGGGGTGGTGCAATGGTATAGGATGGGGCGGGATGGGATAGTGACAATATTCTTCATAATTTGTTTTCAGTGTGTGTTTTGCCTTCCACCGAACCCCTGAGACTAGCTCACCGAACCCCTGGGGTTCGATCGAAACCAGGTTAAGAACTACGGTTCTAGAAGGTAGAAAAAAAAGAAGTATAAACGCAATGAAGAAGAATAATGGTGTCACTTGTCTAAATTTCACTTTGCGCCGATTATCACCAGTTGTAATTTTGAAAGTTTTCACGAAACTCGTAATTTATCAAAGAAGTCAAGATACTGAGCGTAGAACACAGTTGTCACTTTGAAGACTGTCAAGTCACTGAACTTGTGACTTCTCAGGTGTAGGTAGGTACCAGGTATGGGTAGGAATCAGGAAAATGACAGTAATAGTCACTAACATGATGCGCAGTACAAATGTGTGGGAGTGTATTCGATTGCAGCATTACAGACATCGGCGTCACTCATAGAGGAAATAGGGGAATACATTTATATAGGCAAAGCCTTGTTTCCTTTTAAATAAATTTTTTTCGTTATATTTCTTACAGAGGCGACTCTAGGGCTCCAGAAGTGGAAGATCATTTAACCCCTTGTTTGCCGCTTGTGCGCCGGCGTGTCGTGAGACTTTACACGCGATTTTGACCCTTATGTATAAAGAAAGTGTATGAAGAACACGGTCAGAATCGCTTGCTCTATTATCGCCCTTTACCATAGAGAAAACCGCAATGCGCCTTGTCACTCCATATAATTTATATTAATGATTTACCGGAGCGCGGGAACGTGCGCAGTTCTTGCGCATGCGCGGGAAAAATTCCTTTATCTGCGGTTTTGACCTTTCTATGTACAAAATTTCTCAAGGACAGTGTCAGAATCGCGAGACACGAAATGTCTTTGGTGTCATAAATGCCGCATTTTAATTGGTGGTGCTTTTTGCTGGCATACCCCGGCAAACAACGAGTTAAAAATAAATGATATTATGATACAATATCAGATTAAATACAATAATATTAATTTCACATGGGTACCTCACGAGTTTGAGAGTCAAATTACATTATTTAATATGTAAATTATTTCATGCGACAAGCGTACAATATGCAAAATCAACCTACGTTTATCAAACCATCTCTTTTAGATGCATAATTTCATCATGCCCTCTCCCTCACAGCAATGGCCCAAACTGTCTTCAGAATCGGAAAACATTTTTATTAGGCGACATAGTGCCATCTCGTTTATTGTATGGCGCGTAAAGAGACAGAAACATGATATTGGGACATTTTGTAAATTGACCCAGCCAATCATAGTGCGTGGAAAAGAAAGCTTCCATTTAAGGCGTTAGATGTCACTACTTGCCGCTGCCGGCTATCTTGCGGTGGATTTCAAATACATTTGAATAATACCAGTTGTTTTGTTTTTCATCCTAAATTTTGGGAGGTCTTTGACCAATTGACCTGAGGAAAGGACCGCCATTGATTTCTTATACGAATTACCATAATATTGTTTGTTTTGATATTTTCTAATAATTCAATGGGTATTGAGACTTGGATGAAGCTAGGAGGTTAGTGCCTACCATTAGTCAATAAAAAAAACGCAGTTCATTGATTATTTATTTATATTATCAGTAATGGAAAAAGGGTATGAAACAGGAAAATGACAGGAATAATCACTAACATGATGCACAGTAGAAATTTGTGGGACTGTATTCGATTGCAACATTACTGATATCGGTATCACTCAATCCAGAGAGGAAATAGGGAAAAACATTCCTATGGGTAAAATACCGCTCGTGTTTCCTTTTCAATGAATTTTTTCCTTATATTTAACTAACTAACTAACTAACCATCACGCCGTTTCCCCGCAGGGGTAGGCAGAGAGGACGGACCGCCAAACATCCCGGTCTTGGCACACATTCCTTGCCTCGTTTACATTCATACAACGTCTCATACATTCTCTTCTATTATTCTGACTCTTGACATGGCCCGACTCAAGTATCTGATTCACTTGGTCGTGCCATGTCTTTCTTGGGCGTCCTCGACTTCTTCTACCATTCACATTTGCGTCATATATTCTCCTTACACTCCTTTCCTCGTTCATTCTCTCTACATGCCCAAACCATCGGAGCGTTCCTTTCTTGATCTTACTCATCACGCTTACATCAGCCTTGCATTCTTTGCGGATTTCCACATTTCTCACACGATCATACATGGTTTTACCACACATACGCCTCAGGGATCTCATTTCTACAGCGTTCAGTCTACTTTCATCCTTCCTCTGCCAGTTCCATGCCTCACTGCCATACATCAGGGTAGGTACCAGTACTCCATTATGGACGATATATATCCTTATATTTATTATACGAATTAGCATAATATTGTTTGTTTTGATATTTTCTAATAATTCAATGGGCATTGAGACTTGACGGAAGCTAGGGGAGTAGTACCTACCTATTATCTTAATATATAAAACAAAGTCGGGTTAGTTACACTATTTATAACTCGAGAACGGCTGAACCGATTTTGATGATCTTTGATTTGTTGGATTTGTCTCCGCCCCGGATAGGATAATAACTATTAAAACTTCGCAAAGATTCACGAAAAAGAAAGTTATGACGATAATTCATTTCCTCATACATTTAATATGGAACGAATTTTCATCTTTTGAAAGAGCTGAAGGAATATTGTGGTAGGTAGGTATAATATTGCTGTTTGCTTCAATTCCAAAAATTCAAAAACGTCAAATGTCAATGTGCTGATTGTTTTTGTTTTGTTCTTAAACATATAATGCTGCCTCTCTTTCTTACACACTAAATGTCAATAGTCGAAAATGAGACAAATGGTGAACGTGTGTCTGCACACCTCCAAAGGAAAAATACAATAAATTATAAAAAATCTCTAAAATGAAACGCATTTTTTTACATAAACTCCACATAGGAGGCCCTGAGGAAAATAATTTCTCTCAGGACTTATGTCATTTTAGGGGATGCTGTGTGGAGGATCTTTTTAAAGAATGGGGAGGATAGAAAGTTCTGGGAAGGAAAAAGGTATGAGGGGTGGGTAGGAATCTGGGGGTCAGTGTGTCCGGGAGTGACGGACGTATGAATCCATCCCTCCAACTGTGGTGCAAGGCAATGGGTCGAGAGAGTCCGGCTGGAAAGGTCAAAAGGCCTCCCTCAACCAGTCTCTATCGATCCGGCCCGCCACGCAGCAGGTGGGCAGGCGCATCAACTGCCAAGACCCGGACATAAGTCACCTCATGAACCCGGGCACCCCTGCTAAATCACCAAACGTAGCGAACCACTTGGGGTGATCTATGGCAGAGGTATTGGTTATTCAATAAATGGTTCCCGGGGCGGCGGCGCCCGTATCCGCCTCCCGAATTCCCGTAAGTAATTGTAAAAGTAAGAAAATCACAAAAATATAAATCCGTACACAACGCCATCTCTGATACTGACAAAAACAAAACACGGACAGTTGCGCATTGATAATTGCTTCATTGCGTAATTTTTAACTTAATAAAAAAACTGAATTTAATTCAACAGCTATTGATTCTGAGGCGGTACGAAGTTCGTCGGGTCAGCTAGTTAGTCAATAAATAAAACTCAGTTCATTGAATATTTATATTATTAACTTATGTGAGTAATGCGAAAAGGCTTCTAGTTTTGTGATAAGATCGTGATAAAAATGTGAAAATTATCTAACTAAGGAATTTTTCTGTGATAAAAATCTAAAAAATTTCAATGAACATCTTGCGTGAATTTTTAATTGGCTTACAAAAATTTCATGTCAACAAATCTAACTATTGGGAATAAGGAACTACTTTAAAAAATTACTCATTTTTTAAAGTATTTTGGTTTGTGAAGTCACTATAAAAAGGGAGCTAATTTGTAATGTTCTTTAATTCCACAAATTTAAGCCTATACACACAGTTCTTACAAAATCGTAACCGATACTTTAATTTTTGTTATTTAATTTTGGGGTGTTATGCCGTGTTGAGCTACCTCCTCCTTTAGCCAATGTTTCAGAGAGCGTTACAGTGTCCATCATCAGGACAGATGTGTAATGATGGACACTGTAATGCGTTGGCTAAAGGAGGAGGTAGCGCAACACGGCACCCCAACAAAACCCCAAAAATACTTTTGGCCGTGAAAATCTAAAAACATATCCGATTCTTTAATGTTTTTATTTATTTTTACAATTTTGAACCATTTGATACTTTGTTAATTTCACATCTAAAAAACGACCTCCGTAGTCCAGTGGCTAAGACTCTTGACTCACATTCCGGAGGTCGCGGGTTCGAACCCGGCATGCGCAAATAAATTTTATTTGATTAATTTGTGTTATTTCACAATTAATTCATTAAAAATAATATATAGTATATTTGCGGCATGTTCCAGAGTGGAAGATACTATTAGTATCGCCCTGGTGTAAGACCACCATTCAGAATTGAAACGTTGCTTGAAAATGGCTTTAGCCGTGTTTAGTGACCAGATCTGAATAGCCAGGTACTTCCCAACCTTCCTCTTCCCCACCTCCTTCCCCTCCCCACTACCTTCAGCCTCACAACATACCCCAATTAGGGGGATGCCATAGTCTCACTGGCTCCAGACGGGAGCAGTTGAGATTCTTGTGCGGTATTCACTGTAAAAAAAAAAAAAAAAAAAAAATATAACTTGATCTTTTAGTTAACCTCTTGGAGCGCGGAGGAACAACACGGAAATTTCACGACCTCCATTTGAATCGAATGTTTTGTGGATTAATTTTTACCTATCGTATATTTTATTGACCGAAACACATTCCTAGAACAATCAACTATCTACCAAAACAACATTACTTGCGTTAATTACATAAATTGATAGGTTTTGCGATGTTTTAGTCGAGGAACTCATAAATGTGACGCAGCCAAAATGACATTTCGAGATGCCCACAGATAAAAATTATTTTAAAATATTCTGTGGTTACAAGGTGAATGAAATCTTTACCCATCCCATAGGGAATGTTGGCGCAAGCGATTCTGACACTTCCTTTACAAATTTTGTACATAGAAGGGTCAAAATAGTAGAAAAAACGTATTTTTTTCCCCGCGCATGCGCAGAAACTGTTCACATCCTGCACTACGGCAAATTAAATTATTCCGAGTGACTAGACGCATTGCGGGTTTCGCTATGGTAAAGGACGATAATAGAGCAAGCGTTTCTGACTTTGTTCTTCATACACTTTCTTTATACATAAGGGTCAAAATTGCATTTCAAAGTGCCGCAGCCACCGGATGACAAACGGCAAATAACCGGTTAAACCTTTTCACAACAAAAGCGCTTTGAAAAATACTGAATGTCTTGATGGATTGTTTAAAAAAATTTTAACAATCAAAAATTTAAAGATAATTTTCACGTTCTGTGAAGGTTCTATTCAAGTTCTATAATTATTTCAGTTTTATGAAGTAACTATTCTATAATGATATAATAATAGAACTTACACGGAACATAAAAATTAACTTTAAATATTTGATAAATTATTAGAACATTTTTAAACAACCCTTCCTTAAAGATTATTCATAAACTGAAGTAAGTGGCTCATTAAAAAAGACCCACAGTTACAGCTTGACACTGGCTTGATACAGGCAGCTAGATGATGAATTAACGAGTGAACTCTTTTTTTTAAATAAATGATTATGAATTACTGAATAGTCCAATAATTAGCTATCAGCTTGAAAAATCAATATCCTTGAATATTTTAATGTTTAACACATAGACAATTTCCGAAAACTGAACCACGAATTTCGGGAAAGGAATGAGGCAACTGCAGGCGGAGTTTCGAGCCATTTGCCGTTGCTTCGTTCCTTTCCTATAATTCTGGGCTCGGTTCACATTCATGTTTGTGCATGTATACGCAGCACAACAGATATGAAACATATTATTATTTGAAAAGGGAAAGCAGACTTACCAATTTGGGTGGGGGTGTTTCAGAATTTATATTTGACATAGAAATCTCTCTTCCCGCCTGGGCCAGTGCTACCAACTTCAAGGCGACAAAAAGGCCTCCCTGAAAATATAAAATCAGAATAATAATGTAAATATCACATAAAGTTGCCAGCACAAAAAAATCATTCGGCTATGTTTATTTTAAGGTACTCCAGTCCCTTTTTAATACTTTTTTTTATGAATTAATAACCTTATATTTTAACCTTCCAGTAGTTGCACCACTGCATGTTAGCAGTCGCGCGCGGTTGGTGATTCCGCAACTTTAGGCGTCTGGTTTTAGAAGAAGACTGAATATTTTATTATATATAGCATATAATAAAACCGTCTTTTATCTATGTGTATAAATAATAAATTTAAAAAAATATTAATTGATAATCACTTTTTAATTTTTACATAATAGCTCTCATAATTTGCACACAGAATCTTGAGACCACAAATATAAACAAAAGAACACATGCGTTTGCATGTGTCACTGGGGTACTGAGGGGACATTCCTCACCCCCCCCCCCCCCCCCCACCGAGGATATCACGAAAGCGCAATTGACTATTGTTTATAGTTAGTGCATAATCAGTAAAATAAGTTCGCTGCGGACTCATAAACCGTGCGCGACCGCTAAAAGGTTAAATACCAGTATAATTTTTTTATTGTTATAGTTAACCCTTCGAATAATAAGAAAATAATTTTCTGTCAAATTTTGCCTATGAAGGTTTGCGCGCAAAATTCCTGGTTCTTCCCATGCATTTTAAATGTTCCTATTTATTGTTTTTTTTTAACGCTTTTGCAAAAACAAAAATTGTTCTAAAATCTAGATAAAATAATCTTTCCGGTGTGTTTATTAGAAATCTACATTTTTGTTTCTAAATATTAAAATTTTTATATTGGAAATTTTAATTGGCTAAAAAATGCATACCTGCGAATATTCGAATTAAAGTAATTAAAATAGAATAAACTTAAAATTTAAAATACAGACTCCGTTTCTAAATAAAAATTTTAATAAAACTGTCACCTCACTTTTTATCACTTTCATACAATTTTATTTTTAAATTAAATGTGTGATACGTCACAAATTGGTGAAAAATTAAACCGTCACTTTTGATCGGGTTTGTAAAATATCTGAAAAACCTAGCTCATATAATTTTAAGACAATGAGAAGCATTATTTCATTCCGTTTCTAACATAAAAGAAATCACAAATATTCGCATGACAGGAAGAGAGATATCTAACTTTTAATAATGCACTGTCGCTCTGGGACAATCTGGGTCTCCTGTTATTATAACGGCATATGATGTTTTGGGACAACTTGGGTCTCCTGTGATTAGACGGGTTAAATAGTTTTAATATTTCAGATCTCCCTGAATCGTACCAAATCTGCAGTTGTCTGTGTGATCTCACCAGTCACAAAAAGCCTATGTTTTATTTGAACAGGCTCTATATTTTGTACGGCGGCGTCAACAGTTGAGACGTTTTTTATTCTTAAGTTTAACCACTTTTAATATTTAAGTACACTAGGTAAGATGTCAGCATCTCTACATCTTGACAACACTACTGTTATTGTATTCTACCAAAGAGCAGAAATACATCCGTCAACGCATCTGATAAACAATATATCAGTGAAATACGTTTTAAGATTTTCACAGCCAAAAGCATTTTCGTTATTTGTTTTTGGGGTGTTATGCCATTTTGCTCTACCTCTTTCTTTAGCCAACGTTTCGGACATCGTTGCAGTGTCCATCATCAGGGCAGATCCGGCAGATCTACCACATCTACCGGATCTGCCCTGATGATGGACACTGCAACGATGTCCGAAACGTTGATTCGATAAACCATTTCATTGTCAGCCCATACCTCCTGGAATGCTATTGTTTTGTTTGAACAACTACTGCTGGGGTCTACACCACAACCTGCTATATATTCCATGTTGAAATGCCACTTTTTTAGTTGTCTTGGCAGACCGGACATGTTGGCCCAGCATAGCATGACAAGAGGTATGGTGCTGCTAAATGATATCTCTAGGTCTTGTGCCATTTCAACATTGGATTTGAAGGTTTTAAGGGTCATTTCAGACTACTGTAAAATTTATTAAAATCCATGTTTATTTATTTGTATGTGTTGAAAAATTGATAAATTGCCCTATGGCAAAAAACATTCATTAATTTTTGGAGATCGCTGGCAACGGTTAATATGGATTTTTTTTTTAAAACCTTTTGATTCACCTTGATTACATTAAAAGACAACTATTTGCATTGGGGGAAGTGGAAAATATTTCATTCTAAATTTCGATTACGTAAAATTAAAATTAGCTTTCGTCTTGTGAGATTGTACGCCATTAGCTATTAGCTCATTCGCTGTCACTTTGGTACATTGGTATTCCTGATACACTTGAATGTATAACGAACGGTTAGAAGATTTTGAAGGTACGGGGCACTTTCTTTTGAATCACAAACC
This sequence comes from Limnephilus marmoratus, assembly GCA_917880885.1. Lineage (NCBI taxonomy): Eukaryota > Metazoa > Arthropoda > Insecta > Trichoptera > Limnephilidae > Limnephilus > Limnephilus marmoratus. Next base: position 25,675,634 of record OU862924.1, on the reverse strand, counting down.
ATGTTACACAAACCTAGCGTAGCTGCTAAACTACTTGAAAACTGGGATGTTTTTCTTGCCTTGACGCGAGTAGGCGTTATAAAGGGGCACTTTATTTTGTATCACAAACCATGTTACACAAACCTAGAATTCCCATGAAGTGTGCTACACTTTGCTCTAGCATCTTTTCGTACAGTAACAAGAATACCAACATAATGAATGATGAGGCGACCACCCTGATGGACAATCCAAAAATATCTTTTTATTTTTTAATTCTGTTTAATAATTATTTATTTTATGCTTATTTTTTTTTTATTTATGTGATGAATTTTATTTTCTTGAAAGTTTATAGTGTTGTTTATGTAATATGGCAGACTGGGATTGCACTACCCTCCCAGTTCTGCTGGAATAAAAACTTAAATAAATAAAATAAATAAATAACAAAATGACATTTGAAAATAATGTTTGAAAATGGACGGTCTCGTTTCACAGAATGAAAGCTAATTTTAATTTTACATAATCGAAATTTAGAATGAAATAATTTCCACTTCCCCAATGCAAATAGTTGTCTTTTAATGTAATTAAGGTGAATCAAAACATTTTTTTTTTAAAAGTGCGTATTAACCATTGCCAGTGTCCTCAAAAATTTACCAAACATTCATCACTACTTTAAACCGTTGGGTTGATAGATGAAAGATGAAAAATAAATTACTATTTACTATAAAATATCATGCAAATAAATTAATAAATTCATTTGACATAATTGAATGAATTGAGTTTTTGAGTGAACATTTTGAATAATTGAATGATGTTAACCGAATAGTATAAATTTGACTTATTGATTCCCTCAAAATAATGATCTATGGTACCTTAGTATGTATCCCAAATACCCTTCAAATTACACAGTCATCATTTGAATAAAGTTACAATAGCTTATTCTCTTTTGAAGGTCCATTGAATTCATAAAAATGAAATGTCACTGTAGTTTCTGATAGCAAGGCTGTGAGAATTTGGGAGGTGGCAATATCTAGTTTTGGACAGACAATGATGTAACAGAAAAGCGATCATACCTTGTCCAGGTACCCCCGTCCCGAGGGATCTGACAGGTCCCATACTTTACTAAGGATCACATCACTAAGCTTCGACTTCTTCAGGAACCTCGCTGCATCAAGTGCCTGTATGACCCCACTTCCATTAGGGTCCACCTATTGAATACAATAAAGGGTGATCAATTATTCACTGTCCACTACAAACTAATTGCCTGAACAATGTCAATACAAATTGCACAAAGCTATTTTACCTGATGATAATATGCCTCATAAATTGCACTGTGGTTTCCAGCCACCTAAAACACAAAAATAACACTTCTTACAATCTAATGTAACATAGAAATTAGCATTACAATGGTATGGGGAGTTTTTGCCGATTATTGGGTGTGTGACATTTGAAAAATAATTTGACATTTTCGCTAACGATTGAACACGCTCCGCGCAATGGGTGCATCACTTTCTCGGAATTGTTGAAATTAAAATATCTGTGAACTGTCATACCATGTTTCTTTTAGATCGATACAATCAGAATACAACAGTCGCACTAATTCCGAATCAAAATTCGATAATGCACCCCAACAATTCACTTGCGAAGCACATCATAGATTCGTTACATGCCACTCCAAATTTGGGCAAATGACACTTTCAAATATTAAAGACATGTTTGGTTTTCATTCTAAACTGCAAATAAAGGGAGTAAAACCGGTAAATTCGCTAAAAACACCGAAACTACCTGCGTAGGAGAAGGCAAGGCAGCCATTTTTTACATCTCCTCTCGACCAATCAATAGACGTCACAAAAATTACTACACTTTCGAACCGTTGCTTTTGACATTGGGAGAGGTTTGGAACACAGCGATTGTTTCGCACGAGCCTAGGTAGGTACCTACCGTTTCAAAAAATATTTTGCAATGTTTTCATACGTTTTATAGGCCATAAAATGATGGTTTTACATGGAAATATTGTGTAATTAAATAGATTGCAATTACTTATTTTTTCGTTAAACTTTCTGTTATTACCCTCGCCCATATTTTTGAAAACAGTTTCACCTATTTTTTTTCTGAACAAAGAGGAAAAAAAAAACTATTTGGGGGCCATTAATTTATTACGTAAGACGATTTAGGGGGGGAGGGGGTCGACCATGTCTTATTTATTCTTACAAGGGGATGGGAGGGAGTCTCGATAGTTCTTACGTAAGATCACAAAAATGCGCAAAGTTAAAATTATTAGTACCTTTGAAAGTACAAATAATAAACATTTCAAAAAATTGTTACTTTGAAAAATAAACATTATAACAAACCAAATGTGTATTAATTTTTTTCCGTTAGATTCTTACGTAATGAATATTAAACAGGGGGGGAAGGGGTCGGCCTATTCTTATTTTTTGTTATAATAGGGGAGGGAGGGGGTCGAAAACTAGCAAAATTCGTCTTACGTAATAAATGAATGGCCCCATTGTAAGTTTTCTATTAGCGCTACCAGTTTCTAATCAATTTAATATGTGCCATAATATCAGCAAAAATCGAATAATTACATTTTATGGAGTCTGATTCAATGGATTTATCCCAAAGATTTCCCCTTATTTGATAATATTGTATCCCTCATCTTTTTAGAAAAATTTTCCCTTTCCCTTTTCACCACCGGTTTCTAAAAATTCCAACCTCAAACATTTCCCTTTTTTGGTAATATATGTATGCCTCTACTTTAAAAAAAATCTTTCTTTCCATTTTAACCCCCGGTTTCTAAAAATTACTGCAATCTTTATTTATTTATTATTCTGTGTTAGTATTTTCTTCTTCATAAATATTATATATTTTATACCTTTCACACCGCTTGGGAGTGTTTAACCTTATGGAAAATCAGAGATTATTAATAATAATTGTTCATTATTTTCGTTACTCCCTTTATTCTGTTTCTTACCATTCGTTACTTCTTTTGTTATGATTTATGCTTCGGATAGCACCTTATCAGTCTGCACCAATAAGTTTGGAGATCTATATCTATATCTCTGCCCTTGGATACAGAAAGAACTCACCACTTTTCCAAATTCCAAGGAGAACATATTATGAATCTTGGATTGGATTGTAGAACAAAATGTTGTGTTTGATCAGCCATATATTATAATATTGACTGCTAGCAGATTTGGCAATAACAGACCACTCTGTAAAGAAAAGTCGTTAAAAACATTTGATAGAGATATTATGACTGAAATTCATCTTACCTTACAAAAATTTCTATTGAAAACTTTTTTGCATTGTCAAGATTAAACCAGAGATTTCTGGTCCATAGCAAAAACTTGCCCCTGGCCACTTAACTGTAATATTTATAATAATTTTATTTCATCAAAATCATTTTGTTGTCATTTGTTCATAGATGATTAACCAGTCACTTTAGTTGAGCGAATAATTTATACCAAAGGCATACATTCATTCACAGTTACAAGTACTGTAGTACTTTCACCTATAGTGAAGTGTGTGCCTGGGGGGGAGAGAGGGGAGGAAATTATTTTCGTTTTCTAGGAGGGGGAGGGGTGGCGGCTAGAGAAATTCTAAAGTTAAAACCAAGTTTTCAATTTGAAAATAACCAGTTCCTAAAGAAGTAGCTCTTCTTCGACATTTTTCATTCATCACTTTTTTGATAATCTTGCTTTTCGAAAAAAGCGAGCGAAGAAGCTAAACAACTGTTTGTGGAACTAATTTTGGAGCTAAATCTGAATCGGCAACACTGAGTGAGACTGTGGCATACCCAATTGGGTGTGTCATACCTTACATTGTGAGGCTGAAGATAGTAGGGAGGGGAAGGAGATGGGGAAAAGGAAGATGGTGAAGTACCTGTCTATTCAGATCCGGTCACCAAAAACTGAAGCTAAAGGCATTTCAAGCAACGTTTCAGACCATAACCAGGGCCACACTTACAGAGTATCTTCCACCTGGTACACACTGCAAATGTACTGTATATTATTTTAAATCAATTTATTATGAAGTAACACAAATTAAGATTAAATTTATTTGCGCGAGTGGGATTTGAGCCCGCAATCTTTGGATTGCTAGTTGAGAGCCTTACCCTCAATCATGGAGGCCGTCAGTAATGAATATATCCTGGAAGTACAGTACTAGAAGTAATAAGTAAGAATAATTTATCTCTACATATTATAAAGTAAAGTCCCTCGCGCCGTCTGTCTGTCTGTCTGTCTGTCTGTTCGCGATAAACTCGAAAACTACTGAACGGATTTTCATGCGGTTTTCACCAATAGATAGAGTGTTTCGTGAGGAAGGTTTAGGTATGTAATTTGTCAAGGATTTGTGTAAATTGGTTGAAACATAACGATAATTGTTAGAAGTGTCGGAAAAAAGTCCAGCCGCCTGGTAGCTTTCATCGAAAACGCTGCCTAATCTTTTTGGGATATAACAAAACAATTAGTGGTGGAATATTTCTCTTTTATAGATCTACAAAAAAGTCCGCGAAGGCATATATCTATCTTTTATGGATAGCTTACTATACACATTATATCTAATATGCAATTGATAAGAATAATAAGATAAGAAGATATAATGTGTATAGTAAGCCACCCGTAAAAGATAGATATATGCCTTCGCGAACTTTTTTGTATATCTATAAAAGAGGAATATCCCACCATTAATTGTTTTGTTATATCCCAAAAGGATTAGGCGGCGTTTTCGATGAAAGCTACCAAGCGGCTGGACTTTTTTCCGACACTTCTAACAATTATCGTTATGTTTCAACCAATTTACACAAATCCTTGACAAATTACATACCTAAACTTTCCAAGTCAATCAAATGGGCGACGAGCTACCTCACGTGCAAACCGCACTGATGATCTCTTCGCGATGAACTCAAAGACGGCGGTGGTTACAAAGGTTGGATTTTACAAAGTGTTTTATTAGCCACAGCAACGCGTGGCCGGGTCAGCTAGTATTTTATAAAGTGACGAGTAAAAATAATGGTCAAATCATTTTTAATAATACTTTTATTGGTCAGGTTTTTGAAATCAAACATTTGATGAATTTAAAGCAGGTCGTTGTATTATTTACTGCAATATCAGTTCAGCTTTCCTTCGCTAAAACTGATGATGAATGATGCCATGGATCAGTCATTTACTGAGTTCCGAGTGGGTTTCCCAGCCATGGGTAGGACTTGGGGCAGTTGCCAACGCAAGATGTCATCCAGCGTTCAGTCTGTAAATTAATAAACTCGATTAATAAATGAGACAAAAATATTTCTCGAAAAAACCAACTTTAAGATTTAAAATTTTTGTTACAGTTACACATAAATCATATATTATTTGAAGCCATTTAAAAGTTTTACAGTAAAACCCCAAGCTACGTAACACATGTGTAAATTGATAAATAGAAAAGAATTTTTAAAAATTAAAAAAAAATCTGAGTAGAGCTACATAAAAATTTCACACACAATTATTCTATTTCAAAAGTCTAATACTAAGCGCGTTTGCTTTTTGCAAATTTTGTAAATTCTATTATATTTCTAATACACTTGGTATGCATAAATGACATTGCACTATATTAATCGTTGACTGCTTGAAACCTTTTTTGGTATTATTCGACTTACATAAAGCCTATGGAATGCATTTATTAATTAATTGGGATATTTATGGCAATTTCTTATTCCGGAACTTCATTTTACAGTCACATAAAGCCGGGTACAGATTGCTGTAACGTAACATGCAATGAAATAATTTGCCGTCCACATTGTCGCAATGTATGATGCAATGTAACAGAATTCCCATAGTGTGGACATAGCGCGCACGAACCGTGCACACTACGCGCACGAACAGAGCATTTCAACTCGTGCGCGCCGCAATCCACAAAGTGTGGGTTTTTTCACCGAACACCAAGGGGCGCGTAGTGTGCATGGAGCGTCAGTATGGACGGCTTGTCCGTGTCTATACATCAGAAAGCGCGCGAACAATGGAGGACTTGTTCTTGGCAGGCTGAGCTATGTTTACCGCGCGCATGCCGGAAACAGATGCGAGTAGGTACATGCTCGGTTCGTGCGTGCGCTGCGTCCACACTTATGAAATGTTCCTTTCAGGTTACATTGCATGTTACATTACAGCAATTTGTACCCAGCTTTACAAGATACTAATCTTAATACATATGTATATAAAAATGAATGTTAAAACGAATGACGAATGCTAAACCATTCATCCGATTGCGATGAAATTTTGGTGATTTGTGTGCACACCCACAAAAGTTTGTATACTGGTGAGCTCTGGCATTATGAAATTTGTATTATCGTTTTACAATAGATAGTGTGCGAGTTGTTTGAAAAATGAGCACATTTCATTGATGGACGGGTGGGGGAAGAAGGAGGGGCAGGGGTAGGGATTGCAAAGGATATGTTGTAACGGTAGGGGACAGCCGGAAGTAAAATTGGATAATCCATGCTTCTCACAAGGATAGCTGTATGCGGTCTACTCACGCATCGAAAAACCTTCTGATTTATTATTGTATGCACCAGACGGAAAAATAAACAAATATTGATATCCAAAGCACTTCAGTGAACAGAATTAAAACCAAACACAATATTTTTTTGAGTGGCAATGCAACGCATGCCATGTACTTGATAGTTTATCATAAAAAATCATCAATTTTCATGAAGAAAATTAATGTTCTTAGAATTTATGATTTGCAATAATATGTAGCCCGTTTCACAAGTTAAATAAAATACCCCAGATTCGATCAATATCAATTGTTATGTCAATCTACTCCTTGATGCGATTGATAATTGCTAATTGAACGTTTACTGAGAAGTTTATTGATGAGATCATTGCCCAATCACATCAATTCCTATGTGTTGAGGGAATGATGTGTGAGTACTTAGACAAGCGACATTAACACAGTGGATTGATCGTTTCGCTGTGCAATTGACAATCGTTCGTTTAATTGCTTTATCTATAGAGCCCTCTTTGAAATTCAGTTTCAATGTGGAACAAGAATGGTTTTACTTGTAAGTGCGACTGTCCAGAGTTTTCTGTCCTGGTAGAAATATATAAAGACAATATGATTGAACCACTCTTGTCAGGAGGACTCCTGTCCCGGTATGACTGATACATTAGGGGGTGCTGATTTGTTAGGAAACAAAAGCATTTTGCTCTGAGGATGGGAATGAGATAGAAGTTTACAGCTGGTGTACATAGCAGCTTAATAATAAATTGAAAGTGCTTACATCTCCCTTCATCAATTGGCAAGCCTTGGCCTGGCAGACAGGAGTGTAAACCTCCTGGCACTCAATGCTTCCGGGCACCATCTCGGCAACTGGAATTGGGTTCTTCACCCAGTCGATGACCTGAGATGCTGATGTCTAGAATTGTAAAAATTATTTAGTATACATTACATATTACATAAATTCAAAAAATTTAATCCACAATACAGCATATTCCATAAGGAAGATATTATGCCGGCCGTCTGTCAGTTATGTTTATGTATTTGTATATATTAATTTTTTAATATAAATTGACTGTTTAGTGTTATGTATTGGTCCATGCATTTAATCCCTTTGGATTACCATTAGCATTTTGTTCGGAAGTTCTGGCATTCTGTGGCGTGATTCTTCGAGAATATCCCCAGATATTTCTAAAATATTCTATAAGAAGAAAATTGTCGCAACTTCAAAATAAAAAATCTTTAAAATGTAAAAGCTGTTAACATGAAATATGCAGAAATACAATATAAAATATTATTTTGGATCATTTGCAAGCTCTCCATGGTTGAGGGTTTAGACTGTCAACTAGCGATCTGGAGATTGCGGGTTCAAATCCATTATTAGTGTGCAAGTAAATTTTATTTTTTTTTATTTCTGTTGTTTTGCAAATAAATCATTAAAAAATAATTTAAGGTATATTTGCGGCATGTTTCAGAGTGGAAGGCATTCTCAATATCGCCATGGTGTAGGACCACCATTCAGTATTGAGAAGTTGCTTGAAACCAGTTGTTGAATTACCCTGGTTTGGTGACTAGATCTGAATAGCCAGGTATTTCCCCATCTTCATCTTCCCCATCTCCTATCCTCCCCACTACCTTCAGCCTCACAACATATACTAACTGGGGACAGTAGTAAGTAGACCAGGGCCGCTGACAGCCAACCTGGGCCCCAAGTCTGGTAGACTATACCGGGTCCTCTCCCCCCAACTTACCGGGGGGGGGGGGAGAGAAAACAATTATGTCATGCTAACCTGCTACTGCTAGAAATACTATTTCATTACCTTTTCTTATTTTCTAGTATCTTATACCATTATACCAATCATTCGAATTTAGCATAATTATTCAATGGAAATGTTTAAAAAGTTATGGTGAATACTCAAAATAAAATACTTGTGTTTATTGTTTTAGGCTACTATGTGTGTGTATTTACATATTCTTCGTTGTTCATTATATCTAAAGACTAAATTAAATTATTATAATATCAACTCAGATACGTTAGTAATGGAATACCAAATTGGAATATTTTTAAAATTATTGTAAAAACTCCACAAACTATAAAATAATAATATAGGCAAATAAAAATTGTCTTCTACTATATTGCTTTTCTATTTTTCTTATTTACAAAGCTATTTAGAACATCATCAAAGTCCAAGTTTCTGGCCAGACCATTTTCTACGGGCTACGAGTGTCATTGGCTTTTATTAGTCAAAAATCCGGGGCCCGTGAGCCTGTCCCGGGCCCCCCTTAGCCCCGGGCCCCAAGTTTCCGACTTGGCCAACGTGCCCTCTCGGCGGCCCTGCAGTAGACAGTAGTAACATGGTCTCACTGGCTCCACTGGATATGTTTCCTAGGCATTCCAATCTACCGCACATGCATTCTTGTATGTGGTTCTCACAGAACTCAAACATTTAAATCCTTTGTGACGAATTATTGGACTGTTTGTTAATAATCGCATGCGTTTAAATTAAGTTTGATAATAATCTTGCAAGATACAGCGTCATTTTAATTATACTATATACCTATAGAGATATTCATTTATCTTATGTTTATATATATGATTAGGTGCATGACTTGTCCATGAACATTTTTGATTGAGAAATTTATAATATTTTTCGGGAAGAGATTTCAGTGCACACAAAAAAATGTCGATCCCTATCATGGAAGAGGTAATAATGTATATGTCGCAGGCAGATCGTAAAATCAGGCAGGTCATGATGGGCCTAGCTACTTCGTGAAGTGCATGGCGGCAGAATGTGAAGTGCCTCAGGCGTATCATGATCGTCCTGATTTTACGATTTGCCTGCGACGTATATAAGGCATAAGGCACTTCACAAGATTAGCAGATTTTCAATGCCGTGTATCTCAGATCTTCAAGTTTCTCACTCGATGCATTTTGTGCACGCCACTTCTCTGTAATACAGGATCTTTGCGCCCTTGAGGTGATTTTCTCACGAAAATGGCGCTACAGAAGTCATTCAATTATTATTATTATTATTATCTTTACAATGGTGGTCTTTTAGCATTGCAAGCTATCCCATCGCGCGGTATGTTTTGACACAATGTCTTGTGTTTTAATAAAACTTCATGGAGCACAAAACATACCTATCTATCTGTGACAAAGGGTAGGCTGTGGGTAGTTGTTTTGTGAATATTGGACATTGAATTTTATAAAGTGGCAAATCCAATTGTCTTTATGGACCTCATTCCAATGGCAATAGTAATTTAAATCACGTTAATAAAAAATAATATTCAAAGTAATGAGTACTAACCAGGAAGACATCGGGGAGGGTTTGCAGGTAGTCAATGAAGGCAATGTACGCGGTCAGGTGGTTGGGGTTAATGGTTTCGGCGAACCAGGCAGCATGTACGTAGAATCCGAATGGAGCACGGTTGCCGTTATACTGCTTGTTGAACTCTGCAATCATCCATTGGGTCAGGCCTGCAACATCTGTTGGGCTGGAATCGTTGAAAATTATTGTTAATAACGAGTCACTTACATACATTTTTTATTGACTTAGAAAACTTCTTACGACTAGGTTTTTTTTTATATGGAGAGTAAGGAAACACATAGGCACTACAAAAAAAATTAAGTTCCTACCAATTATAGTTTAAGACTAAAAATAAATAAACGATTTTAGCTTGTTGCTTAAATTCCACACTTTTTTTTCAATATGACAACACTCGCTCAGCCTTTGAAGTTTTAAAGCTAACTAAAGGTTTCTACAAAGTTGATAATAAGAATGATATGGCGGTTCAGATGTCAAAAAAAGTGTGTTTCCAGTTGATACATTATTTAATTTAGGTTGTTAAAATACACATTCATTGTTTGACAACTCGGCGACAGTCGGCATGCTTCTATTCCGGTAACTAGATAAAATAGAATGTATAGAAAGAATAGAACAGGAAAGGTTAAGTTTGTGTTTTTTTTATTCACTTTTCTTCAATGTTCTATTCACTGGTCAGTGTTCTTTTTGTCATGGTCATCGTCCGATAAAGTCCAGACAGGGCGTGTGGATGTTAAAAATGCCACCGAAACCAAAATTAATGTTTCCAAAAATTGGGTTATGAAAACATTTATCAAAAAGAAAGTGCATTATTTCACAGTCAAAATTATTTAAAATAAAATTATTATTCAACTGAATTTGTAAGACATGCCATATCTTTTTTTTTTAAAAAAAAAAGAAAGACAAAAATTCCCGGGATTCGAATAACCTGACAATATTTGAAAATCTCCTACTACCACCACAATAAGCAGAAAATGTTGCCTGTCATGATGAAGGACTTAGCCAGCCGAGGAATCAAACACGCGATGCCTAAGTGGGACCTAAACACAATGCCAACTCGGTCACTGACCGGTCAAATTGTTATAGAATTGTTGTTAATATTGATGGTCATGGTACATGCCTTTGTTTCTCTGTAGAGAACACCGATCACCATGACGTACTTACATTTCAACGCAGGCATCAACCATGGAGCAGACGACATTGCTTTGATCCTTCCAGTTGATCATGGGGATGACCCAGACGTCGGAGTAAGACTCTGTGGGGCAGGGGGGAATCAAGCACTCCTGGGTGCTCAGGTACTCGGTGGTGTAGGGCCACATACCGGGCTGGATGTATTCCTGGGTAGTCCAGGACAGATCGTACAGGAAGCCGCTCTGCTTCAGCATGTTGAACTGGTTGTTGCCGGCCATCTGGAGGAAGGGCATGCGGATACCTGGAACGGAAATATAATTATTACTTCTAGTTCCGTGAACAGTAGAAATTGCGACCAAAAAAGTACCTTTCTAATTTTCTCTTATTTAATAAATCAACGAAATTTCCTCTGAAATCATAAGTTTTGTGGGTAGCTACTTAAATACCGACCAATTTAATTATAAACCATAAATATTTTATGCAACATTTTTTATTTCAAATAATGCTGGGTTCCCGGGTGATCTTATCCATGAGAATCTGTGGTCAATTTATTGAACCAATGTTGAAGTCGATTCACTTTCGGTTCCTATCTATAATTCCACAGAAAAGGATGTTTTCACTGAATAAAATAGATCAGAAGAGCTATTCTGTATCTTTTGTGGGATCGTTATGAGATGACGGACGTGATCTCCTGTCAGATATGTGTGATTTTTACATATTTACTGTGACATATTTTAATTTAGATCTAAGATATAAACGCGAATTCCTACAAGTATGCATGATTATTTATTAATTTAATGTACATTGTACATAGAAAAAGCAAATCTGACAGGAGATCACGTCCGTTATGTCATAATGATCCCATGAAAGATATAGAATGGCTCGGCTGGTGGAATCGCACTTTCCAAATAAACATCACTAGCTCAATCACAATTCTTTTTCGAACTTTCTTCGACAGGTAGGTACCATAATATTGATTGTTTGGATTTGACAGCTCGTAATAGAAACCGCACTCATGCGAACTCTAGCAGGATAAAAAGGTAATATCCAACACTGCAACCATCGTCAACCGGAAACAGAACAAAAGAACAAATTTACAGACAGATGAAATGATGTCTGAAATAGTCAAAACAGGACTTCGCTACACTTAGGGGCCTTCGCTCATGGAAAAACTGAAAAAACCAGTTGTCGACGCAATTGCAATCATTTATTGTATGAGAGACTTTGCCAAGAGTGCCATTTACAAAATAAAATACAAAGTAATCCCACACAGTGGGCCCAGAGAGAGCTCTCCTTAAAAAGGCCTATGTCATCTTTGAGAAAACTGTACAAGCATTTCAAAGAAAGGGGAAGAGAAATCCCCAGCCGAGCTATTCTCTGTTTTTTGTGGGAACGAGATCGATATCGCGCGAGATCTCCTGTCAGATGTGTGTGATTTTCAATGGTTGTTATTTGCTTTTTCTAAATTTCAGCTCTGAGCTGTCACGTATGTAGTTTAGGTCGTTTTAAACACACATTCCTGCAAGTATGCATCCTTGTTTATTCATTTAACAGCGGTAGAAAATCCCACAAATCTGACTAGAGATCTCGCCGGATATCCGTCTCGATCGAGATAGATATCGGGCGAGATCTCCTGTCAGGTTTGTGTGATTTTATAAAGCTGTTAAATGAATAAATAATCATGTATAATTGCATGAATTCGTGTTTAGAACGACCTAAACTAAAATACGTGACAGCTCACAGCTGAAATTCTGACATCGGCCCATAGAAAAAGCAAATAACAGCCAAAGAAAATCACACAAATCTGACAGGAGATCTCGCCCGAGATTTCTCTCGATCTCACAAAACATAGAGAACGCTCGGCAGGTCTTGATAAAATATTGAGAAACCAATTTGTAGGACGGAGGAAATACAGAACAATATTTGAAAATATGCATTATTTCACATGCTAAAAAAAGTCTGGACAAGGGAGTAATTTTCTAGCATGTTTATTGTTTTTCTATTATTTCATTCAATATTTTCTTTTATAGCTTCAAGTTCGGGATCGGAGTGAGTAGGACTATAGTGTTTACATGAGGGATATTATGGAGCTGAAGGAAGTGGGGATGGGAAAAGAGATAGTAAAGTGTACAAAAGCGCTCCTCAAGTTATCAAATATTTGGGTAGATCGTTGCAATCACAACAAAAAGATAGCAGCCAAAAATATGTGAAAATAATTAAAGTTGATTTAATAATTTTGAAAAATTGAGAAATAGAGGTAATAAAATAATAAGTCTAACCAGGAGTAAGGCCCTGGACTAACAATCTATAGGTCGCTGGTTCAAATCCCGACACGTCCGTGTAAATTTTATTTTATTGATTTGTGTTATTGTATAATATATCAATTAAAAATAATATATAAGAAGTATATTTGCGGCACGTTCTAGACTGTAAGATACTATCAGTATCACCCTGGTGTATGAAGATCATACAGAATTGAAATGTTATTTTAAATGGCTTTAGCTGTGTTTGATAACCAGATCTGAATAGCCAGATACTTCCCACGTTCCTACTTCTCATCTTCTTCCCCTCCCCACTACCTTCAACCACAGAACATAACCAAATTGTGGATGCTATAGTCTCACTGGCTCCAAACGGTTAGGAGCACTTACGAAGCTTGGAATTTTACAATTTAAAAAAGAAAAAAATGTGGCTGTAGCTAAATTGGTAGAGTTGCCAGTCGCGATAAAGCGCTCTCCTTATGGCACTGCATGCAGGGACTCTGCCGCAGAGAGTCCCTGCATGCGTCTCGTTCTAGCGGCACTCTAACAAACGAGACAGCGCTAGTTCGCTCAAACCCATGCTCTCTGCATGCAGTGCCGTGAGGAGAGCCCTTAAGACTAGAGAACCTGGGTTCGAGTCCCATTTGGGACAGATACCTTTTGATTTCTGTGTCTTTGTCTCTTTCATATTATCATTGAAATGATTAAAAAATGTTTACCCTTAAGGTCTTCTTCGGGGATCTTGGCAAAGTTGCTGGTCAGCGTCCTCTGATCGGCGAACTCCTGCAGCAGCAGGGACAGGGAGGCGTTCTTCCAGTAGGTGGTAAGGGCCGTGTGGGAGATAGAGTGGAGACTGATCTGCTGACCGTTGGCGTGCAGCTCATGGACCAGCGAGTAATCTGTATACTCGTGGGCGACGAAGAAGGTGGCTGCAACGGGACAGTTGTTGCGGTTCTTGCGGTTGTACAGGGCCTGCCTGTACTGCAGAATGTTCAGGGGGTTTACAGCATCGTCGAAGGTCAGCATAACGAACTGGAATTTTAAATTAACACATTTAAAATTAGAATAAGATTTTTCGTCATGCACAAAGCTTGTTTTCACGATAATATAACAAAACACGATAATATAAAAAATAAGTGTATATTGTTTTTCCACCTTACGCTTTTAAACACGTCTGATGTTTTTCAGTTTTTTATTTTTATTTTGTTATTATCTTATTTAAAAATACTTATTTAATCTAACATAAAACTGGCACACTTTATTTTACTAATTTACTTTTATTTTACTTTCATTTCACTTTTATTTTGCTTTTCCTTGTTTTTTTTATATATGTTTACTTATAACGTTTTCGACATCACATCTGGTGTTTTTCAATTTTCATTATTATTATAGATAATATAGAAAAACATAGAAAACATACAGGGGTTGAAGGAATGACTGAATATATAAATATATATATTTAGTTATTTTTTCAACTTTTCTCTGTTTTTTTTTTTTTTTTTTCTTATCTTATCTTGTCTGTATCTTTATTTATTAGACAGTATAGCTAGGTTATCCCTACACAGCTTAGGGAACGTACCCATACTACGTGACACGTTTAGGGGGGGGGGGGCTTCAAAATGTCACGCTCCATACAAATGAGCGGTGGGTTGCTTAGGATTTTGGTCACCGGGGGGGGGGTTAAAAATTGCAAAAAGTTGGTCACGTAGTATGGGTACGTTCCCTTATCTAGCTCCTTACTATATAACATTAAGTAAAAAAAAAAAAACTTAATAACTATAGATTTTTTCATTATTATTGGTGCATGATGTGAACATTAGTTATTGGGTTTATAACCTAATTATTGTAATTTGTGGTTTTCTAATGCATGTAATGTTATAAACCTGTTAATGTTCCCAATAAAGAAAATAAAAAAAACCAGACACATGTATAACGTGTGAGGCGTGCCTGACTTTTAATTTAAAAAAAACACATTTTAAAGTTGGATAAAGTTTTTTTCGTAAGCACATTTTGTAATTTTATTGAATAAAGCTTTTTCATCACGCACATTTTATAATAAAATTGGAAAAAGATTTTTTACTATGGGCATTTCATAATTAGTATTGGAACAAGATTTTTCGTCGTGCACATTTTATGATTGGAATTAAGATTTTTCGCTACATGCTTTTTCATATTGCTGACCCTGTAAAAATCACAAATGTGCCAAACTTAACAAAAAACTGTTGTCTTAAAAAACCCCTTTTTGGGTGGTCGGTTTGATAGATTCCCCTACATTAACAAAGTACAAGATACGCTCTGGTGTTAGACCACCATTCAGAAATTAAACTTGCTTAAAATGGCTTTAGCCGTGTTTATCAGATCTGAATAGCCAATTACTTTCCTCTTCCCCATCTCCTTCCCCTCCAAGGTCTAATAAAAATGAGATTTGTATAATGTGTGCCGTCTTAAAATTGACCGTAAATGGTTCTACTCTTCGACCAAGGATATCCTTGATCGAAGGTTCTACTATTTGTGACGTCATATGTACCGTTCGTGAGGGGAGGCGTCTACTAATATCTACAGGAATTCCAAAAACTGAAAAAATCGAACTAATATCTATGAGAAGGAAAGTGTTGACGAATATCTACAGCTCAAACTGTTGACGAATATCTATGAGAACCAAAGTGTTGACGAATATCTACAGTACTGGTAGAGGTTGGATTTGCAATTATGTATAGCATATCGGAATAACGTAATATTGCGTATGCAGTTTAAAAACTTAATTTATGTAAGTATGTATGTAAAAATCCCTAATATCGGACTATTGGACACATTTTAGTAAAGCCTTTGACACAATTTCTCATAAAATTCTCATTTGGAAATTAGAAAAACTTGGTATACGTGGCAATATATTAGCCTGGTTTGAAAGCTATCTTACTGGAAGACAACAAATTGTTAGAATAAAATCCTCTCTGTCGGAAATAATTTATGCAACAAGTGGAGTTCCACAGGGTTCACACCTTGGTCCAATCTTATTTATCTTGTTTATAAATGATCTTACAAAAATATTTTATGATGTAATCATTTTACTTTTTGCTGATGACCTCAAAATTTTTAGAATTATTCAAAATATTCACCATTGCAACATTCTTCAAGATAATATCAATAAATTATTAATTTGGTGTAATGAAAATAGACTTTACCTAAATATCTCAAAATGTCAAATAGTTAGATTTTTTCGATTTGGCAAATTTGGCAAAGAAAAAGAAGAAGTTAGATTTTTTCGAATAAAAAATCCAGTGATTTACAATTACAACATTGATAACAATGCCCTTCAGACATTAACACAAATTAAAGACTTAGGCATCACTTTTCAATCAAATCTTTCATTTGTTAACCACATAACAGAAATCTCTAATAAGGGCTTAAAAATGTTGGGATTTATAACTAGGCTTACTAGAAATTTTAACAATATAAAGTGTATTAAACTGTTATATTTTGCCTATGTTAGAAGTCAACTTGAGTACAATTCTCCCGTCTGGAATCCACATTATAGTATACATGTTCAAGCTATTGAAAGAATTCAAAACAAATTCTTACGTTTTCTAAATTTTAAAATGGGTATTTCAGCTAATATGTTGAACTACAACACTATTTTAAATGATTTGAATATGCTCAAATTGTCCGACAGAAGAATTTTCTCTGACTTGGTATTTCTATATAAAATTCTAAATGATTTAGTTGATAGTCCGGTATTGCTAGAATTGATAAGCTTCCGGATTCCACAACGTAATACTAGAAGTCAAGATTTATTTCAGTGTAGAAATTCTGGAACTAACTACCATATGTATTCTTCTTTGCCCAGAATACTAATGGAGGGAAACAATTATACCAAGTCAGTGGACATCTTCAATTTATGTTTAAACAAATATAAAATATTGTTACTGAAACAGTTCAGTTATGTACATTGAATGCTTTGTATTTTCTTATTATTCATATGTAATGTAAAAGCCCCGAAAAAGGGCGTTAATAAATAAATAAATAAATAAATAAATTTAGCTGATTAATCCAACCTACGCTCTGTAGATATTAGTTCAACCTACGCTCTGTAGATATTAGTCAACACTCTGAAGATCGTAGATATTATTTCAACATATGAGCTGTAGATATTCGTCAAACATACAGGCTGTAGATATTAGTATCTGGAGTCTTCGTGAGGTCATCGGACAGGAAGATTGACAGCTGGAATATGTGACGTCATGCGACGCTACTGTTTCGCGTTTCTTGCCACTTCAAAGTGGGCCGTTTTATCAGTTTTCAAAATCAATTTATTACCTATGTAATAATTGATAAATCAATCTTAAAAACTGTTCTACGAATAACCGTAATCATACAAGAAAATCTATGATAAAAGTTACCTCTATGTTGCGCCGTAGTAAGCATTCAAAAAGAAGATGGTTTGAAATGTAAATACGAACGTTAGAGAGAGCGTGCTAATTTTAAATTTAATATTGACACTAAATTAAATTAAATTTAATATTATATATTTTTATATTTAATAGGCATAAGAGAAAATATTTAATAAAGCTTTACATATTTAAGAGCGTTTAACCAGCCAGCGGACGAAAATCCACATTTCGTCGAAAGTTGTTCTTCCGATCGTGCAGGACGGTTACAATGAGAAAGATTAATTATTCTCCGTACCAGATTTTTAAAATTATAACTCAATATCGAATTTATTTCAATCCAAAATTTATACCTTCATACAAAAATGCTGAAAGGCGTGATGATAAAACTATTAAAATAGTGTACTTTTTGTAGTTATTTTTTGATTATAAGTATTTATCATTTTCAATAATGTCTAAATTTAATAAAAATGTTAAAAAAATCTGAAATATATTAGTTTGTAAGTGCGCAAATAAATACACAAATGGACCAATTTTCGTCAAGAAACACATGTACGTACATATTTTTTAATGATTTTATTGAAACTAAAATTAAAATTTTAATACATAACTCTGCTAGATAATGTATTGATTTATTTTACTGCATGATTACATTATTTGAAATGGGTGTGGTATAATACAAAAACTTTTTTGAAAATTTAACAAATCTGCCAACGACCTATGGAATAACCTTATTATACTAAAAATTTAAAAAAATTCTAAAAATTTATTACATACGAATGCTAGATAAAAGAACAATCTTTCGAAATCCATTTATAATTTTTTGTGGAAAAGAGTCAATACGTCTAAAAACTTTTTTGAAAAAAACGTATTTCCGGCTTTCTCTGGTAATGCCCTCTTAAAATAAAGCAAAAATCTCTCTCGAAATTAAAATCGTAGCGCATTGATATAGAAATTTGAAATGCTGTAAAACGAAAATGTTAATTATTGAAGTGAGAAAAAAATGGATTTTTATTTAAAAAAAATCGTAATATCTCTTATTTTTCTAGACCTTAATTGTGAATTTTTATTATATGATAACATTGAATAGATCGTTCAGACTAATTAACATTTTTTGTAAATTTCTTTAATAACAGTTTTAATTTTTCAGAAAAAAAATCATTTAAAATCTAGGTACAAAAAAGCACTTATTTTCCTAGAAATATTTTGGCGACGCAGATCGAAAGAGAAAAATAAACGGAGATAAATGACATATTTAACTCTTTTTTCGATTTATTGTCCTTTATGGCATTTAAAATTTCCGCTATTGATACATTTAAGAAAACCCATTGAATTTTTCATGTCTTTAAAATGACGGATTCACTTCATTACACTTCGAGATTTTTCGAGGAAATTTCATATCAACTCGGCAAATTTATAAAAAATAACATAGGTACACGTTTTAAAGGGCTTAAAAGCTTTTAAATCGGTAGAAATTCGGAATTCCGAGTCTCTTAAATATCGGATGGTATTTTAGATTGACATTGGCGCAAGCGATTCTGACCTTGTCCTTCATACAGTTTCTTTATACATAATGGTTAAAATCGCATTTAAAATTATTTATTTAAGATGAGAGGTTAAGCACCTAATATTTAAAAAAAAATCTTTTGCATACTAATCTTATTTGTTTCTCTGACCTTATTCAGGTCCGTGGGACCCGCTCATTCAGTAAGAAATATATTGATGTATACAGGATGTTAAGGGACGTACTTGACTTACTTTAACCAGTGATTCCTGACATTATTTGGAGTAAAAAATGTTAACGAAATTTTGGTCTCCAGTGACTTTTTTACACGACTTTTTTTTTTTCAATATTTTTTCTTCAAAATCAAACAAAAAAAAATTTCTTCCGCATTTCGTCACTGGTCACTCAGCCGGGTGTCCGACGAACCCCTTATCCCGCCTCCAACTGTTCAACAACTACCATTTTTTTATGTTTTTGTAGAAAAAAAAACATCAAAAATGTTACCGGAGACCAAAATTTCATTTACATTTTCTACTCCAAATAATGTCAGGAATCACTGGTTAAAGTAAGTCAAGTACGTCCCTTAACACCCTGTATATTGTACGTACCCACTAACTTATTCGTTTCATTTTCGCCCATGTGAGTTTTAATCCATGGTTTTTCATATTATAATAATTTATCTTATCTTATTAATTTCACGATCAAATAAATTAATAAAAAAATTAAGTTACCTATTTAACAATATTTATTGTTCGACGTGAGTTATCGGAAATCTAAAGATAACAGAAATTAAGACAGTGTTTTGATTTGCCCTTGGATTAATATTTTTTTTTGCAATTTTATCTTTTGAAATGTGATGTAACATGCATACCGTAGGTATAACCAAAATCGAAAATGCAATCAGGAAAATAAGTTTCCAATGTAGATACTGAGCTACGCAGTCCACTTTATTGTTTTTGATTTCCAATATTTTAATCTTTATTTTTTGTGATCATTCAATGTTAAGACGACATTATCAAAATAGAATGTTATCTGCGTAATTTAAACATTTTCATAAAGTCGAATTAATGTTTATACATGCGCAATAGAAGCTTACCCAAGTTTACCATTCGTTTACTACGTTCAAACGTGATTAAAATGTTACGTAAATTAAAACTTGACCCTTTGTTCGCATTCTGATGAAAAAATCCGTTCTTATATTAGCCACGAACTGTAACAATGTGCACTTTAACAACTAAGATGCGAAATTAATACAAAAGGAATCAGATAGTATCACCAACATTTGAGAATAGGTGAAATCACAGATTCCATCTCTTCACTATTTTGTAGATGGCCTATCAAAAGGATTTTGAAAATTATTTTTTTTAACCCGACACAAGAGCCCCTGAGGAAAATAATTTCTCTCAGGGCATATCAGGGCAAAGAAGGGGAGGTCTTTTTAAAGAAAAGAGAGGAAGAATCGCTTGCAACAATTGACAGAACTAGAGAAATTTGAATGACGATGAGGAAAACGTATTTTTTAATGATATAAATTGGCATAAGTAGGTAATCCTGGAAACTATCTCAAATAAAATAAAAGAGATGCAAGAACCCAATGACATTCTGTAAGTAGGAAATTACTCAATAAATGTTGAACTAACTGAATAAATTTGAGGGAGTTTCAATTTTAGTTGATCTACTTTTATAGAAAAATTTTTGAAAAAAAAAGCACTCATTAAAATTTATTGAAAAAAATCTAATCCAACTTTTTTGAAAAAAGGTTCACATTTATCAATATGCATTCATGTAAAATTGAACCGTCTGATCCCGCTATTAAGTCTGATGCTGGACGCCGAAAGGCTTAGAAGAAGAATAATTGATGGCGTAAATTGTTCTGGAAATACCTCAACGCAGACAAAATATCAGGGGTGACAAAATTGAAGATCTTATCCCTCCAAGAAAAACTGATTAACAGCAGATTACCTAATGCTGGTAAGAGACGCAAAGAAACCACACAACTGTAGATGTTTGAAGCAATCTAGAAGGCTTTAAAGAAAAATGCAAGCTTTTCACGTTGTTGGTTGGTGTAATCAAGTCTGGAAACCATCTCCAATGAGGCAAAATTACAGGAGTGACATATCTGAAGAGTTTCTTCCCTAAAAGACACCATGAATTATTAAAACTGGGGACACAAGCTGAAGTTCATAACGAAGACTGTAAGATTTTATTTAAGACTGTAAGATTTTATTTTAACATTAAGCAATCCGGTGACTAACTCAAAATCGAAACGAGAAATTGGAGACATTTAGGGAAGAGCTTCTACATTACGGTAGCCGTGACTAATGACTAACCTGGGGAGTTTGGGTCCTGTTGAAACCTCCGGGCATGTCAACATCGGAGCACCTGCAGCTTGGCAGCTTGCACTTGGTGGTGTCGCAGGTGATTGCAGGGGCCTTGACCTCTTTGCTGGGCATGGCCATCGCACTCAGCGCCACCATCATCAAAACCACTAGGACCTTCATGATGACTGCAGTCAATCAAAAATTCCTCAATAGATCACAAACTTCTATTGGCAGATTCTTCCAACCTCCCAACCTTTTATACCTTACTCTATCTCCCGAAGATAAGTCGTCTTTATCGCGATCGCAAATTTACGATAGCTAATAAAGGAAAAAATAATTAAAAATATTATTTCTGATTGATAATATGTACATGTAAGTAGGTACATATTATTATTTGTATGATTCGTCTGGTGGGCGATGTTTTAAATTGATTGAATTTAAGTGTAACTGCCTATCAATAAAATGTAATCTTTTAATGATTTTATTGCAAATCAGGTGTATCCGTTCGATAAGCTAAGGTATAATTTAATAAGGCTAATTGTAAAACAATGTCAGACGATAGTGCTGTTTTTTGTGGCGGATTAGTGAATTCTTCTTTTGGGCGCCTCTACATGCAGAAGTGACGTGCAATTAGCGTTCGCTGTTTGTCGTAATGTATGTGGTGGACCATTAGATTACCTCTTAGGTTTTACCAGCGGTGACATTTTACGAAATTTGTCAAGCACGTGAAATACACCCAACAACACCAAAAACACCCAACTATAATTCTGTACCCTAAATGCGTCCTAAGTCTATCGCTAATAGTAGAGTCTATAGTTATGAGTGGTTTATGCTTTAAGGTACAGAATTGTAGCAATGTATCATTGTACTCGCGCTGTTTTTTGATATTTTGGGACCCAACCACCCATTTGAAAACAAACTCTTATACTTTTTTTTAATACATAGATGTTGATAAATGGTAAAATTATTACCATATATCAACTTTTTTCGTATACAACTTTAGTTGGCAAGGGTCTTTATGATTTTAATTCGTGTTCAAGTATATGAACGTCAACATATCGTTATTATTACAGTTTTCATTAAAAAAATTGTGTTGTTCGTTAATGTATCATGAGCAATCTGTACGCAAATAATTTTATTGCACAATGTTTTAAAACTTTAACGATATCATTCAAACATATAATGAACAACAGTGAACCTAAGATCGAACCTTGTGGAACGCCTTTATTGGGTTCAGATGTTATACCTACCACCACTTTTTTACTTGTGTTATTTGTACAGGTTTAGCAGTTGTGTACTATTAAAGTATCTGCGGGCCCTGTACTTTACTCTGGCTTCGATGGAGCCCCCACATCTGAGCTGGTCACTTAGAGTTACCCAAACTTTTCCAAGTCACATAGTCAATCCAACATATGGAAAATTTGAATTTTCTAACGGCACCCTAGTCATGTAATATCTATTTGTGGTAGCTTTATTTCATTTTGTTCGACTATGAAGACGAAACCAAGTAAAAAACTAATAAAACTCGTATTTAAAATAAACAAATACATTTACTGGTAGGAAAACGTAAATGAAAATACAAAGAAAATGCAAACACAATTACAAAAACCACATACTTCCACATACTCTTGAAGTGTGTGTGTTTGGTGCGACGGGTGAGCCTGCTGCTCACTACACAGTTTTTCGAATCGGGGAATAAGGCTTGATACAGCTACTCTCATGTTTCCTTTTCACGTTTATTTTCGAGCGATATTTGCTTTTCATAACAGCAATCGCTGGAAATCCAGCTTCGCACAGATATATATATATATATATATTTTTTTTTTATTTAATATAGATATATAAGTGTACAGTGGAGTTATATAAAATACATATCGGTACAGAAATTATTTAAAATTGCAATCTCATTCAAGAAGAAACTAGTTCTTGTGCTTGATAAGCGAGTTACACTAATTATAACTGAAATAGTAACATTATGCAATAGGTAAGTATATAATAGGATCAATTGAGACTTCTGGATCATCTATATGTGTAGGTGTTCATACATAGGATACGGTTACATACTAAAATATTGTGCACTTAGGAGAAATTCTAAAAATCTAAATAAAATGGAGATGAATATAGATTAATAATAAATAGAAAGAAAGAGAAAAACAGGTAATTATTTGGTTAATTATTCCTGATGAAGTGTAGCTGTGTTTCAGTTTATTGATGTCTTTTGTTTATATGAAGTTGCAAAGGGAATGAGGTCCCTTACAGCTTTTGCACTTAGAATCGGATACTCATTTTAGACTGATTCCCAAAACTTCATCAAATCCGAACAAGCGTATTTTGTTTTTAGGCTGTTGTCGCTCGAGAAGTCAATTGCATTTTCTTCTTCTTGCCTAGTAAAATCTTGTGGAGCTTGAGCATGGAATGGATCTTGGATTCACACAAACTTCTACACTTGGTCTTCTGCGAAGTACTTTGCAGACCAGTCAGTTACCCAGAGCGCGGACCGGCCACGCGGGTGACTTTCCATTCCATAATATGTTTGAATTCATGTCAATTTTGGTTTTTAGTAGAGACATTAATTAGTATGATCGCAAAGTATGCTCCGAAAATTATTATTTTCACGTCTGATTTAGTTATTTTACAAGATATATGTATGAAAAAAATTACAGGGTGTCTTTAAATGTTGTTTTAGAGAGAGATTTTTGCTCTATTTCAAACGAGTCGTGTTTTTTTTCGTTATTTGTTTTTGGGGTGTTATGCCGTGTTGCGCTACCTCCTTCTTTAGCCAACGTTTCGGACATCGTTGCAGTGTCCATCATCAGGGCAGATCCGGCCGATCCGGTAGATGTGTAATTTTTAGTC
The DNA here is from genome assembly GCA_917880885.1 of Limnephilus marmoratus. Classification (NCBI taxonomy): domain Eukaryota; kingdom Metazoa; phylum Arthropoda; class Insecta; order Trichoptera; family Limnephilidae; genus Limnephilus; species Limnephilus marmoratus. Next base: position 25,651,403 of record OU862924.1, on the reverse strand, counting down.
GTGAAGTGTGTGCTTATTTACTTCGAAGCGATACCGTGTCGCCAGCACCACTAACTTTCACCAGTACAAAATACTCGTGACAAGCAGTGGCGTCATCCCCGCGGAACGGAATAGAAAGTTCATTAAAACGTAATATTTATGCTAGCCAGGGGCAAGTCCGTTTGCGAGATGCCGACGGAAGTGGCTCCATCTCTTAAAGAAAAAAAAAAAAAAACCATGTCTAAGTATATAGTAATGCCAGCTCGTGGTAAACCATTTTGATTTATATTGACTAAATTCGCTTTAACCATTGTAATTCTATTTCTTAAATTCTTACCATTGTGATTTCTAATTTTAGGATTCATTAAGAGATGGAGCCACTTCGGTCGGCATCTAGCAAACGGGCTTGCCCCTGACTAGCATAAATACCACGTTTTAATGAACTTTCTATTCCGTTCCGCGGCGACGACGCCACTGCTTGTCACGATTATTTTGTACTGGTGAAAGTTAACCATTGTAATTTATTTTTTATTTCATTTTATTTTTTCTTAAATTCTTACCATTGTGATTTCTAATTTTAGATTTCATTAAGAGATGGAGCCACTTCCGTCGGCATCTCGCAAACGGACTTGCCCCTGGCTAGCATAAATACCACGTTTTAATGAACTTTCTATTCCGTTCCGCGGCGATGACGCTACTGCTTGTCACGAGTATTTTGTACTGGTGAAAGTTAGTGGTGCTGGCGACACGGTATCGCTTCGAAGTAAATAAGCACACACTTCACGACTAAAAATTACACATCTACCGGATCTGCCGGATCTGCCCTGATGATGGACACTGCAACGATGTCCGAAACGTTGGCTAAAGAAGGAGGTAGCGCAACACGGCATAACACCCCAAAAACAAATAACGAAAATGCTTTTGGCCGTGAAAATCTTAAAACTTATCCGAGTCGTGTTTTATTAAACATTTTAGCTTCACTTACCGTTACCGTTTTAAATATTAGACCACTCTCTCCAACATATGTAATTACTAAAGACCGGATTATATGCAACAAAAACAGCCCAAAATATGCAATAAAAATAGTTAAAATATGCACGAAAATCCATAAAAAGGGCCAAAATATGCAACATGAAATAATACAGGAAGTAATATTTTTAAATATTTATTATTTTAGTAAGCTATTAGTTCTCAAGGATAACAATCGTATTTTAGAAAATATCAATTACAAAATGTATTTAACAATGAAATTTACAATTTACCTTTAAAAACGCACATGACTAAGTAGGTACCTACTGTTCTAAATTTCTGTAGACAAATTGTGTCTACGATCGCTTAATATATTTTGGTAAGCGGATTTTTTATTTACATGAGCTCCACACAGGAGGCCCTGAGAAAAAAAATCCCTTAAGGCCTATGTCATTTTCGGTGATGCTGTGTGGATGTTTTTTTTAAGGAAAGAAAGAAGAGGAGAGTTCTGGGAAGGAAAAGGGTTTAATGGGTGGGTATTAATCTGGGCGTGAATCAGTGTGTCCTGGTCATCCGCCTCAAGACCTAGACAAACCTCGCCCCATGAACCCAGACACCCCTGCTAAATCACCAAACGTAGCGAACCTCTTGGGGTGACCTATGGCAGAAGTGTTGGTTAACCAATAAAGGTTTCCGGGGCGGCGGTACCCATTCCAGCCTTCCAAATTGTAAAGTAAATTTGGCACAAGGGTTCAAACCCTGGGCTATTGTTCAGTAAGTTTTGCAAACTTTTCTTTGAGTTTACTCTTTTTCGAGTTTACTTAGCTTTGGCAACGAGGAATTCATAAGGCGAATTTTCTTCATAACCTGAATAGATTCATTCAACGCCAATCCATGAGGTCTTGCATATTTACGAGCATTAATTTTTTAATTTTTTTTATAGTGATACCTAAGAGTCTCAGCTGCTCCCGTCTGGAGCCAGTGAGACTACGGCATCCCCGATTAGGGTATGTTGTGAGGCTGAAGGTAGTGGAGAGGGAAATAAGATAGGGAAACGGAAGGTGGGGAAGTACCTGGCTATTCAGATCTGGTCACCAAACATTTTGCCATTTGCATTTGCCATGCCATTTCAAGCAACTTTTTCAATTCTGAATGGTGGTCTTACATCAGGGCGATATTGAGAGTATCTTCCACTCTGGTAAATATGGAAGATCTCAATTTTTTTGCTAAAATATGCAACTACCGCTGAAAAGGGTCTAAGTATGCAAAGGCATATGCAAATATGCATTTGCATATAATCCGTTCTTTAGTAATTACATATCTCTCCATCTTCTTCGTTTTGAGCGGTGATACGGCGCCTCAATATAAGTAGACAGATAGAAGAATAACGACGAAGGTTTTTAGGGAAGTCTCCAAAAACAGTGAAACTTTGTTATAAATTTCGAATGAGAAAGATGGTCTAACAAAATTCATCGATACTCGCTGTATAGAATAATATGATGTCGGTGGCATACGGCCCACGGGCCGCAGGTTCCCTACCCCTGGCGTAATTGGGTGGCAACATGTTATTAAAGTTCTTTTAGAGTTACTTTTAAAAAAAATATTTTGAAAATGTCAAAAATAATTTTTATCAAAATTGACATGTTAGATAAAATATCTTAATTGCTAAACAACGTTATTATTGACAGATACAATCAGAGATATGACGAAATGCATATTATATTATTATCATGCAATGGGTAACCTTGATTAATAATGAGTGGTGGGTTTTTCCTGCAGAAGTTTTGATTTAATTTTTTTTTCTTTGATGTTAAAATCTAACAAGCAATAATCTAAATATGCTCATTGCAGCCTTCTTGAGAGACAACACGTGGCAAGTAGCAACCATATACTAATAAACTCATAGGAGGAAAATAATTACACTCAGGGCCTGTGTCAACTTTAGGGAAGCTGTGTGGAGGGTCTTTTTAGAACAGAAAGTTGTGGAAAGGAAAAGGATACGAGGGGTGGGAAGGAATCTGGTGGTTAGTGTGACCAGGAGTAACGGACGTATGAATCCAACCCTTCCACTGCGGTGCAAGGCGATGCTCGGAGAGAGATTTCTACTGGAGAGATAAAAAGGTCTCCCTCAACTAGTCTCTCCCGATCCGGCCTGCCACACAGTTGGTGGGCAGACGCATCCGCCTCTAAGACCCGTTCAATCCGATGGACTCTCTTGTAATACTTTTAAAAAATAAAACAACATATTTTAACTCGTTTGAAACATACATTTAAAATGTGCCTTAAAGAGGGTAATTTTCAAAACAGTTTAAAATCTCCAACGTAATACCAATTCATGAATCTGGTGAAACATACAAATCAGACAATTATAGACCAATCTCACTTGTTTCAAATCTATCTATAATGTTAGAAAAATGTATCAAAAATAGAATCGTAGAACACTTAGAAAAATATAATATTCTATCGCAAAACTTGTATGGTTTTCGTGAAGATCTAAGCACTGAGAATAGAATATATGATTTAACAAAACTTTTTTTTTTTTTTTGAAAATTTTTGATACAATACATATAAAAGAAACATAAAAATAAAGTATATAAAAAAAGCTTAATACAATAAATGTATGTACAAAAAAATCCCACAAAGGCAATGCCTGTGCGTGGGTATGATATTGATTTTTGTTTTATTTCTATGGTTAAAGTGAAGATTTTAAGTATATACATAAATTAATCAATTAAATTACATATAAATTAAGTATTATAAATAGTAACTGAATAATTGCGATTAAAAACTACAAAATAATAACAGTCTGCACTGTTATTATCGCATTTGTGAAAGTTTTACAAGTGCAATTAAACGACAAAAAAGCAAACGAAAGCATGAACTTGTCTGCTGATCTTTATTATAATATAATATGTACTCTAAAAGCTGTCTAATGGTAGATATAATTAATGGTTTTTTAAAACTTATAAGAAAAAAATATCTATTTCAGTATTTTTTAGCCAAGTTTTGGTATATTTTTTATAAGACTGAGTAAATTATACATTTTTGGAGCTATAAAACTAATATGCCTTTGGGACAACCTAGTTTTGCAGTGGGGTACAGCATATTCACAGACGCCACGTCTTTGGCTAGTACGATTTGAATTTTTTTGAAAGTTGTTTGGACGCATATAAATAAATTTAAGACATTGAAAACTATAGGTCTGTCTAAGGTCCAAGAAATCGGTTTCCTTAAACAATTGTTTAGACGGATAAGATTTAGTTTTCTTGTACATGATCTTAATAATTGATTTTTGGGCAATTTCTAAAGGTTTTACATGATTATTGTAAGTTCCACCCCAGCCAATTATTCCGTAAGAAAGAGATGAATGGACTAATGCGTCATAAACTAGTTTTATGGTTTTTATATTTACTATATTACACATTCTTTTAAAAATATAATTTAAGTATCTGAGTTTTCTAACAGTATTTTCTATGTGGTTGGTCCATTTAAGTTGACAATCTATGGTTACACCTAAGTACTTAAACACTTTTCCTAATTTCATCTCTTCACAGGTGGAGAATGTGGTTGGGTTACAATTTATATTATGAAACTTTAAATTAAGGTTAGTTTTGGGAGCTGACTTCTGTGTGTTATAGAAAGGAATACAAAGAGTTTTTTCGTAATTCAAAGTAAGAAGGTTTCTATCAAGCCACTCTTTGACAATAGTAATACATTTGTTAGCTTTATTAGTTGTATCATCCCATGACTTTCCTTGGACTGTTATTGCAGTATCGTCAGCAAATGAGAAAATTTTACCAGGTATAACAATGTTGCATAAGTCATTTATATAGATTAAAAAGAGTAGCGGCCCTAATACAGTCCCTTGTGGAACTCCATGTTTAACTGTGTCAAAATTACTCAAACATGTTCCAATTTTTGTACATTGTTGCCGATTTAATATGTAATATTGTAAAAGCATGAGACATTTATTTTTAATTCCAATGTTGGATATTTTCTTTAAGAGAGTTTTATGGTTGACTGTGTCAAATGCTTTCTTTAAATCTAAAAAAATGGTTAGAGTTTTAATATTTGAGTCTAGGTTTGAATAAATACTGTTGGTTAAATTAAATAAAGCATCATCAGTACCGAGTTTAGTCCTAAAGCCATATTGGTTAGCTGATAAGAGTGCATGAGATTCTAGAAATTCGATGATTCGTTTTTTTATACATTTTTCTAATATCTTAGACAATTGAGAAGTTAATGTGATTGGTCGGTAGTTGTCTGTTTTACACTGAGGTCCTGATTTGTGTATTGGAATGATGTTAGCAAATTTAAATTTATTTGGAAAAATACTATTAATGATGCTAGTGTTAAATATATGGTGTAGTGGTCTGACTATATGTTTTTTCATAGATTTAATTGTAGCATTACTTAAGTTATCAGGGCCATTTGCAGACCTAACGTTTATGTTATCAATATGGTTTGAGATTTCGATTTCTGTTATTTCAGTAAATTCAGAGGTACAATTTTTAGTCTCTAAGAAGTCTGAGGGTACATGTTGAGAGTGTAAGCTGAGAGAAGGATTATTGTCTATTAGGGTAGAGGCTATGTTAGTGAAAAAGTGATTGAAATTATTTGCGATATCTTCAACATTTTCTAAGATTATATTGTTTTCAGTTACAATTTTTTGAGGAATTTTGTGTTCTTTTTGATTCCTGTTTGAAATCTCATTTATGATGTTCCATGTTTTTCGTGAGTCATTATGTGCTTTTTGGAGTTGCTCAGAATAGTACTGTTGTTTGCATTTTTTTATGAGAGTGTTTAGGTAATTTCTGTATATAATATAATGGTTCCGTATGTTGTAATTTTGTGTTTTATTGTTGGATATGCAATGGTTTTCGTGAGTTTTGTAAGCTTTAAACAGTTTATTTCTGTGTTGAATTGAGATTATTAGACCACGTGTAATCCATGGTTTTATGTGTCTATGTTTACTTTTTGGTGTTGTTCTTGGTTCATAACAGTTTTCTATATGATTTTGAATTATCTCATAAAATTTATTTAGAGATATATTTGGGTCATTATTAGAAAGCACTGAATCCCATGTTTCGGTTGTCAGTGAGATATCTAGAGATAGGTAGTTAATTTTTGTTTTGATTTGCTGATGATTATTGGGATATATATTGCTAGGTGATTTTGAAGTACAATGGCCGTAAAAGGTAGGATAATGGTCTGTAATGTCAACTTTTAAGGTAGCAGATATTTGTGGGTAAATTTTGTTTGATTTTAGAAAAATATGATCAAGACATGAATCATTAGGGTAATTGGGCCTAGTGGTACTGTTCATGTAAGATATGTAACCTTTATTGTACAGTAAGTTTAAATATTCATTTGCAGTTTGATTCAATATTGCATTATGTATGTTTATATTGATATCTCCTGCAATGAAGGAAAAATCGAATTGTTTAATATTAATTTCAGTTATAAAAGATTCCATTTCAAGAACAAATTGATTAGTTGATAAAGAGGGAGATCGATATATGGCCAATATAGAAAATTTTTTTCCTTTTAGGGTAAAAGTTACATGGACAGCATTTGAATAATTGAAATTTAGCGTATTAACGTTAATGTTGGACACAAATTGGGTATTATAAAATAAAGTGAGGCTATCATGTGAGGTATGTCTAGAAGGGATCGATAAGGTATTAAAATTAGGTAAGCTGAAAGGGACACATTCTCGCATTTGGGTTTCAGTGAGGATTATTATGTCTAGCTGGAAAGATAAAGAATTGAGAAGGATACATAGTTCATCAAAATGTTTTCGGATATTTCTTATGTTCATGTTCAGCATGGTGAAGTTAGTATTGTCGAAAATTGTATTTATTTCGTTACAATTTTCACGTTCACGGGTTTCAGGAACAATATTATTGTTTTCGTTAGCCATTTTTGTGTCAGTGCCATAGTGGTTTTTCTTATATGGTTCCCGAATTATTGTAGCGGGATATCATTCGCGTCCTTCACATATATTATTGGAGAGTCTTGGTTTTTCCTAAGCATTACATTTCCATTTTTCGTCCATGCAAATTTGTATCCCAATGATTTTGTTGATCGCGCTAGCCAAAGAAGTTGGTTATTGGCGGGAGTAAGCTTTTCGTTAATATAAATCTTCCTTTCCGAAGAAGAGTATTTCATATCTCTTTCGGAAAAAAAACCCACTTTCTTTTTTTGGGAAAGAATTTTGTCTTTGGCTTCTTTTGTGTTAAGTTTTAAAGTAATAGATTTTTTTGTTGAATAGCAGTTTACAATATTCTTGTGTATTAGTAGTTCTTCACAATCTAATTTTTTTAGAACGAGTTCCACTGGTATGTTTGGGTTCTCGTTTTCTTTTATTTCAATCCCGTGAATTTCTAGAGATGTCTCCAGAGCGTTTTGTTGGATTTTGTTCATCATTTGTTTAAGACTTTTATTTTCAGTTTGGACTTCTTTAATTTTTTGGTAATTTTTTTTTCTTTTCTTCCTCGTAATCATCATTTATTTTGAGAAGAAATCAATTGCTTTACTGATATCAGTTAATTCACACTTCAGTAATTTTTTCATTTCGGCGCTCAGCTTCTCTATTAATTTTTCATTATGATCTGTAGCCGTTTTTGGTGCGAAGCAGCAATCGCATATAAACGATAGAGTATGTACCGACTTTGCCGTGATTGACTGTAATTCGGCGCGAGTTAGGCCACTGCATGTAGTGTGGAAGTACATATTACATTTTGCACAACGTATGTCTTTTTCACTATTTGTTGCCTTTTTGCACTGTGAACAGTGAGTTTTGTCGAAAAGAGGCATATTAAATGTTTATTAAAGTGATTTCACGAGTAAATATTATTGTTGTTGTAATGGTTTTTTGCAGCTGTCAAGTCCGCAACTATTTTTCGCCACTTTTGCAGTCCACGGTCATGCAAATGTGCAAATCTACAACACTCAATACAGCTTTTAAAGCACTATATTCACTGATGTAACTGAGAAAAATTGGATATGTTAATCGTTTAAATAATGACTTTCTTTATTAGAGCAATCACTTAGCAACTTGACAATTTAACACATTTTACACGTCTTTCGATAAAAAGAAGAAATAATATCTAACTATCTCTCTGATAATAGATTTATGAAAAGCTTTCGATACTGTAAATCATAACTTACTCAAAAAACGCACACTAAAAATATTCACCAACTATCTTAAATGGAGTTTGGCAAAAACTGTACTTGGCCCGATTCTATTTCTGATGTATATAAATGATTTATGTACTTCTGTAATCCCTGGAAAAATTATTTCCTACGCCGACGACACGGCAATAATAGTAAACGGAATTTCTTGGATCGAAATATTTTCTAAGGCAAAATAATGTATTGCACTTGTTTCAACATGGTTTAATTATAACAAACTCGTTTTAAACTACAGCAAAACATTTTAAATAACCTTAACATTAGAATCCCAATACAAGTTGCAATCAAGAAACATATTCACTGTGCAATGAACTCGTCGGAGTAAAAAATATTAAAATTTTAGGTGTATCTGTTGAAACACATCTAAACTGGAAATCGCAAATTGATAAAACCATCTCGAAATTAAGATATCTTACATACACTTTTTTATGTGAGTACTCAATCTTGACAAATTGAAAATGATCTACTTTTCCCTGGTACAATCATCAATAATCTACGGCATTGTAGGATGGGGTAGTGCGCTTGATGCATTTATTAAGCCTTTACAAAACATTCAAAAGAGTTATCTTCTTATATATAAAAATGAATCGCTGAATGCGTTGCTAAGCGCAAATCTCGAGAGCAGCTGAACCGATTTCGTTAATTCTTTTTTTAGAATATTCCTTGAAGTACGAGGATGGTTTTTACGGAGAGAAAAATTAAGAAAATTGCGCAGAAAATTGGATATTTTCAGAAAACCAAACGACTATCGCACGTTTCACAGTTCCGGTGTTTGAGAATGACATTTTGCAAAACAATGATTGTTGAATCAGGATTCTATTTTTGAAAATTTTTAAGTTGATAAATTTATTTAAAGTAGGTACTTCCCTAATAGTTTGAATCGAATCAACATTTTTAGATATTTAAATAGGTACCTGAAACTGAAAAATGGAAATTTGAATTAAAAATTGTAAAAGGTGGCACGCGGGCTGTTTAAAAATTGAATGTACTGGGATTGAATATATGGAACCTGGGAGGAGGGTTGGCGGGACAAGGGAGCGGGAAAGGGAAGAGGTAAGGCGGGGAAGGTGGAAGGGGAACGCGGGAGGGGAAGGGGACGTGTGAGGGGGGAGGGGAACTCGGGAGGGGGGTTCGCGGGACGGGGGAAGGGGGGGAGGGAGTGGAGTGGGGAGAGGGAAGGTGGAGGTGATGGAGTGGGAACGCGAGAGGGGAAGAGGACGCAGGAGAAGAAGTGGAGGCGGAAGGGGAACGGGACGAATGGGAAAGGACACTCAGGGAGAAACAATTTCTTTATTAAATGGCATAGCAACGCATGCCGGGACCAGTTAGTGTATAATATAAATAAAACATACTTACCCGACAGAGCTATTATTCAAAGAGACTAAAATATTCAATATCCGTGAATTATTTATATTGCAGATATTTTATGAAATTCGTATTTAAAAACCAAAATTGTTTCGTAAATCAATGCAAACACATAGCAGTTTTATTGGCCTTCGTACATTTAATCTTCTACCAAAACTCATTCAAATGACAGATAAAATATCACTTTACATAAATGAATTAAAATTATGGCTGAATGTTTCAGATGTTGAAACATTTTTCCAATAAATTCTATGTAAACCTTCATGCGTATTGCATGCATAAGAAATTGTGTAAAAAATTACTTTTGAAATGTATGAAGATATTTGGAAAAAAAAAATAATAAAATAAAATAAACTTCACCTCGTGAACCACGAATATGCACTTGATAAACAAGCTTTTATGAAAAAAAAGCCTTAAATAACGAAACGTAAAATAGAAACTGTCATAAAATAGTTCATGGAAAGATATATAAACTGTTTTCACAGCCAAAGGGATTATGTATCTCTCTCTCTCTCTCTGGTTTCAATCCTGGGATTGGTTTGCAGCAATTTCCTTTAGTTTCCTCTTCCATTCTTCCCTGTCTTGTGCGGCTCTTTTGAGGTCTGCATATGATAAGCAGCGCACATCCAGGTCCTCCAGGTACTCTCGGCGTGGGCGTCCCCTAGAGTTTGTCCCCTCGGTCATACCCTCCATTATGGAATGCAAGAGGCCTTCTTGTCGTATTACATGGCCGATCCATCTTGCACGCCTTTCGGACAAGGTCCTGAGCAGGTGCCTTCCTCCTTCGATTCTTTGGAGAACCTCCTCATTTGTAATGTGGTCTCTCCAGGAAATTCCTAATAGTTTTCTATATATTACATCTCAAAAGCCTCTAGTCTCCGTTTATCTCTTTTGGATAGGCACCATGTTTCGCAGCCGTACATCAAGATACTCCATACATAGGTCTTGATGAGGAGTATTCTCAGCTTTAGGTCTATATTATTTGATTCAATTATTTTCGACCTTTTATTGAAAGCAAGCCTAGCCTGGTGTATACGGCTGTCGACATCGCTCTTAGACCGACCGTCCCATGTTATTTTGCTCCCGAGATAGACAAACTCCTTGGCGTTCTTTAGTGGAACTCCTGACATCTCTATTCGCATCTGATGTTGCGTTCGGCCTACAGTCAGCAGCTTTGTTTTGTCTTTATTGATTATGTATCTATTTTGTCTTTATGTATCTATTTTATTAAAATAGATAAACAAAACATTTCAAACGTCGTCATTTCTCGTCGAATTTCGGAATATATCCAAGGTATTTTAATTGTGCTTCATATTTCTTCTTTTTGAAGTTGCCCTAAAAATAAATACCTATTTAAAAACTAGAGAAAATCACATATTAGATTTATGTATATGAAAGCTTTGTTACATACGTTAATATATTTTTATTTCAAATATGAAAAAAGTTTGAATTAAAACCTTTTATACTTTTCCTCCGAACGTCGAAAACTTGTAGAAAATACGAAATCTAGAAAACACGTTCCATTTATTAATGAAATCTACAAGAAAATTGTTACCTCATTTTGTATCTCGTTGGTATAATACAAAAATATAATAATAGGTAATTCCCAGAGACTAACCAAAAAATAGATTTGGTATTCATTGTTTTTGCATTGCAATCTTACCTACACATGCATCGCATATATGTTATTAAAAAACATCACTTTTGTAGAATCCTTATTGAATACGAGATAACAACAGTAGGTTAAAAAATAATTTGTTCGAAATAACCTCCTTTTTCAAGACGGGAAACGTTAGACTGCAAAAATGCAATGCTCGTAGCTCTTTCGAAGCATAGTTAGACTTTTTTATTAGTGCCAAATCGAATCGTAACTCTTTATTCAATATCTACGTTACTAAAACACCGTTTGACGGTAGGGACCACGGACATATGAATATATCTGGACCTGCCCTTAGTGATAAAAACGTATTATTTCCCCCTCCCCATGGAGCCGGCTAGAGCTTCGTCTTGGACCCAGCTCGCTCCATGGGGAGGGGAGAGAACCTCGCTTGAATCTAAAATATGTGACGTCATCATTCTTGTCCTGAACAGCGCGGAAGTAACATCCATACATTTTTCGAAATAACACGCCAAAAACGGTAGCTTGTGCTATACATTTTACCCACATATTATATGGACATAGCGAATGTGGGCGGTTCTCCAGTGTGCTCGTCGCTGGTTACAGGGGTAAGTAAATTATGAGACATTTGTAAAAGTGTCTTAACTAAACACGGCAGCAAAATATTGCTATATGAATTGGGGCGAATCTTTTCGGGGTGAGCATTTGGCCTTAGCAAATACGTCATTAACGTGGCAAGCAATTCGCGCTCCCATGTAAAAAGGTCTATTCATTCAAAGCAGATTTTGCTTTTAAGAACTAAATGGTGATATCATAATGGGAGATGCCTATATACTGTCAGATTGATTTTTTAACGAATCACAGTCATTTTTCCTCTCTTCGCCCCCCATAGTTTGGTTTTACCAATGTATATTCTCATCTGTATGTTCTGGTCTATTGAATTCTGATGTCTATGGTAGGGACGTAATTTTTAATAGCAAGATTGAATATTTAAAAATTTAAGCTAGAGGTTTTTTCTACCTGTTTGCGCCAACCGCAATATGTTCTTGTTCTGTTGCATAGGTACCTACATCACCAAAATAATCATTTCACGATGAGATAAAAAATGTCAAATTCTTCTGAATTAATATTTTAAAATGAGAGATTAGTTTATATCAGAAAAGGAAATGGGTGAGATAAGTAAAATAATATCAAGACACTGCCCACGTATTGACGGGATATCAATCAACCTATCGGATATTTGGATTATCCAATAAATCACTGTTGTGAATAAACTACGTCATTCGTACATTACTGGGCCCATAACCTATTGAAAAACATTTACTGTTCGCAACTTATTTACTTTATAAATAATAAAGGTTTTACATTCTTGTAAGTAGATGGCTTAAGGGCTTAAGTAGTCCTTTATGAACTGAATTTAAAAATAAAAAAAAACACTATCATATTTACTTTATAATTATTTAAAAAAATACTGCATGATATATGTTATGTCTAATTCATATTAATTTCTTATAATTAAATTATAATCTCTCTCTCTGGTTTCAATCCTGGGATTGGTTTGCAGCAATTTTCTTTAGTTTCCTCTTCCATTCTTCCCTGTCTTGTGCGGCTCTTTTGAGGTCTGCATATGATAAGCAGCGCACGTCCACCAGCAGGTCCTCCAGGTACTCTCGGCGTGGGCGTCCCCTAGAGTTTGTCCCCTCGGTCATACCCTCCATTATGGAATGCAAGAGGCCTTCTTGTCGTATTACATGGCCGATCCATCTTGCACGCCTTTCGGACAAGGTCCTGAGCAGGTGCCTTCCTCCTTCGATTCTTTGGAGAACCTCCTCATTTGTAATGTGGTCTCTCCAGGAAATTCCTAATAGTTTTCTGTAGGACCACATATATATAATAATATAATAATATACATACTATAACCACATTCCACTAAAGAACGCCAAGGAGTTTGTCTATCTCGGGAGCAAATTATAATATGTAAATGAAATCCTCAGCACGGGAGATCCCAGTGAGGATATCATTATCTCTACTTGTTACTAAGAAATGAAGACAATAAATCATTATTTTCGTTATTTGTTTTTGGGGTGTTATGCTGTGTTGCGCTACCTCTGCCGGATCTGCCCTGATGATGGACACTGCAACGATATCCGAAACGTTGGCTAAAGAAGGAGGTAGCGCAACACGGCATAACACCCCAAAAACAAATAACGAAAAAGCTTTTGGCCGTGAAAATCTTAAAACTTATCCATTATTATTATTATTATATTTTAATTTTGTTACGGATATGGACATTAAGTAGTTAGACCTCGCGTCCAAAAAGTATGATCAGTGAAAAACTTACAGTAAAAAATAAATATTTTATACAAAACATTTTATAGCTTACAACCTAAGTAAGAATCGTGGCTGGGACCAAGTCCCGTTGGCGTCATGTATCTTTTCTCGGAAAATTTTTCAATGTGGATGAGTGTTTCAGGCTGATAATTATTGCTTATAATAATTATTAAATTCCCGTCTACCTTCTTTTTTGTCAATGGCACTTACACCCTTTTAAGTTTCTGGTATTTATATAAGGACCAGTTTCTTCACAAACTTTGAACAATTCATCAGATTTCGAAGTCAATTTTCAAGTTCTGTTGAAATTCTGTTATGGACCAGTGCCTTACAGAACTGAAATAATAACTTAAATTTCAAAGCACTTGAAAATTAACTTCAAATTTTGATGATTTGTTCAAATTCTGTGAAACAACACGAAGTCAAAATTAGCAAATACCCTATAATCAAGGGCGTATAAAAGTAAGATGGGTTTCAACACCCTACCCCATCGGCCTCAGTATTGCGTAGGAATAAAGAGAATAGTTATTTATAATTTTTAACTTTATGAGTAAAATCTCAAATTATAATATTTTATTAAATGAAGACAATATTTGCGAAACTTAATCGAAAATGTGGAGACAGAAAAAATCAGAAAAATATATTGGTAGGTACCTCTGGAACGCGAACCCAGGAGTGTACTCGTTGATTTCGTTCCCCGGAAAATTTAATAGTTAGGGGTCGTCCATTAATCACGTGATGTTTTTTTAGCAACTTTTTAACCCCCCCCCCCCTGGTGATATGTGGTGAGGTTTTAGACTAACCCCCCCCCCCCGAAATCACGTGTATTTTTTTAATGCAAAGAATTTTGAAATTTTCAGAATATTATCACGAAAAATAAATACACGTGATATCTCATTATACCCCCCCCCCGCGTCGTGATTTTCGTGATTTTTTCCGAACCCCCCTCCCCCCTTTCGAGCATCACGTGATTAATGGACGACCCCTTAGTCGTCCGAGAAGAATCGAGGAAAGGTGAGAATTTTTTTTATTTTCTCACCCCTCCCCCCCTTCCTCTCCTTTCCCCAAATGTGAATGTTATAACTGCGCATTGCCTATAATATTATTCTAGGGTAGGTATTTGAAGTTAGCCATCTAGTCTATTCATCTGGAATTGAAATAAATCTTCCCAATTCCTATTGTTTGACGGATCGACTATTAATGTCATTAATTTATTTAAGATGTCTATACCTTCCCGTAAATCCAGTTAACCCGTTAAGACCATTTTTGCACCCGTGTTCTTAAATTGTAATATTATGTAAAAACTTCTTACTTCTTCTGGCGGTAATCTTAGTTGTAAATATGTATGTTAGAAAGTCACTAGTTTTAAGTCAGCATTTATATATCATTTTTATTTCTTTCTAGGGCAATCCCTATGAGTTACAGAACTCATTTTAGGCTGGGGTGACACTCGTAATTAAAAATTACGGATAACATAAGATTTTGACAGGTCACTCGCAGGAGCCTTTACATATGCATCCGCCTTGTGGTAATTAATGATCACGGAAGTTGTTCGGATGTTCGACCTGTGTAAATGTTCATGCGACCGTTTACATTTGTAAATTTATTTGCGGTAAGATGGCTTCCTGTCAACAATAACCTGCTACGTAATAAAGACGAAAAGGCCCAAATAAAATGTTGTAATATTTGGCTTTAATAAAACAATAATTCTCCACGCGCTTTTGTGCCGTCAAAGGCGGCAATTAATTTCGTTTTATCCGAATGATAGCTACCTGACATCTGCCGACAGCCACCGACTTCGAATTAAAAAATTCAAATACGTAAATGTTAAAAACAGAAACATTAAGATTGGAAAGGATTGGACCAAATTGGACCGTTTTTTTTTTACATGAATACCGCACAAGAGTCCCAACCGCTCCCGTCTGGAGCCAGTGGGACTATGGCATCCCCAATTGAGGTATGTTGTGAGGCTGAAGGCAGTGGGGAGGGGAAGGAGATAGGGAAGGGGAAGGTGGGGAAGTACCTGGCTATTCAGATATGGTCACCAAACACGGCAGAAGCCATTTCAAGTAACGTTTCAATTCTGAATGGTGGTCTTACACCAGGGCGATACTGAGAGTATCTTCCACTCTGGAACGTGCCGCAAATATACTATATATAAATACACAAATTAATCAAATAAAATTAATTTGCCACGCCGGGATTCGATCCCGCGACCTTCGGAATGCGAGTCAAGCGCCTTACCGCTGCGCTACGCCGGCCGTCAAATGCCGATTATTGAATAGAAGGATGCTCATTTTCCAGAAAACTTAAAAAAGTGGAAATAAATACTAGTTTTGTAAGAAAAAAGTCCTATGAAAACAACTGTCTTTTAATTTTTGATATTTCGCAACGACGCATTTCGGAAGTATTTCTTGCCGTAAGTCTCGCTTATCAAACTGATTTTATAAGCTGTAAGAAGGCTGGAAATTCGCGCGGGCGCGATTAGACCTGTCAAAAAACTTCCGAAAGAATAACTTCTGTAACTTGCTATAAATTATGTTAAGTGACTTTTGGTGTCGTTTACATTGGTAATTTGGCCATAAATCGCTTACAAGAGCGATTTACAGGAAAAAAACACTTACGAGTCCAAACCCAGTCTTGAACATAAATATCTTAGTCATAAGTCACTAGCTGTAAGTTTTAGATGTAAGTCAATAGTTATAATTGTAAATCTTAGTTGAAAGCCAGTAATATAAGTCACTAGCTATAAGTTTTTGATGTAAGTAACTAGTTATAACTGTAAACCAGATCTCGTGTCAAAAGTCAGAATAGCGGAAGGGTACTTACGAGACGATGCATGCGTTTTAAATTAAGTAGAGAACGTGTGCCAAGACCAGAGGCGGATTAAGTGTTGAGAGCGCCCTAGGCAAGCAGCATATCGGCGCCCCTCTAGCAGCATTTTTTTTTAACATACCAAGTTTCATTACAATCGGTTAATTATGAAGAAGTAATATATACCTATACACCCACACACTTACACACTTTCGCAGTTATAATATTAGTAGGGATAATTAGTAAAACAATTTAAAACCTAATATTTGATAATTAAAAAAAATAAAGTTATTAATTATTAATTTTCAAATTGGTATCTACTTATCACATTCAAGGACAAATGTAAAAAAAAAAAATTTTTGTCTTGCAAAGTTGTCAAAAACGTCGTCATAGTTTAAATATAGCGAAAAGTTTGATTCAATGTTAAGGTATTGCTAACAAATTTAATCTCTTATCTGTCATGGAAAAGCGAAGATAATTTTTCATTCTCCTTAGACAGGAAAAACTCCGCTCACCACTGCAATTGCTAACTGCCGTCGATACGCACAAGGTTATGTCGATGTTTGGGTAAATTTCAAGTTCTTTGTTTCTTAGAACTTGTAAAATCGCTTTGATTGTTTGGAGAGTTTTCCATCTCGATCTATCGTTGTTAAATAAGAACGCAGAGGGATACATTCATCAACAAAGCAGTTTTCCAAATTACCAGAATATATCGTTACTAACATACTAGTACCATTTTGAACTTCTTAGTGTTCAAATTGAGCAAATTCCTTAAAAAGGAAATTTTCTATAAAAATTACTGACAAAGGTTTCTCTCCACTGTGAATCAGCGAGTACTTTTTTAGACATCCCTTTTGAGAAACATGAATAGTTGCATTCGGAACACAAAAAAGGTTTTTACCCACTGTGGGTTAACATGAGATTTTTTAGATGTCCCTTGAGATACTATGAATAGTGGCAATAACATTTGACGGCCGGCGTAGTCCAGCGGTTAGGCTCGTGACTCGCTATCCGAAGGTCGCGGAATCGAACCCCGGCGTGGCAAATAAATTTTATGTGATTCATTTGTGTTATTTCATAATTAATTCATTTAAAATAATTTATAGTATATTTGCGGCACGTTCCAGAGTGGAAGATACTCTCAGTATGGCCGTGGTGTAAGACCACCATTCAGAATTGAAACGTTGCTTGAAATGGCTTTAGCCGTGTTTGGTGACCAGGTCTGAATAGCCAGATGCTTCCCCACCTTCCTCTTCCCTATATCCTTTCTCTCCCCACTACCTTCAGCCTCACAACATACCCCAATTGGGGATACCATAGTTTCACTGGCTCCAAACAGGAGCAGTTGGGACTCTTGTGCGGTATTCACGTAAAAAAAATCGTGATGTGAAAAAGATTTTTCTCCTCTGTGGATAAATATGTGATGTTTAAGTTGTTATTTTGTAGGACATGAATAGTTGTAGCCGGGATACAAAAAAGGTTTTTATCAACTATGGGAAAACTTATGATTTTTTTAGAATTCTCGTCATAGTACATGCAAAGTTACACTCAGAACGTGAAAAAGGTTTTTCTCCACTGTGAATAGCGCTGTGGTGTGTGAATCTTCCTTTCAAGAACTTGAATAACTGCATTCGGGACAAGAAAAAGGTTCGGTCAGGTTTTTGTCCACTGTGGGTAAGGAAGTGATTTTTTTGGTGCCTCAATGTAAACATGAAAAGTTGCAGTAGAAATATTGAAAAGGTTTTATGTCACTATGAGTCAATAAATGATTTCTAAGAAGTTCCTTTGTGCAAAATGAATAATAAAATTGCTGTCGGGACATGAAAAAGGTTTTTGTCTACTGTGGATATATATTTGAATTTTTAGATACCGTTTTGTAGCACAAATATAGTCGCAGCCGGGACATGACCAAGGTTTTTCACCACTGTGAGTCACAGTGCAATTTAAGTTAATTTTTTTCAGAAGAAGAATAGTTGCAGTCAGGAAATATTTCTAATAAAAAGTTTTTCTCTACTGTGAGTAAATATGTGAATTTTAGATTTTTCTTCGTAGTACATGAAGAGTTGCAGTCTCCACTGTGAGTCAGCAAGTGACTTCTTAGATATCCCCTCTGAGAACACGAATAGTTGCAGTGCAGAACATGAAAAAGGTTTTTCTGCTCTGAGAATCTCATTGTGAATTTTTATATCTCACTTTTGAGAACCGTTTATAATTTGCATTCGGAACATAAAAAAGGTTTCCATTATGAGTCAGCTTGTGAATCATAGTGGAGTTAAGTGTTGCTCCTCAGGGAAACCTTAAGAAAATTACTGTCCTCGGGACCTCTTCAATGGAGTTAATGTAAAAAATAGTATTTGTTGTAAAACCATGTAGGTATATTATAGGTAAGACAGTGTTAAATTATGGAGATCCGGAAGGAATTCAAGGCCGATAAAAAAAATAATTTCCAAATTTTTTATAGCGCCGTTTAGTGATAAAATCACTTCAAGTGCACTTGGTGGACAGGATTAAAAGGTACAGTTATTTGGTGAGGGCATTAAAAAGAGTTGATATGATGCGAAGTGAATTGTGGAAGTAGTGAGGGAAAGCCAAGGAAGTAATGGCGTGATCAAGTTAATCAAACACTTAAATAATGTTGGACCACGCCAAGAGATCGTATACCGACCGTATACCGACAAATCATTTTAAAGAGCGCAAGTTTGAAAGTATCTCCTACCCGCATTATTCTTCCGGCACCGTGAATCGCAACGCAACAATTAAACGATTTAAGAATGCGAATGAAGCTAGAAGTGTTTGTCGATACAGAGTTATTTGGTGATCTTTCTACAAAACTTCAATTCAATTTTAACAATTCAAAAGAATCTTTTGTATTGTGTGAGAAGGTGCAAACTTACTTAAACAATAATTTTTTTTGTTTGTTTAAAAATCGGCGCCCCATCGTAACCTCGCGCCTCTAGGCACGTGCCTACTTTGCCTTAGGCCACGTCCGCATAGGCAGGCGGCTTGCTTAGCGCCTAGAGCCTAGCGAGTCACCTAGCGAGTAGTTTAGTAAAACGAACGTTCTCGAATTTTAGCGACCGGCCGCACTGCGCGCTTGGCGCCTAGATAGGTAGTAGATAGTCGCTTGGCGTGTATCCAGGTAAACCAACGTGTTGGTTTTTTGCCACTAGGCGCGAGGCATTTTAGAAGAAAAAATTGGATGAAATATTATTAGACAGTTGTCAGAAACTATGGGAAGATGTAGCAATCTAAGTAGAAAAAGATGGTTAGTACTAAAAAGTGATTTATTTATGATGAGATTTTTTTTTACATTGAGAAGTTAATTGTGGTTATGAATTTTCGTGATTTGTTTTTGGGATGTTATGCCATGTTGCAGCTCATCTGCCCTGATGATAGTGGTGATGGACACTGTAACGCTGTCCGAAACTTTGGCTAAAGGAGGTAGCGTAACACGGTATAACACCCCAACAAACAAATATCGAAAATACTTTTGGCCGTGAAATCTAAAGACGTACATGGTTATGAATATTTTAAAAATGAATTTTCTGTAAGTAGCAGTTTTAGAACTAATTTTGAAAGTGACATCTCGTCAACGTACCGACAAGCTAATGACCAAGGCACCTAGCGACCCACCACGCAAACCACCTTCAGTGCGGCCACCATGTATCCTAGCAAGTAGCCAGAGTGCAAGCCACTAGGCTCTAGGCGCTAAGCCAGCCACCTGCCTGTGCGTTCGTAGCCTTAGGGATAATCCGCCACTGGCCAAGACAGTTTTTGGTGAAACGGCCGCGGCGTGCTGATTAGGTTAGGTTAGTAAGTTATCACTATTTTGTTACACTTCCAAGTACTGTCAAACGTTATATTCATTTGGAGTGGAGAGGGAGCTACGCGAGTAATGGGAAATTTCGTGATATTAAAATAAAACACTCCAAACAAGGTTATCTTTGAAAGCAATTCCGTGTAATTATCACGTGTTTGATTATCTTAATAATATAATTAAATTAAGAATATGTGCCTAATTCGTGTGTCTGTCTAATTAATGTATGTCTGATTGTGAAGGATTTCATATTGAATATAAAGTAGTTCGAGGAAAAAGATAATTTTCATAAGAGATTAGATGAAATTGCGATGCATAACGAAACTTAAGGGGGCATACATTAATTACGTGAACAGTTTTGCTTCCCCTCCCCCACCCCTTGGTGAGATAAATTTGAACAACTTTGTATATTCTTTTCAAGTAACGTGAAATTTAGCTGGAAATCCCCCCTTTGAGCTCACGTAATTAATGTATGCCCCCATGGGATAAACATTTCTTTTTTACATTAAATCCACACAAGAGGCCCTGAGGAAAATAATTTGCTTCATGACTTATGTCGTCTTTGGGGATGCTGTATGCTGTGTGGTGTACGGAGAACGTTTTGGAGGGGCGTAAAGAGAGGAATTTCTGGGAAAGAAAATAATGTGAAAGGTGGGTTGGAATCTGGAAGAAGCCTTGGTGTGTTAGGTGTGACGGACGTATGAATATAAGGAGGCGTCTACTAATATCTACAGGAATTCCAAAAACTGAAAAAATCGAACTAATATCTATGGGAACCAAAGTGTTGACGAATATCTACAGCTCAAACTGTTGACTATATCTATAAGAACCAAAGTGTTGACGAATATCTACAGCACTGGCAGAGGTTGGATTTGCAATTATGTATAGCATATTGGAATAACGTAATATTGCGTATTCAGTTTAAAAAACTTAATTTATGTAAGTATGTATGTAAAAATCCCTAATATCGGACTATTGGACACATTTAGCTGATTAGTCCAACCTACGCTCTGTAGATATTAGCAGTAGCTGATTTAGGGGGGGGGGGGGCACGGGGGCACGTGCCCCCCAGACGGTATTTTTGTGTACTGTAGAGATTCCATCACAGTACATAGTTAGAAGCTAAAACTGTCTTTATTAAACATTAATTTAATTTTTCGATTGTTTTGACACTTTCATAAACCTACTTATAGGTACATACTTGAACTTGTAGAAATAAACTTGAAGTATGATATGGCGTCCGCCCCTTGTGCTCCCCCCAGAAAAAATCCTAACAGCAATTGTTGATTTTTTGACCGTCCGCCCCTTGTGCCCCCCGCGGAAAAAAAAACCTAACAGTAATTGTTGATTTTTTGCCCGTCCACCCCTAGTGCCCCCCCTCAGGAAAAAATCCTAACTGTAATTGTTGATTTTTTTGCCCGTCGGCCCTTTTGTCCCCCCCCCCCCCTCCCTCCAGAAACAAATTCTAACAGTAATAGTTGATTTTTTCGCCCGTCCGCCCCTTGTGCCCCCCCCCAGAAAAAATCCTGGATCCGCCCTTGGATATTAGTCAACACTCTGAAGTTCGTAGATATTAGTTCAACATAGGAGCTGTAGATATTCGTCCGACATACAGGCTGTAGATATTAGTATCTGGAGTCTGAATACAAAAGACCCCACGGATTGTGGTGCAAGGCGACGGATGGGTCGAAAGAGTCCGGTTGGAGAGGGGAACCTCTTCCGATCGTACATCTGACCCGCCACGCAGTTGGTGGCAGTGATGATATATCTAGGGAAATATCCCTAGATCTAGGGGAGAAAAATATTTTTTAGGGAAAGGGGAAATCCGCACAAAACTAGGGAAATTTCGAACTCTGGCAAAAATTTTATTACACAATAATACTGGTATCATGTATTTTTTTAGAATTCCCATGAATCTTAAATAATATTGTTGATGTACTTAAAAGCAATGTTATCAAGCCATGTTATTTTTAAAACAGACAATTCAAAATGATATTTTGTATCTAAAAGGATAAATGGGGACTTTTGAAAAAAAAAAATGTTTCTAGTTCAGTTTTTCGGTGATTGGGGTTGATTTTTATTTTGCAAAGTGATTTTTATTCGGAATTCCGTTTCTAATTCAGTGGTAAGTATATACATACTTTGAAATTATTATTTCACTTAGCAAAAAGTGTTTTATTTGGAAAAGCACAGTAAGTACGTCTACTAAGTTCAGATATCCTTTCAATTAATACGCATATAACAGGATTATAGTCGAACAGATACCAAATGCACTACCAAAATTTCACACGGGGATTAACATACAGTCAAAACTCAGAAAAACCCAAACTCGAAAGATACTCCACCATTATATTATTAATATATTTATATTTTTCATTTCTTATTATTTATACATCCCTTGAAAATTCCGATTTTCGAAAATACATTAAACTGGATTCTAAAAACAATATTTCAGACAATACCCAATAATTAAATACTGCGGAACAAAATTTAGAAATTCCAATGGCGGTTATTCCCGTGAATTAGGCAACTAAATCATTTGGAAATTCCATTGTTATTTATATCATGCTACTTACTATAAAAGCAAACAATTAATGATTCCACATTCAGTAATAAGAACTGTATTGACTTCATAAGATCAAAAACCAGTCCATTACTTTATTTTCGATTTAATATACTTTATTAATGTCATTTTGACTCCGTTTATTTAATCGGTGTGATTGTAATTTCATATTGTGTGATCTAATATCAGTGTGTTTAGTAGATAATACATATTTAAAATGGTGGATGTAAAACAACGATACGAATTGCAGGCAGGTGAAAAAACGATGGTTTATAATGTTATCAAGTTTTCCAAAAAATCTGTGATAATCCAGAATACATCAAAGGCGAGTACATTCGAAGAGTGTCGTCGGAAGCTTCTCATTTTTCGTACGCAGAAAAAATAAAAATGTTCCATCAGCCCCGTAAAAACTACAAAAAACTTGAAACGGTAACGGGATTGGAAGATTTTAAAAAGGATGTTGTGCGTCGCAGTGTGATGGATTTTTATGACAATAGACAATATCCCACTCTTGCAAATCTTAACAAGGTTCTGGTGGATAAAACATTTTTTTCTGGATCTCTTGAGTCATTGCGATGTGTTTTGCAAGATATTGATTTAAAATTCAAAATACGCAAAGATGGTAGAATGTATTTAATTGGAAGATTAGACATTTCTACAGCGCGTGTAGACTTTTTGAGAAAAATGAATCAAAATGATAATGAACTAGTGAAATGAGATTTGGGTGAATCAAAATCACTCGATTACACACATGTGGCAAAATAGTGAGGGCAATGGGGGCTTAAACGTTCCAGTTGGAAAAGGAAGCCGGCTGATCATTTTGCATTGTGGTTCAGCAAAAACGGGTTTTATCCCGGGGAGTAAATTTATATTCCGTACGAAAAAGGTTATGTCGAATACAGATTACCGTTCTGAAATGAATTCCAAAGTCTTCAAAAATTGTTTGAAAATCAGTTTGTGACATTCCTCGAAGAACCCTCTGTAATTGGAATGCAAAATATATATTTTTTAATCACAAATAAAAATTTACCGATGTAACATGTTTATTGTATTGTAAAAAGTATGTTGTTTTATGTTGATGTGCACATTTAGGTATTTTTGTCTTTAAAAAAATAAATTTGTAAAATCCCAGCCGGGGGTAAAAATCAAATAGTATTAAAATTTAAATATCTCATAAATTGGTTACCGCTTTATTAATTAGCATCTGTTAAAACCTGTCTAAGAATTTTCTTGATTCTGAAATATATATGTAATATGAGTTACCGGACACCTTGTAGGTATTTTTAAACACCTAAAATTTTCTTTAGTAAAATTAATTATAAGTCGTGACTCGTGTTGCTTTACCTGTAAATTTTATTACTGAGTTTGGACTTTGACCGTTCACTTAGTTTCTGTTTGACTTTAGTGTTACACATTCGGGTGATTACGTACTTGCGTAAACGTGATTACTTGAATAATTTGACTGCTTGCAATGTTATAACATGTACAAAAAACGTTTATTATTTATTTTGCTTTGAAAAGTTTTATTTTATACGATAACCCTCCCCCCCCCCATTTTATTTGCCAAGGTGGTACCCCCGAAATCTAAGATAAGGAAATTCTAGGGAAATTTCGCCTCGAAATCTAGGGAAATATTTTTTTGGGCAGACCTGGTTGGTGGGCTCTTTGCCTTGTGGGCAGACGCATCCACCGCCAATACCTGAACAATTGACAGAAATATGTAAATGTGTGAAGAAACTCAATTTGTCCTTTCTTCATTGTACATCAAATATTTTGTTAACAAATAAGTCATTTTACTGGCCAGTTTGAAGCTTTGCACTCTGGAGTCGAAAGTTTTTTGGTCAGCCGTGCGATTCTGTATCTTTTGTGGATACGGAATCGATCCCACACGTAATTTTTGTGATTTTCTATGGCTTGCAATTGCTTTTTCAACTAGTTTAAAACACGAAATGCTGTGATTTTTTATTAATTTAATGTACGTTTAAAGGACTCCAGATACTAATATCTACAGCCTGTATGTCTGACGAATATCTACAGCTCATATGTTGAACTAATATCTACGAACTTCAGAGTGTTGACTAATATCTACAGAGCGTAGGTTGGACTAATCAGCTAAATGTGTCCAATAGTCCGATATTACGAATTTTTACATACACACTTACATAAATTAAGTTTTTTAAACTGCATACGCAATATTACATTATTCCAATATGCTACACATAATTTGCAAATCCAACCTCTGCCAGTGCTGTAGATATTCGTCAACACTTTGATTCTCATAGATATTAGTCAACAGTTTGTGCTGTAGATATTCGTCAACACTTTGGTTTCCATAGATATTAGTTCGATTTTTTCAGTTTTTGGAATTCCTGTAGATATTAGTAGACGCCTCCCGTTTAAAGTTGTACAGCATGAATCTACCGGATCTGCCGGATCTACCCTGATGATGCACACTGCAACGCAGTCCAAAACGTTGGCTAAAGAAGGAGGTAGAGCAACACGGCATAACACCCCAAAAACAAATAATGAAAAACCTATCATAATGCTTCATTGAAATAATGAAAGAAAACCTTCTCCTCCTGTAAAATTTTCAAATGGTCGTTTATATAATAATTAAGAACTAAGGCGACGATAAATTCAATTGGAACTATGTATTACATTCTATGTATTATTATGTACTACATTCCAAGTAATTGGGGTATGTTGTAAGGCTGCAGGAATCGGGAAAAGAAAGGAGTTGGGGAATAGGAAGGTAGGGATGTACCTGGCTTTTCAAATCTAGTTACCAAATACGGTTAAAGCCATTTCAACCAATCCAAATGGGCTATTCTGTGTTCAATGTCTACATGTTTTTAATTGGTTGTATATGAAAATTTTATGTAAACAAGCCATCGTAGACCAAAGCTTTTTAAACCGTTTTAATTACCAAAATAACAAAAATGTTAGTTTTTTTTTCGAAATAGGCAATTTATCCTAAAGAGATTGCTAAGAGTAAATTCAAATCAAAGCAAATTATTGATCAGTTGACCAGTAAGGAACGAGCATGGAGAAATAATAATTACTATTTTAAGTTTATGCCAAAGATCGGTTTACTTTTTTTTCATAACCAAAAAAAAGACTAGACCCTGATGGCGACTTTTAGTACGGCTTCCCGAGTGTTGGTGACCATATTATAAATCCGATATGAACTTGTTTTTTTCGCTATTTGTTTTTAGGGTGTTATGCCGTGTTGCGCTACCTACTTCTTTAGCCAACGTTTCGGACGGCGTTACAGTGTTCATCATCAGGGCAAAAGTGTGTAGTGATAGGAACTGGTTCCATAAAAAGCCGGTTCCTCGGATCCACTGTGATCCAGTCACTGGGACTAAGTAACTAGGACAGGCAATGACGTCGTAAGTAATATATAGCCGAGTGATGCTATTATTCACAACTCTCAACCGTCAATCTTTCCATATCCGGAGAGATACTTAAGAGGGCATTACCAGAGAAAACCAGAAATATGTCATTTTCAAATCAGATGTTAGACGTATTGACTCTTTTCCACAAAAAAATATAAATGAAACGAAAGATTGTTCTTTTATCTAGCATTCGCGTGTAATAAATTTTGAGAAAATTTTTTAATATTTAGTATAATAAAGTTATTCCATAGGTCGTTGGCAGATTTGTTAAATTTTCAAAAAAGATTTTGTATTATACCACACTCATTTCAAATAATCAGTAAATAATAATTCAGTAAAATAAATCAATACATTATCTAGCAAACTCATGTCTTAGAATTTTAATTTTAGTTTCAATAAAATCATTAAAAAATATGTACGTACATGTGTTTCTTGACGAATATTGGTCCATTTGTGTATTTATTTGCGCACTTACAAACTAATTAATATATTTCAGGTTTTTTTAACATTCTTATTAAATTTAGACATTATTGAAAAATGATAAATACTTAAAATCAAAAAATAATTACAAAAAGTACATTATTTTAATAGTTTTATCATCACGCCTTTCAGCATTTTTGGATGAAGGTGTAAATTAAAGCTAATTTGGATTGAAATAAATTCGATATTGAGTTATAATTTAAAAAAGCTGGTACGGAGAATAATTAATCTGTCTCATTGTAACCGCCCTGCACGATCGTAAGAACAACTTTCGACGAAATGTGGATTATCGTCCGCTGGCTGGTTAAACGCTCTTAAATGCTATAAATCCGTAGTACTTATGCCTAGGGAGGTACGTCCTCATGCGACCTACTAACGTAAGTGGCGCCATCCTTTAACGAATTCTTGAATTCGAAACCGAATTATAAAAGTAGCTTTTTTAGCGTATTAATAATTACTTAACATCCGTTTGTATCTATTTGTGAATCGAGTGTGTACGATAGACGTAAGGCTATTAATAGATACTCTTTGATTCTTCTACATTTCGTCACTAGTCACTCAGACAAGTAACCGCCCAACTCCTCACCCCGTCCGTAACTATCCAATTCCTACTGATTTTTTACGATTTTAGTTGAAAACCAAAAAAACCTAATTTAATTGTTTTATTCCAAATAATGTCAGGAATCGCTGGTTTAAAGTACGTCTCTTAATATCCTGTAAACCTACACTATAAAAATATATAGGTACACATATCGTGTTATAGAAGAAGACATAAAATATAATCTATTACTAAATATTCTAAAAATACATACACTAGAAGACAGACTTAAAATAAACGACTTAACATTTTTATTCAAATTACTTAACTCTAAATTCGACTGTTGCGAACTCCTACAACTCATAAACTTACGAATACTGACAGTAACCACGCGACAAAATACACTATTCTACTGCAGCATTCACAAGCGGAACTACATTGCCCACTCTCCTATACAACGATTTCACACTATGGGGAATCAGTACTTAGGTGATGTCGACATATTTAACATCAACTTGGCGAATTTTGTGGATGTTGTAAAAAACATATTCCAAAACTATTACTAAACATATGTGTATTTTTGTAAACTTATCAAATCGCTGTATTTTTTTTTGTATTTTTGTGACTTGTGTGCATTTTTTATCTAATTTTATTTTTGTTATTTCATTATCTATTGAAAAATCATCTGTCATCATTGTACTACTAAACATGTAAAAGCCCTCTGGGCGTTGAATAAATAAATAAATATTATACGCGGCAGGCTGCGTTTTGTTGGACTTTTCTTTTTTTTATTTTCTTTTTGATTTGAAGTTTGACTTTGGTAAATGTTTCGTATGGTTAGGCATTTATCTTTTTGATTTTGTTATTTTCAAGATTCGAAATATTTCATCTTGGGAAATTTTTGATCCCGGATAATTTTATAGTTTTGAAAATTTACTTTTGGGAAAAATGGAAAATTTTGCCTGCTGTTGAGCCACTTTGGTTGCCAGGTCAAGGCGCACAGTTTGAGCCACATCTTCACAGATACCTATAGGTATATACTTCCTCTCTAAGGGTTCGGCCTGGTTTAACCCATATTTTTTACTCGATGTTCTCGGCTGGAAAATAGAAGCAGAAGTTGCCCGCACACCTGAGATGGACTAACGATTTGAAGAAAAACTGAATATTTTTTATATCTCGAAAAAATTGGGAAAGAAAATAAAAATAAAACATTTTATTCGATTTTTTTGACCATTTTATTATTAGATAAAAAATTATAAAATTATTACTTTTAAAAAGATATATTTTTTCAAATTGCTAAAACTATTTTTTAAGTTACTTATGTACCATTTAAGGTGAAAAACCTTTAACTAATGTCGCTAGTCTTAGAAGTTTATTCATGACTTCATAATACATTAAAATAATATAAAAACATTTTATTCGATTTTTTGCCACACCCTTTTATTATTACATAAAAAGTTATAAAATTATTACTTGTAAAAAAGATATATTTTTTCAAATTGCTAAAACTATTTTTTAAGTTACTTATGTACCATTTAAGGTGAAAACCTTTAACTAATGTCGCAAATCTAAGAAGTTTATTCATGACTTCATAATACATTCAACCAACTCCTTTAGACCAATGGCTTCATGAACTCCTAAAGTTTATTTAAAAATATGTGTATTTCTTAATAACAGCTTCGTGTAGGTACTCTTAAGTTTCATGGCTTCATGTACTTACTCCTAAAGTCTATTATCTTTATAGGGTTCTTTGAGAATAACAGCTTCGTGTAGGTAAAGTCCTAAAGTCTATTGGCTTTATGTGGTTCTTTTAAAATAATGGCTTCATGAACTCCTAAAGTTTATTGGCTTTGTGTATTTATTTGAGAATAACAGCTTCATGTAGGCACTCTTAAGTTTCATGGCTTCACGTACTTCTAAAGTCTATTGGCTTCATGCGGTTCTTTTAAAATAAAGGCTTCATGTACGTAGGTACTTTTGAGTAGCTTGAGTTTCATGAACTCATGTACTCCTTGAGAGCCTCGATTCCAGGTTGGTTGTGTAGGCGGTGGATCTCGTCTTGCTTGCAGCGGTCCAGCCACTCTGCAATCCTGGGGAATTTATCTTCGTCCAGAGGAACAAGAAGATTTGATGAGGACATAGTGGAGAGGATGCAGTAGTCGGCCAAAGTTAGCTAAAAAGATAAAATGAAAATGAGAAAAAGATATCCAAATTTTTTTTGAAAACAGTAATCATACCCGTAGGTACCGATTTTCTCAAATATTATGAGGATTAGATTTAGAGTATAAAAAGTACACATCATTTTGCTATCCGATGATATTTTGTTTTCTATTAAAAAAAAAAACATTTTTCAATTAAACGTCGCCGTTAATCACACTTCTACATACCACGACGGGATCACGTGATACGCTGCTGGAACGAGACGAGATTGCTTATCACGTGATCCCCTTGGCTATAACCGACTACTCAGGTACGACGTGTGAGGAAAAAAAAACAGCTTTAAAAAATGTCAATTTAACGTATAGGTCATAGAAAATCATTCCTACTTTTTCAATTTATTTTCCCTAAGAGGAATCTGTCATTATTTATTGTAGGTACACTATTAATTTTAATGGAATATTAATTCGCAATAATTATTTTTTTAGGTCCACATTGGTATTAAATTATTTTCATAATTATTTCTATAATGCATTTTTAATAGGAGTTGGTATTCGACCAAGTATATCTAAAGAGGGCGTTTAGGTCTTAAAAATGACACCGGAACCAAAAATATTGGTTTACGAAAACATTTATCAAAAGGAAAGTCTATTATCTCATAGTCAAAAGATCGTAAGAAGCATTGGTTTGTACCTTTAGTTGGTCTGCGTGGAGCTAATTTGTTTTCCAGCAAGTTCGCGGTAACGGAATTACTAGCTTTGTGAAGATCATTTTTAAAACACAAATTTCAGGCAGTTAGAAATATTTTAGGTATGGGCTATCTCGGACTTTATTATTAACAATTTAATCAGTTATATGAATATATAAAAAAATATGTACATAACATGTGAATTCGAGGCAGCGTATCGAGAAAAGTAACGTTTGATAAAAATGTTTAATTTCTTCCTAGCAAAACAACTACGTCACGCAAGAGATGCGATGGGAGATTCGATGGGTTGTGGTATTATGAAATTTCTCGTAGGTGATGTCACGTTGGGATTGAAATTGAGTATGGTAGGGCTAATATACAGGGTGTCCGGGGGTAAAGTGCATTAACTTCGGAAGGTGATCCTACATGATAGTACAAGTAAAAAAGATACATAACTTTTTTCGAAATTCCAACTATTAGGGATAGTTTTCTGGTAAAAAGATAAAATTTGACCGGCGTGTGCGGGCGGCTTTATTATTTTACACTGTTGCCGAATGCCGAATCCCCGCTCCAAGCGCTCAGTGTCAGTGTTGAATTCGAATGTAACAATTTTATTCGCGTAGTAGTGTTTCACTTTAAAAACTTTATTGTTGTTAGTCAAAACTTGTTGATTTAATGTGTCTTTATCTAGTGTGTATTTATTAAGACTGACTTAAAGGAACAACTTCATTCAGTGCGTGTTTTTTTCAGACTTACTTTTGTTTACTTAGTTGTAGACGTCCCTAACCTGCCTAGCTGTAAAAATGGTGTTTATTTGTGCGTAATTTTATCATTGAATTATTGTGCCAATCCCGCGTAATTTTGTTATTGAATTATTAGGTAAATGCCTTACTTTACCAACAAAGAACGGGCAGACATTCATTAATGAAATACGCCATAACGGACGAATTGATAATAATATTACTTTAAGTTTACAAACTGAAGGTGGACATTTTGAATTAAACTAGTTAAAAGCGATGACATTAGTTAAGTGTTCAATTAGTTTATAACAATTTAATCGTTAAAAGCGTGTCTTCAATTGTTATTTAAGTGCAGTTATCTTTTGACATTTGGTTTAAAACATACGATCTGTATAAACGTCAAATTCTCGGTCTTGTTATGTTTACAAACGGTTTCCATGGATACAGGCCAAATCACACCAAGCAACGTTGCAACGAATGCGCCCGGCAAGCTAACTCGGGTAAGTGCTACCTTACACTAAGGATTTTTAATAGGTATCTCTTTTTGTATGGGAAAAAAAGTTGGAATTTCAGAAAAAGTTATTTATCTTTTTTACTCCTACCATAATGTAGAATCACCTCCCGAAGTTAATGCACTTTACCCCTGGACAACTGTATAGTATATCGATGGAGTTGGTCGATAGCCCGGTGGGCTTAACACTCATGTAGCAGTTGGACGGATCGAGTTCGAGGCTTATTGCTTATTCGCACTGGACGACAAAATAAATCGACATATTCCCTTTTTACAATATGAATCTACGGTCTTTAAGTAGAAGGGTACTATAAAAAAATAAAGATCATAAACTCACATCTTTTCCAGCGAGGTAGTCAGTATTTTTAATGTAGGTGTTCAGCAATCTGTGACTCTCGGTGACATTGGCGGCCAACGAGGGGTTGATTTTGGAATTGTCTTGAAAATAGCCTTCCTGAAAAAGCAATTTGATCATAAAAATGAGGAAATCTTACTAATAAATTAACACTGTGGATATACATCATGTCAGTCATCAAACCAGTTCACTTAGGACGGGTTGTTTAAAAAAAATCAGAGTGTCTAATTCACACACGTAGAAGCGAAACTAGAAAGTCGCTAGATATCGCTTTCTTTTCTTTTGCCTGTTTATTTTAAAGTGGATTGAAGATTGGATATTGATTTCACAAAAATAAAAATGTTTATTTTTTTGGATTTCATAAGATTCGAACCCCCGTTCGCTCGATGTCTGTCTCTCTGGCCGCTGAGACTTGTGGAGCGCCTTGCCCACTGCGCTATCAAGAATTTATCGCGTGACGTTATATAGTGACGCATTTCAGTTTCATTCGAATTTCAAATCACTAACGGTGCTAAAGAAGTTTCATTTAAAAAAACGTGAACAATTCATCAAATATTTGAAGTTAATTTTCACGTTCTGTGAAAGTCCTATTCAAGTTCTGTAATTATATCAGTGTGGGCCAGTTACTTCACATATCTGAAATAATAGAACACGAATAGAACTTTCACAGAACTTGAATAATTAACCTGAATTTGATTAATTTTTCAAATTCCCTGAAACAATCCGTCTTTATGTTTTTCCCTCCGTCACATCTAATTAGCTACGTCCAGACTCCGAGAGGCATTCGACGCATGACCACGCTAGAGGTGGGTAAGTTCTGCATTTTTCCGGAAGCCTCCGAGACTTGCTTCCTTTTAAAAGTACACGAGTTCTAGGAGCAGGTCCCGGGTCCGAGTTCTTAGGTGCGGACTGGGCACTGGGTATTGTTGCGGCGCACCGAAACGGGACGCACGGGTTCAAAGAACTCGGAACCAGGACCTACTCGTAAAACCCACACGAGAACTCAGAACCCCGGAGTCGGACAAGACCCGTCCGGACCCGTCACCCGTGCAATGTAGGTACATTCAATGTATCTACACTGCACGGTCTTTTATTGAGAATTTAAATAAGTAAATTAATAAGCTGTAATGCTTTACTATAAACTATTATTTTATAATGCACGTCACCCGTTGATTAACGATACCAGATAAGACGCTCTAATTAAAAACTGCTCCGTGTCTAGCCGAAGCGGTCACGCACGTGTGTGTCGATCAACGAACAGCGATCGAATGAACGCCCAGCGCCCAGCTCGTGAGTCGTGACTCAAGGGGAAGTGTCATAGTTGGCCGGCCGCGGGTAGCGGGGAGTGTCGGGAACTCACCGAGACCCGCGACTCATGAGTGGAATGGTGAGTGACGCCGGACCGTGGATCGCGGAGCAAGCCGGCGGCCACGGGGTGAGTCAGGAATGTACGTAGTTCGCGGCGTTCGCGCGATTCCGGGAGTGGGCGGAATGAATGGATTGTGTCGCGATTCACGTAGCTTGGAACAAGGCGCTTGGGTTTAAAGGAACCCGGGACTTGTATTCGAGTGCGGTTTTCGCGCTTCGGCGTTGAGTTGCTCGGACCGCCGAATTACCGCCGGATTTATTTGGATGCGGAGAGTACTGGGACTGGGCCGGGTTCTCTGGGAGTAGTCGATTTGAAAAAGGAGTGGGAGTAGGAACCGCTTCCCGCAAAGGAGCGGATCACATGAGCCCATTCCAGCTGAACTGACACATCGCTAGACCACGCTAAATGCGCATCATATTCTCGTGGCTTGGCTTACATTGAGCGTGTTCTCAATAGGAATGTATGGTGAATGATGTTCTGAGAGAGGTAAAGTCTTGAGACTAGGTTTAGCGCATATTTGTCGACAGTTTCAGGCAATAAGAATACATGCGTGAGGAAACCGGACGGCGTTTTGTCCATACAAACGTTTCCCCAATTTCCCCTCTGGATTTTGATACTACTGCAAACTTTTTTAATACGATGCACACCCTCGTTTAGGTACGTTTTGATTTTTTTGATAAGGTTCTTCTTGAACGAGTTAAAACCTTCCAAAAATCATTAAAATCGCCTGGTTTCGGAAAACTAAGGGAACGTACCCATACTACGTGACCTACTTTTTGCAGTTTTTAACCCCCCCTCCCCCCTCGGTGACCATGTGTAGTATATTCAAAGACCCCCCCCCCCTCTCCCCCTACAGTTTTCACGTAGTAATTCATAAATATGGTTTTGGA
Organism: Limnephilus marmoratus; assembly: GCA_917880885.1. Classification (NCBI taxonomy): domain Eukaryota; kingdom Metazoa; phylum Arthropoda; class Insecta; order Trichoptera; family Limnephilidae; genus Limnephilus; species Limnephilus marmoratus. The sequence continues at coordinate 25,617,624 of OU862924.1, read as the reverse complement.
TCATTTCTTGCTAACAAAAGTTTAAAAAAAAATATTTGGCTTATATTTGTCTTTATTGATACGGCTCTTGCTGCGTGACGGCAAGACTGCATGCATACATAAAATTACAAGTGGAAAAAATATTATCAAGATAAAACTTATGTCAAAATATGTTGTAACCAGAACTTAATTTAGATTTCTAGGTTGACTACGTGATAAAAACTTAAGCCCCCCGCCCCTCATTGTGACCAAGCATGATATTTTGAACTCCCCCCCCCCCCCCCCCCCTGAACTGGTCACGTAGTATGAAAATCTTAAAAATCGGTCCAGTTTAGGGGAAGAAAAATGGGGAATCCAAAACGTCGATTTTGATGATATTATTTAGGTATTATCAGCCTGAGGTGTTGTCCCTTTCGTTCAGTATTCGGGGAAGTAAGAGCGACAGTGACAGCAACAGTTTGGTAAAATATCTATTACTTTATCTCAAGGTTAGGTTAGGCGAAGAGGGAATGGGGATTGTAAGGAAGATATTATAAAATCTCTGTCTTACCCAGAGAGCACAGTTGGCAGGAAACAGCGTGCACATATTGAAGCACAGCAACTGGTCGATCCTTGCCCTGGCGGCAGACAGCACCGGGTAGAGAGTGTTCCCCGGAGCATATCTGTTGACCATGTAGGTGCTGATGGCGTGACTGTCTCTCACGGTGAGGTCTCCGTGGACCAAGGTGGGGATCCGACACATTGGGTTTATCTGAAACATTACACGCTATGGTTCATGTGTGTGTATAATTCTATTAGAGACCGTCCACGCAATTACAGACGGTTTTTTTTTTACTTTATAGAGGATTTTCTACATGGCACAATCGAGTTTGACGGCCTCAGTGGTGGAAGAGTAGGACTCTCGTCTAGAAATCCGGAAGTCGCTGATTCAAGGCCCGAATTTTTGTAGCTTCGTTCAGACACTCCACACACGTGAGCCGTCCTTATACATATAACAAGTTAATACATATAAAATACTAGCAGTTAAAAACCCGCTCCGCAGGTTTTTGCTGCTAGGACCTGGGGCGGCTTTTAGTTCCATTCCCCGCCCCGAGTTCCCCTCCTCCCCCTCCCCACTGCACCCTTCCGAGTTACCTTTTCCCCCCTCCCCTTCTCCCTCCCCCAACCCTCACTACACTCCCCCCACCCCCTCCACCCTCCCCCTTCCCCCACCCAACCCCCATCCCCCCCACCACCCATTCCCCTTCCTCATCTTCCAATTTACCCCTCCCCTCCCTACTCCCCCCCTCCCCACTCCACCCTCCCGCTCCCCCTCCCCACTCCACCCTACAAATCCCCAAATTTTAATCGCAATCGGATGAACGGTTTAGCAATGCATAATTTCATGATGCCAGTGCTCACTATTGTATACAGAAACCATCGCGTATCAAATCCCCAAAGTTTCATCGCAACCGGATGAATGGTTTAGCAACGCATAGCGTACATACATATATACATACAAACCCAGAAACAAGCACAGTTTTGATTTTTATATACATAGATGAAGTGGAGCATGGTGCACTTTATTTTAACATTTTTCGGTAGTTGGGAAATGCTCACCTGCGCTGCGGCGAGTGCCTGGTAAAGCTAATGATTATTTGGCGAATAAGAATCAGAACTTGGAATGGAAATCGAGACATAAACATAATACATCATTTTAAAAAATGGGTAGTAGTCTGAGGTTCAGTGTGTGGTCAGTGTGATCCAGGAGTGACCGATGTATGGATTCATCAGAACAGCTGGAGAGGTCAAAGGGTTTCCCCGGACGTAACTCTCCCGATCTGGCACACCATTCACCTAGTGGGCAGGCACCACCGTCGCCAATACCTAGATGGACCTCACCCAGTGAACTCGGGCACTCTTGCAAAGTCGCCAAGCATAGCGAGCCCCTTGGGGTGACCAATGGCAGGTTTTATTTAATTAGTTGTTAGTTGTTATCCAATACATGGTGTTCCCGGGGCGGCCGTACCCATAATCGCCTCCATACTTGTAAAGTGCAGTTAGTGTATGTAGTTAGTGCGAATAAGCATGCTTACCTTTTCATACTCTGGAAGCTTGTGTTCCAGTTTCATGATATTCACAATTTTGAACTCCACGTCCACATTCAGGGCTTTGATCGTCATCAGCGCAAATCTCGCCGGGGGACTGATGTTCATGTAGTACAGAATAGGACGCTTCATCATTCTGGAAGTAAATAAAGCATGACATTGCAATTTTTCAATTTTGATGAGATTGCTGAAATTCACCAACAGTAAGCGAAAACGAGTTGCTAAAATTTCATTTTATGTTTTAATTAGGTACCTACCTAATACGTAATCACATTTTATTTCTTTTTTTTCTTTTAGATTGTTTATGTAATAAGGCAGACTGGGATTGCACTACCCTCCCAGTCCTGCTGGAATAAAATCTTAAATTAAAAAAAAAAAATCAATAAATAAAGGAACTCGGCAAGGGACGGGAATCCAATACATAACATATATTATATACAAAAATGAATCCCTGTTTCCCTTGGTCACACCATAACTTCAGAACGACTCTACCTATTTCATTTTTCTTTTTTTTAAGTTTTCTAATACTTTGTAGAAGTTTCTTACGGAAAAAAAAATTAAGAAAATTGCGCAGAAAATTGGATAATTTCAGAAAACTTAACGACTATTTTAGCTTCGCACGTTTGACAGTTCGCGCGTTTGATGATTGTGAATTTAGCAGGCAGCTGTTTTTTTTTTTTGTAATAAAAGAATTGTCTTAAATTAGTTAGAGTTCTTAAATTATAAATATTTTAAATAAGTACCTATGTTAGGTACAAAATAGGCTTTTAATATAAAAAAAGTAATATTCGTAATATATGAAAAATGAATATTTGAACAAAAAAAATGTAGATAATAGGTAGCACGCGAGCTGTTTAAAAACTGAATGTACTGAAACTGAATATATGCAATGCGGGAGAGGGGCTGGCGGGACGGGGGAGCCTGAGAGGGGAGAGGGTAGGCGGGAAAGGTGAAATAGCTACGCGGGAGGGGAAGGGGATGCGGGAGGGGAACGTGGACGCAAGGGAAAGGACATGCAGGGAGAAACAATTTATTTCTTTGAATATGGCATAGCAACGCATGCCGGGAGCCAGCTAATATCTTATATTACCTATAAGCAGAGGTTTGGTGATATTCCAGAGTGGAAGATACTCACAGAATCGTTCTGTTGGAAGACCACCATTCAGAATCGAAACTTTGTTTGAATGGCTTTGATCGTTTAATCAAACGTAATATAGTTTATAGTGTCCGGTAGTAATAAACCAAAATTAAACGCCGAAAAACTAATCCCATTATTTTGCTGAAATATAGGCCCTGGGAGATTTAGCGCGCGCAACACAGAATGGCGTCTTCGTACATAAATACACACTTCACTACTACTATCTACACATTTGCCCTGATGATGGACACTCTAACGCTATCCGAAACGTTGTTTAAAGAAGGAGGAAGCGCAACCCGACATAATAAGCCAAAAAATGAAATATTATTTGACTTTCATAATTTATTTATTTATTTTTGAAAAATATTTTGTTTTTGGATACGTTGACAGCAAATCTTAAATTATACACACATTTATAATAGTTAAGACGACAATATATCCTAAAATATATTTAGAATCTTAACGACGTAAGTAAAGAAGCCGTGGATACAAATTGCAACTCGCGTTCCGTGTATTGGACGGACCTGCTGTCGAATTTGCCCAGAAAAGAAGAAGAAGACGAATAATGCGGGAATCTTAACGACGTAAGTGACGAAAGCGTGTAAACAAATATACGCCGCGGCATGGCGTATTGTACGAACGTACGGTCGAATTCACGCTAGCAGGCCTGGAGATTCGACCTTTCTGCCGCGTTCATTTTAATTAATTCTGAAGAACGTGTCACATATATTTAAAATGTGTCACCATGTTGTCCTCACGAAGTTATTAATTCATCGTCTAGAAAAATAAAATCTGGTGCTTACCGCTAACTCTATTGTTGAAAAACGGGTTATAAAGTTATAAAATCGTTGTACGTAAAATATATTAATGGTAAGGTACTGTTTTTATTAATCTAAAATATAAATAACTCCCATTCCTTGTGCGACATGGAAATAAAAAAGTTGTTATAGCTACGAATTCGCCGGAAATGATTAAAATGTGAGTTTTGAGCAAACAAAATTTGTGACCGCCAGTAGTAGATTGTGTACCGCCATGAACTTTCCCGTATTAGCCTCACTACCTTTAGAAGAACGGTGGCGCGGCGTTTTTCATACAAAACTTAAATTTGGATTTGAGGTCAAAATAAACAATTCTTCGAGTAATATGGCAAAACCTAGTAGGAATATGTGCCACTTTATTTATTTTTATTTTAAATGGTAAAATATAAGCCATTAAATAATTCAAATTATCATGATTTTATATGCAAATGTGACAATTTTTTGGCAGTTAATGGTAAATAATTAAAAAATAGACTCGTCCAACCTAATATTAAAGTATAACGAAATATAAAATAAAATCAAAAATAAAACTTTCTAAAAAAAAACTATTTTGGATCCTAAAATTTTCTTCACGTAATTTTTAATTTTAATAAATTTGTATTCCAATGTAAATGGGACGTTTGTAATTTATATTTCAGCCCATCAAAACGCTTTTCTAATATTTAATATTTTATCTATATAGTAAGAAAGCCTGCAAATTCGTGAAAAAATTATTTATTTAATGGCCAGTATTTTATAATTCGAAATATATAATAAATCAAAAAATATCCGTTTTAATTTGAGAGGCGGTACGGATACCGCCGCTCCGATAACAATTAATTGGATAACCAACACCTCTGCTGTAGGTCACCCAAAGTTTCGCTACTTTTGGTGACTACTTTGGGTTCATCCGGAAAGGGGTTTTCAGATCTTGACGGCGGAGGCGTCTTCCCACCAGTTGCGTGGGGTGCCAGATCAGGAGAGGCAGGTTTAGGGAGACCCTTTGACTTCTGCAGCTGGTCTTTCTCGGCACCGCAGCGGGAGGGATGGGTTCATACGTTCGTCACTCCTGGACACACTGAACTCTAACTTCCCAATCAACCCTCTTTCTTTTTTCCATCCCAGAACTTCCTTTCCTTCCTTGCCTTAAAAAGAACCTCTACACACCATCCCCAAAGATGACAAAGGCCCTGAGAGAAATTCTTTTCCTGATTGGTGTTAATATAAAAAAATCTAACCAGCCTTTTCCTCAAATACCACAATTATTGGAAATGTAATTGTCCCACTGGGCATTGACTCTTCTTCGGTATGACATTATCTTCATCTTCATTGACATTAAATTCCAGGGCAGTCAAAAAGTTATGCCTCCTATTTTTTGTACTTGAATAAAGTTAGTTGTGAAAATTTTGAATTTGGTGCAATTCCTCAACCTACTGGTTGTAGAAGAATGTTTGCAGTAGTAACTTTGTTTAGTCAACAGGTGGCAACACTGCAGTTGCTTGCAAAATGGCCGATATCGATGTTCGTATTAGACTGTGATTGATTAGTGATTGATTAGTTCTGTGATTGATTCTTCTGTGAAGAAGGTGAAACGCCCATTCGCATTCATGAAAGACTGGAAAATGTGTACCATGATGCAACAGTGGACGTCAGCACTGCTAGACGATGGGTTCGTCATTGTAACGAAGCTGCAGGACAAGCTGGTTGACGAAAAGCGAAAAGCTGGTTGACAAAAAAGTGACTGCATGCAATATTGAGCGAGTTGATGGCATCATTCATAGTTTATGGGAAGTTTGCTTCAAAACCTTACTTCACAAACTCTGGGGTTCCGCAAGGATCTAACTTAGGACCTCTATTATTTTCTATGTTTATAAATGATATAGCTCTGTTTATAAAATTTGTAATTTTTTTGTTATTTGCTGACGATATTAAACTTTTTACCAATATAATGTCGAAAGCAGATTCTATTCGTTTACAAACCGATATCGACGGAATCGTAGAATGGAGTAATCGGAATAAACTCTATTTTAACAGCCGAAAATGTACAATTATGTGCTATACAAGGGCTAGGAGTACTCTATATTATAACTACAAAATTTCTGGTACCTCGTTAAAACATATTTCACAAATGAGGGATTTAGGAATCACTTTTGACACACACGCTGCCATTCCGTTCTCATATCGATTCGGTGTGCAACTCTGCGATGCGAATGCTAGGCTTTGTAATCTGCAACGCAAAATCTTTTTCCAACATAGCTGTCATAAAAATGTTCTACTTCACTCTGGTTCGCAGCATTCTCGAGAGTGGATCAGTAATATGGGGACCCGAAGATGCTCTCTACTCAAATGATGTTGAAAAGGTGCAAAAAAAGTTTATGCGGTACCTGTACATGCGAGAGTTTGGGTACTAACCTTTGTTGTATTCCTCTGATTTTCTCGTGGGAATGCTGGGACTAAATCGTATCGACGTGAGGAGAAAAATTGCAATGATGCTAGTAGCACACAAGCTGCTAAACGGGAACATTAGCAATCCTGATGTTCTGGAAAGGATTTCACTTTATGTCCCCGATAACTTCACCAGAGCAAGGCAACACAGACTTTTTACTTTTCCTAGAGGCAGGACCAGCCTACCAATGGTCATGCCTCCGGGGAGAATGACCTCACTATTAAACCTTTCTTCTGAAATTGACATTTTTCAATCAAACTACGATCATTTCAAGAGCGAAATAAAGGTATTCTTTAGCACCTGTCATTATTAATGTACCTATATAATTAATGTATTACACTATTAACTAAAAATTGTGAAATGTAATTGGATATATATGTTAACTGTTTTTCACAATACAAAATAAATAAATAAATAAAAGTATCATTCGTGGTGACCCCAGATAACTACAGATGTCGCATTCTTTCCCACAGTAAAGGCAGTATGATGACGATTATTCAACAAAAGTTTGTGCAAGGCAGGTACTAAGAAAGTTAACGGGCCAGAGTAAAGAAAAAAGTAAAACAATAGCCTCACAACACTTGCAGCGCTTAGTTTCTGGAAAAAATTGTGACCGGAGACGAAATATGAGATTATTTTTTTTGATCCTGAATCGAAGAGGCAGTCAATGGAATTGCATCACACAAACTCACCAAGGGCAAAAAAAAAATCAAAACTGTGTGATCGGCCGGGAAAGTTATGGCGATGGTATTCTGGATGTGACCTTGCTTTTTGCAACACTGTGATACATGCCCTTGTTAAAAGACCGGCCAAAACTGTGGAAATGGACGAAAATTATATTGAAAAGTAACAAATTATTTGTCAATAGTGTAGTTTTCAACCCATGCAATTGCTTTTTTTATATCTCGACAATTAAAGTAGAAAAAAATACGAGGCATTGCTTTTTGACTGTCCTTAGTATACATTACAGTACTTATACTCAAACAGAAACTAAATGCACGGTCAAAGTCCATAGTCAGTAATAAAATGTACAGGTAAAGTAACACGAGAAGGTTCACGACTTAAAATTAATTTTATTAAACAAAATGTTTTTACTATCTTCGGGACTGAATTCAAGTGTCTTGAAGTCTGAATTTAAGGATTAAATAAAATGCATAGGTGTTATACCGGTGTAACAGGACGTACCCGAGGGATTTTCACCGTGAATTCCTGTCATTATTTGGAGTAAAAAATGTTAATAAAATTTTGGTCTCCGGTGATATTATTGATGTTTTTTTTTATTTATTTTTTCTACAAAAACATAAAAAAATACTAGGTGTTGGACGGTTGGAGGCGGGTTGAGGGGTTGATCGGTTACTCGGCTGAGTGACCAATGATAACAAGCGGAAGAATTTTTTTTTTGCTTGAATTTGAAAAAAAAAATATATATAGGTACATGTCATCAAAAAAGTCACCGGAGACAAAAATTTCATTTACATTTTTTACTCCAAATATGCTCAGGAATCGCTGGTTAAAATCCCTCGGGTACGTCCTGTTACACCCTGTATATTTCAGAATCAAGAAAATTCTTAAACAGGTTTTATCTGATACTAATTAATAAAGCGGTAACCAATTTATAAACATTTAAATTTAAATACTACTTGGTGTTTACCCCCCGGCTGGGATTTTACATATTTATTTTTTTAAAGACAAAAAACACTTAAATGTGCACATCAACATAAAACAACATACTTTTTACAATACAATATATGTACATGTTACATCGGTAAATTTTTATTTGTAACTAGCTGCCCCGGCCACGCGTTTCTGTGGCTAACGAAACACAACGCCATATACCGCCATCTGTTAATTTGCATACAAATCAAATCCACACCGACCGCTGCCGACCCGCGCTCGTTCACCACATGTAAACATTCTCCTTTATATATTACATATTTCAACCAATTTACACAAAACCTTGACAAATTATAAACCTAAATATTCCTCATGAACCTATCTATTGGTGAAAACCGCATGAAAATCCGTTCAGTAGATTTTTTTAGTTTATCCCGAACAGACAGACAGACGCGTCGAAGGACTTTAATTTATAATATGTAGAGATTATAAAAATACATTTTACAGTTAACGGAAAACATGTAGATACACATATTTATTTAATTAACACGAAATTTATTCCATGTTATGTCGTAGTAGTAGTTCAAGTGTTACATATCATGTTTGACAATAAATAATATGACAAATAATTTAACAGAATAACAAACTTAAGATTGATGCAAAAAAAATTGATTAATTAATTGTAAAAACCTATAGCTAAATATTTCAACACGTAGGTAAAACACGAAATAGATGATTGCTCCTAGGTTAAACACATTCCTTTAACAAAAATGTGTATCAAACAAATAATTGAAATTTCACACATCATTCTCGTCACTGTCCGTATCTGAGTAATTGTCACGTGTGCCTTTTTGATGAAATCCTTATTTTGGAGTCGTTCTGCATGAATTACACAATTTTTCCGATCCTCAATAGAAACCATATCTTAAGCGGCCTACACACGACACTGCATTTAGTGACTGCGGCAGTGACTGCAGAGAGCGTGGAGTTGAGCGAACTAGCGCTGTCTCGTTTGTTTAAGGGCCGCTAGAACGAGTCAGCGCTAGTTCGCTCAACTAAGCGCCCTCCTCACCATCCAATTTCTAGTGACTGCGGCAGTGACTGCAGAGAGCGTGGAGTTGAGCGAACTAGCGCTGTCTCGTTTGTTTAAGGGCCGCTAGAACGAGTCAGCGCTAGTTCGCTCAACTCCACGCTCTCTGCAGTCACTGCCGCAGTCACTAGAAATTGGATGGTGAGGAGGGCGCTTATAGCAGCATGCACAAGGTTTTCGATAACCTTGTTTCACTGATAATAGATCACACAATATGTAATTACAGTCACACCGATTAAATAAGCGGAGTCAAAATGACAGTAATAAAGTAGATATAATCCAAAACAAAGTAATGGATTGGTGAAAACAATACTAATTATTTTTACTAAATATAGAAACATTAATGGTTTGCTGTTATAGTAGCATAATATTAACAACAATGGAATTTCCAAAGGATTTAGTCGCCTAATTAGCGGGAATAACCGCCATTGGAATTTCTAAATTTTGTTTCGCAGTGTATAATTAGGAATCGTCTAAAATATTGTTTTTAGAATCCAGTTTTATGTAATTCCGAAAATCGGATTTTAGAGGGTCGAATAAGTTATAAGAAATGAAAAATATAAATATTAATAATATAATGGTAGAGTGTCTTTCGAGTTTGGGTTTTTGGAAGATTTTACTGTACGTTAATCCCCGTGTGAAATTTTGGGAGTGCACTTGGTATCTGTTCGACTATAGTGCATTATTGATATTTCACAGTTGATGCTAAAGTCGTAATCGAGCAGTCGGCATGTTATTAAACAATATAATTTCCTTGTGCTTGCGAGAGTGACATTTGAGAAATTGAAACTCATCACAGCATCCCCAAAGACCACACAGGCCCAGAGTCAGGGCTTTCTGTGTTGAGTTATGTAAAAAAATATGTACGATATCAAATGATTATTCTTGTGCTGTGTTTTAAATGTTTAGTATAACATTTTTCTTTTCCAGAAAAACAAAGAAATTCAGTTTATACCTTGGCAAGTCAAGTTACTTCTCGGGATTTATAAATTCGTTTTTATTATAATTTTTCTAAAAGAGTTTAGTCACTAGTGTGGAGGACCGTTGAATATGAAAAGAACCCTACCCGGTCTGGCAGTGTCCGCCATTGGACCGAATATATAAATATTAATAAATAATTTAAATAAACCTGGATATCTAACGTTCATCAAAATGACGAGATCAAATACAAATCAATTTGTATCTTTTTACGGGGGGTATAATAGCTGTCACGTGAAATGCCAACTGAATAAATCGTCATTTTATCGAATTTTAGGTTTAACCCTCCGTGCACCAGGTGACTAAAAATCTCGTCCGACACTAGGTGGGGTATAACATACCCCAAAATATAAAAGTATAAAATTGTCATATTTATTTTTTCGGCGGAATTTTTGGTATTTATAAATACATAGTAATAATTAGATTTATGTAAAACTCTGATTAGAAACCATGTTTTAAATTTTTTTTATTATTAAATAACAAATAAACACAATAAACACTAACTAACTAACTAACCATCACGCCGTTTCCCCGCAGGGGTAGGCAGAGAGGACGGACCGCCAAACATCCCGGTCTTGGCACACATTCCTTGCCTCGTTTACATTCATACAACGTCTCATACATTCTCATAACTTCTGTAATCTTTGTAACTTAACAATCATTTTCTTATACAATTTTTAAATGGAACTTTTAATTATCACAATCGTTTTAATTTAACAAATTACAATGTATTTTATAATAATTAAACATAAACTAAACAGGGAAGATATATTTATGTCGCAGGAAAATCGTGAAATCAGGCGATCATGATGCGCCTGATCATGAGGCACTTCACGATCTGCCGCCAGGCACTTCACGAAGTAGCTAGGCGCATCATGATCTGCCAGATTTTATGATCGGCAGCCGAAATTTATATATCTTTCCTATGATTATCATAAATTTAATATAGGAACGATATATAGATACCTTTTTATCAACGCGCCGTACGAGGTGGGGTGTGTGATACCCGCACGCACTTTAGGAGCATGTAACTCACTTGGCGGTCGCCGCCGGACTGACTTAGCAACACTGATCGGAACGGCAATGTCGCAATTCCAGCTACTAAGAATTCGAACTTCGGCACTACCACAGTTTTTGAAATTATTGCGATTTTTGAAGAACTGGGGTTGGTCATAACTCACCTGGTGCACGGGGGTTAATGGTTTTAGTGGTTTTAATGTTTTTTTTAACATTAATTACACACAAGAGGCCCTGAGGAAAATAATTTCCTTCAGGGTGTATGTCATCTGAGAAGCTGTGTGGAGGGTCTTTTTGAGGAGAGGAAGGAAAGAACAGACCCATGTTGTAGGAAGGAGGAAACACAGAGGCCGGCAAATCGTTACACAGCCTAGCTGTTGAACTCAAGAACGAGTCGAAGAAGCGACCCGTTCTCACGTGACAAATGTACATATGTTGGGCGCGCGTTTGGCGTGTTTCCCGACTATGCACTGGTGCCGAAGGGGTCAATGACGCTAGTTGCTCGGAGCATATTCCATAGAAATACCGGTAGAACATGGTATAAGTAATCGTCATCGTGGATTTGTATCTTTTCCGGCCAAAGAAAAATGGAAATCTTTCCCAATCATAATTCTGTTTTTAGTATTGAAATGTGAAATATATCTCAAAAAGGTGTACCATTTTAGAGATATGATCAAGTACTTAAAACGTCATAAAAATATTTTTTGTTATTATGTTGTTTGATTTATAACCTCATTATTCTATATTTATTTTACTAAATCATTCTTTTACTGGCCTCCTGTGTGGAGTTAATGTAAAAAAAAAAAACAAAAAACTAAATAAAATAAAAATTAAATTAAAATATGGGACTTCACAAATGTTCGTCAAAAAGTCGAACGGTTAGTTTATTGTGATACACTAAAAACGTCAGCTGTGCAAGGTTAAGCCGAAGCTCGACGTGATATCAATAACTTTTAGAATATTTACTACAATTCGGTTTACATTACGAATACTAAAAAATATGTTTTTAATAAATTAAAGCTTTTCCTGGCCTTTTGTTAAATAGAAAAAATAAAACTCATTATTCTATATTTATTTTAATAAATCATTCTTTTACTGGCCTCCTGTGTGGAGTTAATGTAAAAAAAAAAAACAAAAAACTAAATAAAATAAAAATTAAATTAAAATATGGGACTTCACAAATGTTCGTCAAAAAGTCGAACGGTTAGTTTATTGTGATACACTAAAAACGTCAGCTGTGCAAGGTTAAGCCGAAGCTCGACGTGATATCAATAACTTTTAGAATATTTACTACAAATCGGTTTACATTACGAATACTAAAAAATATGTTTTTAATAAATTAAAGCTTTTCATGGACTTTTGTTAAATAGAAAAAATAAAATTGTTGCTTACTTCATAAAAAATATAAGCGTAAAATACCAAAAAATATATTCATTCATTAGATATGTAAGAATGCGTATAAGAAATAACTTTAAAAAAATACAGTATTATGACTAAAATTGTATGTGACAGTTTCCCTTGATTAACTTTTGTCCTTTCTTATAAAATTATTCACAAAATAAATAAAAACCACTGTTGCTTTTCAAATCTCTGGATTCCGTTTGCCAAGCGATTGTTATGCCTTTGCCTAAGGAGATGTAATGCTCTGCGTTATACGAACATGAACGGAGGCGTCTACTAATATCTACAGGAATTCCAAAAACTGAAAAAATCGAACTAATATCTATGAGAACCAAAGTGTTGACGAATATCTACAGCACTGGCAGAGGTTGGATTTGCAATTATGTATAGCATATTCATATTGGAATAACATAATATTGCGTATGCAGTTTAAAAAACATAATTTATGTATGTACGTAAAAATCCCTAATATCGGACTATTGGACACATTTAGCTGATTAGTCCAACCTACGCTCTGTAGATATTAGTCAACACTGGGACCGTCATAGATATTCGTCCGACCTTAGCTCTGTAGATATTAGTCAACAGGTCAACACTCTGAAGTTCGTAGATATTAGTTCAACATATGAGCTGTAGATATTCGTCCGACATACAGGCTGTAGATATTTGTATCTGGAGTCACATGAACGCGAGCCAAATAACGAATTATTGGAAAGGAACAAAGCAATCAGCGTTTCGCACAGTTTGCAGTTGCTTCGATCCTTTCCCATAATTCGCAGCTCAGTTCGCAGTGATTACCCGTTTAAACTTATCACAAGGCACACTAGCCGTTTTACATCTCTTTTTTAAGCCCGATTCGCGTACAAATACAAAAGACAAAATTTTTCGCTTTACGCGATCGCTATTTTCATATCTACTAATTCAGTTGGAATCATAGATATGAAAATAGCGATCGTGTAAAGTGAAAAATTTTGTCTTTGATTTTATACGGGAATCGGGCTCTCAAAAGAAATTGTGTACAACTGCTATGAGAATAAATACATGCTTGGCTTGTGGCGCTAATATTTGTACAAACACATATTTAAAGAATATTTATTAGGTACGTACCTTGCATACAATCCCGGTGATGGCATGTTACCGTGTTCGCTGAGGGTAGGAACCAACCTATATATTTAAACATATAAATATAAGTACTGCATTACTATACGCGGAATGTACAACTTCGCTTCTAAATAACAGACATCACTGAAAACCAAGCTAAATGTAATCCACATTCTTTGTACTTACAAGGTTTTAAACGAGTATCAAAAATAATGTGCTTATGTTAACTCAACGACTGATGGAAGTGGACTGAATTTTGTTGACGGTTACTGAAAAATAAAGGAGAGATTCTAACTTCTAACCCAAGATTTCAAAATTTGACTTACAAATTTTAACGCCCGGAGAAGGGCTATTGTTCCAAAACCCTATTCATTTTCAATGTCGATGGACACAGGTGACATAGTGTTTGTACATAATAACACTTGTACACATTTTATAGTTATTTTTCAATGTTATTAATATGTTATTTTTGCCATACAAATGTATCAAAATGTAATGTCATAAATAAATAAATATTACTATTTTGTAGACCGGCGCGCGGTCGTAATGGAAAACTATTAAGTTGCATTACTTACTGGCATTTATCGAGAATATTTTTATTTTTTACGTTTGAGTTTATATTTTATAAAAGCTAAAAATGTACAGTAGATTGAATTGGCTAAGATGTTTGTTATACCTACTTAATTTATTTAGCGAATATAAATTAGGATATATTTTTATTTTTATTTTATTTATTGAAACATTTATTATAATTACAATTTTACAACATAAAATAATAAAACAACTATATTTCAATCGCTCTCCTAATAAAGCAGTTGCTTGTGTTTAGGACAGGACAACTAAATACATTTACATCTAAGTATATAAATAAAAAATATTATTGCAAAAACTAATAGTAATTTTAAGAGAAAATACGATACATGTAATAAAATTATTGGTTAGTTAATAAAAGATGGCAAGGCAACTCCAGAAACTGTGTGAGGAGAGAATGGGTCTACCATGGACAGAGGCCGAACAATCAGCACAAGACAGGGACATATGCAGGAGCCTTGTCGATGCAATGGGTCCCCGACCCGAATAGGATAAGGGGAAGAAGATGATGATGATGATGAGTTAATAAAAGATTCAAAGAATTGATAAAGCAAAAAATATTTCTAAACAATATCTAAGTAAAGTTATGAGGTGGTACTGGAGTATTTCAATTTGTCGTAGTTTTCTTCCGATCGTATATCTAGGGGTAATTTATTGAATAATTTTAAACCCTTGAATATCAATATCGATAGAAAAATGTATTTTTGTTATGGTGGATATGGGTACCGCCGCACCGGAATCGTTTAATGGATAACCAACACCTCTGCCATAGGTCGCACCAAGTGGTTCGCATCGTTTGGTGACTTAGCACGGATGCCTGGGTTCATGGGGGTGAGGTTTGCCCGGTTCTTGGCGGTAGATTCACGTCCAAATTATTCACAGACATCCAAAACATCACGTCATCTACCACTACTTTAATATTTGTTAAGTAAATAGAATCAAAATAAACGATAACAATCATTGTTGTTACACTCCTCAATAACGAGGAATAATTGGGAACAAAATGCTCTAGGAAATAAAGTAAATACTTTTGCGTCACCGTGTACTTCAAACATAGATTTGAAGATATTATGTTATACATTATTCAGATATCTCGCTTTGCACACTGTTTAAGAAGGCTTACACTGGCATTAACATAATGATATCCCATGTAAATAATAAATAAATCATATCTAACATGCAACTAATATAATTGTTTCAATCAAGATAAGTAAGTAGATACATATTATATATGTTATTTTATTTTATTGCCCAGCTATCTTCTGTCTGTATAAATAAAAATGAATCGTCGAAATGTATGTACGCGCATAACTTCCGAACAACTGCACCAAATTTGATAATTCTTTGTTGTATGTGTTCGTTATTGTCAGGACAAGGTTTGTATAAAACTAATGGAGAGCTCTGGCATTATGAAATCTGTATAAATAAAAATGAATCGCCGAAATGTATGTACGCGCATAACTTCCGAACAACTGCACCAAATTTGATAATTCTTTTTTGTATGTGTTCGTTATTGTCAGGACAAGGTTTGTATAAAACTAATGGAGAGCTCTGGCATTATGAAATCCGTATAAATAAAAATGAATCGCCGAAATGTATGTACGCGCATAACTTCCGAACAACTGCACCAAATTTGATAATTCTTTTTTGTATGTGTTCGTTATTGTCAGGACAAGGTTTGTATAAAACTAATGGAGAGCTCTGGCATTATGAAATCTGTATAAATAAAAATGAATCGCCGAAATGTATGTACGCGCATAACTTCCGAACAACTGCACCAAATTTGATAATTCTTTTTTGTATGTGTTCGTTATTGTCAGGACAAGGTTTTTATAAAACTAATGGAGAGCTCTGGCATTATGAAATGTGTATAAAAAAATTGCAATAGGGGCACGGCGCGGCTTTTTGAAAACTTAATGTAACGGGACTGAATGTATGGATTGCGGGAGGGGGGAGAGGAACCCGGGTAGGGGTTTCGCAGAAGGGGAGGGACTGAGGAGGGGAAGGGGACGTGGATGAAACCATTTCTTTATTAAATGGCATAGCGACGCATGCCGGGTATCAGCTAGTGTTTGATATTAATTACAATACCTATCTTATGAACATTATGTCGACCAAATCAAACGCCAATTTATTGGTGAATTTAATTGTTTTCGATTAAAGAAACAATTAATAATTAAAATTTTCAAACGTTTCCGCTGAGAAAGTACCTACGTTGATACGTTGATCGCGTTTCTGTATTTTATTGTATTATGCTTTGTCATCTATCGGCGCAGACTGCTTCTTCTAAAACTTGAACAAAAGTGCAATTGACAACAAAACATTAATGTTTAAATATTGAATCATATCAAAGTAAGTTCATTTTTCTATCGATTTTAAGATACAAGAATTCAACAAATACAGTAGAATGAAAATCTTGAATCAGGTATTTGTATTTAGCGATGCAAGTAGAGATGATGTGTGTTTATCTAAAAGCCAAGCTATTTCACAATTCACGTATGACAATGTATGGACATTCCGCGCCATTTTTTTTAACAATTAAATAGTTACCGTTAAATTCCGATACTAAGTCCGTTTCAGCTTTTGAACAAATTGTGATCAGCAGAAGAGGAGAATTATCATGTTTTTAAGTTTGTCAGCTTATTACAATTTGACAGAAAACTAAAACGCACCTAGAATCGTCGTTTAACCCACCTTCAAATGTCGAAAAAACAAAATGGCGCTGAGTGGCCATTTGAAATGGATCTGCATTTTTGTTTTGCTTTGTGCCTAGGATCTGTTCTGTACCTGGTGGAGTGCTGTTAAATTTATAAGGTCACTCCATATAAAATTTTACTTATGCGAAAGTATTCAAAGTATTGTAGAAAATAAATTAGAACTGCTTTTTCTCATTCTGGACATCGACTTTATGTAGACGCGGGGTCGTGTAATTTGAAATATTTAGATTTTGCTAATACATCGATTTATTGGTGTTATAAAACAATAAACTGAAGAATAGCTTTGCCCTTGAGGGACTCGTCGTAAGGTCTCTTTCTGCTAAATATGTCGTTTATGAGAAAGAGGGAGAGGTTAAAACGAAGCTATCAGTGGTACGCCTTAATTACTTTTTGCCATTGTTAAGGAAGGGACGAGGACTTTCCTATCAAAGGAGAAAGCGGTTATGAGTTACACGGAGGTCGCAAGTCGAAAAAAATCCGCATCTATAAACGAACGTATAAATTTCAATAAATTGAAATGCACAATACCTTTTTATAACTAAGTAATCTTGATCGTGCGATGTCTTTCTCGGGCATCCCTGACTGCTCCAACCATTGAGTATATTTAACTTTATTCGTTAAATCATCCTGTTCTTCTCATTTACAATACATACATAAATTGTTTTAACACAATAAGCGCCAGGAATCTTATTTTTACAGCAATAATCATCTGCGTAAGTAGCAAAAATTCACAAACCGTGATTTGTGGTGTTTTGAAACTTGCATAGGTTTTTCGGTCCGGAATTTATTGGACGACGAAACCATTTACAGAAAAAAATATATATCACAGTATAACCTGAAATTTCTTCACAGCACTTCATTCTCCAAAAACCCGTGCAATACAATGTGGATTAACGAAAAAAATAATTTATAATTATAATTATATATAACTATAATTTTTCGATACGAAGACACGAACCATCCGGCCAGAGATGTCGACTGTGAATTAAAAAAAGACCATAAATCAAATATGTATCTACTAATTTCGGTTGTGACCTGTAACTCCGGTTCACTGAACATGATTTGCTTTGAATTTAAGTATCCTAATTTTCAAAATTGGAATTTTTTGTTTACATAGGCTCCACACTGGAGGCCCTGAGAAGAAAAAAAACAACCCTCTGGGCCTCTGTCATATTTGGGGATGCCGTGTGGAGGGTCTTTTTATGAAATTCTAGGAAGGAGAAACAGGTATGAGGTGTGGGTAGAAATTTGGGGGTCAATGTGTCTAGGAGTGACGGACGTATGTTGAGATTGACCGGCTGGAGTCAGCCTGTTATGTCTCCTTAAACCAATCTTTCCCGATCCGCCACGCCACGCAGTAGATGGGAAAACGCGTTACCCGCCAAGACATTCACAAACTCCACCTCATGAGCCCTGCTAAGTCACCAAACATAGCAAACCACTTGGGGTGACCTATGGAAGAGGTTATCTAATAAATGGTTCCAGGGGCAGCGGTACCTATTACCGCCTTCCAAATTGAAGGGTTTTTTATGAAATTTAGACAAGCGATTGATACCTATACCCTATGCCTACATAATATTTTAATTTTTTAACAGAAAAATCTTTTAATTACCATTTTCAAAATTGGAACTGATTCCCCAATAATTTCAGACTCTTCGTGATTTTCACGGGTCTTCACTAGGGTATACAGTAAACGTTAAAACGCGAGCCTATCGGCAGAAAAATACCAGGCACCTAGAAAATGTCAAGGGTAATTTGTATTAGTTTCCGTACTGTCGCTTTCATCGCAATTGCACATGATACAAAATAATAAGACTAGAACAATATATCAGGAGCACAGAAATATGATCGGGTATTTTCATGGATTATTAGTAATAATTATAAATATTTTTGCTCGGTGAAGGTAGTTGTTAAAGTCACATAATCAGGAAACCATTTATATTTTTGAAAATACATATTTTTTTAATTTTCCATTTTTTTTCATGGATATGCGCTAGTAGGCACGATATGATTAATAAATATGTCGGTAAGTTGTGACTGAGCGATGTCCATGTACTTTCACCTATTTGTCGTTAGGTTTATAATAGTTAGTTTTGAGCCATTGTCTCGTGCAGGTATCAGGTAAGCGCATTTTTATTTCATTTGTTTATTTAGGTTCCTCAGGAACAACCCGGTGTGGGTAGTCGGTGACGGTTTTTCTGAAAAGCCATTAATATTTTGACTAACGGATTAGGGAATTCAGAATTAGGTCACAAATATCTATTATTTCTAAAAAGAAAGGTTAACTTTAACAGGTAATAATATTGTCTATTATCAAAAATAATAATTTCAGTTAAGACTTTGTAACTCCGGTTTAAATAACTGTATAATGTTTGTTTTGAATTTAAGTTTCATTTTCATTTGTAGAATTAAAACAAGCATACCTATCTACAATATAATATTTTTAACAGAAGATTATTGAAACGAAAACTTAACACAGTATTTTTTTTCATTAGATCCACACCGGACGCCGTGTAGAAAATAATTCCCCTCAAGGCCTATGTAATGTTTGGGGATGCTGTGTGGAGGGTCTCTTTAGGAAAGGAATGAGAGGATGTTCTGGGAAGGAAAAAGATGTGAGGAGTGGGTAGGAATCTGGAGGTCGGATAAATCTGATCATGAATCAGATGAATCCCAATACAGTGCAAGGTGATGTTCCGGGAGAGTCCTGCTGGAGAGGTCAAAAGTTCTTCCTTCACCAGTCTCTCCCGATCCGACCTGCCACGCATTGGGTGGACAGACGCATTCGCCACCAAGATCCGAACAAACCTCACCCCATGAACCCGGGCACCTCTGCTAAGTCACCAAACGTAGCGAACCACTTGGGGTGACCTATGGCGGAGGTGTTGGTTATCTAACAAATGGTTCCCGGGGCGGCGGTACTAAACTCACCTCCCAATTTTTTTTACTTGAAACTCGATGAAACGAAAAATAGCGACACTAAAAGGAGACAAATACATACCTACATATATCTATAGGATTTAGCGTACGATATAATGAGATAGACTAGTAGCCTCCCACTCTTATCTACTTTATTTTTCTGAAGGTTTCATTTGTATTTTTTTTATCTGTGATTTTTACAGTAACCACATACGAGATTTTCAGGCTGGAATTGTTCGTAACATGGAAGAGTTTGCCGAAGAAAAAAAAGGCTTGAGGGAATGTTTAACGAAATTTTAAGTACATTTGAACTTGATAAGCTCCAGTGTAAGTGGTGAAAAAAAGTTGAAAAAACAAATAAGGCTTATATCTTTGAATATAAGCCTTAATTTGACCGTAATTTTAGCAATTTATTACACTCAAAATACACTTTTTTAACTTTTTACGTATAATTGTTTTATTATAAACCTAAAATACTCTATTAAAACATTATTTAAAATTATTAAAAAAAAACGATAGGAAAAAATATATATTCATCATTTTTAACACTAATTTTCATAAAATTAGTGTTGATTACACCTCAAAAGGGGTTAAAAATAATCACGTGTAAGAGTTTTTGGCGTCGCTTTGGCGCGCTCGACCAACTAACCGATGTTTTCAGTCTTGAAAACATGATCTCCCGAAACAAATGTTCTAGAATTATTGGATTTGGTTCGTCGGGTGAGGTGTGTCTAGGTCTTGGTGGTGAATGCGTGGCGGGCCGGGCGGGCCATATCGGGAAAGGCTGCTTTAGACAGACCCTTTGACCTCTCCATCTGGTCTTTCTCAACACATCGTCTTGCACCGCAGAGGGATGTCACACGTCCAACTCTCCTAGACACATTGGCCCCTAGATTTCTACCAACCCCTTATCTTTCCCTTTCCACAACTTTTTCAGATAATCATTTCTATAAAAATATTTACCCTTTAAGCCTATGTCGTATTTGGGGATGCTGTGTGGAGTACGGAAGGTCTTCTTTAGGAAAGGAAGGAGAGGAAGTTTTGGAAAGGAACAGGGTAAGAGGGGTGGGAAGGGATCTTGGGGTCAGTGATCAGTGTGTCCAGGAGTGACGGACGTATGAATCATATATTGACTTGGTTCAAGGCGTGCAAGGAGTCCGACAGGAGAGATCAAAAGGTCACCCTATTCAGCCCGCCAGATGGGCAGACGCATCCGCCGCTTAGACCTGGACAAATTTCTCCCCATGTACCCATAGTAAGCGCTCAAAAGGAAGAAGATGGTTAGGATTGTAAATGCGAATGTTAGAGAGAACGCTGTAATATTACAAAAAACTGTCATATTTAACCGAAAATGTTTAATAAAATACGACTCGTTTAAACCACATTTAAACAATTAAAGAAACACTGTGACATTTTTCATACTTATTTATTGAAGTGAAAACTTCTTTAGCACAGTTGTGATTTGAAACTCGATAAAACGATAAATAGCGACACTAAAAATTGACAAACCCATACATCTATAAGATTTAGCCTGAGAGAGAATGAGATAGTATAATCGGTCTCCTCTTTGTGCGATGATTCGTAGCCTATCGGTCTCCTCTTTGTGCAGTGCTTCGTTGCCTCCCCACTCTTGTCTACTTTAGTTTTCTGAAAATTTCACTTCTACCGCGTGAGAATTGCCAACTCAATACAATACAATAGATATTTTCTTAAAAAATAACATTTTTTTTTTTAGAAACTTAAAAACTTAAAAGTGTTCAAGAGTTAAAACGGTATAAAATCGTCCAATTAAGTATTGCACTAAAACTTCAATCCGTCCTATTTATCAATAATGCAAGTTACAAGTTAACAAGGTCAGAACATTTACCCCCAGGCAAGTCGGGTCACTTGAGTATGAATAAATGACATGGCTTTGAAAAATGTCCTCATGCAAAATCGATAAAACTTGGAATCAATAATACTTGTGTTAGTGCCGGATTTAGAAAGAAAAGTGACATTTATCAGAAGTTCTATTTATGGGAATACAAATTATTTATCGAAGACCAATAATAATGACTCCTTCTAAGTCCAGAAGCCAATCACTAACCAATTTACGCTGAACTGTTACACTTTTCGATTTCCATGTATCGGGTATGAGGTTTATTATTATGTCCTAGACCTGCCATAAAGTACTGAAAATATCTCTAATCTGACGTCCTACACAGTAGCTCAAATTCTTGCAAGAAACATGTTACCAATAGAGAACTCCAGTCTATTTTTTTTTATGAATAATGACCTTCTAACTTAAATAACTGCATTTTTATTTTTATTTTTAGCGTTAGTTTTAATAGTTAAAATAATTGTCAAAGTTTTAATTTTTCAAGATCCCCCAAAAACCACCGCATGTATGGTGAATCGTGTGACGTCATCACTCCTGAAAAATTAGTATAGGATCGTGCAATCAGCTGATCTACTGCCGCCATTTTGAATTCCGTTGTTCGAAGTATTCTCCCTAGAAATAGTATTCCTATTTTTTTTGTGCAGTAGTTTTTGAATATTTTCAATAATAGAGATAAACTAATAAGAGATACATTTATTTTTGAAACATTATTTAGGCCTAAATAATGTTTCAATAAACACAACAACTAAATCTCTATAAACAGTATGTAAATAATCGAATAAATTAATACGATGGCTTGTGTCATATCATACATTCCCATATAATGACTTTACGGTGACGTCATGACACGTCGAACAGTGACGTCACCTTGACGGCGTGTTTTTACGACCCGATTAAAAGTGGACTTTTTAATAATTTTTTTTAAACTCTGCTTTTAATATTATTAAATAAAACTTATATATTCAGAATGAGCGTTTATTGGTCTATATGCATATATTTTTTTAAAGCCATAATATTTTTCACTGGAGTTCCTTATTGTAATTTGGGAGGCGGGTATAGGATCTGCCGCCCCCTTTATTGAATCATCAATACTCCTGACAGGTCAATCCAAGCGGTTCGCTTTTTGTGATTTAGCAGAAGTGCCCGGGTTCACGGGGTGAGGTTTGTCTAGGTCTTGGCGGAGGACGCTCTTGCCCATCTACTGCGTGACGGGTCGGATCTGGAGAGCCTGGTTGAGGGAGAACTCTTGACCTCTCTAGCCGAACTCTCTCTCGATCTTTCACCGCAATGGGAGAGAAAGATTCATACGACCGTCATTCCTGTACACCCTGGCCCCCAGATTCCCATCCACCCCTCATACCTTTCTTTCCCAGAACTTAATCTGGTCACTTTCCTCAAAAGACCGTCCACATGGCATCCCCAAAGATGACACAGGCCACGAGGGGAATTATTTATGTACAAAAATGAAATTCCTATCTTACGCATCACTTTTACGCGTTACCGAAGACTTTTTCGCCACCTTGTATTTATGTTTGGTAGGCAGTCTGCAATATTGATTTTTTGGAACATTTTGCCACATTAGCTCCACTCAGAAGGCCCTGAGGAATATAATTTCCCTCAGGAGTCCAGGAGTGACGGACGTACGAATCCATTCCTCTCACTGCTGTGTAACGTGATGGAGGAGAAAATCCTGCAGAAGAGGCCAAATGGTCTCCCTCAACCAGTCCCTCCCGATCCAGCCAGCCGCGCAGTAAGTGAACAGACCCTTTCGCCGCCAAGACACAGACAAACCTCACACCCTGAACCGAGACACCCCTGCTAAGTCACCACACGTAGCGAACCACTTGGGGAGATCTATGATAGAGGTGTTGATTAACCAATAAATGGTTTCCGGGGCGGAGGTACCCATACCCGCCTAATTGAATGCACGTACGAATTTGGTCGCTTGTAATAGTGTTTAATTAAGGAACATTTTGCCACATTAGCTCCACTCAGAAGGCCCTGAGGAATATAATTTCCCTCAGGAGTCCAGGAGTGACGGACGTACGAATCCATTCCTCTCACTGCTGTGTAAGGTGATGGAGGAGAAAATCCTGCAGAAGAGGCCAAATGGTCTCCCTCAACCAGTCCCTCCCGATCCAGCCAGCCGCGCAGTAAGTGAACAGACCCTTTCGCCGCCAAGACACAGACAAAACTCACACCCTGAACCGAGACACCCCTGCTAAGTCACCACACGTAGCGAACCACTTGGGGAGATCTATGATAGAGGTGTTGATTAACCAATAAATGGTTTCCGGGGCGGAGGTACCCATACCCGCCTAATTGAATGCACGTACGAATTTGGTCGCTTGTAATAGTGTTTAATTAAAAAAATAACACTCAATAGTGAATTTATAATCCTCAAAATACTAATTTCGGTTGTCTGTGCATCCTGCGTAACTCTGGATAAATGATCTCAAACTTGCTTTGAATTTAAATGTCATTTTCAAAATTGGAACTGGTCGTGGGAAGAGTTGTGATTATTATTGTCATTTTCAAAATTGGAACTGATTTGTCAACAATCCTATCCCTCGATTTTTCACGGGTCTACGGCTACTGGCTTCAATACTAAAATATATTTTATATCTTATACAGGGTGTTAAGGAACGTACTTGACTTACTTTAACCAGGGATTCCTGACATTATTTGGAGTAAAAAAAGGAAATGAAATTTTGGTCTCCGGTGACATTTTTGATGATTTTTTTTTTTTTTTTTTTCTACAAAAACATAAAAAAATGGTAGTTGTTGAACAGCTGGAGGCGGGGTAAGGGGTAAGGGGTTCGTCGGACACCCGGCTGAGTGACCAATAACGACATGCGGAAGAATTTTTTTTTGTTTGTTTTTGAAGAAAAAATTAAAAAAAAAAAAAAAAAATCGTATAAAAAAGTCACCGGAGACCAAAATTTCATTAACATTTTTTACTCCAAATAATGTCAGGAATCACTGGTTAAAGTAAGTCAAGTACGTCCCTTAACACCCTGTATATTAGATAATAATTTATTCTCTTGTTTTTCTGGCGCGATTTACGACAGTTAGGAAAGCAATAATAATTAGATGTTTGCATGATGTTGTTTCATGTTGATTTATTTCTTATTCATGTCGGTAGTTATACCAGTCGATGTTGTAGTTACTAATTTAACTCGTAGGAGTTTCTGAAACAGAGGCGGTAAGAGGAAAGACGCTTATTATTATGGGGTATTTTTACGAACCATTACCGTTTTAACATATATGGAAAATTTACAGTGTTACTAAAAAAAAAATATTTTATTCAATTGACAAGCGACGTGTACGTGAAAACCATACTAATTAAAAACAGACAAAAAATAGTTAATGGAACAATATACACATTGCTCATCCAGCCAAAGAGGATAGTTGTTTATCTGTTGCGTACACATTTTTAATAATAAATTCTCATCGAATTTCGGATAATTTTCCAAGGCAATTAAATGTCTTACGCATTTCTTATTTTTGAATATGTAAAAATAACTATCATTTTAGAGACTGGATAAAACTGCCTTTTGGACTTTTGTACTTGAAGTATACGTTAATAATTCAAAAATGCAATAAAGTTTTTTAAAATCTCACTACCAACTTTTTTCAAAAACATCGAAATATGTAGGAAAATTCAAAATTATTATCCACCGAAGTTCAATGTTGCCAACATAATAATGACATTTTTATTAGTAATACTCTGAAAAAAAAATGTTCTGTTTTTATACAATGTGTAACAAAACACCGTTTAACGGTTGTGAAGTGTTTTTTTATTGTAAGTAAGGCTATTAAAAGATTCTGACTATTGTACTGAAAAGGTAAAATTTAATATTTTCATTCACAATTGATTTGAAAAACCGATCTTTCCAAAACGATTCCGACTGGTTAAAAAGTCCTAATGTCATAGAAAACGCCAATGTCTGGTAAGACGGCTGTCACAAGGGAGGCGTCTACTAATATCTACAGGAATTCCAAAAACTGAAAAAATCGAACTAATATCTATGAGAACCAAAGTGTTGACGAATATGTACAGCTCAAACTGTTGACTAATATCTATGAGAACCAAAGTGTTGACGAATATCTACAGCTCAAACTGCTGACTAATATCTATGAGAACCAAAGTGTTGACGAATATCTACAGCACTGGCAGAGGTTGGATTTGCAATTATGTATAGCATATGGAATAACGTAATATTGCGTATGCAGTTCAAAAAACTTAATTTATGTAAGTATGTATGTAAAAATCCCTAATATCGGACTATTGGACACATTTAGCTGATTAGTCCAACCTACGCTCTGTAGATATTAGTCAACACTGGGACCGTCATAGATATTCGTCCGACTTTAGCTCTGTAGATATTAGTCAACACTCTGAAGTTCGTAGATATTAGTTCAACATATGAGCTGTAGATATTCGTCCGACAAACAGGCTGTAGATTTTAGTATCTGGAGTCGTCACAAGGCTATCACCAAGATTCCCCGGCGTGACGTCAACACCACCGAATACACGAATAAAAACGATGTCTTTTTGGCGTCAAACGAAAATGGCACATTTTAAATTGTCGTAGAAAATTTATTCGTCAACTTAAAAATGAAATAAAAGTACCCTCATTCGTATTTTTTTCTAAAATAAAGACCGTTTCATGACAATATAGGTATTATAATGACAACTCAACAAATATCATTTCAGCTCGCCTTTGAAAAGTCCTAAAAACTGATGATTTTTTTTAATAGCCCATAAAACCTAACCTAACCTAACGTAAAACCTGTTTAACCAAGTTTTCATCGTTGAGTTATCCGGTCACTGACGAAAACCCTGACGCAAACGTGATGTAAACGAGAAGTCAACGTGATGCTGACTTGATGCATAACGTTATGTAAATGTGAAATTAACGTGGTACAACCTGATGCAAACTGATATAAACGTGAAGTTAACATGATGCAAACCTGGGTATCTAGCGCGGTCGATCGATATATGATTTCTTGATCGATAACTTGTCAACGTTCAAGTAAAAGATCACGTCAATTAAATTAATTCGTTGTGAACTGTTGTATAATTGTTGGCGATCTGAAGTCACCATTGGGAACGACGACAAGTTACCCAGATTATTGATAAAACTTTTATCGACCGAACGTGCTAAATACCCTGATGTAAACGTGAAGTTAACTTGATGCGAACGTGATGTAAACGTAAATTAACTTTATGCAAACTTAAGGCGAACGTGATGTTAACGCGAAGTAAACTTTGTGCGAACCTAATGCAAGCGCGATGTTTACCTAATAAAGTAATGTTACAATACGACGTGTTACAATATGAAAGATAGATTTTTTTAATGGCGTTATTTTCCGCCATTATAGATGGACTTCCAGCATTATCATTAATTGTATTGTCTTGTGCAACGTTTATTATGCACCCTATTCGGCGGGAATTAAACAGGTGCATCGCTTCTTTGTCTACCCTCAAAGTAGGTACTCTTCAATGGTGAATATTGCAATGTCACCGATAATCAGTAGGTAGACGGTATTCTCCCCTTTATGAAGGTAATTGCGTTGCTCTACATTCTAAATATATAAATAACCACACAAGAATTTAGAAACTGACAGGGGGACTACGACAACCTCAATTTAATTGGGAATTTTTTTTTAGGCAAAGACAATGGGGGCCCTTACCCCGAAGGAAAAGAGGACAGGAGAGGGGAAGGTTTGGTAAACTAATCCCAGTTGTGACCATTAACCCTTCGTATGTCAAGATTACCTTAGATTTCCAAAGATTACCTTATATTTCCCATTTTCCTCGTTTTCACGGTATTTTTAACCGTAAAAAAATGCTCCCAGCGTGTTAATATTTTTTTTGATTCGCTTGGCAAGGAAATAATGTAGGCAGGCAAGGGGGGATTCGAGCCTAAGTAAGGGGGGTTCGATCTTGGAAAATGGTGCACGTAGATTACAGGAATGTAATACTGAGGCCGGTGGGGGGAGGGTTTCAACCCCCCAAACCCCCCCCCCCATCATATTAGAGAGACTTTTTTTCTGAACATTAGAAGCTATCCTGAGGAAAGTTCTAAAATTGTTATATAAACCTATATAAATCCTATGTTATATGTATAGACCTATATAAATAACAATTATCTGGTAAGACGTACAAGTAAGTTATTACGAAAATAGTGTCAGTCGGTGTACGGCGGGCTATTGGCATTTTAGTAGGTAATATTTGTATTTCATAAAATGAATACGTGGACACTAAACTCGAAGCCATCTGAATATATTATACACATGATTTTGAAATGTTTTTAGGTGAAAAAAAATCAACGTAGGCCAAAAAATTCCATTTACCATTTTTACTCCAAATAAGATCCGGAATCGCTGTTCATTTATTGTTTTGCTGTCCGGTGATATTTTTTCAATGTCACCGTTGTTGTAATCATGCAATATATCGCGTGGTAGGCGCTCTGTCTCGTTTAATCAGCAATGAACAATCGAGACGAAGCGCTTATCTTGTGTGTGAGATGATTCGTCGCTATTGATTACTAGCTGGGGTACCCGGCTTCGCTCAGGGAGTTGAAATGATACGTTCGAACCCACGACGGAACTTGCTTTATTTACCCCTAACAATAGGTAGCCCCACCCCCATACAAGAAAGACTTCGAATGGTCCACAGTGTTCCAGAACATTCCACATCATTCGTTATAGAATGTTACATAATGATCTGGGATGTTCCGAGATGTTTATGTATATTCCACAACATTCCAGAATGTTCCGGGATGTTCTAGAATGTTGTGGAATGCTCTCGAATACTCTCGAATGTTCTGAACTGTTCTAGAAATTTCTAGAGGGCGAAACTTCCATCCCTAATATCTTCAAAAGAATGCTCTCCAGGTGAAAACGGAAACCTTTTTCGTCGATGGGTAAAAATATATATATATATATATATATTTTTTTTTTTAACGAAAGACAAACATTCCCGGGTTGCGAATAAACCAACAATGTTTGAAAATCTCCTATTACCACCACGGATAGCCAAAAATATTGCTTGTGTTGTGATGGAGGACTTAGCCAGCCGTGGAATCTAACACGTGACGCTCGGGTCGAATTATTATATTTTTTCTTTTCATCTTAGTCCTTATTAAATTAATAGCATAATACTAGGAGTTTACATTAAGAGGGCATTACCAGAGAAAACCAGAAATATGTCATTTTCAAATCAGATTTTAGACGTATTGACTCTTTTCCACAAAAAATTATAAATGGATTTCGAAAGATTGTTCCTTTATCTAGCATTCGCATGTAATAAATTTTGAGAATTTTTAAAATTTTTTTGTATAATAAGGTTATTCCATAGGTCGTTGGCAGATTTGTTAAATTTTGAAAAAAGAATTTGTATTATACCACACACATTTCAAATAATATAATCATGCAGTCAAATAAATCAATACATTATCTAGCAAACACATTTTTTAGAATTTTAATTTTAGTTTCAATAAAATCATTAAAAAATATGTACGTACATGTGTTTCTTGACGATAATTGGTCCATTTGTGTATTTATTTGCGCACTTACAAACTAATATACCTATTTCAGATTTTTTAACATTCTTATTAAATTTAGACATTATTGAAAAATGATAAATACTTATAATCAAAAAATAATTAAAAAGGTACATTATTTTAATAGTTTTATCATCACGCCTTTCAGCATTTTTGGATGAAGGTATAAATTAAAGCTAATTTGGATTGAAATAAATTCGATATTGGGTTTTAATTTTAAAAAGCTGGTACGAAGAATAATTAATCTTTCTCATTGTAACCGCCCTGCACGATCGTAAGAACAACTTTCGACGAAATGTGGATTTTCGTCCGCTGGCTGGTTTTAAACGCTCTTAAGCCAGATCTCTTGCACATTTGTTTGAACATTCGCTTGAACATTAACGCAAACATTTTTTTTACCGTCTTGTCCGTTTGTTGAAACATGGTTGAAACATTGGGGCGAAGTGGGTTTAGCCTTTAACACACAATTTGGCTAGTGGTCTGTGATTAGGACGAAGGTGTAGCACACACAATTCGGCTGGTGGTTTGTGATGAGCACTTGAACACTTGACGTTTGATGTTTACGTTCAAGATTAATGAAGAAGATATGCTACTTCAAGAAGAAAGCGCAGATTTCATTGATATTTTAAATTTATTTATAAGTAAAGATTTGACTGATTTCTGACTGATCCATGGTTTAATGTGAATACTTTTATGAGATACCTTTTTATCTGTGGTTTTGGTGTTTGATAGAATACTGTGCTGTATAATTTCTATAAAATAACTCCAAGCAGTATCAGTATCATCTTTTTCCAGAAGGCCGGTCCAGTAATTCATTGTTAACTCCCTTTTGACGTTTTCCCAATTTGTTTCAGACTTCGTTAGGAGTGATTTCGTATTTTGGTTTACATAAGAATTATTTTTTGTTATAGATAGAATTATTGTGTAATGGTCTGTCAGTATGGTAGTATAAATAATGGCTTGAGTTTTTTTATTAGTTTTACTAAAGATATAATGGATGTAAGTTTTGCTTTCATTAAATACACGTGTAGGTTCCTCAATTAGGCTTGCATGGTATGCAAGTGTCTGCATGTAATCATATTTTTTTAGGTGGCCATTTTCAAGAATATCAATATTTATATCACCGATAATAAATACATCTTTAGTGTTTTTTAGTAAACTCAGTACAAAGGATAAGGAGTTTAGAAATGGCTCCAAATTTTTTGTAGATGGAGAGTAATATGGTAAAGGTTGCATTTTGCATTCCTGTTACTATTTTGAATAGATGATAATATCCGGAAACCTGATTTTTATACGAGGAATGCGCGATCCTCACCGGATTGAATATGTCGTTTACATTTTTTTTGTGTTCCTTACGGCTGTGTACAAATGACGTAAAATCGCCATTATTTAACTTACATTTTTAAATATTTTAGGTGGGTCCATGGGGTGAGGTTTGTCTAGATCTTGGCGGTAGGTGCGTCTGCCCACCTATTGCGCGTCGGGCCGGATCGGGAGACCCTTCGATTTCTCCATACATGACTCTCTCGACCTGCCTTGCGCCGCAATTAGGGGGCATACATTAAATAGATCAAAGGGGGGGGGGGGGGTCCAGCAAAATATCATGTTACTTGAAAAGAATATACGAAGTGGCCCAAATTTATCTCACCAAGAGGGGGGGGGGGGGGGTAGAGGTCTATATAGGAAGAAAAACTTCTCTCGTAATTAATGTACGCCCCCTTGTAGGAATGGATTCACACGTCCATCACTCCTGGACTCACTGACCCTCGGATTCCTACAACTCCTGTTTCCTTCCCAGAAGTTTATTTCCTTAAAAATACCTCTACATAGTTTCTGCAAAAATGACACATGATGTGCTCCTGTATCAGGCTAATGTTAAAAAAATACCAATCGTAATCCATACACACCTCACTAGAAGACGAAAGTAGGTATATCAGTTTATAAAGACAAGACAATACTAACAGATATCCAGATTTTTTTTTTTACAAATTTAGGTTTCCCGAATTCCGCTGGATAACAGCACTGCCTATTTGAATATCTCGCCTAAAAGTACAATACTAACAAATGTTCGGATTATTTTTTCCAAATTTAGGTTTCCCGAATTTCGCTAGACTAACTAACTAACCATCACGCCGTTTCCCCGCAGGGGTAGGCAGAGAGGACGGACCGCCAAACAATTCGGCCTTGGCACGCACTCTTTGCCTCACTTACATTCATACATCGTCTCATACATTCTCTTCTATTATTCTGACTTTTGACATGGCCCGACTCAAGTATCCGATTCACTTGATCGTGCCATGTCTTTCTCAGGCGTCCCTGACTTCTTCTACCATTCACATTCGCGTCGTATATTCTTCTTACACTACTTTCTTCGTTCATTCGCTCTACATGCCCAAACCATCTAAGGCTCCCTTTTTTTAATCTTGCTCATTATGCTTACATCAGCCTTACATTCTTTGCGGATATCCACATTTCTCACATGATCATTCATTGTTTTACCACACATACGTCTCAGGGATCTCATTTCAACAGCATTCAGTTTACTTTCATCCTTCCTCTGCCAGTTACATGCCTCACTGCCATACATCAGGGTAGGTACCAGGACTCCATTGTGGACTGTTTTTTATTAGTCAGTAGTTATTCAATATCTCTATCAGCCTTCCCATCTCTTGTACACATACTACCCAGATACACAAACTCATCCAACTGCTCCAAGTATTCATCATTCACTATGTTGCATACTGTTTTCGTACTCTCTCTTTCAAACACCATGACTTTAGACTTACATTCATCATTAACTCATTCTTCATCCATCCGTTCGTTCGTTCGTTCATCCTAGATACGAGAGACTGTAGATCTTCCAGGAGGCGTCTACTAATATCTACAGGAATTTCAAAAACTGAAAAAATCGGACTAATATCTATGAGAACCAAAGTGCGTACGAATATCTACAGCTCAAACTGCTGACTAATATCTATGAGAACCAAAGTGCGTACGAATATCTACAGCTCAAACTGCTGACTAATATCTATGAGAACCAAAGTGCGTACGAATATCTACAGCTCAAACTGCTGACTAATATCTATGAGAACCAAGTGCGTACGAATATCTACAGCTCAAACTGCTGACTAATATCTATGAGAACCAAAGCGTTGACGAATATCTACAGCACTGGCAGAGGTTGGATTTGCAATTATTTATAGCATATTGGAATAACGTAATATTGCGTATGCAGTTTAAAAAACATAATTTATGTGTGTATGTATGTAAAAATCCCTAATAACGGACTATTGGACACATTTAGCGAATATTAAGGATTTGGGTTTTTGTTTTAACAGCTTTCTTTATTTCGAGGCCTTCTAAATTATTTAGTCTGTGACCATGACCATTTCTATGTCGGTTATGTTAGGTTAGGTTGTGGTGGCGTGTATTGTGAAATAAATAAATATCTTTGTATAATGACCTCCATGTTTGTTCAATAAATTATTGTCCTCGTAAACAGCAAAATACGTAATATTATGCAAAAACTTCATGTCCGTACTTTAAACGTTTAAGCCTTTACGTAATTAGTCATTGCGTAATTGAAGTAATTTATGCTTTTCCGTACAACCTCTTGCTCAGCTGCCCTCTGTAGATATTAGTCCAACCCACGCTCTGTAGATATTAATTCAACCTACGCTCTGTAGATATTAGTCAACACTGGGACCGTCATAGATATTCGTCCGAACTTAGCTCTGTAGATATTAGTCAACACTCTGAAGTTCGTAGATATTAGTTCAACATATGAGCTGTAGATATTCGTCCGACATGCGGGCTGTAGATATTATAGGAGTCCTAATATCCACTCCACAGCCTGTATGTCGGACGAATATCTACAGCTCATATGTTGAACTAATATTTACGAACTTCAGAGTTTTGACTAATATCTACAGAGCTAAGGTCATACAGGCTGTGGATATTAGGACTCCAGATACTAATAACTACAGCCTGTATGTCGGACGAATATCTACAGCTCATATGTTGAACTAATATCTACGAACTTCAGAGTGTTGACTAATATCTACAGAGCTAAGTTCGGACGAATATCTATGACGGTCCCAGTGGTGACTAATATCTACAGAGCGTAGGTTGAACTAATATCTACAGAGCGTAGGTTGGACTAATCAGCTAAATGTGTCCAATAGTCCGATATTAGGGATTTTTACATACATACTTACATAAATTAAGTTTTTTAAACTGCATACGCAATATTACGTTATTCCAATATGTTATACATAATTGCAAATCCAACCTCTGCCAGTGCTGTAGATATTCGTCAACACTTTGGTTCTCATAGATATTAGTCAGCAGTTTGAGCTGTAGATATTCGTCAACACTTTGGTTCTTATATATATTAGTCAGCAGTTTGAACTGTAGATATTCGTCAACACTTTGTTTCTCATAGATATTAGTCAACAGTTTGAGCTGTAGATATTCGTCAACACTTTGGTTCTCATATATATTAGTCAGCAGTTTGAGCTGTAGATATTCGTCAACACTTTGTTTCTCATAGATATTAGTCAACAGTTTGAGCTGTAGATATTCGTCAACACTTTGGTTCTCATATATATTAGTCAACAGTTTGAGCTGTAGATATTCGTCAACACTTTGAATCTCATAGATATTAGTTCGATTTTTTCAGTTTTTGAATTCCTGTAGATATTAGTAGACGCCTCCGATATTAGTATCTGGAGTCGATCTTCCATAGTGTTAGAAATCACTAGATATAAATAAATATACCTATTACTAGACATAATAAAATAATACAAGGACGAGTTGCCTTTCCACACTAAACTTCTCCCTTCTTTCTACAAGGGTAAATATTAAATTCACTGGAAATTTGGAAATCCTTCAAAACTACTTTTGACCTTTTGTAACTTTCTCGCTACCAGACAATGCAAATATTGTTGCAAAATACGTTTTATAACCTTGCTTCTCTGAAATTTATATAAAATTTTATTTACCGGACTGTAAACATTTATCTTTGGTTCGGCAAATATTCAATCGTTATTCGATTGTTTTCAAAAAGGAAAGTTGGTATTGCGAATTTTGAAGTGCCTACAATAACAAACTGAAAACTCACACCAGAGAATCTCATTGTGAATTTGTTTGGCAATAGAAAATTACCGAAGCGTTGGACAGAACGTTATGAATCGCATACGTCCGGAACTTCAGGCGCCGTATACTCTCTCAAAAAGAAGAAAATGGAGAGATACGTAATTACGAAAAAATTGAAGCGAAAATTGTGAAAATGTTTAATAAAACATGACTCGTTCAAAGTAGAGTAAAAATCTCGCAAGGAACATGTAAAGTAGCACTCATTGAAACACAGAATTTTTCATACGTATAACTTCTAAAATAAGTGAAATGAACGTGTTTGTAATAATTTTGGGAGCATACTTTGCGATTTTTTTCTATCGAGGGAATTTCATATAATTTGCGTTTTGGCGCGGCGTGGAGAACATGTTCATGTTACCCACGTCTAGCGCCCTTGAGGTGATTTTTCACAAAAACGGCGCTACATAAATTAGCCCAATATTATTATTATCTTCAAAAATAACATATATATATATTTTTTTAAGAGTTTAAAACTTCAAATGTTTAAGGGAGTTATGTAAGAAATCGGTAGAAATTCGGGTAGTGGCGGCTTCAGTGCATAGAGATCTTCAGTGTCAGCAGATCTCCATATTTGTTCTAATTCTACCTAATCTATACATAGCGCCGTTTTGTGATAAAGTCACCTAAAGGGAGTGCAATTCTGTGCAAGACCTCGACGAGTGGAGGAGGCTTGTTTATTAGGAAAATTGTCAGGGGGTCACGATTGTCCGCAATATGGCAACGACTAAAGAACTGTTTAAGAACATTGGAGGTTATCACCATTTACCCTCCCTGGTATAAATAAAAGATTGTTACTCCTTCAAGGCTATCGCAAGGACTCTATTTTTTTTTAATGAACGAATCAACATTTAAGTTTTAACGAATCTAGACCTCCAGTGTCCCCGCATACGGTGTTAGGAAACAGTATGCAAGTGCTTAGTTAATATATAAAATGCGAATAATATATGATCAATAGTATTATTTCAAGCATAAAGTAATTAAAAACATAAACATAAAAGGCTGCTGCCCGCAAGGTATTGGCATCTTGAGATAAATAAGATAAATATTTTTGGTTTAAGGACAAGACAACAATTAGTATCATATTTTATGGTTGCGTCACACAAGGCTACAAGCTCTTTCTGGGTGTAGCCTATATCACCATATCGCTCGCCATACAAGCCCATACAGGCTTGTCACACCAGATAGATAATATCT
The DNA here is from genome assembly GCA_917880885.1 of Limnephilus marmoratus. Classification (NCBI taxonomy): domain Eukaryota; kingdom Metazoa; phylum Arthropoda; class Insecta; order Trichoptera; family Limnephilidae; genus Limnephilus; species Limnephilus marmoratus. The sequence continues at coordinate 25,581,945 of OU862924.1, read as the reverse complement.
TATAAGTGTGGGCGTGGCCTAGATGATGTGCTGTGATCTGATAGACAGACGATATTTTAAAATTCTGGTAGCTGTTGTTGTAAAGTTTTCTTTTTAATATAGACCGTTCACCCTAAAAAGCGTGCTTTAGAAATGAAAACAAGTTTGTAAAAAGTTAGGACTTGACAGAAGAAGAAGTGGTTGTGTTGTTTTTTAAATAAAGCACCCTTTGAGAAATTAAATCTATCGTTTTTATTGTTATGTTTTTAAAGTTTCAAGTTACCGACACATAACTAATTCCCCGCCCAACGGACAAAGGTAGGTATATTCAATACTTTATGTTTTCTATACAAGTTTTGTTAGAGAAGTGTTAATTTTTAGCTAGCGTGGACTTTTTATAGTAAAAATTCCTTTGTACATTGAGAAGGGATAAAGTTAAAAAATGATCACACATCTGTAATTATTGCCGCCATCTTTGGCCTAAATGAATGAACTTGTTAATAATAATGATCACTATTTATAATCCATAATTGGTTTGAAACTTAACTAGAAAAATAAACAAAGTTATTAAACGGGTAATTCGATTTGTTGTAAAGTAATGGACCCAAATGTTGATTTAAAAGCTTGTAAAAGCTTTCATTTCGGATTCGGACTTAGTGCCTGAGTGCATGAGGTGAGGCATGTCGTAATGATTCTACCCCCTTCCCTTCCCCATATATGTGTATAAACTGTGATTTATGAATAATTTTTACCTGTCTGAAGATGGCCTTCACAGACTGAAACCGTTTAAGATCAAATAAAATTAAGTGGAAAAAAGTTTAATATTAGTTTTGTTATAATGTATTAATCTTGTACTGTTCAGAGTTTTCCGATCCACTGTGTGGTCACCTGCTAACGTAATCCGCCAGGTCATAAAAATTTCATGCAGAAAAGGCCCCACATGTCGCAGTTGAATACCGTAGCGCGGGAAACCGCACACTGGGACATTATACTCTAGCTTTCCGTACAGTAAAGACGATAATAGTGACTTCATTTTTCGCTTCGAATTAATTTCAGTTACTCATAATATTCCACAAAGATGGCGGCGAGGAATAAATATTCTTTAGACGAGGTTTGTTCTGAAATAAAATATACATTTTAGAATTCTCTTCTAAGTGTTTTTTTGCAACTAGCTGAAGTCCCCGGCGATGCCCGGGCTTCACACAGAGTTTTCTAAATCAAATGTGGACAGTGATCTTCCTTCAAATCAAATCCACACCGCCCGCTTGCCAGCCCGCTCGTCCACTGCAACACAACAGACATTCTCTTTTGCATGTTATATATTTCAACCAATTTACACAACAAACTCAACCCCAAACTTCCTCTTTAGTACCCCACTTGTAGTGAAATTATTTTACTTGCACACGCACGGGATTTGAACCCACAATTGCCAGACTCCTTAGTCAAGAGCCTTTGCTCTAAGCCACAGAGGCCGTCCGATTGATCTTTGAATTTTATTAATATTTATATTTTATTGATCTTTCAATATTATCGATTTTTCAATTTTATTGTTTGTTCAATTTTATTGATTTTTATGGTATTGACTTTTAATTTTAATGATCTTCATGTTATTGACTTTCAATTTTATTGATCTTTATGTTATTGACTTTCAATTTTATTGATCTTTATATTATTGACTTTCAATTTTATTGATCTTTATGTTATTGACTTTTAATTTTATTGATCTTTATATTATTGACTTTCAATTTTATTGATCTTTATGTTATTGACTTTCATTTTATTGATCTTTATGTTATTGACATTCAATTTTATTGATCTTTATGTTATTGACTTTCAATGTTATTGATCTTTATGTTATTGACTTTCAATTTTATTGATCTTTATGTTATTGACTATCAATTTTATTGATCTTTATGTAATTGACTTTCAATTTTATTGATCTTCATGTCATTGACTTTCAATTTTATTGATCTTTATGTTATTGACTTTCAATTTTATTGACCTTTATGTTATTGACTTTCAAATTTATAGATCTTTATGTTATTTACTTTCAATTTTATTGATCTTTATGTAATTGACTTTCAATTTTATTGATCCTTATGTTATTGACTTTCAATTTTATTGATCTTTATGTTATTGACTTTCAATGTTATTGATCTTTCAATTTTCTTGATCTTTAAATTTTATTGATCTTTGAATTTATTGATCTTTCAACTTCACTGATAAATATTTTAATTTTATTGATTTTTCAATTTGGGAAGCGGGTATGGGTACCGCCGCCCCGGGAACCATTTATTGGATTACCAACACCTCTGCCATAGGTCATAGTGGTTCGCTACGTTTAGTGACTTAGCAGGGGTGCCCGGGTTCATGGGGTGAGGTGTGTCCGGGACTTGACGGCGGATGCGCCTGTCCTCCAGGCCGGATCTGGAAAGAATAGTTAAGGAAGTCTCTCGGAACATCGCCTTGCGCCGCAGTGGGAGGGATGGATTCATACGTTCGTTACTCCTGAACACACTGATTCCCAGATCCCTACCCACCCCATGATACCCCTTTCCTTGCCAGAACTTCCTCACCTTCCTTTCCTATGAGGGGAATCATTTTTCTCAGGGTCTCATGAGTGGAGCTTATGTGAAAAAAAATCATTGATAGTTCAATGTTATTGACGTATCAATTACATTGATCTTTTTGAGCGGGGATACGGCGCCTTAATTCATTATTCGTATTTTCGTTTAAAACAGAGCAAAAATCTCGTGGGGAACATCTAAAAGAGCATTTAAAGAAAAACTGTGAATTATTTCATACACATAACTTCTAAAATAAGTGAAACGAACCTGTTTATAACAATTTTCAGAGCATACTTTGATGATTTTTTCCATGGAGGGAATTTCATATAATTTGCATTTCAGTGTGCAACGCATCAAGATATTATCTTCAAAAATCTATCTTCTAAATTGTATGCCCGCGCATAATTTCCGAACTACTACACCAAATTGGATAATTCTTTTATTTTTGTGTTCGTTATTGTCAGGACAAGGTTTGTATAAAACCACTGGTGAGCTCTGGCATTGTGAAATTTGTATAAAAAAATTGCAATAAGTTTCACGCTAACTGTTTGAAAACTGAATATACCGGGATTGAATGTATGGAATGCGGGAGGAGGGAGGGGAACTCGGGTAGGGGGTTCGATGGAAGTGGGAGGGGAACCTGGGAGAGGAACTCGTGAGGAGATTCGAGGGACGGGGTAGGGGAGAGGGAAGGTGGAGGAGGCGGAAAGGGAACAGGACGAATGGGAAAGGACACGCAGGGAGAAACAATTTATTTATTGAATGGCTTGGCAACGCATGCTAGTAACATATACAGGGTGTTAAGGGACGTACTTGACTTACTTTAACCAGTGATTCCTGATATTATTTGGAGTAAAAAATGTAAATGAAATTTTGGTCTCCGGTGACTTTTTTTGACGACTTTTTTTTTTTTTAAATTTTTTCTTCAAAATCAAACAAAAAAAAAATTTCTTCCACATGACGTCACTGGTCACTCAGCCGGATGTCCGGCGAACCCCTTACCCCGCATCCAACTGTTCAACTACCATTTTTTTATGTTTTTGTAGAAAAAAAAAAAACATCAAAAATGTCACCGGAGACCAAAATTTCATTTACATTTTTTACTCCAAATAATGTCAGGAATCACTGGTTAAAATAAGTCAAGTACGTCCCTTAACACCCTGTATATTTTTTAAGAGCTTAAAAACTTCAAATGTTTAGGGGAGATATGTTAGAAATCGGTAGAAATTTGGGTGGCGCCGCGCGGCTTAAATGTTTTTGTTCTTTTAATTTTATTAATCTTTCAATTATATTGATCTGATTCGAGAGGTCTTTTTGAAATCGACAAATCAATTTCCTCTCACTTATAGGTGGCATAGGTACTGACCTTACTTCTAGATATTGTTACTTCAGTGATTTTACCCGTATCTGTAAAACATTCCTATACTATTATTTATTAATAATTACATATTACATCAAATTCATATGATTTGATAACAGAAAACAAATCGTCACCATGATTTTAGAAAAATTGTTGCCATCACTTATTGTTTAATGAGATTCTACGTCATGCTTTGATTATTTCCGTCGTGGAGATAAAGTATCAAATCAATATTGCTTAATTTTATCTTAATGCACCAATCAATCACCTTTATTCATGGACATGATATGATAACTTTAAATGCACAGTTTAATAATTAAAATATCATATACGTTTTCTTATTATAATTTCTTTATGTTTCTTTCTTCGTTAGTGTGATAAAAATCAAGGAAAAAAAAAAAATTTACAATTGTTTTTAATTTCACTTTTTTGTTTACGTATTACTTAAATTTAAATTACATTATTTGTGGATTTTTCAACCACCATGCTAGGCTGATGCCCGTGTTATGGTGGTCGATAATTACATTAGCTCCACACAGGAGGCCCTGAGGAAAATATTTCCTCTCAGGGTCTATTTCGTCTGTCGTCTTTGGGGATGATGTGTGGAGGGTCTTTTTAGGAAAGGAAAAAGGGAAAGTTCTGGGAAGCCAAATGGTATAAGGGGTGGTAGGAATCTGAGGGTCAGTATGTCCAGGGGTGACAGACGTATGAATCCATCCCTCCTACTGCGGTGTAGGGCGATGTTCCGAGAGAGTAGGTACGGCTGCAGAAGTCAAAATGACTCCCTCAACCATTCTCTCCCGATCCCTGCCATGCAGCTGGTGGGCAAACGCATCCGCCGCCAAGACCCGGACAAACCTCACCCCATGAACCCGGGCACCCCTTAAACGTAGCGAACCACTTGGAGTGACTTACGGCAGAGGTATTAGTTATCCAATAAAAGGTTCCCGGGGCGGCGGTACCCAGACCCGCCTCCCAAAGTATAGAACATATTCATAAAACCGGTATAATAATCTATATGCGTTTTATTGCAGTGTCATCTGGGACAAGCCGCAAATAATTTGATCGGAGAAACTGTACTGCATTTTGAGTAAGTTTTCTACATTTTCGTGTATTGTTTCATAGAGCTTTCACATAAACGAAGAATAGAATTCCGGTTAGTCTGTTCACACAATTCCGAAGTACATACAATTCCAATTCCGAACGAAGTTTTGAATTCCGGTAAGTCTGTACACACAAATCCAATTCCGAATTGAATTCCAGTGTTGAATTCCGGTAAAGCTATTCCGAAATAAACACAATTTCAATTTCGAACGAAGTTTTGAATTCCGGTAAGTCTGTACACACAATTCCGAAGTTTGAATTCCGGTAAGTCTGTGGGCGCACAATGTACACCCGCGTTGTGCGAACGGGTTCTTTCACAAGCATTTGGTTCCCTATAGAACACCGGAGAGCACCTCCCTGTATTGAGTGTGCCAGGGGTAAAATGTCTAAGCCTCGATGACACACGGCGAGTTACAAACTATTATCTACTAAGTTTTAAAAGCGGGTAAATCGGCGAGTGAGATTGTCATGATGACACACAAAACTGTCCACTCGCTCAGAAGCGTAAAAAACTGAGGCCGCTGCTAGCGCCAGTAACAAGAATAACGACGCCTGCGTGAACTAATTCTTCGAGTCGAAAAAAGTCGTTAAAAGTCGAAATCAGCTGTTTATCGGAAGCCATGTTGGAAACATAAATAAACCAATCACGAGCAAGCGGAGCCAGCGTGTAGGCGAGTAAAGTTGACGACCTTTCAACTTTTTTTCGTAGATTGTCAACAATCTGCTAGTCGCTGCTAGTTAGCAAGTAACACGATGACACTGGGCGAGTTTACTAACAGATAGTGAATTTCCCAGGTAGCTTGTAAACTCGACGCTCGCCGTGTGTCATCGAGGCTTAAGGCGCCCATCGGATGTCGGCACTATTTTTGAATAACTTAAAGCCGGCGCCAGACAGGAATTCAAAGAAGTGATCAAATAAGTGTTCACAGTGATTATTTACGCAACAGAAAGGTAATTGTGATGTATGGCGATGTTTTCATCGTACGTGATGTTGACATGGGCTGTCCACAAGGGTCGGTCCTCGGACCGGACCTGTGGAACATCCTTTTTGACGACTCCTCTAGGTTACCCTTGCCTGAAGGATGCATATCGGTTGACTACGCTGATGATAAGTTTGTTTTGGTCTCAGGGGACAGCAGAAAGGAAGTGGAGAGCAAAGCAGAAGAATGTCTGCGTGAAATTCTTGAATGGGGTAAGAGAAACAGGCTGAACTTCGCTCCCCATAAGACTGTGGGACTCTTGATGAAGGGTATGCTCAGTCGTACCAGAAACCCTTCCATCAGAATGGGAGGCTCCACTATTCGTTTTGTTGAAAACACCAGGTATTTAGGCGTCATCTTAGATAGATCTTCTTCGTTCCTAGCGCACGTAAAGAGCGTTTCTAGCAGGGCCCAGGCTCTTTTCTTGAAATTGAGAAGGCTCTCAACAGCTGAGTGGGGATTGCGGACTCCGGCACTTCGCCTCCTATATAAGTGTGTGTACGTGGGGCAAGTCTCGTATGCCGCCGCTGTATGGGAGCACCGGCTAGATAATGCACTGATCCACTTGGCCCTCAAGCGGGGCCAACGGACTCCCCTGTTGGCGCTCTCGGGCGCATATAGGACTGTGGCTAACGACGCATTGCCGGTTCTGGCCGGTACACTGCCGATTGACTTGGAAATTAGGGAAGTTTTGACAAAAAAGGCATTGACGAGAGGTAGGGTTGCTGTCCACCTGGGAGTCGAACTGGCACCAGGCGGAGCGGTATCCCTCCCTGGCTTAATAAAAGCTATGCGAGATAGAACGCTGAGTGTATGGCAAGAGCGATGGGATAGGTCGACGAAGGGTAGATTGACTTTCTCTTTCTTCCCCTCAGTTAAAAGCAGAATGGAAGGGGCGCATATAAAACTGGATCACTACATGACGCAATTGGTGTCCGGTCATGGGGAGTTCAGGGGACGACTACATAGTCTGGCACTGTCTCCTCATCCGAACTGCGCATGTGGTGACACTAACCAGACAGCCGAGCACATTCTGTGGCACTGCGAGTTGATGAAGGATGCCAGAGAGGAAATGTTGGATGGTTTGAGAGGGATTACAAGACCGGTATGGAATGCCGATCTGGTGTCGAACAGAGATAATTTTGAATGCTTTAAAAAGTTTGTAAAGTCTTGGGTGGAGAGATGGACTGTGCTTAGAGTTGCTGACTTAGATTAAAATCATCTTTGTTTCAGGTGCCAAACGTATTGTTCTTGTCTCTCCATGGTTACTCCTCCGTCTCAATTTTATTATTGCCTATGCTCGATTGCTTTATATTTCTGTTATACTCTTGTTTTTACTTTTCTTGTTTGGTGGTATGACTACACTGTATTTATTATTCTGTTTTTATTTATAACTACTGTTATACATTATTATTTTTTTGCTCTTTACTGCTGCGTAATCTTCATATTATTTTTTTTCTTTTTTTCTCTATTTTGTTGCTTCAATTTGCTGTTGATCACGCCTTTTTACCTGTCTTATTTGGTTTTATTATGTTACTAACATCTTGAATTGTGCCTAGGTTGATGTACTGAACTCCATTGTACTGTATTGTCCAACTCCCCACCATGGGGGCGGATAGACCCGGTCCCTGCATCCAGTCAGGTGGCAGAATTCTGGTAGGGCCGTCCCACTAACGCCCGTGCCTCCCCCGGCGTCATGAGCGAGCTTGAGGAATGTTTGCGCGAGCCCGGTTCCCTTCCGTCCTGCCTCCGGTGACCCGAGGCTCACTTCATTCCCCAGGGTCTTTGGGAGTATCTCCCCCCCCCCCCCCTCCACAAACACTTCTTCAAGGGTACTTTTGGGAAACTGGCTAAGGGACGCGGGCGTTTGGGCACGTTGCGGCCAGGCCGCTCGCCCGCTCATTCTCGCCGGGACTGCCCAGTGATAGTGGGACAAACTGCCCCCAATATCTTTCTTTTTATATATTTTCTTTGGTTTTAATCATACTTACACCTGTAAATATTTTTATTTTTATTTATTATTTCACTCAACTAGATGCTGAACCAACAGGCGAACTATTTTTATCTTGTTAATTACAGCAAATGTAAGTATGTATACATTTTACTTTTTTACTAACAATCATGCATGCAGGGACATTGGAGGGTCTAGATTCGTTTCAAAAATAAATGTAGCTTCCTTTTTACAAAAAATTAGAGTCCTGACGTGTGCGGCTAAGGAGGTTAAACAATCAGTTTCCTCACACAGCCGTGGGAAAGTGGTGGGTCCCCTCCAATGTTCACATGTGTGGCACGGTCATTTGATACTGTTGTCACATAAGTGATCACTTAAGTGCGCTTTGCCGTTCCGTATCGGTTTTTTAGCGCACATCAAAGGGATCAAAGTTCAAATGTTTGTGTGCCTGCCACACTGCGCTAAACCCAGGTGCGAGAGGGCATTAGTTCATTTATGTGCGAGAGCGTCGCCGTGGAGGGATGTCGTTTGTGCGTAAGCGTAAACAACCAAACGAACTAACGATGGAGTGGAATAATGAGAGCCTTTTCGAGTTTATAGAGTTGATGCAAGGAGAGCCAGATATATGGGATCCGTTATAATAATGTAATATCTTTTAGTTGTTGTAATATATCTGTTTAATTTCTAGATTCACAATATAACAGCATAATAAGGAAATCTATAATAGGCCACTTGCATGGATTTCATAACGACTTGGAAAAAATCATGTGGATACATCTTTTTACTAAGATTAAGAAAATGTTAGTAAAATTGTTTAGAAATGTACAGTTTTTTTTTCTTTTTTTTTTTTTTTTTTTAATAAATAAATCCATTATTTGGGCTCGTGACGTCACTACATGAAAATGTCCTATCTCCGAAAATGTTCCTATTAATTTTTTAAAATTCCACACTGATTTATTTTTTTATGTGGCATCACTTTGATTTCAGGCGAATTTTTGAATTCGTTCACGAGATTTATTGTTTGTTCTCTGCGAACTTATCATTTGGTTTCTCTTCAGACCGTGAAGATGATGTCGGTACGTGTTTTAGAGGTATAATGATTATGGTGCTGATTTTAACAAAATAAAATTTTATAATATTCTTATTATTATTATAATTTACAAGTTCTTACAAGTATATTACATTGAATTTAGTAATATAGACGCTGTACATTATAACAAGATGGATCAAGGAAAAAAATATTTATGAGATGTAATATTTTTGGTATGCCTCGTTATTCTCCTGTGCCATTCGTGTGGAAAACGTTATTTTTTTTAAATGATTTTCGGCTATGGTATTATCGTTTTTTCACACCTATAAAATTATGTCCCGTCTTTCCGGTTTATAAAAAATGGTCTGATTTTTCGGATTGAAATTTTCAAAAAATCCCCAGGGTTTCAAAATACGATAAAAAAAACACAGAATGTCTTAGAATATTTGCCTAAACCGGAAAATTTTTTAAAAAATGTGATGCAAGTGGCCTATTGGTTTCTCAGTTAGGTAAATTATACAAGTAAATTAATAAAATTGTAAACTGTTGATTTCCCTAAAATAAATAAAAAAATATTTAATGATTTAAAAAACAAAATATACATATCTATTTATTTATATATATTTTATTTTATTTATAAACAGAAACAAACAGTACATTAGATAGTTTGGTTAAAAAAATTACATTTAATAAGTATATTTCGTGGTGGGTACCAATTATGTGTTTCATTGGAGTGTCTTATTTATGGTATGCATATTAAGTAATTACCGGGTGACGTACCTATGTAGTGAGAATGAGGGTGTGTGTGTGTGTGTGAGAGAGAGGGTGTGTGTGTGTGTGTGAGAATGTGTGTATTCATGTATGTATGTATGCGCATTGAACAATTTATATTATTGACTTGATGCTCTTTTTAAATTTGGGCAGTGAATCGGAGAAAATGTCGATGTTAGAATTTAGACCAATATTATTAAACATATATTAATCATATATGAAGGCAAGGAATGTGTGCCAAGACCGGGATGTTTGGCGGTCTGTCCTCTCTGCCTACCCCTGCGGGGAAACGGCGTGATGGTTAGTTAGTTAGTTGGTTAGTATATGAAGAGTACGATTGATTGGCGAATTAGATGCTGCATTTGTATTGTAATTAAGCGTGTGGTATAGTTCTGTATGTGCGTGTACGTCATAATGGTATGTTAAAATTAACTAGGGAAAGAAGTTAGGTGCAGTCAATGTTATTATTTAAAATGTTGTGTATAAATGTCAAATCAGCTATTGCTCGCCTTTGTTGCGAAGTTTGAAATGTGCATTCAAAGTTATTGTTGAATTTGAAGGTAAGATATTTTATAAATTTGTTTTGAATATGTTCTACGCTGGTTCGTTTTAAGATTTTCACGGCCAAAAGTATTTTCGTTATTTGTTTTTGGGGTGTTATGCCGTGTTGCGCTACCTCCTTCTTTAGCAAACGTTTCGGACAGTGTTGCAGTGTCGGATCTGCCCTTATGATGGACGCTGGACGTTGGTAGCGCAACACGGCATAACACCCCAAAAACAAATAACGAAAATGTTCTATGCTATCTATGTATACTTTGTATTGCGGGTTCCAAATTGGCGAAGCATATTCTAGTGTACTGTCCAGCTGACTTATGCAAAATATAACATTACTACTGTATGCGGGTTACTGAACACTTTACTTATACGAAGAACAAAACCAAGCATTTTATAATACCTGTGAACGATATATCTGTTTGTATAACTTTTTTGTTTATTTTAATATTCATTTTATTTTGACGAAAAAACCATTGATTTCGAAATAATATATGTTGATAATTTAGTTATACAAAGCGCTTTGTTTTCATTATAAACCATTATAATTGTGAACGCCGAAAAAAGATTGATTTATTTTACTAACAGCTTTGTAAAATAAACGTATGATTTTCAATTCCAAAATATTTAAATATTTGAAGTCTAATTCCATCTCCAGACAAAACATCTGTGGATATTCTCAGACGACACCATGAAGATAAAGTAAATACAATACAATGCAATAGAAAATGTATTTCGAATAATTTTTACGGACTGTACGTATTTGCCGTTATGATAAATTACAAAGGCATTACTTACCGTTTTCAACATTGATTTAATATTTTGTTGTATTTTAACCCTTAACTATCTACAAACTAATTTCATCCCTTAATCACCTACATGCGGTCCGTGAGACCGCTGGCGCTGGTATATTATTACTTTTAATTTAGAATCAATTGCAACAACGAAACAGCCGATTGAATGAAATACTTGTTTATACTCTAGAACTTTATTTAAGAAACAAAAATAATAAAATTATCTTTAAACATCCATCCGAACTATTCTTAAAATCCGTATAAAACAACATTTTTGTCACAAAAACACTATTCTAAGATAACGAGATCTGTGGCATTAGGAACATGAAATTATGATTTCTTTGTATTTTTTTTATAAATTGAATAAACTAATTATAAAATCAAACAAAAAATTAAACATAAAATAAGAAAATAGCAAAATTGCAACGCCTAAACATTTACAACTTTTCGCGGCAGTTACAGCACATTTTTTTCGAACACTCCAAACAAATAGGTACCTTGCTCAAAATACATAAGTAAGCCGTCTTACGGCTTTTTTTTATCACATGTGACCACATGCCAGAAGTGGTCGGTAATTCTTCCCTGATCTGCAGAATATGGTGAATAGAATTCTTGATGTCCCTCTGAACTCTGTGATAATTTTTTTCTCGACGCTCCATGTGCGATCTAGTAAGTTGTTCTGCCAATTTCTTCAGGAATTAACATAATACGAATAAAAATGATGAATATTTACATCGTTTTTATTCATTTTGATACTTAAACAACAAAAATAACTAAACACATAAAATCACACAACCACCTATGTGCGGTCACACAGAACGCTGGCGTGAAACTTTGATCTATCCAGGTCAGACGCGCACACCACGCCCATACTCGCCGAGCACAAGCGCGATATTGTTCGATGTGTAGAAAAGGTACATAGGACGCGCTCTTCGGGACGTCACACACATCGAAAAAATTAAATTAAAAAAATACGTTGCGGTCCCTGATACCGGTGGTAGGTGGTTAAGGGTTAAAAACATGATGTAGGTGTCACACGCAAATATAAAAGATGTGCTCGAAGCTCAAAGTTATACGCCGCAATCTGCCGAGACCGCTGCTGAGGCGTATGCCAAAAGTTATGCGACCGTAAACAGAAGAGGGGGTCATTTTAATTACGGAGTTGTGTAAACGTGCTGATGACAGCTGTCAAGCTGACAGATCCAGTTCAAAGAAATGACATTTCGCGGCAGCTCTCTAATTCAACTGACCCCCTCTCCCACCATGAGAAGAAATATTTGATAGCGTAGTGTGACGGTAGAACACATAAGCGCTCGCGGTTCAACAGATAAGTGAGTGTGACCGTAGCTTGAGATAGATCTACATTTTTTATGTACCAACGCATTTATTTTAAGTGTCAACAGCCTGTCAAGAAATTGTAGACCATAATGGAGGGGTGCCTTGGATGTTTTTTTTTTAAATTGTTTGTGTTAGGGATTATCCCTCCCTTTCCTACCCAAAACCTTTGGCATTAAACTATGTCACAAATTCGGTGCAAGACGAGACTTCAAACGAAAAGGTGACAGCCGTGTGGGATTATTTTTCTTATTTGAATCATTGATAAAATAATATATAGTTTGGTTTAACTTTTGTTATTTTGTGTGTGATGTGTTCGTTGAATTATGTTCAATTGAAAATTGGATGAAACTTGAAACCGAATATAGTGAGCGCTCCAAATCGGTCCATAGTGCAAGGTGACGGCCATTCTCTTGAAGCTGAATGTGGATAACTCCGTGGTCGAGGGGTAAGGTTTTAGACTCGCAATTTGTCGCGGGAATGAATCTCGGCGGGCGCAAACATATATTTTTTATTAATTTGTGTAATTTCTTCGTTAATTCATTTAAAATAATATATAGTACTAACTGACCCGGAAAATGTTGTTCTGCCATATAAATTATTTTTAGTGAAAACTTTGGTTGTTAAATAAAAAAATAACGAATGTATTGTAAGTGTGTGGGGATGGGATTTGTGACAGAAAGAGGAATAGAGCGCTGTAGACGATGACCGCCGATAAAAAAAAAAAAAATCACCAGCCATTCATTTTCTCAATTCAATGTATTTCATTAAAGTAACGGACATATTTATTGTTTGATCTCTTAAAAGTTAATTGTAAAGTGAAAAAAACGACAGTTAAATTTGTTCATACAAAAATACTAAAATAGCGATTAGCGGGTACATGGGGTGAGGTTTGTCTGGGTCCTGGAGGCGGATGACCGGGATACACTGAACCCCAGATTCCTACCCACCCCTTAAACCCTTTTCCTTCCCATAACTCTCCTCTCCTTCCTTTCATAAAAAAAACCCCTCCACACAGCATCCCCAAAGATGACATAGGCCCTGAGGGAAATTATTTTCCTCAGGGCCTCCTGTGTGGAGCGCATGTAAAAAAAAAAAAAAAATGGGAGGGTGGGGGATAGGAGGGTGAAAATTTGGGAGTATAGGTATTTTTTGGTGTCAAAAAAATGTGCAAACAAAAAAATTGTTCAAAAATACAAAAAAATTCTGGATAGGGACACCCTAATCACCTAGCGATATGAAATACACTTTACGACTTATTCTCATACCTACCAAATATACATTAAAAAAAATCATAAAAATCGGTAGAGTCGTTTCGGAGGAGTGCGAACACAAACACCGTGACACGAGATTTATACATTTAAAGATATTTTCAGCACATTCCAGAGTAAAAGATACTCTCAGTATCGTCCTGGTGTAAGACCACCATTGAGGATTGAAACGTTGCTTTAGCCGTGTTTGGTGACCAGATCTGAATAGCCAGATACTTCCCCGCCTTCCTATTCTTCATCCACTTCGCCTCCCCACAACCTTCAGCCTTACAACATACCCCAATTGGGGATGCCATAGTCTCACTGGCTTAAGTTATATTATGTGCCAACCATGTTTTCCAAATACTAATTGTGTCATTTACAGTTTGAATGTTTTGGTTTTTTTTTTATAATTTGAAAAAAGGGTTTTTAAATGTTTTCAATTTTTCTACATACTTGTTTTTTAACTGTTAAATGTTATTTTTAAATGTTATCGATTGCCTTGAGTCTTGGCTGATAATTTATTTATGAATAGATTGATTGATATACTTTTGCATAGGGAGGCCCCCACGCTGTACATGAACGAGGTAAGCCCCCCCGCCAGAGGGGCCATCCTAGTGGCCTCCGCCCTCGGGGTCCCACTCAACCTCGTCACGATCAACGTCTTCGCAGGGGAACATTTGTCCCCGGAATATGAGAAGGTAATAAATCAATTATGGTAATCAGTAATCACTCTTATTTATTTAATGGCAGGCATCTATCAATATGTTCTAGTATGATTTCTTCATGGTTTATGACTGTAAATATTTTTATTGATGAGTTTATTCAACATAAAATTGTCATTGATTGGATTAGTATGAATTAATAGCAAATATTTTTATCGACAAGTTATCTATATAAATAAAGCTTTCGATATTGAACAAATTTAAACTGAGAGTTTGGTTGCTTTCATAATTCCAACAGCAACTGGAGAAATTGGTTGAGTGTGATCTTTTGACCTCTCCAGCAGGACTCGATCGGAACATTGCCTTGCACTGCAGTGGAAAGGCTGGATTTATTGGTCTGTCACTTCTGTACACAATGACACACTGACTCCCAGATTCCTACCTCATACCTTTTTCCTTCCAGAACTTCCGCTCCTTCCTTCCCTAAAAAGACCCTCCATTATTTAGTGTTTAAGAAAGAGCTGCAGCATTATTGTGACAAGAAACTTACGTTTATTGCCTTTTTGTGCCGTCAACTTACCGTTACGTTGTGGGAATTATAAAAGCAAACTTTGACTCATGTTTACGACACGGCGACAGCAAGGGCACGCGACGTCTCGTTTATTTAATAAGAGTGAGGGAAATGCAAGAAAATTATTACATTTTTCCTTTGAAGGAAGCAGATACGTACATGGTTTTTCTCACTATTATTTAATGTGTAAGAAAAAGATGCAGCAGTGCCGTCGCCGTGCCGTAACCATGGGTGTTATAAAAGCGGCCTTTTGGTAGGTGTAAGTTTGCCCATCTTCTCACCTATTGGCTCGGTAGCGGTAAAGGTATATTATGGGTATATTTGCCTTGCGCCGTAGATGACGTGATACGCTGAGCGTTTCACGTCGCCAACTCTTTCCAAGAACCGAATGGACGTATTTTCCTAGACAACGCATCACGTCGCGTCGGTGCGGAACGTATTGCACCGACGACGCAACAGACCCGACTGCTTCCGGAGGAGTCTATTTCGTTGTACGTAGAGTTTTTTGCCATCTCTTAGCCATTGTTTCTTAAGGAATCGCCAAAAATCGACAAATTCCTTACACAGAAAAGTCTCACATTGGCTGCGCTGTGAACCGCAGTGAGCTATACTTTTCTGCGCAGTATCTTCGGTTTTTGTAGAGCTTTCTTACCCCGAGCCAGTGGGACAGCGGGCTTTGAAACCCCCTACATGTTTTGTTTTTCAATTAATGTAAAGCAGGCTCTGTGAATTTACCGATGAAATTTTGTAATAAGGATATTGTATATGTTTAATAATATACTCATAGATGTCGCTATTTCGTTTTATCTTAGATGAATTGATTGAAAATAATCTTACTAATATTATAAACGCGAAAGTTTGTATGGATGTATGTGTGTTTGTTACTCTTTCACGCAAAAACTACTCAATGGATTTTAATGAAACTTTACAACAATATAGCTCGTACATAAATATAGGCTATAATTTATAAAGATAACTAGGAAAGGGACGCGGGAAGGGAACGGGGACGTGTGGGAAAGGTGATTCAGGGAGAAACAATGTATTTCTTTGAATATGGAATTGCAACGCATGCCGGGAACCAGCTAGTATATTATATTACTATGATTACCTTAACACGGGCATTAGCCTAGTATGGTAGTAAAAAAAACTTAAAAATTGTACTTTCAGGAAATCCATAAAATAATTAAAAAAAAAATTAAAAAAACAGAGGGGATCCATTTGATTATATCGGTAGAATGTTATTGGTGTCAGGAAACTCGTAGGTAGTATAAGTGGGAAACTGGTGAAAATATGTTTTACACAAAAATCGACGTTTCTGGACACCGTGTATAAATACAAACGCGCAAATGTTGAATGAAAAAGAATACAAGAACGATGAGTGAATGCGAGCCATGACGGAGTAATTTGGCGATCTATCGATCTAATTTGCCAACCCAATGGCGTGATGCTATATAAAAAGGGAGATATAGCAGAAGGTCATGAAGGCACCCGTTCGACGGTGGATGTAGATGTCGATGTTGATAAATAATGCTCTGTACTTATCATATTTTTTGAATTTCAGAAAAATCCTCTGCGTTTAATACCTCTTCTAGAAGAAAATAATTTCACCTTGGGAGATAGGTAAAAAAACAGTTTTTCGAACTACATATATATGTTAATAGTATAGTACGTGTTTATAATATGTAATGTACCGACTTCCATAGTTTGACAAATCGTCTTTGCCGCTTAAGAGGAACGTCTGCGCGCCTTTTTCATACAAAATGAAATTTGGATTTGAGGCCAAAATACTCGACCAAACTGAATAAATATAATTTTAATCGAAAGGTATAGCAAATATCTAGTACGGATAAGCGCAATTTTACTTGTATTTTAAATTATGATATATTGGCCGTAACAGAAATTAACTTTGCATGATTTTAGAGGCAACTTTTTGCATTTTTTGTGAGTTAATTATAATTATTAAAAAAACAATCTTACCGGAGGTACTTACCGTGATATTATTTATTTTATTTACGCCCAGAGGGCTTTTACGTAAATATATAAAGACAGTACAATTTTAACATGAGAAAGAAAAATATAATGTAAATAAAAGTTACGATAGAAAACAAAAATATAAACATGAAATAAAAGCAACAAAAATTTAAAAGTACAGTGAGAAATAAAAACAATAAAGTTGTGATAAAAAAAGAAAAAATACACGCATGATATAAATATACAAGAACAAAAATTGTAAAGTAAGGTGATCAGATGTGTTTACAAATTTACAACAATAATCATGAATAACAAACACCTAATTACTTATTGGTTTCTCATAGCGTGAAACCGCTTTGTGTAGATGTAGGTTCGTAAGTTGCAGGAGTTCGGGACTGTTCAATTTGAATTTTAATATTTTAGATTAAAACTATAATGAAAAATAAAACTTAAAAAAATATATATGATAAAAAAGGCATTTCTTTGGGTAGAAAATTTTAATTTGAGGTCTAACGTAAATCGGTCGTTTGTAATTTGAATTTACACCCAATTGGTTTTTTTAATAATTAAAAAATAAATAATGTTATTTATATAGTAAGTTTTAAGTGAGCAAAAGTTTTTATTATTATAATTATCATTAACTCACACATAATTAAAGTTGCCTCTAAAATCATGAAAAATTGAATTATTTAATGGCTTCTATTTTGTAATTAAAAACACAAATAAATAAAATAGCGTACTAGATAATTGCTGTACCTTTTGATTAAAAAAATAATTTTTCAGATTTTGTTGGGTATTTTGGCCTAAATTTAAGTTTAAATCCAAATTTTCGTATGAAAAGGGCCGCGCAGATGTTTCTCTTAAATGCTTCAAGGACGAAATCCAAACTCACTAACAAGTTTTATTAAATTCAAAATTCAATCGAAAATAAGTTGTAAAAATAAATCGAGAAAACAACTTAACTCCCCCAATATAAATACTTACCTACACAATAAATAGATTCCCCTATATAAATTTTAAACTACTTTTCGCAGAACATCACTTATACAGAGATAATGATGAAATGCTCGCAAGTTTCGCCACATGTTTTGATTAATGCAAAAAGACGTTGAAATATGTTTTATTTTATTTTGTGAAGTTACTCGTACGGCACAATTATGAGATGTTTTCCAATCATAATCTAAAGAATTTAATTTGCCACAATATACAATAAAAGCATTCCCGGAAAGGGGTCGTTAGAATCGGAAGTACGAACATTTGCACGTCAAAGCATTTTAATAAGCCTGATACCTTATTATTTTCTAGGCTTATAAAACGATCGGTCAAAAAGGCCTCACAGAAGTACAGGCTAAGAAGTGTTCTAGTCTCAGTGCTTTAGCATTTATAATATTTCTAGGCGATCAAATTTTCAAACCAAAAATACAAACATACATAATTTTGGTTAAGATAAGTTTTAAGATTTTCACGGCCAAAAGCATTGTCTGATGTCATGTGTCTTGACACATCTACCGGATCTGCCGGAACTGCCCTGATGATGGACACTGCAACGATGTCCGAAACGTTGGCTAAAGAAGGAGGTAGCGCAACACGGCATAACACCCCAAAAACAAATAACGAAAATACATAATTTTGCTTGATTTTGGTTTGCATTTTTTTTTAATTCTCGGCAAAAAAATCAATAACCTGCGAGCAGTTTGTCATCGCTTTAAAAGCAGATAATCCAAATTAGGATTTTTTTTTATGTTTGATTTCGTGCGATTTATGACTTACATTTTAATCTTAGATTTATTCTTAGGATGGGTTATTGCACAGATTTTTAACAATTCATCAAATTTCAAAGTTCTGTGAAAATCCCGTTCAAGTTATTTTATTATTCAACTACTGTGAAATAACCGGGCCATGATTAAATAATACCAGAACTTGAATTTTCACTTTAAAATTTGACGAGTAATTGTTCAAATTCTGTGATACAACCCGTCATTAGTTTCGTACAGTTAAGATTTTTTATAACCCGATGTTGCAGGAATTTGAAATTTGAAATATGTATAGCTAGATTCATGTAATTGTTATAACAAATTTTACAAAAATTATATTTACTAGCCTTCCAGAACATTTTAAGTCATCTGATTCCTTGTTTGTTTGATATTTAAAAGATTGTTAAATTTTCGTTTTTTGTTTTTGGGGTGTTATGCCGTGTTGCGCTACCTCCTTCTTTAGCCAACGTTTCGAGCATCGTTGCAGTGTCCATCATCAGGGCAGATCCGGCAGATGATGGACACTGCAACGATGTCCGAAACGTTGGCTAAAGAAGGAGGTAGCGCAACACGGCATAACACCCCAAAAACAAATAACGAAAATGTTTTTGTCGTGAAAACCTTAAAACGTATCTGATTGTTAAATTATTTGTGTTAGCCGAAAACTGGCAACATTTTTGGAATCCATGTCCATTCTAAATTAATGACATAATATATTATTTCAAATTATATTGTTTTACTTCTTCAAACTTAGCAAACATACTTTGTGGCATTATAATATTATAATGCTTTAACTCACTTCAGCATAGCAGGTACACATTATCTGTAAGAAACACTAATGTAACAACGTAATGTAACACTTGGGGTAACACTTATTCTAATGCCCTCGACCCCATTATTAAAGCACAAAAACTAATAACAAAAATAATTCTTAAACTTCCTCTCACTACCAGCACCGATACGATCTTCAATACTTTCAATGCTATGGACATTAAACAGCTCTACGCAAAATCCATCTTAGTTTATTTACATAAAAACAACAAAATCCTATACAAACCAACACAAATGATACACAATACCCGAGCCAAAAATAAAGAACTTCTCCAAACTCCCTTTTCTAAAACCACCTTTGGACAAAAACACTTTAAATACATAGCTTGCAAACTACACAATACACTTCTAGCTACGATTAGACAAACTGAATCAATGACCAAATTCAAACAAGATATAAAGAAATGGATTATAAGTATTGGACGTCACACTACTGCTAACATCTGTAAAATACATTACAAATAGACAGAATTACCAACTCACGTATGTCCTTACCCTTATTAAAGAAATTAAAATAGTAAAATCCTATATGTATAATATAACTCCCTATATAGATTCGACAGGATTTACTACTTTAATCATCTCTTCCTTCACCTATATAATGCTCTCTTTATGGTATTTACCCTCAATTTAAATCATCTTTCTGTTTGAATTGTATAAATCAGTATGTATCTTACCTTAAATATTCTTATGTTATAATTAAATATTCTTATGTATGATACTCATTTATGTACCTCTACGCCTGTCTCAACACAGGTATATCCTAGTGAGACAGGCATCGAATAATGTAATGTAAACATACCTTATATAGATATGATTTTGTGTTATTTTTATTACATTATTAAATTCGATACAGGTGCGCTCTAGTGAGGTTAAAAGTTAAATGGTAAACAATAATACCTACCATGTATGGAAACAACAAATAATAATATAAATAATTCTTGTTATAGCCACGCCATCGCAGGCTACCTGGCCACAGCGTACGGGCGGACAGACGAGCTGTATCCCAAGGAACCTCGCAGGAAGGCTCGAGTAGATCAGCTGCTCCACTTCGACTCCTCGGTCCTGTTCATCAACATGCGTCATGTCATAGTTAGTACACTCGTCCTTTGCGTTACATTGCGGGGTACCTGGCCACAGCGTAGCAAGTTGGTACACTCGTCCTTTGCGATACATTATATGAAAGACTGATCAACCATTCAGGCTGTATACGCTTTTAGAAACATCTCGTATAGGACTTATAGAAATAACTGTGTTTGTTCATGGAAATTTATGAAAATGTTTTTAATCGAAATGCTAATTTCATTGTAAACGGATTACTGCCATCTTTTGATTATCGGTGAAAACATTATCTCGACTTGCAACTAACAAACATTACAAGCCGCAGGAAGGTTCAAATATATTATAATTCTTTTTTTTAAATAAACTCCCATTGAGGGCGCCAGGCGTTCAAGTGTAAAAGTTACTTCTTTAAAAAAGTTACTTTGCGGGGGCCTAGCGCTCCAATGGTTAAATTTGTTGAATTTTTTATTCAATATTTTTGTACGAATGGACCAGAAAATGAGATGACGAAAACTCCTATAATATACACATACGTACATTTGTCTAATAAAGTATTTATTTTTATAATTTTTTTGGTAATCTTAGTTACAAAACGTAAGGTTGCAAGAACAATTTTTAAATTAAAATATTTTAAAAATTACATGTTTATTTCTAATAATATTTGGTTCCATGCCAACTCAGAATGAAACTGTGGGAATGGTTTTAGTGGCACGCCTGCCTTTTCAAATATGCAAGAGCGAGACGGCAGAACTGAGTATAAAGGTGATGAATGTACCTGCTCGCTCTCCTTACCTTCAGACAGCTCCGTTAGCAGTACGTAAGGGAACGTACCCATACTACGTGACACACTTTTTGCAATTTTTTACCCCCCCCCCCCCCCGGTGACCACGTGTAGTATATTCCAAGACCCCCCCTAGAGTTTTCGCGTAGTATTTCATAAATATGGTTTCGAATCATTTTTTGCTAACAAAAAATTTAAAAATGCATTATTTGGCTTATATTTGTCTTTATTAATACGGCGCTTGCTGCGTGACAGCAAGAGTGCATGCATTACAAGTGGAAAAAATATTATCAAGATAAAACTTATGTCAAAATATATTGAAACCGGAACGTAATTTATGGAAACGAAAGTCTTGTTATTTTTATAAACATTTTTCATCTCAATCATCTTCAACAAACACGTTCCCTGAACTTTTTCACTTATTTGAATGTACGAGGGTGGGTTTTTAAGTTTGCGGATTGGGTAAGGAGTGGAAATAAAAACCAAAATTATTTTTCCTTTTCAACATATTCACCTACTACCCTTATACATTTTTACGATCTTTAAATTAACTTAAAGGAACTTTATAACAGCGCGGAACTCAATTTTCTCCACATTTCACAATTTCTTCCCGATTGAAGTGTTTGGTCGACGATAGCTCAAAGACTAATGACCTAAATTACGATAAAACCCGTAGGCCAGTGCAATTAGCGCCAAAAAGGGGGTCGCGATCGTAATTTTTCCGGTAGTCCCAATTTTTTTATATGTTTTATATACTCATCTCCTGATGTAAAATCTGAGTTTTCGACCTTGGGTCACTTGAGGTTTCGCCGCCATTTTGAAAAAACCAGCCGAAATCGCGCCAAAATCTAGTTTTTCTCAAATATCTCGTTTCCAATAAAATTTTTGGATAAAGTAGCTTTACAAGTTTAGTAGACCATAAAATTACCTACAATTTTCATTAATGAAATTTTCTTCTAACTCTAATAAATATCGAGATATGCAGTCGTAAAAACGTGTATAAGTTTATAAAAATAGGAAAATTACCCGACTTGGTTTGGTTTTTCGTGCGTATCTCTTTTCCAGTACAATTTTGTGAAAAAAATACTGAAAAAAGACATACGTACATGTTAAATGTTTTTATCGCAATTAGGTATCCAGGTTCTAATACAAAAATTAGGTCAAAAACTGAATCAGAAGAATAGTATTGGCATAACTTGATTATTATTATTTTTAACACAATTACTGTTGAAATAACATGTAACATACATAACAGCAACATTAACCATCAATGTGATCAAAACATATAAATAAAATAAATAATTAAGGTATATAGATGAGGTAAAAAAACTATAAATTACCGAGAGTGGGGGGTTACCCCAGGGTTGAATCAGGAACGTCAGAGTAACATGTAGAGATGAGGCCTACACGAATCAAGAGGGTTGAAAAAGACGTCCAAACTCTCATTGATTGGTTTACTTGCCATAAAAAATTTCCTCAAAGAAACGTGATTATGTCTATAAGCAGCGGCACTATCGGGGATAGCAAAGTAACTTGTCAGATGGCTGAAAAGATGGGGAAATTTGCTATGTCTAAAGTTATCAACCAGAACTTTGGAAACCTACAATTTAAAACGTAAGGATGCGATAGTTTCTCTTGTGGCGGTGACCAGCAGAATACTAAATCAGGGTGTGACTGTGACAATAGATCCATTAATACTATTCCATCGTATGTATATTACCAAAAAGTGTGAAATTGAACATAAATATTTTTTTCAAATATTAACTATCTCCTGACCCATTGTTTCTATTCTCAGAGGAAGGCATACAGCCCAGTCCTCATTGTTCAACCCTCTACGAAATACCCAGAACTGGAAAGCAGTAAAATACACATAGTTGATGGAGGATATTTACTGCACAATGTTATATGGGGTCGTATACAACCTTTTTCAATCATTTTTCAGCAATATGTCAGGTATGCACAAAATCATTATGGAGCCAATGCAGTAGTGGAATTCGTTGAATACCCGGATTCGGTTGAATAGAAAAACACTCAGGAAAAGTTTCTGGGAAATGAGAAGAACAAGTCTCGTTTTATTTCCCTACTCAGAGCCTCATTTGAACGATCGCAAATAACAACAGTACAAGCTGAAGAGGATGCTGATGTTCTCACAATAACCAGCAAAGTCGTTATTATCTCAATATGATGCAGTCATAATCATCGGTCAGGATATCGACCTGTTGGTACTCCTCACAGCTCTCTCACTTCCAAACGTATATAACCAAAAAGTTGGTAAAGGAAAATCACCCAACGCGTTGTACTGCAACAAATGTTTTAAACACATTGAAATACAGTAGACGAAAACATTTTATTCATTCATGCCATAAGTGGCTGCGACACAACTGGTGCTCCGTTTGGTCAAGGTACATACAAATTTTGTAATATTCTTCTCAAAAACCACTCAGTGAATAAAACTTATTCATGTATGTATTGCAAGATCCAAAAGCAAAGCGAGAAACAATCACTTTGCCCGCCGAACAATTCTTTGCACTTTTGTATGGTGGCAATGAGAAATCAAATTTGGAAAATTTAAGGTACTCGTACATTCTTTTTGTCAAAGGAGTGAAAAATAATAAATTCAATTTATCCAGGCTACCACCCGTCATCCAACAAACATGCTTCAAGAACATACTTGCAAGTGCAGACTTGGCTTGGTCACCATTAAGATTCAACTGAATGGGAGTGGAAGAAGGACGCTATTGGGTTACTAACTCCCGTACCAATGATGAAGGAGGCAGCACCTGAGGCTTTGCTGAACTTTATATCATTACAATGCAAAAAAGGTTGCGCGGGAAAGTGCACATGTAGGAAGTCGGGTTTGAAATGCTCCCAACTCTGTATTCACTGTAATGGCAGCTCGTGCGAGAATGCCGTGGAAGCCTTCGTTCATGATGATGACGAGGAATTTGTGACCTAGTCGCCACAAATTCGGCTGATGAGCCATAGGAAGACTATATTGAAGCTGTTCGGGGCCCGTAAGTTGCAGGAAGAAACTAAAGTCAATAGTCATGTATTTTAAGAAAACACTTTTTTTCTCCTTTTTTACGACTTCTATGTACATTAATTATTAATTTAATTTATAGGTTTCGATTAAATTGATGGTTAATGTTGCTGTTATGTACGTTACATGTTATTTCAGCAGTAATTAATTAAAAAAAAATAATAATCAAGTTATGCCAACACTATTCTTCTGACTCAGTTTTTGAACTAATTTTTGTGAAAATTTTGTATCAGAACTTGGATATCTAATTGCGATAAAAATATTAAACATAATTTACCTACATCTTTTATAAAATTTTATCTCTACAAAATTCATATCAGTAATTATTTCACAAAATTGTTCTGGAAAAGAGATACGCACGAAAAACCAAACCGGGCAATTTTCCTATTTTTATAAACTTATACACATTTTTAGGACTGCATATCTCGATATTTATTAGAGTTAGAAGAAAATTTCATTAATAAAAATTGTAGTTAATTTTATGTTCTACTAAACTTGTAAAGCTACTTTATCCAAAATTTTTATTGGAAACGAGATATTTGAGAAAAACTAGATTTTGGTGCGATTTCAGCTGGTTTTTTCAAAATGGCGGCGAAAGCTCAAGTGACCCAAGGTCGAAAACTCAGATTTTACATCAAGAGATGAGTATATAAAACATATAAAAAAATTGGGACTACCGGAATAATTCCGATCGCGGATCGCTAATTGCACTGGCCTACCGGTGTTTATCCTAAAAATGAGTTGTCCAATTAGTACCTAATTCAGCGGTACCCCCATTAGTCACTTACCTTCCCATTCCGCGAACTTAAAAACCTCCCCTCGTAGCTCGAAAAAAAACGCGAGATTTCTAGATTGACTACGTGATAAAAACCTAAGCCGCCCCCCCCCGTTGTGACCAAGCGTGGTATTTTGATGACCCCCCCCCCCCTA
This sequence comes from Limnephilus marmoratus, assembly GCA_917880885.1. NCBI lineage: Eukaryota > Metazoa > Arthropoda > Insecta > Trichoptera > Limnephilidae > Limnephilus > Limnephilus marmoratus. The sequence continues at coordinate 25,556,667 of OU862924.1, read as the reverse complement.
AACAGGTCACGTAGTTTGGGTACGTTCCCTAACATATAACTTGCATTGTACAAATAAAAGTTCATCTCGTACACGCGGCTATTATTAAGATCTGCAAGATCATACATCATACGCCTACACTACACTAAAGTCTGTAAATAACAGAAACCAACAATGAAACACCTCAGAAAGGTCATTAAAAGCTATGAAAAAATAAATTTAAAATAGCCGATAACCCTAACCTAACTTAACCTATTTAACCAATATTTTAACATTTTTTTATCATCACTCCTAATGACCTTTCTGAGGTGCTTCTGAGTTGGTTTCATTCTGAGTTGGTTTCATTCTGAGTTGGTTTCATTCTGAGTTGGTTTCATTCTGAGTTATCTGGTCACCAAAATTTTAATGCGTATTTCATCATATTCCAAAAACAGTTTCTATCTAGTTTTTGGATATGTTCAGATTCTTCCAATCTGCAACATGGAGTAATCCCCTTGCATCCTTCCTAAAGATATTCAAATACAGAAAGATATGCTATGGTGTCCGCGCAACTGTCGCCGGACTACGCGCTAATTAGCGTAGTTTTCATACAAAAAGAATTTGTTCATTTCGTTGATTTTTTGAAAATGTGCATTAATATTGGTTAACCCGTCTGCTTGGTTCAATGTATTCGCATCTCACAATCCGGAAGCCTCAGTTTCACGCGTAAATTCTGAAACCGTCACTTTGGATCGAGATTGTAAAATATTTATGCAAGATAGCTTTCATATTTCAAAGACAATAAGAAGCATTATTTTGTTCTCTTTCTGGTTCAAAGAAAAATATAAATATGTTTGCATGAGAGGAAGAGAGATATATAGCTTTTAAAATATAAGGTCTCTCGGGACATTTTTGGTCTTATGAAAGTATGATGCGATTACGTGTTTTGGGATGAATTTATTCCTAAATAAGCAGACGGGTTAACAATATATTTTGAATAAGGAAAGAATTCGTTCATTTAGTTTAACGTTCGTTTGGTTTATTCGTTAATTATTTCTTGTTTTATATTTGTTCTTTTAGTTTATTTGTTAATTGGTAAACAATATCGGCGACACCCGGAAGCGCAGACCCACATAGTAAAAACAGCAGATAGCACATCTACTTATATTTCAATATCTTTGATCCTTCCTGACATCATCCTTCTATCTCAGTCTAGGTCTGCCCGCCTGTCGCTGACCTCCCGGGTGTCCTGTTAGAACCTTCTTTGATACTCGTGTGCTTGGCATTCGGTGCACATGTCCGGCCCATCTTAATCTTTGGAGCCTTAAATGGGTGGAGAGTCTGGGAGCTTGATAAATATCATAGAGCTCCTATCCTATCCTACTAATATTATAAAGGCGAAAGTTTGTATGTATGTTACTTTTTCACGCAAAAATACTGAATGGACTTTAAAAATTCTTTCACTGATAGAAAGCTACATTGTTTGCGAGTAATATATATTGGTAAGCTCTGGCGAGCGAGGTTGTATATGTTGGTAAGCTCTGGCGTTATGAAATTATTTATCATACGTTTTCTGTCCCCAAGAAAAACGAGTTATTGCAAACGTCAGAAGAAAAGCAAAACTTACGGTTGCCGTGGAAACGATGTTGGCATCGTAGTTAATATATATCTTAAATGAATCGCCGAAATGTACGCGCATAACTTCCAAACGATTGCACCGAATTGGATAATTCTTTTTTCGTATAAAACTACTGGTGAGCTCTGGCATTATGAAATTTGTATAAAACAATTGTCAATTGCAATAGGTGACACACGAGCAGTTTGAAAACTGAATGTACCGGTAATTAATTGATGGAATGCGGAAGGGGGGAGGGGGAGGGTGGAGGGGTGGTGAGAGGGGGGGAAGGACGGGGGGAGGGAGAGGGAGGGGGGAGGGAGGGAGGGATGGATGGGGGAGGGGGGGGGGGGAAGGTGGAGGAGGCGGAGTGGGAACCCCCCTAATACCATGCGAGCGAAGCCGCGGGAAAAAGCTAGTTTTTGTATTTTTCCAAACATGATTTTTATAAAAAATTGAAAAATAAAGTGATTTTCAAAATTATTTTTCCTATCGTACGAGCTCAAATGATCAATAAAATAATAAATGTTTTTTTCAAATCTAAAGCCATGCATCAGGCGCTTCTCCGGGCTAGAAATAATTATTATTTTTACAGGAATTCGCCAGCACGCCATTAACTCTGGAATGAGTTTTAATGCTTAGATCTTTATACATTTTTTCAGATGCCTCTGATGTCTGGCACAGAGTCGTCTATTCCAGAAAGTTCCAGAGAGAAGGTGTATTCCAGCCTCGGGGTCCTGGAGAAATACCTGGAGGAACATGCCTGGGTGGCTGGGGACTCCATGACCATAGCCGATCTGTGTTGCCTCGCTACTACCACCAGCATCCACGAGATCATTCCGGTAACCTCCGATAGGTACGTGAGATGGCTGGCTAAAGTAGGTCTCCTCCGACCGAAAACATGAACACTTGGTTACACATTTGCTTGATCATTACTATAAACATTGGCAATGGGGGCATCGCCTTGCACAATTTTGTACGCGTCTGCAATAAGGCCACGTCCACATTGCCAAGTTTATAGTAATAGTATTACGCAAATGTTAACGTTCACGGTCAAAGGGGACCTACAAAGATGTGCAAGGCCACGCCCCCATTGGCAATGTTTATAGTAATGTGTAAGCAAATATTCATGTTTTCGGTCGGAGGAGATCCTGCTTTAAATGAACAATACTCGTATCTTCATTCAGTGAATACAGTTTCTAAAAATATTTAGCCTTCAAAAATAGGAAGAAAAGTCCTCCGGGGCCTATGTCATCTTTGGGGATGCTGTGCGTAGGGTATTTTATGTGAAAGGAAGGAGAGAAAGTTCTGGGAAGGAAAAAGGTATGAGGAATGGTGTAATAAAGTTAGGACTTAACAGGAGAAGAAGTGGTTGTGTTGTTTTTAAATAAAGCACCCTGAGAAATTAAATCCATCGTTTTTATTGTTATCTTTTTAAAGTTACAAGTTACCGACACATAACTTATAACCCACTCAATGGACAAAAGTTTAATCAATACTTTATGTTTTCTATGCAAGTTTAGTTAAAAAAGTGTTAATTTTTAGCTAGCGTGGGCTTTTTATAGTTAAATTCCTTTGTATATTGGGAAGGGAGTAAGTTCAAAAAATGATCAGACAATCAGCGACATCTGAAATTACTGGCGCCATCTTTGGCCTAAATAAATGAACTTGTTGATAATAATTATCACTATTTATAATCCATAATTGGTTTGAAACTTAACTAGAAAACTAAACAAGTGGGTAGGGTAATCTGGGGGTCCTTGTGTTCAGGATTCACCCTCCATCCATCCCTCTGAGAAGACGATGGATCGAGAGAATCCAGCTGGACTCCGTCAACCAGTCCCTTCTAATTCGGTCCACCATGAAGTACGTGGGTCAAAGAATCCACCGCCGAGACCTAGACAATCCTCACTCAGTGAAATCGGGAACCTCTGCTATGTCAGAAAATGGGGTGACCTTTACCAGGGGTGTTGGTTATCCAATAAATGATTAGTTACGGTACCGTGACGGCAAAAAACGGCAATAAACATTTCCTTATCGCCAGGGCCGGATTAACCATGTCAGGGCCCCTTTACAATAACGGCGGGGGGGGGGGGGGGGTTTGAAGGGGCCTCCAAACGCCTCCTTGTTCCCGTGATCAAATCCTTAACATGGAAGGGGGGTTCATTCAACTTTGCCGCACCGGTCTTCTGACGGGCTTAGTCCGCCACTACACTTTACCCTTTTCTAACTTCCAAAATTATTTTTTTTCTACCAAAACGTAATTTTATTAATAATAAATCAGTTATGCCATCACCCCATTCAATAAAAAAAACGAATACAATACAATAACCTTTTATTGCACATAAAAGGACACATACATGGAAACAAAAATATACATTATTAAAAAAAAAAAAACATTACAATGAGCCGTCTTGTCACTAAAGTGATCTCTTCCAGACAACCTTTCCCAAAGAATTTTAGCAAGCAGATAGGTAGTACATACTGAAGTTTGTACAACACTTATATTTTAAACATATGATTAGAAATAAAGCAAAAAATTAAACAAAACAAATGCCAATATAAACCACACACGGCACCTTCAATCACTTCAGATACTAAGTAATGTTGCAACAAATAGAAAGAAAGAAAAGTAAAATACAACTATGTTTATAGGTATATTTGTTTTAATTATAGACTTTTATTTATTATTTGCGCATGATGTGAACACTAGTTATTTATTGGGTTTTAACCTAATTATTATGATTTTTTTTTTCCTTAATGCGTGTAACTAATGTTATTAACCTATAAATGTTCCTAAAAAAATAATTAAAACATCTTGAAAGCTGACTTTTTCCGAAACTTCGTTGCTCACTAATTGAAGCAAGTAATTTTTTCTCGGGACGCAGGGCCCCTAGCCGACGCGGGGCCCCTAGGCAGTTGCCTACTCGGCCTTAGGGATAATCCGGTACTGCTTGTCGCTATAATGCTGCAGCTCTTTCAAAAGTAGAGATTCACAATGTACGTAGGTACTTTTCCTCTAAACGAAAAAATATAATTTTCTTGCATCTCTCTCACACACCGCACCGTGACGTCTCCGTAGACCATTACAATACTACTAGCCGTGACGAAAATTTTGAAAGTATAGTAATATTTACAAGGATAATATTGAAGTGTGAGGTGTGAGTGAATACCAAAAATTAAACAAAACGTCAAATATCAACGCGGTGATGGTTTTGCTTTTGTTCTTAAACACATAATGCTGCAGTTCTTCATTTCACATTAAACACGAGTAACAACAGTCGAAAATAAGACAAACGGTGAACGTACCTCCCAAAGGATACATACAATATGTTTGGATTTAGACCCAGGACTCAAACCAATTATGGATATGGATTTGAGTTACCATCAAAGGTTGGATTGCGATCCAAGAGTTGTCTGATTTGTTCGTTAGATGTCGATAGAATCATTTTATTTTTATTTTTTGTCCCTTTCTCACCCAACAAACAAGGGAAATATAGATGTACGAAATCATTATAAAAAGGCTTGCATCAGTAAAATTAACTCACTTCTTTACGAAAACTTGCACTAAGAATTTAAAATACTACTGAACCCTTGATCGTTGGGTGGGGAAAGTTATTGTCGTCAGTTATAAGTTATAAATATCAAATCATAACAATAAAAAATCAAGAACTTAAGTTAAAACAAAAAAGTGCTTCATTTATAAAAAAACCAGTCTGCCCAAAAGAAATCTCCTGAGTGAAGACCTAACAATTTTTTACATTTGGTCCTTCGAGCCGGATGATCCCACGAGCGGATACCTGGAATCCAGATCAAAAAATCAATGAAAGCCAGACATGAACCAGCAATAAAAAAGGAGAATTCTGATGAAGCGGATCCACAACAAGGGCAAGTGACCATCCTGAATTATTTATTTGATCCCATAGAAAAAAACAAAAACAAATTCTTTTTTTTTTTTTTTTCGTTATATGTTTTTGGGGTGTTGTGCCGTGTTGCGCTACCTCCTTCTTTAGCCAACGTTTCGGACATCGTTGCAGTGTCCATCATCAGGGCAGATCCGGCAGATCCGGTAGATGTGGATCTACCGGACACATCTACCGGATCTGCCGGATCTGCCCTGATGATGGACACTGCAACGATGTCCGAAACGTTGGCTAAAGAAGGAGGTAGCGCAACACGGCACAACACCCCAAAAACATATAACGAAAATGCTTCTGGCCGTGAAAATCTTAAAACTTATCCAAAAACAAATTCGGTTAGACCACTTCGGTATTTTATTGTTGTTGATATAAAAAAATCGCAACGGGCTAATTGTTACAATTGATATTGGCAAGATTTTTTTGTGGCTAGCTATGATTATAGTGTCGCAAAAAACACAAAGATCGGAGTTTTTTTGATTGTTTTTGATGTTGATGTTTTTCGATACTGTCGGTAAAGCAGGCGACGAATACGCTCAACGCTGTACTGTCGTTATTTATTTGCAACTGAAACTAACTAGGTTTTTTGTGGCTAAGTCATATGATTATGATTCCGCAAAAAACAGAAGGATAATTATTATAATACATGAAATGTATTAATTGATTATTCAAACAATCTGAAAGCGATCGTTGGGTGTTGTTTTTGACTTCCAAAGTATTGTTCGAGTCGGTAATGCAGACGGTACGCACGAAGTGATTCCGTTGTTTGTAAAAGGTCAAGTTACGACGCGAGCTTTCATCAGAAATTAATAATAGAAGATTTTTTAGTGTTTTGTTAAAACAAAAGAAACAATCGAGTAAAAGACAGTGCAAGTTTTTTAGTGTGTGGTTAGGATTGGGAACTCCAGAACGATCAGTGAGTATTGTTAAATTGATTGTTATTTACGAAATCATGGATTTAAAATTGTTAATTGCACAGCGCGGAATATGTAAAGCCAAATTAACCAGATTCAAAGATTACTTAGAGAATAATGAGTTATTACTTTCTGAGGTCGAAATACGCATTCAAAAATTCGAACCATTACTAGACATCTTCGAAGCGTTGCAAGAAAAAATTGAAACATTATCGCAGGATGAATTAGAAAAAGGGAACGAACGAGAAATGTTTGAAAACTCATATTATAGTGTATTGGCAAAAGCCAAGGATAAATTCAGCGAAACCGGTAAAATCGTCCGTTCCAAAGGCGTCAAGCTCCCAATTTTAGAACTACCCAAGTTCAGCGGAAATTATGAAGATTGGTTACATTTCAGAGATGCATTCATTTCATTAATTGACAACAACGACGAATTAGATGTTATTCAGAAATTCTATTATTTGAAATCTTGTTTGTATGATGATGCGGCAAGACTGATTGCGTCCTTACCTACAACTCGAGATAATTATTTCATTGCGTGGGAAATGATCACGGATAAGTTTCAGAATGACAGGGTAATAATAAATAAACATGTTAATGCATTGTTTAAATTGCAAGAAATAAAATCAGAAAATCATGTGGCATTGCGAAAATTATTAGATGAAGCCCAATTGCACTTAAAGGCATTAAATAATTTAAATCTACCCACTGAAAGTTGGGATATATTATTAATTCATATTTTGTCAAATAAATTGGATAGCGAAACCAGAATGCGCTGGGAACAATATCCAATAAAAAATAAAATCCCCACTTATGAAGAGTTCATGAAATGTCTATACGAACGAGTGCAAGTTTTAGAATTCTCAGCACCAAACGACAAGCGACAGAATCATGCCAAGGGATTTCCTTCTAATTTTAAGAAAGAAACTTATGTTTCGTTATCATCGCAACATTTAAAATGTATTAATTGTAATCAAAATCATAGAATTTATAATTGTCAAAAGTTTTTAAATCTAGGAATAAAGGATAGAATGACAACAATACGTCGTTTGAAAGCTTGTCTGAAATGTTTGTCGGTAGGGCATAAATTTCAGGATTGTAAAAGTAAATATAATTGTCGCAAGTGTGGTGCGAGCTCTCACAACACTTTGTTACATTTACAAAATGAAGATAAAATGCAAAGTCATCAGGGAAGCGATACTTCTTCAAGAGAACCTCTTGTTAACAATCATGCATCGAAAACATCCAACAATTTCATTTTATTATCAACGGCGGTGATTAACGTGAGAAATAATAAAGGAAATCCAATTAAAGCTAGAATTTTGTTGGACTCCGGAGCACAGTCTAATTTCATTAGCCAGGAATTCGCTTCTAAATTACAATTAAAAATTAGAAAAACTGATATCCCTATTACCGGAATTCATAATAAAATACAGCATATTAAAAACATTGTGGATTTGGAAATATCTTCCAATTATTCACCCTATTCAAAGAGGATTGAATGCCTAGTATTGTCGGAGGTGACCAGTAATCTGCCGCAAATCTCATTTCAGAAAAAAGGCACCGGCATCCTCCAAGGATTGCAATTGGCAGATCCAAACTTTAATGAAACCGGCCCGATAGACATGTTGATCGGGGCTGACACCTTCTGGGAGACTCTGCACTCTGACCGGATGAAGATTCAAGATTCCGGACCAATATTGCAACGAACCGAATTTGGATGGCTGGTTTCGGGACACATCTTCACTTCAGAAAAGAGGCCAGTAAAAATTTGTAATCTTTCACTCAACTTAATACATAAGCAAATTGAAAATTTTTGGAAATTAGAGGAGCTAAGTCCTATTAAACATAGGAATCACGAGGAGCGAGCATGTGAAGAAAGCTTCACAGCTACTCATGAAAGAGATGGCAGAGGCCGTTTCATAGTAAGTTTACCACAACGCCCCTGTGCGAAACAGCTAGGCGAAACTCTCCCTATGGCGGAGAAGAGATTGTATAATTTGGAGAAAAAATTAGCCTCAAACCCAGAATTAATGAAAGATTACAAGAATTTTATGCAGGAGTACAGGGACTTAGGTCATATGACGCAATGTGAACCACCGTCACCAAATCAAATACACTACTATCTGCCTCACCATGCGGTGATCAAAGAATCTAGTACAACTACTAAGACCAGAGTCGTATTCGATGGATCGGCTAAATCCTCAATTGGAATTACCCTAAATGATGCCCTCATGATTGGGCCGATATTGCAAAAGGATTTATGTGCACATCTATTGAATTTCAGAAAATATCAGTACGCGTTAACGGCCGACATAGAAAAAATGTACCGACAGATATTAGTGCAGCCGGAGGATAGGGACTTACAACGTATCCTTTGGAGAGACTCACCCAGCGAGGAGATTCAACATTATCAGCTGAATACAGTCACCTACGGTTTGGGACCATCATCATTCTTAGCCACCAGATGTTTGGAGCAGCTAGGAAATGAAAATCAAAACACGAATCCCAAGGTCAGTCAAATTCTTAAAGAAAATTTTTACATGGATGACTTAATAGCTGGCGACATTGGTGAAGAAGATTGCTTATTAATCAAGAAGCAACTATCTGCTATTCTAGCATCCGCTGGCATGAACCTAAGAAAGTGGCGGTCAAATTTGTCGTCGCTATGCTCAAATCAGGAGGAGGTTAGCGATATGATTATAAAGGATAACTCAAAGGAAGGAAAGATATTAGGTCTTTCTTGGAATAATCAGCAAGATTATTGGAAATATACTGTAGAGCCCATAACAAAACCAATTAGAAGCAAGCGTCAGATGTTATCCTGCATAGCATCCATTTTTGATCCCCTGGGTCTGATAGGACCTGTAACGGTAGTAGCGAAGCTTTTAATGCAACGTCTGTGGCAGAGCAAAACTCAGTGGGATGAAGATATACCCTCTGAAATTTTGAAGGTTTGGAGAGCTTATATAGAAGAATTGCCGCAGATAAATAATTTAAAGGTACCTAGGAAAATCATTTGTCAAAATCATGTGAATTTGCATTTGCATGGATTTTGTGACGCATCACAGAAAGCCTACGGGGCCTGCGTGTATATGGTCTCCACCGATGACTCGGGTGGAATCCACTCCAATCTAATAATTTCTAAATCAAGGGTGGCACCCTTAAAAAGCACAACTCTACCTAAACTAGAATTGTGTGGAGCTATATTGTTAGTAAGATTGATTAATTATGTGAAGGGAGCTATTGGTATGCCAAATGTATCTACTACTTACTGGTGTGATTCTCAGATAGTCTTGTGTTGGATAAGGGACCAACCAGCTAGGTGGAACACCTTTGTTGCCAACAGAGTGAGCGAAATTCAAGAATCAAGTCAACCAGCACAATGGAAGCATGTGAAATCAGAGGACAATGCTGCAGATGTACTATCCAGAGGTGTTAAGACTTCTCAATTATTGACATCCACCATATGGTGGCACGGACCCGATTGGCTAACCCTTACAGAATCCGGTTGGCCATGCGGAGAATCTACGTACATAGATCCACCTGAGGTGAAAACAAAAGCTGTAGTGTTAGCATCAGTAACGCAAGATTGGGACATTTTTAGGAAATACTCATCTCTAACGAAATTGCAAAGAGTAACGGGTTATTTACTTAGGTTTTTATTTAATTGTAGGAACCCATCGCTCAGGCGTTATGGTCAATTAAAAGTAAGTGAATTGAATGACTCTTTGAATGTTTTAATATCCAGAGCGCAAGCTTATTCCTTCAGGGAGGAGATACGAGCCTTGCAGTCGGGCAAGGATGTCCTAAAATGTAGTAATTTGCACTCACTAAATCCTTATTTGCATAATGATTTACTTCGCGTGGGCGGCAGGCTTTCCAAAGGAAAATTGCTGTCAATAAATCAACAACATCCAATTTTGCTGCCGCCACATCATAGTTTAACCGAATTAATTGTAAAAAACTACCATCATTTACATTTGCATGCAGGTACTCAAGCCTTATTGGCAATAATCAGGTTGAAGTTCTGGCCAATAATGGGAAAAAATTTAGTGAAAAAGATTATAAGGAAATGTATAATATGTTATAGATCAAATCCAAAGACGATGCAGCAAATAATGGCAGACCTTCCAGCCGAAAGGATAACGGAATCTAAACCTTTTACGATAAGCGGGATCGATTATTGTGGACCTTTTTTGATTAAGTCGGGTATTCACAGAAAAACTAGTAACGTAAAAGCTTATATATGTTTATTTGTATGTATGGTGTCAAAAGCCATACACTTAGAACTTGTACTGTCTTTGAATACAGAAAGTTTCTTAAATGCCTTGAAACGTTTTATCGCGCGCCGTGGAAGGCCGAGTAAATTATTTTCGGATAATGCTACTAATTTTAAAGGCGCGAACAACCAGCTACGGGATATTTATGATTTTTTGTCAAGCTCTAGCGATGAAATCGAAAGATCATTATCAAAGCTATCAATTCAATGGGGGTACATTCCGCCAAGGGCGCCGCACTTTGGAGGCCTTTGGGAAGCCGGGATAAAATCTGTGAAATATCATTTGAAACGAGTAGCAAGTAACTCCTTATTAACATATGAGGAATTTAATACCGTTTTGTGTCAGATTGAATCTTGTTTAAATTCTAGACCTCTTACCCCATTGTCAAATGATCCAAATGACCTAAACTCCCTCAGTCCCGGTCACTTTCTTGTTGGTGAAAGCTTAGCGGCGATTCCAGAACAAGATCTACAAAATATTTCAGTCAACAGGCTGAATAACTATCAAAAGTTATCCTTACTAATACAATGTTTTTGGTCGAGGTGGCGATTGGAATAACTGGCTCAGCTCCAAGGCAGAACGAAGTGGACCAGCGGACCTAATGCGCAACTAAAACCAGGCGATATGGTGGTCTTGAAGGAAGACAACCTACCACCATGTGTGTGGAAACTCGGACGTGTAATTGCAGTCCATCCAGGAGCTGACGGGAGAGTACGTGTGGCAACTCTCAAAACATCGCATGGAACTACTCAGAGGGCGATCTCAAAGCTGTGTCTATTGCCAATAGACGACAACGGACCTGACGCTGTGTAAGCACAAAATGCAAAACCAAGGACTTGTGCATTATGATAAAAACAATGAGTGCATAAAACAAAATAATAATAAATTAAAAGTAAAAATCAGTGTTCAAAATGTGGATAGCATTAAAAAACTTGAGTGTGGTAGGGAGTGATATAAAAAAAATAATAAAACAAAAAGGATTGTAGATCCATATATTTAAAAAAAAAAAAAAGATGAAAACACTTAATGAACGCTTATGAACCAACATAGCCTGCTGGCTAGAATTGGAAACTGCATATGTAGATATATCTGGAAAGACATTGTAATAATTCCAAATGTGGCAATGAACTATGGAAGGAAGGGTGATTTATCTTTATTTAAATTTTTCCCAAGGAAGGAAGGAAGGAAGGATGACCAGGAAACCTGCCACGATATGTTGTGCTGTCTATATTATATGTTTATATGTAATTATTGTTATGGTTTCTGTTTGTTTTTAAAAAAAATGTAGTTTGTTTTTGGAATTGTCTTATTGTGTTATGTTATTGAATAACTAAAAAATTAATTTAATGAATTTGAATTTGATTTTGAGCAAAGTCAATATTTAGTTTAGGCTCATAATTGGTTTGCATGATGTTGTTTTTATAGTTAGCAGAAAAATGAATTCGATATTTCATATTAAATATCTGCTCATTTTGGGGCGGAGTATGTTTGGATTTAGACCCAGGACTCAAACCAATTATGGATATGGATTTGAGTTACCATCAAAGGTTGGATTGCGATCCAAGAGTTGTCTGATTTGTTCGTTAGATGTCGATAGAATCATTTTATTTTTATTTTTTGTCCCTTTCTCACCCAACCAACAAGGGAAATATAGATGTACGAAATCATTATAAAAAGGCTTGCATCAGTAAAATTAACTCACTTCTTTACGAAAACTTGCACTAAGAATTTAAAATACCACTGAACCCTTGATCGTTGGGTGGGGAAAGTTATTGTCGTCAGTTATAAGTTATAAATATCAAATCATAACAATAAAAATTCAAGAACTTAAGTTAAAACAAAAAAGTGCTTCATTTATAAAAAACCAGTCTGCCCAAAAGAAATCTCCTGAGTGAAGACCTAACAATTTTTTACACAATCATTATCATACATCTCCCTCATACGCATAAAGAAAACGAAACGCAGTGAAAAAGTAGTACTTTTGAGCAAACAGTCACACTTATTTTGTGTGGCCCACCTTTTGTCTCACCATTATTTAATGTGTAAGAAAGAGCTGCAGCATTATAGCGGTAAGGTTATTACCTTTTTTGCCGTCACGGTACCGTAACCGTGACTCGCCACAATTATTATAGAAGCACTCATAAACACCCGCCTCCCAAATAGTACGTCGCGTCGTTAAGACTCAAAAAACGGTTGAGAAAAGAATGAACTGAAATTTTCTATTGTGTGAAGAATGAACAGACTGAAGACGATTAAATGAAAAAAAAACAGTTTATTTTCTTGCCACAATATATTTTTGTGCTTTCGGCATTCTATTTATTCAAAATTATATTTATGCCTTCTGTTTCTTTCAGTATTTCACGTCTTTTCAATTTTCGGTATTTTCAATTTATTAATCTATGCCAATAAGAACTTTTTTCGACATATTTATGCTTTTATTAGCGTTTGAGTTCTTTCAAAGAAATAATTCTTACCTTTTCGCAAAAAAAAATCTTGGTGACTTTTATATAACCGCGAGTTTATAAGAATATTATCATTTTTTAACAATCCCTAAGTACCACCACGGTACCTTCCCACTTCCAAATTTATCGAAGAATTGAGGTTTTTCTTGTGATTCTTATATTTTTATACCTACCTAATAATATATTTAGAATTAAAATATTGTTAAGTAAGTAAATCAAAATCTAAAATTGGTTCAGCCAAGCAAACTTATTTTTGGAAAAACAAATTACATTTATAAAATTCCGAAGGCCAACGTACTTTATAATACAAAAAATCAGCAATCCAGACACTCCTGTTAGCTTATTTCTGGAAACCCTACATTGAATTGTGAGGTTATTGTATAAATATAACCTCCCACCCGACGGCGTATTTACAAAACCTATACCGATTCAGTCGCGGTAACGACAATTTACATTTTAAATATACCTCTATATTGGTTATTTTTTATCACATTGCAAAAACAAAAATTGTTCTAAAATCTAGATAAAATAATCTTTCTGATGTGTATATTAGAAATTAATAATTTTATTTCTAAATATTTATATTTTAATATTATTCCCATATATTGTAAATACATCTCTATATTGATAAGTTTTTATCACTTTGCAAAAACAAAAATTGTTCTAAAATCTAGATAAAACAATCTTTCCAATATGTTTATTAGAAATGAATAATTTTATTTCTAAATATTTGAATTTTGATAATGAAAATTTAAAGCGACTGAAACGCGGTAGGGATTGTAAATATGCCACCCGACGCGTTTACCCGACAGAAAATAAAATAACTCCTCTTGAAAAAATATTACGCAATATATTATTATGATTTTACCGAAGATCTAAGGCAGGGGTTCCCAATCTTTTTGGGGCCCTTACCCACATTTTAATAATATTTTTCCTCAACGCTGGGGTGGCCCCCATGTAATATACAATAATATGTGTACATATAATATATTTTATACCTAATGTACAATATATTAACACTCATCTACATTGAAAAAATCTCCCGAGAAAAAATACATGCCACCGACGGGACTCGAACCCGCGTCCTTCTGATTTCCGGTCAACGTTATTATATTTTTCCACCTGCAAACTACCAACTTTATTTTATGTGAGAAAGGCATTTTAAGTGCTGCGATTCCCGTCGGCGGCATGTATCTTTTCTCGGGATATTTGTTCAGTGTAGATGAGTGTTTCAGGCTAATATAATTATATAATTAACACATAAAGTTATCATTTTTTGTCTCATCTGTTTTTAAATTACAGTATTAATATACCTATTACCATTATAGTCTCTAATATTCTTTAAATGGTACTTAGTCCTTTACGTAAGAATTCACTTTCAAATATTTTCCGTGAATTGTGGGATTATATTATTCTTTTTTGTTTTGAAAAGTTTTAATTTTCGATGTACGTTTGTTACTTTAATTTTAATTTTTTTTGCGACCGGTTTCGTTTTAAGTTTGCTCGTTAATGTTTTAGTTTTAAGTTTGCTCGTTAATGATACGGACGTGTCGAAACCGGTCGCAATTTTTTAAAAAATTAAAGTAACAAATGTACATCGAAAATTAAAACTCTTCAAAACAAAAATGTCTAGAAATTGTTACATAGTCAGTGCCCAAGAAATACAAAAAATTGTATTATCCTCCCCACATCCTGGAAAAGAACATAATTATTATTATTACATGATCTAATAAATTTCTTTATTCTCGATATGGCAAGAAACTCAGTTGAGGCTATTAACTTCTTAACTTCCGATGAGTTCGAGGTCATCAATATTGTCACTCTCTGTCGTTCACATTTAATGCACTTCGATAATGTTCGACGATGTCTTCAAATTGTTCTTATATCGAACACATTGGAGAATCAGAGAGGCATATCGAACACAACATTTTTTCCACTAGGAAATGGTTCTCATGTTCGATCTTTTCAGATTAACCTCATTGAATCATGGTCTTTTGCGGTTCCTTTTGGAGCTTTTCGTACCATATTCCCTTAAAACTAATACGTCTACTAGATAACCCATTTATTTTCTTATAGTAATGTTCAGCATCTGGCGTCCAATCATACATGATTCCATTCTCACATGCTTCGTTTGCTAACAAATCCGCCTCTTCATTCCCAAGTATTCCTACATGAGATGGAATCCATTGAAAACATATGAACGTATGTTTATTAAAACAACGCACCTTTCTGTTGTAGCCGTCGCATTTGCTCTACAATATTGTAGGCTATTTTCCTTTAGGCACCTTCCTTCGAAATCCTACTAATATTATAAAGGCGAAAGTTTGTATGGATGTATGTTTGTTACTCTTTCACGCAAAACCTACTGAGTGTACTTTAATGAAACTTTACAATAATACAGCTCATACATCAGAATAGGCTATAGGCTATAGCTTAGAGCACTGGCATTATGAAATTTGTATGAAAACATTGCAATATGTGGCACGCGAGCTATTTGAAAAATTAATGTAACAGGTATGGAGGGGGGTGAAGGGGGGGTTAAGGGGGAGGGTAGAGGGGGAAGAAGGGAAGGTGAAGGGTGGAGGGGGAGGGGAAAGGTGGAGGGGAGGGGAGAGGGGGAGGGGAAGGGTGGAGGGAAGGGGGGAGGGGATGAGGAAGGGGTGGAGGGCGTGGGGTGGGGGGATGGGGGAGGGGGGATTTGGGAGAAGGGGTGGATGTGGAGAGGGGGCAGTAGGGGTGGGGGACAGAAGGAGGGGGGGAGTGGAGTGGGGATAGGAAAGGTGAAGGAGGCGCTGTGGGAACCCCCTAATTCTACGCGAGCGATGCCGGGGGCAAAAGCTAGTACTTTTAATATGTTTAGGTGCGCTTTTAGAATCATTTTATTACAATTAGATTAAATTTATTTTTAATTGCGTATTCCACCGCTTTTTTGACAGGTATCTATCAATTCTGAATTCATAATAGTGCAATTTTTATTCAGTTTTATTTGATGAGAAGAATTGTTTGCATTAAAACGAAAGCTGCTCCAACTTGGTCTGGTTTTTTAATTCATCGGTGTAGATCTGATTGAATCCAGAATATTTTTTAATTAGCATATCGCTTACGATATTACTACTTTCGTTTAGTAAGAGTTGTCTTTTAATTAACATAATTGAACTCATCAATCTCAACTGAAATACATTCTAAATTAATTGCTTCTACCCAGGTTTGGAAGGAATAAATATTTACACATTCATTTTTATTTCTTTTACAATTAATTGTTTCCGTACAAATTTTGGGTAAAGTTCGGTTGATGGGCGAAATTCCTAAAAAATAAAACTAGTTATTTTTATACTAATTTTGGGTCGGGGAATTAGGTGGGGGCAATCAAATATAAACTGAATAACACGACTTAAAAATTTTCGATACACAAACAATCTTCAATAAATTAATGACGCATCTTTTTATGGGCGATACTCCGAAAGAAGAAATTAAATTATCTTTATACTAACTTTGGTCTGGGAAATCCGAATCTGAAAGAATTAGGTGACACTCGGCAATATTAACTGAGTTAAACGACTGTACAATTTCGAAGTTACACACAATCCAACAGGCCATTTTTTTTTTACAATAAATATCATAGAAAAAAACTAAAGATAACATATTACCACATAAAATTAAGTGTTGCCATTAAGCAATAATATCAATAACGTAAAAAAACATGTTTATAATTTCAGTAATTATTTTTTATAAATTTTATTCACTTTTGTATCACAAACCATGTTACACAAACCTAGCGTAGCCGCTAAACTACTTGAAAACTGGGATGTTTTCTTGCCTTGATGCGTTTTTGATTTAATTACAACGGACGAAGAAGACTTGTTCGATTTATAAGGTATGTTTTTCTGCTGTTATCTATTCACATTGATTCATATGGAAGTATCGTGTCTGAAAGTTTTACGTTGTGGATATTATTGCTTATGGCAACACTTAATTTTGTGTGGTTGAACATAAAATATCTTTGGTTTTTTCTATGGCATTCAAAAACGTCAAAATGGCCTGTAAACTGGGTATGAATTGTAAATTTTTAAGTCGTGTTATTCAGTTTATATTTGCTTGCCCCCACCTAATTCTTTCAGTTTCGGATTCCCCTACCCAAAATTAGTATAAAAATAACTAGTTTTATTTTTTAGGAATTTCGCCCATAAACGGAATTTTTTCCCAAATTTTAATCAACTTTTGTAATTTTTTTAATGTTCAAGAATCAGTTGTGTATCAAGGATTGGGAACCTCAAAAACTAGTGAATTATTTTCATATGTAATTAAATGAAGACAATATTAGCGAAATGCAATAGAAAATCCTGAGACAGAAAAATCAGAAAAAGATGTTGGCACCTCTCGGACTCGAACCCAGGACCTTTCGCTTTCCGGGCGACAACTCTGACAACTGTGCTAAGGGTGTCTCTACCCGATTCGGTCTGTATCATATACTTCGACTAAGAACTAGCAATATTATCTCAATTTTTCTTAACGCATGTTACATTGGCTGCTACATAAATCCCGAACTAAATACTATCTAATTCGATTGAGTTTCGCTAATATTGTCTTCATTTAATTAAACATAAAAAAATAATTGCTCCTACCCAGGTTTTGAATGAGTACATATCTAAACATTTATTTTTATCACGGACATATGAATATATCTGGACCTGCCCTAAGTGATAAAAACGTATTATTTCCCCCTCCACATGGCGCCGGCTGTAGCTCCTCCTTGGAACCGGCTCGCTCCATGGGGAGGGGATATAGCCTCGCTTGAATCTAAAATGTGTGACGTCATCATTCTTGCCGTGAACAGCGAGAAGCTGACATCCATACATTTAACGAAATAACGGCAGCTTGTGCTATACAATATATCTACGTATCAATGTACACATAGCGAATGTGGGCGGTACTCCAATGTGCTCGTCGCTGGTTACAGGGGTAAGTAAATTATGAAACATTTGTAAAAGTGTTTTAACTAAACACGGAAACAAAATATTGATATGTGTATTGGCGCGAGTCTCTTTGGGGCGAGCATTTGGCCTTAGCAAATATGTTTCGAACGTGGCAAGCAATTCGCGCTCCCATGTAAAAAGGTCTATTCATTCAAAGCAGATTTTGCTTTTAAGAACTAAATGGTGATATTGTAATGCGAGATGCCTATATACTGTCAGATTGATTGTTCAACGAATGACAGTCATCTTTCCCCTCTTCGCTCTCCATAGTTTGGTTTTACCCCTCATCTGTAACTGCTTGTCTATCCATTTGGATGTCTATGATTTTTATTTATTTTCCAATTAATTGTTTCCATACAGATTTTAATCAACATTGGTAATTTGTATTGTTCAAGAAACTGTTGTGTATCAAGGATTTAAGTTTGAGAACCTCTAAAACTAGTTGATTATTTTCAATTGATACAGCTCTAGGCTAAAATATTGCGGCTAGTTCCCAACTTAAACAGAACCTATTCATAATATCAATCATAAAGAATACAAAGAAAACCTCACAAGTGAAAATTTTACCGGGCCCAAGGACAAACCAATGTCAATTATGATAAAACCTTTAAAAAGTATCAAACAAATCTCAACAAAAAAGCGCTGAATCTACAGTGCCTATAAAGTAAGTGCACAGAATATGCCTTTCGCCCAAAATCATATTAATATCGCCCCCAAAGCACTTTTAACCCCCTCAGGCTAATTTGCTTGCTTTTGGAACAGCGTAAATAGGTCTCATGTAAATCTTATCTCCCTTACTGTCATGGTGAGAAATATGATGTAAACGGTGTGAGAAAGAGAAAACAACACGCTTTATATTGACGTGTATTATAGAAGTTAACCACAAAAATGCTAATTAAACAGTCGTGTCATGAAATCAGTCTATGAAACCAAAGCTTCCCACCGCAATTTGAGAGATTTTTATGAAACATCATGAATTTTTTTATGAGGTAAATCGCAAAAAAGGGAGATGACCATAACGTTTGTAATATATTTGTCTAATAAATATGTGTGTTTTTCTTGTTTTCCGTCAACTGCAATTTTAGTTAGAAAAAACCTAAGTTGAACCATTTTTAAAACTTTTTCACTTTTTCCATTAAAAATTTTTTTTTTTCAAAAAATATGTGTTAATACTAATATCGAATAACAACTTTTGAAAGCGTATTTTACCACTTTTCTAAAACAGTTTTCAGTTGTCGGATGCATTCAGAAATACTCCGTTTATTTGGATTTCATTGCAAAGCGAAATTTTCTGACATTCTGTCAGAATGTGCCCGAGGAGTAATGTTACTCCTGATCATTCCACAAACGGCTCAAATCGGTCACTAATGGGCGATATTTTCCAGATTGAGAAATGATTGGAGCAATAGGCAAATCGCAAATCTGCAATTCTGCACCGCTCTGTCAATTTCCGGGTTCATGGGATGAGGTTTGTCCGGGTCTTGGCGGCGGATGCGTCTGCCCATCAGCTGCATGGTAGGCCGGATCGGAGAGAATGGTGGAGGGAGTCCATTTGACTTCTCCAGCCGTACTCTCTCGGAAAATCGCCTTGCACCGCAGTGGGAGGGATGGATTTATACTCCGTCCTCCTGGATACACTGAACTCCCGTTTCCTACCCATCCCTAATACCCATTTTTCCTTCCCTTTCCTTCCACCCACATAGCATCTCCAAAGATGACATAGGCCCTGAGGGGAAATATTTTCATCAGGACCCCATGTGTGAAGCTAATGTTTCCAATTTATTTTCGGTGAGGTGAAAATACCTTATCATTAAGAATTAAGTTCCGAATTAGTGTCATGAAATCAGGGCAGTCTATCCCTTCCGTTTTCACTCTTCGTAACTTCCCTTGGGGCATCTGAACGTGATCCTGCACTCATAAAAACCACTGATATCTACGAAAAAAAGAAAATCAAAATAATAATGATAAATTTGTCTTACACATTACATAATAGGCCACTTGCATGGATTTCATAACGACTTGGAAAAAATCGTGTGGATAGATTTTTCTACAAAGATTAAGAAAATGTTACAAATTTTTTTAAGAAATTTGAAATTTTTTTAAAAAATAAATCTGTTGTTTGGGCTCGTGACGTCATTACATAAACATGTCCCTTCTCCAAAATATTCAATTAATTTTGTAAAATTCCACACAATTTTTTTTTGTCATATGGCAACACTTTGATTTCCGGCGAATATTTTCAATTTGACATTTAAAATTCGCTGGATTTATTGTTTGTTACCTTGTGAACTTGTGTTTGGTTCGACGATTTGACAGATGGTATAAAGTGAACATCGCACAGATGCTTCAAAAATCAAACTTTAAAATATATTTTTATAATTATAATTTACAAGTACAAGTTTATTACATTGGATTAAGTCACATGTAGATGTTGAACATTATAATGATTAATGATCAATAAGATGGAGCAGGGAAACAAATATTTATGAGACGTAATATTTTTGGTATGCCTCGTTATTCTCCTGGGCCATTCGTATGGAATACGTCGGTTTTTTTAAAATGATTTTTGGCTATGTAATTTTTTTTTCGCACCCATAAAATTATGTCCCGTCTTTTCGGTTTATAAAAAATGGTCCGATTTTTCAGATAAAATGTTTCAAAAATACGAAATACGAAATGTCTTAGAATATTTGCCTAAACCGGATTTTTTTTAAATGTGATGAAAGTGGCCTGTTGTAACTAATTAATTTTCTTTTATATAAAACTTAATACCCAATCATTTTATTTACTATGATCCTACGTCCAATTGAAGTTGAGCTTTTCTTAAGAAAAAACTTTTTTTTTCTAAAAACTAAAAAAAGCTTAAAAAATCTTGTTACTACGGTCCTTTGAGCAGATAGAAGTTTTTGTTTTTCTAAACAATACAGAAATTTATGATTGAAGGCGATCTTTGTGTTGTTTTTTTGCCTCTTCAATTTAATTTGTTCAGAAAGTAACATTTTGGCAGAAATTTGTCACAAACATTTTCAAAATGATTAAATGAAAGTGATATTTCTTTTTCGAAGAAAGAAAACACTTGGTGGCTTGACATTATACAGAATGAATCAAGTCCTTTGTTTAAGAGGGTATTTACCAGAGAAAACCAGAAATATGTCATTTTTAAATCAGATTTTAGACGTCTTGACACTTTTCCACAAAAAATTATAAATGGATTTCGAAAGATTGTTATTTTATCTAGCATACGCATATTTTTAATTTTGAGAAAAAATGTTAATTTTTAGTATAATAAGGTTATGCCTCAGGTCGTTGGAAGATTTGTTAAATTTTTAAAAAAAGATTTTGAATTATACCACACCCATTTCAAATCATGTAATCATGCTATAAAATAAATCAATGCATTATCAAGGTATCGCATGTTTTAGAATTTTAATTTTAGTTTGAATAAAATCATTAAAGATATTATTGAAAAATGATAAATACTTATAATCAAAAAATAATTATAAAAAGTACATTATTTTAATAGTTTAATCATCACGCCTTTCAGCAAATTTGGTTATAATTGTAAAAAGCTGGTATGGAGAATAATGAATCTTTCTCATTGTAACCGCCCTGCACGATCGTAAGAACAACTTTCGACGAAATGTGGATTTTCGGCCGCTGGCTGGTTAAACGCTCTTAAAACCACTTTATTTTAATTTATATTCGTCAACCGGTTTCGACCTTCTTAAGGACAACAAACGAACTTAGATCAAAATTCACCATTTTATCATTTTTAAAATTGGTTGTGTTTTTTGCGATACTAAATATTTGTATTTTTTGATGTCCACAGGTTCCCAAATGTTTATAAGTGGATGGAGACCTGTAAAACCCTGCCTTACTACGAAGAAGCTAACGGGATTGGAGTAAAAAAGTTTGGGCAACTTGTCAGAGCATCTATCGTCGACGAAAATTAATAACACCTTTCAGTTTTTGTTGCCTTTTCATTTTCACAAATCATGAATTTCTGAAAAGTTTGTCTTATTTCGCAGCAATATAAATAAATATTATATTCACAATTATTTATTAATTTTCTTTGTGCATCAACACTATTATTGGGCTCGTCAACATTCAACAACTCATCAACTTCTGGTATGAAGCGTCCAAAAAGAAGCAGAAGATGGTTTGAAACGGAGATACGTAAGTACGAATTTTAGAGGGAGCGCGCTAATGTCAAAAAACGATTATAACTAGCCGAAAATAATAAAACACGGCTCATTTGCTGCTTTAAAAAGTATTTTATAGTACATTTAAAAATGAAAATATGTAATTTTCTTGTCATGTTTTTTTCTGTTTTGTTTCATTTTTCTCTCCTTTTCCTTTCCATTTATTTGCAATCGACGGCCGCGTAGTCCAGCGGTATGGCTCTTGACTCGCACTCCGAAGGTCGCGGGATCGAATCCCGGCGTGGCAAATAAATTTTATTTGATTTATTTATGTTATTTTACAATTTATTCATTTAAAATAATATATAGTATATTTGCGGCACGTTTCAGAGTGGAAGATACTCTCAGTATAGCCCTGGTGTAAGACCACCATTCAGAATTGAAACGTTGCCTGCAATGGCTTTAGCCGTGTTTGACCAGATCTGAATAGCCAGGTATGTACTTCCCCGCCTTCCTATTCCCTATATTCTTCTCCTCCCCACTACCTTCAGCCTCACAACATAACCCAATTGGAGATGCCATAGTCCCACTGACTCCAGACGGGAGCAGTTGGCACTCTTGTGCGGTATTCATGTAAAAAAAAATCATCCATATTATTTGTATATCCTCATGTGTTTCTTTTGTTTATTTTTTCTTGTTATTTGTTCCACTTAAACATTTTTATTTTTAAGCTCTACTGTTTTTGAAACTTATATTTTTAATTTTAAAATAACAACGTAAAATTGTACTAATTACTTCCCACTTACGATTTCTCTGTTCCTTCCGTCCTAAAATGAGAATTGTAATAACAAGAAATAATAAAACATTTAAAAATTTTAAAAATGTGGTTCGATACCGTTTGAACTTGCAGCGTAGTTGTAGACGAATGGCATGGCTTGCACGAACCTCATCTCGACTAGTTTTCAAAAATAACCTCACATCGCGAGATTGGTCTTGAGTCGTCTGGACAACAATGGCTCCAAAACAAAAGGCTAGTGCGCATTAAGGTCGGTCAAAATGTGATTTTTAAATTCAAAGAGCAATAAAAGGGTGCCAAATAGGTTCCAAACGACATTTAAAATTTTTCAAATTTCACTTAGCTCACTTAGGGGGTTTTTCACCATCCTCCCAATAGCTTATCCATACACATAATGAATATTTTGGATTAATTCTACAGGATTTATTTATTTAAAAAGTCTGAGTTTACTATTCGGTACTTGAACCTATGAACAATGGCTACATATAGGCTAAATTAGCCGAAGTTTTTACCTGTTGCTAGTATTTATTTGTTTTTTATTAATATTCGTTATGTGTATGGATAAACTATTGGGAGGATGGTGAGAAACCCCCAATATTTCATTTTAAAATCTGACATCCCAAAATTGTGACAATAACATATCATAATACCCACGCACGGGATTTTCCTCGTTGGATTTTTTTGTTCAGACGTTACCACGTATATTTGTTTTTTTTTTATTTATTTTATGTTTCCATGTATTTTATAGCTTTTCCAATGCATCAAAAACCAAATAAAAAAGTGCTTTGGTGTTGTGGTATCAAATCAGAAATTAAAATAGGGAAAACTATTGCCAGTCTTGCCATTCTAAATTCCTCTATGCAATTTCATCAACAACTACGTACATCCTTTTGCCAATTTTCAGGCGCCGTGGTATGAAATCTCTATCTCAAAGCTACAATTTGGAAAGTGATATGTGATATGGATATATTACGGTATTAATTAATTCACATAATTCTAAGTCTCTCTTTAAATCCCGTATCAATCATTGGATATTTGAAAAGGGAAGAGATTTCTTCAAACAACACATGAGAGCTTAATATTACAATAAAAAACAAATAATATTAATATTAATTAAAAAAATATTAAGTACAAATTTAATTAATCAATTACTTTAACTTAATATTGCATTTTAAAAAAATCAAACAAAAAATTACTTTCTCTAACACTCTTTCCAATTTCTTTCATAGAACGAATATCAAAAATGACTACAAACATGTACTCTCGTGCAGAAGATTACTTACCAAATTTTATTTCTATTTTTATTTCAAGAAGAATAATGCTCACCAATGTTAATTTCATTTTCTTTAAATTTTCTTTATTTCTTATATAACTTGCAATTCTTATATTTTTATCTGTTTTTAGTTTTATTTATCCCTAAATATGTTATTTTTTTCTTTTCTCTTCTTATATTTTATTATCTGTATATATAAAATTATATTACATGTATGACTACCACAACACGGGCAATAGCCTAGTATGGTAGTCAAAAATGTCATAAAATGTAACATTTAATCATTTATGAAATAATAAAAAAAAATAAAAAAAAAATAAAATTAAGGGTCGACCGAGACAGGTTTTTCGTTCTCGGCCGAGACCGAGACCGAGAATAAATTAAAATCTCGGCCGAGACCGAGAATAGATAAATTGAAAAAAAAAAGAAAATGCGCTATTTTTGCATAATATAGTATATTTGAGAATGTAATAATAATTTGTTTTAAATAGTTTAAATAATGTTTAAATAATTTTAATAATTTAAATAATTTAAATATGCGCGATTTTTGGACAAATATTTGGAGTAAAAATATAAAACATAATGAGGCAGGTAACTGGATAGAAAATGAAGAACTCAATTGTTCAGACATTGAACAAATGAGTTTTTCTGATATATCGGTTGAATTGTTAGCCAAAATTATAAAAAATACTCATAATTGGAAAGCCACGGGTTGCGATTGGATACATAATTTTTGGTACAAACGTCTAACTACTTTACATCCTCTTTTTGCAAAAAATCTTTCAAAACTTGTCAGAGAACCTCAAAATTTTCCTAATTTTCTAACTAAGGGCATTACTTATATGTTGCCTAAAAGCGAACATATTAATAATCCCTCTCAATATAGACCCATTACATGTCTACCGACAATATACAAAATTTTAACCTCTTGCTTGACAGATTTAATATATACTCATTTGGATGAAAAAAATATTTTATCTGAACAACAAAAAGGTTGTCGCAGAAAACATATGGGATGTAAAGAACAGTTAGTTATTGATTCTGTAATTTTAAAACAAATTCAAAATCAAAAGCGTAATTTACATACTTGTTATATAGATTATCAAAAAGCTTTTGATAGTGTCCCGCACTCGTGGCTAATCAAAATATTAAAAATATATAAAGTTAACCCAATTATAATTAGTTTTTTGAAAAATATTATGTCCTTTTGGAATACAGATTTGCTAGTTAATTTAAAAGGTAAGAAAATAGTAGTACCGGGCATTTCAATAAAAAGAGGGATTTTTCAAGGAGACTCATTGAGCCCTCTTTGGTTTTGCTTAGCATTGAATCCCCTTTCTAAAATGTTAATTAAAAGCAAGTTTGGAATAAAAATTAAGGGTAATACAAGAGAGAGTAGTATAGTTTCACATCTATTATATATGGATGATATAAAATTATTTTCAAATTCTGAATCAAATTTAGAGAAAATGATTATGGTAGTTAAAATTTTTTCAGATGATATTAAAATGACTTTTGGTTTAGATAAATGTAAAACTATCCATATAGAGAAAGGCAAAATTGTAGATGGAGACGAGGGTATATTTAGAAATTTCAAAATTCAAAGTATGAAAGGGGATGAGGTTTATAAATATTTAGGATACCCGCAATCGAATAGATTAGATCACACTAGTATTAAAAATGATATTAGGATTAAATTTCAAACTAGGATCAGAAAAATTTTAAAATGCAATCTATCTGCTAAAAATTTAGTAAAAGCAATAAATACTTGGGCAATACCTCTACTAACGTACTCATTTGGCATAATTAAATGGTCCAATACAGATTTAGATAGTTTAGAACGATTAATTAGAACTACGTTAACAAAATTTAATTGCCATCATCCAAATTCAGCTATAGAACGAATTAATTTACCTAGAAATTTAGGAGGTAGAGGTGTAGTCAAAATAACATCTTTGAAACACAATCAGGTAGAAATGCTTAGAAATTTTTTCCATAGGAAAGCTAATAGCTCAGAAATGCACAAAATAATTTGCAAGGCAGATAGAAATATTACACCTTTAAATTTATATGACGAGAATGCCAACATTCTTATAAATACTAACCAGGAATTATTAGATTCATGGTCAAATAAAATTATTCACGCAAAACACTTCAATTATCTCAACCAAACGTATGTTGACAAACTTTCGTCAAACAAATGGTTGAGTATTGGAGAGTTGAGCGCAGAAATAGAAGGATTTATGCTTGCAATTCAAGATAGAGTCATTAATACTAAAAATTATAGAAAGCATATAATCAAAGATATAAATCAAATTGATGATTTATGTAGAAAATGTTTGGCTTTTCCCGAAACTATAGAACACATTATATCGGGATGTTCTATATTAGCGCCTTCCGAGTATACATTTAGGCACAATCAGGTTTTAAAAATAATTCACCAAAGTTTCGTAATTAAACATAACTTGATTGATTGCCGTAATTTAGTACCTTATTATGAATATGAACCAAATTCATTTATAGAAAATGAATTTTATAAAATATATTATGATAAAACTATACTAACAGACAGAACAATTAGTCATAATAGACCTGATATAGTTTTACATGACAAAATTAAAAAAATAACTTATACCATTGATGTAGCTATTCCAAATTCCTGTAATATTCAAAAAACTGTTTCTGAAAAAATTAGAAAATACACAGATTTAGGAAATGAGATTAAAAGAATTTGGCATTCTCGGACTATAAAAATATTACCATTTGTTATTTCGGCCACTGGCATAATACCTAGGAATCTGATTCAAAATTTAAGCATATTAGATTTGTCAAAGAATTTGTATATAAAAATGCAAAAAGCAGTAATTTTAAATACATGTAGGATTACAAAAGATTTTTTAAATATTTATATTGAGGGATCAGTAGGATTTATAGGTTCAATTAGAAATGCCACAGAGCCGAACCCTCTGATATGAAAATATCTGGAGTCGGTGAATTATATTCCCATTTGGTCTCTAGTAGGTTGACATGTTGTTCTTGTATTGTTTTGTATTTATAATACTTATATAGTGCAATTGCATAACGTGGATTCACTAGATGATCATTTGGGGAAGTGTATGAAAGGGTTTGGTTTTTCCTTCTTTTTTTTTTTTTTTTTTTTTTTTTTTTTTTTTTTTTTTTTTTTTTTTTTTTTTTTTTTTTTTTTTTTTTTTTTTTTTTTTTTTTTTTTGGGGGGAAAATTTAACCCGGACATTTAAATCTGGTATATTGTACAACATGATGTTGCAGCACACAAAAAGCAATTTTTTCTGCGCTTTCACCCTTCAAAGAGTGTCGCCTCATGTCGTATAATTGACCAGCTCTGCTAAAGAGCTGTTCACTTGCTACTCGTACACCATTAGGCGGTGCTGTTAGAATCTTTTTTTGCTGCAGGCCTAAAGTGAATCAGTAAATCAGCGAATCGATGTTCTGATGAATGTGGCCACTGAATCTAAAAAAAATCTTCGTACACTTACCAGCTTTCCAACATATGTACAAAATAATACGTAATGATCTTGATATTCACTTAACTAGTTTATGTAGTTATTCTGGCCAGTAATTATAATTAATCACAACAACACATAAAAGAACTTATTTTTTTAACTACGAACAAAATTCAAACCAACTTCCTTTAACTACAATTGTTTGTTTACAAAAGTTATGAAATGAACGAACGGCGTGGCGCGGCGGCAGCAGCAGCGGTAAGCAGAACCCGCCTCGCTGCCAGCCGACCAATCACAATCGACAGCTCTCTCACGCACTGACACCAAATGACGAATGTGGACTCGCGCGGTAGATTTGAATCCCAGTAATGCCATTATCCTATACCGTACCTACTTACAACGGTCTCGGTTATGGCCCAGACAGAGTTCTCGGTAGAATTTGTAGCCGAGAATGCTGAGACCGAGACCGAGACCGAGATCTCGGTCGAATCTTGGTATTAATATACTAAAATATTTCCATTGCCAATCTATCTCCCTCTATAACATTTTGTAGTTTAATTTTCAACTACGTGCACTCTTTGTCAATTTTCAGGCACTCCGATAATAGGAAACATCAAAAATAGGAACATACAAGCAGGAATGTGATATTGCAAATGAGGGAGTGGTTGGGTGAGAGGGTAAGGGAAAGAGGTGAGGGGGAAGGGTGGACGGAGGAGGGTGGGACGCGGAAGGGTAACTCGGTTAGGGGGATTGCGGGAGGGGGGAGGGGAACCCGGGAGGGGAGAGGGGAACCTGGGAGGGGACCTCGGGAGGGGGTTCGCGGATTACTCCCCCAAAGCTGAACCGATTTAAAAAAATAATTATCTGAAGTCAAATCCTATTAACCAAACAAAACCTACCGGTGATTGGAAAGAAATTACATATAAAAAAAGAAAAAACTCTCGTATTTTAATAAAAGGTAAAACAAGACATCTGGTTTAAAAGTTCTTCCAAAACAGAGGTACAAAATTGCCTCACGATTCGATCCAGAAACAACTCCTGATGAGATAAATGGGTTATTAATCTCCCACAATTTATACCGCAAAATAGATAAATTTATGGCAAAATCTGGTGAGTTTGCCACTTTTAAAATCGGAATAAATAGTGAAAAATTTTCAGAAATAATTAAAGAGGAAATATGGCCTCCGGGCATCATCGTCAGAAATTTCATTTTCAAAAAACCTTTCTCCACGCTAAATAGAGAAGATAAGACCTCTAACAATGGATCCTCATAAAAATAAAAATAAAAATCATCTACGGATTTTATCCCAGAACTGTAGATCGATTCGACGAACCAAGCATTTCATAAAAGATTTATGTGAAACTAATGACATTATCCTACTCCAGGAAACATGGGTTCTACCAACTGAAACAAATATATTTTCAAAAATTCACCCCCAATTTTCAGGATATGGAACTTCAGCGGTCAATCTAAATGATGGCCCTCTAATTGGACGACCTTATGGTGGAGTTGCTATCCTATGGCGGGATTCACTTTCTGTCGACATAGTGGAATGCTCTGAACCAAGACTTGCGGCAATACAATTGACTGTCAACAGTGGCAAAATATTAATTTTCACACTTTATATGCCGACAAATAAACCGGAGAATCTTGAGGAGTTCACGAACTGCATGAGTAAGATAAACGCAATAATCAATGAAAGGAACTTGTCGAGTGCGATTATTCTAGGTGATTTCAATGCAGATCCTAAAAGCCTTTTTGGCCGAGAACTAGAAAAATTTCGCAGTGAGTTTAGCTATGTTTGCGCAGATACTAAGTTCATGAATTGCGATACATTTACATACGTAAGTGATGCCCATAGTACCATAAGTTGGTTAGATCATTGTGTCGTCACAAAAGCATTGGAAAATGCTATTACCAGCGTAGATATTCAATATGATGCAGTATGGTCTGATCACTTGCCAATGACTGTAAATCTCAACTTTAAATTTTTGCCAGCCTTTGTGGAATCGTGTAATGACAACATATTTGATTCTTCTAGATGGAATCCGAAATCTAATATTGAAATAATGAAATACGCTGAAACTATCAACAACAAACTTCTAAAGATAATTCAAGATTTCTCCCAATTAGAACCTGACAAAAAATCTGCAAATTCAAACGAAAGCCAAATAAATTCCCTGTACAAAAATGTTGTGGAAGCTCTGCGAAGTGCTGCCTCCACCACATTTAATAACAAGAATCGAAAAAATAGAAACATTCCGGGATGGAATCACATGGTTGCAGCCAAATACGCAGAATCAAGAAGCGCCTTTCTCTCATGGCTTCAAGCCGGAAAACCACTCTCAGGGCCGGTTGCCGAAGACAGGAAGAAATACCGAACGATTTTCAAAGTAGCTCTGAAAAAATGTCAACAGTCAGAAATTCAGCAACGAATGGATAGTATCGCCGCATCACTGATAAATAAAGATTTCCATAAATTCTGGCAAAAAACCTCCTCAGAATTGAAAACTAATATGAAAACTCCTCTCTGTGTCAATGGAGTAAGAGGCAAGGAAAATATCGCCAATGAGTTTCGTAACTTCCTCTCTATGGCGGGTGAAGAAGCAGCAGCAGAAAAATCTCAGAATATTATAAATTTTAGTTTAAAAACCGTAGGTAATACTAACGCTCTCAGCATTACTTCGCATATGGTAGATAGAGCTGTCAGAGAAATGGCAACAGGAAAAGCCACAGGACATTACTCAATAGCTCTCGAGCACATTAAGTATGCTGGACTAGCGATTTATATTATCCTAGCAAAACTATTTTCAAATACTGTACGTTACAGGCACATCCCGAATGAAATGACGAAAACGGTAATTATTCC
Organism: Limnephilus marmoratus; assembly: GCA_917880885.1. NCBI lineage: Eukaryota > Metazoa > Arthropoda > Insecta > Trichoptera > Limnephilidae > Limnephilus > Limnephilus marmoratus. The sequence goes on along the minus strand of OU862924.1, from coordinate 25,525,982 downwards.
CATAATTAAATCAACAAATCTTGATCCGTCCGTGATCAATAACTACCGACCAATTTCACTCTCAACCACAGTGGCAAGATTATTTGAAAAAAAATTATCTGCTGTCGTAATATATCAGCTAAAAACAGAGGATAACCAGTTCGGATTCAAACCTGCACTGTCAACATCTATGGCAATATATTCCCTAAAAGAAACCATCAGTTATTATAAACTAAGAAAAACGCCAATCTATACCTGCTTTCTAGATTTAAGCAAAGCATTTGACCGTGTATGTCATAATAAACTGTGGGAAAAACTAAGGAAAAGAGCAGTTTCAGAAGATGTAATAGCTATTCTTTCAATTTGGCACACACAACAAGAAAATATTGTGAAATGGTCTGGGGAATTTTCCAATCCATTCTTTTTGAAAAGTGTTCAATCTATACACCGATGAGCTTATTCAAAGACTTAATGCCACGAAAATAGGCTGCCATTTAAATGGAGTGTGTGTAAATAACATTAATTACGCAGATGACATGGTTCTTCTTGCACCGTCACTAAGCGCATTAGAGAAACTACTAAAAATTTTTGAAGACTTTGCAAAAAACCATAACCTTTTGTATAATACCACTAAGTCAATAGTTATGGTTTTTAAACCGAAAAACGAAATCGTCCAAACACCCTCAGTATGGCTAGATCTAGATGAAAGGAAAATGAATGTTAATCACAGCGTTAAATACCTGGGACATGTCATCACAGACGACCTTAAGGATATCGAGGACATGGAAAGGCAGAGAAGAGCAATATCAGTTAGAGCGGGATGCTGTCAAGACGTTTTTACTCCTGCAGCCCCAAAGTAAAAAGAATACTGTTCAACGCTTTCTGTACCTCGTTGTACACATCAGAACTGTGGGTTGACTACACTGCAACCCAATGGCATAACTTAAAGGTTGCTTACAATTACGCTTATCGCCAACTTTTCCGCCTACCGAGATACTGCAGTGCTACGGAAATGTTCCTGGAGAGACGAGTTCATACTTTCCGTGCACTTCTCCGCCACCGCATGGGAAGTTTCTATTCGAAGAATGCGATCATCACCGCCATGACTGCCTGGATGGAATCTCCCCTGATGACCCTCTGGAGACGGGAGACGATGAAATGCCCTCCGTAAACGGCTATTTACATTCATTTTAGTGTTTACATACATAATTTTTTTCTTTCTCAGTTTCATTTTTCATGCTTATTCGTTTATTTATTATATTTAATTTATGTGTTGTTATTTACTTTTTACCTTAACTTATTATTTATCTTTTTTTGTTATTTTACATTATGGAATGTATTGCATTGCACTTCCCCTGCATACATTCTGGAATAAACTTATATTATTATTATTAAAGATTTTTTTACACTAAGGGGGTTTTTTTATCATTTTTTTTTTGAAGAAGAAAGAAAAACATTTCCGGGTTGGCATTGAAGTACCCACCACTGTCCCACCCCGGTATAGGCAACTTATGGTCGCCCCTTCGGGGTTCTCACAAGAATCTAATTTTTTTGAATAAACGGCTCTACATTTAATGTAACGAATCTAGACCTTCAATGTCCCCTCATACTGTGTTAGGTGGCGGTATGCGGTCGCGCCTACAGGACTGTACTGTAATGGTCAAAAACTAATACTACTGGTGTTAGTAGACATAAATGTATAAAAAGAGAAAACAAAATATTTAATACATTATAAACAGAGGGAGACCACACACTCCGTGACTGCAGGCATCTGCGTGTAAAGACAAAAAAAAGAAAAAGAATCATAAGTTGAAAACAAAACATAAAACGGAAAAAGACAACCGTCATGACCATCGTGAGCCCGGCGGTCCCCCAGAGAATGTATGAGGTTTTTAGTCCAACATCACGGCATCCAGTGGAGTCGTCCTTTAGCCAGCCAGCCGGTGGTGCCTAGAAGAAGTAAATGGACTGCAAAATGAAGACCCTAGGGAGAAAAGCGTCGGGTGGCCGGAGAGGGGACGGACAGACCTCCGGATGCCGCTCAATCTTTCCTCCAACCTTATCATGACCGGGGGGGTGGCACGGGCACAGAAGGAGATAACAATGATTGAATCGAAAAGGTAAACCAAAGGTAAGTTAACAGGGACAAGGCCCAAAGTCCAACCCCTTCGATGGGGAAGAGGACATTACAGAACAAACAAAGGAGTTCTGTCTAACCTCCAGATAAACAATATAACATTTATAACATTAGAACAATATAACATCTTTAAAAAAAAAAGAAATTAATAATAGTCACGAAAATAATAATGGAATTATCCATCCCAAGCTGTAAATTCGACTGCTGCTGTGTACTAAAAAATAAAATAAACAAACAGAATTTGCACATACATGATGCCATGAAAGGAAAGAAAAACAATAGAACACAAAGGAAAGTGTATATAAAATAAACGTATAGAAATCAATAGAAGCAAATTTATAGTTGGCTAATTTGCAATGCTGCGCGGTGAACTTCCAGACTGCAACTGTATGTTTCAAACAAAATTGCACGTTCATATAGCCTAACAGAGAAAAGAAAAAAAAACAAAAGAACACATAAAAAAAAGAGTATTAAAAGAATATGTACATCCAGGCGAAAGTATAAAAGAGAGATCAAATCGTTGTCCGTGGTATTACAGGAACATGTACACCTGATAACCTATATTCTGCTAATCATCGACTCTAAGAGCAGGCCATCTTTCAACCCAGATCCTTGCAAACTTACGTAAGCACTCGAAATTCACCTTATTCGATACTAGATCAGTATTCCAAACTGGTCTAATAGGGACGTCCAGACCATTAAGCATTTCCTCTCTAGCATCCATCATAATCTCGCAATGCCACAGAATGTGCTCGGCCGACTGGTTTGTGCTACCGCACGCACAGTTGGGATGAGGGGATAGGGAGAGAGTATGAAGTCTCCCCCTAAATTCCCCATGACCAGACAAAAGTTGGGTCACGTGATGGTCCAGTTGTAAAAAGGCCCCTTCCATCCTGATTTTAACTGATGGGAAGAAGGAGAAAGTCCATCTCCCCAAATTCGACCTATCCCAACGAAGCTGCCACTCATGAAGCGACAGTTCACGCATTTCACGAAGCAGACCAGGGAGAGTCCCCGGACCACCAGGAGTCAGGACAACACCATGATGAGTTGCCGAGGTTCCTCTAGTAAGCTTGTCTTTAGTGATCACCTCCCTGATTTCGAGATCGATTGGTAATATACCAGCCAAAACAGGCAAAGCGTCCGAAGCAACGGTTCTATACGCCCCGGATAGTGCCAGGAGAGGAGTTCGTTGACCTCGCTTCAAAGCCAGGAGTATAAGCGAATTATCCAAGCGATGCTCCCACACAGATGCAGCGTATGAAACTTGCGCAACATAAACGCACCTATATAGCATACGCAAAGCCGGATTACGCAGTCCCCACTCAGCTGTGGAGAGTCTCCTTAGCTTCAAAAAGAGAGCCTGAGCCTTGCTGGATACATCCTTGACGTGAGCCAGAAAAGAGGACGATCGATCAAGCGTAACACCTAAATATTTTACATTATCAAAGAAGCGGATATTGGATTCTCCCATTTTGATGGTCGGATTTCTGTTTCTGCTGAGATAACCCTTCATCAGGAGGCCCTTAGTCTTCTGGGGAGCGAAGGTCATCTTGTTTCTTGTTCCCCAATCCAGGAACATCTGCAAACCATCACTACCTTTCTTTTCTACTTCCTTTCTGCTGTCCCCAGAGACCAAATACATTTTGTCATCAGCGTAACATTTCCGGGTTACGAATAACCCAAAAATGTTTGAAAATTTCCTACTACCACCACAGAAAGCCGAAAATGTTGCTTGTGTTGTGATGGAGGATTTAGCCAGCCGAGGAATCGAACACGCGACGCTCGGGTGGGACCCAAGCGCTATGCCCACTCAACCACTGACACTGACCGGTCAAAAATCGGTTAAAGACCGGTATCATCGTGATAGATTTTCCATACGAAAACGAATATTAATAAATAAACAAATAAATACTCACAACAGGTAAAGAAATTCGACTAACTTATCCTACATATTATAGCCAATATTCATAGGTTCAAGTACCGAATAGTAAAATCAGACTTTTTAAATAAATAAATCGTATATAGTTAATCGAAAATGTACGTTATCGTATGGATAATCTATTAGAAGGATGGTGAAATACCCCCTAAGTGTGTTAGAAGAAAATTCTCTTGGTACTCGTCGTTTTGCTTTAAAAAAATACATTGTCTAGTTTGTACACTGAACATTTGTTGATGGCGTTCTAACCAGGCAATTTTTACGATTTTTGAAGGTTCTTACTCCTTTGAAGTAAGTCATCAAAAAAATAAAACGTACCTACCACCGACACGCTGGTGGTCGGTATCTATATCATATTTAAAAAAAAAACAGGGTGCAATTCACACGCGGTAGAAGTAGACAAAAGCGGGGAGGCTACGAAACACCGCACAAGGAGGAGACCGATTATACTGTCTCATTCTCTTGCAGGTTAAATCCTATAGATACTATAGATGAATGCGTGTGTTTCTTTTTAGGGTCACTCGTTTCCGTTTCAAATCACAACCGTGCTGAAGAAGTTTCACTTCAAAAATTAAATCAACAGGAAGTGAATAAAAATATTATGATCCAGTAGCTGTGACGTTGCGATTCTTATTTAGGTACTCAAAATAACAAAATTCTCCAAAATATTTACAATTCTTGTTTTTTTTTTTTTTAATTATTATTCATATATATATTTTACATTAGCTCCACACAGGAGGCACCGAGGAAAATAAATGCCCTTCAGGGTCTGTGTCAATTTGATGATGCTGTGTGGAGGGCCTTTTTAGGAAAGGAAGTTTTGGGAAGAAAAAAAGTATAAGGCATGGATAGGAATCAGGAATCAATAGGACAGTGTATCCAGGAGTAACGAACGAATCCATACCTCCCAAGGTGCAAGGCGGTGTTCTAAGGAGAAGTCTGGAAAAGATCTCAAAAGATCTCCCTCAAACAGGTTCTTCCGATTCGACCAGCCACGCAGTGGGATGACATTTAAGTATCTATTTATGTTGTTTATATTTATTTATTATTTAGGATTGACATTTTTCACACTTACAAAGTACCTAAATAAATTAAGTTTATGAATATAATGAGGTAATATTACTTTTTAACATTTTTTCTCTTTATTCTGAAAGACTGGCGTTTTCATGAAGTACACCTATGTATTAAATCGGTAACGCGTATCTTATAGCCCTATTGTTAAAAAAATGATATAGTGTATTAAAATAACGAATGTTACATTGCTTTTAATGCGATAAATGATAACCACAGTTTTATTATCCGTAATTCATATCAGAAACAAATAACAAAATAATCTCTGTTACTGCCAGGTTCAGTTGATAGTAGGTAATCTAGACGATCATTGTTGAGTGTCACACCGTCAGCTCTGTAACCGGGCCCGAAAAGAAGAAGATGGAGATATACCGATATACAGAGCGTTAACATTTACAGCGACAAAATCGATGCGAAAATTGCGAAAATGTTTAATAAAACACGACTCGTTAAAAATAGAGCAAAAATCTCGCGGGCATTATCTTAAACAGCATTTAAAGAAACACCGTGAATTTTTTCATACATATATAACGTAAAACTCATACGTAAACTAACTGAAACCAACCTGTTAATGATAATTTTTGGAGCATACTTTGCGATTTTTTTCTATCGAGGGAATTTTATATAATTTGCGTTTCGGCGCCGGCAAAGTCGAGATATTATCTTCAAGAATATCATATATTTTTTAAGAGCTTTTAAACTTAGGGAAATATGTAATAAATCTGTACAAATCCTGGTTGCGGGCCATTAAGATATTTTAAACATTTTACGTAGTTATATTGCAGTCATTACAGTTGACACGAATGCAGTACAGATGCGTTGCTTGCATAGAAAAAGTTTAAAACTTGTTATATTCTATATCAGAAAAGAAAAATCCTCGAGAAAATCTAATATAATATCTCTACATATTATAAATTAAAGTCCTCCGCCGAGTCTGTATGTCCGTCTGTTCACGATAAGGGGGCATCCATAAATTACGTCACACCTTAGGGGGGGGGGGGTAGAGAAGTGTGACATTGTGTGACAAGGGGTATGGAGGGGGGGTCATCAGCTTTGTGACGTTATATGTAAAAATTTTGAAAAAAAAATTGAACTACTTTTTGGTTATTTTTAGATGTATAATTGCAAGATATGTGACGTCACACTAGGGGGGAGAGGGTCTCACAAATGTGACGACGTGTGACAGGACGGGGGAGGGAGTCAAAAAATCATGAAATTCGTGTGACGTTATTTATGGATGGCCCCTAAACTCAAAAACTACTGAACGGATTTTCGTGCGGTTTTCACCAATAGTTTAGTTTAGGTAAGTGTATATAATTTGTCAAGATTTGGTATAAATTGTTGAAATATAAAGGAAAATGTCTGTGGACGAGCGGGCTGGCAAACGGGCGGTGTGGATTTGATTTGTGTGCTAAAGTTTTCTGCCGAGGTTGATGAAATTTTGCACATGTGACCTTCAAAACAAGAGGAAGGTCACTGTCTATATTTGATTTCGAAAACTCTGTGTAAAGCCCGGGCATCGCAGGAGAATTTAGCTAGGATATATGGAGAACACATAGTGAAACTTTTTGAGTAACGAGTTCGAATTCCGTTTCTCAGTGACGTTTCGCAAGGACATCACTATCGAAAGCGTATACAGGGTAGGTACTTGACTTACTTTATTTAACCAGTGATTCCTGACACCATTTGGAGTAAAAAATAACAAATACCTAGCGCAGACTCGTGAAAAATCACGGGATATCATTATTCCGACGGCCTCCGTGATCGAGGTGTGAGGCTCTCGACTTGCAATCCAAAGGCCGCTGGTTCAAATCCCGGCGTGCACAAATCAATTTAATTTTATCAATTTGTATTATTTCACATTTAATTAATTAAAAATATCGCCCTTATGTAAGATCATTCAGAATTGAAAGGATGCTTTAAATGGCTTTAGACGATGACCAGGTCCGAAAAGCCAGGAACATCCCCCCCCTTCCTCTGCCCCATCTCCTTCCCCATCATCTTCGGTTTCACAACATACCCCGATTGGGGATGCCCTGGGGTGATCGGACAACTCAGAACATCATTTGAAAAGTCATGAAAAAAATGGTTAAATAGGTTACGTTAGGTTAGGGTTATGAGCTATATAATTATTTGTTTTCACAGCTTTTAATAAACTTTTAAAGAGGTGTTGAGTTGACTTGTTTCTGATTTGGCATTGGGAGCAGTTGGGACTGAGCAGTATTCACATAAAAAAATACAATTTAAAAAAAACCGTTAAAATTTCCGGTTAAAATATTGTATGGCGATAAAGTAGGTAGGCACCAAAGATATTGGAATATAAGTAGATGTGCTATCTGCTGTTTTTACTATGTGGGTCTGCGCTTCCGGGTGTCGCCGATATTGTTTACCAATTAACAAATAAACTAAAAGGACAAATAATTAACGAATAAACCAAACGAACGTTAAACTAAATGAACGAATTCTTTCCTCATTCAAAATATATTGTTAACCAATATTAATGCACATTTTCAAAAAATCAACGAAATGAACAAATTCTTTTTGTATGAAAACTACGCTAATTAGCGCGTAGTCCGGCGACAGTTGCGCGGACACCATAGCATATCTCTTCTGTATTTGAATATCTTTGGTAGGCACCTACTTTGTCGCTTGCCTGAATTTTTCAAGCAAATAGCTATATATTATAATAAAACGAATTTAAAACTTTATTCCACTTAATTTTATTCGACCGTAACCGGTTTCAGCTCGTTAAAGCCGTCTTCAGACTGGTACAAATATTTCTTAGTCTACGGTTTATATACACAACCCCCCTCCCCAATATGTTGTGTATATAAACCGGTTTCAGCTCGTTAAAGCCATCTTCAGACTGGTACAAATATTTCTTAGTATATAAACCGTAGACTATATATATATAATGGAATTCCACCATGAAATATCACTCTCAAAAATACAAATATCAAAAAGCTATAATTTAACTTAGATTTAAAGCAAATCCTAGTTCTAGAGTTCATTGAACTGGAGTTACAGTCACGACCAAAATGAGTATTTTTGATGTTTTGTTTGTTAGAAAATGGGAGAGGTTAAATAGCTTTATCAAAGGTAAATCAGATATATCATTAAAATAAATCCACATCCATCAAGTTTGTTTTGATTTCTCATTATCTGATTGAAAAAATGTGTTATCTATCATATCTCATAATAATTATTGAGTATCGTTTTAAAATGAGCTTCTTGCATAGAATATTAATTGGATTAGAAAAAATGCTGTTAAAAGATTTATTTACTGGAAATATTACAAATTTAAATAGTTACTTTGGCTGTTTAAAAAAATAAACAAACAAATAAACTGCAAATGTGACTTCACATGTATGCTAATTTAAAAAAAACGAAGTTTTTTACTACAATATATCTATATTTAAATGTCTTTTAAAACTTTTTTTTGTTTGACTGAGGATTGAACCTTCCTACCCAGTGATCGGAATCAACCAACCTATCAATCGGGCCAAATCCCGAGTTGATAAGGCCGACATTTATTTCATGTAATAACCGCTGTAATTTTATAGAATTTCCGAGAAAGGCATGTAACGTGCTTGTGCGTGGTTGCCACCAAAAGTATATATAATGCATTGTCATCGACGACGAGTCTGCCTACCGAGTTTCAGCTAGATCGCAAGTCAGCAAGTGGTTTAATTTCCATTTCCAAGATTCAACTTGTTTCATACATTCATTCAATTAAGAAAACAAAAGTGAAATTCAAATGTATGTAAGTATTTAAAAAGAGAGTTAAAAAAATTCGAGTTCAGTTTACACGCAGTAGAAGCGAAACTTTACCAAAACAATCTCAACCAATACTTGAAAAGTGAGGTAATAATCAAAGCGACCAATGAGCGCCTACCTAGCTTTATTTCTGTTTCATATCTCAACCAATAGGAGCTTTTAAAAATGATATCATAATAAAAGCGGCCAATGTTGATGCGTCGCAGGTGCAGTAATCGTTATTTCCGTTTCATCCGAAATCCAAATCACAGCTGGGCTATAGAAGTTTCACTTAAAAAATGCGATTGATTTTTTGTCGATGAAAATGAAGTAGAAGAATTAGCTTTGCGAACGTTGTTTTAACGAAACTGTAAACAAAGGCCAGCTGTGGTAAAGCCCATTCCAGTTTTTAAACAAATTGCGATCAGCAGAGGGGGAAAACTTGTCAGCTTATTACAATTTGTTAAAAAACTGAAACGGAGGGACCTTTCAAATGTCGAAAAAACAATATGACACTGAACGGCCATTTGACCGCAGCGTTACATTTGAATTTCTGCGAAACGAATGGCCGTTCACAACGGTGATGCGCGTTTTCATCCCGCATCAAAATATCATACGGACAAAACAACCCCTAAACAAAATATCTGCTAAAACTTAAGGGCCCGCAACCCGAATTTATACCGATTTCTTACATATCTCCCTTAAACACGGTATGTTAAATAGCTCTTAAAAAATATATGTTATTCTTGAAGATAATATCTAGACATTGCTCGCTCCGAAACGCAATTTATATAAAATTCCCTCGATAGAAAATAACCGCAAAGTATGCTCCAAAAATTATTATAAACACGTTTGTATCAGTTATTTAACAAGTTATATGTTTTAAAATTCACAGTATTTCTTTAAATGCTGTTTAAGACAATGCCCGCGAGATTTTTGCTCTATTTTAAACGAGTCGTGTTTTATTAAACATTTTCGCAATTTTCGCATCGATTTTGTCGCTGAAAATGTTAGCGCTCTCCTCTAACATTCGTAATTTCGTATCTCTCCATCTTCTTCTTTTAGTGCCCGGTTGCAGAGCCTTAACCTAACCTAACCCTACCCAACAAAAAAATAATACAGATATCCTGTAAAAACAATAAATTATTGTTCAAAAATAGACAAAAATACGACAGATAACACTAATTTGTTGTTTTTAATTTTATTTTAAACTTTATGAGTAAAACCTCAAGTTTTAAAATTTAATTAAATGAAGACAATTCACCTTGGCTCAGTTGGTAGAGTTGTTGCCATGAAAGCAGAAGGTCCTGGGTTCGAGTCCCAGAGGTGCCAATATCTTTATCTGATTTTTCTGTCTCCAGATTTTCGATTGAGTTTTCCCTAATATTGTCTTCAATTAATTAAATAATTTATTGTTTTTACAGGATGTCTGCAATATTTTTGTCCCATTTTTTTGGTAGGTTAGGTTTGGGTAAGTTAGGTTAATAATTGGGAGATGTTTTGTCCGTAGTCGGGGATATTAACAACAGCTCTCACGGTTCAAAAATTCTTCATTTAATGTAACATTTTAATAAACTTGCTGCGATTTTGAAAATACGATTAAAAAATACTGGGTGCCTTGGGAATCCCCAATGATACGAAAAAATAAAAATTCTTCATACAAGAGGCTCATTGCACCACACCGACGCAATAATTGTAGCCCAATATGGTTGACCTTGTCAAGGGACGGAGTTAATACCCGAGGGGTGGCCAACCAGGTAAAAAAACAAATCACAAATTAAAAATACCGTCTCTAAATTAAGTCTTACGTACATATTTTACAGACTTAAAGAAGTCTTTGGTGTAATAAAAAAAAAATTGTCTATGGTTAAATTTGACAAGTTGCTAAGTAATTGCTCCAGTTAAGAAAGTCATTATAAAAACGATTAACTAATCCATTTTTTGCTCAATTGCATCAGTGAAAATAGTGCTTTAAAAGCTGTATTGAGTGTTGTGGATTTTCACATTTGCATGACAGTGGACTGCAAAAGTGGCAAAAAACAGTTGCAGACTGACAGCTACAAATAACCATCACAACAATAATATTTCCATATTGTGAAATTACTTTAATAAACATTTAATATGCCTCTTTTCGACAAAACTCACTGTTCACAGTGTAAAAAGGCAACAAATAGTGAAAAAGATATACGTTGTGCAAAATGTAATATGTACTTCCACACTACATGCAGTGGGCTAACTCGCGCCGAATTACAGTCGATCACGGCGAAGTCGGCACATACTTTATCGTTTATATGCGACCTCTGCTTCACACCAAAAACGGCTACAAATCATGATGAAAAACTAATAGAGAAGCTGAGCGCCGAAATGAAAAAATTACTGAAGTGTGAATTAACTGAAGTCAGCAAAGCAATTGATTTCTTCTCAAAAAAAATTGATGACTACGAGGAAGAAAAGAAAAAAATGTACCAAAAAATAAAAGATGTTCAAACTGAAAATAAAAATCTTAAAATAATGATGAATAAAATACAACAAAATGCTCTAGAGACTTCTCTAGAGATACATGGGCTTGAAATAAAAGAAAACGAAAACCCAAACATACCGGTGGAACTCATTCTTAAAAAATTAGAGTGCGAAGAACTACTATTAGACAAGAATATTGTAAGTTGCTACTCGACAAAAAAATCTATCACTTTAAAAATGAACACCAAAGAAGCTAAAGACAAAATTCTTTCCCAAAAAAAGAAAGTGGGTTTATTTTCCGAAAGAGATTTGAAATACTCCTCTTCGGAAAAGAAGATTTACATTAATGAAAAGCTTACGCCCGCCAACAACCAACTTCTCTGGCTAGCTCGATCAACCAAATCATTGGGCTACAAATTTGCGTGGACGAAAAATGGAAATGTAATGCTTAGAAAAAATCAAGACTCCCCTATAATATACGTGAAGGACGCAATTGATATTCCGCTACAATAATTCGGGTACCATACAGGAAAAATCACTCTGGCATTGACACTAAAATGGCTGACGAAAACAATAACATTGTTCCTGAAACTCGTGAATGCGATAATTGTAATGAAATAAATACAATTTTCGACAATACTAACTTCACCATGATGAACATGAACATAAGAAGTATCCGAAAACATTTTGATGAATTATGTATCCTTCTCAATTCTCTATCTTTCCAGCTAGATATAATAATACTCACTGAAACTCAAATGCGAGAATGTGTTCCTTTCAGCTTACCTAATTTTAATACCTTATCGATACCTTCTAGACATACCTCACATGATAGCCTCACCTTATTTTATAATATCCAATCTGTATCCAACATTAACGTAAATACACTAAAATTCAATTATTCAAATGCTGTCCATGTAACTTTTACCCTAAAGGGAAAAAAATATTCAATTTTGGCCATATATCGATCTCCCTCTTTATCCACTAGTCAATTCATTCTCGAAATGGAATCTTTTATAACTAAAATTAATATGAACCAATTCGATTTTTCCTTCATTGTTGGGGATATCAATATAAACATTCAAAACGCATTATTAAATCAAACTGCCAATGAATACTTAAACCTACTGTACAGTAAAGGTTACCTGTCTTACGTGAACAGTACTACTAGGCCCAATTACCCTAATGATTCATGTCTGGATCACATTTTTCTGAAATCCAACAAAATTTACCCTCATATATCTGCCACCTTAAAAGTTGACATTACAGACCACTACCCCACTTTCTACGGCCATTGTATTGTAAAATCACCAAGCTACACAGATCCCAATAATCATCAGCAAATCACAAAAAAAATTAATTACCTATCTCTAGACATCTCTCTGACAACCGAAACATGGGACTCAGTGCTTTCTGTTAATGATCCAAATATATCTTTAAACAATTTTTATGAGATCATTCAAAATCATATTGAAAAATGCTATGAACCAAGAACAGCACCAAAAAGTAAACACAGACGCATAAAACCATGGATTACACGTGGTCTAATAATTTCAATTCAACACAAAAATAAACTGTTTAAAGCTTACAAAACTCACGAAAACCATTGCATATCCAACAATGAAACACAAAATTATAACAAACGGAACGATTATATTATATACAGAAATTACCTAAACACTCTCATAAAAAAATGCAAACACCAGTACTATTCTGAGCAACTCCAAAAAGCACATAATGACTCACGAAAAACATGGAACATCATAAATGAGATTTCAAACAGGAATCAAAAGGAACACAAAATTCCTCAAAAAATTGTAACCGAGAACAATATAATCTTAGAGAATGTTGAAGACATTGCAAACAATTTCAATCACTTTTTCACTAACATAGCCTCTACCCTAATAGACAATAACCCGTCTCTTAGCTTACACTCTCAGCATGTACCCTCAGACTTTTTAGAAACTAAAAATTATACCTCTGAATTATCTGAATTTATTGAAATAACAGAAGTCGAAATATCAAACCATATTGATAACATAAACGTTAGGTCTGCAGATGGTCCTGACAACTTAAGTAATGCTACAATTAAATCTATGAAAAAACATATAGTCAGACCACTACACCATATATTTAACACATGCATCAGTAATTGTATTTTTCCGAATAAATTTAAATTTGCTAACATCATTCCCATACACAAATCAGGACCTCGATGTAAAACAGACAACTACAGACCAATCACATTAACTTCTCAATTGTCTAAGATATTAGAAAAATGTCTAAAAAAACGAATCATCGATTTTCTAGAATCTCATTCACTCCTATCAGCTAACCAATATGGCTTCAGGACTAAACTCAGTACTGATGATGCTATATTTAATTTAACCAAAAATATTTATTCTAACCTAGACTCAAACATTAAAACTCTAACCATTTTTCTAGATTTAAAGAAAGCCTTTGACACAGTCAACCATAAAACTCTTTTAAAGAAAATGACCAACATTGGAATTAAAAATAAATGCCTCATGCTGTTACAAAATTACATATTAAATCGGCAACAATGTACAAAAATTGGAACATGTTTGAGTAATTTTGACACAGTAAAACATGGAGTTCCACAAGGGACTGTATTAGGGCCGCTGCTCTTTTTAATCTATATAAATGACTTGTGTAATATTGTTATACCTGGTAAAATATTCTCATTTGCTGATGATACTGCAATAACAGTCCAAGGAAAGACATGGGAAGATACAACTAATAAAGCTAACAAATGTATTTCTATTGTCAAAGAATGGCTAGATAGAAACCTTCTTACTTTAAATTACGAAAAAACTCTATGTATTCCTTTTTATATTACACAGAAGTCAGCTCCCAAAACTAATCTCAATTTAAAGTTTCATAATATTAATTGTAACCCAACCACATGCTCTAACTGTGAAGAGATGAAATCAGGAAAAATGATTAAGTACTTAGGTGTAACCATAGATTGTCAACTTAAATGGACCAACCATATAGAAAATACTGTTAACAAACTCAGATACTTAAATTATATTTTTAAAAGAATGTGTAACATAGTAAATATAAAAACCATAAAACTAGTTTATGATGCACTAGTCCATTCATCTCTTTCCTACGGAATAATTGGCTGGGGTGGAGCTTACAATAATCATGTAAAACCTTTAGAAATTGCCCAAAAATCAATTATTAAGATTATGTACAAAAAAAATAAATCGTATCCCTCCAAACAATTGTTTAAGGAAACTGATATTTTGGACCTTAGACAGACCTATGGACTTCAATGTCTTAAATTTATTTACATGCGTCCAAATAACTTTCTAAAAAATTCAAATCGTACCAGCCAAAGACGTGGCACATGTGAGTATGCAGTACCCCACTGCAAAACTAGGTTGTCCCAAAGGCATATTAGTTTTATAGCTCCAAAAATGTATAATTTACTATGTACAACCTTTAAAGAGAACATATGTCAAAATCTTCAATCTTATAAAAAATATACCAAAATGTGGCTAAAAAACACTGAAACAGATATTTTTTTCTTATAAGTTTAAATAAAGCCATTAAATATATCTATCATTGGACAGCTTTTAGAGAAGATTTATAATATTGTTTGCTAGTTTATTTTGTTTGTTTTTTTTTTTTATGTTTTTAAATTGCACTTGTAACATCTATTCTTACAAAACTTACAAATACAATAATAACAGTGCAGGCTGTTATTATGCTGTAGTTTTTAAATGCATTTATTCAGTTACTTTTTTTTTTTAAATCCCTTATTTATGTATACTTAAAATATTCACTATAACCATAGAAATAAAAGTAAAAAATCAATATTATACCCACGCACAGGCATTGCCTTTGTGGGATTTTTTTGTTCATACATTAATTATATTAAGTTTTTTATATACTTTTCATTATTTCATGTATGTATTATATGTATTGTATCAAAAAATTTCAATAAAAACAAAAAAAAAAAAAAAAAAAAAATCTTCACTCATCTACGGAATAATAGGATGGGGTGGTGCACTTTTTTTTTTTACATGAGCTCCACACAGGAGGCCCTGAGGAACATAATTTCCCTCAGGGCTTATGTCATCTTTATGCTCACCTATGATGCTGTGTGCTTTTTTAAGGAAAGGAAGTAGAGGAGAGTTCTGGGAAGGAAAAGGGTTTAAGGGGTGGGTAGAAATCTTGGGTTCAGTATGTCCTGGTCATCCGCCTCCAAGACCTAGACAATCCTCACCCCATGAACCCGGGCATCCCTGCTAAATCACCAAACGTAGCGAACCACTTGGGGTGACCTATGGCAGAGGTGTTGGTTATCCAATAAAGGTTCCCGGGGCGGCGGTACCCATTCCCGCCTCCCAAATTAAATTAATGCTTAATGCATTTATAAAACCTTTGCAAATAAGTCTAAATTATATTATCAAAGTTATGCAAAATAGAAGTATCGACAAATGCTTTATACACAGAATCTAAACTGTTCTGTATCCGTAAACTATTTATATTGCAAACAATGAAATATATCTTTAAAAATAAAAAAAATAAATTGAGAACAGAATCAACATTAGAAATAATAATGTATTTTATAACCCCCAAACAAATTCCAAACAAATGCAAACACACGGTAGTTTCATTGAACCTAGTATTTTCAATCTTTTACCAAAAATATTAAAATACCTATTCAACTAAACTTCCTAAATACCTGTTACATTTTGCATAACTATTTATTGGATAACCAACACCTCTGCCATTGGTCACCCCAAGTAGTTCGCTACGTTTGGTGACTTAGTAGCGGTGCCCGGGTTCATCGGGTGAGGTATGTTCATGTCTTAGCGGCGGATGTGTTTGCCCACCAGCTGCGTGGTGGGTTGAAACGGAAGAGACCGGTTTGCGGAAATCTTATGATCTCTGTAGGTGGTCTTCTACCACAGCAGGAGGAATGGATTCTCACATCCGTCACTCCTGAACACACTGATAACTAGATTCCTACCCACCCCTCATACCCTTTTCCTTCCCAGCATTTCCTCTCCTTCCTTTCTTTATAAAGACCCTCCACACAGCATCCCCAAAGATGACAGAGGGAACTGAGACCTGAGGGAAATTATTTTTCTCAAGGACTCCTGGACTCTTGTGTGGGGTTAATGAAAAAAAATTGTTTTGCAAAATATCATTCTGAAATTTTTGACATATTGCAAGAATTTTTGTGATGATTAAAGAACTTTTCAGATGTATTGTTGGTTGTAATAATCCAGAAACCTTTAGGTATTTTGAAAGTTTCAAACATTCACATTTCAAACTTCACGGTTCACATTCAACAAACGGCAAATATGGGTATGAAAACATTAGGATTTGTATTAAGAACAATTTAAAACTTTGAATCGTTACAAATCATTAAACTACTGTACACATCCCTTGTTAGAAGCCTAATAGAATATAACTCCATAGTCTGGTCGCCCTTCTACAAAATTCATATTCATACTATTGAAAGGATTTTAAAGAAAATTTCTACGTTTTGTAAATTTTAAACTTAACATCCCTTTAGAGCACATAAATTACCAGTCGTTAATGAATACTTTAAATATTCCAACATTAGAAAACAGACGAAAAATAAACGACCTAACCTTTTTATTAAAATTATTAAACTCTAAATTCGACAGTTGTGAACTCCTGCAATTAATAAATCTACATGTACCTACACGAACAACTAGACAAACATTGACATTTTATATACGTACATCTCATTTCGAACTATGATTTACATTCTCTAATACAACGTTTGCATAGTCTTGGTAACAAATACTTAAACAATATGGATGTATTTGACAATAATTTGAACTTAGCAAACTTCAAACGCCATATGTGCCAACTATTTATTTCTACCTATACCGTAAACTAATGTGAACAACAATTTTAAACATTACTTACTTTGTGTCAACTCCTATATTTTATGGACTATATTTTGTTTCGTATATTTTATGTTAAGTAGGTACCTGTATTGTGTTAACGCTTGTATTTTATGTAACCTAAATTGTTTTTTTTTTTTTTTTAACGCTTATATTTTATGTAACCTATATTTTGTTTTTAACATATATTATGTTACTTGTATTTTGTAAACCCATTCTTTTCACTCTAAAAAAAAAGTACTGCATTCTATGTAAAAGCTCTATGGGCGTTTAAATATATAAATAAATTTCCTAGGCTTGATGTAGCAATACACAATACACTAAACCCCAAACGCATTTTGATTTTTATATATGTATAGATTTCAGGCAGCTTTAGTGATAAATAATTATTATCTCCGGTAGACCAACGGTTATCCTTGACTGAACACGTAGCCACGTTGTATAGCGTTATATCACTACGCGCGATCCTCTCTACTGATCGTGTCACAACGTCATAACTCATCGACAGTGCTCGTAGTTCCCGCATTCCGTAGTACCCTGCACTCTGCACCCCGCACAACAACACTAAACAAAGGTAGGCTGACACATTACTATTAACCCCTCCGGCCTATTTTATCGGAAGGTCAAAATACTTCCGCTTTGCAATAAAATTCAAATAAACTTAATATTTCTGAAAGCACCTGAAAACTAAAAACGGTTTTTGAAAGGTGGCTATATGGCTATATAGGTGGATACGCTTTCAAATTTTATGATTAGAAATAAACATGTAATTTTTTTTTAATGCAAACATAAAAAAGTTTTAAAAATGCCTCACCATACTTGTTTTTAAATAAAATTACTGATAAAGAAAAAAAATTAAAACGCACACACATATTTTACTAAGCAAATGTATTATAAACGTCGCCAACTCACTTTTTCATCGTTTTGTGTAAAAATAATTCATGAAAAATTCCCAAAGTTTCATGTATATATTTTTTTTAATTCGCTGAAGAAACTTTGGTTTCATGGTGTACATTGTAATTATTGTGTGTGGAATTTTTAGACTTGAATATAAATAGTGGTAATCTCTCTTTCGAATACCGTTAAGATCATGTTTTTCACCATGATAATAAGAGAGATACAACTATTTCTATGAGACTAATATGAGTTGTTCCGAAGAGTGTACAAATTAGCGTGAGGGCAAGGGCGGATCCAGCTTTGGCGCCAGGGGGGAGGGGGTCACATAGCGCCAGGGGGGGGGGGGTCATATAGTCGTAGTCAAGTCACAAGAAGTTATAGTTTAATTTTGATAATAATAGATACAAAAAATGTTATTGAATGAATTAAAAATGTTATGTTTAACAATTTTAATTAGTGGTCCACCTAGGTCCTGGACCCAGCCCAGTCATGACCCCCATGACCCCCCCCCCCCCCCCCCCCCTGGATCCGCCCTTGCGTGAGGGATTAAACATTAGCTCGAAATAAGTAAAAATATATAATTATATACTGAATGTGAACCAGATGAATGTTTACTCCACGAGAATCGCTACTTATTTGCAAAACGTTATGAAAAATCTTTCAAAATTCGTCCTTAGCCTTAATTTATTTATTTATTAACGACCTTGCAACTTTTACTTTAAAAAAAAGACTTAATTACATTAGATCATTTCCACCTTGGGCATTTTTTGGAGATACTTTTCAGACAACAGACAACCGGAGGTCTTTTTGGGAGATATATCTCCCAGCCTATATGTATGACACGGTCTTATAAAAGTTACTATCTCATTTTGTGTTATGGTGAGAAATGCGATTTAAACAAGAAAGAATTACACGCTTTCAGTTAGCATTGAAAATTTTACCATAAACCGCAAATTTTTAAATAATTCTATGAAACAACATTTAACATTTGAAAAATTTTTGTCAAGGTTTGCAAATTTTTAAATAATTATTTTTACATTAAACGAAAAAAGTGAAGTCACAATTCATAATACCTTTTTTCTAATTAAATATGCTTTTTAGTTTTCGGTAGTTGTTACAGCTTACACGATTAAAACCATCAGTGAGCGACTATAGCCGTTTGCGTTCAAAATTTTAATACTTTTGATTGCATACGTTGATTTTATTAAATCTGAAAGAGTCTTTAAACCGCTTTTAAGATAAGTATTTAATTTCAAAATAAATTTTAAAACACCGAATTTATCAGGAACTAGCGAATTTCCGGCATACGTTGCAATTCCATTCGTTGTGTTTAAATTATGTGTATTGAAGTGCTCTTACGGTCCCGTTCCACCTTTCCCACCTTTCCCATCTTCCCCCCTCTCTCCAGCGAACCACCTCTCCTCCCCCCTCCTGGATTCCCCTCCCCCTCCCTGCCGCTAAATTACATGATATACCTTCATTTTTTAAACAACTCGCGCGCCACCTAATGCTCATTTTTTTACAAATTTCATAACGATTGAGCTCACCAGTGTGTATAGAAACTTCGAGGACGTGCACACAACAACTCGTCAAAGTATCATCTCAATCGGATGAGCAGTATCTCTATATATTATAAATTAAAGTCCTCCGCCGCGTTCGTCTGTCTGTTCGCGATAAACTCAAAAACGACTAAACGGATTTTCAAGCGGTTTTCACTAATACATAGAGTAATTCAGCAGGAAGGTTTAACTATATTATTTGTCAAGGTTTAGTGTAAATTGTTTGAAATTTATTTATTTATTTATTTACGCCCTTTTTTGGGATTTTTACACCAGTATGAAATTTACAAATTACACTATGAATAAATAATATATAAATACTATGTATCTCTTTTACAAATAAATATATAATTAAAGGATAATGTCTGTATGTGGTAGATGAGTAGGCTGGCAAGCGGGCGGTGTGGATTTGATTTGTATGCAAATTAACGGTGTGTGTTAATAACGTCAAGTACCTAACTACAATATACAGGTTGGGTAACCATCCATGTTTCATTAGCCACAGCAGCGCGTGTCCGGGTGAGCTAGTAGGATATAATTTCATAACGCCAGAGCTCACTATTGTATATAGAAACCATCGAGAGCATGCGCTCATCAAATCACCAAAGTCTCATCGCAATCGGATGAATGGTTTAGAAACGCATAAGGCACAAACAAACAAACATACAAACAAGCAGGCAAGCGAGCAAACACACATTCAAAACAAATACAAAAAAAGCAGAGAACAATAAATTCTTTTTTAAAATTATTTTACACCCAAAATAGGCTAAAAGCCATTTGACATGCTTTCGGATAAGGACTATCATATTAATTTACTATATTTATACATAAGTATAAATCCTTCTATAGTCTGTCAAATAAGAGTAGAAAATATAAAAACTTGAACTACTAAATTTGTAGACTGGCAACACCAATTTAACTGTCAAATATTTTTTTGAAGTGCAATGACACTGAACGTATAGAACACAGTAAACCACATTTTAAAAAACATTTTTTCTTCATGACATAAGTTTGATTAAAAGGTAATTTATAAAGCGATTTGCTTTAACATAAATTTGAATTTAACAATAGATAGAAAGGAAGAATCACTAATGGTGAGTTTAGTTACACTACTTTTAGATCTGAATGAGTTAAATATATTCAGATCTAAAATTAGAGACATGATCTAAAGCCCGGGTAACGCTAGGTACTTTATCTAGTATTAAATAAATGTGAGCAATTTCTAAACTGTGCTTTGTATTTTATTACATTATAGTTATTCTTCATTATGTTAACACAAAATTGCAAAGGTATAATAATAATATACCTATATGCAATTCTAATTTTGAGATCGGCGGGTATCTATACTGCAATGAAAAAATATTTTTTCCACTATTATGCCTTTTTAATTTTTTATAAAAATGTAGGTTACACAGCTTTACTTTAACACCATGAGTTATGTGTTTAGTATTGCCATTTGATCAACAGTGGCGCCCTCATATATTTTCTACTCTTATTTGACAAACTGTAACTTCAATAACATCAAAGTACAATTTGTAGCTTGGCAACTAACGCTAATCATTTGTAAGTACACATTTGTTTTTTGGTAAAGATCTTTGATAATGTTACAGATAACTGGTAATCTAGGTTTGCGTTAACATCAATGTATTATCACTTAAATAACTGAATAGATAATACCCGATAAAATTTGACGATTTAGACTTTTTTATTACTAGCCATGTGGTAATTTTATTAGCCATTAGCTGATATGACTTTATGGCAAATATAAGAATTTGAACCAAAAATGATGTAATTGCTTTGTTATTATTTATTTTTATTTTTAACTTAAGGCGATCCTCTAGTTCACTACTGTGCCGTGGACAGTAGTTCTTCGGTGGACGCCATAGGGGTCACTTTGAATAACCGAATTCGTCGACTAGCGGCCGTATTGTAAAATATCAACGCGAAAATGCATATTTTATTTTATTTTGGGAAGATTCGGTGTAAATATCAACTTTTTTTGCGATTATTATAAAATAAACTGAATTTGCCACATTACACAATAAAACCATATCCGAAAAGGGGTTTATAAATAGGAGAGTTTGGACTTGAAAGTGTGTTTTTTAGACCTTATACTTTATTTTTTTATAGGCCTATTAAAAAACTTATAAAAAAAATGACCGATATTTTTAAGGGCCAAGGTATGTTCTACACGCAGTATTTAATTGAAGCATCTACAATACTTCTAAGCGATCAAATTTTCAAAACAAAAACATATGATTTTGCATTATTTACTACGACTTCATCTTAATGAGTAAAACCTTAAATTTTAATATATATATATATGTTACTGTAAAAGTCCGAACTACGGTAAATCCTAAGATTTACCAACTCTTAATGGTAAAAGTCCGAACCGTTCTATAATCATCGTTCACCAACCTAACCTAACCTAACCTAACCTAACATGTACTAAATTCTAATGGTAAAAGCCCGAAACAATCGTTTATAATATTTAAATTTTTTCGGGCTTTTACCGTTAGAATTTAGTACATGTTAGGTTAGGTTAGGTTAGGTTGGTGAACGATGATTATAGAAAGGTTCGGACTTTTACCATTAAGAGTTGGTAAATCTTAGGATTTACCGGAAAATCTTAGGATTTACCAATATTCGGGCTTTTACGGTAACATATATATATTTATATATATATATATATATATATATAAGACAATATTAGCGAAACTCAATCGAAAATCTGAAACATAAAAAGATACATCAGGGAATCGAAGCCAGGACCTTCGGCTTTCCGGGTCGCAACTCTACCAACTGAGCTAATGTGTCCCTATCCGATTCGGTCTTTTTTAACTGTATCATACTTCGACTAAGAACTACAAACATTATCTTCATTTTCTTAACACATATTTTTACTGGCTGCTATCTTTATTAATGATTGCAAGATTCAACCAGAACCAATGCTACTTAGATATTTCTTTTCTTTCTTCTCTTTCTCTGTAAACAAGAGAAGAAACTGCATTTTATAATACTATTATTAGTGTCGGCAAGTTTCGGCAGAAAAATCTAGTTTCTGCATCAGTTTCAGTTTCGGCAGAAAATATGCACCGAAACTCAGCGTTCGTAGAATTATCGCGCGTCGTTCGGCTGACTTCGGGTGAGTTCGTGGCTCGTGTGTCACCCGCGATCATCAAATTAATTAGGTAATCATACATTACTAATTGCAATTAAAATATATCAAATGTTAAATTTAGTCTTAAGAATGTTGTGATTGTAAACGCAATTATGAGGTCCTTCCATTATAATGTAAGTGTTAATTATTGACAAATTTTTGTTGCAGGTAGTAGTTAACATGTTTGTTAATTTTTTTTGGTTTAAAGCAGTAATATCAAAAAATAAAGAATTATTTTTTCACATACTTCAATCATTGTGTTTTATTTAACACGTGTAGTAAGAATGTTGTGGTTGTAAACGCAATTAAAATGAATATACTCAATTAATGAGGTCCTTCGTTTATAATGTAAGTGTTGATTATTGACAAATTTGTGTTCCAAAAAGTAGTTAACATACTTTGTTATTTTTTTATAATTTTTGTTTGTTTTATTTTGACAGTCTCCACATCATTATTTATCTTATAAATAGGTATCTCGTATTCGTCTTTGTAGCGTAATTTTATATAAAAACTATATTATTATGCTTATAATTATAATAATATTGTTAATTATTAATTATTATTATAAATTATAAAGTTCATATTCAGCGAATAGAGCGGGTTCAAAAACATTTTATGTACCATCTAGCGCATTCCGATGGGCGAGCTCCATCATTTCCTCATTTTACACCGATCAACTAAATTTCTACAATGTAAGCACCCTTGAATTGAGAAGACTATAGGACTATACGACTATAGACTATAAGAGCCTTGAATAGATTTAAACCTTCTTTTCAAAATTGTCAATGGTTTAATAAATTGCCCTTTTCTATTTCATCAGATCAGGTTCAATGTTCCAGAATTGTTTTTAGAATATTACGTTAAATAGATATTAAAAAAATATCGAACTAAGCTGGGGTATGACTCAGCTTTATCGAGAATGTGCCGTAATTTTAATGAGACATACAAAACATTCGATTAATTTGACAATGTCATCATTGGTCAAATGGTCACCTTCAAATCATCTCTTAAGAGCGTTTAACCAGCCAGCGGACGAAAATCCACATTTCGTCGGTTGTTCTTACGATCGTGCCGGACGGTTACATTGAGAAAGATTAATTATTCTCCGTACCAGCTTTTTAAAATTATAACTCAATATCGATTTAATTTCATTTCAAATTTGCTTTAATTTATACCTACACCCAAAAATGTTGAAAGGCGTGATTATAAAACTATTAAAATAATGTACTTTTTGTAATAATTTTTTGATTATAATTATTTATCATTTTTCAATTATGTCTAAATTAAATAAGAATGTTAAAAAAATCTAAAATATATTAGTTTGTAAGTGCGCAAATAAATACACAAACGGACCAATTTTCGTCAAGAAATACATGTACGTATATATTTTTTAAAGATTTTATTTAAACTAAAATTAAAATTCTGAAACATGCGATATCCAGATAAAGTATTGATTTAATTTGCTGCATGATTATATGATTTGAAATGGGTGTGGTATAATACAAAATCTTTTTTGAAAATTTAACAAATCTGCCAACGACCTATGAATATAACCTTATTATACTAAAAATAAAAAAAATTTCTCAAAATTTAAAACATGCGAATACTAGATAAAAGAACAGTCTTTCGAAATGCATTTATGAAACTTTGATTTAAATGATATATTTCTGGTTTTCTCTGGTAATACCCTCTAAAACTCCTATTATGTTGTTCTATAAACCTATTATTCTAAAAACTTGTTGCAAAAACTTATTAGCGTTATGTAACGTATGGTATGTGTGTATGTATGAATGTAATGTATGCGTAATAGGCCACTTGCATGGATTTCATAACGACTTGGAAAAAATCATGTGGATAGATCTTTTTACTAAGATTATGAAAATGTTAGTAAAATTGTTTAGAAATGTACAGTTGTTTGTATTTTTAAATAAATAAATCCATTATTTGGGCTCATGACGTCACTACATGAAAATGTCCCGTCTCCGAAAATGTTCCTATTAATTTTAA
The DNA here is from genome assembly GCA_917880885.1 of Limnephilus marmoratus. Lineage (NCBI taxonomy): Eukaryota > Metazoa > Arthropoda > Insecta > Trichoptera > Limnephilidae > Limnephilus > Limnephilus marmoratus. The sequence continues at coordinate 25,501,096 of OU862924.1, read as the reverse complement.
AAAATTCCACACTGATTTATTTTTTTTATATGGCATCACTTTGATTTCAGGCGAATTTTTGAAATCGTTCACTAGATTTATTGTTTGTTCTCTGCGAACTTATCATTTGATTTCACTTTTTGACAGATGTTCTGAAGAGAACCCCGTACATTTTAGATGTACGGGGTTCTCTTCAGAACGTGAAGAAGATGTTGGTACGTGTTTTAGAGGTATAATGATTATGGTGCTTATTTTAACAAAATAAAATTTTATAATATTCTTATTATTATTATAATTTACAAGCACAAGTATATTACATTGAATTTAGTAATATATACGCTGTACAATATAATGATTTATGATCAACAAGATGGATCAAGGAAAAAAATATTTATGAGATGTAATATTTTTGGTATGCCTCGTTATTCTCCTGTGCCATTCGTGTGGAAAACGTTATTTTTTAAAATGATTTTCGGCTATGTAATTATCGTTTTTTCACACCTATAAAATTATGTCCCGTATTTCCGGTTTATAAAAAACGGTCTGATTTTTCGGATTGAAATTTTCAAAAAATCCCCAGGGTTTCAAAAATACGATTAAAAAATAAAAAAAAATACAGAATGTCTTAGAATATTTGCCTAAACCGGAAAAAAAATGAAAAAAATGTGATGCAAGTGGCCTATTATTATGTTATCAATGTTGTGTTTGTCTATAATTAGTGATAGTATCAACCATGTTCAGTGTAAATGTATTTATAAGCGCTTTGATGTGAATCACGGTTGACAAACTTAATAAAAAAAATATATTCTAGATTATTACCTAAATACTGAGTCGTACACATTATATTATATTATTTTTAATGAATTAATTGTGTAATAACAAAAATTTATTTCCGCGCGTTAATCCTATACAAAGGGACTTATACAGGGTGTAACAGGACGTACCCGAGGGATTTTAACCAGCGATTCCTGAGCATATTTGGAGTAAAAATGTAAATGAAATTTTGGTCTCCGGTGACTTTTTTTGAAAACTTTTTTTTTTTTTTTCAATTTTTTTTTCTTCAAAATCAAACAAAAAAAAAAATTCTTCCGCATGTCGTCACTGGTCACTCAGCCGGGCGTCCGATGAACCCCTTACCCCGCCTCCAACTGTTCAACAACTACCATTTTTTATGTTTTTGTAGAAAAAAAAAAAAACATTAAAAATGTCATCGGAGACCAAAATTTCATATACATCTTTTACTCCATATGATGTCAGGAATCGATGGTTAAAATCCCTCGGGTACGTTCTGTTACACCCTGTATAGAGGGGGTGTTAGGGGATATAACACCCCCCCCCCCTTTATAGGTTCCGAAATACTTTCTGATAAATTTTTAACCCCCCCCCCCTAAACGCCCCTTTTTCCTTGCCATTGTTCTGTTTTTTTTTTTTTTTTAAATAATGTAGAGGGGTCGTTAAAGAATGACATTATTGTTGCCAACGATGAGCATACTGCCCAGCTATAATTAAATTATTAATAATCCATGTCTGAATAAATGTTCTCAGAGCTTCTTTTGTAGGTTTATAATTATATTTTTATTAAGTTTATATGTATGTTTTTTTTAAAAATTAAATTGTAAAACTGCATATCTCGATATAGGAATGCCCTAGTAGGCCAGTGCAATTAGCGATTCGCGATCGGAATTATTCCGGTAGTCCCAATTTTTTTATATGTTTTAAATGTCGATCACATGGACAACCGCACTCAAGTAGATATCATATATACAGACTTTGCCAAAGCATTTGATAAAATTAATCAAAAACTATTACTCAGAAAACTTTGGTCATTAGGTATACGTGGTAATTTATTTCGTTGGGTTACATCTTATATACTTAAGAGATCACAGGCAGTAGCAATACAGGGTTTCGAATCAGATTTCAGTGAAATTTCCTCTGGGATCCAACAGGGTTCTCATCTCGGACCATTGTTTTTCATTTTATATATCAATGATATGGTCAATGTTGTTAAATACTCTGAAATAGAATTATTTGCTGATGATGCCAAGCTATACAAACCAATAAAAAGTCTAAACGATTGTGTCAATTTACAACATGATTTAAACAATATATTTACCTATTGCCAACATAATCAACTATTTCTAAATGTCTCAAAATGTCATCATATTACCTTTTCAAGAAATAAAAATAAAACATTATTTAATTATTCTATAAATAACAACAACATTGCAACAGTCTCAGATATTCGTGATCTTGGAATAACCCTTGATAGTAAACTACAATATAACCTTCATATACAACAAATCATAAATAAAGCTTCTAAAATGTTAGGTTTCATCATAAGAAACACAAAACTTTTTAATAGCATCAATATCATTAAGCAACTCTACTTTGCCTATGTACGGAGTCATTTGGAGTTTGCATCAGTTGTTTGGTCTCCATTTTACAAAATCCACATAAACAAAATCGAGGCTATTCAAAACAAATTCCTAAAATATCTTTGTTACAAGTCGTTTGTAAGATTTAATAATTATGTAGAGGCAGCTTCACACTTTAAAATTGATTCATTGAGTGTACGAAGGCATCATATGGATGCACTATTCCTGTATAAAGTAGTCAACAATAATATTCAATGCCCAGAGTTGCTAAATAAAATTCAATTCAATGTACCTGCACGTTCAACACGCTCTTCTGTCCTGTTCAGGGTGGATCAATGCAAGACAAACTGTAAGCAGAATTCTTGCCTGAACCGACTATGCAGTAGTTATAATAGCGTATTTTCCAATGTGGACATTTTCAATTGCAAACTTACTGAATATAAAAGGTCCATAAAAGAGTGTTTCTCTAATGGTTCTTGAATAATGTTATGTTTTTATTGTTTGTATTTCTGTTATGATTTGATTTATATGTACAACCTCTCTCCATGGCTACCAATGTTTTGATAGATTTTTTTGTTTTGTAATTTTTCATTTTATATTAAAAAAAAAAATGTTTTGAGTATACATATATATATTTTTTGTTTTATATAATTTTAGATTCATATTCCTTTTTATAAAACTAATTTACTTATTCTTATTATGCTGTCTCAGTAGAAGTAAAGTCACAAGGAGGAAATCCGTAATTGGTTTTATTTTGGCTATTTAATACTATGTACAAACTGAAATAAATATAAACTGTCGATTTCCCGAAAATTATTAAATAAACACTCATCTCGTGATGTAAAATCTGAGTTTTCGACCTTGGGTCACTTGAGCTTTCGCCGCCATTTTGAAAAAACCAGCCGAAATCGCGCCAAAATCTAGTTTTCCTCAAATATCTCGTTTCCAACAAAAATTTCGGCTAAAATTGCTTTACATGTATAGTAGAACATAAAGTTACCTACAGTTTTTACTTAAAGAGTTTTCTTATATCTCTAATAAATATTGAGATATGCAGTCGTAAATGTGTGTTTAATTTTATAAAAACAGCTAAATTGCTCGATTTGGTTTGGTTTTTTGTGTGTATCTCTTTTCCAGATCAATTTTGTGAAAAAATTATTGATATTAATTTTGTAGAAAATAAAATTTCATAAAAGTCGTAGGTTTAAAATTTCATAAAATACTCAATGAGTATCCAGGTTCTAACACAAAAATTGGGTCAAAAATTTAATCAGAAGAAAGGTGTTTTAATCTTGGCCTATCTTTATTATTCTTCTTTTTTTTAAACAATTATTGTTGTAATAACATGTAAAATACATAACAGCAACATTAACCAACAATGTAATCACAACATACAAATAAAAAAATATTAATTAAGTTACATAGATGCCGTAAAAAAAAGAAAAAAAAGTATTTTCTTTAAATTTATCACTTTTGACTAACGATGAAACTTACGGGCCCCGAACAACTTCAATATAGTCTTCCTATGTCTCATCAGCCGTATTTGTGGTGACTGGCTCACCAGCAACGCCTGAGGTGCAGCTTCCTTCAGCATTGGTACTGGAGTTAGTAACCCAACAGCATCTTTCTTCCATCCCCATTCAGTTGGATCTTTATGGTGACCAAGCCAAGTTTACACTTGCAAGTATGCTGGACTGCATCTTTGGTGGGTGGTAGCCTGGATAAATTGAATTTGTTCTTTTTCACCCCCTTGACAAAAAGAATGTACCTACCTTAAATTTTCCAAATTTGATTTCTCATTGCCGCCATACAAAAGTGCAAAGAATTGTTCGGCAGCGAAAGTGATTGTTTCTCGCTTTGCTTTTGGATCTTGAAATACACGAACAAGTTCATTCACTGAGTGGTTCTTGAGAAGAATATTACAAAATTTGCTTTTTGCCTTGACCGAACGGAGCACCAATTGTGTTGCAGCCACTTATGGCATGAATGAATAAAATGTTTTCTACTATTTCAATGTGTTTAAAACATTTGTTGGAGTACATTAAGTGATTTACCTTTACCGACTTTTTGATAATATACGTTTGAAGGTGAGAGAGCTGTGATGAGTACCAACAGGTCAATATCCTGACCAACGATTTTGACTGCATCATGTTGAGATGACAACGAGTTTGCTGTGGTCATTATGAGAACGTCAGCATCCTCTTCAGCTTGTACTGTCGTTATTTGCGATCGTTCAAATGAGGCTCTGAGTAGGGAAATAAAACGGGACTTGTTCTTCTCATTTCCCAGAAACTTTTCCTGGGCACTTGTGGGTGAGTGGTTTCATAAAACAAAACTTCAGCAGAAGTTGTAACTCTGGCACGCCGTGCTCTTTCCACCCCCTTAGTGCTTAGTGCTTTTCTTTTCAACCGAATCTGGGTATCCATCGAATACCACTACCGCATTGGCTCCATAATGATTTTGTACATACCTGACATATTGCTGGAAAATGATTGAAAAAGGTTGTGCACGACCCCTTACAACTTTGTGCAGTAAATATCCCCCATCAACTACGTGTATTTTACTGTCTCCCAGTTCTATGTTATTTGGTAGAGGATTGAACGATGAGTAAAATATGGATTTGGTATGCCTTCCTCTGAGAAAAGAGACAGTGGGACCGGAGATAGTTCATATTGGAAATATTCTTTAAGTTCAATTTCAGACATTTTGGCAATACACATACGATGGAATAGCATTAATGGATCTATTGTCACAGTCACACCCTGATTTTTTATGCTGCTGGTCACCGCTGCAAGAGAAACTATCGCATCCTTACGATTTAAGTGTAGGTCTCCAAAGTTCTGGTTGACGACTTTAGACATAGCAAATTTCCCCATCTTTTCAGCCATGTGACAAGTTACTTTGCTATCCCCGATAATGCCACTGCTTATAGACAATCATGTTTGTTTTAGGAAATGGTTCATGGCAAGAAAACCAATCAATGAGAGTTTGAACGTCTTTGTCATCCCTCTTAATTCGTGTAGGCCTCATCTCTACATGTTGCTCTGACGTTCCTGATTCAACTCCACAGAATGACTCAATACCCTCACAAATAGTATGCAGATAAACAAATCCAGCAGTCCAACGAAGTATAGAACTGTTTGTGATTCCTCGTCCTTGGGTCAAACCTCCAGATGTTTTCATCGATCTCATCAGAGTTTGTTCGATTGTCATGTCAGACCAAATCCCTGACCAAAATTTATGAGATCGTCGAATCGTAAAGAAACCCTCTTTGGTAAATCTTTCATATTCTATTCCATCCATCTTCTCTTTCAATGTCAACATATCTTGGAGATACAGATGTGCACTTTTGGCATAATTAAAGTGGGCGGCTGCGTGAAAAAAAGGTTTTTTTTTCAACGGTCCAAAAAAAATTTTTTGGACCGTTGAAAGATGGAGCTCCCAATTTCCAGCACGTTCCGCTTCAATATACAGCTCAATCAGTGTAGTCATCTGGAAGTACTGAACCCACAGCTGGGAAGTAGGTCCGTTTTCTTTTAAAATGCTCAGTACATCAATCAGGGACTGGCGGTTATAGAGTATTTGTGAGAAAAAAAAAAACAAATTCCATTCAAAAATAACCGATTTTCATAGAAATAACTTCTAAAATATTATTTTTGTTTATAATTTTTGTTTGTATTTAAAAAGATCTAAATTATATGAAAAAAACTATCTAAGAAGCTATACCACACTTTTGAATTTGACGACCTGAATTTAGAACTAAATGTAGCTCTAAAGGAGCAGAGTTGGCAACACTGATGGCCCGTCCTGGAGTGGCTAATTGGCGGCAACTACAGGGAACCGCGGGGGAGGGGGGACCCCCCACCCTCTTTTATTTGTTATAATATGTTAAAAATATTACAATTTATTAAAATGTAATGTAAACAAAAATCGTATAACATGGTAATAAATCGTGATAAATTTTCTGTTTTCACTCCGATATTTGTTTATACTTTATATAAGTAAAAAAAAATTACAAATAAAATAAAAATTACAGGTCTTTTTAGAAATTTTATTTTCTACAAAATTGATATCAAAAATTTTTTCACAAAATTGTACTGGAAAAAAGATACGCACAAAAAACTAAACCAAATCGAGCAATTTACCTGTTTTTATAAAATTATACACATATTTACGACTGCATATCTCAATATTTATTAGAGATAGAATAAAACTTTTTAAATAAAAATTGTAGGTTATTTTATGTTCTACTAAACTTGTAAAGCAACTTTAGCCAAAATTTTTGTTGGAAACGAGATATTTAAGGAAAACTAGATTTTGGCTCGATTTCGGCTAGTTTTTTCAAAATGGCGGCGAAAGCTCAAGTGACCCAAGGTCGAAAACTCAGATTTTACATCACGAGATGAGTGTTTAAAACATATAAAAAAATTGGGACTACCGGAATAATTCCGATCGCGACCCCCTTTTTTGCGCTAATTGCACTGGCCTATAGTGAGATATGCAGCTTTTGTTTTGTATGTTTCTTATTTTTCAATAAATAAGTAAATTAAAAAAAAAAAATAAAAAAGTAGGTGTTGGGCAAAATAAGGTTGAAAACTTCTGGTCTACGTGTTATTATAATTAAATAATTGAAGTATTATTTATTTTAGATGGCGCCCAAAGTGTATATGACGGAAGGTAGCCCCCCATCCCGGGCTGTCATGGCGGTGGCTGCAGCCCTCAAGGTGCAGGTCGTCAAAGTGGAGGTCAACGTCATGAAACAGGAGAACTTGGCCCCCGCATTTATCAAGGTATTTTATTTGCCGCCATTAAAATTGATCTGCTGATAAACTACTTTAGCAGTTTTGGCAGAATTGAAAAAAAAATAATAGCATTTGAATGATGCGCACATGGAGCACGCTGCAAAACAAAAACTGTTTATTTAGTTTTAAGCCAACTTTAGCTGTAAGATAACTTTAAATGAAAGGTTATTTTAGTTTCAAGGTAATTTTAATTGTAAGCTAATTTTAATTGTAAGCTAATTTTAATTGTAAAGCAATTTTAATTTATTTTGGTTGAATGTTGGTTTACTTATGGTTTGTTTTATGCATCATTTGTTTTACATCATATTTCATTAATGATATTTGATTTTTGAAGTGAAAACTCTTTAGCACCGTTGTGATTTGAAACTCGATGAAACGAAAAAGCGACAATAACGCCCGTTGTTCCCAACTTTTTGATCGACCAATCTGAATCTGCAATCAGCTAAGCGATTTGTAAGTATTACCAAGGTGACGCTCAATTCGCGTTGTTCCCAAATATTTTATCGTTGATTATCTTAAGTGACCCCGCCCACTTTCATATGCATCAAAGTAAAAACCTTCGATGTTAAATTAATAATAAAGCGTTACTTATTGTGTTTATTATTAACACATACAATTTCTTGTAAATACTGTTATCCATAAACTGGCATTTAATATTTTTTAAACAAAGTTATAAAATGTATTAAAATAAAGTGTCAGCTTGAACTTTGCCGCCGTCGTCTCACTCTGTTGACACTTTTTATAACTTTGCTTTGCTCAGTCGAGCTTAATCCATGTGTCCGGCTTCCTTAAGACTAAGCGATACTTAAGCAAGGTTGAACCTTAGTTTCGGCTTAGCAGTTAATTAGTAGAATTGGGAACAGCGGCCGTAAAAAGAGACAAATATATCCATCTGTAGGATTTAGCCTGCGATAGATTGAGATATAATAACTGATTTCCTCTTTATGCGGTACTTCGTAGCCTTCCCACTATTGTCTACTTAAGTTTTCTGAAGGTTTCACTTCTACCACGTGTGAACTGCACACTTGTAGTTTTTTTTATTTATTTTAAAGCGCACTAGAGAAACCATTACAGAAGTACACAATTAAGTATTAGGGAACGTACCCATACTACGTGACCAACTTTTTGCAATTTTTAACCCCCCCCCCCACGGTGACCAAAAACCTAAGCAACCCGCCGCTCATTTGTACCAAGCATGGTATTTTGAAGACCCCCCCTGAACAGTATGGGTACGTTCCCTTATCGTAATGTTATAATTCAATATACCGACCGCAGAAGGATTCTTTGGAAGCTTGAAGGAAAAGAGTCAAGACAAACAGAAGAAAATGGCTAGATTTAGTTTGAAAGGTACCTACTAAATATTAATAATCATTATAATCAATATAAATCTTTAGGTGTGATAAAAATATTAAATGATATATATTAGGAAAGTTATTGTTTCTTTTTATTTGTTTTAGAAAAATCCAGAACACACCATACCCTTGTTGGAGGATGGAGACCTTCTCCTTGGAGACAGGTATTAACTTTTTCCACTTGTTTTGCATCTGAACGAGAAATAAAATTGACGCTTTTTCAAAAAGTGCCATTAAATTTATGATAATTCTTTTCAATCAACTACTGATTTAACAACAACTAGATTTTACCTGAACTGAGGAACCCGATCGCCGATCGCCGATCGCCGATCGCCGATCACCGATCGCCGATCACCGATCGCCGATCAACGATCACCGATCACCGATCACCGATCGCCGATCACCGATCACCGATCACCGATCACCGATCACCGATCACCGATCGCCGATCACCGTTTACCGTTCACCGATCACCGATCAACGATCACCGATCACCGATCACCGATCACCGAACATCGATCACCGACCAACGGTCACCGATCACCGAACATCGAACACCGAACACTAATAATTACTGATAACCGATTTCTGTTTTTCGATTAATGATGTCCGATTTGTTTTGCAGTCACGCAATCGTAGCCTACCTAGCCAACGCCTACGCAAAGGATCACGCACTGTACCCCAAGGACGCCAAGAAGCGCGCCGTCATCGACAGCAGGCTGCACTTTGACAACGGCACCCTCTTCCCCCGCTTCAAGACCGCTGTCGTAAGTGTACCATCACAAAAAAAAAACGAAATGACGCCTCTGCTCTACAGAGTATCTCTATCTAATGTTAGGTCAATAACTAGAGGAACAACACCACTAATTAACAAGACAAATGTTTCAAATTTCATTAAGACGCCGTATATCCGCTCAAAAAGAAGAAGATGGAAAGATATGTAATTAGTAATTACGAATGTTAGAAAGAGCGCGCTAATATTTAACACGATGAAATTTATGTGAAAATTGTAAAAATGTTTAATAAAACACGACTCGTTTAAAATAGAGCAAAAATCTAGCGGGGAACATCTAAAAAGCATTTAAAGAAACACTGACTTTTTTCATACATATAACTTCTAAAATAAGAGAAACAAACGTGTTTATAATAATTTTCGGAGCATACTTTGCGATTTTTTTCTATCGAGGAAATTTCATATTATTTGTGTTTCGACATTTTTTTAATTTTTTTTTATTTTTTTTTTTTATTTCATATATTTTTTATTAGTAACAGATATTTGGGTTTTTTTGGCTACCACACTAGGCTAAGCCCGTGTTGTGGTAGTCGTACATTTAATATTTTAACATTTCAAAAAAATATTAAGAAATACTTAAAACTAAAGAGAAAAAAAAGACCATATTTTAAAGAAAAGTAAAAATGAAAATTCAAATTCAAATTTTGAAATACAAAAATTAATAATAAAAATTAAATGTTAAGAACTCAAGTGTTCTGTATAAATTAAAACATATAATTATATAAATCAAAATTAAAAACATATATAAATTTAGTGAAAAACTAAGAGAAAAAAATAACAACATTTTAAAGTAAAATAGAAATACAAATGGAAATTAAAATTTTGAAATGCCAAAATTAATAATTAAAATGTAGTGTTAAAACTCATGAATTCTTTAAAGTGCGTTCGTCCCCTTTCAAAAATCCAATGTTGTACACGTGTTATAAAAAGAGAATTAGAATTACTTGACTTTATGTCAGTACTCAGAGCATTATATATTTTAGGAGCGATGAACCAGAATTGTCGTTGAGCGAATGAGGTGTTAGTTTTTGGGACCACGCAACCCAGGTTTGATGAAAAGCGGGTGTGTGCTTGATGTTGTGGAGCAATTAGTAGATTATTTTTTCGTATATAACAAATGCTTGTTTTAGTAAATAGCTGTCGAATATCTAAGACCCTGATTTTTGCAAAGAGTTCATTTGACGGATGGGTAGGTTGACATTTAAATATAATTCTCAGAATTAGTTTTTGAACTAAAATAATTGGTCTAATAATGGATTCAGCACAACCACCCCATCCCACTATACCGTATATTGCTATGGATTGGAAAAGGGCAAAGTATACGCTTCTTAGAGTCTGTAAATCTAAGATAGACCTAAGGGAGTAGAATATATGGCAGAGTTTACGAAGTTTTTTTACTGTGTCACCGATGTGAGCTTCCCAACGTATTATTCCCAAATATTTAACTATTTTTGATGATTTGAGGGTCGAACACGTACAATTAATATTAGATGTGGTTTCCGGATTGTCTAAATTGAGTGGACACGAGTGGATGATTGGTTTAGGGCAGTTGTTGGGTATATCGTATTTGCGTATGGAAAATGTCATATATTGTGTTTTGTCGATGTTAAGTGTGAGGAGGTTTGTGTCAAGCCAATGACATGGGGAACGTCTAGATATTATCTTAGAAAACAGTTTTAAAACATCAAATGTTTAAGGAAGATATGTAGGAAATCGGTAGAAATTCGGGATGCGGCGGCTTAAGCTCGTACGGCATAATGTCAAACATGCTCAATAGAAGATTTCGGCTCTGCAGCCTACTTGTAAAAGTGATGTTAGTCCTAACGTTCTGTATATCCTTCTATAATTGCGAGCATTGGGCCAACGTTAAGAGAAGCATCATGGAAAGACTTCGTAATATAACAATGACGTGTAATATGACAACGCCTACTGCACCGCACGATGTTCGGCCTACCCAGATACTGCAGTGCTCCAACATGTTAACGGGGCGAGTTCCTGGTTTTGCAGCCCTCGAAAGAACTATGATGGCAGAATTAAGGGATAGGCAAAGCAACTCCATAAATGTCCTCATTTTACAATCCCTCCAGAGAAGAACACCGGAGAAAGTTATTGTCCCCATCAATCTCGAATTATGCTACAAACCGTTAACGTTTTTTGGTTCCATATAATATGTATATTGATGGCGGAAACTTGAAATGTTCTTAAGGCTTTGACCAAGGATATCATACGTCAATGTGTAAAGGACAATAAATTCATATGCAGCTTCTATTTGTTTTTTCTCTCTTTTAATCTGCATCGTCGAAATATTTGTAGGAAAATAAGTCCGTCGTTAATTTATGAGGATTTGTTTTTCTGAAAAATTAAACCTGTCAAAGGCCCTGCGTATTTGGAAAAAACCGCGCGGAAATTACCATCCTGACTTTTGCTCAAAAAAGTATATTCATACGAAAATGAACTGATGTTTTTATTTCTACACAAACCTCAATAGACACCAAAAAATACAATTCAAAGGTGTTTGCTAATAACGGAGGCGTCTACTAATATCTACAGGAATTCCAAAAACTGAAAAAATCGAACTAATATCTATGAGAATCAAAGTGTTGACGAATATCTACAGCTCAAACTGTTGATTAATATCTATGAGAACCAAAGTGTTGACGAATATCTACAGCACTGGCAGAGGTTGGATTTGCAATTATGTATAGCATATTGGAATAACGTAATATTGCGTATGCAGTTTAAAAAACTTAATTTATGTAAGTATGTATGTAAAAATCCCTAATATCGGACTATTGGACACATTTAGCTGATTAGTCCAACCTACGCTCTGTAGATATTAGTTCAACCTACGCTCTGTAGATATTAATCAACACTTTGAAATTCGTAGATTAATATTAATATATCATGAACTAATGTTCAACATATGAGCTGTAGATATTCGTCCGACATACACGCTGTAGATATTAGTATCTGGAGTCCTAATAACTACATACCTTTATATGCATTTGAAAACGAACACAAAAGCGAAAAATTCGACTTTTCGGTTTTGACAGTTTTTGATAAGTCACAGATATCGCATTTAAAACTATTGTAGTGTTGCTACGTGAATAAAAGCATTGGCTACAACAAGGATGATATTGGCGCAAGCGATTGTGACCTTGTCCTTCATACAGTTTCTTTATACATAAGGGTTAAAATCGGAATTAAAAAAAATATATTTTTGAAAATATTTACCGTGATTACCGGTGCGCGAACGGCCATCATAATTGAATACTATTATTAAAGAAAGTTACAAATAATGTTCTGAAACATCCATTCAATATTATTTTATTATAATAATAAATAGTAATGGGCTACGAAATAGGAGATATGTTTTTTGAAAAAGTTAAATAAAAACATCAAAACTCATCATTTCAAATTTCTGTGATCGATAGAGGTACTTACAAAAAATATATTTAGTTGTTTGTTTTTTTATTGCTCGTAATTCCCATTATCCGTAATGGAATGTGGGGGACCGCATTAACCTCCCCACATTCCGGAATAAACTAAATATTTTCGCTGTTCTGTTTTGTCTCGGAACTTAATGAGACTAATAATAATGTTTTCTGCATTTTAGCGCCCGCTCTTCTATATGGGAGAGTCAGAAATTCCCAAGGCCAAGCTGGACGAGATTGTGGAGGCCTACAGAATGATGGAATCGTTCCTGGACACCTGCAAGTGGGTGGCCGGAGATCAGCCCTCCATTGCAGACTACTGTTGTATCACCTCCGTCGGGGCCCTCGACATGATCATCCCTGTCAGCAATACAGAGTAAGAAAATAACCTAACCTACCATAACCTACAAGTATCATCGTAGGTTCTTCTTCTCATTAAAACTCTATACTCGTATCAATACACAATGACTAAAACCGTAATTTATGGTTATTAGGCGACGCGGCGGTAGACAATATGTGCAAGCATGGTTGTCAAAATTCTTAACTTTGATTATCACATTTTCTGAACACGTTTAATCACAGGAGACCATATTTGTCCCAAAGCACATAGGTCTCATATAAAACGCTGTAACTCCCTTACTATCATAGTTAGAAATATGTTCTAATCGGTGTTAGAAAGGAAAAATACCACGCTTTATATTCCAATCTAAATAATAGCCACCAAAAAAGGAAAATGTACACTTTTATGTACACAAAGTTTTGAATCGCAAATTGAAAAAAAAAATTGAAACTTCGGGAATTTTTTATAAATTATTTTTACATAGAACGACAAAAAAGTAATGTTACAATATATGTTTGTTGTACATTTGTCTAATAAAATATGTATGTGTTTTTACTATTTTTTATTATCAGTAACTTTAGTAAGAACAAACGTAAGGTGAGCCATTTTGAAAACTTTTTTATGTTCGTATGCAAAATTTTTATAATAAAAAAAATATGAATATTTGGAATTCTATAATTTGAAAGCGTATTTCATCACATTTCTAAAACACTTTTTGGTTTTTGAATGTGCTCAGAAATATTACAAATATTTGCATTTTATTGTAAAGCGAAAATATTTTGACCGTCTGAAAAAAGTGATTTTTATTTTATTTTTTAATTTTTTTATTAACCAATACATATAAACCAATATAATTAACCAATGTATATAATATATAATATTAGTGGTAACAATACCTCCCTAATTGAGAAATTCTCGTGTTTAGAGAGGGAGCACTATCAGATTGACAGTACTATACATACTTAACAGTTGTTACAATTTGGATGTTTGTAGAACTACTTTTTTTTATAACATATGAATAATAAGTTGACATTTTTTTTGTAAATAATGGAAAGTTTTTATACATAATGAAAATATAAGTAGGCAATTTTTTTTTGTACATAATAAAACATAATGTAAAATTTTCAAACATAGAGAAATATAAGTTGGCATTTTTTTGTTCATAGCGGAAATATAATTGGCACATCGTAACACATAGGTACCTAAATCTAGTTAATAGTAAAACGTTTTTTAAGTTTTTGTTTAAAAATTTCATAATTCCTTTCAGATTGAATTTCTTTAGGAAGTTCGTTAAAGCATTTTATGGCTGAGTATGTGTAATGATGTTGGGCTGTTGTTGTATTAAGTTTAGGGATTATTATTTGTCCTAAGGTTCTCGGCCTGGTGCTAAATGACTTTGTTGTTAGTTTATCTTTGTGGATTTGAAGTAATGCATTTTTTTGATAAATTTTATTTAGTGGTAATACTTTGAATTCATCGAATAATTTTTGGGTTGAATAGTCTAATTGTTTCTTTAGAATAATTTTGATGAGTCTTCTATGTACTATTTCAAGTGGGGTTAAGTTGGTTTTAAACGTCCTCCCCAGCCTATTATTCCATATTGTAGAACTGATTGTGCTAATGCATAGTAAACCTTTAGTAGCATAGATTTATGTAGAATATTTCTTAGTTTGAGAAATACGTAATAAAGTTTTCGTATTCTGTTTACAGTTTGTGCAATATGTTCTGTCCATTTAACATGTTGATCTATAATTATGCCTAAATATTTAATTTTTTTTTTTTTTAGATTTTTGAGCATTTAGGTGAATTGCAGTTGTCCGTATAATTATTACAAGAGTTATGAATAGTAATATTGGAATTTATTGTTGGATGGATTTTGTCTGATAATGTAAAAGAGATTAGTTTTCTTAATTTCGTTGGCGGCACGGGTACTGCCGCCCCGGAACATGTTAATCGATAAACATTTGAGTCACCATTGGTGGTGACGTAACAGAGGTGCCCGGGTTCATTTGGTGAGATTTGTCCAGCATGCCCGCCTGCTGCGATGCAGGCGGATCGGGAGAGACCGATTGAAGGAGACCCTTTGAGCTCTCCAGCCAGACTCTCTCGACCCATCTCCTAGCAAAACAACGGGGGGGATATATTTATACGTCACTCCTGTACACTCTGACCCCCAGATTCATACCCACTTCTCACACTTATTCCTTCCTAGAACTTACTCTCCTTCCTTTTCTTTGACCTGTTGACTGTGGGACTTCAGATCCTCAGAAAAAAATGGATGGGTCGAAAAATCGTAGATTTTTATTTCAAAGACGTCAGAGAAACTTAATCCATCCAATAAACTGTCGTCTCTAAGGTGACATTGAGTGCAGGCGATTATGAACTTATCCTTCGTACAGTTCATTTGTACGTAAGGGTTAAGGCGCCGCAACCGGGCTCAAAAAGAAGAAGATAAAGAGATATGAACTTACGAATGTTGAGCACTGCGCTAGTATTTAAAGCGACAAAATCGATGCGAAAATTGTGAAAATGTTTAATGAAACACGACTCGTTTAAAATAGAGCAAAAGTCTCGCGGGGGTTGTCTTCAACAGCATTTAAAGAAACATTGTGAATTTTTTCATACATATAACTTGTAAAATAACTGAAACAAACGTGTTTATAATAATTTTTGGAGCATACTTTGCTATGTTTTTCTATGGAATTTTTTTTATATAATTTGCGTTTCGGCGCGTGGAATGTTTAGATATTATCTTCAAGAATAACATATATTTTTAAGGGCTTTAAGGGAGATACTCGTATGTAAGAAATCGGTAGAAATTCGGGTGGCGGCGTGTTTTTTATTTTTTTTTTTTACATGAGCTCTACACAGGAGGCCCAGAGGAAAATAATTTCCCTCAGGGCCTATGTCATCTTTGGGGATGCTGTGTGGAGGTTTTTTTTTAAAGGATGGGAAGGAGATGAGAGTTCTGGGAAGGAAACGGGTTTAAGGGGTGGGTAGGAATATGGGATTCAGTGTGTCCAGGTCATCCGCCTCCAAGACCTAGACAAATCTCACCCCATGGACCCGGGCACCCCTGCTAAATCACCAAACGTAGCGAACCACTTGGGGTGACCTATGGCAGAGGTGTTGGTGATCCAATAAAGGTTCCCGGGGCGGCGGTACCCATTCCCGCCTCCCAAATTGGGTTAAAATGGCTTTTAAAATCATCGATAAATATGGAAGACACCGGTGTCCGAAACATAGTTGACAGGTAAAAAAACCCTTCACGCAACATGCCCAAGTATGACATAATTCCTTCAACATACTCCTGGCTGGAGTTAATTCACCTCACCAACCGCGTCAAAATTTTCTAGACTTTGTGATTTTGATTTTGTGACTAGAATGATCTTTTTGATTTTGTGACTAGAATGTAGGGTCGTTATACAATAGTTTATTATTGGGAAGTATGTTTACGAGAGATGGGAAGGCTGATAGAGATATCGAAAGAATGGTAAATGCAGGCAACTCTATTAATGGAGGACCGAACGCCGTTGACGCCAGCAAAAAACTGTCCAAAGAAGAGAAGTTAGCCGTCCATAATGGAGTGTTTTTTTTTTTACTTGAATACCGCACAAGAGTCCCAACTGCTCCCGTCTGGAGCCAGTGGGACTATGGCATCCCCAATTGGGGTATGTTGTGAGGCTGAAGGTAGTGGGGAGCGGAAGGAGATATGGGAGAGGAAGGTGGGGAAATACCTGGCTATTCAGATCTGGTCACCAAACACGGCTAAAGCCATTTCAAGCAACGTTTCAATTCTGAATGGTGGTCTTACACCAGGGCGATACCACAAATTAATCAAATAAAATTTATTTGCCACGCCGGGATTCGATCCCGCGACCTTCGGAGTGCTAGTCAAGGGCCTTACCGCTGGACTATGCCGGCCTACTGCTGCTGGTACCTACCCTGATGTATGGCAGTGAGGCATGGAAATGGCAGAGAAAGGATGAAAGTAGTCTGAATGCTGTAGAAATGAGATCCCTGAAGCGTATGTGTGGTAAAACCGTGTATGATCGTGTGAGAAATGTGGAGATCCGCGAAGGCTGATGTAAGCGTAATGAGTAAGATTAAGAAAGGGGCCCTCACATGGTTTGGGCATGTAGAGCGAATGAACGAGGAATGAAGTGTAAGGAGAATACATGACGCAAATGTGAATGGTAAAAGAAGTCGATAACGCCCGAGGAAGACAGAGCACGACCAAGTGAATCAGATACTTGAGTCGGGCCATGTGAAGAGTCGGAATAATAAAAGAGCATGCACAAGACGATGTATGAATGTGAACAAGGCAAGGAGTGTGTGCCAAGAAATGGCGTGATGGTTAGTTAGTTATTATTACACTATAAACCTTTTAATGACTGTTTTCAGGTTCCCCAAACTGGCAGCTTGGATCAAGAGATGTTATAGCCTTCCCTTCTACCTGGAGCTGTGCGCACCCGGAGAGAGCAAACTGAGGGATGTGGTCGAGACCAAAACTAAACGAACCTAAATACCTTATCAACATAACTCTACAGTCTCTAAACAATAAGCCAACATCTTCAACTACTTCTAAACCAGACATGATTATGAATCAGTTAATAAAACAAATTCAGTAATCATTTGTGTTGTTATTTCCTAGAACAAATTTTCACGTTTATTTTAACAACTTCTGTCACTGAGCAATTAATGTTAGGAACCAACTGTAAATACCGAATCATATTTCGGTGCTCTTGATAATTTGTTCTTGTCGTCAGGTTCACGTTACGACTTCAAAAAATTTGACGGATTCATCAAATATTTGAAGTTACACGTTCTGTCAAAGTCCAATTCAAGTTCTGTGATTATTTCAGTTTTATGAAGCAACTGGCCTATAATGATATGATAACAGAACTTGAAAATTAACTTAAAATATTTGATGAATTGTTAATTTTTACCAACCTGTCCTAAGAGTTTGTGTAAATTATTCATAATAAGGAACTCCAGTGAAAAATATTCCAGCTTTAAAAAAATCTGAATATATAAGATTTATTTAATAATATTAAACGCAAAGTTTTAAAAAAATTATTAAAAATTCCATTTTTAATCTGGTCGTAAAAACACGCCGTCAAGGTGATGTCACTGTTCGACGTGTCGTGACGTCATCGTAAAGTCATTGCATGGGAATGTATGATATGACGCAAGCCATCGTATTAATTTATTCGTTTATTTAATTACTGTTTATACAGATTTAGTTGTTGTGTTTATTGAAACGTTATTTGGGCCTAAATAATGTTTCAAAAATAATAGGATCTCTTACTAGTTTTTCCTATTATTGAAAATATTCAAAAACTACTGCACAAAAAAATAATAATACTATTTCTAGGGAGAATACTTCGGAATTCAAAATGGCGGCAGTAGATCAGCTGATTGCCTGATCCTATACTAATTTTTCAGGAGTGATGACGCCACACGATTCACCATACATACGGTGGTTTTCGGGGGTCTTGAAAAATTAAAACTTTGACAATTATTTTAACTATTAAAACTAACTCTAAAAATAAAAATGCAGTCATTTAAGTTAGAAGGTCATTATTAAATTTATTAAAAAAAAATAAAAAAAATTGGACTGGAGTTCTCTATTGTGACATTAGCGCCATTGTGGAATTTACCACAAATTAAACTATGACATTTATGTACTCCTGGGTATTTTGTTCCTATTATCATATTTTGTTATATAATATTTTGCTCCTGTCGTTGTTTGTTCTCATTTTGCCTAAGTAAAAAATAATCGAAAGGATTTTTGGTTCTCTGTGATGTAGATTCACCAGTTTTATGCTTAAACTACGAGTTTCCAGACACAGTATACTTGGGTATACAAGGTCTCTCAAAAGTCAACATTAAACCTTGGAGGGTTGATAGGCCAATAGTATGACTTTAGTAAAATGTCGTTAGTTTTCGAGATTTTGGCACTTTTAGGAATTTTGTGAAAATACTCTACCTCAGATGGTTTGGGCACGTAGAGCGAATGAGCGAAGAAAGTAGTGTTAAAAGAATATATGATGCAAATATGAATGGTAGAAGAAGTCGGGGACGCCCGAGGAAGACATGGCACGATCAAGTGAATCAGATACTTGAGACGGGCCATGTCAAAAGTCAGAATAATAGAAGAGTATGTATGAGACGATGTATGAATGTGAGTGAGGCAAAGAGTGTGTGCCAAGACCGAGTTGTTTGGCGGTCCGTCCTCTCTGCCTACCCCTGCGGGGAAACGGCGTGATGGTTAGTTAGTTACTCTAAGGACGGGTTAACTAAGGAAAGTGGCCTAAAATCTTTTACTGTTCTTAAAACAAATCCCAAATGTTTCATAGCCTTATTACTTATTAGTAACTTCATTTGTGGAATAAAGGTTAATTTTTCTCAAATACGATACCCAGATCCTTGATTTGAGACGTCTTTTTAAGAGAAATATTGTTGATACTATAATGAGACATAATAGGATTTTTGTTTCTACAAAAAGATATAAATTGACATTTATCTATATTTAAAAATAGTTCATTATAATTTTAACTCAATCTGTGGTCCATCAGCAGTTCAACGGGCACAATACATTCTAATTTCTAATGTCATTAATAATACACAGAGGCCGCCTAACAACCATTTTGATGATATATATATAAATTATATTTATTTAATTAAAAATTATTTCACATATTACGATGCTTAACCAGTTAACTTTTCAAAATTAGACTAACTCCTTACACTGTTAAAAAAAATTACGACGATTACCTGGCAAGTTATTAAATACAACGTGTGTGCGGTTCGCACGCGGTAGAAGTGAAACCTTCGCTGGCTAAATCCTATGGATGTATGTTTGTCTCTTTTCAGTGTCGCTTTTTCGTTTCATAGAATTTTTCAAGAAGAAGTTTTCACTTAAAAAAGTTTTTTATTTAGCACAGTTTTTAATTGGCTGTGACTTACAGAAAAAAAGTGTTGTATTTTACTGCAAAAAGATAAATAACACTCTTATCTGGATAAACAATGTATATATTATATATCTTAAGATGAACATTTATGTCGATGTCCATTAGTAAGGTTTTCTCTTGCACGGTTGTTTATCAATTGTATAAAATTTTCACCACGTTTGTTATTTGTTAGTAAGGCCGTTTATAATTTATCAATGTTGTGGAGTAAATAAGATAGTCCACTAAAATCTTTCACGTTAAAAAAACTTTTACTTTGTTTTTCACTTAAAAATACAATAACAATAAGCCACTTGCATGGATTTCATAATGACTTAATGAATCGTGTGGATAGATTTTTCTATCCAATCAATTTTGTAAAATTCCATATATTTTTTTTATATGGCAACACTTTGATTTCCGGCGAATTTTTGAATTTGACACTTAAAATTCACTAGCTTTATTGTTTGTTACCTGCGAACTTATGTTTGGTTTGACGTTTTGACAGATGTTATTTTATTTATTTTAATTATTTATTTCTTTTTATTGAGGAAACAAACAGTCATACATTAAAATAATTTTATGACAATAAAATTCATATGTTGTAGACCAAATAAGTTCCATTGTGTTAAATATTGGTTTAGTGTTTTTACCTACTCAACTTATTAAATGACAAAAAAATAAACATAATAAAGAAAAACATAAAAAAGAAGAACATAAAACAAAATAAAGGAAAATGTAAAATTATTAACAAACATGTTTATACTATTTACTATGGTTGATAATAATATAATTTTCACAAAAAAGAGAGAAAAAAAAGTATTTTAAGTTATTAATTTATTAAGCTGCATTTCAAGTCATAAAGTTATAAAGTGAACATCGTACAGATGCTTTCCGCAGGGTCTGTCTTAGGAGCGTAATGGTAATGGTGCTGATTTAAACAAAATCAAAATTTATAATATATTATTATTATAAATTACAAGTTTATTAAATTGTATTTAGTCGTATATATAATGAAAATTAGAATGAATTATGAACATTATGATCAATAAGATGGATCACGGAAAAAAATATTTATAAATGATTGTAATATTATTCTCCTGTGTCATTCGTGTGGAATACGTCGGTTTTTTATAAATGATTTAATTATTGTTTTAATTGTTTATTTTTTTTTCGCACCCATAAAATTATGTTCCATCTTTCCGGTTTGTAAAAAATGGTCCGATTTTTCGGATTGATCGAGTTGAAAAATCGCCAGGGTTTCAAAAATAAGATTAAAAAAAAATACGGAGTATCTTAGAATATTTGCCAAAACCGTTTTTTTTAAATGTGATGCAAGTGGCCTATTGTTAATTATTTGTATTGCGCGATTGGGCGACAAACCGTATTGTTGGGATTGACCTTGACAAGGGACGGAAATAATACTGATAGTAATTAATGCTGGGATGGCCAACCAGATAAAAAATCACCACTAATCACTATTAAATAATAACTAGAAGTTCTGGACTCCAGATACTAATATCTACACACTACGACACTACAGCTTGTATGTCGGACGAATATCTACAGCTCATATGTTGGACTAATATCTACGAACTTCAGAGAGTTGACTAATATCTACAGAGCTAAGGTCGGACGAATATCTATGACGGTCCCAGTGTTGACTAATATCTACAGAGCGTAGGTTTAACTAGGTAATATCTACAGAGCGTAGGTTGGACTAATATCTACAGAGGGCAGCTGAGCAAGAGGTTGTACGGAAAAGCATAAATTACTTCAATTACGTAATTACTTATTACATAAAGGCTTAAACGTTTACAGTACGTACTTGAAGTTTTTGCATAATATTACGTATTTTGCTGTTTACGAGAACAATAATTTATTGAACAAACATGGAGGTCATAATAAAAAGATATTTATTTATTTCGAAATACACGGCACCACAACCTAACCTAACCTGACCTAACTGACATAGAAATGGTCAGTAACAGATTAAATAATTTAGAAGCACTCGAAATAAAGAAAGCTGTTAAAACAAAAACCCAAATCCTTAATATTCAGCTAAATGTGTCCAATAGTGCGATATTAGGGATTTTTACATACATACATAAATTAAGTTTTTTAAACTGCGTACGCAATATTACGTTATTCCAATATGCTATACATAATTGCAAATCCAACCTCTGCCAGTGCTGTAGATATTCGTCAACACTTTGGTTCTCATAGATATTAGTCAGCAGTTTGAGCTGTAGATATTCTTACGCACTTTGGTTCTCATAGATACTAGTCAGCAGTTTGAGCTGTAAATATTCATCCTCACTTTGGTTCTCATAGATATTAGTCCGATTTGTTCAGTTTTTGGAATTCCTGTAGATATTAGTGGACGCCTCCGTAGTTCTGTGAACAGTAGACCACGCGTCCAAAAACGGATGTTTCTATTTTTTTCTTAATTAGTAAAATCATAACCAAAGTTTCCTCTATTAACAATAGATTTAAATTATAAACCATATATTTTATGTAACATTTTTTTTAAATTTCAAAAAATTAATTATACCATTTGTCCAAAGAACCTTCAATATCTCAACGGCAATCCTTTTTTTTCAAACTGTCTTCAGTCAGGTAGGTTCCAGCCACTCGAGCGACAGACTGATTTAAAACTTTTTCCTCGGATTGCTCATAATTTTTTGGTAATCATTTTTAATATTTTCATCTACATTAAAAAAATCATGGTTCCGAATTTTAATATGAAGACATATAAACTGATTATAGTATATTTACTTTGTTGCGTACCAGCCCGTCATCTTGCAACGGGCGGCTCACTAATTAAATGTACTCTACTTGAACGTAATGCGAACGCTTTTCGGCCAGTCAAGTAGCGAGTTACTCGCTACTCGACTAAATTACTTGCCCAGTGCGAAGCCATCAAGAGGCAACGTTAGTGATATATATAAATAATTAATTTCTCCGATAGACCAATAGAACGGTTATCCTCGACTGAACATATTATTATAGCCTCGTTATGTAACACGCAAACTCTTCACTTCATCACAATCAACATCCGTCACTACGCAGTCGCACTCTGCACTCAGCACTCCTGCCCGACGACACTAAACAAAGGTAGGCGGCTGACACATTATTATTAACCGTAAACTCGTAATAATTATCAAGAAACACACATTATTATTATTACGCATAACATGATTCACATACGAGAATTATTCATCGATAGATTTATACAATTTTATGCATTCTCACTTCTTCTAATAATGCAAAATTATTTTGTGGTAACATTTTAAATTGAAATTAATAAATACCTTTGTATTAACCACTTAATTATTTACAAAAAATCTGGAATTTATAAATTGAAATGTAATGATTGTGATTTCTTTTAAATAGGTAAAACTTCGAGAAACTTTGAAATAAGGATTAAAGAGCATATGAAAGCTTTAAATAATAATAGTTTCTCGGAGTTTGCCAACCATTTAATAGAAACTAGTCATAACTTTAATTTTAACAGTGGAATAGAATTAATACATTGTAATGTCAATGGCATTCAGTTGGATAAATTAGAAATTTTAGAGATTAGAAAGAGTGTTAATGCAAATTTAAATATTATTAATAATCAAAATTGTTTTTAAATGACCCATTATTAAATCTATTCCCTTTTTAAATTTTTAATTGTTCTATATTGCCCCTCGTCTCCTACACATTATTTTCTTTCAAATTTTGTTTATGTCATTTATTTTTCTCTATTACCTATGTATGTCTATTTTTAAAATTAGTTCTGTCAAAACCCTGAGGAAGTCAGCTTTGCTGACTAAACATGTCGGTTTTTGTAAATAATTAACCTGTCATTTGCCAGGAACGCGCCGGCGCGCGAGAATCGAATTTCAAAAATGAATATTAATTCAAATAATTTGGATGAGATTTTAAATTTTATTCCATTAATATATAACATAAAATAAAGCTTAAAATAGCTTCCTCCATTCTTGTTCTTAAGGTAATTTAAAAAAGGTAAGGTAAAAAACCCTGGCCTTTGACAGGTTAAGTGGTAAAAATAATTAAATAATTAATTAATACAAAGTTATTTATTAATTCCAATTTATACATCCTGTTTATTTATCATTGATTCTCTTGACAATAATGTCACTAAGCTATACATTCAGGATTTCGGCAGTTCCTCTTAATTAACCGTTAAATTAACAGCGGAATATCTTATTTAGGAATGTTTGCAAACAAACTACCTTTTTTTGTTTTCTGCCATAAGGCGGCTTTTTGATGAGCTTCGCCCAATTTCGTAAGGCCCCTGATTTATTAGTTTATTCCTTCTTAGTTTATTCCTAGTTTATTCCTTTTTATGTTATTTTAGAATATTTACAAAAATTAACTTTCACAATCCTACGTAATACCTACGTAATATACGTGTGTCGTATATCTTCGTGTATTTTAAATTAAAACTAATTTCTACCAAGTAACAAATTCCCATCAGAAATTTACTGCCAATCAGAAATTAAAGAACGCCGTCGAAATTGCGTATTTTGATATAAAATTCGAGTTTCTCAGTCCTAATCTCCTCTGTAGCAATTTTTAACCAAATCGGTTTAAGAGCTCTAAAATTTCAAGATCACCATTTATATAATATAAATAAATTTGTTTAATCGTTGAAGACAATATTAGCGAATTCAAACGAAAATTTAAAACAAACAGAAAAACAGTAAAAGATTTGTAGTCGCAGATAAACTGACTAATAAAAAAGTATGGTTTTTCAACGTGGCACTACTACAAAAATAAGTTGATGAAAAATTGAGGTTGGGAAGAAATCTGACTTACCTCAAATTTGCACACAGCACGTTATTGTGATATTCAATATTACTGGGTTGAGAACTACACAAGCCTACGTAAGAATCGATGTTAACGGCACTCAAGGTCCACCGATTGATCACTGCACAAGTTTTCGTAAGAATCGATATTAAAGTCACCGAGATATAAGCATAGGAGTTGATAATTGCACGGGTTCCTTTTATAGACTGATTTTTCCCTGGAGTTATTGTTCCAAAATGTCACATGTAGGTAATATTTTCACATATCGTCAGATGGGATAGGTACATGGTAAGTAGATATAAGGGAAACATGTTTAGTTGTATCAACAAGGTTAGAGAAAAAAATTCCATCAGAATTCAGATCAAATAAATCTACTGTGAAGTTTTTTTCGTCATTTGTTTTTGGGGTGTTATGCCGTGTTGCGCTACCTCCTTCTTTAGCCAACGTTTTTAGCCACATCTACCGGATCTGCCGGATCTGCCCTGATGATGGACACTGCAACGATGTCCGAAACGTTGGCTAAAGAAGGAAGTAGCGCAACACGGCATAACACCCCAAAAACAAATAACGAAAATGCTTTTGGCCGTGAAAATCTTAAAACTTATCCTACTGTGAAGTGTTAATACTAGTTACCTACGAGTATGTTTATTACCTATTTAAAATTAATCTGCTTATCGCAAGCTGAATCCACTATCTGACACGGAATTACTTCTTTGGGACACTCTTGTAAAACTAATATACCTGGTTACATCCAAACATTACAAAATTGTTTTCATAATTATAACAGGAATATTACGGTCAATATTTTAGCGCGGCCTCCATAGTTTTTTTTATTTTTTTTATTGTTAATACATTATTTTACAAAATTTCATAGTACAATCCAGTAATGTTGGCCTCACTGGGTTGGCCTCAGCACGGGTAAACACCCGTGCTGAGGCCCCCATTTTGTAATATAATAATTTATACATAATCTTCTTCTTCTTCTTCGATGGCGCTACAGCCCATATCGAGCTTTGGCCTCCTGCAACAGTCGCCTCCAACTCCCCTTGTCCTCAGCGGCTGACTTCCAATTTGGTACCTGGAGAAGCTGTGCTGCATCCCCTCTTACTTCGTCTTCCCACCTCAGTCTGGGTCTTCCCACTTTTCTCTTTCCACCTGGGTGTCCGGCATTCTCTGTACATGCCCAGCCCATCTCAGCCTGAGGAGTCTCATATGTGCTGAGATGCTAGGGGCCTTATATATAATTTATACATAATACAGTTTAAAAAAAAAGAAATATACAATGTTGGTGACGAAACAAAAAAAAACATTTAAAATAAAGATAAATTTGAAGATTAAAAATTGAACTGAAAAAATTTTTCTTTATGAAAATCGGCATATAATATTATGATTTATGTGTTTGTGAGTGTTACGTGTTTTATATTGGTTTTGTGTGTTGCATGTAGGTATATGTTTTATTACTTTATGTTGTTAAATTTTGGTAAGATTGTCTTTTTTGTTTTTTAATCCATTTTTTTTTTATTTTCTGTCTGAAATTATTCTTGTTTTCCTCAATTTTTGTTTTCCTCAATTTTTGTTTCAAGTGAAAGACTGTTGAATGCTTTTATAGCATGGTATTTATGGTGTCTTTATCCAAAGGTAGTGTCTACCGTCGGAGTTTTTATGTTTTCTTTGTAAGTTTGTCTAACAATATATTTTTGTCAACTACGCGACTGACAGCTGATTCCTGTTATGTATTTCTACAGACAACTTGATAGAGATGTACAGCTTGATCTACTATCGACCTTTTACTTTTTGATTTAGGGATGTAACTAAAACAATAACGGAATTAGAACGATTTCTATGGAAACACACGTGCTGACGTGTAAACACGCTTATTGTACTTGACTGCTGTCCTATTTCTAACGCTTATATCTGCTTACGTTGCGGAGGGGTTTTAATTAAGTTCAATATTTGAGAAATCTAAAATGTTGAAAATTTCATTAATGGGATATTTAGTATCAAAAAGTAAAAGCGGACTGCCAATGCATGTTTAGTTTGGTTTCTCAAATCAACATTGTCGATTTATTCATATTTTTACGTAACTGATTAACGTTTGATGTTTCGGGATGTGAATTCGTAGAAAGATACGCCAGTCTTACAAGCGGGTTTCGATTTCGTATTTATTCCCTGGCAATATCGGTTCGCCTGCCAACAGTGAAACCATGCTCGGCATATAGATGTGGTTCGTTTTCGATGAATTAAAATAACAATTATGGAAATCACTTTTTGGTAATCGGAACATTAATAGTTTTATTTATGTTTAATAGATGGCGCCCAAGTTGTACATGACCGAAGCTAGTCCCCCAGCCCGGGCTGTCATGATGGTGGCTGCAGCCCTCAAGGTGGAGCTGGTCAACGTGGAAGTCAGCATATTGAAGGGGGAGCACAAGAGCCCAGAATTCCTCAAGGTATTTTAATTTCCACCATTCTATTTGTTTTAATTATTTATTATTAGTTAAAAAAAATGTAAATTTTCGGGATTAGTGTCCATGGCTATTACGAATAATTTTTAGAAAAAAAAACTTTAGATTCGCCTTAATCACTATAAAAGGAAACTTTTTGCATCACGGCTGGCGGAAAATAATGCATTTTGATTTTCAATGTCGTTAATTAAATAAAATTTCACTTCGCGAACCGACACTATGACAGCCCGCCCGCCATTTTGTCGCTGTTAAAATAGTTTTTGAATGGTTTGTTTGGCTACGCAGGGTTTGTGTAGCGGGCTTGTGTATGTGACAAATGGCGGGCGGCAGCGGGCGGGCTGTCGTAGTGTCGGTTCGCGAAGTGAAATTTTATTTAACGACATTGAAAATTAAAATGCATTATTTTCCGCCAGCCGTGATGCAAAAAGTTTCCTTTTATAGTGATTAAGGCGAATCTAAAGTTTTTTTCTAAAAATTATTCGTAATAGCTATGGACACTAATCCCGAAAAATTACAAAAAAAAACATCAGAAATGTCACTACAAACCAAAATTTCATTTACGTTTTCACTTCAAATAATGTCAAGAATCACTGGTTGAAGTAAGTCAAGTACGTCTCTTTACACCCTGTATATTGATCGTCTAGTTGATTAGTCAGACTTCTCCAAATACTTAGTTTTGAGATAATGATTAAAGCTATATTTGAATTCTCACCATAAATCACACATTATTTACACGCGTATGTGTTTTACTTATTGAATTTGCTATAAAATAATATCGGGAGGCATAACTGGACGATCGATATGTAAAAGAAAAGGCTTTTTTGAGCGGCTGACACAAAACTTTGAAGAAAGACTGAATTTTTTCGCTAAATTCTTTTGTAAATTAACAAAAACCGTTGAATGTTCCTTACATATTTTAAAACATATTTTATTTAGCTAGTGGTTAGATTGGTTTGCAGCAATTTACAGTGGGAAGTACAAAAGACATGAAGTGGGATCGCGAGTGGCATGCGACCTTGCGTGTTGCTCTTCACTGCTCTACGCAATAATAGCAAATGTTATTATTATAAAAATATCCGCAGATATTACGCAATCAACGAGACCAAGGTATTAGTTTATAAAACATCATATGAAACAGCAGAAAATCAACTTAATAGGTACCTACATAAGTAGTCACTTCTCTAATCAATCGTAATCAATGTAATCATGAATCGACTGTACCTACCATGGTTTACGCAGGTCTTGCACGAGTGTCGATAAGAACTTATATTTAAGTAATTATGTCTTGTAGTTGATTCTGCTACATATAAATCAGTTTGATAGTTTTTTATATGCACTTTGTTTAAAAGGTACGAGATACGAGAGAGTTGGAAAGTTAACTAAACTAGTAAATATAAGTTGTTCAATAAAAACCTTAAATTGCTGACAAACTACTTTAATAGTTTGTCGGGTTCTTTTTGTAGTGAAAAGTTAAAAAAATATATGTAAGCATTTCTTATGTCATTTATGTGAACCCTTTCAATACAGAGCCCAGAGAACGTTGAAAGATAAATTTGGTTTATTTAGTTGCAAGATAATTTTAGTTATAAAATAACTCCAGTTTATTTATATTGTATTTAGCCTATTTTTAGTAGTTAGTTGGGTTGTAGGTTGTTTTATACATCGTTCCCACTATGCTATTTTTCTTTAATAGGTTATTTTCTTTAATGATAGGTTATTTTCTTTAATGATAGGTTATTTTTCTTTAATAATAGGTAATTTTTCTTTAATAATAGGTCATTTTTTCCTTAATAATGGGTTATTTTTCTTTAATAACATATTATTTTTCATTAAAAATTGATTATTTTTCTTTAATGACAGGTTATTTTTCTTTAGTAATAGATTATTTTTCATTAATAATTAGTTATTTTTCTTTAATGATAGATTATTTTTCATTAATAATTGGTTATTTTTCTTTAATGATAGGTTATTTTTTATGAATAATTAGTTATTTTTCTTTAATGATGGGTTATTTTTCTTTAATAATAGCTTATTTTTCTTTAATGATGGGATATTTTTGGTGTAAAGCGCAACTTGTTAAACCATCAGTAAAGTGCGATTGGTTAATTCTTTGTTTTAATTCAAACACACCGACCGCTTCAGTATATTATATATTTGTAAGGTTGTAAGAAAAGAGCAAAGACAAACAGAAAAAGCTCAAAGTTACTACGTATCGTTAGGTATAATACAGTCATAATATTATTAGGAAAGTTATTGTTTCTTTTTATTCGTTTCAGAAAAATCCAGAGCACACCATTCCCTTGCTTGAAGATGGAGGCCTCTTCATTGGAGACAGGTATTTATCTTTATTTTTAAATGAAGTAACCACTTTGTAACTTTATTTTTAAATGAAGTAACCACTTTGTAACTTTATTTTTAAATGAAGTAACCATTATTTCCCGTCTAATCACAGGAGACCCAAGTTGTCCCATAACATCATATGCCGTTATAATAACAGGAGACCCAGATTGTCCCAGAGCGACAGTGCATTATTGAAAGTTAGATATCTCTCTTCCTGTCATGCGAATATTTATGATTTCTTTTATGTTAGAAACGGAATGAAATAATGCTTCTCATTGTCTCAGAATTATATGAGCTAGGTTTTTCAGATATTTTACAAACCCGATCAAAAGTGGCGGTTTAATTTTTCGCCAATTTGTGACGTATCACACATTTAATTTTGAAATAAAATTGTATGAAAGTGATAAAAAGTGAGGTGACAGTTTTATTACAAATTTTATTTAGAAAAGGAGTCTGTGTTTTATATTTTAAGTTTATTCTATTTTAATTACTTTAATTCGAATATTCGCAGGTATGCATTTGTTAGCCAATTTAAATTTCCAATATTAAAATTTTAATATTTAGAAACAAAAATGTTGATTTCTAATAAACACACCGGAAAGATTATTTTATCTAGATTTTAGAACAATTTTTGTTTTTGCAAAAGCGTTAAAAAAAAACAATAAATTGGAACATTTAAAATGCATGGGAAGAACCAGGAATTTTGCGCGCAAACCTTGATAGGCAAAATTTGACAGAAAATTATTTTCTTATTATTCGAAGGGTTAATAAAAATTTCCAACACATTTCAAAACGAAAGGTTTCTTTATCAGGATAAAAAATGTACTTAAATTAAGATATGTATGCCAACAAAAATGGACAATTTATTACCTGTAGACAAAGTATTATAATATAAATATAAGGTGATTAATTAAAAATTATTTAAAAAAAAAAACAAATTATTATACACATCGTAGGGAAACCACGATGCTTAAAACCCGTCTGCTTGGTTCAATATCAGTTATCTTGCACCACACAATCCTCAGATTCGCGAATAAATTCTGAAACCGTCACTTTGGATCGAGATTGTAAAATATCTATGCAAGATAGGTTTCATATTAAAAAGACAATAAGAAGAATTATTTCGTTATATTTCTGGTTAAAAGAAAAATACATATTTTTGCGTAAGAGGAAGAGAGATATATAGCTTTTAAAATGAAAGGTCGCTCGGGACGTTTTTGGTCTTATGAAAGTATAACGCGATTACGTATTTTGGGATGTATTTATTCCTAAACAAGCAGACGTGTTAAATAACAAACAAAAAAATATGAATAGATATAAAAAAAAATATATATATGTAGGTACGTGGAAATAAATGTAATGGTTATTAATAATATCTAATAGAATATTGATACTTTACCTAATTTCTAAAATCTATTTAATCCCATTGTATTTGCGTGTAAACTATTTGACCTTTTATTTATGCCAAAAGAATTATTTGCTTCCAAAATGTAGTTAGCAATTTTGATAATCTGATGGTGTTAGTAAGGGGCGATTACGCTATAGACGATTCTCGACAGTAATTTTTAAATCGCAATATTTGTTACTTTTTTTGATATCAGTGCAAAGAAGAAGGTCAATATTTAATAATAATAAAAAAAATTTGAATTTTACTTCATATTGAAATTTTTGGCGGGCTTGGAAACTTTATCATTCGAAGAATCGGTATATAAACTGCAAAATCACACCGTGCAACACTGGCGCGAAACAGCTGTTACCGATAGTTTGAACTTATATTTTACTGCTAAATGTGTAGTGACAATATTTGTTTATTCTTATGTGCCGAAAGATGTAAGTACTTATTGTTATTTTTCAAGCATCATTGACTACAAGAAGTCACTCTTAGCTTGTTGCACCCGCGATACAAAAGATATAAAAGTTTGTGTTTTTCCCAGAAATAAAGTGCTAACGTTTTGAAACTTTGTAAAAGTAAGAAGAAATCACAGGCAAACTTGAATAAAACGTTTTTAAGAGTATACTGTTAGCTAAATTTAAATAAACGTTGACTCAAATTGGTTGCACCCGCGATTGTGTTTTAGAATCGCGGGTGCAATTCTTTGACAACAACCCTTATTGTGTGATTTATCATATATTTTATTGTTTTTTATGTCTTCAATAATAATATATGCTGTGTATTACTAGTGATATATATATTTAATAGGTTTGTTTATATTATATTTAGCTTTTTTATAGAAATTCTATGATTTGGCACGCAGTCTCTCTTAAAAACATCTTCTTTATATTAAAAAAAAGCAGTTAAAAAAGATGGTCACGTTGGATGAAAAATAGGAAGGATTGAAAAATAAATCAGGCATTCAATAAAAATATTTCTTTTAATCTGAAAACGGCGATAGCATTTCCGTGGCGCGAACCTCACTGTCTCGTCTCCAATGCATATTGGTTTTGAAATCTCCGAAAACCACCACTGAAACAGAAAGTGGTTGGGATGATAACAATCTGAAACCTCTTACAAATTACAAAATATAAAAAGAAATTCTACAAAATAAGAAAAAAAACAAATTTTTGTTTTTGAAAAGGATTGATGGATGTAATATGTTTATAGAATTTTCGGCGAATTTAGACGTAACCGAAAATAAATAATTAACATAAATGACAAAGAAGTGTACTGATTAGTAATACGCATTGTTGGATTTCTTATTTCGTTCCTCTATCAGTGTTTATTGATGTTTATATACACTTAAACTAGACGAGTTGCACCCGCAATAAATTGATGTTGCACCCGCGATTGTTTGAAAAGCTGATAATTCATTGCTTGTTTTTGTTTTCTATATATTTGTTTATTTTTTTAGTTGATTAGTTTAACGCCTTACGAAATATCAAGGCATAACATTATAAATGTATCACAATTAACAGACTTTTGTATTTTTGTCTTATGATCTGGAAAGGGTGGGCCAAATTGGTTGCACCCGCGATCGCACTTTGAACCTCCCTCCTGACTATTTAAATATTTCAATAAAATTCTTATAAACTAATAAAAAGTAAACAAGTTAAAATGTAGCTCTTCCAATAATAATTTCATTAAAAATGTTTTTCGTTTAATAATTAAGAAGCTTTATATGCGTCTAAATGTTGCACCCGCGATAATGGAATCACCCTAAGTAATATGTTGGTCTCAATTATTATTACCCAAACCTTAGGAAAAAATCTAGAAATCTTTCGTTTAAATAGTTAATAGATCCTCGATTTGTTTGAAACATCATCCTTTATAGTTGTTAATTATTACATACTTTGCTATTATTACCGATTACCGATCACAGATCACCAACTACCTATTATAATTATCGATTATGGATTACGTTTACCGATTACCATTTGCCAACTATCGATTAAGGATTACTTTTAAAGATTACAGGTTAAGGGTTACAGATTATCGAATACCGGTTACCGATTACCGATTATCGATTACCGATTACCGATTACCGATTTCCGATTACCGATTACCGATTACCGATTACCGATTACCGATTACCGATTACCGATTACCGATTACCGATTACCGATTACCGATTACCGATTACCGATTACCGATTACCGATTACCGATTACCGATTACCGATTACCGATTACCGATTACCGATTACCGATTACCGATTACCGATTACCGATTACCGATTACCGATATTTGCAGTCACGCTATCGTAGCCTACCTGTCCAACGCCTATGCCAAGGACGACTCGCTGTACCCCAAGGACGCCAAGAAGCGCGCCGTCGTCGACAGCAGACTGCACTTCGACAACAGCACTCTCTTCGGTCGCTACAAGACCGCTGTCGTAAGTACCTACCTTAACGTCAATTTCTCCAAAAACAAAGTCACACGTCTGCTCTCCACAGCAACCCTGACTAATGTTATGTGTACAACTAAAGGAACTACGCAGCCAAATAAAAAAATAAAATTAAAAAACAGAGTATGCAGTTCACACGAGATAGAAGTGAAACTAAAGTAGAGAAGAGTGGGGAGGCTACGAAGCACCGCACAGAGAGGAAATCATATAAAGAGGAGACCGATCATCCTCTCATAGGCTTAATATTATTGATCTATGTGTTTGTCTCTTTTTAGTGTCGCCATTTTTCGTTTCATCGAGTTTTATGTCACAACGGCGCTAAAGATGTTTTCACTTCAGAAAGCTCGAAAAATCGAGCATATTGAAGTGAAAGCTTGTTTAGCACAAGCCGAAGGGTAAGGCTCTCTTCTACCAAACCGGAGGTCGCGGGTTCACATCCCGGCTATTTTACAATTTATTACTTAAAAATAATAGTTAGTATATTTGCGGGACGTTCCAGAATGGAAGATAATTTATCGCCTAGGTTTAAGACCACCCTTCAGATTAAAAGATAAGATCTGAATAGCCAAGTACTTCCCCACGTTTCCCTCCCCACTCCCAATTAGAGATGCCAAAGTCATAATGGCTCCAGACTTTTACATTTAAAAAAACATTCAAACCAAGCTACCTACCAGGTGCATTGGCACTGGATTTTATCAAAAATATTCCTCATCGGTTGGTACCACAACAAAATTTTAGGTAAGGTTAGGTTAGGTTGACTTTCCTTGACTAATAAAAATGTCTTCTTTCTTTATAGCTTCCGTTGTTCTTCTTCGGGGAGACAGAAATCCCTAAGACCAAGCTAAATGACATCGTGGAGGCCTACGGTATAATGGAAGCGTTCCTTGACATTAACAAGTGGATAGCTGGAGATCAGCCCTCCATCGCAGACTATTGCTGCATCACCTCGGTCGGGGCTCTCGACATCATCATTCCTATCAGCAACACAGAGTAAGAAAATAATGTCACCTAACCTAACAATGCATTTTCCACAAATCTTGCTGCTGTTTATTTTTAATCAAGGTTTAGGATTGCGGTTACATCTGCTGCAAATTTAGGGGTATGGTCGATACAATACAAGTACCATACAGACAGAAAGGAAACATCAGACGAGCTATTCTATATCTTTGGTGGGAACGAAATAGTTCTCGGCCGAGATCTGCTGTCATATAATACGTATTATATCTTTTGCATAATATTACGTATTTTGCTGTTCACGAGGACAATAATTTATTGAACAAACATGGAGGTCATAATACAAAGATATTTATTTATTTCGAAATACACGGCACCACAACCTAACCTAACCTAACCTACCCTAACCTAAATGACATAGAAATGGTCATGGTAACAGACTAAATAATTTAGAAGCACTCGAAATAAAGAAAGCTGTTAAAACAAAAACCCAAATCCTTAATAATCAGTTAATGTGTCCAATAGTCCGATATTAGGGATTTTTACATACCTACATACATAAATTAAGTTTTTAAACTGCATTCGCAATATTACGTTACTCCAATATGCTATACATACAGGGCCGGATCTACAAAATCTGGCGCCCTGTGCAGTAGGTACCGATGGCGCCCCCCCCCCTACATTTTTATTTTGATTAAAAATTCGTTCACCCCAATTTTTTTATTTTTTTTATGTAACTATTATTTTTTTACACTAATTTATCAAATAAAATCAAGACATATAAAGGGTGTAACTTTTCCAAGTGACCTGGCGGTAGCTCTCACACTCGTTTTTTTTAAAGAGAGGAGCGCCGGAACCCTATACTCTCTGAATCTATTGGGTAAACATAAATTATGGTGCTATTTTAATTATTTTAGGAAAAACTCTTTTTGCAAGTTATGCTTTAAAATAATACAACTTATTGTTTGCTTGTGCCCCTACCATGATTTAAAATATAGGTTACGAGACAATGCGGGTGGTTTCGCTGAACTAGGTCCATTGGACATTCTTGAGATTTACTGCCTATATACCCTACGCGAATATTAGAAAAAGCAAATACAAATACGTTCCCATGGCAACGTACAACACAAGAATAGCATCTACAGCTTCTGACTAGCAACAGGCAGTCCCGACGAGAGACAGTGAGCAGTGATAATAAGAATATAACCTCAAATTTGTACCTTGCATTTCCCCTGTGTTGAGCGAACAAACACTAACACTGACGTATGGTATCAACGGCTTACGAACAAAAATACCGCGCTGTGATTGGTTATTGAATTTGGATCGCACCTATTCGCCGTAAAAGACGGTAAAAGATATATGGAAAAATAGATCTTACGTTTAAACTAAATATATGGAACTTGTAAAAAAAATCTGTAACTGACTATAAATTCGTAAGCCGTTGATACCAACCTGATGCGTGCGCATTCTGTTTCTTTGGAAAGTGTTGCTAGAGCGTAATAATTATTTCGTACTATGGGTAATTTTTAAACGATTCAGGGAATATTATAACTAAATTTTAATACAATATTTATTTTCTCACGGCGCCCCTTCGGAGTTGGCGCCAGGTTTTTGCACGTTTTTGAACGTATGGCAGATCCGGCGCTGTATACATAATTGCAAATCCAACCTCTACCAGTGCTGTAGATAGATATTCGTCAACACTTTGGTTCTCATAGATATTAGTCAGCAGTTTGAGCTGTAGATATTCGTCCTCACTTTGGTTCTCATAGATATTAGTCAGCAGTTTGAGCTGTAGATATTCATCCTCACTTCGGTTCTCATAGATATTAGTCCGATTTGTTCAGTTTTTGGAATTCCTGTAGATATTAGAAGACGCCTCCCTGTTAGTTGTGTGTGATTTTATATGGCTGTTATTTGCTTTTTCTATGAGCGATGTTAGAATTTTAGCTGTGAGCTGTCACGTATTTTAGTTTAGATTGTTTGAGCATGAATGCAAGTATGCATGATTGATTATTATTCATTTAACAGCCTTAGAAAATCACACAAATCTGCCAAGAGATCTCGCCCGATATCTATCTCGATCTCTTGTCAGATTTAAACAAAAATGCGGAATTCTTTACTGTATAAGTGAATCCAAATGAACAGCTTAGTACCTACATGGTGATATAAAAAATGTTCTTACTTTAAGAAAATTTAAAGAAGAGTGTCAAAAATATTCATGTAACGAGTATTAGAAGTGTAAGTTCAAATGTGAAAATGTACCTATGTTTACATTAGATCACATAGATCTATTTTAATTATAATAAATAAAATAAAAAATTAACCCTTTTACCGACTGTTTTCAGGTTCCCTAAACTGGCAGCTTGGATCAAGAGATGTTATAGCCTTCCCTTCTACATGGAGCTGTGCGCACCCGGAGAGAGTAAATTGAGGGATATGGTCGAGCCTAAAACTAAACGAACATAAAAACCTACCTAACATAAGGATACTATACTATCATATATTTTGGATCTATTTTAATGTAACCTAAGTATATTTAGATATATGTTTTTTTGCGTACTCATCTCTCACTTTTATAACCTTCAGGAGCTTGTATTCGTATTATCAGGGTTTCCCAAACTTTTTCCGCAATGGAACCCTTTGCAAACCCGTAAATTTTAACGGAACAATTGGCTTATTTTTTTAGGTTTGATTCCTAATAGTTCTTTATTGTTATCAAGTTTAATTTGTAGAACTCAATTTTAATTTTAAAATCTTTTTTATATATTCAATAATATTATAATTCAAATAATAAAAACGGTTTATTTATAAACAAGTTATGCTGTGTAATTATTATTAAGCGTGACAGCTGTTTCGCCTTCTGAAGGCATTTTCAAACTGTCTTATAGAGGCCTTCTGAAGGCACCAAACAGCTGTTTCGCCTTCTAACAGTAAAAATTTAAAAAATGGTATTACTTACGTTATTCTTTATTTAACATAGAAATTCCATTTTTTTGTTGATATATAATATAAATAAAGCACCTTGAATAGATAAAGCACCATGACTTTGATGATTTTGATGACTTTAATAATTTTGATAACTTTGATGATTTTGAGTGCGCGAATTGCGTATCTTCTTGATATTAGGCACAATATCGGTAAGTTGGATTCTAATATCTGGTGTGGCATCGATCCTGTTCCTGCACTTTGACTTCATTGCAGCATAATTAGAAAATCCCGCTTCGCATAAATAGATTTTAGAAAACGGAAGTAAAAAAATAATAGCTTGTTTGGATAAATTGGGGTACTCTTCTGACGAACTCGCCCAGAAATCATTTAGAGGCTGATTTTCTATCTGGAAGGGTCTAGTCCCTGTCTTAAGAACTATTGTCAAATATTTATGTAAATAATAATTTCTTGTGAATAATATCAGTAGTGTTGTAATATAAATTTGTGTATAGTATATTAAATGAAATTCTTCCGACAAATTGTCGCGGAACCCCTATTCAGGTTCAGCGGAACACTGGTGTTCCGCGGAACACAGTTTGGGAAACCCTGCCTTATATTCTATTCTGATACCATTGTACGATTTAATGCCACATTTAATTGTTATTTTTTTTAATTATTTTTAATATTTTATTACACTTGTATTTAACTGTAACATGCAATTTTTGTTTATGGTGTATAAATAAGGTTGATATTAAATAAATAAATAAAAATAACGGAATTACGCTTTTCTTAATTATTAAATGGAATTGCAACAAAATAAACAGTAACCTCCTTTTTTATTTATTTTTCGGGTGTTATGCCGTGTTGCGCTACCTCCTCCTTTAGCCAACGTTTAGGATAGCGTCACAGTGTCCATCAACAAAAAAAGGGCAAATGTGTCTGCCCTTATGATGAACACTGTAACGCTGTCCGAAACGTTGGCTAAAGGAGGAGGTAGCACAACACAGCATAACACCCCAAAAATAAATAACAAAAATACTTTTGGCCGTGAAAATCTAAAATCAATAACCTCCTTACTAGTAAACTATAAACAACTGATAAAAAACGACTGAAGTAGGGTAAATGCATAGACATTTTTTTTTAAAGAAAGACAAACATTCCCTTACTAATAACCTTACAATATTTTAAAAACTCCTATTATCACCACAGTGAGCCGAAAATGTTTCTTGAGTCGTGATGGAGGACTTAGCCAGCCGAGGAATCGAACACGGGACGCCTGGGTGGGACCCAAACGCGATGCCAACACAGCCGCTGACCGGACCATACCCTGAACGTTTACAATTCAAGGGGGTAGCATTCACATAGGTCAATTACAATTCAAGGGCGTAGTATTCACATAGCGGGGGTCGACTCTAAAGAGGGGGTTCGATCCTGGGGGAGGAGAGGGGGAGAAAGGGGGTGAGGGGGGGGGGGGGGGGGGGTGTTTGAAAAAAAAATTTACAATGTTTTTTGGGACATCTACATACCATGAAGTATTATTTACATCACACTGATAAAATGGTGACAGAACAACTGCAAATCATGAAATTTCAAAACCTTCTTTGATAAGTCATTAAAAGTGATATAAAAAATAGTTAATAATAGGTCGGGATATATGAGATATTTTTCCATTTTATTTTTCAAAACTTTTAACGACTTTTCAAACGGGTATTGAAATTGCATGATTCTTTGGACGGGTTGTTTCAAAAAACGATGTTTTCATCAAATATTTGAAGTATATTTTTCACGTTTCGATGTTAGTTCTATTCAAATTCAGCGATTACTTCAGTTTCAGGCAGCAACTGGCCGATAATTATATAATAACAGAACTTGAATGGAACAGATCGTGAAAATTAACTCCAAATATTTGATGAATTCATTACTTCGGTT
Organism: Limnephilus marmoratus; assembly: GCA_917880885.1. NCBI lineage: Eukaryota > Metazoa > Arthropoda > Insecta > Trichoptera > Limnephilidae > Limnephilus > Limnephilus marmoratus. Next base: position 25,461,786 of record OU862924.1, on the reverse strand, counting down.
TCATGCAGCAACTGGCCTATAATTATATAGTAACAGAACTTGAATAGAACAGATCGTGAAAATTAACTTTAAATATTATTTGATGAATTCATTACTTCGGTTTCATGCAGCAACTGGCCTATAATTATATAGTAACAGAACTTGAATAGAACAGATCATGAAAATTAACTTTAAATATTTGATGAATTCATTACTTCGGTTTCATGCAGCAACTGGCCTATAATTATATAATAACAGAACTTGAATAGAACAGATCGTGAAAATTAACTTTAAATATTTGATGAATTCATTACTTCGGTTTCATGCAGCAACTGGCCTATAATTATTTAGTAACAGAACTTGAATATAACAGATCATGAAAATTAACTTTAAATATTTGATGAATTCATTACTTAGGTTTCACGCAGCCACTGGCCTATAATTATATAATAACAGAACTTGAATAGAACAGATCGTGAAACTTAACTTAAAATATTTGACGAATATAACCATTCATCCAAGTTGTCATGGAACCGATGAAAGAGACGGCGATGCAAATGGTGTTGATATATTTTCCAGGAAAGCAATCTACGCGTAAGTACTATTCTCTTTCGTTCCTACTCAATGCTGAGAAAGAGATTTTGGTGGGTCTTGAACCTCCCTCCTTATGCCTTGATCACGTGGTTTGCCTCCAGCTCGTCAAAATGATAACCAGATTTTACGTTACGGAAAGTTACTAACACTATTGATAATAATTGTTTATCAGTCGTGTCTATGAATATATCAGCCGACAAAATAGATGCAGAAACGATGTGTATTATAATTATCATTATCATCATTAAACCGTATTAATAGCCTAGCGACTGTACGATTGAAGAATCCGACTAGAATACAACTCTAACGCCGCGCCTTACACAAAACCGTATTCGTACGTGGAGTTTGTATACAAATCTACTTTTGTAATAGAACCGAATTGCAGCAATACCAAAAGATGGCGCCACTTAAGTTAACAGCTGGCGTGAGGGCTGGCAGGTGTAAGTCCTATTGGATTTGTAATTTCGTGAATCTCTTTGGATGTGGAGGGATTGACGATAATACATTTATTATTGTAACTGGCAGTTGTGAATAATAAAACCACGCGTCTATATATTATATACGACGTCATTGCCTGTCGCGGTTGCTTTGTCCCGGTGACTAGCCGTTACTGGATCCCAGTGGATCCGAGAAACGATAAAATGGTCACAAACGCTCGGTCTGGGCGAAGCCAAACCAAAAACTGCCCGCAGGGCCTAGAACAATAACAAAAACTAAAAGCACGTCGCACCCGCGCCGGTTCAGCGTTTTTTTTGTATAATAAGGAACTCCAGTGAAAAATATTCTGGCTTTAAAAAAATATGTTCATATAGACCAATAAATGCTGATTCTGAATATATGAGTTTTATTTAATAATATTAAACGCAGAGTTTGTAAAAAATTATTAAAAAGTCAATTTTTAATCGGGTGGTAAAAAACACGCCGTCAAGGTGACGTCACTGTTCGACGTGTCGAAACGTCACCGTAAAGTCATTGTAAGGGAATGTATGATGTGACACAAGCCATCGTATTAATTTATTCGTTTATTTACATACTGTTTATAGAGATTTAGTTGTTGTGTTTATTGAAACATTATTTAGGCCTAAATAATGTTTCAAAAATAAAGGCATCTCTTGTTAGTTTATCTCTATTATTGAAAATATTCAAAAACTACTGCAAAAAAATAGTAATGCTATTTCTAGGGAGAATACTTCGAACAACGGAATTCAAAATGGCGGCAGTAGATCAGCTGATTGCCCGATCCTATACTAATTTTTCAGGAGTGATGACGTCACATGATTCACCATACATACGGTGGTTTTCGGGGGGTCTTGAAAAATTAAAACTTTGACAATTATTTTAACTATTAAAACTAACTCTAAAAATAAAAATAAAAATTCAGTTATTTAAGTTAGAAGGTCATTATTCACAAAAATATAAAAAAAATTGGACTGGAGTTCTTCATTGTTCCCAACCGTATGCATACTGAACGCCGTAGAATCATTCCTGAGCCGAAAAAATAGAAAATAATCATGCATAAGGCTCATCGCAGCGCGATAATTGCCCAATTGATTTGACCTTGAGAGGGGACACGGAGATAACACCCGTGGGGTGGCCAACTGGTCCCCCAGCGATAAAAACTCTACTTTATCTCCAATGTGCAAATCTGGCTTTAGACCACTGTTACGCTAGATTATTAAATTTATTATTTTTTATTAAATTTATTATTTATTATGCCCGCTCAAAAATAAGAAGATAGAGAGATATGTAAATACGATTGTTAGAGGGAGCGTGCTAATATTAAAAACGATAATATTTAAGCGAAAATTTTGAAATGTTTAATAAAACACTACTCGTTTAAAATAGAGCAAAAATTTCGCGGGGATTATCTAAAATAGTATTTTAAGAAACACTTAATTTTTTCGAACTAACTTTTTAAACTTGTAAAATAACTGAAAAAAGTGTTTATAATAATTTTCGGAATATACCTTGCAATTTTTTTTTTGTTATCGAGGGAATGCATAGATATTATCTTCAAGAATAACTTGTATACAGGGTGTCCGGGGTAAAATGCATTAACTTCGGGAGGTGATTCTACATGATGGTAGGAGTAAAAAAGATTAACAACTTTTCCCGAAATTCCTACTTTTTTTTCCCATACAAAAAGACGTACCTACTAAAAATCCTTATTGTGAGGTACGATCTTACTTGCTGAGCGCCCGCCGGGCACGATTGTCGGAATATTGCATGGTTGTGACTGGTCCGTATCGCAACAGCGGAAAATAATAAAGCTGGCGGCAAAGTGCACTGGTCTATTTTTATCTTTTTATCACAAAATAACCCCTAAAAGTTGGAATTTCGAAAAAAGTTTTTTATCTTTTTTACTTATAGTATCATGTATCACCTCCCGAAGTTAATGCACTTTACCCCCGGACATCCCGTATTTTTAAGAGTAATAAATCGGTAGAAATGCGGGAATCCGGGCTTTAAGGGAATAATTTGTTATAGAATAGAACAAGAATTACATGCTATTATTTCATAGTAGCAATATTTTATATTAACATTTTTTTAAAACACAGAAGTTATTATCACCAGTAGTTTAGTTATGTGTGTGAAGAAACGAACTCTTTTAAATAATATATTTTTACAATACAAAGGAAAAAGGAATATCAATTGAAAAAATACACAGTTAAGTACGACATATCAAATACAGTAAGTAATTAGCTTTTACCCGCGGCTTCACTCGCATGGTATTAGGGGGAAATTACTGTATAAATACTTTTCCCACGCGAATGAATTGTTTTTTCCGGGATAAAAAGCAGCCTATGTCCCAGTCCTCCAAGTATCTCTGTTTAAAAAAAGCGTCCATAGCTCCATTTATATTATTATAGCGAGTTCCCGGCATGTGTTATGCCACTTAATAAAGAAATTGTATCTCCCTGCGTGTCCTTTTCCATTCGTCCCGTTCACCTCCGCCTCCCCTTTTCCCCCCTTCAGAGTTCCTCTCCCCCCTCCCGAGTTCCCCTCCCCCCTCTCCCCTCTCGCATTCCATACATTCAATCCAGGTAAATTCATGTCATTTATTTTTGGGGTGTTGTGCCGTGTTGCGCTACCTCCTCCTTTTTTCAAAATGTTTTTCTTCAAAATCAAACCAACAAAAAAAATCTTCCGCATGTCGTCACTGGTCACTCAGCCGAGTAACCGACCATCCCTTAACCCACCTCCAACTGTCCAATATCTACCTTTTTTTTAAGTTTTTAAATAAAAATAAAAAATGTCACCGGAGACCAAAATTTCATTTACATTTTTTACTCCAAATAATGTCAAAAATCACTGGTTAAAGTACGTCAAGTACGTCCCTTAACACACTATACAAACCCAGAAACATTTTGATTTTTATATCCATAGATTGGTAACCACACAATGCAGCCTAGAACTGCCACTTGACTTCACTCTAATCACTTAAACAATTTATCAATATTATTAACTAGCTGGTACCCGGCATGCGTTGCTATGCCATTTAATAAAGAAAATGTTTCTCCCTGCGTCTCCTTTCCCATTCGTCCCGTTCCCCTTCCGCCTCCCGTCCCTATCCCGCGTCCCCTTTCCTTCTCGCTTTCCCACTCCACCTCCTCCACCTTCCCTCTCCCCATTCCACTCCCCCCTTCCCCCCCGAGTTCCCTTACCCTCTACCTGAGGTCCCCTCCCCCCTCCGCCCTTCCGCATTCCATACATTCATTCCCGGTCCATTCAGTTTTCAAACAGCTCGCGTGCCACCTATTGCAATTTTTTTATACAAATTTCATAATGCCAGAGCTCACCAGTAGTTTTATACAAACCTTGTCCTGATAATAACGAACACAGAAAAAAATGAATTATCGAATTTGGTGTAGTCGTTTGGAAGTTATGCGCGTACATACATTTCGGCGATTCATTTTTATTTATATAGATAGAAGATAATACGATAATACTCTTGGGATAGCCAACCAGCTAAAAAAACTCCACAAATAAAAATAACTAATAGTTCTGTGAAAAGTAGATTTTGAGTCCAAAATGTATGTTTCTAATTTTCTCTTATATATTTTATTTTGTAAATAATTATTATTCATGCCATCCCTCAAACCAAAGTCACCATATCCAGTATGTACACCCTATGAAGTATTTTGAAGTGTAAACTTCTTCAGCGCCGTTGTGTTTTGAAACTCGATAAAACGGAAAATAGCGACTCTAAAAAGAGACAAACACATACATCTATGGGATTTAGCCTGCGCGGGAATGAGATAATACTCGTATAAACGGTCTCCTCTTTGTGCGGTGCTTCGTAGCCTCCTCACTCTTGCGTATTTTTTTCAAAAGGTTTTACTTCTAATGGGTGCGAATTGCACACTCCGTTTTTTTACTTACTAACTGTAAATGTACTGCCCAACTGTAGAATTTGTGATTTACATAATCGCAGATGTATTGTTTATATTTGTAATTTATTTATTGTATTAAAATTGAGACGTATTCCATAATGGGAATAAACCGTAATTTGTTTCAAATAATTTTAACTATTTAGTTTCTTTTAGGCTAAATATGACCCTGAGTTTAAAATATTACAGTAATATTATTTTTTTTTTAAAGTAGCTATTACTTTGTGGTTATCACGGACATATGAATATATCTGGACCTGCCCTAAGTGATAAAAACGTATTATTTCCCCCTCCACATGGCGCCGGCTGTAGCTCCTCCTTGGAACCGGCTCGCTCCATGGGGAGGGGATATAGCCTCGCTTGAATCTAAAATGTGTGACGTCATCATTCTTGCCGTGAACAGCGAGAAGCTGACATCCATACATTTAAGCGTATATGATACCCTCGTAACATTTCGTAATCTGTCAAAATGTGTTTATTTTTACATCGCAAGATGGCACTAGGGGTGTCTTCCCAGATTTCAAAAGGTCAACATTATACTTGCGTTATGATTGTTATGAACATCCAAGCACAGTATTTTTAAATATCGAAGTAAAAAACAAACTAATAACAAAGTGTGGTTTGTTTATGGAACTTATTACGTTGGTAGAATATTTAGTATGATCCTTTTTATAAATGTTTCATAATTTGCTTGTTCATGGTCCTTTCAAATGGTCCTTTCATCGTTTCCATAATAAACAACGTTTGGAATCTCGTGGTTAACATTTGGAGTCGATTTAATGAAGTTTTTTTTTTTTAAATTTAACTTCTAAATATTCAGTCGTTAATTGATTTTAAACTATATTTTCTAGAATTCATCATTATTATTACTATCCCCAAATTGGAAACGTATATTTGATAGAATATCTATACATATTAATAACATCATTAATAATATTGACTTCGAGAAATAAAATAAAGTTTCTTTTTTATCTATATACTAGCTGGTACCCGGCATGCATTGCTATGCCATTTAATAAAGAAATCATTTCTCCCTTCGCGTCCTTTCCCATTCGTCCCGTTCACCTTCCTCCTCCCCTTCCTCTCCCGCGTCCCCTTCCCCTCTCACGTTCCCGCTCATTCTCCTCCTCCACCTTCCCTCTCCTCACTCTACCCCCCCTTCCCCCGTCCCGCGAACCCCCCTCCCGAGTTCCCCTCCCCTCTCCCGTATTCGACCAACACACATCAGCTACTAGCCAGTACCTTGGCAAATCAAAACCCGAGTCGGGGTGGGCGGGGGTTGTCGAACTTTGAAACAATGTAAGCAGTCAAATTATTCGAATAATCACATTTACACAAGTACGCAGTCACCTGATATGTAACACTAATCCTCGAAATGGCTCGAAAAACGTGTGAGTTCGTGCACGAAGCGGCAACACCGCACAAACTAAGTAGGGATAGATTGCGTCAAATCTGACAGTTGAATCGTTTATTAGGGAGAAAAATTAATCTGAAAATACCGAACCGAAACCGAACAAGGTGCTAAAATACCTGGCAACCCTGGCTACTACAGTGATTATCGGCGTTCCGTTCTCGTCAACATCGCCGCTTTGAATAGCCAGTTTTTTTCTTCGTCGGCTTCCGCAGTCATACTGGTAAATTTGGTTTTCTCCCACCATTCACAAACCTTCAATGGCATTATCCATATTCAGCAACAGATAAGGACTGAACTTCAATGGTGGCACATAACTCTTTCATGCCCGAATAACCCAATCCTATGCTCATTATTCCCGATACAAAAGATTCGTTGATGCCAATACCTTCTTATAGGCTTTCGGACGTTTTTAGTTTAAAAGTTTTACCACATAAAACGCATTTTAAATTAAAAGTAGAGTTCAAACCATTTATATTTTCTGAGGTAATTCGTAAGTGCTCTAAATTGCAGTTAAAAAGGGAATCATGTTGACTAATACATTGGAGTTGCTTAAAAAATAATCAAATTGTACTACTCTCCGCCCTTCTATTAAAATATCATCGCTTTCTTCTATCACCTCTTCAATAGTAAGCTCCTGCTCCGATTCTTCACAGATCCATCATTGGTCTTCGGTCATAGGTAATTTTGCCAAAGAATTGCTATTTTTTTGCTTCTAAACAATGTAGAAATAAAAACTGATTACCATGCTATTCAATCTGATTTTGAGATTATTAGTGTAAATTTTAGTAAAATACAAACCGACTATTATCACGATATTGGGAACACGCGTCATAAAAATCATAAAAAGTAAAAAAAAATCTCACCCTTCGACAATATATTTGGTAAATATTTCCCTAACGAGTAGTCCACGCTCAAAACACACTTTAAAAAATTAAAACAAATTGTACTAGGTAGATTAGAGTTAGTATTAAGTAATTTATTAACCGGAATTGAAAATATTGCATTTTGATGGTTATTTTGTTATCTCTAAAAACGCGAAATGTCATTTCGTCTCGCGTAATTTTTCGTGTTTATGAAACCGAACAAAATAATGATTAATAAAATTCATCATTTCCGAAGATTACAATTCGTACTTATTTTGACAGAAAGTGATTTTTTCTTTTAAACATGCGTATTTCATTTCCATAATTAACATGGCGGTCCTTGAAAAATGACATTTCGCATTTTTTAAATTAAAAAAAAAAAAAAAAACATTGAAACGCAATATTTTTCAATTCCGGTTACTGAATTACTTATTACTAACCATTATCTACCTAGTACAATTTGTTTTATTTTTTTAATGTGTGTTTTGAGCGTGGAATCGATATGGAAATATTTACCATATATTTAATGAGGGCTAACGCAGTGCATGTAACAAGTGTTCCGATATATTAGGAATAAATGTAAATAGGTTATGAGAAATCGCCTTTTCAAACTTTGACATCTCGTATCTCAGAACAAGTTGTGAAGTTAGAACCCTATCCAAATGAGGTGACGAATAGTAATTGCGAGATATAGACTACCATAGTACAGGCATTTGCCTTGGTAGTCGAAAACCATGTAAAACAAACTGCAACAAACAAAATTAATAAAGAAAAAAAAAATGAAGTCCAATAGGAAGATGCTCCGAGGAACTAGCATCATTGATCCCTTCGGCACCGGCGCATAGTCGGGAAACACGCCAAACGCGTGCCCAACATTTGTACAAGGTTGATATTTGTCACATGAGAACGGGTCGTTTCTTCGACTCGTTCTTGTGTTCAACAGCTCGGCTGTGGAATGATTTGCCGGCCTCTGTGTTTCCTCCTTCCTACAACATGGGTCTCTTCAAGACCAATGTTCATTCCTTCCTCTCCTCAAAAAGACCCTCCACACAGCATCCCAGATGACATATGTGTGGAGTTAATGTAAAAAAAAAAGTATAAAAGTACATTTTCGAGAGTAGTGGCTGATGAACCAATAATAATATCCTAGTACAATCTTCAAGTTGAAGTTGTATTTATTACCAAACACCGCGTACATAATGTACCTACGACAAATGTTTGGCGAGCGAAATGCCCGGATAAGCTAATACCCATATTCCGAAAGACGCCACGAGCCACGATACGTATATTATAGCTGTGTGTGTGTACGCAGCCCAATGAATTCTCACACACATACTTGCAAAACGTGCGCATCGCCACATACGTGAACAACGTACTAACCGTTTTCGGACCTGCAACGCACTTTAAACGTTATGTTTTCAATGATTGAAGCAAATATGGCGGTCGAAAAGAAACATTTTGACAGATTTACACCAAAAAAGTGAATTTTCGAGTACCTACTGTTTTTGTAGCTTGCTGAGATTATTGCAATGCTTCGAGTGTGTCGGTATTCTATATTTAGAGGCATAAATGAAACATTTTGATGGCATTTTCAAAATATATACGTTATTAAACGAGGAGCGTACAGTTTCACCGCCTGTCAACGGGAGATCCTAGCCCGGAATGAATAAAAAGCTCGAACTGTGTAAGAATTTGGTGTAAAATGAAGTATTTATTTAATTGTTAATATCCACAGATATCATAACGATAATAAGAGGCCGTAATTCTACAGATGTATGTATTATGTAAATATTTTAAATTTAAAATATTGTGTAAAATCATTATTAATGCGACAATCATAGATTTAAGTTTAAAAAATGGGTTGTATGGTGTATCAATGTTTTTATTTTTCATGGTCAAATGCCTACATCAATTACAAAAAAAAATAAGCAGATTGAAAAATAAAGGTCCATTATTTGGTAACAAAAAATATCAAGTCCGAGAATGACACATGAAAGGTAGTATTAAGCCGTTTTAGAGAGCCGTTTTTCAGAAAATAACCATTCTGCCCCTATAACACACTCTTAACGAAATAACGGCAGCTTGTGCTATACAATATATCTACGTATCAATATGCACATAGCAAATGTGGGCGGTACTCCAATGTGCTCGTCGCTGGTTACAGGGGTAAGTAAATTATGAAACATTTGTAAAAGTGTTTTAACTAAACACGGCAAGAAAATATTGATATGTGTATTGGCGCGAGTCTTTTTGGAGCGAGCATTTGGCCTTAGCAAATAAGTTTTGAACGTGGCAAGCAATTCGCGCTCCCATGTAAAAAGGTCTATTCATTCAAAGCAGATTTTGCTTTTAAGAACTAAATGGTGATATTGTAATGCGAGATGCCTATATACTGTCAGATTGATTGTTCAACGAATGACAGTCATCTTTCCCCTCTTGCTCTCCATAGTTTGGTTTTACCCCTCATCTGTAACTGCTTGTCTATCCATTTGGATGTCTATGGTGGTTATCCATTATATAAAAATGAAATAATTCTACTTTGTATAAACCACTTATATGTTTCCAAATCATTCATAAATATATCAGCAATAAATTCGATAAATAATTCCGGAATATATAAACTCAAATGCAATGATTGTCCCTCATTTTATATTGGAAAAACAACTCGTAATTTTGAAATCAGAATGAAAGAACATTTAAGGTGTCTTAATAATAATAATTTTTCTGAGTTTGCTAACCATATCATTGAAAATAACCATAGTTTTGAAAAAAATACAGGGATAAATATTCTTCATATTAATCATAAAGGAAAACGTTTAGATAACTTAGAAGCCTTGGAAATTAAAAAATCCCTTAAAAATAATGAATCTATTATCAACAAACAAAAAATATTGTCTTATAGCCCAATCATGGATTTGTTCCCCTACCCACCCACTCTACACTAATACCTACCCACCTAATCTACATTATTAACTAGCAACGGCTCCACCCCTACCATAATAAAACATTGTTCGAAACTGTCAAATTAGTATAAGCTTTCCCTGACGAAGGAACGTTTGTTCCGAAACCGGTCGGATTTGTGCATGATATAAGTGGTTTATACAAAGTTGAATTATTTCATTTTTCTAATATTATTTTATTTATGATATCCATGTTCTGGTTTTGTTTTAAGGGGGCATACAATCTAGACCCCTCCCCCTCTTGGTGAGATAAATTTGGGCCACTTAGTATATTCTTTTCAGAGCGAGATTTTGCCGGACCCCTTCCCCCCCCCCTTTTTGAATTCACATAATTAATGTATGCCCCCTAATTGAATAATATTATTTAATGGTTTTACCACAATTCTTTTATTTTAACTATTAGAGATTTGGTAAACATACAAGTAATGAATATAACTTTTGTTTTACGATACGTATAATAGGTAAACGTCTTATTAAAGTGTTGTACCTTTACTTAGCGTTATATTTTTGGCGACCAACGTGTTTAATTCTTTATTAACCGTTATAGCGGGTTCCGTTTTAAATAAACCCCTCAATAAACTGTTATATTTTGCCTATGTTAGAAGTCAATTTGAGTACAATTCTCCCGTCTGGAATCCACATTATAGTACACATGTACAAGCTGTTGAAAGAATACAAAACAAATTCTTACGTTTTCTAAATTTTAAAATGAGTATTCCAGCAATTATGTTGAACTACAACACTATTTTAAATGAAATGAATATGCTCAAATCGTCCAACAGAAGAATTTTCACTGACTTGGTATTTCTATATAAAATTCTAAATGATTTAGTTGATAGTCCGGTATTGCTAGAATTGATAAGCTTCCGGATTCCACTACGTAATACAAGAAGTCAGGATTTATTTCAGTACACAAATTCTGGGACTAACTAGGTACCAAATGCATTCCTCTTTGCCAAGAATACTAATGGAGGGAAACAATTATACCAAGTCAGTGGACATCTTCAATCTATGTTTAAACAAATATATTATATAGTATATTTCTTATTAGTCATATGTAATGTTTGTAAAAGCCCCGAAAAAAAAAAAAATAAATAAAAAATCTCAAGGAAACAGCGTTAGTGATAAACATAAATACATAATGTTTCGCACGTATAAACCAAAGGTTGTCCTCAACTGAACCTGTAGCCAAGTGGAATCAACGAAGTAATATTGTTATATCACGACTCGCAACACTAGAATCTCTGCACTTCACTATCAACTCTGCTCAGAGCTTACACAGTACGTGCTCCACACTCCTCCTCGACAACACTAAACAAAGGTAGGCGTCACAAGTCGTTATTAATTAATAAGATACTTATATTTAGTATGTATAATATACTCAACCAGATTGATTTTCACATCCTACGAGAATCGCTAAGTACCTATCGTGAATGTTATGTATTGCGAACAAGCCCAATTAATTAGTATTCTCTGCCATTATACAATAATTATTGTTTATTGAATCCAAATCAAAGGTAAAACCGACTGTGGATTGTAGTAAACAACTACATTATCATTAAATTAAACAATTATAACATTTCTTATGCACGGCGTTGCAGTACGTACTTAATCTACTTTAATCAGGGTTTCCTGACATTATTTGGAGTAAAAAATATAAATGATATTTTGGTGTCCGGTAACTTTTTTTTCTTAACCAATAATAATAATAATATTTTTTATTTTAGTAACTTGTACATTTAACCCTCCGCCCGTCGCGTGTTTTTTACAATGCGAGGTGTCGCGCGGGGTCGCTGAGGACCCCAAAAATAAATATGATTAAATTGTTGTTATAGCTTCCATTTTTGTGTATTATTTTAAATGATTATAATCAGGTGATAATGACTGCATAGAAATAAAAAATATATTAAAAATTAGATATTTATTTTCAATGTTTAAAAATGCTTAAAAATCAACAAGGAAAATTTTTTTATAATTGAATCATACTTTTTAATGGAAAACTTTTAAAAAATCTAATCAATTTCTATCAAACTTATAACTATTTGAGATTGATATAGACTTATTATTATTACAAAAAAAAAATCAACAAAATACAATGAAAAAACATATAAACTTGGTTTTTCATTTTATTTCGTTGATTTTTTTTACCTCACGCCGAAACACAAGTCTTTAAAGTTTCTGGTAGTGTGTTATATAACTTCATTCCCTTGTACAGTAAACTGTTCTGCATATTCGCTTTGTCATTTTTTTGTAGCCTAATTTCCTTGCACGTCCTTGTGTTATATCTGTGAATATCCTTGTTGCATACAATTTTATTTGAAAAGTATTTTGGTAACATGTTGTTCAATATTTTGTGGATAAATACCATCGTGTTCAAGGTCGGCATCTGTTTCACAGTTAACCAATTTAGTTCCTTTAACATTTTAATTATTTTTGAAAATCTATTTCATCGACGTATTATTCTCATTACCCTGTTTTGGAGAATTTGTAAGTTATTTTGTTCTCTTTCGTTACATAGGAAAAGTATACTCGAGCAGTAGTTGAAGTGTGGAGCAATGATTGAATTGTAAATAGTGATTGCAGTTTTTCTATAAATTTTTGGCCGAATTCTTCAAAAAAAAAGATATTATTTTGCCAATTTTCTTTTGGGTGTAAACAAAAACCAAAACAAAAAAACTTTCTTCCACTTGTCATCACCCATCACACGGCCGAGTAACTGCCCAACCCCTTATCCGACCCTAGCTGTCCAATACCTAGTGATTTTTTTAATGTTGTGAGATGACATAAACATCAATAATGTCACGGGATATCAAAATTTCATTTATATTTTCTACTCCAACCTGTAATAGCTTGTTTAAATACATTTTCGATTGTCTGTGGGAAAGTACCACACTTTAAATATGCTTTTATATTTGTAACTGTCCTTACATTACTTTTATTGGATTTTTATCTGATAAAGTCCTCAACTGATTAAACCACTTTAACATGTTTATCAGAAGTGTAATATTTGAAACACTTGTATTATATTATGAAAAAAAGTATTGAGAAAATATTCACTGTTCGAAATATCTGTACGTCTGTATCCTAGAATGATATTTTCAAACATTCCTAGAATGTCAAAAACTCTCAATGAAAATGTGAAACAGACAACGAAATGGAACATTAGATACTATTAGGTCCTTACATATGAAATTGGCGTTTTGTATGGGAGGAACATAAAGTCGATTTTTTTAAATATAATATATTTATTTAATCAAAGTATGTACCATTGCTATCTATGCACTTTTGCCATCTCATGGGTAGTTCATCAATCCCTTTACTAAAAAAACCATTCGGACGGGAATCAATAAAATCTTTGAGGGCGGTTTAGACTGCCCCATCGGAGTTGAATTTTTTTCCCTTGCAAGAAGTTATCAAAATTTCGAAAAAAACGGTAATCTGTTGGGGCAAGGTCCGGAGAGTACGGTGGATGTCTTAAACATTCCAATTGAAGCTCCTCTAATTTGGTAGCCGTCTGTTGTGCAGTGTGTGGTCTAGCGTTCTAACGCGCGTTTGTTGATTTGCTCCACTCAATTCTTTAGGTACCCACCTTTCAAGCTTTTTCACCTTCCCTATTTGCTTCAAGTGGATTAAAACAGTTTTATCACTAACACCGCAGCCTGCAGCTAACTCGGGCGTGGTTTGCGATGGATCCGCTTCCACAATAGCCTTCAATTCTTCATTATCAACTTTGGTCTCCGGCCGTCCACGGGGCTTGTTCTGCAGGTCGAAATTTCCAGAACGAAAACGTTGGAACAAAAAACGCACTGTGTTTTCTTTTGCGGCACCGTCGCCATATACATCATTTATCCTTCGACCCGTTTCTGCAGCACTGGTGCCACGGTAGAACTCGTAGTCGTAAATAACGCAATATTTCAAGTTTTCCATTTTGTAAACTAAGTGACGCAAAGAAAAAAAACAATTAATGAAAAAACAAATGAATTATAATTTTCGAAACAAAAATACAAATACATGAGCTGTATAAATTTGAATTTGGAATTCAAATTTTTAATTTAACCAAAGAGAAGATATTTGAGAACAAAGTTGCTAGTACGGCAAAACGCCAATTTCATATGTAAGGACCTAATTTTATAATATTTGATGACATATTGAATGAGCCTAGCGAAGTTATGTTTTACAAATTAAGTATTTATGAAAAAGTTAATTTGTTTGTGTATTCCGGTGCGTTTTCAAAAATCCGTTACATCCACCTTCATCCACTTTTTGAACGACTTCAAAAAGGAGGAGGTTCTCAATTCGACTGTATTTTTTTTTTTTTTTTTTTTTTTTTTTTTATGTTTGTTATTTCAGAACTTTTGACTGGGTGAACCGATATTGATGATTCTTTTTTTATTGGAAAGTTGGTGCTTTCCGTGTGGTCCCATTTTAATTTGGTCCAGTTCCGACAATGGCATCCATGAGAAAACCATATAAGTCTTAAATTTGCATTAAGTATGTGCGCGACAAATGGACGAATAACTCAATATCGCGCCAACCGATTTCGATGATTCTTTTTTCTTAGAAAGGATGTACTTCAAGGGGAATTTTATGAGAGTTTGGTTAGGTTCTGATTATCAGATCCATGACAAATTAACGAAACTCGGCCGAATCTCTTAATTTGACCCTAACGTCGCGTCGTTATGGTCAAATTATGTCTGTCTCATATGAGCAGCACGTTTAGTAGGTTTACCCATATTCAGACAAATTAGTTAGTGTACTTCAGATTCACTAAAATTCAAAAAATAAACAAAAATTTTAACAAAACCAAAAAACGACTTCAAAAAATGCACTAAAAAGTAAAAAAATTATTTCTTATTCTTCATCTACGACTCGTTTTTGAGTTCAACAGCTCGGCTGTGGAATGATTTGTCGGCCCCTGTGTTTCCTGCCTCTCTTCAATAGCCATGTTCACTCCTTCCTTTCCTCAAAAAGACCTCGACGAGACTTTGACGACCTCCGTAGTCCAGTGGGTAAGACTCTTGACTCACAATCCGGAGGTCGCGGGTTCGAACCCGGCATGCGCAAATAAATTTTGTTTGATTAATTTGTGTTATTTAACAATTTATTCATTTAAAATAATATAAAGTATATTTGCGGCATGTTCCAGAGTGGAAGATACTATCAGTATCGCCCTGGTGTAAGACCACCATTCAGAATTGAAACGTTGCTTGAAAATGGCCTTAGCCCTGTTTGGTGACCAGATCTGAATAGCCAGGTGCTTCCCAACCTTCCTCTTCCCCACCTCCTTCCCCTCCCCACTACCTTCAGCCTCACAACATACCACAATTGGGGATGCCATAGTCTCACTGGCTCCAGACGGGAGCAGTTGAGATTCTTGTGCGGTATTCATTGTAAAAAAAAAAAAAAACCTTCCACACAGCATCTATAAAAATCAAATAGGCCCTGGCGGAAATTATTTCCTCAGGGCCTCCCGAGTAGAATAAATTAATAAAAGGAAACAAAACATTGATTAAATGAGGGGTGTTTTCATAAAGAGAAATAAATATCCACCAAAACTTTTTTTCGCGGAACAGCTTTAAGTGAATTATCACTCGCGGTCAATATTTTACGCTAGCGTTTTACATGCACAATCAATTGAATAATAACCAAACTTAATTCATTTGTGAAAATTCACCTTTGTTTAAAAAATAAGTCGAAAATAGCGAATTTTAACAAAAGAGAAATTATCTCCAAATTTGAGACAAAAAGTTTTCACTAAGCGAAAATTTAGTTCTAAAATATTTGTTTATTTATTTTTATAACTCCTAATAAAAGATGTTTGCTTTATCAATATAAGTACCTACAACGCCTGAAATATTATTAAAAATATGCGCAAATAAAATTTTTAAACATAAAACCGCGAGTTAATACATCCATACAAAAAAAAAATTAACAAAACAAAAAAACAACTTCAAAAAATGCAAAAAAAATAAAAATAATAATTTCGTATTCTTCTGCAACTAAATAATCAACTTACTTTTTCTACTCATCAATACGTAGGTACGATTGTTATTTTTGAAGTCGGTGTCAGCCAAGGTAGGTTTGTAACTACATAAATAGTCATAGGTGAGATGTGCTTGTGTCGCACGCGCGACTTGACGATTTGAGAGGCGAGAGCGGGCCGCGGCGGGAGGGGAGCTGTCAAGGGAACACGCCTTGACAGCTCTCTCCTTGGCTGACACCGACTCCAAAAATAACAATCGTACCTACGTATTGATGAGTAGAAAAAGTAAGTTGATTATTAAGTTGTAGAAGCATACTAAATTATTTTTTTACTTTTTAGTGCATTGTTAAATTTTTTGTTTATTTTTTAATTTTTAGTGAATCTGAAGTACACTAACTAATTCGATTAAGATTCGGCCCAGCATCGTTAATTTGCTCTTAAGAATTGGAGAGTTCCGTTACTTTGTCATGGATCCCATAATCAGAACCTAATCAAACTCTCATCAAGCTACCCTTGAAGTACATCCTTTCCGATAAAAAAAGAATCATCGAAATCGGTGGCGTGATATTGAGTCATTCGTCCATTTGACGCGCACGTACTTGATGCAAATTTAAGATTTATATGATTTTCTCCTGGATGCCATTGTCAAAACTGGACCAAATTAAAATGGGACCATAGGGGAAGCACCAGCTTTCAAATAAAAAAAGAATCATCAATATCGCTTCACCCAGTCGAAAGTTCTGAGGTAACAAACATTAAAAAAAATACAGTCGAATTGAGAACCTCCTCCTTTTCGAAGTCGTTTAAAAATCAAATAATACTGCAAAAAATATAGTAAGGAATCGAACTCAGATTTGTTGAAATAAGGTAATAATGGAACTGTTACATTATATACCTACCTTATATATCTTACTTTTATATAGATGTAGATACATTTAACTTTGTGAAAATGTATTACTATCTATTGCACACAGAGCAGCTAAATATATTGATTTTTGAAAATCTCAATTAGCTTTTTCGTAGACATCCATATACCTACATACTTTGACCAGTGATTGCTGACATTATTTGGAATAAAAAATGTGAACGAATTTTTTGGTCTCCGGTGAATTTTTGAGATGTACATTTTTTCTTCAAAACCCTTCAACAACATTTCTTCCACATGTCATCACCGGTCACCCATTCAATTAACCGCTCAACTGTGAAAACGCCCCTCAATTTGCTGTGACGTTTGTTAGAATAGATATGTTACAATTTTTATTATTGCAAATATTATGTTATACATTTTTAGTGTCCTCGGATTTAGACGCTAGTTTGAGGGCCGTAAATTTTTAATTATTTGTAATTCAGTTTTTCTCTAAACTTTAATAAGGTATACCGAACCAATATGCTCATGTAATAACATAATATTGTTTTTCACATTTTTGATATGAATTTATCTGGAATATTATTTCATAGAAGGTTATCAATTATCAAAACTCTTTACCGATAAACAAATTGGCACTTCAGGTGATTAGCGTTTTAGTGCCGAGCAACAAAGAGCAATATGATATCATTGAAGTTACTAAAATAGTATAGATACTTATCAATTATTCACTTTAATTTCACCACAGTAAATATATAATTTCTCCTTCCGAACACGCAGCAAAAGCCTTATGGAGGTAGTAAGAAAGAACGTGTTTCATGATCCAAATATTTGGCCAATCGGGCTTAAAATTCCCAATGCAAAACACGATACAAAACTGTGTTTCAAATAGAATGAATATCTACGATGTCGGGCGAGTGAAAGTGAGACAGAGTGCGTGCTAAATGGGCCAAACGGAACATTTGTTCGGAAGGGCACTTTTAGTTTTCTTTTATTCTAGTTTTTAGGACCTCTACTCACCACAACTTATTTTTTATATCACACTAGCGAGTTACCGGTTGCAATGCCACTTAATAAATAAATTGTTTCTCCCTGCGTGTCCTCTCCCATTCGTCCCGTTACCCTTTCGCCTCTCCTTCGTCCCGTAACCCACCTCCCGCGTTCCCCTCCCCCCTATCGCGCTCCATACATTCAGTCCCGGCACATATTTTCAAACAGCTCGCGTGCCACCTATTGCATTTTTAATACAAATTTCATGATGCCAGAACTCACCAGTATAAGTAGAAACCTTCACGGGGGTGCTCACACAATCGGATGAATGATGTAGGAAATAATTTCATGACGCCAGAGCTCACTATTATATATATAAACCATCGCGGGCATGCGCACATCAAATCCCCAAACTTTCATCGCAATCGGATGAATGGTTTAGCAACGCACAAGGAACAAAATAAATACATGCATGCAAACAAGCATACATTAATTTTTAAATATAGATTGATAAAAGAAATAAATGCAAATATTATAAATGCAATACATTTTGATGATCGTGCGTAAATTCTGATTCAACTGATCTCAAATTTGCTTTGAAAATAAGAGTCACTTTCAAAATTGGTGTCGATTGTGTCAAGAATTCGGAAAAGCGATATAGTATAAGGATTTTAACCACCGATTCCGGGGCATTTTTAGAGTAGAAAAAGTAGATGTCATTTTACTCTCCGAAGATATTTTTTTTTCTATTAATAAGTCAGGAACGCCTCATACGTCATAGCATATGTCTGGTAATGTTGTAGGTGAAAACAAGCTAATGGGTCCCAGTGGTTAAAAACAAAAATATATTTTTTCGATCACACGTCGCGTCGTTTAAAAGGGGAGAAGTTTCCCTCCCCCACTCCCTTTTTCCACTCCTCC
Source organism: Limnephilus marmoratus (assembly GCA_917880885.1). Taxonomy (NCBI): domain Eukaryota; kingdom Metazoa; phylum Arthropoda; class Insecta; order Trichoptera; family Limnephilidae; genus Limnephilus; species Limnephilus marmoratus. The sequence continues at coordinate 25,442,826 of OU862924.1, read as the reverse complement.
AAAATCAGAAGAAATTTACTTTTTCTAATTTGTAATCTTCGGGCAACGCCAAGACTTTCAGTTAGTAGGTAAATAAATGTACAAATTACAACAAAATCGAAAATTCAGCTCTATTTTACACTTAAAATTAAAAAAAAAATTGAGTGTGTAATTCATGCGATGGAAGTGAAAGTAGAAAGTCGCTAGATGTAGCTTTATTTTGCCTGTTAATTTTAAAGTGGTTTGAAGACTGGATATTGATTTATAAAAACAAAAACGTTTATTTGTTTTTGGATTTCGTAGGATTCGAACCTCCGTCCGCTGGATTTCTCTGATATTTGCGACGCACTATACCGCTGCGCTATGGGACTCACTCGGCGAGACGCGAATTTACGCATTATATTCCGCAGACCCGTAAAAAACAAAACCGGCCAATGAGCGCAGTCGTCATTTCTCAACCAATAGGATCCTTGAGTGCAGTTTGATGCTTCGCAAGTGCCGATTTCAGTTTCATCCGAATTTCAAATCACTCTAACGGGGTTAAGGACGTGTTACTTAAAAAAAACTGTTTTTGGTGGCTGGTGTGGTGGGCTGATATTACCAATTTATCTTGAGAAGACTGATTACATATTACGGCTACTTTATTAAAAATAATAGGTATAAATTATGTAAATTAATGTAGATTACTCCTCATTTTATTATAAGAACATAAAGTTATTATGTTATCTTAAATGAACATTGTTTGCTGTGACATAAGAAAAATAAGATAAAAAGTTATTTTGATACAATTTCCAAGTCATTATTTATCTTTTAATTTCGAGTTACATAAATATACACAACATACAGTTTTACAATGATATTAATATAGGCGTCTTGTTATTTGGCTGTCAAAATATGTTCATTTGGTTGCTTCGGAATCATTGCCATTCAAAAACAAATATTGGTATTTTTGTGTTGACAAATTAGAGAGACGTCTGTAATTTATCTTTCAAATGCACACCGGTACCGAACTTGTAGAAATAACCATTCTGTTAAACATTTACACAAAAGAAATACACATTTCAAAAAAGAATTATTATTTTTTCTGCTCGACTGGCTCGACTAAACTCGGTCATAATCTAGTAGAGGGAAGTGTAACTAGAAAATACATTCTAATTCCGCCGCTCCTCGGCACTCTTTGTGGAAAGGGATGCGTCTGAAAATTTCTAAAATACGGATTACCTGCCGCCCGGACCCTAGTGAGCGGTGAAGGTTAAAATTATCACTGTTTAACTGCTTAGGCAATAAAATGTAACAAACTCATTCTAAACTACAGCAAAAAATTCTATATAACTTTGTATAAAAACAAACCTCATGATAACCTTAAAATTAGAATCCACAATACAAGTTGCAATCAAGAAACATGTTCAATATGCAATGAACTCGTTAAAGTAGAAATAATTAAATGGAAGTCGGAAATCACAAATTAATACATCATCTCGAAATTAAGATATCTTACATACACATTTTATAAACTTAAGGAAGTACTTAAAATTGACAAATTGAAAATTATTTACTTTTCCCTGGTTCAATCTTCAATAATCTACGGCATTATGGGATGGGGTGGTGCGCTTGATGCATTTATTAAACCTTTACAAAACACTCAAAAACCGCATCATAAAAGTTATGCATAATAGAAATAAAACATCCTCAACCGAATTATTATTCAAAGAGACTAAAATATTTAATATCCGTAAATTTTTATATATAAAAATCTCGTGTCACGGAGTTTGTGGTCGCACTCCTCCGAAACGGCTGGACCGATTTTTATGAAATATTTTATGTATGTTTGACAGGTATGAGAATAGGTTTTAAAGTATATTTCATACCGCTAGGTGTTTAGGGTATCCCAACCAAGAAAAAAATCTATTCGATTTTAATATTTTTGTATTAACAAATTTAACCGTCTTTCGTATTTCAAACAGAACGAAATTATTTATGTTGTTGAATGACAGATGGCGCTACGTCCACTTCATCGAACTTTCATCCCACATGCGCAGACTCCAGTTACTAATATCTACAACCTGTATGTCGGACGAATATCTACAGCTCATATGTTGAACTAATATCTACGAACTTCAGAGTGTTGACTAATATCTACAGAGCGTAGGTTGGACTAATCAGCTAACTGTGTCCAATAGTCCGATATCAGGGATTTTTACATACATACTTACATAAATTAAGTTTTTTAAACTGCATACGCATAGACATCCAAATGGATAGACGAGAAGTAACAGGTGAGGGGTAAAACCAAACTATGGGCGGGCGAAGAGGGGAAGATGACTGTGATTGGTTGAAAAATCAATCTGACAGTATATAGGCATCTCGCATTATAATATTACCATTTAGTTCTTAAAAGCAAAATCTGCTTTGAATGAATAGACCTTTTTACATGGGAGCGCGAATTGCTTGCCACGTTAATAAAATATTTGCGTAGGCCAAATGTACATCCCAAAAAGATTCGCCCGTTTTCACATAGCAATATTTTGTTGCCGTGTTTAGTTAAGACACTTTTACAAATGTTTCATAATTTACTTACCCCTGTAACCAGCGACGAGCACACTAAGGAACCGCCCACATTCGCTATGTGCACATTGATATGTAGATATGTTGTATAGCACAAGCTTGGCGTTTTAGCGTGTTATTTCGTTAAATGTATAGATGTTAGCTTCGCGCTGCCCACGGCAAGAATGATGACGTCACACATTTTAGATTCAAGCGAGGCTCTATCCCTTCCCCATGGGGCGAACTGGCGCCAAGGAGGAGCTCCAGCCGGTTCCATGGGGAGGGGGAAATAATACGTTTTTATCACTTAGGGCAGATCCAGATATATTCATATGTCCGTGTGCATACGCAATATTACGTTATTCCAATATGCTATACTTAATTGCAAATCCAACCTCTGCCAGTACTGTAGATATTCGTCAACACTTTGGTTATCATAGATATTAGTCAACAGTTTGAGCTGTAGATATTCGTCAACACTTTAATTCTCATAGATATTAGTTCGATTTTTTCAGTTTTTGGAATTCCTGTAGATATTAGTAAACGCCTCCCATGCGCAAGACATTCACGATAAGTGTCGCGTCATTTTGATATTTCATTCGGCATCATGTTCTCGCGTGGGCAAACCGTCGAGCTTATTTGAGTTGGCTAAAGACGGACTGTCAAAAACTATCGTACACTCAATTGCTCTTCGAAATTAATATTGATTTTCTTTATTTCATTTTCCTACTTAAATTAGTGTTTTTTTTTTGTTTTTATCGGCGGTCATCGTCTACAGCGCTCCATTTCTCTTTCTGTCATAGATCCCATCCCCACACACTTACAATACATTCGTTATTTTTTTTATTTAACAACCAAAATGTTGATTAGAAATAATTTACATGGCAGAACAACGTTTGTCGGGTCAGCTAGTAATTTATATTATTATGTGTTTAAAAACAAAAATTGTTTTGTAGAAATGGAAAATGGAGTTATCAAAAGAACTAATAATGTGTTTACACCCGGTCAGTGGTTGAGTGGGCATAGCGCTTGGGTCCCACCCGAGCGTCGCGTGTTCGATTCCTCGGCTGGCTAAGTCCTCCATCACAACACAAGCAACATTTTCGGCTTTCTGTGGTGGTAGTAGGAGATTTTCAAATATTGTTGGGTTATTTGTAACCCGGGAATGTTTGTCTTTCTTTTACTATGGCGCTGCCTGTGCGTGGTAATATAAACAAAAGTGCTTAATTACATCAATAAGTACGAGTAAAGAATGTAAATTTTAAAGTAAAGGTTTAGAAATATAGGTATCTGTTAAAATATTAGTTGAAAGTTTGTTGATTTTTGTTACAGTTTCAAGAAAGTAAATAAAGTTAGTCTTCAAGTTACAGTAGAATTGTATTGAAAAGTGAAGCATGAAGGTTTACATAGAATTTTTAGGAAAAGTGTTTCAACATCTGCATCATTCAGCCATAATTTTAATTCTTTTATGTAATGGGATAATTTATCTGTCATATGAATGTGTTTTGGTAGAAGGTTCAATGTACAAGGACCAATGAAACTCCTATGTGAACGCATTAATTTGGTATTCGTTTGGGGGGTGTAAAACACATAATTAGTCCTTTTTATAATTCCATTTTCTTTTTTTACAAAAGAATTTTTGTTTTTAAATACATATTTTATAGTCTGCAATATAAATAATTTACGGATATTGAATATTTTAGTCTCTTTGAAGAATAATTCGGTTGAGAATGTTTTATTTCTATTATACATAACTTCAATGATGCACTTTTCAGTGTTTTGTAAAGGTTTAATAAATGCATCGAGCGCACCACCCCATCCTATAATGCCGTAGATTATTGAAGATTGAACTAGGGAAAAGTAGATCATTTTTATTTTGTCAATATTAAGTATTTCTTTAGGTCTATAAAATGTGTATGTAAGATTTCTTAATTTCGAGATGGATTATTAATTTGTGATTTCCAATTTCCAAATATTTAATATTTTCTACTTTGACGAGTTCATTGCACAGTGAACATGTTTCTTGATTGCAACTTGTTCTGCGGATTCTAATTTTAAGGTTATCATGAGGTTTGTTTTTAATGTTTTTATAAAAAGTTATATAAAATGTTTTGCTGTAGTTTAGAATGAGTTTGTTACATTTTAGTCGTGTTGAAACAAGTGCAATGCATTATTTTGCTTTAAAAATGATTTATAACTGCATGTTTATAGTATACTAGTAGGTAGTTTATCTGAGAGAATAATATAGAGTAGAGATGGCAGCACTATCGTTTATAGCTAGCACGTGGAGCAAATGTGAACGAAAGACGTTAGCGTTTTTTTGTTGTTTGCTGTATGTATTTTATAGAATAATCAACAATTGAAGTATTATATAATTAGTTTGTGTTTATTAGATGGCACCTAAGTTGTACGTAACCGAAGCTAGTCCCCCAGCTCGGGCTGCCATGTTGGTGGCAGCAGCCCTGAACGTGGAGGTGGTCAAAGTGGAAGTCGACCTATTCAAGCAGGAGAACTTGAGCCCGGAGTTTGTCAAGGTATTTTATTTTCCTCTATTAATCATTGATTTGTAATTTTGTTATCTCTTTATTTTTCTCTATCATTATCTTTATCTCCATCCTTATCTTTATCTCTACCTTTATCTTTATCTTCATCTTTTTCTTTAATTCTCTATGCTTGTTAATTAAAGTTGGGGTATATCATGCATTTGATTAATGATCAATCATAAATCAGCGGCGTTTTGAATAACACTTATCTTTTTCTATTTTTCTGTGTCTTGTTCTCTTTCATATTTTCGTTTAGATTTTTATCGTTATCTTCTTCTTTAATGATAAATTTAATATATTTATCAAAGAGTGAATGTACATAATTATTCGTGTATGTAGTGTATGTACAATGTACCTACATGTTGTTTGAAACGTTGATTGTAAATGGCCAAGACGAAAAGGACGAAGAAATGATTCGATTTAATTACGACGGCTGGTGTGGTCTGGCGGTAAGGCTTTTGACTCGCAATCCGCAGGACGCGGGTTTGAATCCCGGCGTGGGCATATAAATTTTATTTGATTAATTTGTGTTATTTCACAATTAATTCATTAAAAATAATATGTAGTATATTTGCGGCACGTTCCAGAGTGGAAGATACTCTCAGTATCGCCCTGGTTTTAGACCACCATTCAGAATTGAAACGTTGCTTGAAATGGCTTTAGCCGTGTTTAGTGACCAGATCTGAATAGCCTGGTACTTCCCCACCTTCCTCTTCCCCATCTCCTTCCCCTCCCCACTACCTTCAGCCCCACAATATACACCAATTGGGGATGCCATAGTTTCAGAGAGACTCTTGTGAGGTATTCATATTAAAAAAAAATAAAAATAAAAACATGAAAAAAAACACAACTTGGACATTATCATTTAAATTCTTCATTATTATAGAATTATGAAAGTTATTTCGTTCGATTTTTTAAAAAATAAATCATTAAATTCGTTTCAGAAAAATCCAGAGCACACCATTCCCATGCTGGAAGATGGGAACTTCTTCCTTGGAGACAGGTATTAACTTATTTATAATTTTTTTTTTAAAAGAAAGGCAAACATTCCCGGATTACGAATAACCCAACAATGTTTAAAAATCTCCTACTACCACCACAGAAAGCCGAAAATGTTGCTTGTGTTATGATGGATGACTTAGCCAGCCGAGGAATCGAACACGCGACGCCCGGGTGGGACCCAAGCGCTATGCCCACTCAAACACTGAATATTGTGTAAAGATGCCAACCGTTAAATTTATGAAAGGTTTATTGATTTATTAATATCGAATTTCACGCTCAGCTGGGCTTTTACATGTTTATTATTTTTGTAGCAAAAAGAACATCTAAATAAGCATGACATCACAAAACCAAAATATTTCACCATGCAAGATGGAAAATTAGTAGATTGGGAATAATAATAATAATAATTGGCTAATTTACATAGCGCCGTTTTCGTGGAAAATCACCTCAAGGGCGCTGTACAAATAAATATGTAAAATAATTAATATTACTGGCTTATAACTAAGATTTACAATTACGACTAGTGACTTACATCTAAGACTTATAGCTACTTATATTACTGGCTTACAACTAAGATTTGCAATTATAACTGGTGACGTACATCTAAGACTTATAGCTAGTGACTTATGACTAAGACATTAAGAGCCTTACTCATCATGAAACCGTACCAAGGCTCTGTAGCGTCGCGGTAGCTTCACAGTGAAGGGGGCCTACACTGCTCAGGGTAAAAATCTTTACTCATCATCATAATGTTTCTCGACAGCTGTTATGATTTTTTTTACGGTCGCAACACTGCTCCAAAGCTGAAAAACGCAGTCAATTTAGCATTTCGCGGCGTGTTGCCAACTTCACGTTTATTCATACGTCAACATACTCCAGGCAGGTCAGTCACAAGACAGTACCTACCATATTATTGTAGCAAAGTCAACAAGTCAATATTATACTCCTATGCGACGAATTAAACAGCTTGGAAACAAATACTCCGATGTTGTTGATATATTTAGTACATCAATTTTATTATATAAGCATACCTTATTGAAATTTTTTTCATCAAATAGGGGAATATTTTGATAAAGCTATTAAAATTGACTAACACATTAACAGTATTTTGTTGGCTGAAAGAAAAAAAAACTATTTCAGATTTTTTGTTTTTTGTATTTTGTACCTACACCTGTGTGGTTCAAATTCAATACCTAATATTTTTACTTTGTATTTATTTTTGTGCAAATGTTTTAAACAGTAGTTTCCTGCACTATTTACTAGTATAAATCGTTAATATTGTTATATATATGTATGTAAAAGCCTAAATAGGCGTAAATAAATAAATAAATAAAAAAACATCAGTCAACACATACATTCATACATATTATTCGAGAAATCTATATTTAGACCTAAAATCTCCTTCCTTAAGTGACGCAAATGGATCGTACCTTTTTTTTAGCCTTTTCCGTAGCTGTGGTGCACGAATGCCGCGAATACGGTCAATATTTAACAAAGCTCCGTTCAAAACGTCAAGGTTCTCATAAAAGTTCGCCATTTTATCAGTTACAACGCACGGGGTACTGAGTTAACCCTGGTGATCGGGTGGTTTAAATTCTGACAGCTACTACATCTCCCGTACAGCGACGCGGGAAGAACACGCGCATGCGCGCGATTAACCCACCATGTTGAGTAACAATTTCACCTAACCCGGTTTTGCTCCGAGGTTGTATCTTATTTTGCGATGATGAGTAAGACTGATAGATTCTGACTTAAAACTGGTGACTTAATAACATATAGTCTGTCAAAAAAGAGTAGAAAATATATGAGGGCGCCACTGTTGATCAAATGGCAATACTAAACACATAACTCATGGTGTTAAAGTAAAGCTGTGTAACCTACATTTTAATAAAAAATTAAAAAGGCATAATAGTGGAAAAAAATATTTTTTCATTGCAGTATAGTGATACCCGCCGATCTCAAAATTAGAATTGAATATAGGTATATTATTATTATACCTTTGCAATTTTGTGTTAACATAATGAAGAATAACTATAATGTAATAAAATATAAAGCACAGGTTAGAAATTGCTCACATTTATTTAATACTAGATAAAGTACTTAGCGTTGCCTGGGCTTTAGATCATGTCTCTAATTTTAGATCTGAATATATTTAACTCATTCAGATCGAAAAGTAGTCTAACTAAACTCACCATTAGTGATTCTTCCTTTCTATCCATTGTTAAATTCAAATTTATGTTAAATTAAATTAAAGCAAATCGCTTTATTAATCACCTTTTAATAAAATTTATGTCATGAAGAAAAAATGTTTTTTAAAATGTGGTTTACTGTGTTCTACACATTTAGTGTCATTGCACTTCAAAGAAATATTTGACAGTTAAATTGGTGTTGCCAATCTACAAATTTAGTAGTTCCAGTTTTTATATTTTCTACTCTATTTTGACAGACTATACATATTTACAATTAAGATTAGCGCCAGAAGAAGTAGGAAGTTTTTACACAAGGAAGTAGGAAGTTTTTACAATTCGAGAACACGGGTGCAAAAATGATCTTAATGGGTTAACTGGATTTACAGGAAGGTATAGATATTTTAAATAAATTAATAAAATTAATAGTCGATCTTTACCGTATTAAGGTGATTCACCGCTCAACATTAAACAGATCGAGTTAACTATAATCAAAGAGAAAAGAAAAAAAAAACTATTAAAAATTGCAAGTTTAAATAGAATGATGAATTTATGGAAATGAGTATCGGAAAAAGTGAGTTTTCAGTTTTGATCTAAATTCCGCTGAGTTGGTTATGCGTCTCAATTTCATAGGAAGTTTATTGGAATTGTACAATAAGTAAATGAAACAAGTCGAAGCAGAGCTAGGCAGTTTGTTTAATAAGATTTGTTAAAACCCTACATACAGATGTTGGCCAAATCCGTCGTATACGGACATTATCAATATTTGCGAGCACGGTCAATGATTGTTAAAAGATATTCCGACCGACGCGCGACGCGAAGATTGATAAATTTTAGCGAGGCCTCCATAGTACCGGATAAGTTTCGGTCATCTGCCAACGTAGACATATTTTTTAACGTTCGTTTTTTGTTCGTTTTTTTGTTCGTTGTGCAAAATTACTGGCTTGATTAATGCGCGGAATGAACTAACGAAGCTTTTAAATTTAAATGAAGTCTTATACGCGATCTGTGGATTTGAATAATGTATCTAAGACGCAATCAATTTATTCCTTTCGATCTTTGAGAAACGAAACTGGTTAAAATAAGACTAAAGACCTCATTCACTAATTAACTCCCATTTAGAGTCAAACAGTACCTAAATGCGGACTGATAATGTTGAAAAATACTGACTCAATTTTATGCACATTGTACGTGTCATTTTGCTTTTTTTCCTCTTGAAAACATACTTATTTTTATTTAAATTATTTCGTTATCTTTATTGCTGTTGACATCGTATTATTATTTAATTATAATTTTGCATATCGCATACTGGTGGGTGGAAAATATTAGTTCATTTTATTTCAAAATAAGCAATAACTTTGTAAACACTTTAAATTTGGGAGGGGATATGGGTACAGACGCCCAAGTGATTCTGCCATGCGTGGCGGGCCCGATCGGGAGAGACTGGTTGAGGAAGACCATTTGGCCTTCCAGTCGGTCCCTCCCGACCCTCGCCTCATACGTCCGTCACTCTTGAACCCACTGACCCCCGGATTCCCGTCCACTCTTTATACCTTTTTCCTCCCCAGAACTTCGTCTCCTTCCTTTCCCCAAAAGACCCTCCCTCAGCATTCCTAAGGAAGACATTTGCCCTCCTGTGTGGAGCAATGTAAAAAACAAAATATAATCATATTCTTCCTCTTATCCTATTCGGGTAGGGGAAAAAAAATTATTTATTAATTTTCCGGAAATTGGCAGTGTACATTTGTCAGTTTGTACTTGCATAGTATATTATAGCCAAAATAAACTCAATTACGGATTTCCTCCTTTTAAATATTTTTTAAATTTTTTAAGAGAAAATTCCTTAGCCCCGTTAGAGTGATTTGAAATTCGGATGAAACTGAAATGACGCACTTCGGCACCTGCGAAGCATCAAACTGCACTCAATTGGTTGAGATATAAAACGGAAACGACGATAGGTCTGCGCTCATTATTGGCCGCTTTGTTTTTTACGGGTCGTCGGAATATAATATGTAAATTCGCGCCTCGCCAAGCGCGTCCCATAACGCAGCGATATAGTGCGTCACAAATCTCAGCAGCCAGAGAAATTCCAGCGGACGGAGGTTCGAATCCTACGAAATCCAAAAAAAAAAAACATTTTTGTTTTGGTAAATCAATATCCAATCTTCAAACCACTTTAAAATAAACAGGCAAAAGAAAGTGACATCTAGCGACTTTCTAGTTTCACTTCACACACTATAATTACACACTGTAATTTAAAAAAAAAATTATTGTCTCCAACAGTCCGTCGCCCAGTCGCTCTATATGCATGAAAAGCCTTTTTATACATTATGGTTATTGTTCACTTTTGAGAGATTTTCAAAATTATTATTTTTATTCCAAAATTATTATCTAACTGACAGCCCTGAGTGGAGGAGCTATTCCGGGCAGCGCAAGACAGAGAGACATTCTCAAGAGTGATCGCCAACGTCGGGGGGACCTGATACGGCACACAAAGAAGAAGAAGAAGACTAGTTTTTATTCCGCCGAAAATAGACATTTTGTTTTTTTAATTCACACTCATCAAAATGTTTTTTTTTATAAATTTTTATTTCTTATTTTATATTTCATCATTTTCATATGATAAATACAGTAAAATAATGTTTTTATTCTTTTTCATTTACTTACAAATAATTGCCCAAATCGCCTCTAAAATCCAGAAATATTAAAATCTTTTATGGCCCATATCTTATAATTTAAAGCCAAAATAAATAAAGTAGCTCACATCCTAACTAGATATTTGATATATCTTTTGATTACAAAAATAATCTTTCAGTTTGGTTGGGTGTTTTGATCTCACATCCAAATCTAAGATTTGTATGAAACGGGCAGAAATTGACCGCGCATACGTTCCCCTTAACATATATTATCATTCTGTTTACACAGAATGTTCTCTGTTATTATAACTATACATGTGTATACATTCCTTTTTGTATTTGTTTTCAATCCTATTTTTTGTGAAAAACCAACTGTTGAGTTTAAAAAAAAAAACAACTGTATCTCTTATATATATTATTTTTGTCTCATTCATTTTTATTTTAAAATCTTATCATTCTAATGTAAAAGCCTTTTTATGGCGTTAAATAAATAAATAAATAATATATTATTTCCTCGTGTGTTTTGCAGCCACGCCATCGCAGCCTACCTGGCCAACGCCTACGCAAAGGACGACTCGCTGTACCCCAAGGACGCCAAGAAGCGCGCCGTCGTCGACAGCAGGCTGTACTTCGACAACAGCACTCTCTTCGCCCGCTTTAAGAACGTTGTCGTGAGTACAAACATTCGCACTTTTCCATGAAGTCGCCTGCAAATTAACACCACGTTAATTTGACCTTTTCAGGATAGCTATGGGGATGAACAACTCAATTCAATGGCAGACGCGAGGTAGAAATCTCAACGTGGGAAGCCAAAAGCAAGGCAATTGCACTAGTCTCAACTTCTAGTACTTTAGTACTAAACTGTCACTCGTCGAGTAAGGTCGTGTCTTAACAGCAGAAAAATTACATTTAAAAAGTGCCAAAATGCCCTCCTGTGTGATGAGAAAATATTTCCATTACACGGCAAACAGTATTAAAAGTGAAGAAATAACATTTCATTTATATGAACACACAAGTTACTTATTATTATCAATTATTATAAGCAATACAATTTTCAATTATGCGTCATTAGAAAAAAAAACACACATTCTTTGATTGTCTTATGGTACGGCCACACTGAGGCCAACGTTCAACGTCAAACTTTCGGACGATTGTGTAGAAGGGTAGCTCGATGGAAGTTCGAGTTGAAGTTTGGCTTCGGTGTGGAAGTAGCATATCTTTTTAAAACATGAATAACCTTTGAATTAAGAAATTACTGAAAACCGCTGAAAACAAAAGAGTGTTTCTTACTTGCCACATTTTTTTGAGAGTATGTGAGATTAGTGCGAGTCTATTTATATAACGTCATTGGCTCAAGGTGAAAGAGAAAGGGGCCTTTTTGGCCCTGAGCTCTATATGCCATTACATCAAAAGTCAAAACATAACTGAATTGATTAAGATGTTGCTTGGAAATTGGAGGGGACCCTCCTCTATCCTAACGTAAGGAAACTGATTGTTTAACCTCCTTCTTTCTTCTTGATTCTATAGCCTCCAATGCTTGATTGATGGTAAGAAAGAAAGATGTATGAATACTTTCAATTATGGCCGTTGTTTCGCCAACTTTTCGATCGATTAATCTGAGTCTGCGATCAGCTAAGTCATTTGTTTATTAACATTCGTTCGGAGAGTTGCGTTAGGCAGATCTCATTTGTGTATTTGAGATGTGTTGAGCCAAAATTTCGGCTAACAGTTGATCAGTATGATTGGGAACAACGGCCATTATATCAATTCTTGATGAAGTTTAGAGACGATAATGGTATTTCATGGAAAGATGAAAGATTGACAACTATTACTATGACGTCATCTAGTTAAAACTAAGGCCAACTATAGCAGAAAGGTCGCTAAGTAAACTCCACTATTTAAAATAGTCTAATCAACCAACAGTAACAACGAGTATCAACAACAATCACCGCCGTTTGCAAACTGTTGGTAATCGGTTGCACCGACTTTATTATGTTTATAAAAAAGCAAAACCAATCTACTACCTATCACAAATCACCTCGTACAGTCCACTCATCCCTTTACCGCAAGCCATTTTTAAAGAAATCAAGATTCACGTGTTTGATCCATATTCGTCGCTCGCCCAGCTTATACTTATCACACTTCACACCTGGTTGTTTTCACAAGAATTTTTTTTAAATTTAAATAAATATTCCACCTTTACTGAACTGAAAACGTGTGTAAAAAAATCAAAACAAAACTTTTCAGTTGAATCAAATGGTTTTGAATCATTTCTTGCTAACAAAAGTTTTAAAATAATCAGTTGGCTTATATTTGTCTTTATTAATATGGCGCTTGCTGCGTGACAGCAAGAGTGCATGCATACCTGTAATTACAAGTGGAAAAAATATTAAAAAGTTAGTGGAAAAAATATGAAAAGATTTCCAGATTGACTACGTGAAAAGCCACCCTGAGCCTCCCGTCCCCCATTGTGACCAAGCGTGGTATTTTGAAGATCCCCCCCCCCCTAAACGGGTCACGTAGTATGGGTACGTTCCCTTAGATTGTTACTATGGTAAAAAATGTTAAAATGAGATCTACATTAAGATTAATTTAACGCCTCGCTTCGGACTAATGTGTGCGTTTTTTTCAAATTTATGTACAAAGTAATCTTCAAAAACACAGGTGTACACGGACACATATTAACCAGCTGATTCCTGGGCCATTCAAGATGCATTTTCCCAAAAATTAATTTTACGTGTCACCACTGCACTGGCTTCTGACTAGAAATCGAACCTTCCCCCTCCGTCCATCCGACAATGTCCAAACTGCTCGTCATAATAGAAACAAATGGCATAATTCCTTACTTATCCCTTTCGTTAAAACAACTCTGTTATCAGAACTGTTATTCAAACAATTTAAGGTCAGAAAATTAAGTGCGTTATACTTTTATCACGCAGCATTACAAATTTATAAAGATAATATTCAAAATAAAGTTGCACCCTTCAAAAATAACAGAAATCTTACACAAACATCAATACTTCCTATTCCAAAATGTAAAAAAACAATAGGACAGTTAAATCATAAATATCTCGGAGTTAAATTTTTTAATTCACTACCTGAAAAAATCAGAAACATGAACAGTAATATAAAAAAAATTAAAACTCAGCTTAAAACTTATACTGAAAATTTGAACTGAATAAAAAATAATAAATTGAACCAATATAATAACACCCCCCATACACACAAGCCCTGCTTATTTATGGGGGTACATCAAATACATGTATTATGTAATTAATTATTGTAAAAAATACATTATAATTTATGTATCTTTTTGTAAATAAATAAAAAAATTAAAAAACTTTTACCTTAAAAAAATAGATGCCTTGCAACAAAGCTGCACAACCATTAGACAGAACCCAAATTATTTGAAATATAAATTTGACACAAGTCTTGGATCATCCAAGACAGATCAAACATTAAAGATTTTATTAAAACCTACTTTTAAGCATTTGAGTTTCAGTACGAGTCACTTTTTTAGCAGATAAAAATTCGATAACAACGCGCACCTCGCATTGATGTAACACTAGAACACGTCTCCATACTTCCGCTTCTCAAAATACACTGGATGAATTCAACGACCTCAAACCAACGCAGGCGTATTGAGGGTGAATGTTTTTTATTATTGTATGAAAATTGCATACAATTGGAATTTATTACCCGCTAAGCTACTGCAAGTAGCTTGTCAGTAGGAGATTAGTTCCACAGATTACTTACAATCACAAATTAAATTTTAGCATTAGCGTAGCAACAACACACACACATATAACATAGGAAAAAAAAAATTTCATGAAAAAGTTGAGCAACATAAAAACTACAATACATTATGAGTTAATCATATATTTGCAATGTAATGCTTGGTAAGAAAGAGCAAAATATAATCTTAATATATATATAAGATTACTCTCTAAGAGCCATCATTTTAACCCAGTGAGAATTTTGTTATAGAGCAATTTTCTTTAAATTCGTATGGCAGTTTGTTAAATATTAATGGTATTATATGTTCAAGGGTTTTTTGGCCATATTTGTTTTGAAACACGGGTACTTTCATTCCTTTATTTTGTATGAGACGCGTATTGTGTGCATGATCCACCATTGTTTTATATGGACTGCCGGATATATGCTGCAATTCAATTTTTTGCCACATAATAGCACGCACAGTTAATACGCTGATTGATTTATATACGATACTAATGTCTCGCCTTTGGTTAAAAACGGTTTTTCTTACTAGCAACTTTACCATGGCGTTTTGAATCATTTTTACATGTTTTATGTTGGTTTTACATGATTGACCCCAAGAAGTTATCCCATATCTTACTGTTGATTCTGCAAGAGACCAAATAAATCATTTTCATAGTTTTTATAGGCACATAACATTTTATTTTATGAAGTCTATCTACTCTATCTACTGTAACTCCTAGATACACATAGTCTTTAACCAGTTCGATACTTGTACATGAACAGGGCTGTACCTATGTTGTTGTTGTGAATGCAATCGAAAGAGTGAGATGTGATTTCAGGTGTCTCGCTGTACTTGGCATGTGGTGATCTTATATGCATCAGTTTTGTTTTTTGGAATTGATTATTAGACCACAATCATGTGACCACTTTAATAAGACCATAATCATCTTTTTCACATTCCACTCAAATGTCATTTTGTTCGCACTTGCACAAGCATGAGTGCATTACTTTTCAGCCTACCCTCGTATGTAAGTATTTTCAATGGTACTATGCAGATTTTCTTTTATTTTAAATGTAATATTTATTTATTTATTTATTTATTTATTTATTTATTGAAAAAAATAAGAAGTACATGAGAAACATAAGCTGCATATCTCACTAGGGCATTCCTGTAGCGAGATATGCAGTTTTACATTGTAATTTAAACAAAAAACATACATATGAACTAAATAAAAATATAATTATAAACCTACAAAAAAATATAACAATAAGCAAATTAAAGATAACATAACAATAAGCAAATTAGATACTATAACAATAAGCAAATTAAAAAGTACATAATAATATATTAGTTAAGTTATTAAATTTGGATTGAATGAAATATAGCTGAATTCCAGAATGATTTATGATACAAGCGACAACATGGGTAATCCAAAACCATCACTCTCAGTTATTATACATATTTTGACCATTTTCTTGAATAAATGTAATGTACCAAGAGTTTTTATTTTTTCATTGAGCATATTATAAAGCAACGGAGCTTTATATGAAAAACTTCTTTGTCCAAAGGATGTTTTGGTATGTACCGGCTGATACATTAAAGAAGAGCCCAATCTAGTGATGCGCACTTGTTGAGATCTTTTCGCAGTGATAATGTTGTTGAAAAATTTACAGAGAGCCTGTATTATGTACAACTGCCTTATTGTCATAATTTTGCTTTCGCTGTATAGTAACTGTGATGAATACATAAAACTTTTCTTGAACATTATTTTTAAAATTAATTTTTGTGCAATATTTAAAGGCTCTAGAGTAGTCTTATGGCAAGAACCCCAACAAATAACGTTATATGAAAGCATTGATTGAACAAGAGCATAGTATACAGTTCTTAGTGTAATTTTGTCCAATATATTTCTTAGAGTCTTGAAGATATAGGCTAGCTTTCTTATTTTTTTTGTTAATATAGTAATATGATTGTTCCATTTTAAATTTTTATCAATAATTAAGCCAAGATATTTGATATTGTCTACTCTTTCCAAAGATTGACAATTACACTCCTGTACACAACAATGTATTTTTAAAGAGCGGTCCAAAGATGGTTGATTTACAGAAGAAATACTAAAAGTAATATATTTAGTTTTGCTCATGTTTAAGGTTAACAAGTTTTGATCAAGCCAATTTTTGACTGCCCTTAATCCTGCCTCGCACTTAGCATACGTATCATCCCAAGTATCACCAGCAAACACTAAAGCAGTGTCATCTGCAAATACAATTGAAGAACCAGAAAACGGCAGTTTACAAAGGTCATTAATATATAACAAAAATAAAATTGGACCCAGAACACTACCCTGAGGAACACCATATACAATTGATTTGTTTGAACTAATATGATCATTAATCATTACTCTTTGTGTTCTATTTTCAAGATAAGTTCTGAACCAATCTAGAGCTTTATTAACAATACCCATTGAACTGAGTTTTTTAATAGTAAACCGTGGGATACAGTATCAAATGCCTTAGACAAGTCTAAGAAAACAGCCATGGCTTTATTGCCAGTATCCAGAGCTTCTACGACTGTGGTTATCATTTTTAATGCAGCATCACTAGTTCCCATGTTCTCTCGAAAGCCAAACTGATTATCTGAAAGAATTTCAATTCTTTTTACATAAGACATCAACCTAATTTTAGCTAACTTCTCTATAATTTTTGATAAGGTGTTTAGCAGGGATATAGGTCGATAGTTATTGACGTCTGTATTATCCCCTCCTTTAAACAAAGGAATAATTTTGGCATTTTTGCAGTGATCAGGGAATAAGCCATTCTCAAAGCTAACATTTACAATGTGTGTAATAGGTATAACTAGTTCAGAAGCATTTTGTTTGTAGACCATTGCACTTATACCGTCATTTCCACTCGAAAAACCTGATTTCAGCTCATTAATCACCTTTAAAACTTCATTACAATTCGTTGGATTGAATTCAAAACAGGCATTTTCTATAGATTGTGTTGGATTGCAATTTTTGATTAAACATTCTTCACTGGTGTTATTTGCACTGCACAAAAGATTAGCAAAATTTTGACCTATATCACTAAAAAAATCATTTACATGGTTAGTGATGAGCATTGGATTATCATTTATAGAAACAGTGCTATTTTTTATTTTCAGTTTATTTATTGGCATCGATTCCTTTTGCATATCCAATGCTTGTTTTATTATTTTCCATTCTTGCTTTATGTTTCCTTTAACCTCTTGAAGTTTCCTTTTATAATATGACTGTTTGATCGTTTTAACAATTTTAGAACACCAATTTCTATATCTTTTATAATATGCAAACAGTTCAATATTATTTGGTTCTTTGCGACAACTCTTGTGTAATTTGTCACGTCTTATGAGGCAGTCAATAATTCCAGAAGTTATCCATGGTTTCAAGTAATTTTTATTACTATAGATTCTCTTTATAGATGAGCAATTTTCAATGTGTAATTTTAGGCACTTTATGAAATTATCAGCTGCTGTATTGACATCATTTGCAAATAAAACGGTATTCCATGTTTCTTCTTTCAGTCTTGAATTTAGCAGGTCATTATCCACAGTTAGTTTAAGCTTTACGTCTATTTGTTTTGATTTCGTTATTATAGATTTAGGATATCTCAATATCGTAGCGAAATGGTCTGTGATGCTGGTCCTGAATACAGCACTCTGAGGATCATCTTTTGACTTGACCATAATGTGGTCAATACAACTCTCAGTTTTTGAAGTGACTCTAGTTGGTGAAATAATAAATGGTTTTAAACCGTGGTAAATCAGCAGAGAAAGGTATTGTTCGCTTTTTGAGCAGTTCATTTCCAAAATATTTATATTTATATCACCACATAAAATCACTTCGTGGTTAAGTGCTGATACAGAACGGAGTAAATTGTTCAGATGGTCAAGAAAGTTATCAAGATGTGTTTGAGAAGGAGATCTATAAACCGCTATAACACATGTATTATCAGATAGTTGTAATTTAAGACAGTTAGCATGTGGAATAGCTATTTCTTCAACAGAAACAATAACATCATTCCGGGTGTAAACAACAACACCATCGTTTTGTAAATAGTTTTTTTTGGTGCTGTGTGAAGAATACCCAGTAATACTTGGAATATTGATTGCATCTTTTAACCAAGCTTCACTAAAAACAATAATACTAAATCTGTGTTGAATAGAGTCGAGAACAGCTACAGTATCATCAAAATTTTTTTTAGGCATCTTATATTCATACAGTATATAGAGAGAGCAGAATGGTTCAAGAATTCATTGCATATTGATGGGTCATCTATATTGATATTGATTTCCTTGTCACTTAGTTCTTGATCCAATAAAAAATCCATAATATCGGGCTAATATACATATGGGTAGAATAAATAGTTAGTAATAATGTACAAGTCAGTTAATAAGCTGTAAATCGCCGACATGTTTAAAGTTTATTATTTTAGAACTATGGTCAGAATTTTTTTTAGTAAGGATTTTATTGTTTTTGAACCATGTATATAGATAATTATTATCTTTGGCTTTTTGCTTGGTCTTCCATAGTAGCTCTTTGTAGTAAGGGGTTAATAGTTCACCTACAAATACGTTCTTCTCTCTTGCGTTCTTGCGGGAGTTCAAAACTGTCTGCTGTGCTTCCTCATCTTGGAGTTGAACTTTGTACCTGTATGCTCGGTCCTCCATTTTCTGTGTTCGATCTTGATAACGGATATATTGCGTTGTCATTTTTATTATAAACTGCTTAAATGTTATAAACTGCGTCTGCTCTCAATACAAAGCTCCCTAGTTAGACAGGCATAATACATCTCTACATATTATATATTAAAGTCCTCCGCTGCGTCTGTCTATCTGTTCGCGATAAACACAAAAACTACTCAACGGATTTTCATGCGGTTTTCACCAACAGATAGAGTGATTCATGAGGAAGGTTTTGTGTAAATTGGTTGAAATATATAATATATAAAGGAGAATGTTAGTATGTGGTGGACGAGCGGGCTGGCAAGCAGGCGGTGTGGATTTGATTTGTATGCAAATTAAAGATGGCAATGTGGCGAGATGGCGGTGTGAGTTAATTTATAGTGGTTATAAAGGTTGGGTACCCATCCAATAGATGGCGTTGTGTTTTGTTAGCCACAGCAATGCGATGCCGGGTCAGTTAATCACCAATATAATGCAATTAAAACAGTTGAATAAATAAAATCTACCCAGCTATACGAAAGGGGAAATGGGCGGCGCATTCCACGTAAAAACATCATTCTAGCAACGCAGTAATTATTTACTATTGAATATTTCCTTACAGCGTCCAATGTTATACTTTGGAGAGGCAGACATCCCCACGGCCAAGGTGGACGCTATTGTGGAGGCCTACGGTATAATGGAAGCGTTCCTGGACACCAACAAGTGGATAGCTGGAAATGAGCCCTCCATCGCAGACTACTGCTGCATCACCTCCGTCGGGGGCCTCGACATACTCATCCCTGTCAGCAAAACAGAGTAAGAACCTACACTTACAAGTTTTATCAAATTTTATTTATTTATTTGCGCCCAAATTGAACATTTAACAATTTTAGCAACAATATACATCATAATACGGTTCGTAATGCAGTAAAATAAGTTTAAAAGCAAATAAAAACACAATTTTAAAATAAAAACAAAGGCACAGAAATGATAAAAAAATAATCAGAAGCAAATCAGAATTGGTCACTTAAATTATCTGCTTACCACACAATGATACACAAGCTCACTAACATCCCGCTTGATACACACGAGATGGAAATGAATACAATTTTAACGATTTCTAAAAATAACAGCATCAAGGGTAAAAGTGAAAAAAATAATTAATTATTAAAAATCGTAAAAAAACAAATGTGTAATGTAAACTGAATTTACCCAGCGGTTAATAATAATATAAGTAATATATTTGGAATTCGTCGGAACAAAATCGATAAAACTACAAAGTTCTTAAAAATTGTGGCTTAAATACTGCCCTTCGCAAAAATAATTTATGATATTGTATCGTATCTCATAAGTAAAGAAACTACTAATTAGGGTCATTTATAAAAAGTCAAGTGTGACGAATGCAAAGCTGTTTATATTGGACAAACTTGCTGTCCGGAGGTCAGAGTCATGCAACTTCAACTAAAACTAACTTTTAATGAAAAATCATTAGAAGTGTTAAAAATATATTAAAAAAAAATATATGTTACGTTAGGTTATGGGTAATGGGCTTTTTTTCATTACTTTTAATAATTTTTCAAAGGGATGTTGAAATTGCATCATTTACCACGTACATCACGCACGAAATAATTTTTACATGAAATCAAACGTATAATAAGGAAATTATTTTATTATTTATAAAAGATAGACAAATTTAACATTCCCGGGTACAAAATACCTGACAATATGTAATTTTAATTTTTAACTTTATGAGTAAAACCTCGAATTGAATAAATAAAGACAATATTAGCAAAACTCAATCGAAAATCTGGAAATAGGAAAATCAGAAAAATATTGGCACCTCTGGGACTCGAATCCAGGACCTTCGGCTTTCCGGGTTGCGACTCTACCAACTGAGCTAGAGTGTTCCTATCGGATTCGGTCATTTTTAACTGTATCATATTTCGACTTCGACGAACTACCAACAATATCTTAATTTTCTTAACGCATATTTTATTGGGTGCCATCTTTATGTATGATTCAAACCCGAAATAAATGCTATCTAGATAGGGAGTATGATACAGTTAAAAATGACCGAAAAGAATAGGGACACTTTAGCTCAGTTGATAGAGTCGGGGCCAGGAAAGCCGTCCCAGATGTGCTAATATCTTATTCTGATTTTTCTGTTTACGGATTTTCGATTGAGTTTCGCTTATATTGTCTTCATTTAATTAAAGATTTGAATTCCTTCTAATAATAATTAATCTGTTAGCAAGAAGTAAAATCTCTGACATGAAAGGGTTAAACTTCAGTATCACCACAAACTTCATTAGAAGCATTTACCTGAATTTCAAATTGAAAAGGCAAGTCTCGATTTTGCTGAAAACATGTTTTCGTGATTTACATGTTTAGCTTCGCTCTAAAGCATAAATTAAAGTACATACACGAAACAAATAATGTTTAATCCAGACTACGGTGAAATGATTAAAATGTAAGCAGTTTTTCAGCATTTTGGTGGATCCAATTTAAAAACTTAATCACAGAATGTCGGCATAATTCCAAAAACTGAGGCTTCGGTGATTTTCAGCTCTCTTTCCAGTGTACTCGTGGATTGTTGAATTGTATTATGTAGTTTTTTTTGTTATAAAATTAGCTTTCCTCATTAACCGGCAAGAAGGGGGTGGAAAATTGTTATAGGGAGGTAGGGGGCGGGTAATTGTTATCGGAATAGACAATGTCACACATTTCAGTATCTATTTAAGGAAATTAATATTATTCGTTACGAGCATCATGTTACTGTTATCAATGTAATAAAACACCAAAAAAATCTTAGAAATAAACTTTTAATCATAGCAACACGGCTTTGAAACTTAACGTCTAAAAAAATCAACCCATTTTGGCTTCTTCTAGTAAAATCAAAGTTAAATATAACAATTATTATCAGTCTTCAATTGTTTAAATGTTCCTTTTATGAATCTACTAACATAAAAAATTACAGAAACAGTCGAACACACTAATTAACATCATCATTATTACTACAATCCTCACAGAAAGAAAAGTTACACCGAATACGAGCATGGGTAATAATTACCTTTTTCAAGTTTTGTCACGTGTAGCTCACAACGCTAATGCCAGACTGATTGCTCGATAATGCCCGACTGATTTTGCGCCAGAAACTTGTCGAGGCACTCAATGACTCCAGCTACTGAGAAAAGCGGCAACGACGCATACATTGTTTTAATATTATAGCAAACTTTAAAGGCGCGGGTAATCTTGACCCAGCCCCGGGTGATAATGGCCATATAAAGTTTTTTAAAATGAGAAACTTTTTTTAAAACTACAGTTACATTAAAGAAACAAACTTGCGACAAGAAAAACATATGAATGGTATTATTTTAAAAGTTTTTTTTTACCATAATTGTCTGGTAAACATACCAGGAAGAATGACGTATTTAGAGTGAAATGACGACTGTACGAGTATTACGTTTATAGCGTTATTGATTTCCTAGTAGAAGTAATTATTGCTATCCAAAGTACCAACCAAATTCTTATCAAAATACTGTATAATACATACTGACGGTACGTACGTACCTGGGCGGTACGCCAGGCCCCATATGAAAATTCAGTTACTCAGGACAAAGTTTCACTACGAAACGGATATAAATTTAATCCAATACTTAATAGAAAATGGTGTTTTCGTTAGATCTTGCATTCATTCTTAGTAATAACCACAATCCAGAAGTGGAAAGTCATTAAAAAAATGATATTAAGATACAATATCAATTTAAATATGAAAATATTAATTTCTTGGTACCTCACAAATTCATCCACATACGTCAAATTACATTTTATAGCATAAATATACCAAACCACCCACGCCCAAACTGTCTTCAGAATACAAAAACTTTTTACTAAGCGACATAGTGCCATCTCGTTTATTGTGTGATGCGTAAAGAGACAGAAGATATGATATCGGGGCATTTCATAATTTGACCCAACCAATCATAGTGCGTGGGAAAGAAAGCTTCCATTTAAGACGTTAGATGTCACTGCTGTGTTATCTAACGTCTAACGGCATCGAAAGTCACAATAATTGATTTCATTCCCTTTGTTCTTTTGAATGCTAACTTACTTATTTGATATTTGGGAGCAGCTGTGCGGCCCATCAGTATGAAGCCTGTGATGTAGGGGTGGGCTGCGCCGCTGGGCGGTATCCTGGACATGACATGAGTGTTCTCGGGTTTTCACTAGCTATTATGTTATTCCAATAGTTTTTACTGTTATACAATAATTCATTTTTGTCTGTCCAGGTACCCTAAATTGACAGCTTGGATCAAGAGATGCTACAGTCTCCCCTTCTATATGGAGCTGTGCACACCTGGAGAGAGCAAACTGAGGGATTTGATCGAAAGCAAAATTAACCGAACCTAAATACCTAACAATTTTAACTCTATACAATAAAAGTACTACCAATAACTAATATTAATTTTGTACTAAATTTTTCATGTGAACTAGACTTTGATGAAAACACCGTCAATAAAATAGAACCAGGAACCATAATGTTCGTATTTTTTCTTTTTTTGTAGGATTGTTACAGATTGTTCAGATGAGGTAAATAAGAACTATCGAATTCATTTCAGTTAAAAGATACCTAGAGTCTGTCAAATAAGAGTAGAAAATATAAAAAAAGAACTACAAAATTTGTAGGCTGGCAACACCGATTTATCTGTCAAATATTCTTTTAAAGTGCAATCACACTAAAAATGCAGAACACCGTGCACACATATAAAAATTTTTTTTTTGTTCCAAAAAAAAAAATTAAATTGAGGAAGCACCATTGTTAAAGTACATACTAAATGACATAAATTTGGTTAAATTGTGTTCCACGAAGTGATTGGCTTCCATTTAATTTAACATAAATTTGAATTTAACAGTAGGTAGAAGGGAAGAATAATTAATGGTGAGTTTAGTTACACTACTTTTAGATCTGAATGAGTTAAATATATTCAGATCTAAAATTAGAGACATGATCTAAAGCTTCGACAACGCTAGTAGGTACTTAAGCTAATCAATATATATTATAAAAGAAAGTCCAAAAAAGCGTGCGGAACGCAAAAACTCAGAAACGAGTGCCGGTACGATCAATAGAGTTATATGGTATGGTAGATCTCTATCCCCCCTAGGGAATAAGGGTATTCGTTTTTACCTAAAGGGCTTGCTTTTGAAGATATAAGGGCTGAAAGTTCTAAGAAGACTCTGGAAATTTCAAGAAGAGTCTGGAAGATTCTGGAAACTTCTAGAAAATTCTATAAAACTTTGGAATGTTCTGGAAGAAATGGAGGAGTATGTCAGCGAGTCTAGAAGGTTCCGGAAAGTCCGATAAAGCTGTAGAAAGTTCTGAAAGGAGTGGAGGAGTGTGTTGGTGTGTCTAGAAGGTTCCGGAAAATTCTAGAAGGTTCCTTAAAGCTGTAGGAAGTCCTAGAAGGTTCGATAGAGCTTTACAAAGTTCTGGAAGGAGTGGTGGAGTATGTTGGTAAGTCTAGATGGTTCCGGAAAGTTCTAGAAGGTTCGATAAAGCTGTAGAAAAATCTGGACGGTGTGGCGGAGTATGTCGTTGAGAGTAGAAGGTTCTGATGGTTCACGAATGCTTTAGAAAATTGTGGAAGGAGAAAGTTTTAGATGCTTTCAGAAATAGGCGGTGAGTCTAGAAGATTTCTGAAGTTCTAGAAGGTTCGATAAAGCTGTACAAAGTTGTGAAAGGAGTAGCGGAATATATCGCTGGGTCTAGAAGGTTCCGGAAAGTTCTAGAAGGTTCCGTAAGGTTGTATAAAGTTCTGAAAGGAGTAGAGGAGTGTGTCGGTGTGTCTAAAAGGTTCTGGAAAATTCTAGAATATTCCACAAAGCTGTAGGAAGTTCTAGAAGGTTCGAAAAAAGCCGTACAAAGCTCTGGAGTGGCGGAGTAAGTTGGTGAGTCTAGAAGGTTGTGGAAACTTCTAGAAGGTTCAATAAAGCTGTAGAAAGTTCTAGAAGGTTTGATAAAGCTGTAGAAAGTTCTGAAAGGAGTGGAGGAATGTGTCGGTGTGTCTAGAAGGTTCCGGAAAATTCTAGATGATTCCACAAAGCTGTAAGAAGTTCTAGAAGGTTCAATAAAGTCGTGCAAAGTTCTGGAAGGAGTGGCGGAGTATGTCGGTGAGTCTAGAAGGTTCGATAAAGCTGTAGAAAGTTCTAGAAGGTGTGGCGGAGTATTTCGGTGAGTCTAGAAGGTTCCGAAAAGTTCTAGAAGGTTTGATAAAGCTGTAGAAAGTTCTAGAAGGAGTGGAGAAGTGTGTCGGTGTGTGTAGAAGGTTCCGGAAAATTCTTGAAGATTCCAAAAAGCTGTAGGATGTTCTAGAAGGTTCGTTAAAGCTGTACAAAGTTCTGAAAGGAGTGGCGGAGTAAGTCGGTGAGTCTAGAAGGTTCTGGAAAGTTCTAGAAGGTTCGATAAAGTTGTACAAAGATCTGAAAGGAATGGTGGAATATGTCGGTGGGTTTAGAAGTTTCCAGAATGTTCTACAATGTTCGATAAAACTGTAGAAAGGTCTAGAAGGTTCCGTAAAGCTGTCTGATAGGAGTGGAGGAGTGTGTCAGTGTGTCTAAAAGGTCCCGAAAATTCTAGAAGGGTTCATAAAGCTGAAGGAAGTCCTAGAAGGTTCGATAGGGCTGTACAAAGTTCTGAAAGGAATGGCGGAGTATTTCGGTGACTGTAGAAGGTTCCGAAAAGATCTAGAAGGTTCAATAAAGCTATAGAAAATTCTGGAAGGAGTGGCGGAGTACGTCAGTGAGTCTAGAAGGTTCCGGAAAGTTCTAGAAGGTTTAATAAAGCTGTAGAAAGTTCTAGAAGGTTCCATAAGGCTGTAGAAAATTCTGAGTGGAGGAGTGTGTCGGTGTGTCTAGAAGATCCCGAAAAATTCTAGAAGGTTCCATAAAGCTGTAGGAAGTCCTAGAAGATTCGATAGGGCTGTACAAAGTCCTGAAAGGAATGGCGGAGTATGTCGGTGACTATAGAAGGTTCCGAAAAGATCTAGAAGGTTCGTTAAAACTATAGAAAATTCTGGAAGGAGTAGCGGAGTATGTCGGTGAGTCTAGAAGATTCCGAAAAGTTCTACATGTTTCGATAAAGCTGTAGAAAGTTCTAGGAGGAGTGGCGGAGTATGTCGGTGAGTCTAGAAGGTTCCGGAAAATTCCAGAAGATTCGATAAAGTTTCATAAGGTTCGATAAAGCTGCAAAAAGTTCTGAAATGAGTGGCGGAACATGTCGGTGGATCTAGAATGTTCCGGAAAGTTCTAAAAGGTTCGATAAAGCTGTAGAAAGTTCTGGAAGGGATGATGGAACATGTCGGTAGGTCTAGAAGGTTCCGAAAAGTTCTACAAGGTTCAGTAAAGCTGTACAAAGTTCTGAGAGGAGGGGCGGAGTACGTCGGTGGTTCCGAAAAGTTCTAGAAGGTTCGATAAAGCTGTACAAAGTTCTGGAAGTCTAGAAGGTTCTAGATAGTTCTGGAAAGTTCCCTAATGCTCTAGGATGTTATGGAAGGAGAAAGTTCAAGAAGCTTTCAGAAATGAGTGGCGGAGAGTGTCTGTGAGTCTAGAAGGTTCTGGAAAGTTCTAGAAGTTTGGATAATTATATTATTAAAAAAAAACAATTTGCATGCCACTAAAACTCAAAGACGAGTCCCGGTACGATAACGGTTATATGTGTGGTAGTCCTCTATCCTCCATCCATGAAGCAAGTTCCCGTTCTTACCTGAAGGGCGTTCTTTTGGCTGGAAGTTTCGCCCCGTTGAAATTTCTAGAATAGTTCGAAAAATTCCAGAGTGTTCTTGAGCATTCCACCACATTCCAGAACAGAACATCACGGAACATTCTGGAATGTTCGGAATAGGATGGAACGTTCAGGAACATACCGGAACAGCCCAGATTATTGTACAACATTCTGAATCTTGTTCAGAACACTCATGAACACTCCATTCAGAACACTCCTGAATGTTGTGAAATGATCTGGAATATTATTCTGAAACATTTGAAAATTTTTTTGTAAGGGGCTACCCATATGGGGTATATAAAGCAAGATCCGTCGTGGATTCGTACTTCAATTCAACTCCATGATCGATGTCGGACACCCCAGTCAGAGTTCTTGAGAGCATTCCACAACGTTCCAGAACATTCCGGAACCTTCTGGAAAATTGTGGAATGTTCGAGAATAGGGAAACGGGAACATCAATGTGAAACATTCCAGAACACTCTCGGATGTTTTCCTGAGCGAAGCCGGGTAACCCAGCTTGTACTAAATAAATGTGAGCAATTTCTAAAGCGTGCTTTATATTTTATTACGATATCGTTATTCTTCATTATATTAACATAAAATTGTTAAGATATAATAATAATAATAATATACCTATATGCAATTCTAATTTGAGATCAGTGGAATGAAAAATATTTTTTTTACTTTAATGACTTTTTAATTTTTAATTAAAATGTAGGTTACACAGCTTTAGATTAACAACATGATTATATTTTTAGAATTGCCATTTGAACGACATGGCGCCCTTCTATGTTTTCTACTCTTATTTGACAGACTGTACATTACATTCACTGTTTATTATAAATGATTTTTTTTTTTTAAATTTTTTAAAAAGAAAGACAAACATTCCCGGTTTACGAATAACCCAACAATGTTTGAAAATCTCCTACTACCACCACAGAAAGCCGAAAATGTTGCTTGTGTTGTGATGGAGGACTTAGCCAGCCGAGGAATCGAACACGCGACGCCCAGGAGAAACCCAAGCGCTGTGCCCACTCAACCACTGACCGGTTATATATTATATTATACATTATACTCCAATGTTTATGAGTAGGTATGTATATTGTATAAATTATGTAAATGTGTGTGTAAAAGCCTTTAACGGGCTTATAAAAATAAATAAATTACACAAAACAGATAAAAAAGGGAAATAAAAAAGAAATAAAATATAAAAAACGAGTGCAGTTAACACGTGGTAGAAGCGAAACTTTACCAAAATAATCTCAACCAATGAATAATCAAGGAGCCTTAAATATTATGTCATAATTAAAGCGACGAATGAGCGCAGACCTAGCGTCATTTCCGTTTTATACCTCAATCAATGGGAGCCTTGATAGGATTTTGATGCTTCGCAGGTGCTGAAATGAGTCATTTCCATTTCATCCGTACTCCAAATTACAACGGGGCTATAGAAGTTTGACGTGAAAAGCAGAGAATATAGGATTCCATGACAGTCGACCCCCAACAGATGGTTCACTGTCTGGAAACTCGTGATACAACGGGAAAATTGTGGATCTAGTAGATAATTCAAAAACACGTACCTATGTGTGGCAAAACCATGTACGATCGTGTGAGAAACGTGGAGATCCGCAAAGAATGCAAGGCTGATGTAAGCGTAATGAGTAAGATTAAGAAAGGATTGCTCAGATGGTTTGGGCATGTAGAGCGAATGAACGAGGAAAGGGGTGTAAGGAGAATATATGACGCAATTGTGATTGCTAGAAGAAGTCGGGGACGCCCGAGAAAGACATGGTACGACCAAGTGAATCAGATACTTGAGTCAGGTCATGTCAAAAATAATAGAAGAGCGTGTATGAGACGATGTATTAGCCAGCCGAGGAATCATACACGTGACCCTCAAGTGGGACCCAAACGCTATTTCCACTCAACCACTGACTATGAATGTGAACGAGCCAAGGAGTGTGTGCCAAGACAGAGTTGTTTGGCGGTCCGTCCTCTCTGCCTTCCCTTGCGGGAAACAGTGATGGTAAGTTAGTTTGTCCAAAAACACTTTTTTCGGTCTGAGCACAGACTTTGAAATTATGTCGATGGATTTTTCATTTGCTTTTTTCAAAAAATTTTCTGCAACTATGGTTAAGCGTCGATGACACGTGGCGAGTTTACAAGCTTAAAACTAAGTTTAAAAGCGGGTAAATCGGCGAGTGGGATTGTCATGATGACACACAAAACTGTCCACTCGCTCAGAAGGGTAGGAAACTGAGGCCGCTGCTAGCGCCAGTAACAAGAATAACGACGCCTGCGTGAACTAATTCTTCAGATGTTTAACAGTCGAAATCAGCTGTTTATCGGAAGCCGTGTTGGAAACATAAATAAACCAATCACGAGCAAGCGGAGCAAGTGTGTAGGCGAGTAAAGTTGACGACCTTTCAACTTTTGTTGGTAGATTGTCAACAATCTGCTAGTCGCTGCTAGTAAGCAAGTAACACGATGACACTGGGCGAGTTTACTGACAGATAGTGAATTTCCCAGATAGTAGCTTGTAAACTCGCCAGTTTACTGACAGATAGTGAATTTCCCAGATAGTAGCTTGTAAACTCGCCATGTGTCATCGACGCTTTAATGAATCTTTTGGAGCCGGGTCTATGCTTCAACGAATTTTAAAGGACATTAAACAGTTAATAATGTTACTTCCCACCAATTTAGAAAAAAAGTACTTAAACATTTCAATTTCGGACTTAAATTAGCTCAAATCAAAAAAAAAGTTATTCCGCAAATTCGATTCCCAATTAATATGATGTAGTTTCACCAATTTTCCGCCTGTACCCGCGCAAAATTTCAAAGGAAAAATCAAATCGTTATTAATTTATTATGAAGAGTTTCCTTGAAAGTAGATTGAAAAATCGCACTTTAATCAATACTAGGATAGGCTTGTTGAAAAAGAATCGATATATCGATGTATCGATATTTTTTATTCAATATATCGATATTTTTAGCCGATATATTTTGATCCGATATATCGATACAAAATATCCAATATCGAAAATTGTATCAAAAACGATATTTTTATTTATTTATGTATTTAAAGTCACTTGAATCCAAACCCGTATAGGAACGAACGGAAAAAAGTAACTGTATTGGGTCATGACATCTGGCGGTTGAAATTTTAACTATTAATAGCCTACAAATCTATCGTCTTTGCATTAGTATTTGTGATCACTAACACTATCTCATGTGTGTAGGTACATACATAGAAATGAATGCTATTTTTCGTGATTTTTTTCTAAGCCACTCCTATGTGTTAGTTCCCAGTTGTCTATGATAATTGACTAAACCTTGTTCCAAACACGAAGTTCTTTTTGACAGATTAATACGCCAATATAATGTTACTGAGACGCATACAAACTTTGAATGCGTCTCAGTTTACATATAAGTTAGAAGACAACTTTTTAGTTTTTGATATTTTTGTAATTATTACCTTATAAAAATGAATACTGATAAAAATACCTTCATTTTTGTTGAGATTTTTGTACATTAAAAAAAACACACTGTGTATAAAAATTACACTCGATAATATTGAGCTGAATACACTATTATTTTAAAAGTGCAAAATCTCTTGAAAATTTGACCCATATATCGATATTTTTTCCTCGATATATCGACGTCGATATTGATATTTTAATAAATATCAATACATCGATATATCGATACATCGATATATCGATTTTTTTTTTCACTTTCGACATCCCTAACTTAGGATTTGTCCGGAACGGGTTTTTTAATACAAATATTGTATAGTTAATTTTCCACCTCGTTCCAGAATCCAGAGTGTTAGATACTACCAATATCGCCCTGGTGAAGCACCATTACACAAGTCGATTCGTTGCTTTGCCATGTTTAGAGATTGAATCTGAATAGATAGGTAATTGAATCAATATTCAATTCCTTCGAACTCACAAGATACAACAAATTTATTAGGTACAACTTTATAGGTACCATCATTTATGTTGGCCAAATCTGTGCATTCGCATGTACAAACACACGTATTCAATGGTGACCTGACTCTTCATCTCCAGACAGTTGGCCCCCCGATAGTTGATCCCAGGACGGCTGTCCCCGCTGTAAGTTGATTCGCCGGACAGTTGATCCCTCGGATACTTGACCCCCCAGAGAATTATTTGTATGGTGCATGTCCTCATTGGCAAAGTAAGTATTCAGAGCGGATATTCGGCCGTATAACTAAAGGCGATATACTTATATCTGCAGGTGTCTAGAGGTGCGGAAATACTGCTATCGATAGTATACTCAACTGCTATCTGCAGGTGTGGAAATCCTCATACAAATAATTTTACAATCAATAATATCGTGTCCCTGATAAGGAGTATGCAGAGAGGATATACGGACGAATTACAAAAGAGGACAGTTCCACGACAGCTCAACAAAGTGGTATTTCAACGACCCTTTGGAAAATAATTAAAAGTTGAAAAATCATTAAGGGGGCACACATAATTACGCGAGCAGTTTTTTTTTCAATCTAAACTCCTCCCCCCCTTGGTGAAATTAAGTGATATTTGGTTGAACACCCCCTCCCCCTCACGTGAGATTAGTGGCGTATAGGGGGGGGGGGGGGGGGGGGTGTTCCGCGACCGTGAAAAAAGTGCATAGGCTTTCAAAATGGGTAGAGCCCCAAAGAATCCCATCCTATCCCATTACGCCCCCCTGTTGTGGTAAATAATATAATCGTGACAATAGCTGTCGATCTGGGGGCGTAATGGGAGATGATGGGGCGGTATGGGATAGGGTGGGATGGGTTCTCTGCGTCTGCGCCGACGTCGCGTCGCACGTCGTTATGTTTAAGGACAAAATTTTGAATGCTTTATTATATGTTTTATTTTCTCTTTAATTGACCCCCTCCCGATTTAAATGTGATCTGGTGAGATTTTACTGAACCCCTCCACCTCCATTTTGAGCTCACGTGATTAATGTATGACCCCTGACGTGACCTATTTAACCATTAAAAAAAAAACTTTTGATGACTTTTCAAATGAGGTGATGAAGTTGACTGTAGTTGATTCGTCCGGTCACCAAATATGACATATTTATGTATAATATCATGTAAGTAGTCTGTTTTGGGAAAATATGCTAAACCCACTTACACAAAATACGGTGTACCTAGTACCTACCCACTTACGAGTATATAGGTGAAGAAGTTTTCTTTAATTTTTTTATTATTGTGTTTTTAAATACCCCTATTTGAATTTAAATAAATAAATTCAAATCACGGAAAGCTGAATCTGATCCGGACATCTGATTGGCAGATAGACTTGTTATCGATAACAATGCATTGCATCATCTTTTGATGACACTCCACACACACACACGCGCGCGCACACATTAATTTCGTTGAAATTGACTACTAACCTGCCCAAGAAATGGCCCGAAAATTGAAAATGGACGTATTACGGTAAAAAAACTTTGTTTTTATTTTATTGTGGGTTATTTTTAACATATTAATAATACATGTATTGTATATAATTATTTAATAACTAGCGAGTTCCCGGTATGCGTTGCAATCCACTTTAAATAAATAAATTGTTTCTTCCCCCTCCCGCGTTCTCCTCCCCTCTCGCGCGATCACCTTCCACTTTTCCCGCCTTCCCCCCTCCGTTGTTCCCCCTCCCGCTTTCCCCCCTCCGTCGTTTCCCGTCCCGCGAACGCCCCCTCTTTCGTTCCTCTCCACCACTCGGATTCCACTCTAGGAAATACCTAGGAAAGTATTTTATCCTTTGGTTTCAAAAATCATTTCTAGCAAGGATCCCAAGGACCAGTTTTTTCCACTTCTTCTTCTTCTTTCGTATGGTGGGAGGGTCAGAGGGGGACATCTAGGTCTGCGAGCCAGTCTAGGGCCTCAGGCGTTGCCCTGTGGACCTCATCATTCCCGCCGGGGAATGAATGGAGCGGGCATTCGTTGACCACATGTTCGGTGGTCTGCACCGCACCGCATTCACACATCGCCGACTCTTTAAGGCCCTATCTATGCATCATCTGAGCACACCGGCTATGGGAGCACCTTATCCTATTGATGGCAGTCCAGAGTTTGCGAGGCAATGAGAACCCAGGCTGTCTCTCAGCGGGGTCTTTTTTTTTTTACAGTGAATACCGCACAAGAATCTCAACTGCTTCCGTCTGGAGCCAGTGAGACTATGGCATCCCCGATTGGGGTATGTTGTGAGGCTGAAGGTAGTGGGGAGGGGAAGGAGTTGGGGAAGAGGAAGGTTGGGAAGTACCTGGCTATTCAGATGTGGTCACTAAACACGGCTAAAGCCATTCTGAATGGTGGTCTTACACCAGGGCGATACTGTTAGTATCTTCCACTCTGGTCTTGATCGAGATGGGCGTTTTTGACGGTGACCAGACAACTCATAATGAAACCAACTCAGAAGTACCTCAGAAAGGTCACTAAGAGTGATGATAAAAATATATAAAAAATTGGTTAAATTGGTTAAGTTAGGTTAGGGTTTCCGGCTATTTTAAATTTATTTTTTCATTGCTTTTAATTACCTTTCTGAGGTGTTTCTGAGTTGGTTTCATTCTGAGTTGACATGGAACCGTATTGAAATCTTTGATTATGAAGGTATGACATAAGCAACATTTCATGTTATTCGTTTTATCATACTGTTTATAGGGATTTAGTTGTTGTGTTTGTAGAAACAACATTTAAGCCTAAATAATTCAGTATCAAAAATAGAGGTATCTCTAT
The DNA here is from genome assembly GCA_917880885.1 of Limnephilus marmoratus. Classification (NCBI taxonomy): domain Eukaryota; kingdom Metazoa; phylum Arthropoda; class Insecta; order Trichoptera; family Limnephilidae; genus Limnephilus; species Limnephilus marmoratus. The sequence goes on along the minus strand of OU862924.1, from coordinate 25,408,980 downwards.
TAGTTTATCTCTATTATTTAAAATATTGAAAAACTACCACACAAAAAAATAGTAATACTACTTCTAGCGAAAATGCTTCGAATAAACGGTATTCAAAATGGCGGCACTTAATCAGCTGATTGCCCAATCCTATAGTAATTTTTCAGGAGTGATGACGTCACACGATTCACCGTACATACGGTGGTCTTAGGGGGGTCTTGAAAAATTAAAACTTTGACAATTATTTTAACTATTAAAACTAACTCTAAAAATAAAAATAAAAATAAAAATGCAGTTATTTAAGTAAGAAGATCACTATTCATTAAAAAAAAATTAAAAAATTGGACTGGAGATCTCTATTGTTTAAGTTTAAATTATGTGAAACAACTGGCAGTTGTTTACATATTTACGTAAAACTTTCCGTTATTAAAAATAACTAAAATCATTGTGATAAAGTGGAAATACGAAAATGCTAATTCATGCTTACCAACACATTCCAATGCAACGCTAATATTATTCACAGATAATGTTCCAAAATGAATAAATATTAATGTTTGCATGACTTTTATCAATTTTTAATGAAACAATAATTTATTACCCTCTGTAATAATTATAATGGTAAATTATAGCATGAGTTGCGAATTTTTAAAAACACGTTGATTTCTTCATAGAATATCTGCTTTAGAGTATAATCTATCTATCTATATACAGGGTGTTAAGGGACGTACTTGACTTACTTTAACCAATGATTCCTGACATTATTTGGAGTAAAATATGCAAATTAAATTTTGGTCTCCGGTGACTTTTTTTGACGACTTTTTTTTGTGTTCAAGGATTTTTTCTTCAAAATCAAACAAAAAAAATTTCTTCCGCATGTGGTCACTGGTCACTCAGCCGGGTGTCCGACGAGCCCCTTACCCCGCCTCCAACTGTTCAACAACTACCATTTTTTTATGTTCTTGTAGAAAAAAAAATCAAAAATGTCGCCGGAGACCAAAATTTCATCTACATTTTTTACTCCAAATAATGTCAGAAATCACTGGTGAAAGTAAGTCAAGTACGTCCCTTAACACCCTGTATAAATAAAAATGAATCGCCGAAATGTATATACGCTCATAACTTGCGAACGACTGCACCAAATTGGATATTTTTTTTTTGTGTTCTTTATTGTCAGGACAAAGTTTGTATAAAAATTACAATAGGTGGCACGCGAGCTTTTTTTTTTTTTTTACATGAGCTCCACACAGAGGCCCTGAGGAAAATAATTTCCCTCAGGGCCTATGTCATCTTTGAGGATGCTGTGTTGAGGGTTTTTTTAAGGAAAGGAAGGAGAGGAGAGTTCTGGGAAGGAAAAGGGTTTAAGGGGTGGGTAGGAATCTGGGGTTCAGTATGTCCTGGTCATCCGCCTCCAAGACCTAGACAAACCTCACCCCATGCAAGCTGTTTGAAAACTTAATGTACCGGGACTGATGTATGGAAGGGGGAGGGGAGAGGGGGATGGGAGAGGGGATAGGAGAGATGGGAATTCGCAGGATGAATGGGAAAGGACACGCAGGGAGAAACAATTTCTTTATTAAATGGCTTAGCAACGCATGCCGGGAACCAGCTAGTATGTAGGTATATAAAAATCAAAATTTCTTTGTTTGTTCGTATTCTATGCGCTGTCATACCGTTCATCTGACTGTAACGAAACTTTGGTGATTTGTTGTGCGCAAGCCCGCGGAGGTTTCTATATATAATTTGTATCAATTAAAATGTAGTATTTCATATATTTTAGCGACAGGGAGGGAAGTAAGGAGGGGGAGAGTAACGAAGGAGGTGAGATTCGCGAGAGGGGTGACAAGGAAGGGGGAAGGCGGGGAGGGTAGAAGGGGAAAGTGGGAGAGGAAGGGGACGCGGAGGGGGGGGGGGGGGGCATGGGAAAGGAAATTAAATGAGAAAAAAATATTTGAATCGTATTGCAACACATGCCGGGTACCAGCTAGTTCCTAATAATTTTCGAGTACGTATCAGAAAAAAATAATTTTAACCCAAAAATCATTGACGCCCTCCGTAGTCGAGAGGCAAGGCTCTCGACTCGTGATCCGAAGGTCGCGTAATCGAATCCCGGCGTGGGCAAATATCTTTTTTGATTACTTTGTGTTATTTCCAATTAATTAAATAAAATTCATATATTCTATATTTGGGGCACGTTCCAGAATGGAAGATACTCTCAGTATCGAGCACTTCGGACTCTTGTACGGTATTCATATACAAAAAAAATGTCATCCAATAATATTGCCGCTCGACTCAAATAGATTCGCTGTTTTTGAAACGTATCCTAAACATATACCAGTTTTTTTTTATGAAAACTTTATTTAGGTACTTGTTTATACCTTATAAAACTTAAAAAAAAACGTGTAGTTAGACTGAACATGTAGGTTATTGTCACTTCAATCTTTTTCGTTTTATATTAAAAAATACATTATAAAAAAATATTAGCGATTCTCAAACGAAAACTAGAAAAATCATTAAAAGGTTCAGTCGCATCTAGGAATTTCACTACTGAGCTGGTACCCCCTACCCCTTCGGTCATCATTATCATCATCACACTTGGCTCTACAACGAGGCGTCTACTAATATCTACAGGAATTCCAATAACTGAACAAATCGGACTAATACCTATGAGAACCAAAGTGAGGACGAATATCTACAGCTCAAACTGCTGAGTAATATCTATGAGAACCAAAGTGTGGACGAATATCTACAGCACTGGCCGGGAGGTTGAATTTGCAATTATGTATAGCATATTGGAATAACGTAATATTGCGTATGCAGTTTAAAAAACTTAATTTATTTATGTATGTTTATGTATGTAAAAATCCCTAACGTCGGACAATTGGACGCATTTAGCTGATTATTAAGGATTGGGGTTTTTGTTTTAACAGCTTTCTTTATTTCGAGTGCTTTTAAATTATTTAGTCTGTTACCATGACCATTTCGGCTAAATTTCGGTTTACGGAAGGTCTTCCTAAATAATAAAACTTTTTTTTATATACTAACTATTGGCTGGAGAATCCGAATCCGAAAGAATTTTTTTTCGGAAAGCAATATTAACAAAGTTACACGACTTTAAAATTTTCTATACGCACACATGAAAATCAACATTTAGGAAGCATTCTGACAGTTTAAAGTCATAGAAATAGCCATACCAAAGATATTAAACCACATAAAATTAAGTGTTGCCATATCAAGTCATATTACTTAAGTAATTATTTTTTATAAATTTTACTCACTTTTGGCGTAGCCGCTAAACTACTTGAAAACAGGGATATTTTTTTAAATTGACACGAACAGGCGGTATAAAGGGGCACAAACCATGTGACACAAACCTAGCGTAGCCGCTAAACTACTTGAAAACGTAGGCTGTTTTTTAAAATTGACGCGAGCAGGCGGTATAAAGGGGCACAAATCATGTTACACAAACCTAGCGTAGCCGCTAAACTACTTGAAAACGTAGGCTGTTTTTTTAAATTGACGCGAGCAGGTGGTATAAAGGGGCACAAACCATGTTACACAAACCTAGCGTAGCCGCTAAACTACTTGAAAACGTAGGCTGTTTTTTTAAATTGACGCGAGCAGGCGGTATAAAGGGGCACAAACCATGTTACACAAACCTAAAGGTATGTTTTTCTGCTGTTATCTATTCACATTGATTCAAATAAGAACATTGATATTGGTGACCAGTCTACGTCACAACTTTTTAAGACTACGAATTTGATTCAACGGACGAAGAAGATTTGGTCGATTTATAAGGTATGTTTGATGATATTATTGCATGGTAACATTTAATTTTGTGTGGTAAAACATCTTTCTAGTTTATCTATGACTTTAAACTGTCATAATGCTTCCAATATGTCGATTTTCATGTGTGCGTATAGAAAATTTTAAAGTCGTGTAACTTTGTTAATATTGCTTTCCGAAAAAAAAATCTTTCAGTTTTGGATTTTCCGGCCCATAATTAGTATAAAAAAAAATATCTAGGAAGACCTTCAGTAAACCGAAATTTTTCCACCATTTCTATGTCAGTTAGGTTAGGTTGTGGTGCCGTCTATTTCGAAATAAATAAATATCTTTCTGTTATGACCTCCATGTTTGTTTAATAAATTATTGTCCTAGTAAACAGCAAAATACGTAATATTATGCAAAAACTTCATGTACGTACTTTAAATGTTTAAGCCTTTACGTAATTAGTAATTGAAGTAATTTATGCTTTTCCGTACAACCTCTTGCTCAGCTGCCTCTGTAGATATTAGTCCAACCTACGCTCCATAGATATTAGTCAACACTGGGACCGTCATAGATATTCGTCCGACCTTAGCTCTGTAGATATTAGTCCTCACTCTGAAGTTCATAAATATTAGTCCAACATATGGGCTGTAGATATTCGTCCGACGTCCGACATACATGCTGTAGATACTAGTATCGGGAGTCCTCTACAACCCCTGGTGGGTCTTGGCCTCCTCAAGAGTCTTCCTCCACTCATGACGGTTTTGTGCCAGCTCTCTCCAATTTACAATCTCCAAGGTGGATATATCTTTGAGGACGTTGTCGCTCCTTCTTAAACTTGGTCTTCCCAGGCTCTTTCATCCTGTCGGTCTTGAGTTCAGCAGGGACTTTGGTGCTTGATGCTCGGTCATTCTCTCTACATGACCCAGTCACCGAAGTCTTCTAAGTGTTATAAATTTTGTGACGTTTAGATCCTTAAACAGAGTATGTAGCTCATACGTAAGATACGCCTCAAAATTTTCCTTTAAAAAACATCCAGTGCTCGCTGATTCCCCTTAGATCAGTGTTCCGCAAAGTGTGCTCCGCGGCACACTAGTGTGCCGTGGCCATTTGTAAGTGTGCCGCGAGTCCCGCGTCACTTCTCACAAAGTGCTCTGTAAATCGGTCTTTACTTTTCTGTGCGGCGCGGCGGCCGGAGGTGGCGTGGGTGGGACTCAATCGCTGCGAAGTGGCCATGTGCTACGCCGCTACGCTACATTATCACGTGTGCTACACTACATAAGTGGGGTGCTATTGCTACATTATCACGTGATTGCGCACGAGCTATTGGGGTGCATGCGCGTGACAATATAACATTACGAATTACGACGGCGACGTTGCGCCCGCTTGTTTAGTAGTCATTCGTTAATGCTAGTGTTTGGTTGTGTCGTCGCGAACTTAATTGACTTTTTTAATTTCAAAAAAATATCCCATTTTACGTGTATATAATGGATAAATTCGTTAAACTTACCGCAAGTTTGTCAAGTGAAACTAATGATTCCCAAGAAGAAGCAGAGTCAAAGAAGAAAAAACCTAAGCTTTTTGATGGGAAATACGATGAGAGCTATGTGCGTTATGGCTTTATATATTGCGGTGACGAATCGTGCCCATTCCCAAAATGTCTTGTTTGTGGAAAAACTTTGGCTAATAATTCGATGGTGCCCAGTAAACTTTCACGACATTTAACAACTAAACACCCATCGGTGGCTCACAAAGATAAAGCATTCTTTCAACGTATGAAAGACCAGTCTAAGAAACAGGTAACTCTCATGAGTTCGTCTTTCAATACATCAAGCACAAAGCGCAAAAAGCAAGCTACGTGATCGCTAATATGCTGGTTAAATCGAAGAAACCTCATTCTCTCGCTGAAACTTTAATTTTACCTGTCTGCAAAGAAATTGTCAAAATTATGATTAGCCAAGAAGCCGCTAAGGAAATCGAAAAAATACCTGCGTCAGCTATGACAGGAAAAATTAGGGGATTTATAACCAGGGCTTCTGAAAAAAATCCTAATATTAAAAATTTACATTGCTTTTTACACAGAGAGGCACTGATGATGAAGTCTCTGCCTGGTGAATTGTTGTCTGTCTTACAAGAAGTCGTCAAAATTGTCAATTACATCAAGTCGCGACCGTTGAACTCTCGTCTGTTTAATGCATTGTGTCAGGAAATGGGAGCAGATCATCAGTCACTTCTGTTTCATACAGTAGTACGATGGCTTTCTCGCGGAAAAGTGCTTTCACGGATTTACGAGCTGAAAAATGAGACCCAGACATTTCTAGAAACCCAGGGTTCAGACTTTGCTTCTCTATTTAAAAAAGAAGAATGGGTAGCAAAACTTGCATATCTGGTGGACATATTCGCTCAATTAAATGAGCTGAACAAAAAAATGCAAGGAAGAAATTGTAACATTTTAACGTCTTCGGACAAGATTGAAAGCTTTCGCGCTAAGTTGGTGCTATGATGGATCAGCCACGCTACCAATGGTAGTAACGAAATGTTTCCAAATGTCATGGCTGCCGATTCAGAAAAAAAGTGCAGGCAAAATAGTGAAACACTTGGAGCTGTTAGCAGAAAAAATGAACACATATTTTCCTAAGTGTGACCTGCAACCTATGGACTGGTTAAGAAATCCATTTTCGGAAAGCATTTCCCTTGGACATTTACCAATAAACGAGCAGGAAGAATTCATGGAGCTTAAAACTGATCGGACACTAAAATTAAAATTTTCTGAAACAGAGTTAGCACATTTTTGGCTCCACGTAAAATATGAGTATCCACTGCTGTCAAAGCGAGCTATTGCAATTTTATTACCATTTGCCACGACCTATTTATGCGAATTGGGGTTTTCAACTCTCACTACGATAAAGTAAAAAAAAAGAGAACGCCTGAGGACGATCGACGAAGAGATGCGAGCAGCGTTATCAACGATTGTTCCAAATTTTGATCGTCTGTGTTCAGTTAAACAGGCTCACATTTCGCATTAAACATCTTTTCATGTTATATTGATTTTAATAATAAATATTAATAAAATATTGTTTTTGGTAAATTTTGGTTCGGAGTGGCCACGCTTATTACGAATAATTTTTAGAAAAAAACTTTAGATATGCCGTAATTACTATAAAAGGAAACTTTTTGGCTTGGTGGTGGCGGAAAAAGATGCATTTTAATTATCAATTGCGTAAAATTAAAATTCACTTCTCGAACCGATTCTGTGACAGTTCGCGGTCATTCTGTCACTGTTATGTGATAAATATCAATCATAATTACACAAACCCGGCTAGACAAACCCTGCTTTGCCAAACAAACCATTCAAATCCTGGGATGTTTTTTTAAATTATGATGACATGCAGCTTTCGTAGTTTTACCTCAAAGTTCGCCGTTATTCGTAATAAGCCTAGCCGATCCTATCCAAAATTTACCTTGTTTTTTTTCTTTGGTGTACCGTTAAAATTTCTTGATTCGTTAGGTGTACCGTGAACATAAAAAGTTTGCGGAACACTGCCTTAGATAGTACCCAAGTCTCAGCTGCGTATGTGAGTACTGGTCTGATAAGTGTTTTGTACACTAATAGCTCGGTTTACCCCTTCGGTCGTATTTAACTATATTAATACCGACATTATCTTCGTTTACTTAACGCGTAATTTTATTGGCTGCTATCTTTATGTTCGATTGCAAGACTCTTCCCGAACGAAATGCAGTCTAGGTAGTGTCTTAGATAGTGTTATATATATTTACTAGAGTTTACGCAGTGTTTTTCGAAATCAGATGAGTAAATCCTCTCCTTATATTGAGCGTCGAGTGCACAAATTTCATTAAGTATCAAAATTCTGCTTTAAGGGTGGCAAACGTGAATGGGGGTATGTTTCTCATCAATCTCGGAATAAAACTGTACGTTTGTATAAAAAAAAACAAAGCCACCCGCACCGGGACACTATTTAACAGATATTTAGATTTTTTGTTTAAGGCAATTCACCCATGCTATGTGCCGTTAAAATTAAGAGAGATGATTATATGAAAAATCTATAAGGCATGGGAAATCTCAAATATTGAAGTCATTTAAGTCTATGAACTTATATAGAACGGAAAAAACGCGAGAATTATTGAGAGAAATCAAATATGGAATACTTAGGGGAGATTGGTGGGTGATTTTAATAAGTAAAAGATAAATGCCTTTGAAGGACGAATGATTTTTACAATTAAAGAATGCATGGTCAAGAGTCTCATTTTCCACGCCGTACTGACAGAGTGGACTATCTAGGAAGATATTTAAATTGATAAAAGATTTCAAATTATGGCAAACTTCTATGGTAAACTTTTAAATGCAAAGATAATGTTTGGTGTTCTCTCTTTCTAAATTTATACATATTATGTATATATGAGTACCATAATATAATAAGAGATATAATGAGTTTTATGCGGACATGTCATTAAATTTGGTGACTAATATGGCACTACGTGACCCGATAGGGGCTGAATTACTGCAAGGATTAGGTGAAATATTATGGTAGATTGCACAATGGGCTATGCACTTAATGCCGACATCGTGAATAATAACAATAATAGATAATTGGATAATCTTAAAATATAATTATTTAAATTTAGAAAGTTTGCACATTTTTAATGGTCATCTCATACACATCCAAATTTAATAGACGAGAACATACAGATGAGGGGAAAAATCAACTATGGCGATACGAAGAGGGGGATGATGACTGTTATTCGTTAAAAAATAAATCTGACAGTATATAGGCATCCCGCATTATTATATCATCATTTAGTTCTTAAAAGTAAAATCTGCTTTTGAATGAATAGACCTTTTTACGTGGGAGCGCGAATTGCTCGCCACGTTATTAACATATTTGCGAAGTCCCAAATACGGCAAAATAAAGTTCGCATCTTTTCACATATGAATATTTTGTTGCCGTGTTTAGAGACACTTTTACAAATGTTTCATAATTTACTTACCCCCTGTAACCAGCGACGAGCACACTGGAGAACCGCCCACATTCGTTATGATCGACATATTTTAGGGCGTAAGGTGTAATGTATAGCACAAGCTAGCATTTTTGCCGTGTTAATTTATAAAAAGTACGCTGCGAGCTCGACGCTGGTCTGGACAAGAATGATGACGTTACATTTTTTAGATTCAGGCGAGGCTCTCGCAACTCGCAAGCCCAGCCGGTATGTGGAGGGGGAAATAATACGCTTTTATCACTTAGAGCAGGTCTATATATATTCATATGTCTATGGGTCATCTCAATTCGGTCTGCTCTCCGAGTTAGCCGAAAAATAGGCACTTTTTAGAGTTTTGCAAATTAGGTGAACCTTTAATAAATCACATAAAGTAATTGGACATATACAAACCTCAAACTGTAGATTGTATTTGAGTAAATGTGTAAAATGTTTTCGCTGGATGACAAACAACGCAGCTTTTTTAGAATTTTTTTAAAGTTTCGAATCCTTGACCCCTGAATTAAGGAACATAAGAACCGCTCCGTCACGGAGGCTGTCAAAGTGTTACCATAACCATATTTTGACTATAAATATTATAAGAAAGGATCTACCCACGTCGACGATTGTTTTAATCAATTTACATTTGACTGGTTGACCTGGTTTAGTTCGAACGATGACAGGATATGATTCATTCATTCTGATATGAATGACACATTATATTTTTAACATGTTGTAAATATAAAAATTTCTTAGACGATTTTATAATTAATAATAATAATAATAATAATATTTATTTCGCATAAAATTATACAATGAAACATATGTGGAAACTTTGACTAGCCAACTAGGAATGGATCCTGTTTTAGGCCAGTCAAATGGACAAATTTAGTTCATATCATAATTTCATATTACTTTGATTAATTATATAAACATATTATTTATTGAATGAAACAAGTGTTACGATTGAATTCCTCGTAGAAGCTTTAGTTAATAGCTACAATTTTGAACTCATCAAAAAAAGAATAAGCGAAGAGAAAAAAACAATGTCTTAAAGTACAGATTTAGTATCGAATGCTTGTTTATCAATAGATAAATGTTTGGACATGTGAATCGCTTGCAAAAATTGAGAATCGAGACAATCTTCAAGCGTGATGACAAAATCCATATTATTATTAAGGTGGATGTTTATACATGATTACAAAAAATAATTATAATAAACGTGAGTGACGTATCCCTCAACTTTACGAGCGGGTAAAGAAACTCAAAAAGAATGTGACTCGAAAAGGATGCAGCAAATGAATAAAAACAATTTGTATATAAATATGACTTAAGTTAGTGTATAAATAGTGATACGAGAAAGTGATTGATAACCAATTGTATTTATTTCCCTTTCCTTGCTTCATTTTTTCATCCTACTAAGATATTTTCCCTTAGAGCACTTAATATAAAATAAAAAATAAAACCGGTAAAGTAAATAAAATCCAGATGGTAATAATAAAAAGAAAGATCACCGCAGGAGTTGAATGTAGAACAATGGGATGGGTATTGATAAAATAGTAGAAAATTATGTTCTGAAGTGATAAGTTCGTGTTTTTGTTATATTATGAATAGTACGTAATTTTGTACGTATTTTGTATAACTTATAATTTACGTAATTTTGTATAATGAAAAGAAAGATCTCCGCAGGAATTGAATGTAGAAAAAATGGGAAGGGTATTGATAAAAAAATAGACAATTGTGTTCTGCAACGATAAGTACGTATTTTTGTAATGAATGGAAGGAACTATGAGTGAGTGTTTTTTTTTATTTTGTTTTTTTTTTTTTCTTATATATTTTTAATTTTGTTTTATTTTATATGATGAGACTATCTATTGGTCAACATATCTTTTCAAACTCAAACTTTTATATTATCGTTGCAATTATATTCCATTCCTTCAAAATTATCGTCACGTAGTATTATTGTAGGGTCTACGGAGACGTCACGGTGCGGTGTGTAAACGTACCACCTATTGTAAATTTCATAACAATTGGATGAGTGGTGTAGGAACGCATAGGGACAACCAATGAAACATTCAGCAACAATTTGAGGTAAAAACCAATATTATCAAACAAGGTACCTACAAGGAATTTGCTAGTAAATTGTGTCTAAAAATTCGCTAAAACAATATTACTTTTTTAAAACTTACAAATTCCTTACAAGAAACGTACCTACATGGAACAAAATAATATTAAAATTAAAGTAATGCATACGATTTTTTATAAGAAAACTCTCTTTTATAACTTTTGAAGGTTATTCCCATATTATTATGACGGCCTGCGTAGTCCAGCGATAAGGCTCTTGACTACCATTCCGAAGGTCGCGGGATCGAATCCCGGCGTGGCAAATAAAGTTTATTTGATTATTTTGTGTTATTTCACAATTTATTCATTTAAAATAATATTTAGTATATTTGCGCACGTTCCAGAGTGGAAGATACTCTCAGTATCGCCCTGGTGTTAGACCACCATTCAGAATTGAAACGTTGCTTGATATGGCATTAGCCGTGTTTGGTGACCAGATCTGAATAGCCAGGTACTTCCCCACCTTCCTCTTCCTATCTCCTTCCGCTCTCCACTTCCTTCAGCCTCACAACATACCCCAATTGGGAATGCCATAGTCTCACTGGCTCCAGAAGGGAGCACTGGGGTATCACTATAAAAAAAGAAGTAATAAATCATTGAAGAAGAAGATAACAAGAATAATCTAAACGAAAATATGAAAGAGAACAAGACACAGAACAACCGAAAAAAGACAATGGTCGCAACTGGGACTCGAACCCAGACCTCTCGTCTAACCGTACGTGCGCGTTAACCAATTTCGCTACTGCCACCTTCGGTCAAACCGTCATAATAATTGTCAATCTCATATTTGAAATTTCAGAATTGACAATATTTATTATCGTCAACTAATTATTTTTTTCATATTACTACCCTTTTTTATTGGAAACAATCATTCTAAGAATTGGTTTGCATCCTGGATAGCGTCTCGGATAAATGTATCCGAATTTATTCATATATTTTTTTTTACATGAGCTCCACACAGGAGGCCCTGAGGAAAATTATTTCCCTCAGGGCCTATGTCATCTTTGGGGATGCTGTGTGGAGGGTTTTTTAAAGGAAAGGAAGGAGAGGAGAGTTCTGGGAAGGAAAGGTGTTTAAAGGGTGGGTAGGAATCTGGGGTTCAGTGTGTCCTGGTCATCCGACTCCAAGACCTAGATAAACCTCACCCCATGAACCCCGAATATGGAACTATTGCGTACAAATTGCATGAATTTTTTTTAATGTGGGTCTTTTTGTACCCATCACCGCTGCTTATGATTGGTTCTGACAACAAATATAACGATAGTAAAAGACGGTAACAAATATAATGATAGTAAAAGGGTGCAATATTACGCGTAAATTATAAAGAATAGTTCCTTGTGGACAAATGAATTTAAAAAAATATACAATGGTGAACTTAATGTGATAAAAAAAGCGTTGTTGAAGATTGCCCTGTTGGTAGCTAACCTTCGATAGGGGAGAGTAGATTTACAATTCCTTACACAAGATTCTAAATTGAACTTAACTTTTCCGTAGGTGGCCTCGCAACTTTACGTCCTCCAAATAGACTGGGAGGTGAGATAGGTAAACCCTACGTCATCGAGTACACGGATGAAACTACTTTGTAGTGATAATAGACATTTAGAAAAGAATTTTCGCTTATTTTTTTAAAATATGGCATTCAAAGTTTTTAAGAACATAGTGAAATAAAAATAATAAAAAAGATAAACGAAACATAAAAAAAAAAAAAAAACTTACACAAAAGCTGCCAGGCTGCTGGTCGGCAGACCAAGAAATTCTTGAATGGAATGATCTGGACCATAGTTATTCGTTGGTTTCATTCATGTACTCGATGACGTAAAATTTACAATTTTTTACCCCACTTTGACGCCGGCTGCCTGCGAACGTGCCGGGCTGCAGGTTGGCAGACCTGCTTTTTTCTCATTTTCTAATCGACCTTTATCATATGAGACCATTCCCGTTCGTGTACTCGATGACGTAATTTTTTCGAAAAAAATCGCTCACTGCGATTGACTGCGCGGCTCCTGCCAAGAAGCGCACCGACAGACCAGCTTTTTTAAAGCTTTCTAAATGTCCATTATCACTACAAAGTAGTTTCATCCGTGTACTCGATGACGTAGGGTTTACCTATCTCGCCTCCCAGTCTAAAAGTTAAAACCCGGCATCCCGAATTTCTACAAATTTATAACATTCTAGCTGACCCGACGAACTTCGTACCGCCTCAGAATCAATAACTGTCGTTAACTTTTTGGCTGAATTAAATAAAAAAATTTTATTGAGTTAAAATTTAAACAATGAAGCAAAGTTAAAAATTTAACATTTAAAGTTGCGCAACTGTCCATGTTTTGTTTTTGTCAGTATCAGAGACGGCATTGATTACGGATTTATATTTTTTGTGATTTTTTTACTATTCCATTTACTTACGGGAATTGCGTTTCATTTTCTTTATACGTTTATTTTCTTTATTCTCTACACAATTTGGCAGGCGGGTATGGGTACCGCCGCCCCGGGAACCATTTATTGGACAACCAACACCCCTGCCACAGGTCACCCCAAGTGGTTTGTTACGTTTGGTGACTTAGCAGGGGTGCGCGGGTTCATGGGATGAGGTTTGTCTAGGTCTTGGTGGCGGATACGTTTGCCTAACCACTGCGTGGTGGGATGGATCGGAGGAGACTAATTGAGGGAGGCCTTTTGACCTCTCCAGCCGGATTCTCCCGACCTTTCGCCTTGCACCGCGGTGTGAGAATAGATTCATACGTCCGTCACTCCTGGCCACACTAAACCCCAGATTCCTACCCACCCCTCATACCTTTTTCTTTCCCATATCTTCTTCTCCTTCCTTTCCCTTAAAAAACCCTCCACTGGGAAATTGTTTTTCTCGGTTCCTCCTGTGTGGAGCTAATGTAAAAAAAAATACGTGTGAGGAAAATTTATTATAATTATTGTATTTTTCATTTGGAGAGGTGCAAACATACGTTCACCATTTGTCTCATTTTCGACAATTGACATTTAGTGTGTAAGAAAGAGGGGCAGCATTATATGTTTCTGAACTAAAGCAAAACAATCAGTGAATTGAAATTTGACTTTTTTGATATTTTTAATTTACTCACTATTCAATATTATATTTTATTATCACAATATTGCTGCAGCTCTTTCAAAAGATGAGAATTCGTTCCATACAAAATGCACGAGGATAAGAATTTTCATCGTATTTTTTTTCGTGAATTTTCCGATGTGTTATTAGCTATTCTGCTATTCGGGCGGAGACAAATCCAACAAATCAAAGATCATAAAAATCGGTCCAGGCGTTCTTGAGTTATAAATGATGTAACTAACCCGACTTTGTTTTCCTGAAAATCTTAATATAATATATGAAATTCCCGCTGTAAAAAAAAAATCGCAAAAGTTGCTCCGAAAATTATTATAAACACATTTTGTTCTGCTATTTTACAAGTTATATGTTTGAAAAAATTCACAGTGTTTCTTTAAATGCTACTTAAGACATTTTCCGCGAGATTTTTGCTCTATTTTAAACGAGTAGTTTTTTATTTACATTTTCTCAATTTTCACTTAAATATTGTTTTTAATACTAGCGCACTCCCTCAGTCGTATTTACATATCTCTCCATCTTTTTCTTTTTGAACGCTTACTACCAGGCCTCCAAGCTATAGTGAAGTTTCAAATAAAAGATGACATCTATCAATGAAATTGGAAACTAGACGTCTGAAAATTAAAAATGATTGGTTTGAAACTTGGCTAACACGAACATTGATAAAATGTTGAAGAATTGTTATCAAACAAAGTAAACACGATTTATTACAATATTTATCGATACATTGTGACGAAATAACAAAATAAATAATCTAACCTTGCTTGGGCACTGGTGAAAGATAAAATATTGACTAATCTGCTTGCTTAGACCACAGTGGATCGAGCCACTTGACTGGCACGAAGGACGGCACGTCGCCGAAGTATCCCCGTGGTGACTGGTCAATGATATTCAGTGGATAAGATGATAAGCACTTTTTGTTTAGTGCCTCGTCACGTCATAGTGAAGTTGATTGTGTAGCAGATGTGCTGAGCTCACGAATCAAATAACAGGACATATTATAACTGTAGAGAATCAATATATAAAAAAAATTTTTTTTGTAAATATCCCAAAAGTCTTACAGCATCCCCGATCGGGGTTTTCTGTGTGGATAGAATGGACTGAGGAAGGGAAGGAGATGGGTAAATTAAGGTGGTGCTGGCTATTGAGATGTTGTCACTAGGCCACTTGCATAACATTTAAAAAAAAATTCCGGTTCATGCAAATATTCTAAGACATTCTGTATTTTTTTTTAATCGTATTTTTGAAACCCTGGGGATTTTTTGAAAATTTCAATCCAAAAAATCAGACCATTTTTTATAAACCGGAAAGACGGGACATAATTTTATAGATGTGAAAAAACGATAATTACATAGCCGAAAATCATTTTAAAAAAAAGAACGTTTTCCACACGAATGGCACATGAGAATAACGAGGCGTACCAAAAATATTACACCTCATAAATCTTTGTTTTCCTTGATCCATCTTATTGATCATAAATCATTATAATGTACAGCGTCTATATTACTAAATTCAATGTAATATTCTTGTACTTGTAAATTATAATAATAATAAGAATATTATAAAATTCTATTTTGTTAAAATCAGCACCATGATCATTATACCTCTAAAACACGAACCGACATCATCTTCACGTTCTGAAGAGAACCCCGTACATCATTAAATGTACGGGGTTCTCTTCAGAACATCTGTCAAAAAGTCGAATGATAAGTTCGCTGAGAACAAACAATAAATCTAGTGAACGAATTCAAAAATTCGCCTGAAATCAAAGAGATGCCATATAAAAAAATAAATCAGTGTGAAATTTTACAAAATTAATAGGAACATTTTCAGAGACGGGACATTTCCATGTAGTGACGTCACGAGCCCAAATAATGGATTTATTTATTTAAAAATAAAAATAAAACTGTAGGTACATATCTAACAATTTTTACTAACATTTTCGTAATCTTAGTAAAAAGATCTATCCACATGATTTTTTCCAAGTCGTTATGAAATCCATGCAAGTGGCCTATTGCAAGAACCGTTTCGATTAAAGAATTTGACTTTATCACGTCCCTGTTACAACAGATGATTTAAAAAAAGAGTCCCAGTTTTAAAAAAATTGTAGGGTGAGATCTTCTTTACTGCTTTTTTTAATATCATTTTATTATTTTTAAGTTTATAAAAATGGTATTTTTATAAGCAAATTTTGCAGAGTAATTATTACCGCGTTCCATTCCCCCCTTCCTCGTTCTCCCACCCACAACACCCCCCCCCCTCTCCCTCTTTCCCTCCATTCTACTAAACCATATTATACACATTTTTCGAACAACTCTCGCGCCACCTAACTAATCATAACGCTAAAGTATATTTATTTTTTAAATTTTTTTATTTAGTAACTATATACTTATTTTTTTGCATTTTTATATGAAACATGTTAGGTATATATATATAAAATAGAAATCATATTCGTAGTGCTCCTCACTAGTAGATCCTGTGCTAAGGGGGACTATGCTTTGGAAACGTTTTCAGCGACTTCTATGTTTTAACTTCATGGTTTGGATAAGGTTTTCCAGAA
Source organism: Limnephilus marmoratus (assembly GCA_917880885.1). Classification (NCBI taxonomy): domain Eukaryota; kingdom Metazoa; phylum Arthropoda; class Insecta; order Trichoptera; family Limnephilidae; genus Limnephilus; species Limnephilus marmoratus. The sequence goes on along the minus strand of OU862924.1, from coordinate 25,392,466 downwards.
ACTTCTTCGACGATGTTTTAAGTATTCTAGTAAGTTCATTTTCATTTATTTAAAAACCTTCATGGGAATGCGCACAACAAATCACCATTGGTTCATCGCAATCGGATGAACGGCCTAGGAAATAATAAGGGACAAACAAAGAAACATTACCTTTTTACGGATATACATCTATATGTTGAAAATACTCGTATTAGTAACATTTAAAAAAACTTTAAATTGAAATTAAATAATAATGGTAAATTACGATGAGCGATTAGGGATGTCGAAAATGAAAAAAATATCGACGTCGATACATCGAGGAAAAAATATCGATGTATCGATATATCAGTCAAATTTTCAAAAGATTTTGCGTTTTTAAAATAATAGTGTATACAGCTCAATATTATCAATAGTAATTTTTATACAAAATTTGCAATATTTTAATGCACAAAAATCTCAATAAAAATGAAGGTATTTTTATCAGTATTCATTTTTAATACGTAATAATTACAAAAACTAAAAAGCTGTCTTCTAACTTATATGTAAACTGATTGGCGTATTAATCTGTCAAAAAGGACTTCGTGTTTGGAACAAGGTATAAGTCAATAATCGTAGATGATTGGGAACCAACACATAGGAGTGGCTTAGAAAAAAATGGCGAAAAATAGCACACATTTCTATATATGTACCTAAACATATGAGATCAATAGAAGAACAGCAAAGACAATAGATTTGTAAGCTGTCATGACCCAATACAGTTACTTTTTTCCGTTCGTTCCTATACGGTTTTGGATTCTAGTGACTATAGTAACTTCACCACTGGAGCGACCATGTCGAATAATTCGACATTTTGTTTTCTTCTAGGATTGCCCACGTCGAATAATTCGACGTTTATGACGTACCACTCGTAAAAAATTAAAAACTATTTAATTATTTACCAGTCCCTGGCCAATATTTATTCCGTTGGAAAGCTGGGAATATTGTCTCTCATCTATGGCAACATCTATTGCTTAAAGATGCTTCTGGAAAAAGTATTTCGCGCTTAAAAACTGACAGTTTAGTCACCTCCGACGCAAGACTGTTTGAAATTTACACGTGTTTTAAAATGCCGTAAGTGATTGTGTTTTTGCATTTTAACACCAAACAGTTATCACAATTCAATTATCCATGTGGTTAACGTGTTTTCAAGTGTTCAAACTGAGAATTTTGTGACTTTTAACATGTTTTAACATGTTTTACGTAAATCGAATTTAAAATCTAAATTTCATCCGATTTTTGTGTTTATTTTTACAATTATGGACCTACTTACTTGACGTGTGCATTCGAACTATAGTTTATCAATTAGAAGAATTCTTACAAAGATATACATCTAAATTTCAATTAGCTTTGAAAAGTTTTAATCTAGAATATGACAACTAAAGCTAGCTGTCAGGTGCAAATTTTGTGACAAAGGAAATGGCGGATCTCGGCAAAATAATTGCAAATATTGTAAAAGGTTAGTACTACGTATTCTTATGATATATTATCTTATTAAAAACCTTGTATTTTGTTTAGACAACGTGTAGAAATCAAAAATATCCAATGTTGACTTGAAAAAGTAAAATTTAGGGCAATCTTACAGGAATTAACACGCAGGATTCGCACATTTTTAAAGTTTACGATTTTATAATATTTTTTTTATAATTCCTAGAAATATGTGATAATCAACAAAAGATAGGTTAATTTATTAACTATATAGAACTATAATCAGTTTGCATGTCTTCATATTAAAATTCGGAGATATGATTTTTTCAATGTCGGCGGAAAAAATTTAAAATGTACTCGAAAATGTCACGAGCAATCGAGGGCAAAAGTTATAAAACGCGCTGTCGTTCCAGTGGATAAATAAAAATATGTGGTTTTTTATACAATTTTCGATATTGGATATTTTGTATCGATATATCGATTTATCGGATCAAAATATATAGGCTTAAAATATCGATGTATTGAATTAAAAATATCGATACAACGATATATCGATACTTTTTTAACAAGCCTATGCGCGATCTGTTGTAACAGATGTCTAGTTTATTTTATTTATTTATTTATTTATTTATTTTTTAGTACATTTACATTACAAAGGTATAATATATTGTCCTCCACACTAGGAGTTCACCTGTGTTGTAGAGGACATTTTTCAGTTGTAAATTATAAATTATAAATTGTGAATAGTAAAACAAAAGAGTGTTAATAGCTAATATAAAAAGAGAAACAATAAAAATCAAAATATAAAATCGACTTCAATTCGACAAAAATTATAAATTAAAAGTTAAAAAGATTGTAGCCAGTTTCTTATGTTTTTTTTGTATTCAATAATATTGGTTGTTTTATATTGTGTAGGAAGAGAATTGTATAGTTTTACAGCCTGGTATCTTTAGTGTTTTTGTCCAAAGGATGTGTTTGTTTTTGGTATTTGTAGTTGGTGAGCATGTCTTGTTCTAGTATTGCGAGAATTTTGTGAAGTGTTAAATGTGGATAAGTTCTTGTAAAGGAAAGTAAGTATTTGTTTTGAATATAATTTTTGAATTTTCAGCACTGGGAATTTTTCGAATATGATTGAAATGGGTGTTAGTATTGGTAACTTAAGTATTACTTTTATTAGGGTTTTCTGAGCTTTAAACAGTGTATTAATGTATTTTTTACTGGCACAGCCACAGACAATAATGCTGTATTCCATTGTGGATTGTGCAAGTGCGAGGTATATATTTTTTATATCACATGTGTTTAAAATATTTCTCAAGTTTTTAAAAAAGTAAATCAACTTGTTTAGTTTTCCTACTACCGAATCTATATGTTTATCCCATTTTACATAACGGTCGAAGAATATACCAAGATATTTAATAATTATATTCCTAAAATATTGATTTAGTGAACCAAAACAATGTCGTTGATCTAAATGTATTAATGTATATTATCCTTTGACTTTTGATATACTGGCATACAGAACTCCGGGCCAAAAAGGCCCCTTTATCTTTTATCATGGATTAAAAAATGGTTATTAAAAAAAAAATGCGCATCATTCTTCGAATCATCAAAATCACCGTTTTTCTACGGCTACGTCATAAAAGTAACACGTCCTCGTTATCTTATCAACATTTCCACTGCTATTGTAATGAATCGCCTCATGTACTCATACTAGTGGCCATTTAGAAATTCATGTTCATTCAGTTGTCGGTCTATTCAACACAATTCTGTATTTAGTATTTATCTATCCTTGGACCTGGTCACTGGTCGTTCGTGGTGAAGTTGTGAGTGCTAGAATATAACAGGTACATACTTAAAAACTTGTTTATTTATCTAAACCTCGTGTTGTCATAAGCAAACGTCACTTTGCTTCAAGAATTATAAGTTAAAATGCTACAAAATGTTTAAAAACTGTGCGTTACAAACTTTTTACTGAGTTTTTTGTGAGTTTTGAGTGTTGCTCTGTTGAAATAGTGAATTATTTACGATGAATTGTTTACAAAGTTTATATATACATCTCCATATTTCTTGAGTTGTAGATGTATGTACTCTCAGTATGGCTCTTATGAAAGACTAGCATTCAGAATCGAAATGTGTTGCTTGAAATGATAATAGCCATGTGTTTACCATTCTTCCACTTGCCCATTTCTTTCAATATTGGTGGTACCACAGTCCCAACAGCTTCAGATTATCGGGAACATTTGAATATTGGGACACATGTGCGGTATTCACTCTTTTTTATGTAAACACCTCTCAGGTCTCAACTGTTCCCGTCTGCTCGCATTTGTATATTATGTAAGCACTTGCATACTGCTTCCTAACACCGTATGCAGGGACACTGGAGGTCTAGATTCGTTCAAACTTAAATGTAGATTCGTTCTTTCAAAAAAAATTAGAGTCCTTGCGAGAGCCTTGAAGAAGTAACCATCTGTTACTTATACCAGGGCGAGTAAGAGGTGGATTACCTCCACTGCTCCCGTCTGGAGACAATGAGACTATGGCATCCCCAATTGGGGTATGTTGCGAGGCTGAAGGAAGTGGTTATCAAACAGTGGTTACAAAACAAGTTTAAACCGAATAAGACACAGAAAAATTAAAAGGTAACGGTCGAAACTGGGACTCGAACTCGGGATCGCTTATCTTACCGGGATACAGCGCTTTAAACAACTCGGCCATTGGGACCTATATTTTTTCTGTAACTTAAAAAACTAATTCCAATAAACATTGAATATTATTATTATTATTCATATGAAAAAGGTCGTATGTATAATTATTCTAGCGTATGACAGCTGTTTCGCCTTCCAAAATTGTAGTGGAACCACTTACCGTCTTTAGATCATCATCTATTTTGTAGGTACATCACAGATGTGTGAAAATGACTTCATTAAAGTTAGTCAACAACGAATACTTGGGAGACTGAGAAAAACTTACCAATGATGGTTCGAGAATTAAAAATTTGGATAAATATTCTACTTGACCTATACTGATTGTAATGAAAATTGATGTCGCCAATTCAAATAAGATCTTTTGACTCCTAGGCCCCAGAGAGGTTGATGAAATCGATTATTGAAGTAAAACTTCTTTACGTACGCTTGACGTGGGAAGTAAGCTGGTGAATGCGTGACGAGAGCGTTACGAAAAGCGAGACGAACGGTAGTTGAGAGGGAGATATAAGTTAGTGAAGATAGAAAGAGAGAGAGAGTTACTTTCGTATATTACTGTAGGGGCAATAGAGAGAGGTGCGAGCACACATTTTCTTTCTCTCTTTCTCTCATAGCCAGTTACGTTTCGTATATCTAAGACACAGTACAGGCCTATTGTATGTATCACACTGTAGGAGCAAGAGAGAGCAGTGCGCGCACACACAGTTTTTCACTTGAAACAAGGGAAATTAAATCTTACTTCACAACACACTTATGAACATATTTCTGCGCAAAGTAATATAATATTAAAAAAAATTGTTTTCATGTTTTTCTGCATTCTCTACAGAATTTTATGACATTTTCAAACGATTGTATTTTTTCTTTGTTCTGTGTAGATATCGGGATATAAAATGTAAAATTATCATTCTTTTTATTGTTTTATGGCTGATAAACAAACTAAGAATATTTTAATTACTTTCCATTGTATATCGACATAAGTACAGTTTGGCAATTAAGTGTAGAAAATAAATGATGGCGCTGCGATCGTTTTCTAGTTTTAAATGGCAACACCAAGATGGCTCATAAGACAATGAATGTATGTTTTAAAAAAACACTTCTGTCAAAATGCATATTTCATAGTGTATTTGTATTTCCAAAAAATTTGCACAAAAACTGTAATTTAATAGAAGTAAAATAAAACAAAACAAGTTTTAAGTGAGCGTTTATTTCGATATAAAAACGTAGGTACTTAAAAATTTAAGTCTATTAATTCAACTCCCGACATGTAATTATTGTCTTTGTCCTCGTGTGATTCTTCTTCTTCCGTATCTTCATCTTCATCTAAACGCAGTTCATCGATATCATCATATATAGTACTGCCTTGTGCATAATATTCTGCCTCAATTTTCGTCACGTGTTTGCAACAATTTTTCCAATTATCAGCACTTATGCTATTACGTATTATTATTATTATGCCCATTTTCCGTTTTCCCGGTGTTTCAAATTTTCCATCGGTTTTTTCCCCTTCCTTGACGATTCGTCTTACTGTTGGTTCAGATTTACCTGTGTGTGAAAAACATCATTAAAATTATTATTATAGAAGGTAGTTTTAAAAACACACACTAGATAATATTCACTTGGAAAGAAAGAAAGAGAGAACAAGAAAAAAGTAACTTTTCTACGAGTTGAAAGAAGTTGCATATTATTATTTTTTTAATTGAGTTATTCCCTTTTTCCTGTGGCCGCATATTAACTGTCAAATCGAAGTGTCAAATTCGGATTTTTTAACATAACCTCAAATCAGGTTGTAATGGTTATTATCGCTCGAAAATTGTGCATAAATCTTGTAATACTAATGAAATTTATTAAACAAACTATATCACGTACCAGTCATTTCTGCAGTTCGTTTGTAAACATCTTCTAAATCAGACAGAAGCTTCTTCGCGTGATACTCGACTAGGCAGCGTTGAAAAACGCAGAATATAACCCCCCTTGCATCACTTTGTAATGGTTTATTCATTTTAATTAAATTCAGGCAAACAATAAATAAAAATATTATCAAATCAGCGATCTTCTACTCAGATTTAAGACAATAAATCAACCGTAACATGCGATAACATGACAGCCATAGGAAACGTCATATAATTCGGTGCTGCCATAGTAATGAAAACGTTTAGTTCCAATTTATTTAATTTCTACACTTTCTTGCCAAACTATACTTCTAATAATAAAATTTGAAAGCGTATTTAATCACCTTTCAAAAACGGTTTGTTTTTAATTTTCCGATACGTTAGTAAATATTCCATTAATTTGGAATTTATTACACAGCGGAAATGATCTGATCATCTGACAAAATATACTCGAGGCCTGAGGAGTTAAAAGTATCTATTATTATAGTTTTTGGTAAACAAAGTACCTATATTTTTATTGCTTTACGATGTCTATAGAAAATATTTAATATTATTTTAATGTGGTTTAATATTCAAAGTGCAGAGCGCTAGCACTAGAGTGTAGAGAAGAATTTAGTGCCGAGTCACGCTGACTGGTCGGTTAATTAATGGTCTTGATTTTATCCGGTTTAAAACCACTTTTATGACATGGTGATACTACTTATGACCTTATCTCCATATATGTAGGAGCGTGTTAAAACTGTTCAATTCTTCTAAAGGCCAGTTGTTTCACAGATTTTTAACAGTTCATCAAATTGCGAAGTAAATTTTCAGGTCCAAAGTTGGGAATTTGTTTTTTTATTAAGGCTCAAAAGAAGATGGAGAGATACGAAATTACGAATGTTAGAGGAGAGCGCTAACATTTACAGCGACAAAATCGATGCGAAAATTGCGGAAATGTTTAATAAAACACGACTCGTTTAAAATAGAGCAAAAATCTCGCGGGCATTATCTTAAACAGCATTTAAAGAAACACTGTGAATTTTTTCATACATATCACTTGTAAAATAACTGAAACAAACGTGTTAATAATAATTTTTGGAGCATACTTTGCGATTTTTTTCTATGGAGGGAATTTTATATAATTTGCGTTTCGGCGCGGGCAAAGTCTAGATATTATCTTCAAGAATAACATATATTTTTTAAGAGCTTTAAAACTTACCGTGTTTAAGGGAAATATGTAATAAATCGGTACAAATCCGGGTTGCGGGCCCTTAAGAACTAGCTTTTTCCCGCGGCTTCGCTCGCACGGTATAAGGGGGTTCCCACTTCGCCTCCTCCCCTCCCCCCTCTCCCTTTACTCCCTCCACTCTTCCTTCCCCCCTCCCCCCTCTCCCTCCCTCACCCTTCCCCCACCCCATCCTCCACCCCTCCCCTCCAACCCCACCCGCATTTCGTACATTAATTCCGGGTACATTCAGTTTTCAAACCGCTCGCGTGCCACCTATTGCAATTTTTTTTATACAAAATTTCATAATGCCAGAGCTCACCAGTAGTTTTATAAAAAAAAAGAATTAGGTATCCAATTTGGTGCAATCGTTCGGATTTTATGCGCGTACATGCATTTCGGCGATTCATTTTTAGAGATAGATGTTAACTAAGACGCCAACCTAATTTTAAAAAAACTGAAAGTGTAAAAATTTTTAAATATGTAACTTAATTAAGAAATATCCAAGATTACCCGGGTGAAAGTTAAATAAATAATAAAAAAAATAAAACATTGTTTCCACCGCAACCGTTTGTTTTGCTTTTCTTCTGACGTTTCCAGTAACTCAATTTTGTTATTAGGGACAGAAAACGTATGATAAATGATTTTATAACGCCAGAGCTCATTCATAACGCCATAGGTTACTAATATATACGCTCTGTTTTACTCGCAAATAATGTAGCTTTCTATTAGTGAAGAATTTTTAAAGTCCATTCAGCATTTTTTGCGTGAAATAGTAACAAACATACATACATCAATTCATCCATACATCCATATAAACTTTCGCCTTTATAATATTACTAGCAGACCCGGCCACACGTTGCTGTGGCTAAAGAAACACAACGCCATTACCCAAAGATATAGAAATATAAGTAGATGTGCTATCTGCTGTTTTTACTATGTAGGTCTGCGCTTCCGGGTGTCGCCGATATTGTTTACCAATTAACAAATAAACTAAAAGAACAAATAATTAACGAATAAACCAAACGAACGTTAATCTAAATGAATGAATTCTTTCCTTATTCAAAATATATTGTTAACCAATATTAATGCACATTTTCAAAAAATCAACGAAATGAACAAATTCTTTTTGTATGAAAACTACGCTAATTAGCGCGTAGTCCGGCGACAGTTGCGCGGACACCATAGCATATCTCTTCTGTATTTGAATATCTTTGCCATTACCCAACCTTTATAAAATCCACACCACCCGCTTGCCAGCTGCCCGCTGCCCGCTGCCTGAATTGAATATTTAAATTTCTCGGCTTTTCTCTACTATAATAAGCATGTATTACACATATAAACTAATTAACTTGCCACTAATTATACAATGCTTGCAATGCAACACTGGATATTTGAAAAGGGAAAATCAAATACCTACTTACTCTAGGACATCTATTTTCCAATTTCTTCCGTAGAACGAATTTCAAAAGTGACTATTGGCACCTCTGAGACTCGAACCCAGGACCTTTTGCTTTCATGGCAACAGCTCTACCAGCTAAGGTGTCTAAATCCAATTCGGTCACGACTTAACTGTATCATAATTCGACTAAGAACTAAGAACATTATCTTCATTTTCTTAACGCTTATATTATTGGCTGCTATCTTTATGTATTAAATATTACAATTTGAGCTTTTACTCATAAAGTTATAAATAAAAATGAATATTCGTCCTAGACTTGCAGAAGAGTCAATAGATGTCGCATTTTAGAATAAAATGGATAAAAATTTATCCAGACATTATCTAGATCAGGACTTCCCAACCAGGGGGGCGTAGAGAATTATCAGGGGGGGCGTAGTAGGTTAGTTTGCATTTCCATATAACCATAGTTCTAGCAAAGACTGAACCCAGAATCGACCAACTGGTACAGAGCATGCAAGCTCAAGTATCTCATTAGTACTTTAGTATCTCATTTTCTTTATTTGTTCTAAAATTACTTTGAAAGTTGTTAGACATTATCCAATTATAAAAATATAATTTAAATAAATAAAAAATAATAATAGAATAATACGAATATTAAAAGAAAACTAGAAATGTAAATGTAAAAGTAATTAATGATTAAAAGTATACCTACTCTTCTATTAAAAATCCATAATAAATAAATATATTGTATCTGTATTGTACCTATGTGAAATTCAAATAAATAATTTAGTTAATATAAAAATATGTGTTTCTTATTTTTGTTGAAACTTGATGAAGGGGGCATGAACATTTTTTTTTGGTTCCGGAGGCTCGGCGAAATAAAGGTTGGGAAACCCTGATCTAGATAGCATTTAGTTCGGGTTTGAATATTGCAATCATAAATGATGTTAAATGCTTAAAATTATGCTATTTTTTCAAATATTTTCCCTTGTGATCAAATACTACAGTTGGCCTGACTGGCTTTTTGTCGTGAGGTTTTATATTATAAAATGTCGAAATGTGTAATTCTTGGTACAATTCTTGCGATTATTTATTCAGTGCAATGACTTTATTTTCAATGCTAACGACCCATATTATAATGCCTTCGCGAGTAAATAAGGGTTTCCCAGCGAACAGAAAAATCAATGGAAGTATAATCTACGTAGTTAAAGGTACATCTATAGAGACCAAGTTGAAATAAAACCGGTGCCGATCATTTTAAAAGAACTTTTTTATAAGAACCAATCATTGGCTGATATTTATTATCTTTACATAGTATAAAATGAAGTCGCTCCCGCTGTCTGTAAGCTTAGATCTTTTAAGGCGGTGCACTACCCTAATAACTTTTGTTTGCTCAAAACTCACATTTTAATCATTTTCGGCAAATTCGTAACTATATAAACTTTTTTTTATTTCCATGCCGCATAAGGGATGCGAGTGATTTATATTTTAGATTGATTAAAAAAACAGTACCTTACCATTAATGTATTTTGCGTACATCGATTTTAAAACTTTATAACCCATTTTTTCAACTATAAAGTTAGTGGTAAGCACCAGATTTTGTTTTTCTAGACGATGAATTAATAACTTCGGGAGGACAACATGGAGACACATTTTAAATATTTGTAACACGTTCTTCAGAATTAATTATAATGAACGCGGCGGAAAGGTCCAATCTCCAGGCATGCTAGGGTGAATTCGACCTTTCGTTCGTCCAATACGCCGTGCCGCGTTAGTATTACTCTTTATCTTCAAAAAACTTTTTAATACACCCTTCCCTCCCCGCTCTTTCCCTTACCATCCTCCAGGATCGAACCCTACAGCTACGCCCTTGCTTAAAGCAAAGTGATTTACTATTATTTTATTATAATCATTAACATATCTTCATATATACAACAAAGTCGGGTAATTACACCATTTATAACTAAAGAACGGCTTGACCGATTTTTATGATCTTTGATATGTTGGGTTTGTCTCCGCCCCGAATAGCAGAATAGCTCTTAAAACATCGGAATAATTCAGGAAAAAAAATTATTAGAGAAAATGTTGTAGAAAATTCTTTTCCTCATGCATTTTGTATGGAACGAATTCTCATCTTTTGAAAGAACTGAAGCAATATTGTGATAAATATGATATTGAATAGTGAGTGAATTCCAAAAATTCAAAAACGCAAATGTTAATGCGCTGATTGTTTTGCTTTTATTCTTAAACATATAATGCTGCCCCTCTTTCTTACACACCAAATGTCAATAGTCAAAAATGAGACAAATGGTGAACATACGTCTGCACCCCTCCAAAGGAAAATATAATAAGTTTAATAAATCTCCCTCATACGTATAAAGTAAATGAAATGCAATTTCCATAAGTAAGTGGAAAAGTAATAAAATCACAAAAATTATAAATCCGTATGAGGCGGTACGAAGTTCATCGGGTCAGCTGGTATATTATAAAAGAAAGTGTACGTGCCGCTAAAACTCAGAAACGAGTCCCGGTACGATCAAGGGAGTTATATGGTGTGGTAGCCCTCTATCCCCCATCCATGATGAAGGTTCTCGTTTTACCCAAAGGGCGTTCTTTTGAAGATGTAAGGACTGGAAGTTTCGCCATCTGGAAATTTCTAGAACAGTCCGTAACATTCGATAGTATTCGAGAACATTCCACAACTTTCCAGAACACTCCGCAACATTGTGGATTATTGTGGAATATTCGGGAATAGTCTGGAACGTTCGGGAACATCCCAGATGATTGTGGAACATTACAGAACACTTTCGAATGTTGTGAAATGTGACCATTCGAAGCCCTTCTTGTGTAGGTGGGGCTACCCAATGGAAGGGGTATATAAAGCAAGATCTGTCGTGGGTTCGAACCTCAATTCAATCTCATATCAACTCCCTGAGCGCAGCCGGATACCCCAGCTAGTACAGTACTGTGCGAATTAATGTGAACACAAGTGTTGAATTAGAAAAAATAATAAATATTCTTTATTGAAGAAAAAAATAGAGAAACAATTACAATTGTTTTTTTTTTTAATACGAAGTGTGTCCTGCCTTAACTTTTATAACTTCTTGTATCTTACGTGGCATAGAATCAACAGTTTTTTTAACAATTTTCTGATATTTGCGTGTCTCTAAATTACTGCCTCAATCGGCTTTGTTTTTATTGTGCTTGTCTTGCTTTAACTATAGCCCACCGATTTTCAATTGGATTAAGATCCGAAAAGTTACCTGGCAATTTAAGGTATGTAATTTTTTTGTCTTTGAAATATTAACAATCTCCATATAAGAGAAATATCCATCTTTAAAAATAAGAAACAAAAAGTTTTAGTTAAGTTTACCTACCTCTGCAAAAAAACTGCGATTCTAAAAATATACAAAAATTAACCCATCTGTAGCTTGGTGTGTCTCGTAACTTACTGAATGATAGAACACGAATACCAAATGCAACTGCAAGAACAAGTGTAATTGTGCTAATTATCATGCGTTCACATTAATTCGCACAGTACTGTATGTTAATAAAATCAGAATGTCTAAAATTTCACCAAAAATTTAGGAAGGAAAAAATTTTGTTCCTTCGGGCACACGAACACGCCCAAAACAATTCTATCATGTCCAATGTTAACGAACCCGGTGCACAGCCTTCGCAAGTTCATTGCTAGAAAATTACGATGTTTTTATAGTTGTTCAAAGAAAAGCTTGGGTTTTGGATAAAAAAATTCTTTCAAATTTTATCTTTTTTTTAAATACCCACATCATTAGGTAGCTTCTGTGAAATCGAACCAGAATTTTTACAAAAAGGACTTACGAAAATAAGTAGACGTTTTTTTTCATCAGTGCCCAAATAAACAAGTAATGACAAATCTCTTCTTTTTGTGTTATTAATAAAGGGTTCGTATAACTAATAATAATAATAAATACTATATTTATCGTTATTATTTCTTCCCACTCGATCACCTGTTTTGTTTAAGATTACTAAGGTCTTAATAATTATTGGAACACATGCATTATGCTACAGACACACCTGCTTTTTAGTAGCAAAATAGCATGCTACTAATGAGCAATTGCTACCTAGTAGCATGTGTGTCAGTGACGCTGCTAGTATTGAGCGTGCTCATTTGAATTTAAATGAACATGCTCACAAATTAATTTTTCTCTTTTTACATTGGCATGTAAATCTTGATAGATTTACATTTCTAAAATAAATTTAAAATTGAAATAATCTTCCGGGAATTTTCATTACAAGTAGTACTTTACCGCTTGCTAGAGAATTTCAGAGAAAAAAATCTCTCCGGAATTTTCATATCCTCGGACTCTATAAGCTATTTTCGCCTATAAAACGATGTACTTTGTTATTTTATTCGATTCCGCCAGGAAATCCCTCATTCCGTAAATCCGGTTAGACTCAAACATGACGGGAAATCGTCAATTTTTTTATTATTTTTTATTTTAGTTTGTTTAGGAAACAAACAGTTATACATATTTTAATAATAAAGTAACATATTACATGGTTACAGCGAAGTTTCCGCTAAAATTTATAATACCTATATATAAAAACATAGATTAAAAAATTAAAGAAAACATAAAGTGGTAGAAAAAAAGAAAAATATATACATGTATATACAAATCATATAAACAAAATTTAAAGCATGTGGGATGTGTAAATCATCCAAATATTATTATTATTATAAAAAGAAAGAAAACCAACATAATGAGAATGAAAGAAAAAATAACATGCAGCAGGGGTGGAGAGTTCGTAATTAACAATGTGCTTTAATTTTTTCCATTATGAATTTAATAAATTGACCTGAGGACAAATGGAAAATATCATCGTCATTAAAGATATCATTGTATTTTGTGCACGTCCTTCGAAGAAATGAATGTTGTGTGTAATTTGTTTTTGAGTGTGGGATGTGGAATAGTTGGTTTAACCTTGTGTTTCTTATTGGACAGTGGAAATGCGTTCTAGAAGATAGTTGTTGTCAACAACGTTGTTAATGATTTTGAATAAAAATTTCTGGTCGGATATATTTCTTCTATCTTCTAAGGTTGATAAATTATGGAAAGTTAATGAGTCTTTTGGGTTTTCTGATGTTCGAAAGGATGATACTGCAATGTTTTCTGATGGTCAAATTGGCGATACTGCCGTTTATTAAAACTTGCTAGTAACGATTGCTACATAGTAGCATGTGTGTCAGTGACGTTGCTAGTACTGGCCGTTTGATTTATGAGCATGCTCATTATTTATTATTGTTTAACATTTTAGCCAGAAAATTAAAACCTTTCATTACAACAATCTAAAAAAGAGGTTCTACTACGTAGTTGGTAGTGTAAAATAACATTATGGAATGCACATATGTATTTTGAACAAGCAAAGAAACAGTTTGTATTTTTATCAACAATTAAGTGGATAATAATTGAAAGTTGAAATGACATTGGTAACTAAAAAAATTCAGACAGAAAAAGCTAAATAAATTTCACGACGCCAGAACTTACCGTTCTAAAGACTTACGGCTTCAACCATTTTTAAAAATTATTAAAAATTGTTTTAACACTTAGCCACAGGAGCGATTTTCGTCAATTTGCAAACACAATTGTCAAAGTCCACTGGCAAAAATATGGCCAATTGAAGAGATATTTTAAAACAATAATTGAAATTATTTTAAAAAATCACAAAGCTTTAGTTATTTCACAATTTAACAAGAGAAGTCTCGAATCTTTTCATAATTTTATGTTTATTTACATTCCGCGAACCGAAATTACTGAAATATTTTTTTCTTACAAACTATTGATCATGTGTTTACATATATTAAAAAATGCATGTTCGAATTTAAATTTATATCTGTGATTCTCATGTAGACCATAGACAACAAACAGAAGTCATAATACTAATTGGTTAGGCATTGCAATATGTTTTGATGTTCGAAAATTTAAATAAATATATTTATATCACAAGGATGGTACTTACTCACTCTTTGGATTTAACAGAGACACCTAAATGGATTGTCTTTAAAAATAGAATCTAAACAGTGAATAACTGACATCATCTTTTTTACGAAAAATTTTCTTGTCATTGTGAAAAACTTATGAGTTGTGTATTAATTGACAAATCTCAGCTCTTGTGCGAATTTTCAAGTCACAAAAGGATTGCACTGATTGAATTTAATTATTGATTGGATGAAATTACGGAGGCCTCCAAGCATCAAGATCTACAAAACAAGGTTGGTGGATCTGTTATTTTCCCTGGAGTTTTTTCTTTGTACCATTCCTTTGTGATATATTTTGTTCGCGCAAATAGAGTTTTCATAATCATAATTTCCTGGGTATTAAGCCCAGAGGGTCTGGGGTTATTTACACACCTCAGGCTCGCATATTATAATGCACTAATACACCATTTAACAATTTTTTAAGAATCCCATCGGGTGGAAGGGTAAGCCTCTAAGCATGTGTGAACAGGCTTATGAGCATGATCATTTCGATCCTATCTCAGCACTTGCGCATTCTTTACAAAAGTAGCCCGCTGGGGAGAGGAAAAAACCTCGTTTTTCGTGATTTATTATGGGAATCACGAATATATTTAGAACACAAGGTCACTAAAATCCCCACAATAGATTTCAAAATTTCTCAAAAGTTTTACCTCCAAAATGAAACCACATTCTATTGAAATTAGCATTTATTATTTTAGTAATTTTCGGATTTGTTGAAATCTTGAACACAAATCATTGTCTTATTTTTTTCGTCAGGAGATTCGTAAATAATTTTTAATCAAGCAATAAGATTATTTTGTTTAATTCTGGGTGAATGGAACTGACACCATTTGACATTTATTTGACATGAGCATGCTCGTTAAAGAGAATAGGCCACTTGCATGGATTTCATAACGACTTGGAAAAAATCATGTGGGTAGATCTTTTTACTAAGATTAAGAAAATGTTAGTAAAATTGTTTAGAAATGTACAGTTTTTTTATTTTTAAATAAATAAATCCATTATTTGGGCTCGTGACGTCACTACACGAAAATGTCCCGTCATTATAATTTACAAGTACAAATATATTACATTGAATTTAGTAATATAGACGCTGTACATTATAATGATTTATGATCAAATAAGATGGATCAAGGAAAAAAAATATTTATGAGATGTATTATTTTTGGTATGCCTCGTTATTCTCATGTGCCATTCGTGTGGAAAACGTTCTTTTTTATAAAATGATTTTCGGCTATGTAATTATCGTTTTTTCACACCTATAAAATTATGTCCCGTCTTTCCGGTTTATAAAAAATGGTCTGATTTTTTGGATTGAAATTTTCAAAAAATCCCCAGGGTTTCAAAAATACGATTTAAAAAAAAAATACAGAATGTCTTAGAATATTTGCCTGAACCGGAATTTTTTTTTTAAATGTGATGCAAGTGACCTATTGCGGTGTGTTCAATTGTTGGCTTTGAGCATGCTCATTCACGAGAAGCTCAAACCAAGCAATGCAATTTATGAGCAAATGTGTACAGTTGATGAGCGTGCTCAAAAATGGTCATAGATCCGCCGGTTTGTTAAAATGAACATGTGTGCCAGTACCATTATGCAAACACAATCGCGCTCTCATTCTTGCATCACCTTTCTCACTCTTATGTTAATTGTTCAGTTTAATGAACCTTGCACACAAGGCCTTAATAAATATAATCATAGAGATAATCAATCGACGTTTATGTAACTTTAAGTATGTATGATTACATTATGAATTATACAACTGTGTAATTATTCATTTGAACATTAAAATGGACTTTAACATTACTAATTGGCGAAATGACGTTTGACGGAATTGCATGAAGTATAAAGCAAGGTATGGGGAGAAAGAAAAATTGCCAATCACTTACCAATGTACCATATTTCCGAAGTTAGGTCAGTCCTTAATACGAGCACCCAAAATACAATCACTTTATTGTATCGTTTGTTTATTGGTTAAAGAAAACAACAATTAAATGGTTCACACAAATCAGAGGTAAACGCCATTAAACGACAAACAAGTGGAAAATTATATTTTTCATAAATAAAACACATAGGTACCTAACAACCTGCTTCATCGGTAGTCCTTTTTCTTCTTCTTGGACAAAACAAAGCACTCGAACTTGTTCCACTTTTTAAATACTTTCAAACTTGGGATGGTTAATACGCCAGGTACGCCTTATACGTCATATGTATGTCTGGTAACGTTATATTACGTGAAAACAAGCTTATGGGTCCGAGTGGTTAAGCACATGGTGAAAAGTAGGAACTGGATAAAAAGCATTACGGTAGGAACTAACCATAAATGACGGCCAGCGTATTCCAGTGGTAAGACTCTTGGCTGGCACTCCGAAGGTCGTGGGATCGAATCCCGGCGTGGCAAATAAATTTTATTTGATTAATTTGTGTTATTTCACAATTTATTCATTTAAAATAATATAGTAGGTATATTTGCTGCACGTTCCAGAGTGGAAGATACTCTCAGTATCGCCCTGGTGTAAGACCACCATTCAGAATTGAAACGTTGCTTGAAATGGCTTTAGCCGTGTTTGGTGACGAGATCTTAATAGCCAGGCACTTCCTCACCTTCCTCTTCCCTATCTCCTTCCCTCCCCATTACCATCAGCCTCACAACATACCCCAATTGGGGATGCCATAGTCCCACTGGCTCCAGACGGGAGCAGTTGGGACTCTTGTGCGGTATTCATGTAAAAAAAATCTCATAAAAAAAAACTCAACAAGTTCAGTTTGTTCCGTTATTTTTCAAACGGAGTGGGGTGATAGGGGAGGTCAATCATCACAATAACCCCTTACATTAGCCCCAATGCAGTTATCTGATTCTAAACCCTTTCAATGTTTGATTATGGTTTTAATTTTTAAATAACGCCATCTATTTTTTTTAAATAAAAGTTGTGTTTTTTCTGTAATTACAAATTTTTTTTATGGTAATACTGGATTTAAAAATTCCCGATGGGAATATATGGCGAGCGATATGCTGAAATAGGTCAAGTCAAATGATATTTTATCTTTTATAGCTGTGTGTGACACATGGGCCCAGGGCGGCAAAAGCTGACTGAACCCCCCCCCCCCCCAAATTAAGAAGTTTAAGAAGTAATCTTAAATCTTTTTATTCAGTTCACACGGGTCCTGGGGGCCTCCAAACGCCTCCAAGTTCCCTTGATCAAATCCTGAACAAGCTTCGACCAGATATCATACGTCAATGTAAACAAGGCATTAAGGCACTTAAGGACACTGTAAATTTTTTTTTAAGAGAAACTTCTTTAGCCTCATGATTTGGAATTCGGATGAAACGGAAATGACGCATTACAGCAACAGCATCAAACTGCGTTCATTGACCGCTTTGAATATATTTGTTGAGATATCATCATGATTATGACTACACTTTTAGAGGCTCCTTTTGGTTAAGATTGTTTTTGGTAAAGTTTCGCTTCTATCGCGCGTGAACCACACTCGATATTTATGAAATATGCATTTGTTAATAATGGGCTCACCAAATGTGAAATTCGTAAAATTGACGGAGATACCTACAGTATTTCATGTGAAACCGTTATAAACCGTTTTTATGTTGAATTGTCCGTCAGCAAAAGTTTGTATGCGTTTTTCTCGAAACTACGTTTTTCAACTTGACAACATATTAGAAAAACTAAACATCCGATTTGCATGCACCAAGTCTTAAGACTCTGCAACCGGGCCCGAAAAGAAGAAGATGGAGAGATACAAAATTACGAATGTTAGAGGAGAGCGAAAAAAAAATCGATGCGAAAATTGCGAAAATGTTTAATAAAACACGACTCGTTTAAAATAGAGCAAAAATCTCGCGGGGGTTGTCTTAAACAGTATTTAAAGAAACACTGTGATTTTTTTCATGCATATAACTTGTAAAATAACTGAAACAAACTTGTTTATAATAATTTTTGGAGCATACTTTGCGATTTTTTTTTTTCGAGGGAATTTTTATATAATTTGCGTTTCGGCGCGGGCAATGTCTGGATATTATCTTCAAGAATAACATATATTTTTAGGAGCTTTAAAACTTAACGTGTTTAAGAGCGCTGCCGGTCGCTGCGAACATTTATGAATAGGTATTTTAAAAAATCTCTTTTATTTCACTCTCTGACAGTAGTCAGAATCGCGCTATAGATGTGTGAGTGAATGCAGGCCTTGTGTGTGTGGGCTACGCGCTTCACCCGTGTCGAATTATTATTTCTGCCGACCACGCATGTTCCAATCTGCAAATGTGTAGAGACAAGACCGCTCGCAGGGGCGTCCTATTGTAAGCGTCCTATGAATATGCTATTATAGCTACTTATCGTTGTTGCGCGCACAAAATATCCTGTGGGTATTTTAGAATATTAGGATACATAATAAAAAAAAAACCGAAAAAAAAAAATTGGGGACCCATATTTTTATTTATTTTCATTAATTGTAGAGTTATTTTTGTTACCATGTTTGGGTGAAAACAAGTGGGCTTAATATACATTTTTTTATTAAAACCGACAATTTTTTCTTAAATTTTGCATTCAGGATTTTTGTGCGCACTTTTTATGCACATATGATATTTTGTGTAGCAAACGTAGGAAAGGCAACTTGACCTTTCTCATAGGACCCATATCCCTCAGGCCTCGGGCATATTTTTTCATAAGGTCGAAATATTTCCGCTTTGCAATAAAATCCAAATAAATGGAATATTTCTGATAGTATCCGAAAACTAAAAATTGTTTTTGAAAGGCGATGAAATACGCTTTTAAATTTTGAAATCCGAAATAAACCTTTGCTTTTCGAATATAAAAATTTTGAACGCACACATAATTTTTTTTAAAAATGACTCATCTTACGTTTTTTCTAACTAAAATTACTGATAACGAAAAAAATAAAAACACGTACATATTTATTACACAAATGTATTGTTAACATTTCCGTCACCTCACTTTTTTATTGTTTCATGTAAAAATAATTAATAGATACAAAATTCCATAAGTTTCATAAACTTTGGTTTTATAAAGGTGTACAATTCCATTATTTTGTGGTTAACTTTTGAATTTGAATATAAAGTTTGATATTTTCTCTTTCTCTTTCGAACACCGTTTAAAACTTATTTCTCAACATAATAGTAAGGGAGACACAAGATCGATATGAGTTGTTCCCAAAGCTAACAAATAGCCGAGGGGGGGGGGTTAAATTTGGATTTGTGACCAAAACACCCAAATAAATTGAAAATGTATTTTTTTAGCAAAAGGTAGAGAAAATATCTTGTGCTGATAAATATGTTTTATTTTATTTATTTTTGTTTCAAATTACGAAATATTGGTCTTAAAAAAATGAATTTCGTATGATTTTGGATGCAACTTAATTTTTTGGTAATTTTTTGACAGTTAAATAGAAATATTAAAAAAATATTTTTGCTTTACCTACTGAGTTAATATTGAAGAAAATATATATATTTTAATATTTAATATAGATGTATAATTGTACAGTGGAGTTATATAAATTACATATGGTGTACATACATAGGATACGGTTACATACTAAAATATTGTGCACTTGGGAGAAATTCGAAAAATCTAAATAAAATAGAGGTGAATATAGATTAATAATAAATAGAAAGAATGAGAAAAACAGGTAATTATTTAGTTAATTATTCCTGATGAAGTTTGAGTTTCAGTTTATTGATGTCTTTGGTTTTTTTTTATTTCAATGGGAAGGTTGTTGAAAAACTTTATTCCTAAATAGATGTAATTGTTTTGCATTAGTTTGGTATTAAATTTTGGTATTTTGATGTTATCTTCATATCTTTTTGATTTTAGTTTAAAATTTTTTGATGATATTATCTTTGTAAATTTGGGTAATTGCATTTTTCTTGAAGATATTCTCTACTCGAGGCACCGTGAAATCTGCGAAAAGCGTTTCTGTTGGATAAGTGGAGGGTTTCTTTAGGATTACTTTAATGATTAGTTTCTGGATTACTTTGATCGGGGTTAGAATATTGTTGTATGACCCCCCCCCCCCCCATGCAATAATTCCATATTGAATTAATGACTGGATTAGTGCATAGTATACTCTTTTTAGATTGTTGAGATTATTATTATTTTTTTATATGAGCTCCACACAGGAGGCCCTGAGAAAAATAATTTCGCTGAGGGCCTAGGTCATCTTTGGGGATGCTGTGTGTATATTATTAAAAAAACATTTCTTTGGGTAATTTTAATTTATGTGCGACAAATTTGAGTTAAAAAAATAATACGATTTCTTGCACACAAAAAGACTTTTTTTCTCATTTTAATTTTATAGTTTTATATTTTTTTTATATTTCTGTAGTATATAGGGATTTAATTTTATAATTTTATATTTTTTTATATTTCTGTAGTATATGTAGTATATTTTTTTAAATAATTACCATTAATTACAAGTAATGGTCAGAGTTGCCTCTAAAATGATTAAAAAGATGAATTTTTGAAAAATGGGATATATTTGTCAGATTATTTAGGAAACCGTGGTGAATCAAATGGTGTAAACAAAAAAAAATTTGGTCGAAAACCTCACATGGGATATTTTGTGAATGCAACGACGATATTTTCTCAAGAGTTTTGAGAATAAATATATATATATATATTTTTTTTATACGTTATTAATTTATCAAAAAAAAACATTCTTGCATCTATTTATTATATACTTGATGTGGAAAATAACATAGTTACTATATTAAGCCAAATAATGTATATGCGGATATACAATTGGATATATGCATAATAATAATTATACCATAATAAAAAGTCATACAGCTTCATATGTGCTAGAGCTACAAAACTACACTACTTGGATGTTTTTGACCACAAATGTTTAAAAAACTGGCGTAAAAGTACTAATGACGTGTAAGCCCATAGAAGGGTTCTCGAGAAACACAGAAATGCATTGATTGAAATTGCACAAACGAATTGGTTATGGCGACCCAGCTTGAAATGCTGCAAATGGGTCCAATCTTTGTGGCGTCATTTTTAGTTAAATGAGAACAAATAACTTTGTAAAAACAGCTTTATGTAATCAATATTATCAACATATTTCGAAAACAGAGTATTCTCTTCGTCAGGATAAGATTAATATTAAAAGACAAACAAGTATAGGCATATGAGAATTATAGACAAAATATTAAAGGGAGAGGTGATTAATTACTTAAAAATATCACAAAATGCAATTATACATATAAAATGAAATATAAAAATTATTTTTAAGTTAAATACCCTTATAGTATAGCAAAGTCATTGGAGAAGCTGTGTAGAGGATATTTTTAATGAAAGGAAGGAGAGGAATTTCTGGGTAGGTAAAAGTATGAAATTATGGTGGAGAGAGTCCGGCTGTAGAGATCAAAAGATCTCCCACTTCCAGTTTCTCCCAATCCGGCCCGCCACGCAGTAAGTGGACAAAATCATCCGCCACCAAAACCCATGCAGACCTTACCCGTGAACCCGGGAACCCATGCTCAGTCACCAAACATAGCGGACCACTTGGGGTGACCAAGTGGCGGGGGTGTTGGTTATCCAATAAATGGTTCCCGGGGCGATGGTACCTATAACGCCTCCCAAATTAAAAATTTATTATAGTACTTGACATAAACAATTTTAATTTTGCACAATTTTAGTATGAAAGCTCGGTCAGTATTGGTATACCGCGATGAGTCACTGAACAGAAAAAAACGAATAAAAAATATCGATTACTCGGGCAAGGACAACACTAGTCTACCGATAAAATTCGTTACATCACTACTTCGCTTTATATGTATTTGTCAACACCCTCGTTCCCCGGCCCCCCCAGGAGAACTGAGCGAAAGGGACACCTGCACGTCGGGCCGAAAATACCTAAATAAAATCTTCGAAATCGATGTTTTGTATTCCCCATTTTTCTTCTCCAAAACTGGACCGATTTTAAATTTTTTTTTCACTAACTGTATTAAAAGAAAATATTCTATGTCGGTACGTTTTGCTTTTTTTCAAAATACATTGTTTAGTTTGTATACTGAACGTTTTTTGACGGCGTTTAAATTAGGCAATTTTATTCATTTTTGGAAGGTCCTAACTTCTATAAGAAGTAAATTATCAAAAAAAGCAAAACGTACCGACACGCTAGTGGTCGATATCTATATTATGTAAAAAAAAATTTTGCTCTAGGGTCAAAATCCAGAGAGATAAACGGGGAATACGTTTGTATGGAAAAACGCAGCTAGTATTTCCTCTTAAGGGAGATATGTAAGAAATCGGTAGTAATTCGGGTAGCGGGCCCTTAAACTGTCCGAAAATCCAGACATTATGGCGGGCCGTCCCTCCCCCTTTCCCGTTAGTCCAAACCTGTCCAGCTGTTATTAAAATGAGAAATTTATTGTAATCGTTGCATCAACTGTAAATAACATCAAACATGTTTTTTTATCAGTGTTTATAATACACACCTGACAGCTTTATAAGGCATTCTCATACTCCGTGGCATTGTACTTTGTAACTACGCAATTTAGGAGTGGCGGTTCGTGATAAGTGATAATATGCCTGAATTTAATTGATTTGTAGATAAGAGAAAAAATAATCAAAATCAGATCAGGCAATTTATGAGGCGGGTATGGGTACCACTGCCCCGGGAACCATTTATTGGATTACCAACACCTCTGCCACAGGTCACCTCAAGTGGTTCGGTACGTTTAGTGACTTAGCAGGGACGCCCGGGTTGATGGGGTGAGGATTGTTTTTTATAGCGGCGGATGCGTCTGCCTACCTATTGTGAGGCGGGCCAGATTTGGAGAGACTGGTTGGGGGAGGCCTTTTTACCTCTCTAGCAGGACTCTCTGGATCCTCTCATCCGGCGGGACGGATGGATTCATACATCCGTCACTCCTGGACACACTGACCCCCAGATCCTATATGCCTTTGCAATTTGGGAGGCAGGTATGGGTACACCGCCCCGGGAACGATTTATTGGATAACCAACACATCTGCCATAGGTCTCCCCAAGTGCTTCGCTTCGTTTGGTATCAGGGTTGTCTGGGTTCATAGATTATGGTATATCCAAGTTTTAGCGGCGGATACATCTGCCCACCTACTGTTTGGCGGGCCGGATCGAGAGAGACTGGTTGATGGAGACCTTTTGACCTTTCCAGCCAGACTCTCTTGACCCATCGCCTTGCACCAGAGATGGATTGATCCGTCCGCCACTCCTGGACACACTAACCCCTAGATTCCTACCCACCCCTCATATATTTACTTCCCAGAATTTACTATTTTCCCTTCTTTAAAAAGACCCTCCACATAGCATCCCCTAAGAGGACGTAGGCCATGAGGGAAATTATTTTCCTAAGGGCCTCCTGTGTTGAGCTAATGTAAAAAAACCCTCAAACGTTTTTTCCTCCCAGATCTTGGTCATCTTCCCAAAAAAACCTTACATGCCTCATCCCCAGACACGCCATTTGGAAATTATTTCATCTTCATGTAAAAAAGAAGGGAAAAAATTACTAAAACTGAAGACAATTATTATTGATCAAGTTATTATTTCATTCGTTTGTTTACAAAATATAACTCACGAATTAGACCGGTCGGTAGCTGAGTCCCGTGTTCGATTCCTCGGCTAGCCTTCATCACAACACAAGCATCATTTCCTGCTTTATGTGATGGTAGTGGGTAGTGGAAGATTTTAAAATATTGTCCGGTTATTCGTAACCCGGAAATATTTGTCTTTCGTAAAAAAAAATATTGAGTAGTTTTGTGAAAAAATTAATTCATTATTTATGAAGCTTGACTTTGAAATCAAGGTATCTATGTAGAATCTCTTTTGTGTAATACGTTCATAAAAACAATTATCCAAAATAGATAATCTAAAGTAGATAAAAACGATTACATTAATGATACTTGCGAGATCTTTCAGATTTTTAAGAAAATAATACATTTAGGGAACGTACCCATACTACGTGACCAACCTTTTGCAATCCCCCCCCCCCCTTGGTGACCAAAAACCTAAGCAACCCGTTGCTCATTTGTACCAAGCGTGGTATTTTGAAGACCCCCCCCCCCTGAACAGGTCACATAGTATGGGTACGTTCCCTTACGTACGTACGTTGCTTTCACGTGACTGTAAACACCTGGTTCTTACAGGCGGGAAAGTGGTCATTGTGGTGTAACTTTTATCTGTTTTCGAGTAAATATAGTCCAAACTTTGTGATAAAATTTGAAAATAATTAGTGACCGACCGAAGGTTAGGTTTCGGTTTCAGTTTCGGCAAGTTTCGGCAAAAATTATAGTTTCGGCAGATAATCTGCCGAACCAAAACTCTGCATTTGCGAATTATCGCGCATCGTTCAGCTGACTTCTGGTGAGTTATTGGTTCGTGGGTCACCCGCCATCATCAGATGAGTTCGCCGGCCGGTCCGGCGTGATTGTGTTTTGATTTTATGTGTTATTTCTCGCGAATAGTGATTTTTTTTAATGAATACCTTACAAAAATCCCAGCAACTGCCGTCTGAATCCAGTGAGACTAAGGCATCCCCAGTTGGGGTATGTTATGGGCCTGAAGGTAGTGGGGAGTGAATTTGTTTTTGTTATTTCTTCGGTCTCACACTCTCAGACAACGCTATTACTCAACCTTTATAACCAATGCCATCGGTTAATTTGCATACATGTGAAATCCACACAGCCCGCTCCCTTTATATATTATATATTTCAACCAATTTACACAAAACCTTGACAAATTATATACCGTAACCTTCCTCATGAATCACTATATCTAAAGGTGAAAACCGCATGAAAATCCGTTAAAAGATCTAAGCATACAGACAGCGGGAGAGACTTTGCTTTATACTATGTAAAGATTTTCAAAATTATCGTTCTTAATATTTACGCGCTCCCTCTAACAATCATATTTACACATTCCCCTTCTTCTTTTTGAACGCTTACTACCTAAGTCCCTACTTAATTACAAGTTTTGGTGTAAAATTTGTTTGCGTTGAAGATTGCGAAAGAAAAACTCCGGCGAGTTTTTTTATGAAAGTAGATTCATGGAATAATCTAAAAAGGATAACAAAATATCGTACCATATTAAAAAAAAATAATCTGTGATATAATACAGTGGCGTGTTCCGCATGCAATCATTTTTAATTAAATAATATTTAAACATTCTCGTTATCGCTTCTGTTTATTTTTCTCAAATTATACTTATCACAACATTTAGGTACACCTGTTTAAAATCAGCTCCTTGCCTTGTTTTATTAAGGCCAGGCACCTCGACATGTAACATTGGAAATCGGTCGAAATCATACACACTTCCGTTTAAAATCCGGACGAAAAAAAACTTGACGTCGGAATCCCTGTTAAAAACTCCGTTTAAAAAACGAAACCACAAAAAAAATCTGATGTCGAAGTTCACACTTCCGTTCAAAAAACAGAACGGCAAAAATGGGTTGATTACGCAGATACTGCGTGCATGCTTCCGACTTCCGAGCGACAGGGAGCGGGCAGGTCGAGATGTAGTGGGGCTCACGCCGCACCGGAACGACAAGTCTGTAAGCTTGAACTTCGTACAAACCTATGCGCGAGTGAGTTCCGACTCGTTTTTTTTTTATGGACGCGCGCGCTGGTCATCCATTCTACAAAATGTGCCAGATCCGTTTTTAATCCTGTCGGACATATGTGATCCGCTCCACATAAGGACGTACCCATACTACGTGACCCGTTCAGGGGGGGGTCTTCAAAATACCACGCTTGGTACAAAT
This sequence comes from Limnephilus marmoratus, assembly GCA_917880885.1. Taxonomy (NCBI): domain Eukaryota; kingdom Metazoa; phylum Arthropoda; class Insecta; order Trichoptera; family Limnephilidae; genus Limnephilus; species Limnephilus marmoratus. The sequence continues at coordinate 25,366,033 of OU862924.1, read as the reverse complement.
GAGTGGCGGGGGGCTTAGGTTTTTAGTCACCGGGGGGAGGGAGGGTTAAAAATTGCAAAAAGTTTGTTACATAGTATGGGTACGTTCCCTAATCTCCACAGCCACTAGGGCATCCGATTTTTAAACGGAACGACGCGACGTCCGATTTTTAAGGCGAGACAAAACCACGTTTATTAGGAGTTTGCCCGAGGCTCACATTTTAATTTATTTCGGCGAATTCGTAATTAAATAATGATTTTTATTTCTACGCCTCACAAGTTACTTAAAAATCTTTTTTTTTTAACGTACAACGCCTTTAAAAATTTGTAATACGTTGTACAACAAAAGTTACCGGTGAGCACCAGATATTATTTTTCTAGACGATGAATTAATACCTTCAGGAGGTATTCATTTAGAAACATCTTAAATATTTAAAGAATTTCCTGGAGAGACCACATTACAAATGAGGAGGTTCTCCAAAGAATCGAAGGAGGAAGGCACCTGCTCAGGACCTTGTCCGAAAGGCGTGCAAGATGGATCGGCCATGTAATACGACAAGAAGGCCTCTTGCATTCCATAATGGAGGGTATGACCGAGGGGACAAACTCTAGGGGACGCCCACGCCGAGAGTACCTGGAGGACCTGCTGGTGGACGTGCGCTGCTTATCATATGCAGACCTCAAAAGAGCCGCACAAGACAGGGAAGAATGGAAGAGGAAACTAAAGGAAATTGCTGCAAACCAATCCCAGGATTGAAACCAGAGAGAGAGAGTTCTTCAGAATGAATTAAAATGAACGCGGCGGAAAGGTCGAATCTCCAGGCCTGCTAGGTCGAATTCGACCGTACGCCCGTCCAATACGCCGTGCCGCGGGCACGACGTATTTGTTTACACGCTTTCTTCACTTACGTCGTTAGGATTCCGACATTATTTTTCTTCTTCTTCTTTTCTTTGATAGGGCAAATTCGACAGTAGATCCGTCCAATACACGGGTCGCGAGTCGCAATTTGTGTACACGGCTTCTTTACTTACGTCGTTAAGATTCTGAATATATTTTAGGCTATAGTGTTGTCTTAAGCGGAAATGTGAAAGGGCCCTTAATTATTCCCATATGACTGCGTGTAACCATATTGGTTTAGTTGAAAGTTCACGTAATGCTAATAGGAAAATTTCTTGCTATTAGAAAATTGTTAAGGTATTTAATATAATATGAATACCTCGAATGCTAAAAGGCATAAACCGACATTGTTAATAATGTTATAAATTATCATTATAAGGGGATAAACTACTAATATTTTGTTACATTATCTTTCACTTATTAGCCCTTGGCGCGTTATAAATAAAAAAAGATAGCACGTCTTTAACAGATACGTGCTGTTACGCCCTTTTTACGTACATATAAATATGTACAACGCCCTTGAAGTGGTTTTTCACAAAAACGTTGCAATACAAATCATCCAAGTACCTATATTATTTTTATCATTATACATTTTTTTAAATTGAGTGAAATCTATACCTATTTGAAAGAAAAATATTGTCATCGATATACTTTTCTTCTCCTAAATTTTAGTCCCTGACATGCTAATAATTGATTATCTGCCTCAGAAAAAAGCTTCGAGGGCTGTCCGTAAAATAAGATCTCCAAGGTGCTGCGGTCGCGAGGAACCTATAATTATAGGCGAGATCCGGCAACAAAATCTTTGCCCAAAAAACTAATTATATATCGTAATTCACACCTGGCGGGTGCGGCGAGCGGAAGCTCCATCTCGAACGGCTGCCACGCCGAGACTAAGTGTCGCGGAGAGTGCAGCGTGGTTGGTATTTGGCGAAACCAGGCTACATGCCAGTGTTGCAGGATTGCTCGTAAAATCGCGTCTTGGAGACCTTATTTTACGGACATGTCTTGTATATTTGAAAATTTTTGATCAGTTTTTACAGAAGTGAGGAAAAATTTCGCTTACTTCGGGCACACTGTGACGCCTAAAACACAATTTTTACTTTATTCAACATAACTTTTTATACAGTTTATTACAGGTTTTTCGACTACGACACTAGGCACATGCCCGTATAATAGTAGTAGAAATATGTAGTTATATATAATTATATAAATGTAATAATTGTTACTTGTTAAATATATATAGTTTTGTTAAGTAGGTACAATGTTTTTGTAGAACAAGGAATTCTTTACGTGGTTTCTCAATTAAGAAGATCATACGCATAAACTAACCTTATTAAACCTTAAATAAAATAGATCAATAAATAAATTAATGACTACTTGTGGCGTACATGATAATTAATTAGCAAAGGATTTTTTTTTTATTTGAATTTGAAAAATTAATAATTTATCAAATTAAGTTATTTTGGTGACGTCAGGCATTTTTTAAAATAGTTCCTTCCCTCTATAAATAACCAATTCTGAACACTTACGATAAAAAGATCATCAGTTTTCGGTTTCCTGGTATCAAATACTCAGCGAGATGAACATTTTGGGGGCAATATAAGAGAACTACCGCTATGCGAAAGCTGTTTTCGTTGGAGGAATTATACATTTTAGGTGTGACGGTACTGAATGTGAATCCTTTATCCACAGGTATGAGAATTGTCTTTGTGTATAATTGTCGAATGTTTGATACTGTGATTTTTTTTTAAAGTTGCTCTGATGGGTGTTATGGGCTTCTTTTGAATATTATCCTTAGCAATAGTTTTTTAATGAAGACCATGGAATGAAGAATTGATGTTGCACAACCTCCCCATACCACAATACCATATGTAGCAATTGATTGAAAAAATGCAAAGTAAACACATCTTAGTGTTAAGGACAGATCTGAGAGAGTAGATAATGTAACATAATTTGCGAAGCCTTTTAGTTCTAGTGCCTCCCATCGCAGTTGATCGTCTGTAATAACCCCTATGTACTTAATGTCGCTTGATATTTTAAGGTTATCGCATGAGAAATTTTTGTGAGGTGATGTAGGCGTGTTAAGTTTTTGTGAACATGAATGTATGGTAAGTTTATGAGAGTTTTGGGGGAGATTTGGTTTACGAATGGAAAAATGTAGGTATTTTGTTTTATCAATATTAAGAGTGAGGAGGTTGGAATTTTACGTTTTTTTACTTCATTAATGCCATAATTTGCTTTTTCAAAAGTTTGATTTCAAATTTTTATCTTCAAATAAGAAAACTGTGTCATCGGTGAAAGATATTAGGTCCTTACAAATGAAATTGGCGTTTTGTATGGGAGGAACATAAAGTCAATTTTGATTTAATATAATATATTTATTTAATCAAAGTATATACCATTGCTATCTGTGCACTTTTGCCATCTCATAGGTAGTTCATCGATTCCTTTACTAAAAAAACCATTCGTATGGGAATCAATAAAATCTTTGAAGGCGGTTTGGACTGCCCCATCGGAGTTGAATTTTTTCCCTTGCAAGAAGTTATCCAAATTTCCAAGAACATGGTAATCTGTTGGGACAAGGTCCGGAGAGTACGGTGGATGTCTTAGACATTCCAATGGAAGCTCCTCTAATTTGGTAGCCGTCTGTTGTGTAGTGTGTGGTCTAGCGTTCTAACGCGCGTTTGTTGATTTGCTTCACTCAATTCGTGAGGTACCCACCTTTCAAGCTTTTTCACCTTCCCAATTTGCTTCAAGTAGATTAAAACAGTTTTATCACTAACACCGCAGCCTGCAGCTAACTCGGACGTGGTTTGCGATGGATCCGCTTCCACAATAGCCTTCAATTCTTCATTATCAACTTTGGTCTCCGGCCGTCCACGGGGCTTGTTCTGGTGGTCGAAATTTCCAGAACGAACACGTTGGAACCAAAAACGCACTGTGTTTTCTTTTGCGACACCGTCGCCATACACATCATTAATCCTTCGAGCCGTTTCTGCAGCACTGGTGCCACGGTGGAACTCGTACTCGTAAATAACGCGATATTTCAAGTTTTCCATTTTGTAAACTAAGTGACGCCAAGGAAAAAAACAATTAAGAAAAAAACAAATGAATTATAATTTTCGAAACACAAATACATGAGTAAATAGCTATATAAATTTGAATTTGGAATTCCTAACCAAAGAGAAGATATTTGAGATCAAAGTTGCCAGTACGGCAAAACGCCAATTTTATATGTAAGGACCTAATATTTTAGTGCCACCAGTATTCAAATTGCATAAAGAATTAATGTATATTAGAAATAGAAGTGGGCCTAATACCATGATGCTTCTTGCTGATAATACCACACTCTTCTATTGATTTGCCCCTTCAGTGGATTGACTCATGGATTTCGAGAAACTTTCACGCAAAATTAGTCGCTAGCTGTAACCCTTTACGTAATACCTTTTACAGCGTGATCAACGACTATCATTCGGATTGTAAATTGTAAACACTAGAAGCGTCAGCACCAGCATCAGTTGACTGAGAAAATAAGAAAAAATAACGCTAATGTAATCATGCTAATGCTAGATACGTAGATACCAAGTCAGCATGACTTGCAATATTACCACAGATAGCGCTGCGGGCGTATTCTCAATTCTTCGCGTGCGGATAGCGCGGCGTTATTAAAATATCAATCCAGCAAACAAACGGTTTGATTGTTATAAAATAATGTTACTATCATAGCGTCTACTTAATTTTCTATGATTTTTTCTGTTTCTGAATTTGAAATGTATAAGTTAATCTCAAGTCTTGTGAGAGTTCTATTCAAATTCTGTTATTATTTTTTCAGTTCTTTTGCAGATCTCTGAAGCAACTTTAATAAAGCTGTGTTGAAAGATCTTGAACAGTACCTTCACAGAACTTGAAAACGAATTTTGAAATTTGATGAATTGTTTAAATTCTGTGAAGCAACCAGTCTTAAGTACTGGCATGCGATCATAAAAGATTTTTTAGTTTTATATAATTTTTGGCTTCATTTTCGTTTATAATGTAATTTTCTTTTTCATTATTATGCTGTCTTATTAGAGGTAAAGTGACAAGAATGAAATCCATAATTGATTTTATTTCGGCTATATAATACTTATGAACAAATAATGTAAACTGCCGATTTCCCGAAAATTAATAAATAAATAAATAAAAGATCGGCTTGGCCTATTTCAGCATATCGCTCGCCACATATTCCCATTAGGAATGTACGGCGAGCGGTATGCCGAAATACGCCAAGCCAAATGATCTTTTTTTTTTTATAGCTAAGTCTGTTGGCCCCATTATACCCTTCAATGTTACATCATTGAAGTAGAAGAAAATACTAATAAATCTAAACGAAACATAAAACAGAACATGTTTTGTTGACCGTGTCGCAAATATTGATAACTGGCCGTAGATGACGGATTTGTTACAGCACAGGGTTTTAAGGCGCCGCAACCGGGCTCAAAAAGACGAAGATGGAGAGAGATATAAATTACGAATGTTATAGGAGCGCGTTAGTATTTAAAGCGACAAAATCGATTCGAAAATTATGAAAATGTTTAATAAAACACGACTCGTTTAAAATAGAGCAAAAATCTCGCGGGGGTTGTCTTATACAGCATTTAAAGAAACCCTGTGAATTTTTTCATACATATAACTTTTAAAATAACTGAAACAAACGTGTTTATAATAATTTATGGAGCAAACTTGGCGATTTTTTCTATCGAGGGAATTTTATATAATTTACGTTTCGTCGCGGGTTATTCTTGAAGATAATATCTATGTCTACATATTATCTTCAAGAATAACATTTATTTTTTTAAGAGCTTTAAAACTTAACGTGTTTAAGGGAGATATGTAATAAATCGGTAGAAATTCAGGAAGCGGCGGCTCAATCGATCGACCATGCTAGACCTCCTGACAATAGTGAGTTACATGTGAAATCTTTGGGGATCCGGGATTGGAATAAAAATTCCTGCAGTTAGTTTGGCTATTATTAAGGTTCCGTGACTTTTCATCCCGCGACAAAATACCCCCCGGCAAAATATCCCCGACAAACTATCCTACGGACAACACATTCCCCGAGAAAATATCCTACGGACAAAACATCCCCCCACAAAATATGTACTAAAACCTAACCTAACCTAACCTACGCTAATCTAACCTATCAAAAAAATGGGACAAAATAATATAGACAACCTGTAAAAACTATAAATTATTGTTAAAAAATAGTATAAAGGGACAAAAATAATATGATAAATGGATTTGTTCCCCTACCCACCCACTCTACATTAATAACTAGCAACGGCTCCACCCCTACCATAATATACATTGTTCCCATTCATATTTCGAAACTGTCAAATTAGTATAGGTACGCTTGCCCTGAAGAAGAAACGATTGTTTTGAAACCGGTCCGATTTACTCATTATATGTATAAGTGGTTCAAACAAAGGTGAATTGTTTCATTTATCTGTAATGGATAACCACAAAGTTATAGCTACATTCAAAAATATAATTAATTATTTTTCAGAAATAGTAAAATGTAAACTAAGGTTAGATTAGATTATTTTAGGTTAGGTTAGGTTACGTTAGGTTAGGTTAAGTTAGGTTAGGTTAGGTTAGGTTAGGTTTTAGTAGATATTTTGTCGCGGGATAAAAACAAGCGGTATCATTATTCAATACTTATGTGTAGAGTTACACTCTACAATTCGGACATCAACTTTACGGGGCTATGACCTCCGGAGGGACCACTGTGCGGTGCGCACGCTGCGGTTCGGCTGGCAACTACTGTATAAGAAGCGGCATTGTGTCGGTTGTTTGAATTATATCCTACGATGTTCAGAATAAGTGCCATAAAATCACACATTCTTTGACAATGTGAGTAAACCGTCGCTTTTATCGCATTAATTTTCATCACGTCAGATGACGACAACTCTGATCGTAAATTTTATTAATGTTATTGCCAACTTCGTACCTATACAATGTGCTGTAGATTTTATGCAAGTAGTCATGATACAGTGAATTACGTGCGTTGTCAAAGGTACACCAAAATCAGCGCCGGCAACACCGAGTGAGGTGAGGACTCGAAAGGCCAATAAACACTAAGGTGTGATAAGGGCAGTGAAACCCAAAAGGACTTGACTGGGCATAAAGAGTACCTACCGGGAGGTATGTATGCATGTGCATGGATGATCGATAAAACCCTCAATACGATATTGACTAAATTCATATGTGGTCAGTTGGCTTCAGTGATGTTATGTCTAGGGAAATTTCCCTAGATCTAGGGGAGAAAAATATTTTTTAGGGAAAAGGGAAATCAGGAAAAATCTAGGGAAATTTCGAACTCTGGCAAAATTTTTATTACGTATGACAATATTACTGGTATTATTTATATATATCGTACACCTAGATAAAGAGTAGTACAACTCAAAATACCTCTTTTTTCAGGAACAGCGAAAAACGTTTTACACGATTTCTATTTGACCGATTAAAAATATTGTTATATGATATTGTATGTTATTTTACTAGGATATTTATTTGCTTAATTACTTAACCATCAAATTCACGTGTCACGCGTTTATTAATTAATTTTGTGTTATTTTAGTATTTGTGACAAAATCATTGTTTAATAATTTTATCAACTCAATTGATTCCATATTAGTGATAAATTTTGAATTAATGCACTCTTATTCTGTATATTTTGTTTTATAATCTTCACAATGCCGGAGTAAGTGGAATTGATATGTAGAACGCCCGAGAAATAAGACAAGTTCAATCACGAATACCAAATCAACTCAAAATATTCAAGCACTATGACTATGACTGCGGTTAATCACGAATACAAGACTTAAGTCGAAATAATCCAGTCTTTGAGTGTATTGACAGCACCTTCCCCTACAGCTGGTATGTCGTAACTGGTGATGCGTTACTATTGTTGGTGGGGGTTTTCGTAGAGCAATTCAGAAAGACTGACTTAAGTGCCATCTACAATTTTATTGATGGAGATTTTTAAACAGGTGTCTTTGTGGTTTGTGCAGTTTTCGGCGCAGATTCCGAAAATGGCAATAACTCGATTTTGGATTATTTCGAGATGTGCTATTCTTTATCTAGGTGTGCGATATATACGTATATATATATTTTGGAATTCCTATGAATCTTAATTATTGTTCATGTACTTACATGCAATGTTATTTTTAACACTGACAACTCAAAATGATATTATGTATCTAAAAAGATAAATGGGACGTTTGAAAAAACAAATTATGTTTTAAGTTCCGTTTTATCGGTGATGGCGGCTGATTTTTATTGTGCAACGTTTTTTTTTTTATTTGGAATTCAGTGGTGAGTGTATTCGTACTTTTAAATTATTATTATTATAAGTACATTTACCAAATTCCGATATCTTCCCAATTAATTAATCATATTAAATAACATATAACAGGATTAGTGTTACACAATCAGGTGGCTACGTAGGTAATTGCGTAAATGTGAAATTCTAGGGAAATTTCACTTCGAAATCTAGGGAAATAATTTTTTTGGGCAGAACATCCCTGGTTGGCTTTAGTGGCGAGCACGGTCAAGACATATTCCAACCGACGCGACGCGACCCACATAATCAGATAAACTTCGGTTAACTGTCAATTTTCACAACTTTTTGAATAATATCGTTCGTTGTGCAAAATAACTGGCCTATTAATGAATGGAGGCGAATTAACGAAGCTCTTAGAATTAAAATAAATCGTATACGTGATCCGTAGACTTAATTAATTCATTAAGATGCGATCAATTCATTCTGTTTTATCATGGAGTTACGAAAGTGATGCAAATATGACTGAAGACCTCATTAATCAATTAACTCAATTTTTAGTGTCAAAAAGTAATTGCGGACTGCCAATGTATATTTAAGTTAGTATTTAAATTCAATATTACAAAATTTATTAATATTTAAGTAAGTGTTCGACGTTTGACGTTTCGGAATGTCAATTCATAGAAAACTTCTCCAGTGTTGTTAATGATTTCTATCTAATTCCTTATCAATTTTGCTTTCAACAGTGAAACCGAGGTCAGGATATCGATACAAAATCGTCAGAAGTTAGGCCTATCGATCCCGATCACCGATTTCACAAAGACCCACAGATAAAAACCCAACGATATAAGTATGGTATGCCTAACGTGACCAGACGTCCCGTTTACACCGGGACAGTCTCAGGTTTTCAGGCAGCGTGTCCAGGGGTCCCCGGACACAGTGTCCCGTTTCGAAAAGAAGTTTTACTGCCAGAAACTTCTGGCAGAAATTTTTTTAAATAATATAAAAAACGCGCAAATAAGAATCCTGGCGGTAGAATCTAGTACTAGTAGATGAAGACGTGGGCATGCGCAGTAAAATAATACAGTATTTTCATTGCGCTTGCACATAAAATCTTATAATGACTCTATGACCATAGATAAAAGATGTCTGACGAGAAACATACTCTTTAGAGATTGGTTTATTTATGCTCTTTACTCTTTTATCTGACGTTGACAGAGTTTACACGTAAACTTATTAGAAATTACGTATAATAGAAAATAAAATCTCTTTAAATTTTGAACAAGGTCAAGAATTCCAATCGACCATGCGATTGGTAGCTGCAAGATGAATTGTAATCTAACCTCTTTTGTACAGTGCTCTTGATGCGATTTTTCGCGAAAACAGCGCTACAAAATTGTCCAAAATTATTATTATTATTACCTGCTGCGTGAATGGTCAGATCGAGAGAGACTGGTTGAGGGAGGCCTTTTGACCTTTCCAGTCGGACTCTCTCCACCCATCGCCTTGCACCGCAGTTGGAGGGATGGATTCATACATTCATACGTACGACCGTCACTCCTGGATACACTGACCCTCAAAAACCTACTCACACCTCATTTCTTTTTCCTTCCTTAAAAAGACCCTCCACAACATTCCCTAAGATAACATAGGCCCTGAGAGAAATTATTTTCTTCAGGGTTTCCTGTGTGGAGCTAATGTAAAAAGTAGTTTCTACCTTTTTTTTCGGTACCCCAGTTTGGAGAAAAAAAATGGTAACGTTAAGTATCCCCCTATTTTTTCATAATGGAAAAAAATAATATTTTTTAAATTAAGTATTTTAAGTAACTATTTCCTCCCACCCATGATTTGTATGTTCCTCTTGTCCTAAAATGAGTTCTGTAACTCATCTGGATTGCTCTAACAAGAAATAAAAACAATAAAAAATAAAAAAAGTATTTTGTTTTCGAAAAAAATTACATAACGCTGATCCGTCCTGAGAATTTTTTCGGGGTTTTCATTATTTTTTCACTTAAGGCTTATTGTGTGGTCTGCTGTTTTTATTTAATTTAGTAATCGTCTTTAAATCTTTATTTCGAAACGGATCCAATATCTTCAAAGAACCTTAGGCCGGCGCTGCTTACAATAAATATTTGTGATGTCTCAAGATATAAAAAAATGAGCACATATCATCATGCTTAAAAAATATATTTTTCGTAGAAGAAGCAAAAAACGTTCGTCTGAATGCTTTGTTGTCTGTGATATTATAAGTTTCCATAATGAATTTCTAGCAAACGATTGGCAGGCGTAGATATTTTAGATATTTTTTCATAAAAGACATATTTGTATACAGAAATTAAACGTTGTGCTATATACATACAGAGTGTATAAATGTTTAAAATTTACTCTTTTGTCGTCTGTTCAGGCAATGGACGACAAAAAGTGAAATTTCTTCAACATTTTCTTTATGAATATATCGCACAAAACAATAAGTACGGCCTGATTTGAAATGTCTGTACTTTCGTCTGCTTGTAGAGAAAAATATTTACTCTTTTTTTCTCTATCTACAACCGACATCTCGACATCTTGAGACATTTCCCGAATTCGCCGGGAAACAGTGCTATCTAACAGCGGTGTATTTGTTATTTTCTTTAATATTTCGTGGCCGAGCATACATCTCTGGCACACGGTATAATTAAATCCTCTGCAATAGGCCACTTGCATCATATTTTTAAAAACTTTTTTCCGGTTTAAAATATTAAGTTTGAATATTGATTAAATATTTAAATTTAAGTTTCAAATATTCTAAGACATACTGTATTTTTTTAATCGTATTTTTGAAACCCTGGCCATTTTTTGAATATTTTATTCCGAAAAATCAGACCATTTTTTATAAACCGGAAAGACGGGACAATAAATAATTTTTAATTTTTAATAACTGGAAGAAAATAATTTTACGGGTGCGAAAAAACGATAATTAGATACATAGCCGAAAATCATTTTAAAAAAAAGAACGTTTTCCACACGAATGGCACATGAGAATAACGAGGCATACCAAAAATATTACATATCATAAATATTTTTTTCCTTGATCCGTCTTATTGTTCATAAATCATTATAATGTTCAACTTCTTTATTACTAAATCCAATGTAATATACTTGTACTTGTAAATTATAATAATGATAAGAATATTATAAAATTTGATTTTGTTAAAATCAGAACCATTACCATCATACCTCTAAAACAGGTACAAACAGCATAAAATGTACGGGGTTCTCTTCATAACATCTGTCAAAAAGTCAAACCAAATGATAAGTTCGCAGAGAACAAACAATAAATCTAATGAACGTTAAATGTCTAATTCAAAAATTCGCCTGATATCAAAGTGTTGCCATGTAAAAAAAAATCAGTGTGGAATTTTACAAAATTAATAGAACATTTTCAGAGACGGGACATTTTCATGTAGTGACGTCACGAGCCCAAATAATGGTGTTGCGGCGGGGAGCAAGTGTTCCCTCTCAAGAAATCGAGGGATCAAATGCTGCGTTTTGTGGACTGTAAAATTAATGATTGCGGTTCTTATCTATTTTATTATATTTCTGGAGTTGACTTACCAATATCTCCAAACTGGTGTATACCCTCCATGCACTGAGTTTATGTCACCGGGAAGGTAATGGTTAGTTTGGAAAGATGAGGAAAGGAAATTGGTGATATTTGTTTTGTGGAGTTAATGGCGTACTATTAAACTGCGGTTTATGAGTTCTGCGGCGTGATTATTAATTACAAAGCAGTGCGATTGTTAGGGCTTGTGTCCGGTGCGGTGATTTTATTAGAACTGGGGCAGAGGGCACCCAATAGGTAGTTCCAAAAGGCAACATGTAACAATAAAGGCGTGAACAAATGGATTTATTTATTTTAAAAAAAATTGTACATTTCTAAAATGTTTTATTTACAAACATTTCCGTAATCTTAGCTGACTGACTGACTGATGTATGGCGTTGCGGCAGACTGCCAACCCACCGAGCGTAAACCGCCGAAATTTGAAAACGTTTAGCTGATTGTTAAATCCTACATTCGTGCCGCGTACCCCCAATCTTGCTTAGCGTACCTCAAGAGGTATGCGTACCACAGGTTGAAAACCACTGCTCTAATGAAAAATAAAACACGGATGATCGAGAGTTTCAATGATACTTGGAATAGTCAGATTACGATTCGTGTTTATTATCGTTTTATTTACAATTAATATGTCCGTTCTATGTGATGTTTTGTGTTAATCGGCGGAAGGGTAAGTATTCACTGAAGGTGCCCACCTGTCGATCTGATATCATCGACTGTCTTCGTAACAATTATCTCTCTCAAATAGTACATTTTAACTGACCTCGGTTGAGACACAATACAACTAAATATAACTGCCTATACTAACGACATCTGTTGGGAGACATTGCAACTTCATACCAATCAAACTGATTGATCAGTTTTGTAAGATTTAAGTAAGAGAAATTATTGTACAATAATTAATAACTAAATAAACATATTTTAAACCTGTTGACAAACACTACAAACGACAAACACCCTTGAACCACACTTTGGGTTTTTAAGTTTAAAAAAAAAAACATATGTTGTTTTTGAAGATAATATTGATATATTTAACACGCCGCCGCCGGCCGAAATGGTAATTATATGAAATTCCCTCGATGGAATAAAATGACAAAATCAGATATGATTTTAGATTTTCACGGCCAAAAATTTTATGGTTATTTCCTTTTGGGGTATTATGCCGTGTTGTGCTACCTCCTCCTTTAGCCAACGTTTCGGACAGCGTTACAGTGTCCATCATCAGGGCAGATGTGTAAATGTTAGAGATGAAATGTGTGCTTAAGTACTTTGAAGCAATACCGTGTCGCCAGCACCAATCCACTGCGGGCAGGCATTACAGTATACTTCAAGATGGTTTTTTGCATTTAGCTTTGGTGTAGCCGTCAATTACCGGATACCAAGAACTATTGAGCTTAGCTCCGTCGTCTCTATTAATGTTAATAGGGTTTTTATGAATTTCAATTGCCTCTGTAATTAAGCGTGCTCTATAGGTTTTGGGTCTTCCCAGGACTTCAGGAACAAATCCGAAGTAATGGCCGGTTTCAATTAGATGCTCGGCGATTGCCGATTTGTCAGGGTGGCCAAGTTTACATGCTCGAAAGTGTTCCGATATCCTTTTGGAGATCGTCCGCTCTGTTTGGCCAACATAGACCTTATCACATCCGGAACAGCTGAGTTTATATACTCCATCTGTTTCCAGAGGAAACTTGGTCTTTGCAGACCTCTTTGCAGACCTTATCGGAACACTTTCGAGCCCGCAGTGGATTGGTGCTGGCGACACGGTATTGCTTCAAAGTACTTAAGCACACATTTCATCTCTAACATTTACACATCTGCCCTGATGATGGACACTGTAACGCTGTCCGAAACGTTGGCTAAAGGAGGAGGTAGCACAACACGGCATAATACCCCAAAAGGAAATAACCATAAAATGACAAAATATTTCCAGAAAATTATTATAAACACGTTTTTTCTGTTATTTTAAACAAATCACAGTGTTTCTTTAAATGTTATTTAAGACATTTTCCTTGAGATTTTGCTCTATTTTATTATTTGCCGTGTTTCATAAAACATTTTCACATTTTTCGCTTAAATGTTATCTTTTTAAAATTAATGCGCTCCCTCTATCATATCTTCCCTTCTTCCTTTTGAGCGCTTACTACTGGCCCTAGGGTGAAAACAAAAAAAATTAAAGAAAATAAAACGGTAATTTTTATTTAATGTATCTATTTCTGAAAGTTGTAATTTTCGAGGATCGGAAAAAAATTATTAATACGAGTACATAGGTCGAGTTTCTTTCGTGTTTGATATTACGAAATTCTGATATATACTCTATTTAGTCATTTGATCATAGTTTCCATCACCTTTGCTCTCGTAACGAATCTTTCGATTAATAAAGTCGATGCGATTTCGAGTCAATTTTGGTTCTCTTTCTGTCACTCTAATAACTCTACAGACAAGAAGCTTTACCAATAAAGGGGTGAAAATTTTATACAATTGTGAAAAAACCATAGACATCCAAATGGATAGACAAGCAGTTACAGATGAGGGGTAAAACCAAACTATGGAGAGCGAAGAGGGGAAAGATGACTGTCATTCGTTGAACAATCAATCTGACAGTATATAGGCATCTCGCATTACAATATCACCATTTAGTTCTTAAAAGCAAAATCTGCTTTGAATGAATAGACCTTTTTACATGGGAGCGCGAATTGCTTGCCACGTTCAAAACTTATTTGCTAAGGCCAAATGCTCGCCCCAAAAAGACTCGCGCCAATACACATATCAATATTTTCTTGCCGTGTTTAGTTAAAACACTTTTACAAATGTTTCATAATTTACTTACCCCTGTAACCAGCGACGAGCACATTGGAGTACCGCCCACATTCGCTATGTGCATATTGATACGTAGATATATTGTATAGCACAAGCTGCCGTTATTTCGTTAAATGTATGGATGTCAGCTTCTCGCTGTTCACGGCAAGAATGATGACGTCACACATTTTAGATTCAAGCGAGGCTATATCCCCTCCCCATGGAGCGAGCCGGTTCCAAGGAGGAGCTACAGCCGGCGCCATGTGGAGGGGGAAATAATACGTTTTTATCACTTAGGGCAGGTCCAGATATATTCATATGTCCGTGGAAAAAACCGTTTATGTTAAAATCGTAATAATAGAAACGTAGAATACAAAACTGCTTTAAAATATTTCTCGGCCAAAGAGGGTTGTTTATCTGTTATGTAAATAAACTTGAAATTTATCATCCAAGGTATTTTGAATGTGCTGCTTATAATTTTCTTCCTTGAAGATGCCGTGAAAACAAATACAATCTTATAAACTAGAATAAATTTGGGAGGCGGGAATGGGTACCGCCGCCCCGGGAATCTTTATTGGATAACCAACACCTCTGCCACAGGTCACCAAAAGTGGTTCGCTACGTTTGGTGATTTAGCAGGGGTGCCCGGGTTCGTGGGATGAGGTTTGTCTAGGTCTTGTAGATGGATGACTAGAACACACTGAACCCCAGATTCCTACCCACCCCTTAAACCCTATTCCTTCCCAGAACTCTCCTCTCCTTCCTTTCCCTTGAAAAAACCCCCTACGCAGCATCCCCAAAGATGACATAGGCCCTGAGGGAAATTATTTTCTTCAGGGTCTCCTGTGTGGAGCTCATGTAAAAAAAAAACATAAATTTACCGCTTAGATTTTTGTATCTGAAGTATACTTTAATATTAATAAATTGAAGTACTTTAATTTCAATCATGAAATAAGTTGGAAAAAACACTTGTATTTTTGCTCCAACGTCGACAAACTGTAGAAAATACAAAATTTAGAAACACACACGGGAAGATACTCTGAGTATTGCCCTGGTTTAAGACCACCATTCAGAATTGAAACGTTGCTTGAAATGGCTTTAGCCGTATTAAGTAACCATGTCTGAATAGCCATTCCCCATTTTTCTCTTTCCCATCTCCTTCCCCCTCCCACTACCTTCAGCCTAACAACATACCAATTAGGGATGCTATAGTCCCTCTGGCTCCAGATGGGAGCAGCTGAGACTCTTGTGAGGTATGCACATTAAAAAACATAACTTTTATTTAGGGAATCTACAAGAAAACTCCCATTTCACTTTTTATCTCGTTTCCACTATTCTTATATATAAAAATGAATCGCTGAATGAGTTGCTAAGCGCATAACTTTCGAACGACTGCACCAAATTGGATAATTCATTTTTTTTGTGTGTTCGTTATTATCAGGACAAGGTTTTTATAAAACTTTCGGTGAGCTATGGCATTATGAAATTTGTATAAAAAAATTGCTATTGGTGGCACGCGAGGAAGCGGCTATTGCTATGGAAATCGGGAGGGAGTGAGAGATTGGCGAGGGGAATCAGGGAGGGGGAGGGGAACCCAGGAGGGGGGAGGAGAACTCGGGAGGGCGGTTCGCGGGACGGGGGAAAGGGGTGGGGAGTGGAGTGGGGAGGGGGTGGGGGGATGGGGGAGGGGGACCTGGGAGGGGGAATCGCGGGAAGGGGGAAGGAGGGGGGGAGTGGAGTGAGGAGAGGGAAGGTGGAGGTGACGGAGTGGGAACGCGAGAGGGAAGAGGACGCAGGAGAAGAAGGGGAGGCGGAAAGGGAACGGGACGAATGGGAAAGGACACTCAGGAAGAAACAATTTCTTTTTTAAATGGCATAGCAATCCATGCCGGGACCAGCTAGTTACGTATATAAAAAAAAAACTGGTGACCGGCCAACTCAGAATGAAACCAACTCAGAACCACCTCGGAAAGGTCATTAAGAGTGATGATAAAAAAAATTTAAAAAATTGGTTAAATAGGTTAAGTTAGGAATAGAGTTACCGGCTATATAAATATAACTATAATAATATCTATATTCCCAGAGATTAACCAAAAAAAATTGAATTAATTGTTTGCTCAATGTAAACGTTGATTTCTAGGATTTATGATTACTTACACAAGCGTAAGACTTTTAAGTTATTAAAAAACATCACTTTCGTAGAATTCTTATTAAATTCAAACGGTAACAGTCAATTAAAAAATATAATAATTCGAAAAAATCTAATTTTTTCAAGACGGGAATTTCAGGTGTCGGTAGGTACTAGGGTAGCAAGGATGCCAGCTCTTGCGGATCACAGTTAAAGATATATTTTTATTAATTCCAAATCGAATCTGAATTTTTACAGTTTTTATCCAATATTCAACTAAAACGACGTTTAACGGACGGGAAGTGTTTTTTTTATTAGTAAGGCTCTTTGTAAAAACGCGACCCGGGTGGAGATGAGAATATCTTTCTATCTTCTTTTCACTATCTCACAGCGGAGGCGTCTACTCCTCATCTACAGGAATTTCAAAAACTGAAAAAATCGAACTAATATCTATGAGAACCAAAGTGTTGACGAATATCTACATGCAGCTCAAACTGTTGACTAATATCTATGAGAACCAAAGTGTTGACGAATATCTACATGCAGCTCAAACTGTTGACTAATATCTATGAGAACCAAAGTGTTGACGAATATCTACAGCTCAAACTGCTGACTAATATCTATGAGAACCAAAGTGATGACGAATATCTACAGCACTGGCAGAGGTTGGATTTGCAATTATGTATAGCATATTGGAATAACGTAATATTGCGAATGCAGTTTAAAAAACTTAATTGATGTAAGTATGTATGTAAAAATCCCTAATATCGGACTATTGGACACATTTTTTTTTTTTTTACAGTGAATACCGCACAAGAATCTCAACTGCTCCCGTCTGGAACCAGTGAGACTATGGCATCCCCAATTGGGGTATGTTGTGAGGCTGAAGGTAGTGGGGAGGGGAAGGAGGTGGGGAAGAGGAAGGTTGGGAAGTACCTGGCTATTCAGATCTGGTCACCAAACACGGCTAAAGCCATTTTCAAGCAACGTTTCAAATCTGAATGGTGGTCTTACACCAGGGCGAAACTGATAGTATCTTCCACTCTGGAACATGCCGCAAATATACTATATATTATTTTAAATTAATTAATTGTGAAATTTCACAAATTAATCAAATAAAATTTATTTGCGCATGCCGGGTTCGAACCCGCGACCTCCGGATTGTGAGTCAAGAGTCTTATCCACTGGACTACGGAGGTCGTCAATTAGCTGTCCCATTTAGCTGATTAGTCCAACCTACGCTCTGTAGATATTAGTCAGCACTGGGACCGTCATAGATATTCGTCCGACCTTAGCTCTGTAGATGTTAGTCAACACTCTGAAGTTCGTAGATAGTAGTTCAACATATGAGCTGCAGATAATCGTCCGACATACAGGTTGTGGATATTAGTATCTGGAGTCCTCACAGCGCTGTGATGCATTTTAACAGGGGTATGAGAATGACGTAAAAACGACAATACATATATAAATATGTTTATCGGTTGATATAATCAATCATGCTGTCGAGATTAAAGTTTTATATCTAGAAGACGGATGGGAAACTTTTTGGACAAGTCACAAACCAACTTTTCAGTACGGTTTTATCGACTAGATAAGTCCCTCTATTAGTTTAAAGTTAAAAGTCAACACTCTAAACTTTTTTAAAAACGACGCAATTATTAAAACCATTTTTTGTAAGAAAAACTAACTTTTCAAGGTTATTCTTCAAGGATATATTACATTGACGGGAATAACCTTCAAGAGTTATAAAAAGTGAGTTTTTCTTATAAAAAATTAAATAATAATTTAGACTTTTATAAGAAAATCAATAAATAATTCCATAATAATAATTCCCACTGAAATAAAAAAAAACCAAAGACATGAATATATTGAAACTTAAACTGAAGCTACACTTCATCAGCAATAATTAATTAAATAATTACCTGTTTTTCTCTTTCTTTCTAATCTCTATTTTATTTAGATTTTTCGAATTTCTCCTAAGTGCACAATATTTTAGTATGAAAACGTATCCTATGTATGTACACCTACACATATAGATGATCCAGAAGTCTCAATTGATCCTATTATATATTTACCTATTGCATAATGTTATTCTATTTCAGTTATAATTAGTGTAACTCACTCATCAAGCACAAGAACTAGCTTCTTCTTTGGTGAGATTGCAATTTTGAAATAATTTCTGTACCGATATTTTGTAATTTATATAACTCCACTGTACAATTATATATCTATATATTAAATAAAAAATAAAAAAATAAAATATACATAAAATCCGATACATTATCCGTGAAGCTATCTAGGTTCCAAACCAATTCTTAGCACGATTATTTCTAATAAAAAGGGTAGTTTTCTATAAAATGGAAAAAATTTTGTTGAAAATAATAAGTACTGTTAATTCTAAAATTTTAAACACGAGATTGACTAATGACGGTTTGTCAGAATGTGGCAATGGCAGAATTGGTAAACGCGCACATCACGAGAGGTTCTGGTTTCATGTCCCAGTTGCGACGATTATCTTACTATGTGCTATGCATTCTCTCTTGCTTAAAGTGGCCCCTACAATAAATACATCTTGAGTCTACCAATAATTGGTGCAGAATTTAAAGTTTCGGCACCAAAGGTCACTGATTACACGGGCTTTCTAAAACCCACCCCAACCCCTCTTTCCCATCCCTTAGAGCAGAAATCTGATAATACTCGATGAATTTTTCAACATTTGACGTTCAAAATTAGAGAAAAATTACGATTTACGATAAGATTTCGAAAAAATCTGCATAAACCCCGCGCAGAGCCGGGGACAGCAACACGTCTACCTATATATATATATATAGTGAAATATATAGAAAGAATATAGAAAGTGACTTAGTGTGGTTTTGTTTTTATTAAAATTTACAGTTATAAGTATAGTATGATGAAAGTTTGCACATTGACCTTGAAAACAAGAGGAAGGTCATTGACTTGAGACAACCCTATCGAAAATTCCCACCCCAAAACAGAATAAAGCCCGGGCAACGCTGGGTGCTTTAGCTATTGATGAATTATAAAAACTAAAAGAAAAAAAATTAGAGAATTCTCATCAGCTAGCTAGGTTTTTGGTTCTTGAAACAGGAGAAGAGACAAAATATTCGACCAAGTATCATACGTCAATGGACAAAATAGATTACTAAAAACAAAAATAAACTTACTTAGTAAAAAAAAAGATTTATAGAAAAAATGGTCAGAGTGGAAAAGGTTAAAAATACATACGTGCGTACCTAGTAAATAAACAAAGAAACAACTGCAGACGGATTCGGGCGGAGATTTATATCGTGAAAAATTGTCCGTTGTTCCAGAGATTGAGAGATGGCGCCGAAGCTGTACATGGCCGAGATGAGCCCCCCTTCCCGGGGCTCCATGCTGGCTGCACAGGCTATCGGATTGGAACTGGAATACGTCAACCTCAACTTCCTCGAAAAGGACCACCTCAAGCCTGATTTCGTAAAGGTAAATTATTCCCTATTCCAGAAGAAACTCCATCAAAGCCAGAGTCAAGTTAGCCTCTCAGAAGCTGGGCGTACTGTAGAGTGTACGGGGCCCGCATATCTATCTATCTATCTATCTATCTATCTATCTATCTATCTATCTATCTATCTTCTGTCTTCTATCTATATAAATCTATATAAATAAAAATGAATCGCCGAAATGTATGTACGCGCATAACTTCCGAACGACTGCACCAAATTGGATAATTCTTTTATTTTTGTGTTCGTTATTGTCAGGACAAGGTTTGTATAAAACCACTGGCGAGCTCTGGCAGTATGAAATTTGTATAAAAATATTGCAATGGGTGGCACGCGAGCTGTTTATAAACTGAATGTACCGGGAATGAATGTATGGAATGCTGGAGGGGAACTCGGGTAGGGGGTTCGCGGGAGGAAGGGAAGGAAACCCGGGAGGGGGGAGGGAAACTCGAGAGGGGGGTTCGCGGGACGGGAGTAAGAGGGAGTGGAGTGGGTATAGGGAAGGTGGAGGATGCGGAATGGGAACGTGAGAGAGGAAAGCGAACGGGACGAATGGGAAAGGACACGCAGAGAGAAACAATTTCTTTATTAAATGGCATAGCAACGCATGCCGGGTACCAGCTAGTACTTTAATAGTACACAATTGCTGACGCTCTACAAAATTGTAATTACGTCCCACTGTTGAATTTGGTAGTAACTTCTGGTCTGCAGCCCCAAAATACTTGAAAAAACCACTTGACTTTGTCTACAAACTGGCGCCCGGTTTGGTAAATTCCACTTTCTTAACAAACAGATTGCAATATTTAGAGCAGAGGCATCAGGTGGGAATACTGTCCTTGATCTGCCAGTATTTCGTAAAACATGCGCTTGAATGGGTGAGGGTATGCCAAAAGAGGTACGTTATAGGCATCTTCTTGGATATCTCGGGTGCCTTTGATCACGCGTGGTGGCCGATGATACTTACCAAGCTGAAAAGCAGGAACTGCCCGCGTAAACTGTTTGAGATTATTAGTGACTATCTAAGTGGTAGGACAGTTATCATAGGGCACGGGGACGTTTTAATCACCCGAACAGTCGACATGGGATGTCCGCAGGGGTCGGTTCTCGGACCCGACCTGTGGAAAATCTTGTTCGACGACTCCTCCAGGTTGCCCTTGCCTGAAGGTTGTATATCGTTCGACTACGTAGATGACAAATTGTTTTTGGTCTCTGGGGACAGTAGGAGGGAAGTGGAATCTAAGGCTGAAGAAGGTTTACAAGTGATCCTTGAATGGGGACAGAGAAATAGACTGAACTTCGTTCCCCACAAGACCGTGGGCCTCCTCATGAAGGGCATGCTCAGCCGAGGCAGGAACCCCTTCATCAGAATGGGAGGCTCATCCATCCGATTTGCAGAAAACACCAGGTATTTAGGCGTAATTTTGGACAGATCTTCTTCATTCCTGGCCCACGTCAAGAACGTCTCCGACAGGGCACAAGCCCTGTTTCAGAAACTGAGAAGACTCTCAACAGCCGAATGGGGATTGCGCTCTCCGGCGATTCGCCTGCTGTACAGAGGGGTATATGTGTCGCAAGTATCATATGCTGCCTCTGTGTGGGAGCATCGCTTGGATAACGTCTTGATAAACTCTGCTCTTAAACGGGGTCAGCGGACTCCCCTGTTGGCGCTCTTGGGCGCTTATAGGACTGTGGCCTCAGATGCACTACCGGTTCTGGCCGGTATTCTGCCGATTGACCTTGAAATTAGGGAAATATTGACCAAAAAGGAACTTATTAGAGGCAGGGCTGCTGTCCACCTGGGAGTCGAGCTGACACCGGGAGGAGTCGTGGCCCTCCCTGGCTTGCTCAAAGCGATGCGCGAGAGAACGCTGAGTGTATGGCAAGAGCGATGGGATAGGTCGACGAAGGGCAGATGGACTTTCTCCTTCTTCCCTTCAGTTAAATTCAGAATGGAAGGGGCATACATTAAACTAGATCACTATGTGACGCAGATGCTTTCTGGGCATGGGGAATTCAGGGGTCGGCTTCATAGCTTGACCCTCTCTCCTCACCCAAACTGCGCATGTGGGGATACTAATCAGGACGCCAGGCACATTCTGTGGCACTGCGAGTTGATGAAGGAAGCACGAGAGGAAATGTTGGATGGCTTGCGCGGAATAACAAGACCAGCGTGGAATGCTGACCTTGTGTCGAACAAAGAGAATTTTGAATGCTTGAAAAAGTTTGTCAAGTCCTGGGTAGAGAGATGGCCTGTACTTAGAGTCGCCGACCTAGATTAAATTCATCTTTGTTTCAGGTGCCACACGTATTGCTCCCGTCTTCTTCTTCGGTCCTCCTCTATTACTCTTTATTTAGTGAATATGCTTTGAACTATCTATAATATAACTTATGTGACCTATAAAATACTGATAACATCTGTCTATTTTTTTTTCTTCTGATCTCTGCTAACAATGATTTATGTTTTTACCTCGACAGGTCATGTTGGTGTTGGTGATCGATATTAGTGATGACACTAATGCTCGATATATTATCACTTTGAACTGATTCTGTAATTATGTTTCACATGTATAAATGCGCTTATTATTTTATATTTTTCTGTATTAGTTTTGGTTTCCATTCTTTGGTGGCGCAACTGAACTGAACATGTTATGTATCGTCATTCCCCCATAGAAAGGGGGTGGGATAGACCCTGTCCATGCACATTGCCAGACGAACACATACCAGAGTGGTCTTCCCGCGATCCGCCCGCGCCTCCCCCATCGTCATGCGTAGGCCTGAGGCGTAACCGTGCGGTCTCGATGTCCTTCCGTCCCCCCTCCGGTAACCCGACGCTCATCTTTTCCTCAAGGTCTTCAAAATCTTCCCCTTCTCTCCCAAGTGCATTTCTTCGAGGCAAAATCGGGGAACCGGCTAAAGGGCGCGGACTTCGAGCATCGTCTGCGGTTGGGCCGATAGCTATACGTATTCTCATTGGGACTGCCCGGTGGTCAATGGAATACTTTCTCTGGCTCTTCTTTTTATATATTTTATTTTCTTTCCGCTACTATAGTAATTACTTACATTATAACATAATCATATAACTGTTTTTTCCTCATTACTTATTTTATTTACAGAAGGTTTCTTCGACTGGTCTAGCCGTTATTTTTATTTTTATTTTTCTTTTACTAACACTGTTTTCTCTTATTGATGTTACCTATTTCAGAAGAATTATTCCACGGGCTGCTACTTCTATTTATCTTTTGTATAATTTTAATGTAAGTACTTGCATACTGCTTACTAACCCCGTATGCATGGACATTGGAGGGTCTAGAGTCGTTCAAATAAATGTAGCTTCGTTCAAAAAAAAAGTAGAGTCTTGAGGTGTGCGGTGAAGGAGGAAACCATATGTTTCCTTATAACGCCGTTGGGAAAGTGGTGGGTCCCCTCCAATGCCAGTATTTCGATGTAAGATGCTCAGAGGAAATAGCGTCATTGATCCCTTCGGCACCGGAGCATAGTAACAGGGCAGACTCCAGATACTAATATCTACAGCCTGTATGTCTGACGAATATCTACAGCTCATATGTTGAACTAATATCTACGAACTTCAGAATGTTGATTAATATCTACAGAGCGTAGGTTGGACTAATCAGCTAAATGTGTCCAATAGTCCGATATTACGAATTTTCACATACACACTTACATAAATTAAGTTTTTTAAACTGCATACGCAATATTACATTATTCCAATATGCTACACATAATTGCAAATCCAACCTCTGCCAGTGCTGTAGATATTCGTCAACACTTTGATTCTCATAGATATTAGTCAACAGTTTGTGCTGTAGATATTCGTCAACACTTTGGTTTTCGTAGATATTAGTTCGATTTTTTCAGTTTTTGGAATTCCTGTAGATATTAGTAGACGCCCCCACAGGGCATACTTATTCATATAGGCTCACCTCTGGTCCCAGAGGTGCCCATATCTTTTTCTGTGTCCAGATTTTCGATTAAGTTTCGCTAATATTGTCTTTATTTTATTAATTCTTTTTTATATTAAAAGGTGTAAACAAGTATCTACTACAGATTTATACTATTTTAGTTATTTGTGTTTTAAATTATGAAACATAGGCCACCAGCTTTTACCCGCGACTTGGCTTGCATAGTATTGGGAATAAAATGTAGCCTATGTCACTTCATAGTCGTCCAACTATTCCTACGCAAAAAAATCACGTCGATTAGTTTCTCTGTTGGGAAGTGAAAGGAGGACAAACAAACAAACACATTTTCGCATTAACAATATTTCTTGGGATTAAAGAATTGAATTTTTCATGATTTTTTTGTTGTTTGTTTGTTTTTTAATTTTTATTTAGATGTACGTAAATTTTTTCATACATCTAATAGGAAAATATAAAAAAATACAATTTACGAGATATAGTACCATTTCGAAATACATTTTTAGAAAAAAAAGTTAACTAGACAAAAATACATTATATAAGATAACTAAGTGACTAAAATAATATTGTGAGTATGTTCAACAATCAAAAATTATTTTTTACATATAAAGCATATGTTTTACGTCCTAAGGCTTGAGGCTTCCTTTACAGCATTTGGTAGGTTATTTTTGTGAGTTAATAATAAATATTTTAAAACATCTTACCCTAACTATTATGTCAATATATTGATACATATTTTTTTTTAAATAAAACTTCTTAAAAAAAGCTTTTGTGTGAAATTATTGATCATTTGTAATTTTTATTAAAACCTACAGAGAAGATTTTTTAACATATTTTTTTTAGTTTTGTATTTTACTAGCTGGGGTACCCGTCTTCGCTTAGACAATATTCGAGAGTTGGAATGCTCCACAATGATGTTCCTGATGCCCTATTCCCGAACATTCCAGAATGTTCCTACTTCTCGAAACTTTTAGACTTACCGATGTACTCTGCCACTCCTTCCAGAACTTTCTAGAGTTTTATCGAACCTTCTAGAACTTTCCGGAAGACTGTTCTTGAAATTTCTAGAGGGCGGAACTTCCAGCCCTTATATCTTCAAAACGGGAAGCGTCATCCTGGAGGATATTAACTCCCTACCACACAATATTAACTCCCTTGACTGTATCGGGAATCGTTTCTGAATTTTTGCGGGCCGCTTTCTTTTATAATATACTTATATTGATTATATTTTTTGGATATTATTTGGAATAATAATTGTTAACTCATAAACAATTGCCAAAGTTGTCTTTGAAATCATGAAAAAACGAATTCTTTATTTGCCTATATTTCATGATCTAAAGCATAAATAAACAAAATAACTCACTGTTGTTGTAAACATTTGCTATACTTCTAAAAAAATAATAATCAGTTTCGTTGTGTACTTTAGTGTCAAATTCAAATTTAAGTGTTGAAGAAGGCCACTCAGCCGGTCTTAAAAAAGAACTGAAAGAAGCATGTGTTCTTCGAGGTAAAATAAATAGTTCGATTATTCCAAACCAATGGAGTTGGACAATTGAAGATAAACCTTAACTATAGAAATATGGAAAATAAGAACTTTAGAAATAAAACTATTAGCTTTTTTCAGAACTTTATAACAGTAATGAAGTTTCAAAAGACCAATTTCTATGAAAACCCAAAGAAACAAAATGTTTTAAAAAATCGAAATTTCTTACATTGATTGATCTCTGGGAAATAAAAATTTTCCATTACATTTAACATCTTCTACTTTTAAAATTCCTATCTCTGACGTCTTCTCTATTCTTAAATTCAAAATGTCTCGTTCCTGGGAAGAAAATTGAACAAATACGAAAACGGAACTGGATCTTTCTATGCTACAATTCAAATCCATATTCCAAGTAAACCTTGGTTCCACGGCAAAAACCAATCCAAAAGATTTATTTCTTGCATTTCGAGTATAAGAATTGGTCACTGCTCTATTGCAGCGCAATTGTTTAAAATTCGAGTCCTCGAT
The DNA here is from genome assembly GCA_917880885.1 of Limnephilus marmoratus. Classification (NCBI taxonomy): domain Eukaryota; kingdom Metazoa; phylum Arthropoda; class Insecta; order Trichoptera; family Limnephilidae; genus Limnephilus; species Limnephilus marmoratus. The sequence goes on along the minus strand of OU862924.1, from coordinate 25,339,874 downwards.
GGTCCACTCTGCCAGTACGGTGTGGAGGAGGAGACTCTTGACCATGTCTTCTTTAATTGTAAAAATCTTCTTCATTCAAAAGCTCGTATATCGTTTGCTCATTAAAATCACCCATCATTCTCCCCTCAGTATTCCGTATTTGCTGTCTCTCAACAATTCTCGCGTTTTTTCAGTTCTGTATAAGTTTATAAATTGTTATTTTTTTTAATTATCTTTATGCGTGGCCGTAAATGACTTCAACATTTGATTTGTCCCATCCCCTTATAGATTATACTCAAAATTATAACTATCTTAACTTTATCGGCACAAAGCACTCTTTTTAGGGTGAATTGCCTATTTTCGAAAAAAAAACATCTTCTGCCATCAGACCAAATTTCATTCCTCGAATCGTGGATTTTTTTGCAATGATCCGAAAGTAATATTTTTCATTGTACGTACTGATCCATAAATTTTACGGATGAACAAAAATTGTTTTAAATTGAAATTTTTCTCGTTACAGAAAAACCCTCAGCACACCGTGCCATTATTAGAGGACGGGGATTTCTTATTATGCGACAGGTAAATATTACAATAATTAACTAGCTGAAATAAGATCTCTGAGACGATAGTGTGCGAAATAAGGAGATCCAAAAATAATGCACGCCTGATGTAAGCGTAATAAGAAAGATTAAAAAAGGGGGCTTAGATGGTTTGGGCGTGTAGAGCGACATATGTTGGGCACGCGTTTGACGTGATTCCCAACTATGCACCGGTGCCAAAGGAATCAATGACATTAGTTCCTCGGGGCATCTTCCATTGTAATACCGGTAGAACTGTGACGCCTGTGCTCTAACGATTGCAATCCGCCTGTTAAGATGGAAGAATCTACCAAACGGACCGCCGGTTTCTGCGCGTCCAGGGTATTTTTCAGGTATTTTGAAGCTCCAGGCCAGAGGTGGCTGCCAAATTCAAACGTGGGGCGCACTTTTGATTTGAACAGGGTTAGCAGTTGTGTGCTATTAAAGTATCTGCGGGCCCTGTACGGTACGCCCAGTTTTTGAGAGGCTAACTTAACTCTGGCCTCGATTGAGCCCCCATATATGAGTTGGTTACTTAGAGTTACACCAAGCATATCAATAGAGGGCTAGTTCGGAAGATTTCTTCCGTTAAAGGAGACGACATTTTCATTTCGACCCCTTTTAGAAGTAATCAGACATGATTGTCATATGATATATCTTATTATGTATGTTTAATATTGCCTTGCAGCCATGCCATAGCCGCCTATCTAGTCACTGTCTACGGAAAGGACGATTCCCTCCTGCCGAAGGATCCTCGCTTCAGAGCCCTGGTAGACCAAAGAATGTTCTTTGACACAGAACTGTTCGTTATCTTCAAAAGAGCCGTGGTAAGTATAGTCCTGACAAACTTAAACAAATCCACAGACTTACCTGGTAGAGGACGTCACATATTATATTAATTTTACAGGGCGTTTTCGCCAAAGTTTGTAGAGTAGCTTCTGTCGCTAGTGTCGCCCTCCACAGATAGAAAAAAAGCCTTATTTTTAAACGCCTGGGGTCTTAAAAGTTGCGAATGATCTGTAGCTATTCGAAAACGTAAAAATAAATGAAACTGGTTTTCATTATTAGCTCGCTTCAATGGCCGGAAGTTTTGAAAAAAAAATAGATTTCGTGATTTGGGAAAGAAATAGAAGTGTCCATATTTTATATTTTGTAGCAAACTTCATTTTTTTCAATAAATGCAGTACAAAGAACGCAAATTTTTTTTTAAACACTTGTGGTGATTTGTTTGTTAAAAATGGGAAAGGGGAAAATAACACTTTTTCTTGATAAAAACAGTATTCTTGTAGACTTAGGGGTCGTCCATTAATCACGTAATGTTTTTAGCAACTTTTTAACCCCCCCCCCCCCCCCCCCCGTGGTGATATGTGGTGAGGTTTTGGACTAACCCCCCCCCCCCCAAAATCACGTGTATTTTTTTAGTACAAAGTATTTTGAAATTTTCAGAATAGTCATATTTCATATTTTTTCCGAACCCCCCCCCCCTTTCGAGCCTCACGTGATTAATGGACGACCCCTTACTTGTATTCATAAAATTTGATTTTTTTTTTACATTTTTGTCCGCTATTCGCAGTTTTTAATAACAAACGAACTTTAAAAGTTAAATTACTTTTAAAAAAATTAATTAAGTACCATAATTTAAAAACATAGGTTTTTTTCTTGTTCTCATTTTCTTCTAAGTTTCTAAATTCAAAAGTTGAAATAATTGACATACCCTATTGTACGTGTACAGTGAGTTTTTGTCATGTCCCGTGATTTTAATCGGCTTTTTCATAGTTACGTTTTATAGAATCAATTTCAGTTGCAGTGCTGGCGACCCGTTTATTTTATTTTTATTTATGTGCATAGTTTTCTTTTACCCACCTCGCTAGACGTCTGTTCCGAAAATATTGGATAATTTTTGCATGCAAATTCGTTATTTTACTTTATTTGGTTAGGAGGGGTTGTTTCACAGAAATTCAAATGTGACGTTATCATCAAATTATCTTAGGGTAGAAACACAGTAAACGCGGGTTTCAGAATTGGCGCATGACCGGCCGACTGGCGTAGGCGCGTCGACAAGAATGTTTGTATGTAAACGTACGAAACCGCACATAGTGAAGCCACATTCAGATGTCCACAACTCGGTACAAATTGCCGCGCGCGCCGCCAGCGACAGACTCGACTCGGGCGCTGGGAATCTGAAAACCCGCGTTTTGTGTTTCTACCCTGTAGCAGGATTCTAAATCTGCGTATCGCTGCTTAGAGATGGGCTGTGAACACAACACTTGCGACTAAACCGTTTAAATATAATTTAGAACTCTTTTACTAGGATCGTAAGCACTCAACCTGTTTGTTTGCTTGTCCGTTCCATTTCCGTTTAAAGATATTGGCCGTGTTGGATACTGTCTTTTTATCCCGCCAAAGTTCGCATAATCTTGGTTCTGCAAGCATTAAAATATCAGAATAATCAATATTATTTTACAAACCAGATTAATAAGTTTGAAAAAAGAATTGTCAATGAGATGGACAAATTGTATAATTCCTTATTTGAAAATTTTAAAATGTTAGGTAAAATATTTTATGAATAATAATTAAGTAGGTACAGTCTGTCAAATAAGAGTAGAAAACATGGGAGGGCGCCACTGTCGTTCAAAGGGCAATACTAAAAATATAATCATGGTGTTAATCTAAAGCTGTATAACCTACATTTTAATTAATAAACAAAAATTTTAACAAAACAAAAAAACGACTTCAAAAAATGCACTAAAAAGTAAAAAAATAATTTCGTATTCTTCTACAACTTCATAATCAACTTACTTTTTCTAATCATCAATATGTAGGTACGATTGTTACTTTTGGAATCGGTGTCAGTCAAGGTAGGTTTGTAACTACATATATAGTTATAGGTGAGATGTGCTTGCTTAATATTAGCTTAAGTACCTACTAGCGTTGTCCAGGCTTTAGATCATGTCTCTAATTTTAGATCTGAATCTATTTAACTCATTCAGATCTAAAAGTAGTGTAACTAAACTCACCATTAATTATTCTTCCTTTCTACCTACTGTTAAATTCAAATTTATGTTAAATTAAAATAAAGCCAATTACTTTGTAGAACACAATTTACCAAAAAAATATATTTTTAAATGTGTATACGATGTTCTGCATTTTTAGTGTGATTGCACTTTAAAAGAATATTTGACAGATAAATTGTTGTTGCCAGCCTACAAATTTTGTAGTTCAATTTTTTATATTTTCTACTATTATTTGACAGACTCTAGGTGGGTATTTAAGAATCTACTTACAAAATCTTATGATTTTAGAGGAAATTTTAGTTTCGATTTATAAAACATAATTTTTTTGGAAGCGAGAACTACTGTTAAGAGGGTATGAGAGAAAACCGGAAATATGTCATTTTTAAATCAAATTTTAGACCTAATGACTCTTTTACGCAAAAATTGTTATTTTATCTAGTAAACGCACGTTTTAAATTTTGAGAAAAAATGTTTATTATTAGTATAATAAGGTTATACCATAGGTCGTTGGCAGATTTGTTAAATTTTCAAACAAAAAATCTTATTTTATAAGACATATTTCATATCACATAATCATACATTATTGTAAATCAATATGTTATCTAGTAAACGAAAGTTTCAAAATTTTAATTTTAGTTCAAATAAAATCACGAAAAAAAATATCCAACACTTATGGGAGGTAGGGGAGGGATGGGCACTTTTTCACAAAATAATTAATAAAAAACAAGTTTTTAATAAAAATCAAAATGTATTGCCAATTTTAACTGCACCATACATTTGGCTACATGTATTAAAAATAAAAGTCTCCAAATTATAATCAGTCTCAAAGTTACAAAAGAACTTTCAGAAATATGTCAGTTGTGCCCAAAGCTCCCCATGGTTTGGGCATGACCTATAAAGCATACAATATCTAATATATAAAGCAAACATAAAGAGTTATATAATCTTAAACGGTATATTTAACATTTTATTTATTTTATATTATTTATTTTATATTCATTTATTTTATATTTAACATCGTCTTTGGTCCTGGCAATTTAGTCTTGATGTCGTCTAGTGGGATGCTGGCTATGTCATCTATTTCAGGAAACAGAAAAGTATTTCGTATCTTGCTTAGTCTCATAAACTTGATTGTAGCCATAGTTTGACTAATTTCCTCAATTCGGCCGACATAATGCACAACAGCCTTATTTGTATCAAATTTTACATGCCCAAACCTCCCTCAAAATAAGTGCCCATTGCTCCCTCTGCGTATTTTCTTAACTTAATAATCCTGTGGAATTTTGTGGTTAGATATTTTAACCTGACTTTCGGATTAATTTATAAGTTAACAAATATACAATGGGAAAAAAAATATAAAACATACATACCTTTCGATGGTTCTTCGTCTATTCACTGCGAAATCACAACAAAATATTTACTTTGACTGTCACCTAACCTTATTAAACGTGTAGGTTTGGCAACTGAATGAAATGACAGTTTGTCTGTGGATGAACAGTGTTGCCAGTGGGTAAAGTAAACTACCAAAATAGGGAAAGAATAAATTCTATAGTTGAATTGAAATTAGAGGGGGGTGCCCATGTCTCCCGACTGCCCAAACCTCCCCTATCTCCCTACTTATTACGAAAATTTCTCTATTTTGTCATCTATTTACGGTCTTCCAAATTAATATATTTCAGTTTGTTTTGCACCATTATTTTGCTTAGACATTATTGAAAAATTATAAATACTTATTATAAAATAATAATTACAAAAAGTACATAATTTTAATAGTTTTATCTTCACGCCTTTCAGCATTTTTGGATGTAGGTATAAATTAAAGTAAATTTGGACTGAAATAAAATCGATATTGAGTTATAATTTTAAATAGCTGGAACGAAGAATAATTAACCTTTCTCATTGGAACCGCCCTGTACGATTGTAAGAACATCTTTCGACGAAACGTGGATTTTCGGCCGCTGGCTGGTTAAAGGTCTTTAACAGAACTACTTGTATCAAGGGCGGCTGGTTGAACAGTGTGTTTGTGTGCAGCACTGGTAAATTATATCGTCTAAAATTACTTTATAATATCTTACCGAAAAATATAAAATCTATGAATCTCATTAAAAATATCACCTACCAATATAATGCCTAATATAATATGAATCAGGGAGAGCAAATTCTCAAAGTTCCGCGCGAAGTTACCCTGTCCCCGGTGTGCAGGCCGATTGCAAACGGAACGAATTATGTTTTTGTATCGAATATCCCATACATCGCCAGCGCGCAACGCCGCCCACATGTATGAAAAATTAAGCTATATCGGTGTGCCACCCAGCGGCCTTTATCATACAAACTTAAATTTAGATTTAAAGCAAAAATACTTAACCAAATTGAATAATTCTTTTTTTAATCAAAAGGTACAGCAAATACCTAAATTTTACATATATTTGCTTTTTTATTGATTGGTGTTTTAATTTATAAAACGCAGATCATTAAGGAATTCAATTTTTTTATAGAAAACTTTGACAATTTTGCCCTCGTGCTGTTTATACATTGTTTATAAATACTGTTTGTATCCTGTTTATAATGAAATATAAAACTATCTAACCAACCATCAAGCCGTTTCCTCGCAGGGGTAGGCAGAGAGGCCGGACCGCCATATAACTCGGTCTTGACTTCTTCTACCATTCACATTTGCGTCGTATATTCTTCTTACACTACTTTCAAATTTATTTTATTAAAATAAATAAAATATTGTAAAAAAAAGAGTTTTTTGGGTTGAAATTTAAGATTTATTTACGAAAAAATTGTATTGTGTTTCTACTTTCTTAGTACAGAAAAAAGATCAGTTCAATAAAATTTTAATTTTAATTAAAAAGCGATAAGTAGAAGTTTTCGCACTTCGAAAACAGCTTAAAATAGACCTTCTCTCCAAATAAGACAAGTGGAATTATTTTTACCTAATGTTGCTTAGTAATCGTTATCTCATTGTTACGGATTATCAGTGAACCACCACGTTTTCAGGGCACCGGCCGCCACTGCTTGTAATATGTAGGTGTGAGATATTTGAAAGCTTTAAAAAATATATTTGTTTTCATGGTCAGCAATCATTTTCCCAGACTTGTACCTAAGTAGCTAAATCATTTCAGACATCTTAACCATATTTTCGTTTTTTGCATTCGCGCAAACGCTTCATTTTTTTAAGTCCTTTATAATATCACTGAATTTAATTACCAAATTGCTTGAATTACGGGAGCCATTTGAAGACTTACCAAGAAAAATGGTTGAAAGAATTTAGAAAATAGAATCCTTTTGATATAACTCTGATATGTATCTGTTTTTTCAGTCGACCTCGATTATTTTTTTTTCGTCTAGTCTAAAACATTAATTTATATTTACATTTTTCCTCTTTCCGCTGGAGGGTTCCACAGTACAATCGATTTCAACCTTGAACACGCGGGAATTTTTAATCCTACCGTTTGACAATTTCCCGCCCCCTTTCAAAAATTTTTATTTTTGAATTTTAATATGGCGACATATAAACTGCGTATATTGTTAGAGTGGTATTGAATGCACCTATATTTAACTGTTTATCGCATATTTTTAGGATTCAGAAATAAATTATAAAAAATTCTTTAATATATAAACGCGTGAATTCTGCCTATTATTATTTACTCTAAAATTTTGAGAATATTAAATATTATGACTTGTATACCTTGTCTATAACCTAGTTGATAATCACCGACATAAATGTAAAAAAAAAGAAACACAAGATCGATGATTTATAAGAACATATATATATATATTGAAATAATTTCGGTTCGCCAAATATCAATATCAAACAATTCAGAAGAGTTGCGAAAAATCTCTTGTTATGAAAATACTAAGTTACTTTTGTGAATAATTGAATTAATTTAGGCGCGAGAACTTGTGAAATAATTAAAATAAATGTTTTAATTAAATTATCCTTTCAAATTGGCTACATTTTAGCCAGCGAACTTAGTTTGCAAATTGGCCAAAATGTGGCCAAAACCGCCAAAGTGTTTAAAATTTCATTGAGAAATTATTTTACCTAATAAATTAGTTGTTACTACACGGATAACTTTGAGATTTTTTCAATTTATCTTTTTTTGAATTATTTTTAAAGATCTCCAAACACGGCTAAGGCCATTTAGAGCAACGTTTCAATTCTGAATGGTGGTCTCTCAATAGGGCGATACTGTGAGTACCTTCCACTTCAAAATATATTGTTTTGTTAATGATTTAATTGCGAAACAACTCTTTAACAAATATGTAATACATTGGAGGTTGTGGCAGGGTATTTATAAGAAAATAGTCTTTCAGCGTTGGTCAGTTTATTCCTCTTATATACAGGGTTCACAGCTTATAGCAAAAAACAGAGTACAGGAAAGTTGTAGCACAAAGTAAAATCACTTTGAGTTTAAACAATGTTCACTAACTTTCTAGCTAAACACTTAGCGTAATAACCTCAACAGAGGACCCGTAGTCTCTTAGTTGGGTTAGGGTTTTCACGACAAGTAATGTCCCCGAGGGCGCTGTTACTTGAATTCCCAAGGAGGACCCAGAGGGCTCTCTCGACTTGGTACTGGGGAGGGGAGACTGGATACTCTGGCTCCATTAGGCCTGCACGGTGTTACATACCCTTTGGGGCAGGGTAGTGCTAACCGATGAGGGAGGGGTGGGGGTATCTCGGCCAATGGGGTGTCTTCTTGTCCGGGTGGTGAGCCGAAAGTCGCCGAGCGAGACGGCTCTATGCGTGTGAGGGAGAAAGTATTCGGATCCGTGCGTCGGACCAAATACCGTGCGCTACAAGGTTTAATTTATTTGAATTTATTCAAACATACCAAAGCGAAGATCAAGATAATAATAATGAATCTAAAATTTATTTAATATATTGGAGGTTTAATTAATTTGAAGGTTATACATACATACCAAATTAATATTTAAACACCGAAGAAGAAGATAATAATAACTAATAATGAATCTAAACGAAACATGAAATAGAATAAGACACATATCTACAATTAAAATAGGTAACAGTCGCAACTGGGAATCGAGCCCAGGACTTCTGTCTTACCGGAACAACGCCTTCCGGTCATTGAGATCAGTCTCAACAAAGCACCAGCCAGTTGACAGCCCATTTTTAGGCATCTTAATGCCGTTGTTTCCAACTTTTCGATCGATCAATCTGAGTCTCCGATCAACTAAGCTAATTGTTTAGTGACGCTCGATTCGTCTGTTGGTCGGAGAGTTGCGTTGGGAAGAGCATATTTGTGCATTCGAGGAGTGTTGAGCAAAAATTTCGGCTCAACAGTTTATCAGTAGGATTGGGAACAACGGCCGTTAGACTCTTCCCGAATATTAGATTAAGTTTTCAGTGAATTCCTGATCATTTGTTTCCAATGAAATATTTCGAGGACGTCTAACTATTTATTGCTTTGTAATAATATGAACTGTTGTAATTTGATTCTAGATGCCTCTATGGCTCCAGCAGACCACCTCATACTCTCCCAAGACGCGAGAGGAGATCGACCACGCTATGTCGGTGGTGGAGACCTTTCTAGACCACAATGACTGGGTTGCCGGCAATAGGATGACTATAGCAGACCTCTCGCTGGTTGCCACCATCAGTACCATGTACGAGATGCTGCTGATCGAGGAAGCCAAGTGAGTCCACCTTGGGTTCTGTTGTAAAGGTGTACAGAATATCTGTGATGTCAGAGCTGCTATTGTAAAAATTGAGGCTACCTGTACAGATGATCTGCCCTGATGATGGACACTGCAACGCTGTCCGAAACGTTGGCTAAAGAAGAAGGTAGCGCAACACGGCATAACACCCCAAAAACAAATTCCGAAAAAAGAAGCTAAATATATTTATTTTGAACGATTCTAGACTTCCAGAGTCCCTGCATACGTTGTTAGTAAGCAGTATGCAAGTGCTTATCAGGAAAAACCAAAATGCAAATAATAGGTTAGGGAACGTACCCGTACTACGTGACACGTTTAGGGGGGGGGGTCTTCAAAATGTCACGCTTGGTACAAATAAGCGGCGGCCGGTTTAGGTTTTTGGTCACCGGGGGGGGGGGGGGTTAAAAATTGCAAAAAGTTGGTCACGTAGTATGGGTACGTTCCCTAATAGTAAGACAAATATGAATTAAACAAGGAAAAATAAAAACTCATCCCTGGACTGGTACTGGTACAACTGAGCTATTGGGGTCTAATAATTTCCCTTCATTTTAATATTTTTATAATTTTAATCCTTCTTTGGATACCTTTTATTGGATAACCAACACCTCTGCCATAGATCACCCCAAGTGGCTCGCTACGTTTGGTGACTTAGCAGGGGTGCCGGGATCACGGGGTGAGGATTGTCCGGGTCTTGGCGGCGGATGCGTCTGCCCACCATCTGCACGGCAGGCCGGATCGGGAGAGAATGGTTGAGGGAGTCCTTTTGACTTCTCCAACCGTACCCTCTCGGAACACCTCCTTGCGCCGCAGTGGGAGGGATGGATTCATACGTCCGTCACTCCTGGATACACTGACCCCCAGATTCCTACCCAACCATCATACCCTTTTCCTTCCCAGAACTTCCTCTCCTTCCTTTCCTAAAAAGACCCTCCACATAACATCCACAAAGATGACATCAGTCCTGAGGGGAATTATTTTCTTCGGGGCCTCCTGCGTGGAGCTAATTAAAAAAAAAACATTTTTTGTATTTCTATTTTTTTTTGTGATTACAAAGTTCTACCCGAAAAATGTTATTACGATGTTATCGCAGCTGATTTAAAATAAAATTCTATAAAGATTTTCAGCAATCCAAAAGCACCACTCCACTTTGCTTAAAATTCTTAAAATTTAGACATTATTAACAAAAAAAAACACTTTTAAGCATTACTTGGAAATAGCTCCAAAGTTTTCCAACCCTTTTATAAATTATATCCTAGAAAACGTTTTTGGATAAAACCAGCCTGATCTCAAATAAATTAACGATCCAAAATTATTTATTTATTTCTTTATTAATATTTCAACGCCCTGATGGGCTTTTACATATAAGTTCATAATACAGAGACAAAGTTGAACAATAAAAAAGATGAACTTAAAAAAGTAAACATCACACGAATGGAAGGTATAAAGACACATTTTAGTAAAAATAATGCATTGCAAAACAAGAGAAAGTTTTTAAAGTTGCAGATGGCATAAAATAGTATACATTGTGTATTTACAAAATTTACATAAAAACAATTCTTGACAACTCAAATCAAATGTCACAGTACTTACATAAAAAAGAAAAGAAAACGGCAACAAGTTTTTATATTGTAGATAAATAAATAAAAATGTGCTATGTGATTCTCCCCAAATACCAAAATATACTACATAAAAATATCGTTCAAGTGTTTCTTAAATAATGGTAACTTTGTATTAAATACATCGATACTTGAAGTGAATTTGTTTGCTAGTGTATTAAATCGTGGAATAGGTGCATGTGTGAGGTAGTTGTTGGTTCCAGAATTATTGTTGCCGAATACTATATTTTGCCTTGTCGCTCGAGTTGGTACCTTAAAGTCAATGAGATGCAGGAGTTCACAACAGTCTAATTCGGAGTGAATAATTTTAAACAAAAAAGTTAGGTCAATTATTTTTCTTCTGTTTTGTAGGGAATGCAATTTAAGTGTATTTAGTAAGAATGTATAGTTAATGTGTTGAATAGGTATATGTAACTTGAAGTTAATAAATCGTAAAAATTTGTGCTGCACTCGTTCAATATTTTTTATATGAATTTGATAATATGGGGACCAAACTATGGAATTGTATTCCAGCAAGCTGCGCACTAGTGACAAATATATTATGAATTTGTTTCAATAGAAAAGGTTATTATTAATTAATATTTTCTTTGTTTTGTCTTTCTTCCAGATTTCCAAAGCTAACAGCGTGGTTAAGAAGAATGGAAAGTTTGCCTTACTACGAAAACACAAACGGAAGAGGAGCAAGGGCCCTAGGAGAAGTTGTCAGAAGTAAATTAAAAGACTAGAAATAAGAAAATTAATAATAATACGATTATTTATTTATTTTATGAACCAAACCGTGTAGATTAAGCGCCAGTTGATTCACAGTATTTTAAATGTAACATTGTCATCAAATGGTTACTTAAAGCCATTTTGTTTTTCTAACAATTAAGGTTTCCGTAATTTTTTAAAAAATTTAATTAAAATTAAATTTGATAATGTTATTATCAAGTTCTGCAAGTATTTCAGTATGTATTTTTGTTACAGCTGTTTCGGTTTACAAAACCATGTTCAAACTGTGCTTGAACCACTTTGAGACGACGTATTTATACGAATCTAAATGTCAATTTTTGAAGGTGTCTTTTTTTATAGTGATACCTCACAAGAGCCTCAGCTGCTCCCGTCTGGAGTCAGTGAGACTATGGCATCCCCAATTGGCATATGTTTGTGAGGCTGAAGGTAGTGGGGAGGAGAAGGAGATAGGGAAGAGGAAGGTGGGGAAGTATCTCTATATTCAGATCAGGGACATTGGAGGTCTAGTTTCATTATCAAATATAGAGTCGTTTTTACCCAAAAAATTAGAGTCCTTGCAAGAGCCTTGAAGGAGTAACCATCTGTTACCTATACCAGGGCGGGTAAGTGGTGGGTCCTCCAATATTCAGATCTGGTCACCAAACACGGCTAATGCCATTTCAAATAACGTTTCAATTCTGAATGGTGGTCTTACACCAGGGCGATACTGAGAGTATCTTCCACTGTGGAACGTACCGCAAATATACTATATGTACCAGACGTATCAAGCCTGTACAAGACTGTAAAAAAAGGGTACCGGTTTCAGTACACGACCAGGATGAAATGGTTGAAATAATAAAATACTGACCTCCCTTGCACCCAGTGCCTGATGAGTTGAGGACACTGGATGTGCCTACTCCTCTGCCCAGTCCTGGTGCGTGGCGGTTGCCTGAAGTAGGGCCGGTTTTCTGGAGGAGACTGATGGCACCAGGAGCAAAGTCTAGGCAGAGGTCGGCGGGAGGCAGCGGATGATAATAACTTTTCCCAGAAGGAAATAATAACACGAGTTTGACGTTGATGGAAGAACTGATTTATTAAGAGAAATGGCCGGGTTTATATACCCGATTTCCGTGACAAAACCTGTCACGTGGTACATTTTTGTGGTGGGAGGTTTTACCTAGCCCTTTACCTATATAAGGTGCGCCTTTCTGTGGGCCACCCATTTTGGCAAACACTTGCTTGAAAGTGGTTGATTAAAATTGATTTCTTAAATTAATTATACAGGTCAGGTTAATGTATTTACAATGTTTTCCTTAAAACTAGAGTGGTTCTACGGATGTTCTACATTCGTAGATTTTTGTTTGATAAGTTTGGGTTGATTTTAAGGAAGTTTGACTTTTTGTCGGTAGGTATTTGTTATTTAACAAAGTGTTTGAGTAGTTACAAAGAAGTTAATATTTTTCCCAGGTCCCCCGTAAGCTTGGCTATCGAAACCTTTTGGTTCCGTCGCTTTACGAGGTCCTGGGATTTTTAAAATGGAGAAAAAGTGAAATGATGCTAAAGTCTCGAAAATCTGCTCAAGTGCTGATAGCGCTGGCAGTTTAAGAGTTACAATGTTTATTTATGGCTCTATGGATGCCCCGTAGGACTCTGCACTGAAATGTCTTAGTTTCAGTGTCCTACGGGGTGTTTAAACGAAGTTATATTAAAATATGGTGTATTTTTGACGAATATGACGGCCCTTAATAGGGACACCCAAATTGGTGTTTTGGCTTTGTAGCCGGAAAAATAGCCCTGAAGGCGATGAAATAATAAGTTTAGGATGTCTCCTGGTGGCAACTTGGTAACCAAGTTTTTACTTGTGTCACCAGGGCATCTGTGTATTAAGAAAAAGACATTTAAAATTGAAAAAATGTGTTTTGAAAAAGATCGTTGCTGGCGGCACGGTATTATTGAACTTCGTGGCCAGGACGAAAAAAGGCCCTACAAAGGGCCATAATTAAAATAGAGAGCAGCCCGCTTGGCGGAGCTGCCGCCTCCTGCAGAGCCATAACAGCAGAGCGGCAAGGGAGGGAAGGCAAATGGCCCTTTTTAGGGCCTTAGCCTAAGGCTGGAAATTAAGGCCCTCAAAGGGGTCTTAATTAAAAATAAAAAGGGAGGCTAGTCAGCCTGGTTGCCTTTGGAGGCGTAAATAAGCATAAATAAAGTATTAATTGTTAAAATTATAGGATTCTAGAATGTCTCCCGGTGCAAACTTGGCACACAAGCTTTATTTGGTTGCACCGGGGCATTGTACATAGCAAAACATATAAAATTAAAAATTAAGAAATGAGGGAGAGCAACACGTCGGTTACACTATATATTATTTTAAATGAATAAATTGTGAAACTGATGTTACTGGTTGTGGTTGAGTGGGCATAGCGCTTGGGTCCCACCCGAGCGTGGCGTGTTCGATTCCTCAGCTGGCTAAGTCCTCCATCACAACACAAGCAACATTTTCTGTGTTGGCTTTCTGTGGTGGTAGTAGGAGATTTTCAAACATTGTTGGGTTATTCGTAACCCGGGAATGTTTGTCTTTCTTTAAAAAAAAACAGAAATCAAGCCGGGATTCGATCCCTTGACCTTCGGATGCTAGTCAAGAGCCTTACCGCTGGACTACGCCGGCCGTCTAAATTGATTTATTATTAATTGACCGGTTAAACCAATTTTCTGAGAAGCTAAGTAGAGGCAGTAGATACTCCATTATGTGGGAGATCTGTTTTCCCCCACCAAGTGTTAAGTTTTCCTAAATTGTTTAACAATGACTTTACTGCTACCACTCGCTTAATATTGTTTTGTAAACATACTAATTTCCGTGAAACGCCGATTCCAGGTGGATTTCACCTCTTTGTCAAATTTATAATAAGCTGACCAGCTTAACAACATGATAATTGTCTTCTTCTGCTGATCACTATTTGTTTAAGGGCCCGCAACCCGAATTTCTACCGATTTCTTACATATCTCCCTTAAACATTTGAAGTTTTTAAGCTCTTAAAAAAATATATGTTATTTTTGAAGATAATGTCTAGATGCTGCCCACGCCGAAACGCAAATTATATAAAATTCCCTCGATTGAAAAAAATCGCAAAGTATGCTGCAAAAATTATTAAAAACAAGTTTGTTTCTATTATTTTATAAATTATATTTGTGAAAAAATTCACAATTTTTTTTAATTGATACTTAAGATGCTCCCCGCGAGATTTTTGGTCTATTTTAAACGAGCCGTGTTTTATTAAACATTTTCGCAGTTTTCGCATCGATTTTGTCGCTGTAAATGTTAGCGCTCTCCTCTAACATTCGAAATTTCGCATCTCTCCTGAAATGAAGTTAAAATCGGTATTTAACGCGGATCTTTCTACCGTTAAAAAAAAACAAAATGGCGAAGAATGACCATTTTTAAATTAGCTCCACTCAGCGCCTGGGGAAAATAATTTCCCTCAGGGCCTATGTCATATTTGAGGATACTGTGTGGCGTTTGGAGTTTTTTTTAAGAAAAGGAGGGAGAGAAAGATCTGCGAAGGAAAAGGGTACGAGGTGTGGGTGGGAATCTGAGGGTCAGTGTGCCCAGGGGTGAAAAACGTATGACTCCGTCCCTCCCGCTGGTTAAGAAGGTCGAGAAAGTTCTGCTGGAGAAGTAAGATGATCCCCCTCAACCAGTCTATTCAAATCCAGCCCTTCACCCAATAGGACACTCCTGAAACTGGGCACCCCTCCTAATTCAGTACCAAACGTAGAGAACCCCTTGGATTAACCTATGGCAGAAGTGATGATTATCCAATGAATGGTACCCGTGGCGGCGGAACCCGAACTCGCCTCCCAATTTGATGACAATGTTATATTTGAATTTCTGTGAAGCAACCTGTCTTTGATTTTAAATATGACGTAGTGCTCTTTAGCGGCAGTATCGAGAAGAACTGCTGGGCAAAATATACATGACACTTTAATAAAAATGAATTAAGTACAATCAATATGAGATCATTGCCTGTGGATCCTGCGGTTAATACAAAATATTAATACAGGTTCGTTACTGTCCATAAATATGACATATTAATTAATATACATAAAGTAATACCTTCCCAACGTCCGACAGACAATTTTTTTTTTTAAATAATAATTGTATCATAATGGGCACCCAACATAGACATATGAATATTAATAGACCAGAACATAAAGGTGAGGCAACATAAGACAACAACTACAGCGGGGCGCAGAGCGGGAAGATGACTTTGGAGATATGTGATTCGTCGATAACTCAATATGACAGTATATAGGCATCTCGCATTATAATATCACCATTTAGTTCTTAAAAGTAAACTCTGCTTTTGAATGAATAGACCTTTTTACATGGGAGCGCGAATTGCTCGCCGCGTATTGAACAAATTTGCCAAGTCTAAATACGGCAACGTAAAATTATATTATTTTCAGACTCCTATATTTTGTTGCCGTATTTAGTTAGGACACTTTTACAAATTTTTCATAATTTACTTTCCCTGTAAACATCGACGAGCATACGCCATGTATCTGGAGTGATAGTATATATTTACACGTTTCCAAAACACAAACAATGACGGCCTCCGTAGTCCAGTGGTTAAGACTCTTGACTCACATTCCGGAGGTCGCGGGTTCGAACCCGGCATGCGCAAATAAATTTTATTTGATTAATTTGTGTTATTTTACAATTAATTCATTTAAAATAATATATCGTATATTTGCGGCATGTTCCAGAGTGGAAGATACTATCAGTATCGCCCTGGTGTAAGACCACCATTCAGAATTGAAACGTTGCTTGAAAATGGCTTTAGCCGTGTTTAGTGACCAGATCTGAATAGCCAGGTACTTCCCAACCTTCCTCTTCTCCACCTCCTTCCCCTTCCCGCTACCTTCAGCCTCACAACATACCCCAATTGGGGATGCCATAGTCTCACTGGCTCCAGACGGGAGCAGTTGAGATTCTTGTGCGGTATTCACTGTAAAAAAAAAAAAAAAAAGGTTTTTTGCGGTGTTATTTTGTAAAATGCATCGATGAGCGCTCGACGCTGGCTCGCAGAAGAATGATGACGTCACATTTCTTAGATTCACGCGAAGCCATACTCAATTCTTGCCGGTTCCAAGGAACCGCTATGGGGAGGGAGAAATAATACGCTTTTATCACTTAGGGCAGGTCTACTAATATTCATATGTCTATGGCACCCAACGTCTAAAATGGGTGGCTTTGGAAGCTGTTAAGGTTATTCTGGTGTCCGGAACCAGCGGTACAAATGGAAAATGGTGACTGGAAACTGGTTAATCTACATCAAATTTGCAGTCGATTTTGAAATATAACTTTTTTTTTATTTGAGCTTCTTTTTCGGGTAAATTGATTCAAAATTTAATAAGGAAAAATTTTCTAAATTTAGCTTCCTTAGTTTCCCGCTTGTACCAATAAATTCCGGAGACCGTGTATGTAATCAATCATGCTCTCACAAATAACAAAATTTCCTCGTTTGCAACCTTCTAAAGAGTGCCTTTAAGGTTCAGGTGAGTTCGATGGCTGTTGCAGTGCGATGGTTGAATCAAGGAATTGAATCCACTTGAATCAAGGAGGGATAAAACTGACATAATAAATTATTAATTTCCACCTCAGGAGGACCAGCACGCTCAAATTGATAACTTAACGAGATCGACAGGCTTAACCGATTTGATATCGATGTCCCGAGTTCGGTTGCGCTATTGATAAAAAAGCTGATACTGACACAAAATAAATAATAAATCGCTATTACTTTGGTAACACTGGTTGCAATTGTCAATATTCCTATGCGCGAAAAGAAGCCTAAAAATCGGAATAAATTTCTTTCGATTTGAAATGTACTCCATATTTTATTTCATTTTTTTTAATTTAAATAAAACATACAACGAAGTTATCAAAACTCATTCAGGGATCGCCAATTGGTACTTTTGAAAAGTTAAACCCAACCCAATATGCAGACACAATATATGAAGAAAAAATTTACAAAACGTTTCACAGAAGCAACATACAGATACAACATATGAAGAATCACTTTACAAATACACTTTCTAACATTCAAAAGGGAGCTAATTACTCAATGACGTCTTTAGCCACAACGTGTTTTATTTGAACGACTTTTGGAACATTTCTTATCAATTATATACATTTAGCCAACTGACCGTAAATGACGGATTTAGACAATGTAAAAAGTGTTATCGGTCGACGTGCTAGATCCCCTGACGGCTTTTATAAATCTTTGCCAATATAAATAGACTGATCTTAAATTTAGCAATAGCACCTTTCATAGAAAAAAAGGTCCTTTTAAAATCTTAATTATCCTATGATAATATTTGTGGTGTAACGTTTCGACTAGCCTTGCAGTGTGCAACGTCAATCGAAAATAAAAGGTTGCAGAGAATTTTGGCTCAAAGAGGAGAAAGTTTAACCCAGCTCAAAACAAAACCGGGGCCCCTATTGGCCGTGAGAATCAATCCATCTTAGAATCTAAGGCGCGGTACATCAGTCAGTCCGTTTCCTTGCTATGTAAGACATTACTTGCTCAAATTTAAGAGGGCCGAATCGGCCGCTTAAGCTTTGGTAAGCTGCAGAATAATAGACGTCGAGGGGCGTTGCGCCCAGAAGTCACATGTCCGCACATACCAAACGTGACGTTTACGCAAGTAATAGCATCTCGCCGAAATTTACGTAAATTGCATAATTTTATCAGTATGGACTACCATATTCAACAAGCGATGAGGAATATCGCTAATATAATCATTGATAATATAATTGACTAGCTGGTTCCCGGCATGCGTTGCTACGCCATTTAATAAAGAAATTGTTTCTCCTGCGTGTCCTTTCCCATTCGTCCCGTTCCCCTTCCGCCTCCCCTTACTCTCCCGTGACCTCTTCCCTCTCGCGTTACCCACTCCGATTCCTCCACCTTCCCTCTCCCTACTCCACTCCCCCCTTCCCCCGTCCCGCGAACCCCCTCCCGAGTTCCCCTCCCCCCTTCCTTATTCCCCCTCCCCCATCCCCTTCCGCATTTCATACATTCAGTCCCGGTACATTCAGTCCCAGTACAGTCAGTTTTCAAACAGCTCATGTGCCACCGACTGCATTTTTTAATACAAATTTCATAATGCCAGAGCTCACCAGTAATTTTACATAAACCTTGTCCTGACAATAACGAACACAGAACAATAAGAATTATCCAATTTGGTGCAGTCATTCGGAAGTTATGCGCGTACATACATTTCGGCGATTCATTTTTATTTATATAGATAGATATATAGATAGATAGAAGAAGAAGATAGATAATCAATCTGAAATAGTCTGGCAAGGGATTTTAAGTAGGACAGTTTGTTTTCAGCGGTTAGTCAGTTATATGTCAGTCAGTCATGAATAGTGCACTGACCCCAGCAAAACAAATACTATTTAAAATTAATGTATAATTTTAATATATAACACCATGCTGATTGAAGTGGGGAACTATATCAAAAATAGACAATATTAAACCCATCCTAAAAATAAACTGCCGTCATTTTTGAAGATGACGATGACAGTAGAGAGCGTTGATATACCACTCATTTAAACAGAAGTTTTGTTTTTCAAAGAAAAAAGAAACTCATTGCTCTATTAAAATCAAAAAGCACATGTAATATTGTTGACATCTAGACTTTCGACATCTATACGGGTTGTGTTCCAAGCCGTATTAAGCTCGACATTCCAACCAAGCCGAGAATAAAATCAACTGATATACCGGGCCTAAGTGTGATTTATGATTCATAGAACCGATTTTTCAATAGTATTAATGTTTTTGCAGGTGGCCTCTGTCGGGAAAAATATCCGTGTCTGAAAAAATTTGGTGCAGTTCACACGCGGTAGAAGTAAAACCTTCAGAAAACTAAAGTAGACAAGAGTGGGGAGGCTACGATGCACCGCACAAAGAGGAGACCGATTAATCTATCTCATTCTCTCGCAAGGCAAAACCTATAGATGTATGTGTTTGTCTCTTTTTAGTGTCGCTTTTTCGTTTCATCGAGTTTCAAATCACAACGGTGCTAAAGAAGTTTTCATTTCAAACCACGTTCGTTTCGATTCTACCCCCGACTGTTCAGACTTGGGACCCTGAGAGGCGTTTCCAGTTCTACTTAAGGATGGGAAGGAATTGTCCTTAACTTTAAAAATAACGACTTCACTGATTCTACTTAAGGATAAGGAATTGTCTTTAACCTTAAAAATAACGACTTTCGGAGCCATTCCGGTTATAAATATGGCTAAGGAATTGTCCTTAACCTTAAAAATAACGACTCTAGGTGCCATACCAGTTCTTAATAAGGATAAGGAATTTTCCTTAACCTTAAAAATAACGACCTTCGGAGCGATTCCTGTTCTACTTAAAGATAATTAATTGTCTCTAACCTTAAAATTAACGACTTTAGGAACTAGTCCGGTTCTACTGAAGGATAATGAATTCTCCTTAACTTAAATTTAACCACTTTAGCAGCCATTCCGGTTCTACTTAAGGATAAGGACAAGCTTCCGGATTCCAATACGTAATACTAGAAGTCAGGATTTATTTCAGTGCAGTAATTCTGGAACTAACTATCATATGTATTCCTCTTTGCCCAGAATACTAATGGAGGGAAACAATTATACCA
This sequence comes from Limnephilus marmoratus, assembly GCA_917880885.1. Taxonomy (NCBI): domain Eukaryota; kingdom Metazoa; phylum Arthropoda; class Insecta; order Trichoptera; family Limnephilidae; genus Limnephilus; species Limnephilus marmoratus. The sequence continues at coordinate 25,319,600 of OU862924.1, read as the reverse complement.
AGTCAGTGGACATCTTCAATTTATCTTTAAACAAATATAAAATATTGTTACGAAGGCAGTTCAGTTATGTACAATAAATACTGTGTATTTCTTACTATTCATATGTAAAAGCCCCGAAAAAGGGCGTTAATAAATAAATAAATAAATAAATAAATAAATGTCCCTAGCTAAGGACTCTACCTAAAAGCCTTGAAGGATATTCGCTTTGATGTAATGTAACAAAATCATTTTAATTTATATTTTATATTTAATTTTAAGATTGCTGTGTATATATTATTGTATAAGAAAAGTATGAACTATTTTTTGTAAATATATAAATATATTAATTAGTTGTTTAAATTAATCACTTTTTTATTACCTATTACTTTTTTTATTTATTTGGTAAAACAGATTTTAGGACGGGAGGAATTCACAAAAAGTGGTAATGATAAGGTAACACAACTATATACAGTTATTTTGATTTCAAAAATATAAATAGACAAGAAATAAAAAAAAAGAAACACACATAATTAAAAGTACCAACCCGAATTAGGAATTTGCAAAGAATTGCTTATCAGAAGAGCGATTCTGTATCTTATGTGGATACGGAATCGATTCCACACGTAATCTCCTGTCAAATGTGTGTGATTGTCTATGGCTTGCAATTGCTTTTTTATGCTGACGACACTGCGCTTTTCATATCTGATGAAATAAACATTGTGATTAAATGTATGCAACATGACTACGTCCCTGATGGTCGCATTACGCAGGTCTAATCATTAATACCGAGAAAAATAAATTGATGCGCATACTGTACTAAATTGATGCGCATACTGTACGTCCGTCACTCCTGGACACACTGACCCCTCAGATTCCTACCCATCCATCATAGTCTTTTCCTTCCCAGAACTTCCTCCCTCCATTTTCTAAAAAGACCCTCCACACAGCATCCCCAAAGATGACACAGACATGAATGTAAAAAAAAGTGATTCCTGACATTATTGGAGTAAAATTGTCAAAAGGAAAAGTCAATAAAATTTTGGTCTCCTGTGACCTTTTTTGCTTTTTTATTAAATTTCCTTTTCTTTAATAGCAAACGACAACAAAAAATTCTACCACACGTTATCACTGGTCACTCAGCCCAGCAACCACCCAACCCCTTACCCCGACCCTACCTGTCTAATACACCTTCTGATTTTTAAATACATCAACACGAATTTCACCTATGTTCGTTTCAAGCGAAATATTGGGACTGTAAATTAACCCACAAATCCGATCAAGCTGAAACCCGGCATATAAACTCGTTGTCGACGACAGTGCATTCTATTTTTTACGGCAATCACGCACAAAAACATGAAAATACACGCATTTTACTTCGGTATTAAGGGCCCGCAACCCGGATTTGTATCAATTTATTACATATTTCCCTTAAACACGGTAAGTTTTAAAACTCTTAAAAAATATATATGTTATTCTTGAAGATAATATCTAGACTTTGCCGGCGCCGAAACGCAAATTATATAAAATTTCCTCGATAGAAATAAATCGCAAAGTATGCTCCAAAAATTATTATTAACATGTTTGTTTCAGTTATTTTACAAGTTATATGTATGAAAAAATTCACAGTGTTTCTTTAAATGCTGTTTAAGATAATGCCCGCGAGATTTTTGCTCTATTTTAAACGAGTCGTGTTTTATTAAACATTTTCGCAATTTTCGCATCGATTTTGTCGCTGTAAATGTTTGCGCTCTCCTCTAACATTCGTAATTTCGTATCTCTCCATCTTCTTCTTTTCGGGCCCAGCTGCAGAGCCTTAAGTTGGAGAACCAAAAAAACAACTCCGAAATCGTCACTGGAGTTCAAAATTTCATTTACATTTTTTACTCCAAATAATGTCAGGAATCGCTGTTTAAAGTAAGTCAAGTATGTCCCTTAACGCTCCGAATAGTGTGTAAGCAATATAGTTTAGAGATTTTATCCCATATTCTTTGGTGTGTGTTGGAGTGGACTGCGGATTTTATTGTTATTCCGAACGCATCGTTCGTTGCGAATTGTTTTTCTTTAACATAAGCTCCACTCGAGATGTCATCTTTGGGGATGCTGTGTGGAGGGTTTTTTAGAGAAAGGAAGGAGAGAAAGTTCTGTGAAGGAAAGGTAATAAGGGATAGGTAAGAATCTGAGGGCTAGGAGTGACAGTTGTATGAATTCATTCCTCCCACTGCGGTGCATGGCGAGAGTCTGGCTGGAGTGGTCTAAGTTATGTCTCCCTCGACCAATATCTTCCGAACCGGCCCGCCACGCAGTAGGTGGGCGAACGCACTGGCACTGGTACTTTATAGTATACTTACACCCCGCGAACCCGGGCACTCCTAAGTCACCAAACGGAGCGAACCACTTGGGGTGATCTATGTCAGGGGTGTTGGTTATGCAAGAAATGGTTTCTGGGGCGGCGCGACGGTACCAATTTCCCGCCTCCCAAATTGAAAGTTGTTGTAAATTTTAAAAATTGTGAATTTTTTTTCGCCCGTGTAATTAATGTAGGTACTGTTTGTTTCTGTTCATAAATAAATAAATTAATTAAATATTGGTTTTCATTAGAAAATTGGTGGGTAAAAAGTTTAGAATTCTTTAGTTAGTAATTTTTAATAAACCGAAATGTATTTGCTTTTTTATTATCTACGAGTAATGATTCAAAGTTTTAAACTTGTCTTATTTCTTGAATTTTTTTCAGCTGAAAAAAATTCTGTTTTTTAAAAACCGAGAATTATTTTTTAGCTCTTATGAATAAACGTTGAAGATTTTCAAGACCGGGAATATTTAATATCTTTTTTAACTACGCACGCAGGAGGCTTGACTTGGGGACTACTTCATCTTCGGAGATGCGCTGCAGAGGGTGTATTTTTAAAGGGAGGAAAGAATGAATCCGGGTCTTGAACAGACCCGTATTGAACAAGATATTAGTAAGTCATTCACAGCGAATTGTTCAGGACAAAACAATGATCCTTATTCACAAGATCACCTAAAATTGATTCAACGAGATGGTTGTAAAAGGTCAGTATACTTACGGGTAGAGTCTGTCAAATAAGAGTAGAAAAAATAAAAACTGGAACTACGAAATTTGTAGGCTGGCAACACCAATTTATCTGTCAAATATTCTTTTGAAGTGCAATGATACTGATGATACAGAACACTGTAAACACATTTAAAATTACTTTTTTTTGTTATTAAAAAAAAAATCGAAGAAGCACTGTTGTTAAGTTACCTACATAATGACATAAATTTGTTTAAATTGTGTTTTAAAAGTGATTGGCTTTCATTTAAATTAACCTACATTTGAATTTGACAGTAGGTAGAAAGGAAGAATCATTAACGGTGAGTTTAGTTACACTACTTTTAGATCTGAAGGAGTTAAATATATTCAGATCTAAAATTAGAGACATGATCTGAAGCCTGGACAACGCTAGTAAGTATTTAAGCCAATATTAAATAAATGTGAGCAGTGATCAATTTCTAAAGCATGCTTTATATTTTATTACAAAATCGTTATTCTTCATTACGTTAACACACAATTGCAAAGATATAATAACAATCTACTTATATGCAATTCTAATTTTGAGATCAGTGGAATGAAAAAATATTTATTTTCACTTTAATGCCTTTTTAATTTTTAATAAAAATGTTGGTTACACAGCTTTAGATTATAACCATGATAATATTTTTAGTATTGCCATTTGTACAAGAGTGGCGCCCTCCTGTGTTTTCTACTCTTATTTGACAGAGTTTTGAATATTTGATATATGTCATTTGGGTTGCCACCGTGAAGTAAAAACCAAACACTTGCTTTCGTTTTTAGTGTAATTTCTAAAACTCCATCGAAAAAAAAATTATTTTTGAAAGTAGAATAAATTTTCTACAATTTATGCCCAAGACCTACACGGGTACAACAAAAAAAGCTATTTAATGAAAATATGAAAAAATTGTCAAAGCCTCTGAACTGTGATAATCTCCAAATACGCAAAAAATCGTAAAAGTCATATATAAATTACTTCCAATTTGCAATAATTGAGCATGTGGATGATCTTTGAATGTCAAAACGTTCCTGAGATATATTTATAAAATATATTAACTTTGCACAAGGTAGATAATATAGGGTCGGCTCTACCCTTACATATATATTTTTTAATGTACACTATGGTATTCCCGGTTCCATGACAGTTCATCCTGCGACAATTTATCCGGCGACAGTTCATCCTGCGACAGTTCATCCTGCTGACAGTTCATCCTGCCGACAGTTCATCCTGCCGACAGTTCATCCCGCCGACAATTCATCCGGCGACAATTCATCCTGCCTGATCATTTAGAAGATTTTTTCTTCAAGTAAGTATGCAAAGAGGATATACGGCCGTACAACCTAACCTAACCTAACCTAACCTAACCTAACCTAACCTGACCTAACCTAACCTAACCTAACCTAACCTAGCCGTGTTTGGTGACTAGATCTGAATAGCCAGGAAGATACGTTTTCCACATCTCCTTCCCCTCGCCACTACCTTCAGTATCACACCATACCAAAATTGGGGATGCCATTGGTATGGTGTATATATATATATATATATATATCCTCACTGGCTCGAGACGGTTGCGACTCTTGTGTTTTTTTTTTTAAATCAGTCAATTCACCCTAAAAAGATGGTGTTAATTTCAGATAAAAAAGTTATATTAGATGCAAGTAGGAATCTTTACCGTTCTTTGCTAAGCCGACTGCACGTATAAGTATGTCGTATTTTGTTATTCACGCATCCTTCTTCGGAGAGTCGAAATTATTGTTAGTAAAAATATTTTTACGGCGCATTTCCACTCAAGATGCCTTCAGATATAAGTATATCGATTTTGGTTGTACGGCCGTATATCCTCTTCGATACTTAGTTAATAAAAATCTTCTAAATGATCAGGTAGGATGAATTGTCGCCGGATGAATTGTCGGCGGGATGAACTGTCGGCAGGATGAACTGTCGGCAGGATGAACTGTCGGCCGGATGAACTGTTGCAGGATGAACTGTCGCCGGATGAATTGTCGCAGGACGAATTGTCGGGTCACCGGCATTCCCAAATGGGGTAGTGTGTGGCTGAAGGTAGTAGAGAGGAAAAGGAGGGGAGAGGCAGGAGGGTGGAGAAGTATCTACCTGGCTCTTCAGACCTGGTCACCAAACATGGCTGAAGGTAAAAGGCGATTAACACTTGAACATTTTGTAATGATTGATCACCTTACTTTTACTTTTCTTACATCATCAATATGTATTATTTTGAATCTCTGTTAAATAAATCCAAATAAATAATTTAAAAAAATGAAATTATGTAATTGGGTAAAAACAGCCATTTCAAGTCAAGTTTCGATTCTGAACAGTCTTTCACCATGGTGATTCTGAAAGAATCTACCACTCTGTAACGAACCGCAAATATGGGTACTATGTATACTAATATTAATAACAATAATACTATACATTAGTATACATTTAGGCACAATCAGATTTTAAAAATAATTCACCAAGTTTGGTAATTAAACATAACTTTATTGACTGCCGAAAAAATATAGTACCAAATTATGAATATGAACCAAATTCATTGTTAGAAAATGAATTTTATAAAATATATTACGATAAAACTATACTAACAGACAGAATAATTGGTCATAATAATAGACGATATAGTTTTACATGACAAAATTTAAAAAATCACTTATATCATTGATGTCGCTATTCCAAATTCCTGTAATATTCAAAAATCTGTTTCGGAAAAAAAAGAAAATATACAGATTTAGAAAATGAGATAGAAAGAATTTGGAATTCTCAAATTATAAAAATATTACCATTTGTTATTTTGGCTACTGGCATTATACCTAGCTCTCTCACTCGAAATTTATGCATATTAATTAGCATACAGTCATTTTAAATTCAAGTACAACTACAAAAGATTATTTGAATATTTATATTGAGGGATCAGTAGGATTTATAGGTCCAATTAGGAGTTCAACTTAGCCGAACCCTCTATGAAAATATTCTATGAAAATATCTGGAGTCGGTAAATTATTTTCCCATTTGGTCTCTGGTAGGATGACATGTTGTTCTTGTATTATTTTGTATTTATTATACTTATATAGTGCAATTGCATGGCGTGAATTGACTAGGACTAGATGATCATTTGTGGAAAAGTGTGTGAAATAGTTTAGTTATTCCTGTGGGGAAGATTTAACCCGGACATAAAATCTGACGCCTTTATAAATGGGAAAGTGCTCGAGTTTGTTTGTAACGCAATCACGCCTAACCCACTAAACCTACTTTAAAAATTCTTTCACCAATAGAAAGCTACATTATATGCGAGTAAAATAGGCTGTATATAATGGTGAGCTCTGGCGTTATTAAATTATAAACATTAATATATTATATTTATTATACGTTAATTGTCAAATAAATTTCCTGACAAAAGCGAGTTATTGCTAACGTCAGACGGTTGTCGTGGAAACGATGTTGATATATTTGCGGAAAATTTTATTTCAGGCGTTGTAGTTAATATCTTCTATAATATAAAAATGAATCGCTTAATTTGTTGGTAAGCGCAAATCTCGAGAGCGGTTGAACCGATTTCGCTAATTCTTTTTTTAGAATATTCCTTGAAGTTCGAGGATGGTTCTTACGGAGAGAAAAATTAAGAAATATGCGCAGAAAATTACATAATAACAGAAAACATCGCACGTTTGACAGTTTCGCGTGTAAGAGAATGACATTTTGCAAAACAATGAATGATTGTTCAATCAGGATTCTATTTTTGAAAAGTTGAAAAATTTATTTAAAGTAGGTACTAATAGTTTGAATCGAATCAAGAATTTTAGATATTTTAAATAGGTACCTATGTTAGGTACCAAATTTAATATACATGAAAAATTTAAATTTGAATAAAAATTGTAAAAGGTGGCGCGCGGGCTGTTTAAAAACTGAATGTACTGGGATTGAATATATGGAACGCGGAAAGAGGGTTGGCGGGACGAGGGAACGGGAAAGGGAAGAGGGAAGGCGGGGAAGGTGTAAGGGGAACGCGGGAAGAGGGAGGGGGACCTGGGAGGGGGGAGGGGAACTCGGGAGGGTGGTTCGCGGGACGGGGAAGGGGGGGGGGGGGGAGTGGAGTGGGGAGAGGGAAGGTGGAGGTGACGGAGTGGGAACGCGAGAGGGGAAGAGGACGCAGGAGAAGAAAGGGAGGCGGAAGGGGAACGGGACGATGGCAAAGGACACTCAGGGAGAAACAATCTCTTTATTAAATGGCGTAACAACGTATGCCGAGACCAGCTAGTCTATAAATAAAAATGAATCGCCGAAATGTGTATTTAAATATATGCGCATAACTACCGAACGACTGCACCAAATTGGATAATAATTTTTTTGTGTTCGTTATTGGTTTGCTTAAAATACTGGTAAGCTCTGGCATTATGAAATTTGTATAAAAAATGTCAATAGGTGGCACGCGAGCTGTTTGAAAACTGAATGTATAGAATGCGGGGAGTTGGGAGGAGGGAAATGGAGGGGGGTAGGGGAACCCGAGAGAGGGGAGGGGAACCTGGGAGGGGGTTTCACGGTACCGGGGAAGGGAGAAGTGGTTTTGGGAGAGGGAAGGTGGAGGAGGCGGAGCGGAACGGGTCGCGGGAGAGGAAGGGGAGGCGGAAGGTGAACGGGACGAATGAGAAAGGAAACGCAAGGAGAAACAATTTCTTTAAAATGGCATAGCAACGCATGCCGGGTACCAGCCAGTAACTAATAAATTGAGAAATAACCAAAGATATTCTAATACAGAAGAGATATGCTATGGTGTCCGCGCAACTGTCGCCGGACTATGCGCTAATTAGCGTAGTTTTCATACAAAAATAATTTGTTCATTTCGTTGATTTTTTGAAAATGTGCTTTAATATTGGTTAACAATATATTTCGAATAAGGAAAGAATTCGTTCATTTAGTTTAACGTTAGTTTGGTTTATTCGTTAATTATTTGTTCTTTTACTTTATTTGTTAATTGGTAAACAATATCGGCGACACCCGGAAGCGCAGACCCACATAGTAAAAACAGCAGATAGCACATCTACTTATATTCCAATATCTTTGGAAATAACACTAATTAATCAAATAAAATTTACTTTTACACGACGGTTTTAGAGCCCGCGACATCCGCTTTATTTAAAAAAAAAAAATTGTACTATTTATAAATCAAGAATTATACAAATACTTTTGTTGTGTTTATAAACCATCTCACCAGATTGAGCCTGTTCCTTAATATTCCGAGGATTCTGGCCAAGGATCGTAACCGCTCAACCACAGAGGCCGTTATTACCTACTTCAATTTTGCAAATTTGTAATTATTAGACCTCTCTTGCCTTTGGGCCCTAATTATTAATACAATAATGTGCTCTCGGCCGAGAGGATTCGATGAATCAATTTATTTACAATCAAGATTTACCTAGCGTCCCATGTCAGTATTGTGACCAACAACTCGTACGTTTATTAACTACAGTGGTAAAGCAACCCGCAGCCCTGTTTCGCGAGACCGCGGGGTCTATTACGTACCGCCCACGAGCCCTTTCGTCGGCAATACTTATCTTTTCATTAAACTTTAATTACTATTCTTTACCTATTTCTCCTGTTCTAAAAATTTGTTTATCTTCATATATAATCGTCGTTTATATTACTGTACTCTTCAATAATTAATTAAGTTTTAAGAACCATTCAAATCCCAGGCAAATTACCTAATGATATTCTAAGGACTTACGTAATAGGTTCTAAGACTCCAGATACTAATATCTACAGCCTGTATGTCGGACGAATATCTTCAGCTCACATGCTGGACTAATATCTATGAACTTCAGAGTGAGGACTAATATCTATGGAGCGTAGGTTGGACTAATATCTACAGAGGGCAGCTGAGCAAGAGGTTGTACGGAAAAGCATAAATTACTTCAATTACGTAATTACTAATTATGCAAAGGCTTAAACGTTTAAAGTATGTACATGAAGTTTGTGCATAATATTACGTATTTCGCTGTTTACGAGGACAATAATTTATTGAACAAACATGGAGATCATAATACAAAAATATTTATTTATTTCGAAATACTTGGCACCACAACCTAACCTAACCTAACCTAACCTAACCTAACCTAACCTAACTGACATAGAAATGGTCACGGTAACAGACTAAATAATTTAGAAGCACTCAGCTAAATGTGTCCAATAGTCCGATATTAGGGATTTTTACGTACGTACATACATAAATTTAGTTTTTTAAACTGCATACGCAATATTACGTTATTCCAATATGCTATACATAATTGCAAATCCAACCTCTGCCAGTGATGTAGATATTCGTCCACACTTTGGTTCTCATAGATATTAGTCAGCAGTTTGAGCTGTAGATATTCGTCCTCACTTTGGTTTTCATAGATATTAGTCCGATTTGTTCAGTTTTTGGAATTTATTTATTTATTTATTTATTGATTAACGCCCTTTTTCGGGGCTTTTACATTACATATGAATAATAAGAAAATACAAAGCATTCAATGTACATAACTGAACTGTCTCAGTAACAATATTTTATATTTGTTTAAACATACATTGAAGATGTCCACTGACTTGGTATAATTGTTTCCCTCCATTAGTATTCTGGGCAAAGAAGAATACATATGGTAGTTAGTTCCAGAATTTCTACACTGAAATAAATCTTGACTTCTAGTATTACGTTGTGGAATCCGGAAGCTTATCAATTCTAGCAATACCGGACTATCAACTAAATCATTTAGAATTTTATATAGAAATACCAAGTCAGAGAAAATTCTTCTGTCGGACAATTTGAGCATATTCAAATCATTTAAAATAGTGTTGTAGTTCAACATATTAGCTGGAATACCCATTTTAAAATTTAGAAAACGTAAGAATTTGTTTTGAATTCTTTCAATAGCTTGAACATGTATACTATAATGTGGATTCCAGACGGGAGAATTGTACTCAAGTTGACTTCTAACATAGGCAAAATATAACAGTTTAATACACTTTATATTGTTAAAATTTCTAGTAAGCCTAGTTATAAATCCCAACATTTTTAAGCCCTTATTAGAGATTTCTGTTATGTGGTTAACAAATGAAAGATTTGATTGAAAAGTGATGCCTAAGTCTTTAATTTGTGTTAATGTCTGAAGGGCATTGTTATCAATGTTGTAATTGTAAATCACTGGATTTTTTATTCGAAAAAATCTAACTATTTGACATTTTGAGATATTTAGGTAAAGTCTATTTTCATTACACCAAATTAATAATTTATTGATATTATCTTGAAGAATGTTGCAATGGTGAATATTTTGAATAATTCTAAAAATTTTGAGGTCATCAGCAAAAAGTAAAATGATTACATCATAAAATATTTTTGTAAGATCATTTATAAACAAGATAAATAAGATTGGACCAAGGTGTGAACCCTGTGGAACTCCACTTGTTGCATAAATTATTTCCGACAGAGAGGATTTTATTCTAACAATTTGTTGTCTTCCAGTAAGATAGCTTTCATATTGCCACGTATACCAAGTTTTTCTAATTTCCAAATGAGAATTTTATGAGAAACTGTGTCAAAGGCTTTACTAAAATCAGTATAAATAGAGTCTACTTGTTTTTTTTCTTTGAAAGCATTGGTTATAAAATTTTCATAAATAATTAAGTTGGACAAAGTACTTCTACCTGGCATAAATCCAAACTGGTGAGGTGATATTATAGGTTTTATTTGTGATAAAAGTTTGTCAAGTATCAGACTTTCAAAGAGTTTCGGTATGGTGGATTGAATGCATATTGGTCTGTAATTACAAACATCACTTTTATCACCTTTTTTGAAAATTGGAGTTAAATAACTAATTTTCCACCTATCGGGAAAAATTCCACTGGATAAAGATAGGTTAAAAAGTTTGGTTAATGGAAGAGCAATTACTTTGATACATTCTTTGATAAATATTGTTGGGATATTATCTGGCCCAGCAGATTTGTGGATATCTAAGGATTTAACTTTAGTAATTACATCAGAGATACTTATGGTACACTGTGAAATATCAAGAGTTTCATCTAGAGTTGTTGTTGGATTAGGAGCATTATTTGAGTCTGTTGTATAAACACTTTTAAAAATTTTTGCAAATAAGTTAACAATACCATTAGTATTATTGCTATGGCTGCCATTTAGGTGCAAATTGCTCGGGAAGTCAGAATCATCTTCTTTAAGAGATTTCGAGTATTTCCAAAAATAACTAACATTATTTATTATGGAATTTTGAATTTCATTTATATAGTTACGGTAGCAGGTCATAGACATTTTTTTACACGAAGTTCTTAAATCTTTAAATTCAATGTAATCAGAATATTTTTGAAATAATTTATATTCTTTATGTTTAAGTTTTTTGGTGACAAGTAGATTTATAAGTTCTTTGGTGTACCATTTTGGATAGGTGTTTGGCTTACATATTACGGTTGGAACATAGATGCTAATAGCCTTTCCCAAAACAGAATAAAATTTATTGGTAGCTGTGTTGATATCATCATATTGCACAGATGACCAATCAAAAGAGACAAGATAATTACAAATTTGCTCATAATCAGTTTTGAAAAAATTTTGAATTCCTGTAGATATTAGTAGACGCCTCTGATTCTAAACCATGTAATAATTATTTCATTTAATATTTCTTGTAACTTGTAAAATTTTGTATTGCGTATGTCTTAATAAACATGGCTAAATAAAATATCAAAAAAACGTGGTAAACAAAATTCATCGGCTTCTTTTCAGTTTTGATAACAGAAGAGAGTTTGATTGTATTTAATAGTAATCGTTCGGATTTCCGGGCGCTATATTCAAATATTTAACGTCTATAAAATCTGTAGGTATTACAGTATGCGAATGGGTTTCGCTCATAGACAATCAAATTGATAGACCAGTCAATCAGGGTGAGAGGAACAAACCACGATGCGTGGAGGGCGGGAGGTGGTGTGACCGCCTCTCTTACCGTAATTTGTCAATAAATAAAGACAACTCGCATTGTAATATCACTATTTAGTCACCGTAAATAAAATTTGCTTACGTATTACTAGTCATTTGACAATGGCGCGCTAATTTCTGGTTGCGTAAAAAACTTGACTACAAATCTCAAATCGTGTGAACAAAAGTTCAGGCTTATTTCCAAAATTTAATATTTAGTTGCACTATGTAGTAAGACTCGTTTACAGATTTTTTTATATTAGCTCCTCACGGAAGCATGAGGAAAATAATTCCTATGTCATCTTTCGGGATGCTGTGTAGAAGGTATTTTTAGGAAAGGAAGGAGAGGAAGTTCTGGGAAGGAAAAGGGTTGGATAGGAATCTGGGGGTCAGTGTGTCTAGGAGGGTTGGACGCATGAATCCATCCCTCCCACTACGGTGCAAGACGATGTTCTAAGAGAGTATGGCTGGGGAAGTCAAAGAAACTTACTCAACCATTTTCTCCCAATCCGGCTTGCCAAGCAGCTGGTGGGCATACGCGTCCACCGTAAAGACCCGGACAAACCTCACTCCATGAAACCGGACACTCCATGAATACTACAAGTCACCAAACGTAGCGAACCACTTGGGGTGACCTATGGCAGAGGTGTTGGTTGTCCAATAAATGGTTCCCGGGGCGGAGGTACCCGTATTCGCCTCCCAAATTGAAAAGATGTTTTATAATTTACCCAACTTACTCATTCATTTTAGCGTCGCTACTTTCGGCGGTTCGGTTAAAACCGAATATTCAAATTCTGCACAGAATAGACCCACGATGAACTGCAGTAGCTGCAACCTTCGTTTTACTTTAGTGAACTTTACGTTTCAGCGCAGGGTCTGGTTATTTCAATTTGTGCTCTTCGGTGTTCAATGTACGACTGATGTCGTAGTTTATGCAATGCATCTCGAACCCTCCTGGTGCCGAAAACATGATCACGTGGTTTGCCTCCAACTTGGTGAAATATCACCTGGATTTCATGTTAGGACAAATCTTTTATTTTTGATCTCTATGATTTCGCTAAAATCTTTTGTCTGTCTATTTTAATCAGTCACACAAAATTATAAATATTTTTTTGTATGTTATTTGCTATTTCAAAATTATTAAAATCTACAGCAATTGTTGGTTTGTCCTTGGATACATGGAAGTATTTATATGTAAATATAGCTTGTGTTTATTACATTTTAAAAATACTATTTTATAAAATACTTATAGGGATGCGGCACTACCGCTTTCAATGCTAACCATATCTATCCGTATGTCACACTCTACGGCCCGTGAAAAAAATAATAAATTGGCCCTCTGGCTAAAATGGTTGACCATCACTGGTCTAGTAAGTCTGACATATTAATATGATTCATACAGACCCTTTCACTAGAACACTTCGATCTGGTCACCAAAGACGGCTAAAGCCATTTCAAGCAACATGATCTGAAACCAGGGCGATACTGAGAGTACCTTCCACTATGAAACGTGCCGCAAATATACTATATATTATTTTTTTTTAATTAATTAATTGTGGAATAACGCAAATTAATCAAATAAAATTTATTGCGCACGCCGGGGTTCGATTCCGCGACCTTTGGATTTTGAGCCTTACCCCTCAACCACGGAGGCTCACAAAATACATGATGTTTATTATTAATTACATGATATTATAATAGTACCCCGTATTGAGTATGGAATGTATCGGGAGCATCTCCTATCCTTTTCCTATATTCCTCTTCCTTGTAACGCAGTAAAACGTTGGTCACGGAAAGTCTACGAAGACGTGACTCAATGGGCTTTGACCGCAACCAGAGACAAGATTAAAAATGGCAGTTCCGAGATTTGATTGACCGAGAGCGGATTGAATTCCTCGTTGAGGAGCAGGGGGGTGACTTCTCGAAATGCGAAGCGAAAAATGACGATCATCACCATGGTTTTAGATAAAACAGTTTAGATAAATATTACCCTGTTTAGCAGGAGTATGGCGCCCATTTTTAACCAGTAAGTCATTAACAATATTACCTCTGAGAAATCTTGACATGCGTTAACTTTGCCGATAGTAATTTTAGCTTATATTAAAATATGATAAAGGAAATTAAAGAACTCTTCGAGCTCGAAAACCATGCTCTAAATTCAAAGTAGAGTCTTGATTTAAAGTAGAATCGCGTATTTTTGTATAATTAACATCTTCAATAAACCAAACCTTTGTTACATTTCATGTCGACTTTCATTTCTAGTATTACAAGATTTCAGCATTATACATGAGCAAATATACATCAAGTAAGTAAATCCGTAATATCCTCTCCCCTTCCTATAACCCAAAATTAATTTTAAGATATTAAAACTTCATTTCCAATGTACTTTAGCATAAGAAACTTCTGTGGCTTGGCTTCAACTCACTTGTATATCTATTATCACTGTATATTATGTAAACGCTGTTTGTTTCTTACAAATAAATAAATAAATAATTGGAAAACCTTTTCAGTTTATTTGTTTATGTTTAGATAAGCCTGTAAATGAATAAATGAGATTAATTTATTCTTCTGTTCGGGGTAAAATTTGTTTCAGAAAGTGCGATAAAAATGGACGATTGAGTAAATAAACGATTTATTTTTCCTACGCAATTTTGTATTACAAATGGATTCTATTTTTACACATTGAAACCATAATTTTCCAATTACGGTAAAGTGCGGAGACAACCTGGGGAAGGGATCCTCAGGTGGAGGTTTTTGTTGTTGATATATCTGATTTCTAAAAGGACCTTCTGAACGAGGTGGATATTGGTCGATGTAATTAAAACAACACAACCAAATGGCGTTAGGGAGCAACGGTGTGAAGTTCACTAGTCAAAGCAAACGGTGTGTCGTGTTTACGGAAAAAAAATAATTGATTTTATTGGTAGGTACCTTCTAATTTGATATCTGTGAAGCGTACTTTAATTCCCTGTCATTACAGGAACGCTGTTTGGTGATTTTCGGAAATTTGCTTACTTTTTGCAAAATTCTTATAAAAATATTACAGCTCACTTGTTCATAACCTCTAAATCCAATACCTAACATGGCGGCGTCAAGCGTGACATGAAAATATTTATCGAATAATTATTTCGGGAACGGTAATTTCGGGAACGTTCTCGTATATGACAGGCGTTCACGAAATGACAATTTGTGAGCAAAATGATACTCTGATACTTTTAAAAAGCATAACCATGCAAAATTTTGGTTTTAGGTATCCATTTAGTACAAGTAACATGGAAAACGATAAAAATTAAGAGAAAGGGAAGTAAAAAAAAGCGATTCAAACAGGATAGTAAATCTTATAAAAGGTATGAAAAGGCTAATGCAAGAAAGTGAAATTTTTAGATAAAATGACACCTGAACAAAAAGAGATGAAGAGACTTAAAGATAGGAATGTTACCCAAGAAAGATAGCAGAAAAAAAAGTTAAAACTTTTATTGATATGACTGAAAGAGAGAAAGTCGTGGAGAATAAATTCTCAAAAGTATAGACAGAAAAAAAAGATGATGGCAAATATTTAACTAACAGCCCCAAGATTCTGAAAATATGATGGAAAACGACGTTCGCATGTTGTGGAAGAAATCAGGAAGAAAACAGGTTCAAAAAGATATAAAGCACAAGCTTACAGAACCGTTAAAAAACAGAAACATAAAATACAAATTAATAGAATTTTATTTGATTAATTTGTGCTATGTATTTCACAATTTATTCATTTAAAATAATATATATAGTATACTTGCGACACGCTTCAGAATGGAAGATACTCTCTCAGTATCGCCCCGGTGTAAGACCAAGATTCAGAATTGAATCGTTGCTTGAAATGGCATTAGCCGTGTTTGGTGACCAGATCTGAATAGCCAGGTACTTCCTCACCTTCCTCTTACCGTGACCAGATCTGAATAGCCAGGTACTTCCCCACCTTCCTATCTCCTTCCCCTGCCCTCTACCTTCAGCCTCACAATATACCCCAATTGGGGATACCATAGTCTCACTGGCTTGAGACGGGAGCAGTTGGGACTCTTGTGCGGTATTCATATAAAAAGGAGTATTTAATAACACATTTACCTTTATGCCTACTGTTACCATATATTACCATGAACCTACTTGAATTTTCTATATATAATATATATAACATACTTGAATTGTACATTAAAAAAAAAAAGATTTTATATCAAGCTGTCATTTTCATAATATTACGTAAACAAATTCATAGATAACAACCACTCTGTAAATTGCCATCTCAACACAGGCATTTCACACCTAGTGAAATGGGCAATATTATGTCATTATTATTACCAAATTTAATATTAAAATAATGGTATAAATAAATGTGGAAAATAATTTCCTCTACATAGTCTTTGGAGATTATGAGAGCCTCCCTAAGTACCCCCTACTTTAACACAATTCTGTCGCTTTATTTATTCAGTGATCTTAAGCTGAAGTAAATCTGTCTCCCTATCAGAATTCACAAGCTATCAAGTAAAATGTGTAAATATTTGGTGAGAAATAGAAAATTACCGCTAAACATTTAAATTTATTCACTCTGTCGAGAGTTTTTCTTCTTTACAAAAGAAAGTGTCTGGCGTCCGGATTTGCAAACCTTGGTTTATGAATTAATTAATTATATTTTTAATTAAGATTAAGGTCACCTCAAACTTTTCTCTTCATCAATGTAAGAAACACTAAAATATTCAAAATATAAACATGAAACAAGATTTCAGCTAGAAATCTATCACCGCAGTTGGATTATCGCTAATTTAGACACAAAAACATAATTTGGGAACCCGTTTAATCACAGGAGACCAAATTTGTTCCAGCTCACGTAGGTCTCATATAAATCATTGTATCTCCCTTACTTTCATGGTGAGAAATATGATCTAAACGGTGTTAGAAAGGGAAAACTCCACACTTTAAATTCAAATCTAGAATTTAACCATGCAAAAGTGTAAATGTGCACTTCTGTGAAACCATATTTTCTGATAGTAATTTTAAGAAAAATGTAAAATTTCGAGATTTTTTTAATCATTATTTTTTTATGAAACGACAAAAACGTGAGATGATAATACCGTTTTTAATTCATTCCAATAAAATGTGTGTGTCTGTTTTTTCTTCGTTATCAGTAATTTTAAATAGAAAAAACGTAAGGTTTTTTTTAACCTTTTTTTATGTTTGTATTGAAAATTAAAATTTTTGAAAAATTATACTTTTATTTCTAATAATGACATTTGTCAACGTATTTTATCACCTTTAAAAAACAGTTTTAAGTATTTGGATATGATCGGAAATATTCAATATATTTGCCATTTAAACCATTTATTGGATAGGGTTCACGACACGAGGTGAAGTTTGTCCGGGTCTTGGTGGCGGCCTTCGGGAGAAACTGGTTGAGGGAGACCTTTAGACTTCTCCAGCCCGACACTCTCGACCCATTGCCTTTCACCGCAGAGGGAGTAATGGATTCGTACTTCCGTCACCACTGGGCACACTGATCCTTAGATTACTTCCCACCCCTCATACTTTTTTCCTTCCCAGAACTACCTCTCCTTCCTTTCCCTAAAAAGACTCCAAACACAGCATCTCTAAAGATGACATAGGCCCCGAAAGAAATTTTCTGAGCTTCCTGTGTGGAGCTATTGTAAAAAAATCAGAGTGCGAAATTCACACGCGGCAGAAGTGAAATTAAAAAGTCGCAAGATTTCGCTTTCTTTTCTTTTGCCTGTTTATTTTAAAGTGGTATGAAGATTGGATATTTATTTACAAAAATAAAAATGTTTTTTTTGGATTTCGTAGGATTCGAACCCCCGTTCGCTGGTTGTCTCTGGCCGCCGAGATTTGCGACGCGTTATACCGCTGTGCTACCGGACGCTCGCGCGGAGTTGTGAATTTACCGCATTATATAAAAACCGAGGACCCGTCGTATAATAAATTAAGTGACGCATTTCCGTTTCATCCAAATTTCATATCACTAACGGGGCTAAAGAATTCTGAGGGGTTAAAATGGTTCTATAGATAGTTCCTCTTTTGGCCGCCTTCGCAGTTTGTCAATAATAAATATTATTATTTACAGAACAAAAACTTTCGGTTGAATTTCAGACCACCTACACCTTTTAGTATTGTTCGAACGGTATGGATCCGCCAAAAAAATGTGTATCAATTTTATATCACCTTCGCGGAAAACAAATTTATTTTAAATCTTATATGAGGATATAATATGTTCATTATTTTCATTTATAAGGTATCTGTTTATGATGGATATGTTTATGTTAGACAAGTTAAAAATAAATCGTAAAATTTCCATACCAAACTCTGGTTTACGTGAATAGTAATAACGTTTTGACGTCACAATAAATATTTACTACATAAATATCAGATGTGAATGCCGTTCTTGTTATAGCGGTTTTTCAATGGAAGATGCACCGAGGAACTAGCGTCATTTATACATTATTTTTACTCGGTTGACATTAATTTATCTAACGAAAACGGGTCGTTTTTACGACTAGAGTTCTTGAGTCCGATAGTTCGGCTGTGGCTGTGGTTCTGTGTTTCCTCTCTTCTAAAATGTTGTTCTCTTCAAGACCCATGTTTACAACCTCATCTTCTGTAAAATGTCGTCTTGTTAGGCCTTGTTTGGTGGGGTATTTTGATCTCAAATCCAAATCTAAGATTTGTATGAAACGAGCAGAAATGGGCCGCGCATGCGTACCCCTTAACCAAAATATGTAACTTTTCGTTAATTGTTTTTGGGGTGTTAGTCGTTAGCTTTTTTTTGGCCGTGAAAATCTTAAAACGTATCAAAATGTGCAACTATTTATGTGAATAAAATTATTCTCAACACTTTCTCAGTCAGTTCCTTGTCATGATGGTTTACTAAAAAATACTTTCACTTAAAAAAAAAGAGTGTGCAATTCTCACGTGGTAGAGGTGAGACCTTCAGAAAACTGAAGTAGACAAGAGTGGGGAGACTACAAAGCACTTTTTTATCAATGTGAAGAACGATTTTTTCCATGTTTTTGCCATCTTTTTTTTTTACATGAGCTTCACACAGGAGGCCCTGAGGTAAATAATTTCCCTCAGGGCCTATGTCATCTTTGAGGATGCTGTGTGAAGGGTTTTTTTAAGGAAAGGAGGGAGAGGAGAGTTCTGGGAAGGAAAAGGGTTTAAGGGGTGGGTAGGAATCTGGGGTTCAGTGTGTCTTGGTCATCCGCCTCCAACACCTAGACAGACATCACCCCATGAACTCAGGCACCCCTGCTAAATCACCAAACGTAGCGAACCACTTGGGGTGACCTATGGCAGAGGTGTGGGTTATCCAACAAAGGTTCCCGGGGCGGCGGTACCCATTCCCGCCTCCCAAATTGACTCCTGTGATCTCTAAATCTTTTCCTGTGACTAAATTCATCTTATTAGTATTTGTGTTTTCTTCTGCAGAGTCGCTAGATGTCGCTTTCTTTTGTGTTTTCTTTTGCCTGTTCATTTTGGAGTGGTTTGAACTTTGAATATTGATTTTACAAAAATAGATTTTTTTTGGATTTCTTAGGATTCAACCCTTAAGTTCGCTGGATGTCTGGCCGCTGAAGTTCGTCAGACGCTTTATACCAGTCGTATCGAGGCTCGCGTGAATTTATCGTATTGTATTGGAACCGAGTACCCATGAAGGGAAACGGGAGCGTTTAGGAAAGGACACGCGGGGAAGTGGATGAGGGAGGGATTGAAAATGTAGGTAGTAGCAGTATGAGATAGCAGAGGGTAAATTTGTAAAATCCATGCTTCTCATCCGAACAACTACATGTGGCCTGCTCATGATACTGAAAACCTTCCGATTTATTCGTGTACGGACTAGAAAAAGAAATTGTGTATCCAAAACTTTTCAATAAACAGAATTAAAAAAAACATTTTATTTGCCTGAGTGGCAATGCAACGCATGTCGGGTACCAGCTATTACTAAAATAAAACTAAAAATATGTTTCGTTATTTTTTTTAACCCTAGAAAGATAATCTACGCCTCGGAGGCGCCCGCGACGGTAAGAAAATGCTGTCTCTTTCTAATGAGTCGTCGGTGCACAGCGTCGCGGGACGGCCGTTTTTACGCGGTAAGTACCAGATTTTTGCAGTTATGACCAGGTAATACGCTCCGAAGGCGCATGGTTATCTTTTGAGTGACTTTTAGTAAATTTGTTTATACTTTATACTTACATTACAACATGTAAAGTAAGCATAAACAAATTTGTTGTTAAGCATGAAATTTTTTTACCTTCATCATGACGAGCCGAAGAATACTATCTGATGATGCAATATTGAGATTTATGGCTGAAGAAGAAGAGAACGAGCATGATGGACATCAGGAAAGTGGCAGTGAAACAGAAGATCATGTGAGTGAAGATGAAATGCAAAGTGACTATGAAGATGAGTTCATCGATGATGAGGTGCCAGAAGAATTGAATGATACACAAAATGAAGACATTATAACTCCACCAGTATCTTCAAACCTGGAAGTTTGGAAACATCACGTCGTGACCGCCGTATAATTGTTCCTGATAAAAACCAATAGGTGGCCAATGGCTATGCTTTATTGCATACTGAATATGGAATTCGTCAATTCTAATGTCATATACTATCACAACGTTCTAGCAAAAAATGAAAAGCCCCTAAATAGAAGGGAATATATAAAAAAGTTAAGCACTCAGTAATCTGAACCGTGGATGACGGAAAGACTCGAAGCTCCTACTTTGCTCAAGCGTGTGCGAGACAATATCACCAATATTCTTCCGAATCCGGATGTGCAGAGCTCTAGAGATAATGAAGAAGAACCTCCAGCCAAGAAAAGACGGTATTACAGCTTTTGCTTAAGTAAAAAAAAAAGAATGCCAAAGATGACTTGCGCCAAATGCAAGAAAACAGTTTGCGGCGAATATATTTTTTTTTTTTTTTTTTTTTTTTTTTATTAGTAATAGAAGGTACATAAATTACAAATAAATTTTATACAGTAATTAATTACATAGTAGAATATTTGATGTACCCCCATAATTAAGCAAGGCTTGTGTGTATGGGGGGGTGTTATTGTATTGCTTTTTTAATATCATTCAGTTTAAGTTTTCAGTATAATTTTTTATGTGAGTTTTAAAACTTTTTATATTGGTATTCATGTTTCTAATTTTTTTCTGGTAATGAATTAAAAAATTTTGCTCCGAGATATTTATGACTCAATTGTCCAATTTTTTTTTTACATTTTGGAGTGGGAAGTATTGATGTTTGTCTAAGACTTCTGTTATTTTTAAAGGGTGCAACTTGATTTTTAATATTATCTTTATAAATTTGTAATGTTGCATGATAAAAGTAAAATAAAAGTATAAAAAAGATGTTTGCTTTGAATGCCTCTAAACCAAATTTTTAGCCAAATAATTATAGTTTTGACTAATTATTTTGTAGTTGATTAGTAAATTAAAATAGTTTAATTAGTTTTATTAAAAAAATATATAAATTTGTGATAATATTTTCCTTTAAACAGAATACGGTTAATTTTGTTGATTTTTTCTAGAGGTTTTTTGATTTAAGTTTAATTTTAAAATAATTTCACTAAAAAAGTTTTTTATTATTAGTTCATTAACCTAATCCGCTAAATAATCCGCTAAATAAATACATTAAGTAGGTATTTATAAAAAAAAATATCATTAATATATTGTGCGCCTCTGCAGCGTATGGTTATCTTTTATGTACGGCAGAATAAGGTTATCTTTCTAGGGTTGGAAAGAAACATTCCTGGGAAGAAAATCTCCTACTACCACCACAAAAAGCGGAAAAAGTTGCTTGTGTCGTGATGGAGGACTTAGCCAGCCGCAGAATTAAACTCACGTTGCCCAGGTAAGATGCAGACGCGATATCTTTATCTTTACATCTTTATATAGTATAAAATGTGCGCTTAGATCTTTTAAACTACCCAACGGATTTTTATGCACTTTTCACCAATCGATAGAGTGATTCTAGAGGAAGGTTTATATGTATAATACATGCGTATTATAGTAGAGAAAAGTCGAGAAATTCAAAGATTCAATTCAGGCAGCTTGCAGCGGGCAGCTGGCAAACGAGCGGTGTGAATTTGATATGCATGCAAATTAACAGATAGCGATTGTTATAAAGGTTGGGTAAGCCACAGCAACGTGTTGCCTGGTCTGCTAGTTGGATAATATTCTGTAAACAAATACACATTTTTTAAACCTGTTAAATTACAAAATAAATTTAATATTGGCTTACTTAGCCTTTGTTCCAAAGTGAAATTAATAGTAAAGATAATTAATGGTATGAAAAAGTAATGGTGAGAGAACGTCAATCAAAATCATCTCTGCGATGGAAAACGTCACTTGAAATGTTTACAGTACAGATCTTGGCGCGTGGCAAATTTTGAAGTGTCACGTGTTCAAGTCAGACTAGCAACGAAAGTTTCCAAACAGCTATTGTTATTGATTCTTATAGCTACCTACTGCTGATTTGTGGGTTGTTTTACCGCAAGCTCATTAAATAAACAGAGTTATTATATGATTTTAAGCGGTGAAGTTTACTTAGCGACAGCACTGACTTCGTAATTTGGAGGTCGCACGCACAGGCCTTTTTATTTTTTTTAAGTGAATACCGAACAAGAATCCCAACTGATCCTAACCGCCTTTTGCCAGTGAGACTGTTGCATCACCAATTGGGATATGTTGTGAGAATGATGGTGGTGGGGAACGGAAGGAGATGGGTAAGAGGAAGGGTTCGTTATTTTTTATAAATTTTGTTTGTTTTATAGAAATATTATAAAAAACATATTATTTTTTCACATACTTCAATTATTGGTTTATTTAAATTAATACATGTTAACTGTCTGAATAAGTGTAAAAAAATAAGCCAAATAACTGTAAACAATCGATTTTTAACATGTCTAAAAAAGTTTCGGTTTCGGTTTCGGAAACTGGTGCCGAAACTAGATTCTTTTGCCGAAACTTGCCGAAACCGAAATCTTCGGTCGGTCAATAGTTTTTAGCTTTGCAAAATTTAAGGCTCTGCAACCGGGCCCGAAAAGAAGAAGATGGAGAGATACGAAATTACGAATGTTAGAGGAGAGCGCTAACATTTGCAGCGACAAAATCTATGCGAAAATGTTTAATAAAACACGACTCGTTTAAAATAGAGCAAAAATCTCACGGGCATTACATTATCTAAAGCAGCAATTAAAGAAACACTGAATTTTTTCATACATATAACTTATAAAATAACTGAAACAAGCGTGTTAATAATAATTTTTGGGGCATACTTTGCGATTTTTTTCTATCGAGGGAATTTTATATGATTTGCGTTTCGGCGCGGGCAAAGTCTAGATATTATCTTCAAGAATAACATATATTTTTTAAGAGCTTTTAACTTACCGTTTTTAAGGGAAATATGTAATAAATCGGTACAAATCCGGGTTGCGGGCCCTTCTTCACACAGGAGGCCCTGAAGAAAATAATTCTCCTCACGGCCTATGTAATCTTTGGGGATGCTGTGTGTAGGGTATTTTTAGGAAAGGAAGAAGAGGAAGTTACGGAAAAGAAAAAGGAATAATATATGGTGGGTATTAATTTGGGGATCAATAAATCCACCCCTCCCACTGTGGTGGAAGGCGATGGGTCCCGAGTCAGCTGGATAGGTAAAAGTTCTCCAACAACCAGTCTCTCCCAATCCGGTCCGCAACGCAGTAGATAGACAAACGCATTCGCCGCCAAGACATAGACAAACCTCACTCCATGAAACCGGAGGTGACCGGACAACTCAGAATCAAATCGACTCAGAACCTCCTTTGAAAAGTCATTAAAAGTGACGAAAAAAATATAAAAAATTGGGTAAATAGGTTACGTTAGGTTAGGTTTACGGGCTTTTTTAAAACTATTTTTTCATAGCTTTTAATGAAATTTCACAGAGGTGTTGAGTTGTCTTCATTCTGAGTTGGCATGCAACCGAAACCAGGCACCCCTCTTAAGTTACCAAGAGTAGCAAACCATTTAGGGTGACCTATGGCAGGGGTGTTGGTTATCCAATAAATGGTCCCCGGGGTGGCGGTACCCATATCCGCCTCCCAAATTGAGAAAAAACCCACACAAGTTACAAAAACGAAAAAAGATTTTTGTCACTGATGAGATTCGAAACCGAGACATTTCGATGTTTGAACATCTGCTCTGACCACCATATTAGCATATCAATCTAAAAGTATGCCGTTTTTCTACTACAAAATACTAACGTTTTTTTGAGACTGAAAAATATTTTTAAAAAATGAAATTATTAGTTAACACGTAACACGATGTCTTTTAACGAATATATTGTTTTATTTATTTATTAACGCCCTTTTTCGGGGCTTTTACATATGAATAGTAAGAAAATACACAGTATTTATTGTACATAACTGAACTGCCTTCGTAACAATATTTTATATTTGTTTAAAGATAAATTGAATATGTCCACTGACTTGGTATAATTGTTTCCCTCCATTAGTATTCTGGGCAAAGAGGAATACATATGGTAGTTAGTTCCAGAATTACTGCACTGAAATAAATCCTGACTTCTAGTATTACGTATTGGAATCCGGAAGCTTATCAATTCGAGCAATACCGGACTGTCAACTAAATCATTTAGAATTTTATACAGAAATACCAAGTCAGTGAAAGTTCTTCTGTCTGACAATTTGAGCATATTCATATCATTCAAAATAGTATTGTAGTTCAACATAATTGCTGGAATACCCATTTTAAAATTAAGAAAACGTAAGAATTTGTTTTGTATTCTTTCAACAGCTTGAACATGTATATTGTAATATGGGTTCCAGACGGGAGAATTGTATTCAAGTTGACTTCTAACATATGCAAAATATAACAGTTTTATAAACTTAATATTGTTAAAATTTCTAGTTAGCCTAGTTATAAATCCCAACATTTTTAAGGCCTTATTAGAGATTTCTGTTATGTGGTTAACAAATGAAAGATTAGATTGAAAAGTGATGCCCAAGTCTTTAATTTGTGCTAATGTCTCCAGAGTATTGTTATCAATGTTGTAATTGAAGATCACTGGATTTTTTATTCGAGAAAATCTAACTATATGACATTTTGAGATATTTAAGTAAAGTCTATTTTCATTACACCAAATTAACAATTTGTTGATATTATCTTGAAAAATGTTGCAATGGTAAATATTTTGAATTATTCTAAAAATTTTGAGGTCATCAGCAAAAAGTAAGATAAATACATCATGAAATATTTTTGTAAGATCATTTATAAACAAGATAAATAATATTGAGCCAAGGTGTGAACCCCGTGGAACTCCACTTGTTGCATAATTTTTTTCCAACAATGAGGATTTTATTCTAACAATTTGTTGTCTTCCAGTAAGATAGCTTTCAAACCAGGCTAATATACTGCCACGTATACCAAGCTTTTCTAATTTCCAAATGAGAATTTTATGGGAAACTGAATCAAAGGCTTTACTAAAATCAGTAGAGACAGAGTCTACTGTTTTTTTTCTTTAAAAGCATTGGTTATGAAATTTTCATAAATAATCAAGTTAGAAAGTGTACTTCTACCTGGCATAAATCCAAACTGGTAAGGTGATATTACAGGTTTTATTTGGGCAAAAAGTTTGTCAAGTATTAGGCTTTCAAACAAATAGTTTCGGTATGGTGGATTGAATGCATATTGGTCTATAATTACAAAATCACTTTTATCGCCCTTTTTGAAAATTGGAGTCAAATAACTATTTTTCCACATATCGGGAAAAATTCCACTGGATAAAGATAAATTAAAAAGTTTGGTTAATGGAAGAGCAATTACTTTGATACATTCTTTGATAAATATTGTGGGGATATTATCCGGTCCTGCAGATTTGTTGATATCTAATGATTTAACTTTAGTTACTACATCAGAGAGACTTATGGTACAATGCGAAATATCAAGAGTTTCATCTAGAGTTGTTGATGGAAGAGGAGCATTATTTGCGTCTGTTGAATAAACACTTTTAAAAAATTTTGCAAACAAGTTAACAATACCATCAGTATTATTGCTATGGCTGCCATTTAGGTGCATAATGCTCGGGAATTCAGAATCATCTTCTTTAAGAGATTTCGAATATTTCCAAAAATAATTAACATTGTTTATTATGGAGTTTTGAATTTCATTTATATGGTTACGGTAGCAAGTCATAGACATTTTTTTACACAAAGTTCTTAAATATTTAAATTCACTGTAATCAGAATTTTTTTTATATAATTTATATTCTTTATGTTTAAGTTTTTTGGTGATAAGTAGATTTATAAGTTCTTTGGTGTACCATTTTGGATAGGTGTTTGGCTTACATATTACGGTTGGAACATAGATGCTTATAGCCTTTCCCAAAACAGAATAAAATTTATTTATAGCTGTGTTAATATCATCATATTGCACAGATGACCAATCAAAAGAGAGGAGATAATAACACATTTTATCGTAATCAGTTTTTAAAAAAATTTGGTAACTGAAAGACAGTTTACAGGTATTAACATGTACATTAGAAATAATAACTTCCAGTGGAGGATGATAACCATCAATGGGCACCAGCGGTTCACTACATTCTTCAATTACTAGTGACAATTACTAGTTAGAAAAACATAAGTCTAGAGTACGATTATTTACATTTGATATAGTATTTGCCTGATTCAGGCCTAGAAATAACGCCATGTCTAGAATAATGCATTCAGACTCACTCACACTGATATTATTGTCCCTGTTCACCCAATTCACATTTGGAAGATTATAATCACCAGCAAGCAAAAATGTTGCATCAGCATGCTTTTTTAATATATCTTCCACTTCCTCACTATGGCACCTGTATACTTCATTGCTTGAATTTGGTGGGATATAAATAAAACCAACAATAATCTTTTTATTCCTGGCAACATTCACTTGCACGAAGATTTGTTCAAGAAGTTTGTGTTTAGTTGTAATTAAGTTTGATTTGTATTTCTTGCTGATAGCGATTAAAACCCCGCCACCTCTGCTTTTAGCACTTGTCAATGTATTTCTGTCTAATCTATACACATTATGATTTATAAAACCTAATTCACTAGAATGAATATTAGGTTCTAACCATGTTTCAGAAAGTAGAATAAACTCGTTCCCAAACATTGGTAGTGTAGATTGAAGTAGACTTAATTTTGTTTTAAGGCCTCTGACATTTTGGTAGTACAGCTGGCAATTTTTTGTTTGGTGTTTTTTAGAGGAGTTTTTTAAGGGCATAAAAAATCAATTTTCTTCTTTTCAGCTTCAATTTTCCTCAAATGTACCGAGCATTCATTACTCCAAGCATAATGGTCAGTTGGCAATTGTAATTTTAATTTCTCATTAATTTTTTTGCAGTTAATGCACTGAATTTCGTTTTGACAGTTTACATTTTCATGTGCTTCGGAACATCCAGTCTTGTGCTTTGTGCATATAGCCATTGCACTTGTAACATTATAGAAGTGAGATGTTATCGAAAACCCGACATCTATCCCATCCAATATTTACTTTACCTTCCTGTAACATTATGTCGTAAGTTTTTCCATCGACTTCCATGAAAATGGTGAAGTTGACGTCACCTCGTTTAGTTTTTATTTCTTTTATATATTTTATGTCAATTTTCGCTTCAACTGTTTGCAGGTAATCATTTTGCATCTTAATTTTTGAGACAATTTCTTCTGGAGTGAATTTATCCGATAGACCAATAATTTTTAGTTTGGGATTCTTGGGTTTTGGTGTATTCATGTCATATTTTTTTCCCATCTTTGAAATTATTTGCTCTTCCATCTTTTTTGTTGCAGCAATATTCTTGCACTCTACTATTATAGCCCCTTGCTTAAAGTTTCTTATTCCGGTAACACAAAAATTAACAGGATCTATGTTTTGTTTTATTTCGTCCTTTGTTACGGTATTTTTTTGATCCTTATCTTTTGGCTTAATAATGACGATAGGTTCATGTTTTTTACAATTTGTTTGTTCTTCATTAATTTTACTATTTTTTGTAACTTCAGCGTACGATTTCGATTCAACATTTAATTTAAGATTTTCAATGTTCTTATCTATATTAGATAATGATTGAAACAATCTGTCAAGTCCATCATTCTCATTGTTTATTGGTGCCTTGCATTCTTGTACCATGGCCTCAATATGACTCATCATTTCGCACATAGCTTCAGTTAGAGAAGTCTTTTGATCCTTTGACAAAATATTAGAAGTCAATGTTTTGTTAAAATTTTTCACAAGAATTTTTGTATTTTTCAGCCTCTCCTCTGGTGTGAGGGAAGTCATTTTATATTATTATTTATAAAAAATATAAATATTATGTTGATGTTTACAATAACTATCACTATCTATTGGGCAATAGTTGTATAAAAATATTTTCCTTTACAAATTACGCATGCATTGCCATCTGTTGATTAGTAGTGAAACTTATTTATAATTTTATTAATGCATGTCGTTATTTACTGCCCTCTATTAACGGGTAGCATAAATATACCATGTGTAGGTAGAGCATCCAAATTATAAAAAATCACTGTTATTTGACTTTTTAAAATGAGTTTCTTTTAAGAATATGGTTCAGTATATACATAATATTTGCTCCAGTTTTACCGCGGCACTATGATGAATCGCTACACAAGTTTTATAATGTTCAAAATAAACTTTTTGCGCTTTATTTCACTATTTTATAAGGAGCAAAAATTTTCTTGACGTCTGTCACTGACTTTGTTGTTGTGGTGAAATGCCTTATTTATGCCTTATTTACAGCACAAAACTCTGAATTCCAGGACCCGGTGGGACAATGATCTGCCAATTAGCCCAAGGTCTCTAGTTGGTACAAAGTATTAGAGGATTACCTAAAATAGCTCCAAGAAATAAAATTCATGATAAGACCAGTTTTAAGCATAAACGAAATTTAATTACTATACCGAAGGTTTAATATTTTTCCGATGAAAATATAAGGGAGGGATTTTTTAGGCTGAGCTGAGAAAAGAGGTTGTTGGGGATGAGAGGAAGAACGAGGAGATGAAAGTAGCCTTGAGTGCTTTTATTTGGTTACTAAATACTTCAAGGCCGACTAGCTGATGTCCTCCGTGGTCGATAGGTAAGGCTCTCGACTAGCAATCCGAAGGTTGCGGATTAAAATCCAGCGAGCGGAAGTAAATTTTATTTGATTGATTGGTGTTATTCCACAATCTAATTCTAATCGTATAAAATAATATAAGGTATATTTGCGACACGTTCAAGAGTGGAAAATACTCTCAGACCACCATTCAGAATTGAAACGTTGCTTGAAATGGCTTTAGTTGTGTTTGGTGACCAGATGTGAATTGCCAGGAACTTTCCCAACTTCCTCTGGTGACCGGCCAACTCAGAATGAAACCACCTCATAAAGGTCATTAAAAGTTATGAAAAAATAATTTTAAAATAGCCGGTAACCCTAAACCTAACTTAACTTATTTAACCAATATTTTAAATATTTTTTTTATCATAACCTTAATGACCTTGTAAGACAACGATTTCTTTGAAACCTGTACGAGAAAACCGAACGATTTAGCCTGAGGGAATCAGGCGAATAAAATAAAAAGTATCGCTGATTGCTAATATTTTGCATAATAAAAAACATAATCACATGTTTTAAAGAAAGCATTTGTAAAGTGGTGCCCACCCTTCTCGGTGCATCGATGCAAACAATTTCTGAAGCTCCTCTCTATACTTTACATTTTACACTACAACATGTCATCCGGAATCCAGAATATTTCTTGCCGAATAATTACTCTGTTTGAGAATGTATGGCGAGCGTGGGCGAACCATATTATGAATAGGCCAAACCACGATAGTATAGCCTCGAGTGAGATCCGCATAAGATGAACAAAAATAATTTTTTCAAATGCAGGCAATTTGGGAGGCGGGTGTGAGTGCCGCCGCCCCGGGAATTTATTTTTATTGTATAACCTGCACCTTTGCCACGGTCAGCCCAAGTGGTTCGCTACTTTTGGTGACTCAGCAGGGGTACCCGGGTTCGTGAGGTGAGGCTTGTCCGGGTTTTGGCGGCGCACGCGTCTGCCTATCAACCGGCAGGCCGGATCGGGAGAGACTGATGAAGGAGACCATTTGATCTCTGGGACGGATATAATTCGTACCTCCGTTACTATTGAACATACTGACCTCCAGATTCCTACCCTCCACTCATAATTACCTTTTTTTTCCTAGAACTTCCTCTTCTTCCTTTTCTAAATAGATTGTACCGGACGTGATTTGACCATTACATAATTGTATTAAAAATTATAATTAATTAATTCTATCAATAAATCAGCTCCCGGGGTCAAGTAATTCCAAAGGGATAAAAAACAAAACTTGACCCCTCCACTCCCTTTTTCCTCCCTCTGTGTACGTACCTACATAAAAACTACTCTCTTACTTTGCATAAATTTGTGATTTGTGCAAAGCCTTCTTGGTCTGTTGTACATACCTACAACCCTTTGACCTTTGCTCAAATTCTAATTTATGCAAAGCCATGCATATTTCTCTCCATGCACCCAATTTGTGCAAAACCATATATTGTTATCCTGCACAAATTGGCTCTCCTTCTTTGGCTCATGTTTTTCTTCTATTTTTGTGCAAAGTGACTATTTGTGTACATACCTACACACTTAGTTACTTTCATAAAATCATCTCACTGTAATTGTGCAAACTCACTATGTTACAAAATAAATATCATGGAAGCGTAGAGAGTTGGACAGATGTTGCGAGATGGCAAGAACGCTCGGTGACCGCCGACGCGTTCGAAACCTTTGCCCGGTCCCATTCCGAGATCCCAATTCTCGGAATTAAGGGGAGACAAAGGCTAAGACCGGCTGTTTCCCCTTTAAATACTGCCCAAAAATCGCTGACCGGCAGAGTTCCAGTCAACCATTACCAAGCCAAAATTCACAGTTCCAGTCTGACCGCCGTCCGCGACGGTCGTACCTCCCTGGCTTGGCTAATATGCCATACTCCACCGCGGATGCAGTCGCTTGTACCGCTCCAGTCGTGAAAACCACACCCCAGTGAATTAAAAGTGCCTTTCTACCGTGCTTGTCGCGCCACATCATACCAACCCAGTGCTTGAACATCAGTGCTTAAACATTCGTGCCCTCAGTTATCAGTGCTTTAAACATTCGTGCCCTCAGTTATCCTCGTGTTTCCCCCATTCTATACCATCATGTCCTCCCCCCTTCTCCAAACCTCCGATGAATATCAACGCCTTACCCTCGAGATCCAGTCCTTCTTCGAAAACCACCCCGACCCCAACAACTTGTCCCCTGAAGAGATTGATCATGTCTGCTCCCTGGCCTACCGCAGAGTTCATGGTTCCCCTCCCAACTC
Source organism: Limnephilus marmoratus (assembly GCA_917880885.1). Lineage (NCBI taxonomy): Eukaryota > Metazoa > Arthropoda > Insecta > Trichoptera > Limnephilidae > Limnephilus > Limnephilus marmoratus. The sequence continues at coordinate 25,288,152 of OU862924.1, read as the reverse complement.
CCCCAGCAACTCACCCCAACCCGATTCAAGTATCATCACCCCAACCAGCAACCCCCTTATCACCCCCCTAGCCGCCCCCCAAACCGACCGCCCTCTCCCTCCCGCCCAATCTGACCTGGCCCTCACCGACCCCAATACTGACCACCCTCCCAACACCGCCCACCACATCTTCGCCCCCCAAATCGTCAGAGCCCCCATCGTCCCCCATTCCGACAGCGCCCCCATCGCCATCCAAACCGAACGCGCCCCCATCGCTCCTCAAACCGTCCGCCCCCCCATACCTTCCAAACGATATACCCCCTTACCTCTCACCCGCCAACCACCCCCCAAACCAACCGCTTAATCCAAATCTCTTCTCTATTACCCAAACTACTCTCCCCACTATCTCTTCCCACCACCCTCGCCAAGGACTACGCAATCCCCACGCCACAACGTGCCTCCCCCCGATCTGCCACTACCCCACTAAATTCCCCCATCTCCCAAAGTCCCCTTACCCTTCCCCCCGTCCCTCAAATAGTGGTATCCACCCAGTTCTTCCCTCGCCCTTCAGTGAAAAAGAAATCAAACACCAACCACCTCCTCCGAAATAATCGCCCCCCATATTGCAGCCATATCCTTTGCAACTAAAAATTAACAAAAACAAAAACAAATCTCACTTTCTACAACCATAAATAACTCAGTTGAAGGAGAAAGGGGCCTAAATTGGCCCGGTGCTCCATAAGCCCGTCATTCAAAAAACAAAAAACAAAAGAGTTCCTGCATCCGTCATCTCGCACACATCTGTACCTGCCCTGCGCTCCCCGACCCAACTGCAACCTCGACTTTCTCTTCTTGCCTGGCCGACTTGTTCACCCTTGAAGCATAATACAATTATTGCTCGAAACGCTTTTCTCAAGGCGAAGGTACCTCTGCGCTGCGCTCTACCTACCTCCCTTCTCCTTGCCCTAGATCCGTTTCTCCCTTCCTACCTACAATTTCTCCCCGTTTTCCCTCGCTTTCTCCCCATTTCTCCCTTTCTCCCTACATTTACCCCACTTTTCCCTCTACCTATCCTTTCTCTCCCCTTCTCCCGAAGGCGTCGGAACGGCCAGCCGGTCCCCCTCCCACTACATCGTCTGTGCGGGTGGCGATTACAGTGCCACGTCCCGTACATAGATGCTCCACACATCATCCCCAAAGATAATAGGCACTAAGGAGAATTACTTTCTTCAGTAGGGCAGGGCCGTAGCCACAGTTGAATTTAAGATAGGGCAGCCGTAATTACAGGTAGGGCGCAAGTAAAAATTTAACTTGTACTGATCTGGGGTGGGGAGGGGCAGCACTTTTAAGGGGCGGCAAAATTTCACAATAATAATAATAGACAGGTATCTTGTAAAAAATTTAACCATTTCGAATCCCCTTTCTTTAAATGAATGTGGCGACTGGCAACACCGTCAGGGTCGAATTTTGTTTTGCGCTTGGATTGTTTATGACTAATATTAAGTGAGAATGATTGAGAGAGGTTCGTGGGCAACGCGCGACAAATCTTACAAAGTTTCATGGATCATCATGTGTTCCAATGGATCATTAAACCATCCACGTGTTCCAAGTACAAAGTAAGAGGAAAACCATTTTCTTGTTTTGTGTAGTACCTGAGCTAAAGCTGAGCACTGCGTTCAGATTAACTCTTAGGTTAAAACCAGTTTCATGTTCCGAATGATCTATAAAAATTCCAGTTGCGGATTAATCTGCTGACGCACTTCGAAGAAATCCGTTCTAATATTTCGAGTGGAGTTAATATTAATTACAGTATTGAGAGTAATATATGAGAGTAATATTAATTACAGCCGAGGAAACGCAAGCAGATTCACCATTAATTTAAAACCAGTTTTGTGATAAGAATGTAAATTTCCAGTTGTGGATTCATCTGCTGACACATTTTGAAGGAAAAATTATCTCATTCATTTGAAGTGCAGTTATAAAATTCTAGGTGCAGAATATGGTGCTGCCAGAATAAAGAAAATGTTGTTTTAATTCGCCGCGTACAGATTTAACTTAAAAGAGTTTTGGATTCAGAATATAAAATTCCAGTTCTGGATTCACCTAGTGACACATTTCGAAGGAAAATGTTGTCTTATTCGAAGTTTATTCAGTTCATGTTAAGTTCGTTCAACAGATGGTTACTACTTCAGGGCTCTCACAAAGACTCTAATTTTTTTTATAGAATGACTCTACATTTATAATTAACCAAAACTAGACCCCCATTGTCCCTGCATACGTTTTTTTTTTTTTTTTTTTTATTATAGCGACTATATAAAAATTTTTACATACAAAATATAATGGTAAAATTAAGAATAAAATATTGTATTTCTTAGTCCTCCTCACTAGGGGGTCCTGTGCCGAGGCGGACTAAAGTTATTTAAATATAGTTCATTTGTCTTCTATGTCGTTTTTAGCGTCTTCGCTAGGGTTTTCTCATTGACCTCTTTAAGCCATATTTTTATTCTTGATTTGTATTCAATTGGATTTTTTATTAGTTTTATGTCTTGGGGAAGTATGTTATGAAGTTTTGTTGCAAAGTATGTATAGTTTCTTTGTCCAAATGTGGTTTTGTAACTTGGAATATTTTTTATATCATTTTTATTCGATCTAGTGTTATGCATACACAGTCTAGTAGAGGATTCATTATTTTTGAAGAGCTTCAATAATATATTTTTGGCATATATTTGCTGTACATTTGGTACGTCAAAGTTATTGAAAATTTCAATTGAAGGCGTTCTAATTGGTACTTTCAATATGGTCTTTATGATTCCTTTTTGAATCGTATTCAGGTTTTGTAGGTACGTTTGTGTAGCAGATCCCCATCCTATGATTCCATATTCAATTCGAGAATGACATAACGCGTAGTAGACCTTTTTCATATCCTTTTTATTTAACACATTTCTTAAATTTTTAAAAAAATATATAAGGCTAGTGAGTTTTTCCGTAATACCTTTGATGTGTAGGTCCCATCTAAGATTTTCGTCAATTATTACTCCGAGATATTTAATGTTTTGTGTTTTTTCGATAATAGGGCAGTAACATTGTGTATTATTTCCATGGCATTCATGTAATTTTAGTTCTAGTGATTTTATTGGTTGGCCCCTTGAGTTCATTGAAAATGTTATATATTTTGTTTTGCTTATATTAAGGGTAAGCGAGTTGATTTTAAGCCAATTTTGAAGTGCACTAAGCCCCTTTTCAGCCTCCTTAAATGTATCCGTCCAATTTTCTTCTTGAAATAATAAAACAGTATCATCAGCAAAACTGATTATGTTTCCTTTAATGGTAAGGTTAGTTAAGTCGTTGATGTAGATAATGAACAGAATCGGTCCCAGTACACTCCCTTGAGGGACGCCATAGTTTAAAGATAGAAGTTTGCTCTTTTGTTTGCCAATTTGTACTTGTTGTTCTCGCCCTGTTATATATGACTCCAATAAGTTCATTGTTGATTCGGCCATTCCAATTTTTTTTAGTTTAGTTAGTAATATTTTATGGTCTATTGTGTCAAAAGCTTTTTGTAGATCTATGAATAAAGCTAAACATTTTTTCCCATCATCTATGTTTTTTATGGCCATGCTTGTTAGATTTTCTATGGCATCATTGGTGCTCAGATTTTCTCTAAAACCATATTGGGATGGTGATAATAATTTGTTTTGTTCAAGAAATTGAACAATTTGCTTCTTCATTACAGTTTCCAAGATTTTTGAAAAGGAGCTTAAGAGACTTATGGGTCGGTAATTATACACATCCTTTTTGTTACCACTTTTATGTATGGGTACAACTGTAGCTTTTTTAAGACATGAAGGGAACACATTTGTAGATATAGACAGATTGACCAAGTATGTCAATGGGAAGATCAGTTCTTTTTGTAGTTGTTTTATTGTTTTATTTGAGATTACATCATTTCCCGATGATTTATTAATATTAAGGGATGCAATTGCGTTACTGATTTCAGTATTGGTTACTTCAGTTAACTTTAATTTTTCTATCTGGTTCATATTTTCCTTTTCTTCTGGTAGAATGCTAGTTTTTGGTTGTCTGATTTTCTTTGCTAATTGTGACCCTATATTAGTAAAAAATTCATTAACATATTCGAGAATTTTGTCCGGATGCTTTGCGAAAGAGATTTGGGTATTTTCAATTGTTAATTCCTCCATGTTCTTGTACTGGGATGATTTTGCATTTGTAATTTCATTAATGATCTTCCATAATTTGCGCGGGTCATTGTTACATTCGTCTATTTTCTTCTTATAATAATTTTCTTTGACATTTCGTATAACATTTTTGCAAATATTTCTGTACCTTTTATAGTATCGTTGTATAAAAATATCACAATGATTCAATTTAACTTTCCTATGTAATTCATCTCTTTTTCTAATGCAATTTATAATGCTTTGAGTTATCCATGGTTTAAGATGTTGGTTTTTATGCGAAATCTTTTTTTCTATCGATTTGGTATTTGACATGATGGTGAATGTTATATATTCAATGAATTTACTCCAGGCATTATTTGCATCAAGGTTCTCCAGTAGGCTTATCCAGTTTGTATTGAGTAACTGTTGTTTTACATCATTCCATTTGGTTTCTTTCTTTTGCACGGTAATTGGGTACGGCTGCGATCTTTGTATTTTCTTTTTTGTAATAGATAAAATTGTTGTATAGTGGTCGGTTATAGTAGAGGTGAATATGATAGATTTGGTTGATTTAATAGTCTTACTGAACATGTGATCGATGCAAGATTTGCTGTCATTGGTTACACGCGTAGGTTTATTTATCATACTTTTGAGTCCATGGGAGGCCAGTGTTTGTAGATAATCAGTTCTATTGGGATGACCGTTTTCCAATATGTCAATATTTATATCTCCGATAAGGAAGACATTTTTTGTGTTTTTTAGAAGATTGAGTTCATTAGAAAGCGTTTCAAGAAACTGATTAATATTAGTTATAGCTGGTGATCGGTACAGAGCTAATATCGTGGTTTCATCACCCACTTTGATTTTCAAACAGTTTGCATTTGGGAATTTTATTTCTTCGACTTCAGTTTTAATGTCATCTTTAATGTACGCTATCACACCATCATTTTTTGTGTAATTCAATTTGGTTGCATATGAGGTGTAATTATTAATATGCAAGGGTGAATATTTATCCTTTATCCAGCATTCAGTGAGGATAATTATATCTAGATTTATTTTTAGATTCTTAATTAGTATTTGAAGTTCATCAAAATTTTTGTTGATACTTCGTATATTTTTATTTAATATGTTATAATTGTTTTTAAGAGTTGACAGTTCATCCGGATTGTTTGTAGTTATTGTTTCATTATCCATGTTCTCAGTAATTTAGTTTGGCTTATTCAAGTAAGTGATTTTTTATATTAATTTATCGAGGTCGTCCAGATGATTTACGTACAAAATTTTTTGATCATGACCTTTACGAACCATTATTTTCCCATTTTTTATCCAAACAAATTCATATTTTTTATTTTTTGCTATTTGTTTTGTTTTCCATAGCAACTCTTTTTTGTAGGGACTAATTACTTCTCCAATGTAAATTTTTTCATTTGTCAGATCCTTTAGTATATCATGGTCTAGTTCTCTTTTTTTTGATAGAAGGATATCTTTTTGTTTAATATCCGTAAATGTTACGAGAATTTTTGGCGGAGCATTAAGTCTTCGGTCTATAGTTCTGGTAACATTGCTTATATCAGCGTGTTTAATTTGCATTCCAGCTGCAGATGCGACTATTTTAATAATTTCCACCAGCTGTTCACCATTTTTTTGTGGAATTCCTGCAATTTCTAGATTGTTGAGATTAGATTTAAATTCAATTTCATCTAGTCTTTGTTCCATTTTTTTAATTGTAGCATTTTTTTCCATTTGCTCTTTTTTGATATTTTCAAGTTCATTTTGAATTGATTTATTTTGGTTGTTATTCAAATCCAATTTTTTTATAATTTCGTCGTATTGAGCACTAATGTACTCGATACTTTTTATAGATTCCGTATTCTGACATTCAATTTTTTGAATTATATCCTTTTTTAAAGAATCAAACTTTTTGTCGATATAATCAAAAATTTTATCCATCGTTTGTTTGTCCTCTTTATCAAGGTTTGATTTATTGCTACGTGTTTGGGTATTAGACATTTTGTTCGCAGTTTACAAAAAAGTCGGTTTAAAAATGCCCCCACTCTAATTAGAATTTAAAAATTGTCTCTTGTTGTAGTAACAGCTAGAACAATATTTCATTAAATTTTTGTCTATGGCTTCAAATGTCACTTGTCATGCTAAATAAGATTTTGTTTTTAATTTCACTATTAGAATAGGTCTGTTTCCACTATGATTATTTAATAATTGGAACACGATCCACTTTTATAATGGGATACAATTAGTTTTTGTTTGAAAAGCACAATGTAGATAACGATTTTTAAAACTTTTTGTAGGACGAAATATTAGCTTGCTTAAATGAGAACTCCATAGAAGGTTATATGACGTTGTTAGCGAGTAGTATGCAAGTGCTCGATCTGATGACAAACCGTTTGGTATAGAGAAGGCCCGAAGTTATCGATCTAGGGATTGGTTTATTTATGACTTGACCGTTTAATAGCATCCCCAAACTGTTTGGGAATTCCCCATAAGCAAAGATTGCAATACGAGCACCTCCATTTACTTCAATGCCATCTATGAGCAGAATAAAGAATTAGTGTGATATGATTCCTTGGTTAATTCGAAGCTATTTAGTTAGATGTCGCCGCGCTACACTAATAGGGAGTTTTTTTTCATTCATATCAAACTATGAACAAACAGTTTACTAGTAAATTATCATAGTCGATAGTATTTCTTAAGATAGGGCACGGGTATTTTAAGGTAGGGCATTGCCCCATAATGCCCACCCTAGCTACGGCCCTGCAGTAGGGCCTCTTGTGTGGAGGGAGCTAAGATAAAAAAGTTACAATGTATTTATATTTAACCAAATGATTATTTTTATTCTGTAATTGAAATGTAATTTGCATGATATCTTTTGTAAAAACTAAAGTTCACAGATTTCATTTAACATTTTAACAACCAGTGATTTTTCACGTTTAGCACAAAAAAGATTATTTTTTTATTTAATTCACAGAATTTTACGATCAACCTGGGATGATAGTTGAAAATTTAATTTACCATTTCGGCATTATGGCTTTCGGGAAATAATTAAGTATAATTTATTATTCGGATTTTGGTTAATACCGAGAACAAATTCAGTTGGTTCTCCGGGGTAGTAAGATGTTAATTATAATCTTGTGTGCATGAATAAATAAAAATAAAATGTAATAAAATATGGAATAACTACGTGGGGAAGAAGAACAAAAACAAATCTTTTTTGAGTGCAAAATGTACAATATTCCTAGGTGAAAATATTAATAAACAAAGCTGAATAGGAAAAAAGACATGTACCAAAATTATAACTGTACAACCTGTAAATTTATCACCTGTTCGAGCTATATTGTGGCTTAAAATTGCGAGTTAGCATATGAATATCTCAATCTGAAAGACTAACTGCAAACGATGGACCTGTAATTCCCAGATACCTAAATCAATACGGTCGAGGAACCCTAGAACACCTTGTTCCAATAATTTACAACATGTTACCTAATTCGATAAAAGTTGTGAATTGATTTTCAGAAGGGGCTAAAAAAATGGTCAAGTTTGTTTTTCTGCTTGTTGTTTTTTGTAAAATTTAGCAGCCAATAAATATGTGCGTTAAGAAAATGAAGATAATATTGGTAGTTCTTATTTGAAGTAGTGATACAGTTAAAAGTGACCGAATTGAATACAGATACCTTAGCTCAGTTGGTAGAGCATTTGCCATGTAAGCAGAAGGTCTTGGGTCCGAGTCCCAAAGGTGCCAATATCTTTTCCTGATTTTTCACTCCTTCGTTTGGCGGTCTATTCTCTCTACCTACACCAGGGAAACAGTGTCATGGTTAGTTAGTTATTTTGTGTGGTAGGTCGTTTACCGCTTTCCATACGTACCCGTTAATTTAGTTCAGCTTCTCTCGTTTTCCAAGCCAATTACCTTGAGTCATCGGGAGTTGAATGATACCGTATGCAGAAGAAGATAAGGACCACTATCGGCGAACGAACTTGGACCAAAACGAAAAGTCGTTTAGAAAATTCAGCGAACTCTGTTATCAAACTTGTTGTTTTATGTCGAACATATCAGCCACACTGGCGTCGTAGACCGCGTTTCTACCTTTTGAACATTAGTATACCTAACATTTTGTAGAACAAAGACCCCGTTATCTTTTAAATACACAATAACAAAATCTTAGAAAAAGTCAAAGAAATCAGGGATCTTGGAGTTATATTTGACACCCAATTAAATTTTATAAATCACATACAAGAAATAACCAACAAAGGCATGAAGACATTAGGATTTTAAAATCAGAACCATCAAAGACTTTGATTCACTAGAAGCTATTAAAATTGTATATTTGTCACTAGTACGCAGCTTGCTGGAATACAATTCCATTGTTTGGTCCCCATATTATCAAATTCATATAAAAAATATTGAACGAGTGCAGCACAAATTTTTAGGATTTATTAACTTCAAGTTACATATACCTATTCAACACATTAACTATACATTCTTACTAAATACACTTAAATTGCATTCCCTAGAAAACAGAAGAAAAATAATTGACCTAACTTTTTTGTTTAAAATTATTCACTCCGAATTAGACTGTTGTGAACTCCTGCATCTCATTGACTTTAAGGTACCAACCCGAGCGACAAGGCAAAGCATAGTATTCGGCAACAATAATTCTGGAACCAACAACTACCTCACACATGCACCCATTCCACGATTTCATACACTAGCAAACAAATTCACCTCAAGTATGGATGTATTTAATACAAAGTCACCATTATTTAGGAAACACTTGAACGATATTTTTATGTAGTATAGTTTAATCACATAGCACATTGCATATATTTGTGTATTTTTATATTTATCTACAATATAAAAACCTGCTGCCGTTTTCTTTTGTTTTTTATGTAAGCACTGTGACATCTGATTTGAGTTGTCTAGAATTGTTTTTATGTAAATTTTGTAAATACACAATGTATACTATTTTATGCTATCTGCAACTTTAAAAACTTTCTCTTGTATTGTAATGCATTATTTTTTCTAAAATGTATCTTTATACCTTCCATTCATGTGATGTTTACTTTTTCAAGTTCATCTTTTTTATTGTTCAACTTTGTCTCTGTATTATAAACTTATATGTAAAAGCCCATCAGGGCTTTGATATATTAATAAATAAATAAAAAATAAAATAAATAAATATGAATGACAGAGAGTGACAATACTGATGACCTCGAATTCATCGGAAGTTCAGAATTTAATAGCCTCAACCGAGTTTCACGCCGTATCGAGAATAATGAAATTTATTCGATCATGTAAACTGGAAAATATTTGAAAGTGAATTTTTATACAAAATGAATATAAAAGGACAAAGTACCTTTTAAAGATCATTGGATATTATAATGATAATATTATAATTTAAAAACAGATGAGGCAAAATGACAACATTGTGTGAGTCAGAGCCTCGATAATATACATGATATTTAAAAGTGTACAATATATTGAATTTCATCTTTTCTTCCTTGTTTCAATGTTGAACCCCTACAAACCTTTCCAGGAGTGTCATGAATCTAATGCCCGCGCCCTTGTGGATGGGAACCCTGCTCTACCGCAAATTGACAACTTTGACTTAGTCGTGGTTTGGCGTCCTAGTTTCCGTAGAGCAGGGTTTCCCAAACTGTGTTCCGCGGAACACCAGTGTTCCGCTGAACCTGAATAGGGGTTCCGCGACAATTTGTCGGAAGAATTTCATTTAATATACTATACACAAATTTATATTACAACACTACTGATATTATTCACAAGAAATTATTATTTACATAAATATTTCACAATAGTTCTTAAGACAGGGACTAGACCCTTCCAGATAGAAGATCAGCCTCTAAATGATTTCTGGGTGAATTTGTCAGAAGAGTACCTACCCCAATTTATCAAAACAAGCTATTATTTTTTTACTTCCGTTTTCTACAATCTATTTATGCGAAGCGGGATTTTCTAATTATGCTGCAACGAAGTCAAAGTGCAGGAACAGGATCGACGCCACACCAGATATTAGAATCCAACTTACCAATATTGTGCCTGATATGAAGAAGATACGCAATTCGCGGACTCAAAATCATCAAAGTCACCAAAATCATCAAAGTCATCAAAACCATTAAAGTCATAAAAATCATCAAAGTTATCAAAATCATCAAAGTCTTCAAAATTATCAGTCATCAAAATCATCAGATGGCCTTTATAAGACAGTTTGATAATGCCTTCAGAAGGCAACACAGCTGTCACGCGTAATAATAATTACACAGCATAACTTGTTTATAAATAAACCGTTTTTATTATTTGAATTATAATATTATCGAATATATAAAAAAAGAAATTAAAATTAAAATGGAGTTCTACAAATTAATAACAATAAATAACTATTAGGAATCAAACCTAAAAAAATAAGCTAAGTGTTCCGTTAAAATTTACGGGTTTGCGAAGGGTTCCATTGCGGAAAAAGTTTGGGAAACCCTGCCGTAGAGGAAACAAAGGTGATCTGTGGTATTCATTAGCATTTCGATGTGCCCCCCATATCATGTAATTACAACTTACATAGCGTATGAGTTGTGTATAAAGCAATCGTATCTAGTAAATAATCCCCACCTTAACAAATGCCTTAGCAATATATCAAATATTATTTACACATGTCTGTGTTTTACGAATAAAATATGATAACACCGGGAGGCATAACGGTCCGGTATATTAGTATAACATTTTTGAAATATCCTACTAGTATATAGAAAGTATCAAAATTTTGTTTTAATTTAATTCTCTACAAGTTTTTCTGCATTATAATTTATTTGGTGGTGTTTCTTCTTCTTCTTCGATGGCGCTACAGCCCATATCGAGCTTTGGCCTCCTGCAACAGTCGCCTCCAACTCCTCCTGTCCTCAGCGGCTGACTTCCAATTTGGTACCTGGAGAAACTGTGCTGCATCCCCTCTTACTTCGTCTTCCCACCTCAGTCTGGGTCTTCCCACTTTTCTCTTTCGACCTGGGTGTCCAGTCAAAATTCTTTTTGGGACGCGTGTATCCGGCATTCTCTGTACATGCCCAGCCCATCTCAGCCTGAGGAGTCTCATATGTGTTGAGATGCTAGGTGCCTTATATATAGCATACAATTCTGTATTGTGCCGGATGCGCCACTGTTCACCCTCTTTCACGGGTCCACATATTCTTCTCAGCACTTTTCTTTCAATTTGGTGGTGTTTATAGTAGGTAATCTGAGTATTATACCAAATAGAAGAAAACTTTGACATATTTCGATTTTTCGGAGATGTCTGACTAATTAACCTGATCAATATACCCAATGACTTTGTAAAAATACAAGACACGTTATATTCATACTAATCCAACAAAAATGGAGCACCGCTCATTAAAAGGACGACCTTTCATTTATTTATTTTATTTTATTTATTGGCTCGCAAACAGAATACATCAAATTATATATAATTTACATTTTCAATGCGATTATAGCGATGATTCCAATTACAGGTGAGTACACCATTTATCTCAAAATTCTTAGTGCATATGTTCCAATACGTAGATAATAATAAATTAAATTACAAGTAGAAATTATGTACACACATTTGCGTATAGACACACACACACACACACCCTCACACACACACACACATATGTATATACACACTTACACACGCATTAACTTTCACGTTCTGCGTGAGTTCTATTAAAATCATATTAATATATCATTATAAGCCTGTTGCTTCATAAAACTTAAATAATAGCAGAATTTGAATAGAACTTGGTTCCATGACAGTTCATCCTGCGAAAATTCATCCGGCGACAGTTCATCCTGCGACAGTTCATCCGGCCGACAGTTCATCCTGCCGACAGTTCATCCTGCCGACAGTTCATCCCGCCGACAATTCATCCGGCGACAATTCATCCTGCCTGATCATTTAGAAGATTTTTTCTTTAAGTAAGTGTGCAAAGAGGATATACGGCCGTACAACCTAATCTAACCTAACCTAACCTAACCTAACCTAACCTATTTAGTAAAAATATTTTTACAGGGGATTTCCACTCAAGATGCCTTCAGATATAAGTATATCGATTTTGGTTGTACGGCCGTATATCCTCTTTGCATACTTACTTAATAAAAATCTTCTAAATGATCAGGCAGGATGAATTGTAGCTGGAAGAATTGTCGGCGGGATGAACTGTCGGCAGGATGAACTGTCGGCAGGATGAACTGTCGGCCGGATGAACTGTCGCAGGATGAACTGTCGCCGGATGAATTGTCGCAGGACGAATTGTCGGGTCACCATAGAACTTACACATAAATTAACTTCAAATTTTTGATGAATTCTTCAAATGTTTTGAAACAACCCGTCCTTAGTCAGGAGATTGTCAGGTATATGTAAGTATAAGTACCTTCTGAAGGTTGTTGAATATATTCTAATTCAGTGATTTAATTCGAAAATATATCTCGAGTCTTCATGGTCGTAGTATTTTTATTATATAATCATTAGAGTCATTCTTGAGGCTGGTTTGAAAAAACTTGTATTAATACGGTAAGTATCGATCCGAAAGGTTTCAAGGTTTCTCGTGAATTAATAAGATTAATTATTTGATTAAATTAAAGATGAATCATCTATGTTGTTTATGATTTTAAACAGAGGTATTCGGGGGGGGGGCGGAATTTTCGAATGATCCAATTTGAAAACAGAAAGTAGATCTGAATGCAATAGAATCTTTCAGTTATCCGATCGAACTACCGAAATATGTGAATTTTCGCACACGTGATAAAAATTATTACAATACATTCAAACAATTTCCCCTGGGTCTTCTACTGCCCCCTCTGAAAGTTTAAACGCAACAAGAAACTATGACGTACACTATGCACACGTTCAAAATCGATTAAGGAGACTTTCATAGATCAACTTAGGATGTGTCCAAAAACCAACTGGGTTATATCTTATAATTTAAAACAAAAATAAATAAAGCGGTAGATATCTGTACCAGATATTTGATATACCTACCTTACCAAATAACCTAAATAATTTTTCAGTTTAGTTGGGTAATTTGATCTCAAATCCAAAATTAAGATTTATAGAGGGTTTTCCAATAAGAGGTGTTATTTTGATATTCAAAGAAAAATGCCATTTTTAAATATAAATGATCGGATGTTGATTTCATTATAAAGAGGAGGGTATGCCGTTAATATTGGAAAATAACATCAGGCAAATGACCACCACGACCACGCTTACAGGACCATATCCTTTTCGTGAAATTTTCCATAACCAAATCGCAAAGTGGCTGCCCAATGTCCTCGATAGCCTCACGAATTCCATCTTTGAGGTCTTGAATCGACGCTGGGCTGTTGGCGTAGACCTTCTCTTTCACGTGGTCCCAAAGGAAGAAGTCGCAAGGTGTTAAATCACAAGATCTCGGTGGCCAATTGTGATCACGTCTTCGAGAGATAACACGGTCTGGAAACTTTTCCCGTAAAAGATCAATGGTTTCGTTGCTTGTGTGGCACGTAGCGCCGTCTTGTTGAATGTAAACGTTGTCCAGATCAATACCATCCAATTCCGGCTATAAAAAATCATTAATCATCTCTCGATAGCGCCATTTGATTCACCGTAACTGGTGCTCCAGCCTCATTTTCGTAGTGAATTTTAATAATTTCAATGCATTGTTGAAGCGTGTATCGTTCCATTTATATTAATGGCGTAGTTTCTACTTGTCAAATGTCAAAAAATGACAGCTTCAAAAGTGACATCTACCGAGATAGCGGGCTATTCAAAATAACACCTCTTATTGGAAAACCCTATATGAAACGGGCCAAAACGGGCCACGCAAACGTTCCTCTTACGATTACTTCAATTGTATTTAGAAACTCCAAAATAAGATCGAGGTTCGTTGAGATCACAAGTTGCTTTATTTATGTTGTCGTAATGTTTATGTCACAGGCCGATTGTAAAATCAGGCAAATCATGATGTGCCTCAGGCACTTCACAATCTGCAGCCAGGCACTTCACTATGTAGCTCGGCGTATTATGATCTGCCTGATTTTACGATCGGCCGCCGACATAATCAATATATATTATAAAAGAAAGTCCAAAAAAGCGTGCGGAACGCAAAAACTCAGAAACGAGTGCCGGTACGATCAATAGAGTTATATGGTATGGTAGATCTCTATCCCCCCTAGGGAATAAGGGTATTCGTTTTTACCTAAAGGGCTTGCTTTTGAAGATATAAGGGCTGAAAGTTCTAAGAAGACTCTGGAAATTTCAAGAAGAGTCTGGAAGATTCTGGAAACTTCTAGAAAATTCGATAAAACTTTGGAATGTTCTGGAAGAAATGGAGGAGTATGTCAGCAAGTCTAGAAGGTTCCGGAAAGTCCGATAAAGCTGTAGAAAGTTCTGAAAGGAGTGGAGGAATGTGTTGGTGTGTCTAGAAGGTTCCGGAAAATTCTAGAAGGTTCCTTAAAGCTGTAGGAAGTCCTAGAAGGTTCGATAGAGCTTTACAAAGTTCTGGAAGGAGTGGTGGAGTATGTTGGTAAGTCTAGATGGTTCCGGAAAGTTCTAGAAGGTTCGATAAAGCTGTAGAAAAATCTGGACGGTGTGGCGGAGTATGTCGTTGAGAGTAGAAGGTTCTGATGGTTCACGAATGCTTTAGAAAATTGTGGAAGGAGAAAGTTTTAAATGCTTTCAGAAATAGGCGGTGTCTAGAAGATTTCTGAAGTTCTAGAAGGTTCGATAAAGCTGTACAAAGTTGTGAAAGGAGTAGCGGAATATGTCGGTGGGTCTAGAAGGTTCCGGAAAGTTCTAGAAGGTTCCGTAAGGTTGTAAAAAGTTCTGAAAGGAGTAGAGGAGTGTGTCGGTGTGTCTAAAAGGTTCTGGAAAATTCTAGAATATTCCACAAAGCTGTAGGAAGTTCTAGAAGGTTCGAAAAAAGCCGTACAAAGCTCTGGAGTGGCGGAGTAAGTTGGTGAGTCTAGAAGGTTGTGGAAACTTCTAGAAGGTTCAATAAAGCTGTAGAAAGTTCTAGAAGGTTTGATAAAGCTGTAGAAAGTTCTGAAAGGAGTGGAGGAATGTGTCGGTGTGTCTAGAAGGTTCCGGAAAATTCTAGATGATTCCACAAATCTGTAAGAAGTTCTAGAAGGTTCAATAAAGTCGTGCAAAGTTCTGGAAGGAGTGGCGGAGTATGTCGGTGAGTCTAGAAGGTTCGATAAAGCTGTAGAAAGTTCTAGAAGGTGTGGCGGAGTATTTCGGTGAGTCTAGAAGGTTCCGGAAAGTTCTAGAAGGTTTGATAAAGCTGTAGAAAGTTCTAGAAGGAGTGGAGAAGTGTGTCGGTGTGTGTAGAAGGTTCCGGAAAATTCTTGAAGATTTCAAAAAGCTGTAGGACGTTCTAGAAGGTTCGTTAAAGCTGTACAAAGGAGTGGCGGAGTAAGTCGGTGAGTCTAGAAGGTTCTGGAAAGTTCTAGAAGGTTCGATAAAGTTGTACAAAGATCTGAAAGGAATGGTGGAATATGTCGGTGGGTTTAGAAGTTTCCAGAATGTTCTACAATGTTCGATAAAACTGTAGAAAGGTCTAGAAGGTTCCGTAAAGCTGTCTGATAGGAGTGGAGGAGTGTGTCAGTGTGTCTAAAAGGTCCCGAAAATTCTAGAAGGGTTCATAAAGCTGAAGGAAGTCCTAGAAGGTTCGATAGGGCTGTACAAAGTTCTGAAAGGAATGGCGGAGTATGTCGGTGACTGTAGAAGGTTCCGAAAAGATCTAGAAGGTTCAATAAAGCTATAGAAAATTCTGGAAGGAGTGGCGGAGTACGTCAGTGAGTCTAGAAGGTTCCGGAAAGTTCTAGAAGGTTTAATAAAGCTGTAGAAAGTTCTAGAAGGTTCCATAAGGCTGTAGAAAATTCTGAGTGGAGGAGTGTGTCGGTGTGTCTAGAAGATCCCGAAAAATTCTAGAAGGTTCCATAAAGCTGTAGGAAGTCCTAGAAGATTCGATAGGGCTGTACAAAGTCCTGAAAGGAATGGCGAAGTATGTCGGTGACTATAGAAGGTTCCGAAAAGATCTAGAAGGTTCGTTAAAACTATAGAAAATTCTGGAAGGAGTAGCGGAGTATGTCGGTGAGTCTAGAAGGTTCCGAAAAGTTCTACATGTTTCGATAAAGCTGTAGAAAGTTCTAGGAGGAGTGGCGGAGTATGTCGGTGAGTCTAGAAGGTTCCGGAAAATTCCAGAAGATTCGATAAAGTTTCATAAGGTTCGATAAAGCTGCAAAAAGTTCTGAAATGAGTGGCGGAACATGTCGGTGGATCTAGAATGTTCCGGAAAGTTCTAAAAGGTTCGATAAAGCTGTAGAAAGTTCTGGAAGGGATGATGGAACATGTCGGTAGGTCTAGAAGGTTCCGAAAAGTTCTACAAGGTTCAGTAAAGCTGTACAAAGTTCTGAGAGGAGGGGCGGAGTACGTCGGTGGTTCCGAAAAGTTCTAGAAGGTTCGATAAAGCTGTACAAAGTTCTGGAAGTCTAGAAGGTTCTAGATAGTTCTGGAAAGTTCCCTAATGCTCTAGGATGTTATGGAAGGAGAAAGTTCAAGAAGCTTTCAGAAAAGAGTGGCGGAGAGTGTCTGTGAGTCTAGAAGGTTCTGGAAAGTTCTAGAAGTTTGGATAATTATATTATTAAAAAAAAAACAATTTGCATGCCACTAAAACTCAAAGACGAGTCTCGGTACGATAACGGTTATATGTGTGGTAGTCCTCTATCCTCCATCCATGAAGCAAGT
This sequence comes from Limnephilus marmoratus, assembly GCA_917880885.1. NCBI lineage: Eukaryota > Metazoa > Arthropoda > Insecta > Trichoptera > Limnephilidae > Limnephilus > Limnephilus marmoratus. The sequence continues at coordinate 25,271,216 of OU862924.1, read as the reverse complement.
TCCCGTTCTTACCTGAAGGGCGTTCTTTTGGCTGGAAGTTTCGCCCCGTTGAAATTTCTAGAATAGTTCGAAAAATTCCAGAGTGTTCATGAGCATTCCACCACATTCCAGAACAGAACATCACGGAACATTCTGGAATGTTCGGGAATAGGATGGAACGTTCAGGAACATACCGGAACAGCCCAGATTATTGTAGAACATTCTGAATCTTGTTCAGAACACTCATGAATACTCCATTCAGAACACTCCTGAATGTTGTGAAATGATCTGGAATATTATTCTGAAACATTTGAAAAATTTTTTGTAAGGGGCTACCCATATGGGGTATATAAAGCAAGATCCGTCGTGGATTCGTACTTCAATTCAACTCCATGATCGATGTCGGACACCCCAGTCAGAGTTCTTGAGAGCATTCCACAACGTTCCAGAACATTCCGGAACCTTCTGGAAAATTGTGGAATATTCGAGAATAGGGAAACGGGAACATCAATGTGAAACATTCCAGAACACTCTCGGATGTTTTCCTGAGCGAAGCCGGGTAACCCAGCTAGTATACAATAAATATTTAACTAACAATCTATCTATCTATCTATCTATCTTCTATCTTCTATCTTCTACTTATCTACTTATCTACTTATCTACTTATATATAAATAAAAATGAATCGTCGAAATGTATGTACGCGCATAACTTTCGAACGACTGCACCAAATTGGATAATTCTTTTTTTTGGGTGTTCGTTATAGTCAGTACAAGGTTTGTATAAGACTTCTGGTGAGCTTTGGCATTATGAAATTTGTATAAAAAAATTGCTATTGGTGGCACGCGAGCTGTTTGAAAACTGAATGTATGGAAAGCGGGAGGGAGGGAGGGAGGGGGGGAGGGGAACCAGGGAGGGGGAGAGGAACCTGGGAGAGGGAGGGGGACCTGGGAGGGGGGAGGGGAACTCGGGAGGGGCGTTCGCGGGATGGGGGAAGGGGGGAAGTCGAGTGGGGAGAGGGAAGGTGGAGGTAACGGGGAGGCGGAAGGGGAACGGGACGAATGGGAAAGGACACGCAGGGAGAAACAATTTCTTTATTAAATGGCATAGCAACGCATGCCGGGTATCAGCTAGTATCTAATAACTAACAATATCTAATATTATCTAGGTATAGGTTATTCTGCGGCTGGGCGCGTGACACAATGGATGCAGTCAAATCCTAGCCGTCTATCATATATATGCCTTCGGTTATTGCCGTAATGTACCTACCATTTGTACATTAGAAACAAACGACGAGACTAATAAATTTGATTATAAATTCAACAAAGAATTTCGATTTTTTTAAATCCATTTTCGGTAAAAGAAAGATTTTGAGGAAGATACTGAGTGCGATTCCAGAGGGTTGACGTCCAATGGGCCGCTCCAGACACAGTTGGGCGAGGCAACTCCAGAAACTGTGCGAGGAGAGGATGGGTCTGCCATGGACGGAAGCCGAACAAACAGCGTAAGACAGGGACGTATGGAGGAGCCTTGTCGATGCAATGGGTCCCCGACAAGGGGAAGAAGATGATGATGATGAATTTTAAGTAAGAAAAAATTGGCCTTTTTTCAGGCACCAAACTAATAATAACAATAGAGAAACACGCAATTAGCAAGGGCGAGTTTTTTCACAGAAATTGAATGGTAATAGTGTCATCAAATGGCCATTCAGCTGTATTTTTTTTTTTGTTGTCAGTTTAAAGGTCAAAATGTTATTAGCGGAAGATGACAACTATCATGTTGTTAAACTTGTCAGTAATACAATTTGGGTAGAAAAACACCTAGGAATCGGCGTTTCAAATGTAAAAAAAAAACGAAATGGCGCTGAATTTCAATTTGATGAAAATTTTACATTTGAATTTCTGTGAAACATTATCCTTAAGGCATACTATAGTATTAAATAAATTCACACAGTACATAACATCTCTTCTCAGCTGCTAATCATTTGTCAACCCTTCTTCAAAGATTTGTAGGGGAGAAAGGCAAGGGGAATTTTCAAACATTTGGTTTACGTCCGTTTGAAGTTTGTTGTCTGGAGGTTGAAGATTGTAGTCTGACGGGACTTGACAGTTGAAATACATAACAATACATGTTGTGTGAAAGTGGCGTGTGGTACTTGCTAGAATTACTCATTTAGTTGTAATTAGCACGTTTGGGGTATTTCAACCTCATTAACATTTGTTTAAAACCTGAAAAGCACGGGGGTGTTCATATGTCAAAAACGACGATGTGATGGAAATAAAATTACATTTGGGTAGAACTTTGCAATCGTAGGACTTATTTCAAAAACGGAAGAATTCATTCGACGGAATGAAAATTAGGTGGCATTTTGTAACTGATAACGTAGGTACCAATAATATTTAATAATATTACGGGAAATTTTTATTTCTTTTGTTTAAATTTATGACAGAACTTTGGACTGATCTAAATTTGTAAAAGAAATGGCAAACGATCTTAATTTGAAAGTTTTGGGTTCACTCTAAGGGTTATTCTGATTATTTCTGTAATTGTACGTCAACAAAAGAATATATGATTAAGGCGCCGCTACCCGCATTTCTACCAATTTCTTACATATCTCCCCTAAACATTTGAAGTTTTTAAGTACTTAAAAAAATGTATGTTATTTTTGAAGATAATGTCTAGATGCTGCCAACGCCGAAACGCAAATTATATGAATTTCCCACCATAGAAAAAAATCGCAAAATCTGTTCCAAAGATTATTAAAAACAAGTCAGTTTCTATTATCTTATAAATTATATTTGTGAAAAAAAAAAACACAATGTTTCTTTACATGATGTAAGAAGCCTCCCACGAGATTTTTGCTCTATTTTAAACGAGTCATATAAAAAGAATCATGGTCCGTACACAAATCGATCAAAAAATCATCCAAAAGATGAATTTTAAATTTCTTCATACTAAATGTTTATCGTTTTACAACCACTTTGTCACTTTTGGCCCCAATGCAACAAACCGACTGAAATTTTGGATTCTTACTAAGAATCATGGTCTGTACACTACTCGTACAAAAAAAATCTTGCAAAAGAAAAATTTAAAAATAAAATCATCGGTTTAACACACTTGGGTTCGGTTGTTTTAATACTTGGGGTCGGTCGTTTAAACACTTGGGGTCGGTCATATCTTTGGCCCTATGGCACCAAACCGACTGAAATATTGGATTCCTACAAAGAATCATGGTCTTCACATGAATCGATCAAAAAATCTTAAAAAAGCAGAATTTTATTAAAAAATTATTGGTTTAATACTTGGGTTCGGTCTATTAAATATTTGGGGTCGGTCGTTTTAACAGTTGGTCATATCTTTGGCCCTATAGCACCAAACCGACTGAAATTTTGAATTCTTACTTAAAATCATGGCCTGTACACGAATCGATCAAAAAATCTTCCAAAAGATGAATTTTAAATTTCTTCCTGCTCTGTGTCTATCGTTTTATGGAAACGTTGTCACTGTTGACCCTACGGCACTCAACTGACTGAAATTTTAGATTCTTACTAAGAATTATAGTCTGTACACTACTCGATCAAAAAAAAATTCCAAAAGAAGAATTTAAAAAAAAATCATCGGTTTAACACTTGGGTTCGGTCTATTTAATACTTGGGGACGGTCGTTTTAACACTTGGGGTCGGTCGGCCGTATGGCACCAATCCGACTGAAATTTTGGATTTTTACTAAGAATCATAGTCTGTACACGAATCGATCAAAAAATCTTCCAGAAGCAGAATTTTAATGGAAAATCATCGGTTTAATGCTTGGGTTCGGTCTATTTAATACTTGGGTTCGGTCGTTTTAACACATGGGGTCGGTCATAACTTTGGCCCTATGGCAGGATTCTTACTTCAAATCATGGTCTGTACACGAATCGATCAAAAAATCATCTAAAAGATAAATTTAAAATTTCTGTGTTTATTTGAATGATTATCGTTTCACGGCCACTTTGTCACTTTTGGAACCATGGCAACAAACCGACTGAAATTTTGGATTCTTACTTAAAATCATGGTCTGTACACGAATCGATCAAAAAATCTTCCAAAAGATGAATTTAAATTTCTTCCTGCTCTGTGTCTATCGTTTTATGGAAACGTTGTCACTGTTGACCCTACGGCTCTCAACCGACTGAAATTTTATATTCTTACTAAGAATCATAGTCTGTACACTACTCGATCAAAAAAAACTTCCAAAAGAAGAATTAAAAAAAAATCATCTGTTTAACACTTGGGTTCGGTCTATTTAATACTTGGGGACGGTCGTTTTATCACTTGGGGTCGGTCGGTCGTATGGCACCAAACCGACTGAAATTTTGGATTCCTACAAAGAATCATGGTCTGCACATGAATCGATCAAAAAATCATCCAAAAGCAGAATTTTATTAGAAAATATTGGTTTAATACTTGGGTTCGGTCTATTTAATACTTGGGGTCGGTTGTTTTAACACTTGGTCATATCTTTGGCCCTATGGCACCAAACAGACTGAAATTTTGGATTCTTACTTAAAATCATGGTCTGTACACGAATCGATCAAAAAATCTTCCAAAAGATGAATTTAAATTTCTTCCTGCTCTGTGTCTATCGTTTTATGGAAACGTTGTCACTGTTGACCCTACGGCTCTCAACCGACTGAAATTTTATATTCTTACTAAGAATCATAGTCTGTACACTACTCGATCAAAAAAAATTCCAAAAGAAGAATTTTAAATAAATCATCGGTTTAACACTTGGGTTCAGTCTATTTAATACTTGGGGACGGTCGTTTTAACACTTGGGGTCGGTCGGCCGTATGGCACCAATCCGACTGAAATTTTGGATTCTTACTAAGAATCATAGTCTGTACACGAATCGATCAAAAAATCTTCCAGAAGCAGAATTTTAATGAAAAATCATCGGTTTAATGCTTGGGTTCGGTCTATTTATTACTTGGGTTCGGTCGTTTTAACACTTGGGGTCGGTCATATCTTTGGCTTTATGGCAGGATTCTTACTTAAAATCATGGTCTGTACACGAATCGATCAAAAAATCATCCAAAAGATTAATTTAAAATTTCTGTGTTTATTTCAATGTTTATAGTTTCACGGCCACTTTGTCACTTTTGGCCCCATGGCAACAAACCGACTTAAATTTTGGATTCTTACTTAAAATCATGGTCTGTACACGAATCGATCAAAAAATCTTCCAAAAGATGAATTTAAATTTCTTCCTGCTCTGTGTCTATCGTTTTATGGAAACGTTGTCACTGTTGACCCTACGGCTCTCAACCGACTGAAATTTTATATTCTTACTAAGAATCATAGTCTGTACACTACTCGATCAAAAAAAATTCCAAAAGAAGAATTTTAAATAAATCATCGGTTTAACACTTGGGTTCAGTCTATTTAATACTTGGGGACGGTCGTTTTAACACTTGGGGTCGGTCGGCCGTATGGCACCAATCCGACTGAAATTTTGGATTCTTACTAAGAATCATAGTCTGTACACGAATCGATCAAAAAATCATCCAGAACCGGGTTTTTTTAAAAGAAATAATCGGTTTAATGCTTGGGTTCGGTCTATGTAATACTTGGGGTCGGTCGTTTTAACACTTGGGGTCGGTCATATCTTTGGCCCTATGGCACCAAACCAACTGAAATTTTGGATTCTTACTAAGAATCATAGTCTGTACACGAATCGATCAAAAAATCTTCCAGAAGCAGAATTTTAATGAAAAATCATCGGTTTAATGCTTGGGTTCGGTCTATGTAATACTTGGGGTCAGTCGTTTTAACACTTGGGGTCGGTCATATCTTTGGCCCTATGGCACCAAACCGACTGAAATTTTGGACTCTTACTTAAAATCATGGTCTGTACACGAATCGATCAAAAAATCTTCCAAAAGATGAATTTAAATTTCTTCCTGCTCTGTGTCTATCGTTTTATGGAAACGTTGTCACTGTTTACCCTACAGCACTCAACCGACTGAAATTTTAGATTCTTACTAAAAATCATAGTCTGTACACTACTCGATCAAAAAAAAATTTCCAAAAGAAGAATTTAAAAAAAAATCATCGGTATAACACTTGGGTTCGGTCTATTTAATACTTGGAGACGGTCGTTTTAACACTTGGGGTCGGTCGGCCGTATGGCACTAAACCGACTGAAATTTTGGATTCTTACTAAGAATCATAGTCTGTACACGAATCGATCAAAAATCATCCAGAACCGGGTTTTTTTAAAAGAAATAATCGGTTTAATGGGTTCGGTCTATGTAATACTTGGGGTCGGTCGTTTTAACACTTGGGGTCGGTCATATCTTTGGCCCTATGGCACCAAACCAACTGAAATTTTGGATTCTTACTAAGAATCATAGTCTGTACACGAATCGATCAAAAAATCTTCCAGAAGCAGAATTTTAATGAAAAATCATCGGTTTAATGCTTGGGTTCGGCTATGTAATACTTGGGGTCGGTCGTTTTAACACTTGGGGTCGGTCATATCTTTTGCCCTATGGCACCAAACCGACTGAAATTTTGGATTCTTACTTAAAATCATGGACTGTACACGAATCGATCAAAAAATCGTCCAAAAGATGAATTTAAAATTTCTGTGTTTATTTTAATGTTTATTGTTTCACGGCCACTTTGTTACTTTTGGCCCCATGGCAACAAACCGACTGAAATTTTGGATTCTTACTGAGAATCATGGTCTGTACACTACTGGACCAAAAAGAATCTTGCAAAAGGAAATTTAAAAAAAAAATCATCGGTGTAACACACTTGGGTTCGGTCGTTTTAATACTTGGGGTTGGTCGTTTTAACACTTGGGGTCGGTCATATCTTTGGCCCTATGGCACCAAACAGACTGAAATTTTGGATTCCTACAAAGAATCATGGTCTGCACATGAATCGATCAAAAAATCTTCCAAAAGCAGAATTTTATAAAAAAATATTAGTTTAATACTTGGGTTCGGTCTATTTAATATTTGGCGTTGGTTGTTTTCACACTTGGTCATATCTTTGGCCATATGGCACCAAACAGACTGAAATTTTGGATTCTTACTTAAAATCATGGTCTGTACACGAATCAATCAAAAAATCTTCCACAAGATGAATTTAAAATTTCTTCCTGCTCTGTGTCTATCGTTTTATGGAAACGTTGTCACTGTTGACCCTACGGCTCTCAACCGAATGAAATTTTAGATTCTTACTAAGAATCATAGTCTGTACAAGAATCGATCAAAAAACCTTCCAGAAGCAGAATTTTAATGAAAAATCATCGGTTTAATGCTTGGGTTCGGTCTATTTAATACTTGGGTTCGGTCGTTTTAACGCTTGGGGTCGGTCATATCTTTGGCCCTATGGCAGGATTCTTACTTAAAATCATGGTCTGTACATGAATCGATCAAAAAATCATCCAAAAGATGAATTTAAAATTTCTGTGTTTATTTTAATGTTTATCGTTTCACGGCCACTTTGTTACTTTTGGCCCCATGGCAACAAACCGACTGAAATTTTGGATTATTACTGCGAATCATGATCTGTACACTACTGGATCAAAAAAAATCTTGCAAAAGAAAATTTAAAAAAAAAATCATCGGTGTAACACACTTGGGTTCGGTCGTTTTAATACTTGGGGTTGGTCGTTTTAACACTTGGGGTCGGTCATATCTTTGGCCCTATGGCACCAAACCAAGTGAAATTTTGGATTCCTACAAAGAATCATGGTCTGCACATGAATCGATCAAAAAATCTTCCAAACGCAGAATTTTATTAAAAAAATATTAGTTTAATACTTGGGTTCGGTCTATTTAATATTTGGGGTTGGTTGTTTGAACACTTGGTCATATCTTTGGCCCTATGGCACCAAACAGACTGAAATTTTGGATTCTTACTTAAAATCATGGTCTGTACACGAATCAATCAAAAAATCTTCCAAAAAATGAATTTAAATTTCTTCCTGTTCTGTGTCTATCGTTTTATGGAAACGTTGTCACTGTTGACCCTACGGCTCTCAACCGACTGAAATTTTAGATTCTTCCTAAGAATCATAGTCTGTACACTACTCGATCAAAAAAAATTTCCAAAAGAAGAATTAAAAAAAAAATCATCGGTTTAACACTTGGGTTCGGTCTATTTAATACTTGGGGACGGTCGTTTTATCACTTGGGGTCGGTCGGTCGTATGGCACCAAACCGACTGAAATTTTGGATTCCTACAAAGAATCATGGTCTGCACATGAATCGATCAAAAAATCTTCCAAAAGCAGAATTTTTAAAAAAAAATATTGGTTTAATACTTGGGTTCGGTCTATTTAATATTTGGGGTCGGTCGTTTAAACACTTGGTCATATCTTTGGCCCTATGGCCCCAAACAGACTGAAATTTTGGACTCTTACTTAAAATCATGGTCTGTACACGAATCGATCAAAAAATCTTCCAAAAGATGAATTTAAATTTCTTCCTGCTCTGTGTCTATCGTTTTATGGAAATGTTGTCACTGTTGACCCTACAGCACTCAACCGACTGAAATTTTAGATTCTTACTAAAAATCATAGTCTGTACACTACTCGATCAAAAAAAATTTTCCAAAAGAAGAATTTAAAAAAAAAATCATCGGTTTAACACTTGGGTTCGGTCTATTTAATACTTGGAGACGGTCGTTTTAACACTTGGGGTCGGTCGGCCGTATGGCACTAAACCGACTGAAAATTTGGATTCTTACTAAGAATCATGGACTGTACACGAATCGATAAAAAAATCGTCCAAAAGATGAATTTAAAATTTCTGTGTTTATTTTAATGTTTATCGTTTCACGGCCACTGTGTTACTTTTGGCCCCATGGCAACAAACCGACTGAAATTTTGGATTCTTACTGATAATCATGGTCTGTACACTACTGGACCAAAAAAAATCTTGCAAAACGAAATTAAAAAAAAAATCATCGGTGTAACACACTTGGGTTCGGTCGTTTTAATACTTGGGGTTGGTTGTTTTAACACTTGGTCATATCTTTGGCCCTATGGCACCAAACAGACTGAAATTTTGGATTCTTACTTAAAATCATGGTCTGTACACGAATCGATCAAAAAATCATCCAGAACCGTGTTTTTTTAAAAGAAATAATCGGTTTAATGCTTGGGTTCGGTCTATGTAATACTTGGGGTCGGTCGTTTTAACACTTGAGGTCGGTCATATCTTTGGCCCTATGGCACCAAACCGACTGAAATTTTGGATTCTTACTTAAAATCATGGACTGTACACGAATCGATCAAAAAATCGTCCAAAAGATGAATTTAAAATTTCTGTGTTTATTTTAATGTTTATCGTTTCACGGCCACTTTGTTACTTTTGGCCCCATGGCAACAAACCGACTGAAATTTTGGATTCTTACTGATAATCATGGTCTGTACACTACTGGACCAAAAAAAATCTTGCAAAACGAAATTAAAAAAAAAATCATCGGTGTAACACACTTGGGTTCGGTCGTTTTAATACTTGGGGTTGGTCGTTTTAACACTTGGGGTCGGTCATATCTTTGGCCCTATGGCACCAAACCAACTGAAATTTTGGATTCCTACAAAGAATCATGGTCTGCACATGAATCTATCAAAAAATCTTCCAAAAGCAGAATTTTATTAAAAAAATATTAGTTTAATACTTGGGTTCGGTCTATTTAATATTTGGGGTTGGTTGTTTTAACACTTGGTCATATCTTTGGCCCTATGGCACCAAACAGACTGAAATTTTGGATTCTTACTTAAAATCATGGTCTGTACACGAATCAATCAAAAAATCTTCCAAAAGATGAATTTAAATTTCTTCCTGCTCTGTGTCTATCGTTTTATGGAAACGTTGTCACTGTTGACCCTACAGCACTCAACCGACTGAAATTTTAGATTCTTACTAAAAATCATAGTCTGTACACTACTCGATCAAAAAAAATTTTCCAAAAGAAGAATTTAAAAAAAAATCATCGGTATAACACTTGGGTTCGGTCTATTTAATACTTGGAGACGGTCGTTTTAACACTTGGGGTCGGTCGGCCGTATGGCACTAAACCGACTGAAATTTTGGATTCTTACTAAGAATCATAGTCTGTACACGAATCGATCAAAAAATCATCCAGAACCGGGTTTTTTTAAAAGAAATAATCGGTTTAATGCTTGGGTTCGGTCTATGTAATACTTGGGGTCGGTCGTTTTAACACTTGAGGTCGGTCATATCTTTGGCCCTATGGCACCAAACCGACTGAAATTTTGGATTCTTCCTAAGAATCATAGTCTGTACACGAATCGATAAAAAAATCTTCCAGAAGCAGAATTTTAATGAAAAATCATCGGTTTAATGCTTGGGTTCGGTCTATGTAATACTTGGGGTCGGTCGTTTTAACACTTGGGGTCGGTCGGCCGTATGGCACCAAACCGACTGAAATTTTGGATTCTTACTTAAAATCGATCAAAAAATCGTCCAAAAGATGAATTTTAATTTTCTTCCTGCTCTGTGTCTATCGTTTTATGGGCTTGTTGTCACTGTTGGCCCTATGATACCAAACCGACTGAAATTTTAGATTCTTATTAAGAATCACTGTCTGTACACTACTCGATCAAAAAAAATTTCAAAAGAAGAATAAAAAAAAAATCATCGGTTTAACACTTGGGTTCGGTCTATTTAATACTTGGAGACGGTCGTATTAACACTTGGGGTCGGTCGGCCGTATGCCACCAAACCGACTGAAATTTTGGATTCTTACTTAAAATCATGGACTGTACACGAATCGATCAAAAAATCTTCCAGAAGCAGAATTTTAATGAAAAATCATCGGTTTAATGCTTGGGTTCGGTCTATGTAATACTTGGGGTCGGTCGTTTTAACACTTGGGGTCAGTCATATCTTTGGCCCTATGGCACCAAACCGACTGAAATTTTGGATTCTTACTAAGAATCATAGTCTGTACACGAATCGATCAAAAAATCTTCCAGAAGCAGAATTTTAATAAAAATCATCGGTTAAATGATTGGGTTCGGTCTACTTAATACTTGGGGTCGGTCGATTTAACACTTGGGGTCGGTCATATCTTTGGCCCTATGGCACCAAGCCGACTGAAATTTTAGATTCTTACTAAGAATCATAGTCTGTACACTACTCGATCAAAAAAAATTTCCAAATGAAGAATTTAAAAAAAAGTCATCGGTTTAACACTTGGGTTCGGTCTATTTAATACTTGGAGACGGTCGTTTTAACACTTGGGGTCGGTCGGCCGTATGGCACTAAACCGACTGAAATTTTGGATTCTTACTAGTCTGTACACGAATCGATCAAAAAATCATCCAGAACCGGGTTTTTTTAAAAGAAATAATCGGTTTAATGCTTGGGTTCGGTCTATGTAATACTTGGGGTCGGTCGTTTTAACACTTGGGGTCGGTCATATCTTTGGCCCTATGGCACCAAACAGACTGAAATTTTGGATTCCTACAAAGAATCATGGTCTGCACATGAATCGATCAAAAAATCTTCCAAAAGCAGAATTTTATAAAAAAATATTAGTTTAATACTTGGGTTCGGTCTATTTAATATTTGGCGTTGGTTGTTTTCACACTTGGTCATATCTTTGGCCATATGGCACCAAACAGACTGAAATTTTGGATTCTTACTTAAAATCATGGTCTGTACACGAATCAATCAAAAAATCTTCCACAAGATGAATTTAAAATTTCTTCCTGCTCTGTGTCTATCGTTTTATGGAAACGTTGTCACTGTTGACCCTACGGCTCTCAACCGAATGAAATTTTAGATTCTTACTAAGAATCATAGTCTGTACAAGAATCGATCAAAAAACCTTCCAGAAGCAGAATTTTAATGAAAAATCATCGGTTTAATGCTTGGGTTCGGTCTATTTAATACTTGGGTTCGGTCGTTTTAACGCTTGGGGTCGGTCATATCTTTGGCCCTATGGCAGGATTCTTACTTAAAATCATGGTCTGTACATGAATCGATCAAAAAATCATCCAAAAGATGAATTTAAAATTTCTGTGTTTATTTTAATGTTTATCGTTTCACGGCCACTTTGTTACTTTTGGCCCCATGGCAACAAACCGACTGAAATTTTGGATTATTACTGCGAATCATGATCTGTACACTACTGGATCAAAAAAAATCTTGCAAAAGAAAATTTAAAAAAAAAATCATCGGTGTAACACACTTGGGTTCGGTCGTTTTAATACTTGGGGTTGGTCGTTTTAACACTTGGGGTCGGTCATATCTTTGGCCCTATGGCACCAAACCAAGTGAAATTTTGGATTCCTACAAAGAATCATGGTCTGCACATGAATCGATCAAAAAATCTTCCAAACGCAGAATTTTATTAAAAAAATATTAGTTTAATACTTGGGTTCGGTCTATTTAATATTTGGGGTTGGTTGTTTGAACACTTGGTCATATCTTTGGCCCTATGGCACCAAACAGACTGAAATTTTGGATTCTTACTTAAAATCATGGTCTGTACACGAATCAATCAAAAAATCTTCCAAAAAATGAATTTAAATTTCTTCCTGTTCTGTGTCTATCGTTTTATGGAAACGTTGTCACTGTTGACCCTACGGCTCTCAACCGACTGAAATTTTAGATTCTTCCTAAGAATCATAGTCTGTACACTACTCGATCAAAAAAAATTTCCAAAAGAAGAATTAAAAAAAAAATCATCGGTTTAACACTTGGGTTCGGTCTATTTAATACTTGGGGACGGTCGTTTTATCACTTGGGGTCGGTCGGTCGTATGGCACCAAACCGACTGAAATTTTGGATTCCTACAAAGAATCATGGTCTGCACATGAATCGATCAAAAAATCTTCCAAAAGCAGAATTTTTAAAAAAAAATATTGGTTTAATACTTGGGTTCGGTCTATTTAATATTTGGGGTCGGTCGTTTAAACACTTGGTCATATCTTTGGCCCTATGGCCCCAAACAGACTGAAATTTTGGACTCTTACTTAAAATCATGGTCTGTACACGAATCGATCAAAAAATCTTCCAAAAGATGAATTTAAATTTCTTCCTGCTCTGTGTCTATCGTTTTATGGAAATGTTGTCACTGTTGACCCTACAGCACTCAACCGACTGAAATTTTAGATTCTTACTAAAAATCATAGTCTGTACACTACTCGATCAAAAAAAATTTTCCAAAAGAAGAATTTAAAAAAAAAATCATCGGTTTAACACTTGGGTTCGGTCTATTTAATACTTGGAGACGGTCGTTTTAACACTTGGGGTCGGTCGGCCGTATGGCACTAAACCGACTGAAAATTTGGATTCTTACTAAGAATCATGGACTGTACACGAATCGATAAAAAAATCGTCCAAAAGATGAATTTAAAATTTCTGTGTTTATTTTAATGTTTATCGTTTCACGGCCACTGTGTTACTTTTGGCCCCATGGCAACAAACCGACTGAAATTTTGGATTCTTACTGATAATCATGGTCTGTACACTACTGGACCAAAAAAAATCTTGCAAAACGAAATTAAAAAAAAAATCATCGGTGTAACACACTTGGGTTCGGTCGTTTTAATACTTGGGGTTGGTTGTTTTAACACTTGGTCATATCTTTGGCCCTATGGCACCAAACAGACTGAAATTTTGGATTCTTACTTAAAATCATGGTCTGTACACGAATCGATCAAAAAATCATCCAGAACCGTGTTTTTTTAAAAGAAATAATCGGTTTAATGCTTGGGTTCGGTCTATGTAATACTTGGGGTCGGTCGTTTTAACACTTGAGGTCGGTCATATCTTTGGCCCTATGGCACCAAACCGACTGAAATTTTGGATTCTTACTTAAAATCATGGACTGTACACGAATCGATCAAAAAATCGTCCAAAAGATGAATTTAAAATTTCTGTGTTTATTTTAATGTTTATCGTTTCACGGCCACTTTGTTACTTTTGGCCCCATGGCAACAAACCGACTGAAATTTTGGATTCTTACTGATAATCATGGTCTGTACACTACTGGACCAAAAAAAATCTTGCAAAACGAAATTAAAAAAAAAATCATCGGTGTAACACACTTGGGTTCGGTCGTTTTAATACTTGGGGTTGGTCGTTTTAACACTTGGGGTCGGTCATATCTTTGGCCCTATGGCACCAAACCAACTGAAATTTTGGATTCCTACAAAGAATCATGGTCTGCACATGAATCTATCAAAAAATCTTCCAAAAGCAGAATTTTATTAAAAAAATATTAGTTTAATACTTGGGTTCGGTCTATTTAATATTTGGGGTTGGTTGTTTTAACACTTGGTCATATCTTTGGCCCTATGGCACCAAACAGACTGAAATTTTGGATTCTTACTTAAAATCATGGTCTGTACACGAATCAATCAAAAAATCTTCCAAAAGATGAATTTAAATTTCTTCCTGCTCTGTGTCTATCGTTTTATGGAAACGTTGTCACTGTTGACCCTACAGCACTCAACCGACTGAAATTTTAGATTCTTACTAAAAATCATAGTCTGTACACTACTCGATCAAAAAAAATTTTCCAAAAGAAGAATTTAAAAAAAAATCATCGGTATAACACTTGGGTTCGGTCTATTTAATACTTGGAGACGGTCGTTTTAACACTTGGGGTCGGTCGGCCGTATGGCACTAAACCGACTGAAATTTTGGATTCTTACTAAGAATCATAGTCTGTACACGAATCGATCAAAAAATCATCCAGAACCGGGTTTTTTTAAAAGAAATAATCGGTTTAATGCTTGGGTTCGGTCTATGTAATACTTGGGGTCGGTCGTTTTAACACTTGAGGTCGGTCATATCTTTGGCCCTATGGCACCAAACCAACTGAAATTTTGGATTCTAACTAAGAATCATAGTCTGTACACGAATCGATCAAAAAATCTTCCAGAAGCAGAATTTTAATGAAAAATCATCGGTTTAATGCTTGGGTTCGGTCTATGTAATACTTGGGGTCGGTCGTTTTAACACTTGGGGTCGGTCATATCTTTGGCCCTATGGCACCAAACCGACTGAAATTTTGGATTCTTCCTAAGAATCATAGTCTGTACACGAATCGATAAAAAAATCTTCCAGAAGCAGAATTTTAATGAAAAATCATCGGTTTAATGCTTGGGTTCGGTCTATGTAATACTTGGGGTCGGTCGTTTTAACACTTGGGGTCGGTCGGCCGTATGGCACCAAACCGACTGAAATTTTGGATTCTTACTTAAAATCGATCAAAAAATCGTCCAAAAGATGAATTTTAATTTTCTTCCTGCTCTGTGTCTATCGTTTTATGGGCTTGTTGTCACTGTTGGCCCTATGATACCAAACCGACTGAAATTTTAGATTCTTATTAAGAATCACTGTCTGTACACTACTCGATCAAAAAAAATTTCAAAAGAAGAATAAAAAAAAAATCATCGGTTTAACACTTGGGTTCGGTCTATTTAATACTTGGAGACGGTCGTTTTAACACTTGGGGTCGGTCGGCCGTATGCCACCAAACCGACTGAAATTTTGGATTCTTACTTAAAATCATGGACTGTACACGAATCGATCAAAAAATCTTCCAGAAGCAGAATTTTAATGAAAAATCATCGGTTTAATGCTTGGGTTCGGTCTATGTAATACTTGGGGTCGGTCGTTTTAACACTTGGGGTCGGTCATATCTTTGGCCCTATGGCACCAAACCGACTGAAATTTTGGATTCTTACTAAGAATCATAGTCTGTACACGAATCGATCAAAAAATCTTCCAGAAGCAGAATTTTAATAAAAATCATCGGTTAAATGATTGGGTTCGGTCTACTTAATACTTGGGGTCGGTCGATTTAACACTTGGGGTCGGTCATATCTTTGGCCCTATGGCACCAAGCCGACTGAAATTTTAGATTCTTACTAAGAATCATAGTCTGTACACTACTCGATCAAAAAAAATTTCCAAATGAAGAATTTAAAAAAAAGTCATCGGTTTAACACTTGGGTTCGGTCTATTTAATACTTGGAGACGGTCGTTTTAACACTTGGGGTCGGTCGGCCGTATGGCACTAAACCGACTGAAATTTTGGATTCTTACTAGTCTGTACACGAATCGATCAAAAAATCATCCAGAACCGGGTTTTTTTAAAAGAAATAATCGGTTTAATGCTTGGGTTCGGTCTATGTAATACTTGGGGTCGGTCGTTTTAACACTTGGGGTCGGTCATATCTTTGGCCCTATGGCACCAAACCAACTGAAATTTTGGATTCTAACTAAGAATCATAGTCTGTACACGAATCGATCAAAAAATCTTCCAGAAGCAGAATTTTAATGAAAAATCATCGGTTTAATGCTTGGGTGCGGTCTATGTAATACTTGGGGTCGGTCGTTTTAACACTTGGGGTCGGTCATATCTTTGGCCCTATGGCACCAAACCGACTGAAATTTTGGATTCTTACTTAAAATCATGGACTGTACACGAATCGATCAAAAAATCGTCCAAAAGATGAATTTAAAATTTCTGTGTTTATTTTAATGTTTATTGTTTCACGGCCACTTTGTTACTTTTGGCCCCATGGCAACAAACCGACTGAAATTTTGGATTCTTACTGAGAATCATGGTCTGTACACTACTGGACCAAAAAGAATCTTGCAAAAGGAAATTAAAAAAAAAAATCATCGGTGTAACACACTTGGGTTCGGTCGTTTTAATACTTGGGGTTGGTCGTTTTAACACTTGGGGTCGGTCATATCTTTGGCCCTATGGCACCAAACCAACTGAAATTTTGGATTCCTACAAAGAATCATGGTCTGCACATGAATCGATCAAAAAATCTTCCAAAAGCAGAATTTTATTAAAAAAATATTAGTTTAATACTTGGGTTCAGTCTATTTAATATTTGGGGTTGGTTGTTTTAACACTTGGTCATATCTTTGGCCCTATGGCACCAAACAGACTGAAATTTTGGATTCTTACTTAAAATCATGGTCTGTACACGAATCAATCAAAAAATCTTCCACAAGATGAATTTAAATTTCTTCCTGCTCTGTGTCTATCGTTTTATGGAAACGTTGTCACTGTTGACCCTACGGCTCTCAACCGACTGAAATTTTAGATTCTTACTAAAAATCGTAGTCTGTACACTACTCGATTAAAAAAAAATTTCCAAAAGAAGAATTTAAAAAAAAATCGTCGGTGTAACACACTTGGGTTCGGTCTATTTAATACTTGGGGACGGTCGTTTTATCACTTGGGGTCGGTCGGTCGTATGGCACCAAACCGACTGAAATTTTGGATTCCTACAAAGAATCATGGTCTGCACATGAATCGATCAAAAAATCTTCCAAAAGCAGAATTTTATTAAAAAAATATTGGTTTAATACTTGGGTTCGGTCTATTTAATATTTGGGGTCTGTCGTTTAAACACTTGGTCATATCTTTGGCCCTATGGCCCCAAACAGACTGAAATTTTGGACTCTTACTTAAAATCATGGTCTGTACACGAATCCATCAAAAAATCTTCCAAAAGATGAATTTAAATTTCTTCCTGCTCTGTGTCTATCGTTTTATGGAAACGTTGTCACTGTTGACCCTACAGTACTCAACCGACTGAAATTTTAGATTCTTACTAAAAATCATAGTCTGTACACTACTCGATCAAAAAAAATTTTCCAAAAGAAGAATTTTAAAAAAAATCATCGGTTTAACACTTGGGTTCGGTCTATTTAATACTTGGAGACGGTCGTTTTAACACTTGGGGTCGGTCGGCCGTATGGCACCAAACCGACTGAAATTTTGGATTCTTACTAAGAATCATAGTCTGTACACGAATCGATCAAAAAATCTTCCAGAAGCAGAATTTTAATGAAAAATCATCGGTTTAATGCTTGGGTTCGGTCTATGTAATACTTGGGGTCGGTCGTTTTAACACTTGGGGTCGGTCATATCTTTGGCCCTATGGCACCAAACCAACTGAAATTTTGGATTCTTACTTAGAATCATAGTCTGTACACGAATCGATCAAAAAATCTTCCAGAAGCAGAATTTTAATGAAAAATCATCGGTTTAATGCTTGGGATCGGTCTATGTAATACTTGGGGTCGGTCGTTTTAACACTTGGGGTCGGTCATATCTTTGGCCCTATGGCACCAAACTGACTGAAATTTTGGATTCTTACTTAAAATCATGGACTGTACACGAATCGATCAAAAAATCATCCAGAACCGGGTTTTTTTAAAAGAAATAATCGGTTTAATGCTTGGGTTCCGTCTATGTAATACTTGGGGTCATTCGTTTTAACACTTGGGGTCGGTCATATCTTTGGCCCTATGGCACCAAACCAACTGAAATTTTGGATTCTTACTAAGAATCATAGTCTGTACACGAATCGATCAAAAAATCTTCCAGAAGCAGAATTTTAATGAAAAATCATCGGTTTAATGCTTGGATTCGGTCTATATAATACTTGGGGTCGGTCGTTTTAACACTTGGGGTTGGTCATATCTTTGGCCCTATGGCACCAAACCGACTGAAATTTTGGATTCTTACTTAAAATCATGGACTGTACACGAATCGTTAAAAAAATCGTCCAAAAGATGAATTTTTAAATTTCTTCCTGCTCTGTGTCTATCGTTTTATGGGCACGTTATCACTGTTGGCCCTATGGTACCATACCGACTGAAATTTTAGATTCTTATTAAGAATCATGGTCTGTACACTTCTCGATCAAAACAATATTCCAAAGAAGAATTTTGTGACGTATGTGTATGATTGTGACGGCATTAGAGCGAGACAGCGATTATGGGATGTATAAAAGTGATGTACCCGCTGTTGAGCGCTCTCTCCATATTTTCCTGTCAATCAATAAACATTGTAACATTAACGGATGTTATTACTACCCGCACTTTAAGATACCACAGTTGGCGCAGCCGGTAGTTCGTAAATTTTTACGGAAGAATTTACGCGGTACATTCCATGATCGGAATCTGAAAGATTGTTGTCAGGAAATTGGCCGATCGCAGGAAACGATCGCATTAAGATGAATTTGCAGCAGCCACACGCAGTTATTCGCGTGCGTTGGTACGACAAATTT
The DNA here is from genome assembly GCA_917880885.1 of Limnephilus marmoratus. Lineage (NCBI taxonomy): Eukaryota > Metazoa > Arthropoda > Insecta > Trichoptera > Limnephilidae > Limnephilus > Limnephilus marmoratus. The sequence goes on along the minus strand of OU862924.1, from coordinate 25,252,149 downwards.
GCAGAATTATTGTCGTTGGGTACACCGTGTAACGGGGTACACAGGATCGTGTCAAGGATCAATGATACACAAAGGTACACCGTGTAACGGGGTACACAGGATCGTACCATCGAGTGGATTAGCCGGAAACCGGGACTTGGTTTCCGTCGCTGCAGTCTGGGAAGGAAGACCTCGGAGAAGAGGGATTGGATCCGCAGCTGTCGGGAGACGGAGCCAGACGGAACGCTGATCTACGGTTCTGGGTGGCGTGCACGTGGAACGTGGAACTTGGACCTTGGAGTGTAGCCTTCTAGGAAGTGCTGAGATAAGTAGTCTTGATTATTTTGTTTCAGCTCTTCTCCCAATGGAGGGTGTTTGTAAAAATTTGGGGACGTTCTGTTACAGAACGGGAAACTGGTCATTGTTCAAGCAACGACTGGATCAGGCCCTTATTTTACATGATGACAAAGTGTTGTCACAAGAGCGCAAAAGAGCATTTTTGCTGAGTTGCCTCACCGAAGAAACACTCTCTTTTTTATGTGATTTGTGTTTCCCTAAAAAGGTTTCTGTTTGTTCTTTTGATGATTTATGTAAATTATTTGATTCACATTGCAAACCTATTCAAAATATTTTCGAGTCGCGTGAGTTGTTTTATAAGTGTAAACAGATAGCTAACGAATCTATTAAAGATTACGCTGCTAGGTTGAGAGGACTGAGTTTGACTTGCAATTTTGAATTGAGGTTGGAACCTTGTTTAAAAGACATATTCATTATTGGAATTTTCAATGAAAAATTGAAACATAAGTTGTTCGTTGAGGGGGTAAATACTTCTTTTTCGGAATGCATTCAGTTAGCCGCTTCATGGGAACATGTTGTTAATTTTAAGAAAGTTGATACGAATTTAAATGTTGTGCATAAGGATGGTAATGTTGTCCGTAAATCCAAGTTAGATAGTCCGATCAGATTTAAAAGTGCAGTGCGTAGTAAGACGCCAGTAAATATTGCATTAAAAAAATGTTTTTTGTGCCGAAAAACGAATCATTTGCAGAAGGATTGCTGGAAGAATATTTTTTGTAATCGATGCAATAAATCGGGTCATCCTAGTAATTTATGTAAAAGCAGTAAAATTAATGTAGATAATAAGAATAAACGATTAAATTCGGTTTTTATGTTACATGACGGCACGGGGCCGGAACCGATATTCGTAGATCTCATTATTGGTAACACTGTTCTGCGAGCGATTGTTGACACCGGTGCGGAAGTTAATGCAATTCCGTACAAAGTGTATTTAAAAGATTTTGTTTCCTATGAATTGGAAAGATGCGATATTCAATTGTCAGGATATGACGGGAAACGGTTAAATATTATAGGTAAAGTTAATTTAAGTGTGTTATTTTTAAATAAAAGTGTGGATACGCAGTTTATAATAATTAAAAACGGTAATTCTACGACTGTTGGTAGAAAATTTTTACAAGTTTTCGGTATCGGATTAAGTGGAATAAATTCGGTAAATGAGACTAGTTGTGATAATCAATTAAATTTTCGTGATAGTTTAAAGAAAAAATATGCTCATGTGTTTTCAGAAAAATCGGGTAGGCTTATAGGCTTATATATTATATAGAGTTCAGGCCAAAGTTTGTGAATCCAAGACCGTTACCTTTTAGTTTACGTGGAAAGGTAGAGGAGGAATTAAATAAGATGTTACGTAAAGATATAATTGAAAAGGTAGAAATAAGTGATATGGCTAGTCCGATTGTTGTTGTAAAAAAGAAAGACGGTTCAATTAGAATTTGTACCGATTTTAAAACCACATTAAACCCTATGTTAGCGAAGTTGAAATATCCATTGCCTCGTATAGAAGATTTAATTTCATCTTTAAATGGTGCGAAATTATTTGCGTAATGCATTTGGTCAGATTTCGTTGAACGAGAAGTCGAGGAAATTATGTGTGATAAGTACTCATGTAGGATTGTACTAGTATTGTAAAGTATTGCCTTTCGGTTTGAGCACAAGCCTAGCTATATTTATGCAAGTTATTCAGACGGTAGTCGGTAGACTTCGTAACGTTCGTGTATTTCTAGATGATATTTTGTTGTTTGGAAATTCTGAAGAGGAATTATTTTCTATTTGTGAATCTGTACTTAGCAAGTTAAGTGATTGTGGTTTAACTATTAATGAAAATAAGTGTTTTTTTCTAGAAACAGAGATAGAATATTTAGGTTTTAGAATTTCGCGGAAAGGAGTTATGCCCTTAGAAAATAAAATTTGTGCGATTACTCAAATGGCAGTACCGAAAAATGTTTCGGAACTTAGGAGTTTACTCGGGGTTATTTCTTACTATAGAACTTTTGTTCATAATATTTCAGGTATTTTGTCTCCATTGTATAACTTGTTAAAAAGGGGAGTAAAATATGTGTGGTCTGAGGAATGTAATATTGCGTTTGAGCGAGTTAAGAAACTGCTGACGTCAGATAATATTTTAGTGCATTTTGATCCAAATTTACCAATTAAACTTATTTCAGACGCATCTGACAAAGCGTTGGCAGCGGTAATTTGTCACATGTATGATAATGGTTTAGAGAGACCTATCGCATTTGCTAGCCGATTATTGTCAGAAACAGAATTAAAGTACTCTATTTTAGATAAGGAAGCGTGTGCTATAATTTTTGGGTTGAAGAAATTCTTTCAGTACTTATACGGCAATAAATTTGTTTTGGCTTACGACAATAAATCGTTAGTACACATTTTGAACACGGATAAGCATGTACCCGTGTTGGCCGCTAACCGTCTGCAGCGGTACGCTCTAATACTCCAGACTTTTGACTATAGTATAGAGCATATTAAATCAGGTGATAACAAAGCGGATTTCTTATCACGAATGCCGATTAATAATAAGAATAATTTAGATGTGTGTAGCGACGATATTGATGCTAGCGATTATTTTTTAAATTATATTGATAGTTTAAACTTGAATACGGTTGAGTCAGAGTTTGTGAACATAATTGAGTCGGAAACAACATTAAATGCGGAAACAATGAAACAGTTTTCGATTAATGATGTAAATATAGCGAGCATTATCGAGTTCATAGCTAATGGTTGGCCGGATAAAAAGTTTTTAAAGGATGATTTATTGAAATTCTGGTATTTTAGGAATAAATTATCGACTTATAATTCATGTTTATTTTATAATAATAAATTTATAGTTCCAAGGGAATTAAGGGAAATTATATTGAATTTTTTACATCAATCACATTTAGGCATTGTAAAATCGAAAAGTCTTGCTCGAAATTATTTTTTTTGGCTCGGAATGAACAATGATATAGAAGCAACTGTGAAACAGTGTGCTCGATGCATGGAATGTTTACCTACTCCGTGTAAAGTTGAGTTGGCACCTTGGCCAATCAATGATTTAATCCGGAGAAGATTGCATATTGATTTCATGGGGCCGTTGGGAGGTCATAATTTTTTAATAATTGTTGATGCAACTACAAAATGGATAGACTGTCATATTGTAAATAAGGTAGATTCGTTTTGTACAATAAAAGTTTTGAAAAGATTATTTTCTATGTTCGGAATCCCGGAACAAATTGTAAGTGACAATGGTACAGCTTTCACATCGACAGTTTTTAAGGAATTTTGTCATAATTATAATATAGAATAATTGACTTCAGCTGTACAGCATCCTGCTTCTAACGGTTTAGCTGAAAATGGGGTTAAAACAGTGAAGAATTTTTTGAAAAAAATTATGGTAAATAATAAATTTCCTACTGATTTTGAAGATAAACTTTTGACGTTTTTAGTTGATATTAGAAATACGCCTTCAATGTCTACGGGCATTGAGCCTAGTAAATTAATGTTGGGTAGGAAGATTAGATCAATTTTTAATACGATTATTCCAATGGTGGATAATGTCGAGAGTCAAGGTTTTAGAGGAATTGACAACACGGTTAAAAACAAAATGTTATTGAGCCAGCATAAACAGAAAAAGTATTATAGAGGAAGGAAATTAAAGAAGTACTTTGCTGTTGGTTCTAAACTTTTAACCAGGGATTTAAGAAGTAATAATAATAAATGGATTTTAGGGAAAATTTTTAAAAGATTGGGGAATAGGATATATTTAGTTAAAATTATGTCTACGGGACAAATTTGGAAACGCCACCATGATCAGATTTCAGAGAGGAAGGTTAGGTGGGGGGAGTGTGACAGGTCTGATGATTTGCTGGACCTAGGTCCACTCTCGGATGTGGACATGACCAAGTTTCCTAATTCCTCTGATTTTTGCAGGTCACCTACACTATGGGAGGGGAGGTTACGCCCTCGAGGTCAACGCCCACGCTACACGGATTGAAGAGCAAGAATAATTACATATACTATAGAATGGAAATATTTAGATATTTGATTTATATAAATTTGAAAATAAAGAAAATATATGTAATTAGGTTTTAAGTGTGGGGGTGTGACGTATGTATATGAGTGTGACGGCATGAGAGCGAGACAGCGAGTGTGGGATGTATAAAAGGGATGTACCCGGTGTTGAGCGCTCTCTCCATATTTACCTGTCAATCAAAAAACATTGTAACATTAACGGATGTTATTACTACCCGCACTACAAGATTCCACAAATTTTAAAAGAAATTATCGGTTTGAATCTTGGGTTCGGTCGGTACAATTCTTGGGTCGGTCGTTTTAACCCACGGGGTCGGTCATATCTTTGGACCTCTGGCACGGAATCGACTGAAATTTTGGATTCCTACAAAGAATCATGGTCTGCACATGAATCGATCAAAAAATCTTCAAAAGCAGAATTTTATTAAAAAAATATTGGTTCAATACTTGGGTTCGGTCTATTTATTTGGGGTCGGTCGTTTAAACAATTGGTCATATCTTTGGCCCTATGGCACCAAACAGACTGAAATTTTGGACTCTTACTTAAAATCATGGTCTGTACACGAATCAATGAAAAAATCTTCCAAAAGATGAATTTAAATTTCTTCCTGCTCTGTGTCTATCGTTTTATGGAAACGTTGTCACTGTTGACCCTACGGCACTCAACCGACTAAAATTTTAGATTCTTACTAAGAATCATAGTCTGTACACTACTCGATCAAAAAAAATTACCAAAAGAAGAATTTAAAAAAAAATCATCGGTTTAACACTTGGGTTCGGTCTATTTAATACTTGGGGACGGTCGTTTTAACACTTGGGGTCGGTCGGCCGTATGGCACCAAACCGACTGAAATTTTGGATTATTACTTAAAATCATGTACTGCACACGAATCGATCAAAAAATCATCCAAAAGATGAATTAAAAATTTCTTCATACTAAATGTTTATCGTTTTACGGCCACTTTGTCACTTTTGGCCCCATGGCAACAAACTGACTAAAATTTTGGATTCTTACTTAAAATCATGGTCTGTACACGAATCGATCAAAAAATCTTCCAAAATATGAATTTAAATTTCTTCCTGCTCTGTGTCTATCGTTTTATGGAAACGTTGTCACTGTTGACCCTAAAGGCGGAAACACACTTGTGTGGTGTGGTGTGTCGTGGCGCGCCAGAAGCACATCGGTTTCATACATTTATTATTGTTAGAGACATATTTGTAGGTTGTGGCGTGTCGACAAGCGACGACGATGATTGGTTAATTTGTAGTCACGACACACCACACCACACAAGTGTGCCAGTGCCTTAAGGCACTCAACGGACTGAAATTTTATATTCTTACTAAGAATCATAGTCTGTACACTACTCGATCAAAAAAAAATTTCCAAAAGAAGAATTTAAAAAAAAAATCATCGGTTTAACACTTGGGTTCGGTCTATTTAATACTTGGAGACGGTCGTTTTAAAACTTGGGGTCGGTCGGCCGTATGGCACGAAAAGAAGAAATTTACAAGAAATCATCGGTTTGTGTTCTTGGGTTCAGTCGGTACAATTCTTGGGTCGGTCGTTTTAACCCACGGGGTCGGTCATATCTTTGTACCTCTGGCACGGAACCGATTGAAATTTTGGATTCCTACAAAGATTCATTGTTAAAATATACAATGTAATACATTATTTTAACAATAATAATGTTGGTTTAAGGGTTGGCAACATTTTGTATGTGGCAACCCATTTTAGTTCTTTTGTTTTTTTTCTCTGTGCTCCAAGCGTTCTTCTCTTGTTTTCATGTAATACGTACATCTTAAAATAAAACCAGTTATTAAAGTGTTATATTTCTTTTTATTAACTCAGTAGATTACAACAGGTTATGGTGCCCAGACACATAAACCTTGATTTATAATATAATACATGCTGAGTTGTGGATAACTGCTGCAAATTGATTGACCGGCGAATTGAGGTTAAGTTGACACCACACCGCGTGCATCACTTCATTTTTTGCAGGAGGAAGGCAAAAAGAAATAAAAATAAAAAAAAACATCTTGTCAAGTGTAGTGATCAAGATGGAAGGAAACCAAAACGTGTTTAAACTGGAAGGTTCGAGAAACTGGAATGTTTGGAAGTTCCAGACTACAGTGCTTTTGCGTGGACAAGGATGGCTCGATGTAGTTGAAGGCCGAAGTATAAAACCTGAAGAACAGGCACAGAAAATTCTTTGGGAAAACATAGATGCAAAGGCTCAGACCTTAATAGTCACAAGGATGACAGAAAATGTTATGTTGCACATTATATCCTGTTCTACTTCAGCAGAAATGTGGAAAAAGTGTGTTTATGAACAAAAGACGGAGACTAGCATTCACATTGTTCAACAGCGATTTTTCAGTACAAATACGAAAAAGGTACAGAAATGTCCGTGTTTGTGTCAAAAATCCAAGAAATGCAGAACCATTTAAAGCAAATGGGGGAAGAGATTTCTGAAAAATTTGTTATAACTAAAGTACTTATGTCGCTGCCAGAAGAATATAAACATTTTGTTTCGGCTTGGGAATCTGCCCCTGATGATAAGCAAACCTTGGACAATTTAGTGGCCAGGTTATTGATGGAGGAAGAAAGGCTTATGGATAAGAATAATGAACATCAGCAAACTTCATCATCGTCAGCTTTTTTAATCAAAAATAAAAAGACTGGGAAGTGTTTCAAATGTGGGAAAACAGGACATTTCCAGAGCGATTGTAAGAATAATAAAAATAATGGTGAAAAGAATGTAATTAAAAAATGATTTTTATTGCAATAAAGTTGGGCACAACAAGAGTGAGTGCTGGCACAAGAAAGGAAAGGAGAAAAATGCGTTTGTAGTACAACAGATACCTAAAGAACTTTATCAACAGTCAAAGTGGTTGGTGGACACAGGTGCTAGTCAACATATGTGTCAAGATAAAAATCTGTTTTCGACATTTTCACCAGAAGTGTCACAAAAGTCTGTGATAATAGGTGATGGTACTGAAATAAATGTTATTGGCTGCGGACAAGTGGAGCTAGAGGTATTCAATGGACACCAGTGGGTCGAGACAACCATAGATAATATACTGTGTGTGCCAGACTTACAAATAAACTTGTTATCTGTGAACTGTACGGCAGACAAAGGTTATGTCATGTTGACAGATCAAAACATTTGCAAGTTTTTCAAGAATAATAAAGTATGTGCGGTAGCAAATCGTGTTGGAAATATGTATATTATGGATGTTCGTTATAAATATAAAAATTGCTTTGCAAATGTAACTACAGTTAAATCAAGCTTGAGTGGGTGGCATGAGAAACTTGTACACCAGAATATACAGAAGGTGAAAAACGTGTTAGAGAGCAATAATATTAAAGTCTCAAGAAATTCTCTTCAGAATTGTCAAGGCTGCTTACAGGGTAAATCACACCGGCTGCCCTTTATGAATACTGAGACAAAACCTGTCTTTGAGGAATGCGATAGCTTAAACCTAGAGTCTGTAACAGAAACACTCAACAATGAAACTGACAATAACCAGCAAGAGTTAGTAGAAGATGTTGTGAATGATCCAAACATTACAAATCAGATGTCAGATGATGAGCAGCACAGCTTATATGAACCTGAAGAAACAAGTGATGAAGACAGTGAACGCGATAGTACATTAAAGCCAGCTTCTCCTCATCGAACCAAATGTGTCAGAAAGGCACCACAATTCTATACTTGCCAAAATGTGTACACTGCAGAGACAGAACCAGGCACCTACAAGGAAGCTATGCAGAGGAGTGATGCCTGTCAGTGGGAAGAAGCTGTCAAACAAGAACTGGATACACTCAAAGCAAATAATACTTGGACAGTGTGCGCTGTACCTCAAAAACAAAACATTATTAGTAGTAAGTGGGTATTCAAAATAAAGAAAGTTGATAATACTATCCAATATAAAGCAAGATTGCTTGCCAGAGGTTTTCAACAGAATGATGCATTAGATTTATATGAAATCAACTCACCTGTTGCCAAATTGTCAACATTTAGATTATTTGTTTCAGTTGCTACAAAATTAAAACTATCAATACATCAGATGGATGTCACTGGGGCCTTTTTATATAGGGATATAAAGGAAATTGTGTTTATTAAATTACCGGAAGGGGCGTATGATGGTTGTGATAATATTGTTAAACTAAATAAATCATTGTATGGGCTAAAAAATCCCCTAAATATTGGAATGAAAAATTTAACCATGTAATAAGTAAAGCAGGCTATGTAAAGTCAAAGAATGATCCTTGTTTGTTTACTAAGTGTAATGAAAACCAAACTTATGTTTTATTGTATGTCGATGACCTCTTGATGTTTAGTAATAATGAACAGGAATTAAGTGATCTTAAATTAAAATTACACAATGCATTTAAGATGAAAGATTTGGGACCAATTTCAAATTTTCTTGGTATCAGTGTTAAACAGAATTTGAAAGACGGTGTAACTGAATTATGTCAAAAATCTTATTTAGAAAATGTATTAAAAAGATTTAAAATGGAAAATTGCAAACCAATATCTACCCCTATTGATCAAAATTTTAATGTAAAAATCTTAAAATCTAAAGAATGTAAGTCTGACAAGGATATTGAAAACACTTGTAGGAAAATTATTGGAAGTTTAATGTATGCTGTCTTAGGCACTAGGCCAGACCTTTGTGTAGCTGTATCTATATTAAGTAGGTACCAAAATAATGCAAGTGATGTATTGTTGACTCATTTAAAAAGAATTTTAAGATATGTAAAATATACTCTAGATTATAAGCTGATTTTCAAATGTAATGATGATGGACTTGTTGGGCATTGTGATGCAGATTGGGGTGGTGACACACGAGATAGAAAGTCTACAACTGGCTACTGTTTCAAGTTCTCCAATTGTCTTATATCGTGGTGTTCTAAGAAACAGTGTTCCGTAAGCTTATCATCAACCGAAGCAGAGTATGTTGCAGTCAGTATGGCGGCTAGTGAATCTTGTTGGCTGTCAAGTTTATTAAAAGACTTTAATAATATAAATGTTTGTCCCGTACTTATGTACTGTGATAACCAGTCTGCCATAATGGTTGCAAATACTGATAATATTAAAAGACTAAAACATATCTATATACGTTATCATTTTGTCAAAGATTTAATTAAGGAATCTAAGATATGTTTAATGTATGTTAAGACTGAGGATCAAATAGCTGATATGTTTACTAAGTCATTGAACAAAAATCTATTGTTTAAATTTATTACTCAATGTGGACTATACTAGATAATGTAAGAATGTATTACATTGAGCGGGGGTGTTAAAATACACAATGTAATACATTATTTTAACAATAATAATGTTGGTTTAAGGGTTGGCAACATTTTGTATGTGGCAACCCATTTTAGTTCTTTTGTTTTTTTTCTCTGTGCTCCAAGCGTTCTTCTATTGTTTTCATGTAATACGTACATCTTAAATTAAAACCAGTTATTAAAGTGTTATATTTCTTTTTATTAACTCAGTAGATTACAACATACATGGTCTGCACATGAATCGAGCAAAAAATCTTCCAAAAGAAGAATTAAAAAAAAAATCATCGGTTCAACACTTGGGTTCAGTCTATTTAATACTTGGGGACGGTCGTTTTAACACTTGGGGTCGGTCGGCCGTATGGCACCAATCCGACTGAAATTTTGGATTCTTACTAAGAATCATAGTCTGTACACGAATCGATCAAAAAATCTTCCAGAAGCAGAATTTTAATGAAAAATCATCGGTTTAATGCTTGGGTTCGGTCTACTTAATACTTAGGGTCGGTCGATTTAACACTTGGGGTCGGTCATTTCTTTGGCCCTATGGCAGGATTCTTACTTAAAATCATGGTCTGTACACGAATCGATCAAAAAATCATCCAAAAGATGAAAATTTCTTCATACTAAATGTTTATCGTTTTACAGCCACTTTCTCACTTTTGGCCCCATGGCAACAAACCAACTGAAATTGTGGATTCTTACTGAGAATCATGGTCTGTACACTACTGGATCAAAAAAAATCTTGCAAAAGAAAATTTAAAAGAAAAATCATCGGTGTAACACACTTGGGATCGGTCGTTTTAATACGTGGGGTCGGTCGTTTTAACCCACGGGGTCGGTCATATCTTTGGACCTGTGGCACGGAACCGATTGAAATTTTGGATTCTTACCTAAAATCATGGTCTGTACACGAATCGATCAAAAAAATCTTCCAAAAGATGAATTTAAATTTCTTCCTGCTCTGTGTCTATGGTTTTATGGAAACGTTGTCACTGTTGACCCTACGGCACTCAACCGACTGAAATTTTAGATTCTTACTAAGAATCATAGTCTGTACACTACTCGATCAAAAAAAATTTCCAAAAGAAAAATTAAAAAAAAAATCATCGGTTTAACACTTGGGTTCGGCCTATTTAATACTTGGAGACGGTCGTTTTAACACTTGGGGTCGGTCGGCCGTATGGCACCAAACCGACTGAAATTTTGGATTCTTACTTAAAATCATGGACTGTACACGAATCGATCAAAAAATCTTCCAAAAGATGAATTTTAAATTTCTTCCTGCTCTGTGACTATCGTTTTATGGGCACGTTGTCATTGTTGGCCCTTTGGTACCAAACCAACTGAAATTTTAGATTCTTATTAAGTATCATGGTCTGTACACTACTCGATCAAAACAATCTTCCAAAAGAAGAATTTTTAAAGAAATCATCGGTTTGATTCTTGGGTTCGGTCGGTACAATTCTTGGGTCGGTAGTTTTAACCCACGGGGTCGGTCATATCTTTGGACCTCTGGCACGGAACCGATTGAAATTTTGGATTCCTACAAAGAATCATGGTCTGCACATGAATCGATCAAAAAATCTTCCAAAAGATGAATTTAAATTTCTTCCTGCTCTTTGTCTATCGTTTTATGGAAACGTTGTCACTGTTGACCCTACGGCACTCAACCGACTGAAATTTTAGATTCTTACTATGAATCATAGTCTGTACACTACTCGATCAAAAAAAATTTCAAAAAGAAGAATTAAAAAAAAAATCATCGGTTTAACACTTGGGTTCGGTCTATTTAATACTTGGAGACGGTCGTTTTAACACTTGGGGTCGGTCAGCCGTATGGCAACAAACCGACTGACATTTTGGATTCTTACAAAGAATCATAGTCTGTACCCTACTTGATCAAAAAAAATTTCCAAAAGAAGAATTTTTTAAAAAAATCATCGGTTTAACACTTGGGTTCGGTCTATTTAATACTTGGAGACGGTCGTTTTAACACTTGGGGGTCGGTCATATCTTTGGCCCTATGGCACCAAACCATTTGAAATTTTGGATTCTTACTAAGAATCATAGTCTGTACACGAATCGATCAAACAATCTTCTAGAAACAGAATTTTAATGAAAAATCATCGGTTTAATACTTGGGTTCGGTCTATTTAATACTTGGGGTCGGTCGTTTTAACACTTGGGGTTGGTCATATCTTTGGCTTTATGGCACCAAACCATTTGAAAATTTGGATTCTTACTAAGAATCATAGTCTGTACACGAATCGATCAAAAAATATTTCAGAAGCAGAATTTTAATGAAAAATCATGGGTCTATGTAATACTTGGGGTCGGTCGTTTTAACACTTGGGGTCGGTCATATCTTTAGCCCTATGGCACCAAACTGACTAAAATTTTGGATTCTTCCTAAGAATCATAGTCTGTATACTAAGGTGGTCCAGGCCTATATAGAAAAATATATTGTTTCAAATATAGATGTAGCCACCCATTTTATTTGTTACACCTATTATTCCTATTATGTGTAAAAAAATTCAGCCCCCTATCTTATATACAAGGGGGTGCTCATCGAATTAGAAGTTTCTGACAAAAGTTCTGGATTTTAAGCAAAACACGTAATTTAAGGTTTATGAATATTACAAGTATTTTAGTCAAATAAGTATAAAACGTATTTAAATTTGAACAAAATTTGGTAACAAAGCAATAATTAACATAATATTAGTCGCAATCTTTCAAAACTATGTTTGTTTACTCCATTTTGAATGTTTCAGTAGAAACGATTTTTCTGTTTTGTTCCACGATGTGAAGTAAAAATTGCTTTTCTTCCTCATTCTTAGTGAGTATGGTGTTGTAATCTTCAAATAGTTTAACACCTCTCTCCACCGTATCATTAACAACATGCAAATTTGTGACTCAGCTTTTGCCTTGATGGTAATTAAAATTGTTATTCCAAGTCTTAGGAGGTAATTACAAGAAAGAGTGCTTGATATCAAGAACTAAGAGCGTTTTCAACGTTATTTGTGTTGCAAAAGCTTCTAATGTAACCTCTGAGGCAAGCTTAGCAGAATCACCTCGTACTGAACGATTACCGCCATCAGAATTTATTTTTTGAACAATGGCCTATTTCTCAGCATCAGACAGCTTCTCAGAAAACAAGGTAAATGAGACTAGTTCATCTGACAAATACCATAAGTGACGCTCTAAGACACCCCTAGCTGCTATACTGATTTCGAAATCAATTACTTCGTACAATTTTAAGCTATTCCAAAGTATTAAGTAATTTACTGGTGCATCTGCTGCCAAAGATGCTTCGATTCAAACTTTGGTGTAGATGATAACTAACAAATCGAACAATTTGTTTTTCTTCTCTCTTGATTAGTTTAAATCTTATTACAATCAAGCGCACTGGTAAATATGTCAATTGTAGACAGCTCAACGCACTACAAACTCATCTTTGGACTTATCCTCTAATATGTTAGCATTACTAGAAGTGCTACTAAAGCTGCACTCAAGTTCTAACTCTTATCTCGACACCACCGAAGATGAAGCATTACTTTCAGCGGCTATTTCCTTCAATTCTTCAGATCTTTGTTTCGGTTTTAGAGAACTTTCTTTGACCTTTTCTAGTTTCTTGTCGATTGAGGTCATAATCATCTTACGTTCTCATCTTTGATCGATGAGAAACGCTCTGTCTTTCGCAATTTTTATCAAATTCAAAGCGCTTGCATGGACAATGTCAAAAAGTTTGTCTAGTTCATTTTTAAACAAATATTCTCCTTTTTTTGTGCTTCAGAATTTCTTCCTCTATTTTTATTCAATAGCAGCCAGTTCTTAAGAAACTTAATCAGTTTTTCAATGCAGTGATTTTGTTGTCTGGTCGGAATACTAGATTTACTCCATACTTTTATAAGTTCTTGAATAAGTACATGCGCGGAATCTTTCACAATCATTTAATATGTAGTGATAATGGAGTAAAACTTGCCAAAGAGTAGGATGTTGGTTAAGCCTCATTAATAGCTCAATATCTCGAACCCCAAGAAGAAAAATTTCGTATTTTTTTCGAGTAGATGAACACATTTTACTACACTGATTCACTTCACAGTCCACTAAATAAGTATCAAATACTGTTCAAATTTGTCTATAAAACTCTTCAGTAGTTTATTTTAATATTTGTTTAATAGTTTAACACACGAAACTGGCCTGTAGCAAAAAGTAAAAATTGGGCATTTTACACAAAAAATTCAAAAACAACACTCGATTGAGCACCCCTTTCTACTTGAGCTATCTCGCTGAAATTTTACTATGTTATTTCTATGAATACGTGTAACAAATTCACGGGGTGGCCAAATGAAAAACACTAAAAAAAAATTTTTGGACCACCTTACTGTACACGAATCGATCAAAAAATCTTCCAAAAAATCATCGGTTTAATGCTTGGGTTCGGTCTATTTAATACTTGGGGTCGGTCGTTTTAACACTTGGGGTCGGTCATATCTTTGGCCCTATGGCACCAAACCTAATGAAAATTTGGATTCTTACTAAGAATCATAGTCTGTACACGAATCGATCAAAAAATATTTCAGAAGCAGAATTTTAATGAAAAATCATCGGTTTAATGCTTGGGTTCGGTCTATGTAATACTTGGGGTCGGTCGTTTTAACACTTGGGGTCGGTCATATCTTTAGCCCTATGGCACCAAACCGACTGAAATTTTGGATTCTTCCTAAGAATCATAGTCTATACACGAATCGATAAAAAAATCTTCCAGAAGCAGAATTTTAATGAAAAATCATCGGTTTAATGCTTGGGTTCGGTCTATGTAATACTTGGGGTCGGTCGTTTTAACACTTGGGGTCGGTCTGCCGTATGGCACCAAACCGACTGAAATTTTGGATTCTTACTTAAAATCGATCAAAAAATCGTCCAAAAGATGAATTTTAAATTTCTTCCTGCTCTGTGTCTATCGTTTTATGGGCTTGTTGTCACTGTTGGCCCTATGATACCAAACCGACTGAAATTTTAGATTCTTATTAAGAATCACTGTCTGTACACAACTCGATCAAAAAAAATTTCAAAAGAAGAATAAAAAAAAAATCATCGGTTTAACACTTGGGTTCGGTCTATTTAATACTTGGAGACGGTCGTTTTAACACTTGGGGTCGGTCGGCCGTATGCCACCAAACCGACTGAAATTTTGGATTCTTACTTAAAATCATGGACTGTACACGAATCGATCAAAAAATCTTCCAGAAGCAGAATTTTAATGAAAAATCATCGGTTTAATGCTTGGATTCGGTCTATGTAATACTTGGGGTCGGTCGTTTTAACACTTGGGGTCGGTCATATCTTTGGCCCTATGGCACCAAACCGACTGAAATTTTGGATTCTTACTAAGAATCATAGTCTGTACACGAATCGATCAAAAAATCTTCCAGAAGCAGAATTTTAATAAAAATCATCGGTTAAATGATTGGATTCGGTCTACTTAATACTTGGGGTCGGTCGATTTAAAACTTGGGGTCGGTCATATCTTTGGCCCTATGGCACCAAACCCACTGAAATTTTAGATTCTTACTAAGAATCATAGTCTGTACACTACTCGATCAAAAAAAATTTCCAAATGAAGAATTTAAAAAAAAATCATCGGTTTTACACTTGGGTTCGGTCTATTTAATACTTGGAGACGGTCGTTTTAACACTTGTGGTCGGTCGGCCGTATGACATCAAACCGACTGAAATTTTGGATTCTTACTTAAAACCATGGACTGTACACGAATCGATCAAAAAATCTTCCAGAAGCAGAAATTTAATGAAAAATCATCGGTTTAATGCTTGGGTTCGGTCTATGTAATAATTGGGGTCGGTCGTTTTAACACTTGGGGTCGGTCATTTCTTTGGCCCTATGGCAGGATTCTTATTTAAAATCATGGTCTGTACACGAATCGATCAAAAAATCATCCAAAAGATGAATTTAAAATTTCTTCATAATAAATGTTTATCGTTTTACGGCCACTTTGTCACTTTTGGCCCCATGGCAACAAACCGACTGAAATTTTGTATTCTTACTGAGAATCATGGTCTGTACACTACTCGATCAAAAAAAATTTTGCTAAAGAAAAATTTAAAAAAAAATCATCGGTTTAACACTTGGGTTCGGTCTATTTAATACTTGGGGACGGTTGTTTTAACACTTGGAGTCGGTCGGCCGTATGGCACCAAACCGACTGAAATTTTGGATTCTTACTAAGAATCATAGTCTGAACACGAATCGAACAAAAAATCTTCCAGAAGCAGAATTTTTATGAAAAATCATCGGTTTAATGGTTGGGTTCGGTCTATTTAATACTTGGAGTCAGTCGTTTTATACACTTGGGGTCTGTCATATCTTTGGCCCTATGGCACCAAACCGACTGAAATATCGAACTCTTACTTAAAATCATGGTCTGTACACCAATCGATCAAAAAATCGTCCAAAAGATGATTTTTAAATATCTTCCTGCTCTGTGTCTATCGTTTTATGGAAACATTGTCACTGTTGGCCCTACGTTACTCAACCGACTGAAATTTTAGATTCTTACTAAGAATCATAGTCTGTACACAACTCGATTAAAAAAAATTCGAAAAGAAGAATTTAAAAAAAAAAATCATCGGTTTAACACTTGGGTTCGGCCTATTTAATACTTGGAGACGGTCGTTTTAACACTTGGGGTCGGTCGGCCGTATGGCAACAAACCGACTGACATTTTGGATTCTTACAAAGAATCATGGTCTGTACATGAATCGATCAAAAAATCTTCCAAAAGATGAATTTAAATTTCTTCCTGCTCTTTGTCTATCGTTTTATGGAAACGTTGTAACTGTTGACCCTACGGCACTCAACCGACTGAAATTTTAGATTCTTACTAAGAATCATAGTCTGTACACTACTTCTACCGGATCTGCCGGATCTGCCCTGATGATGGACACTGCAACGATGTCCGAAACGTTGGCTAAAGAAGGAAGTAGCGCAACACGGCACAACACCCCAAAAACATATAACGAAAATGTACACTACTCGATCAAAAAAAATTTCAAAAAGAAGAATTTAAAAAAAAATCATCGGTTTAACACTTGGGTTCGGTCTATTTAATACTTGGAGACGGTCGTTTTAACACTTGGGGTCGGTCAGCCGTATGGCAACAAACCGACTGACATTTTGGATTCTTACAAAGAATCATGGTCTGTACACTACTCGATCAAAACAATCTTCTAAAAGAAGATTTTTAAAAGAAATCACAGGTTTGATTCTTGGGTTCGGTCGGTACAATTCTTGGGTCGGTCGTTTAAACCCACGGGGTCGGTCATATCTTTGGACCTCTGGCAGCGAACCGACTGAAATTTTGGATTCTTACTAAGAATCATAGTCTGTACACGAATCGACCAAAAAATCTTCCAGAAGCAGAATTTTAATAAAAATCATCGGTTAAATGATTGGGTTCGGTCTACTTAATACTTGGGGTCGGTCGATTTAACACTTGGGGTCGGTCATATCTTTGGCCCTATGGCACCAAACCGACTGAAATTTTAGATTCTTACTAAGAATCATAGTCTGTACACTACTCGATCAAAAAAAAATTCCAAATGAAGAATTAAAAAAAAAATCATCGGTTTAACACTTGGGTTCGGTCTATTTAATACTTGGAGACGGTCGTTTTAACACTTGGGGTCGGTCGGCCGTATGCCACCAAACCGACTGAAATTTTGGATTCTTACTTAAAATCATGGACTGTACACGAATCGATCAAAAAATCTTCCAGAAGCAGAATTTTAATGAAAAATCATCGGTTTAATGCTTGGGTTCGGTCTATGTAATACTTGGGGTCGGTCGTTTTAACACTTGGGGTTGGTCATATCTTTGGCCCTATGGCACCAAACCGACTGAAATTTTGGATTCTTACTAAGAATCATAGTCTGTACACAACTCGATTAAAAAAAATTCGAAAAGAAGAATTTAAAAAAAAAAATCATCGGTTTAACACTTGGGTTTGGCCTATTTAATACTTGAAGACGGTCGTTTTAACACTTGGGGTCGGTCGGCCGTATGGCAACAAACCGACTGACATTTTGGATTCTTACAAAGAATCATGGTCTGTACACTACTCGATCAAAACAATCTTCTAAAAGAAGAATTTAAAAAGAAATCATAGGTTTGATTCTTGGGTTCGGTCGGTACAATTCTTGGGTCGGTCGTTTAAACCCACGGGGTCGGTCATATCTTTGGACCTCTGGCAGCGAACCGACTGAAATTTTGGATTCTTACTAAGAATCATAGTCTGTACACGAATCGACCAAAAAATCTTCCAGAAGCAGAATTTTAATAAAAATCATCGGTTAAATGATTGGGTTCGGTCTATTTAATACTTGGAGTCGGTCGTTTTATACACTTGGGGTCTGTCAAATCTTTGGCCCTATGGCACCAAACCGACTGAAATATTGAACTCTTACTTAAAATCATGGTCTGTACACCAATCGATCAAAAAATCGTCCAAAAGATGAATTTTAAATATCTTCCTGCTCTGTGTCTATCGTTTTATGGAAACATTGTCACTGTTGGCCCTACGGCACTCAACCGACTGAAATTTTAGATTCTTACTAAGAATCATAGTCTGTACACTACTCGATCAAAAAAATTTCAAAAAGAAGAATTTAAAAAAAAATTATCGGTTTAACACTTGGTTTCGGTCTATTTAATACTTGGAGACGGTCGTTTTAACACTTGGGGTCGGTCAGCCGTATGGCAAAAAACCGACTGACATTTTGGATTCTTACAAAGAATCATGGTCTGTAACTACTCGATCAAAACAATCTTCTAATATATATGTTAGAAATATGGCAATGTAAATCGTGAATCTTAGGTTGGCTACAACGTAGCTGTTAATATTGATAAGTTGTCAATACGCAATGTACTCCCTTGTCTATTACTCTCTTGTGTACGTTTCCAATCGTTAATAAAGAGTTAACATTATTACTGCATAAACTGGAGGATTTCATTTATAACAATCACAGGTTATGGGCCCAGATCCCCAGATTCGCTAATCTGTTGATAAAGTTTAAGTACGCAAAGTGAAATCAAGCGGGAGTGAATATCAGCGAAAAGTGAGGTTAAGTTGCCGGAACGCGTGCAGAAAATTTTCGTTGAGAATGATAAAAACCACTAATAAATCTAATCAGGCAGGGAAGGAAGCAAAATGGAAGGAAACGTGATGACTACCAATGCATTGAAGTTGGAAGGGGCAAGGAATTGGAATATTTGGAAGTTTCAAACGACAGTTTTATTGAGAGGACAAGGATGCCTGGACATTGTAGAGGGGCGCACTGTGAAACCTGAAGAGATTATCGCACGAACCACTTGGGAGACAAAAGATGCTAAAGCTCAGACGTTACTGGTTACGAGAATGTCGGAAGACGTTATGCTACATATCATATCATGCACAACGTCGGCTGCAATGTGGAGAAAGCTTCTAAGTGTATATGAACAAAAGTCAGAAACCAGCATCCATATTATCCAACAAAGATTTTTTCAGTATAAATATGATAAAAACATCGAAATGTCAGTATTTCTGTCTAAAATTCAAGAGATGCAAAGTCAGTTGAAACAAATGGGCGAGAATGTATCGGATAAATTTATAATAACCAAAGTATTAATGAGCTTGCCGGATGAATATAAACATTTTATATCGGCGTGGGAATCGGCGCCTGACGACAAACAAACGTTCGATAATTTAATAGCCAGATTATTAATTGAAGAAGAAAGAGTGAAAGAGAGAAGATATGAAATACAAGAAACTTCATCCTCGTCGGCGTTTGTAGCTAAAAGAAATCTGAAGTGTTACAAATGTGGAAAAGCCGGACATTTTCAAACTCAGTGCAGAAGTAATCGAGACAATGAGAAAAAGTTGAACGAGCAAAAATGCTTTTACTGTGGAAAATTCGGACATTTTAAGGCACAGTGTCGTTTTAAAAAGTCAAAGAAAAATAATCAAAGCGCTACTAATAAGAAGACAAGTAATGCGTTTGTAGTGTCAAATTCAGCGTATAAAAATTATGAACAATCGAAGTTTTTAATTGACTCTGGAGCGAGCGAGCACATGTGTTTCGACCGCACATTATTTTCATCATTTTCAAGTATTTCTCAAAAGTCCGTAATTGTTGGCAATGGAGCAATCACTAGTGTTTTGGGTTGCGGACAGATGGAGGTACAAGTCTATAACGGCAGTGAATGGATAAATACAACAATAAACAATGTTTTGTTTGTTCCGGATCTAAAGACAAATTTATTCTCTGTAAACCGCGCAGCTGATCGCGGGTACACTGTTGTGACAAATGACAGTTCGTGTTTATTCTATAAAAATGGCGTTGTTTGTGCGATAGCCAGTCGAGTTGACAGTTCATACTATTTGGATTTTCGTTTCAAATGCGAGGTCGCAAGTGTTGCTAAAACTATGAAAAATGACCTATACGAGTGGCACGAGAAATTAGCACATCAAAACTTTGATTATGTGAAGAAAGCATTGCAGAAAAATAACATTGAGATAAAACAAACTGACGTACCCCAATGTGAGAGTTGCTTGAAAGGAAAGATACATCGTCTACCATTTAAGAGAAGTGAGCATGTCAGCACAAAAACATGTGAAATAATTCATGGCGATACGTGCGGACCCATGGAAGAAAAATCAATTGGCGGGTCGAGATATTTTGTCATTCTAAAGGATGACTTTTCTAACTTTAGAAGTGTGTATTTCATTGAAACAAAACACGAGATTAAGCGCTGTTTGGAGGATTTTATAAATAAAGCCGAAAATACTACTGGAAACAAAGTCAAGATATTTCGGAGTGACAATGGGCTGGAATTCATAAATAGAGAAGTAAAGGAAATATGTTTTAAGCATGGGATAACCCATCAGACTACTGTGCCCTATACTCCTTAACAAAATGGGAAAGCTGAGAGGGAAAATAGAACCCTAGTCGAAGCGGCACGAACAATGCTACACGCGAAGAATTTACCTAAGAAATTGTAGGCAGAAGCGGTAAATACTGCTGCTTTTGTCTTGAAATAGAACGGGGAAAGGAAAAGAAGGAAAATCTCAATACGAAATATGGACAAATAGGAGCTTTGATGTTCATCATCTGAAGCGTTTGGTTCACCAGTGTATGCACATATCCCAAATGAGAAAAGAAGGAAATGGGATAAGAAGGGAGAGAAGGGTTTGATGGTAGGTTATGCTGAAAACGTCAAAGGCTATAGAATTTACTTCCCTAAGAAAAATAGCGTAGATGTAAAGAGAGATGTCATTTTCTTAAATCAAGAGGAAACAGAAGAAAATGAGGTGGTGTCGGATAATGTAAAGAGAGATGTCATTTTCTTAAGTCAAGAGGAATCAGAGGAAAATAAGGTTGTGACGGACCTGAATACTCAAAGTTTGTTGGGGTCAGAAGAAACAGTGGAAGAACAAAAGTTTGCTGAATGTGAGGAAACTCAAGTTACCCAAAATGACAGTCGTACAAGTCTCAGTGAAAACAGTTCTTTATGCGAAAGTGAAAGCCAAACTGAATACGAGCCATGCAGTGATGAACTATCAGACTTAGATGAAACATTGTTACCTCAAAATGAAAGAAGCAAGCGAGTGAGGAAACCGACAACATTCTATCAATGTCAAAATGTTTTAAGTGAAGCAAATGAGCCAGTGACATACAAAGAAGCTATGGAAAGAAGCGATGCGAATAGGTGGAAAGAGGCAATAATTAGAGAATTACAAACTTTAGAAGAGAATAATACTTGGGATTTGTGTAATGCACCAGCACACGAAAAGGTTGTAAGTAGCAAGTGGGTTTTTAAGCTTAAAGGAAATGGTAATGAAAAGCAATATAAGGCTAGGCTAGTTGCAAGGGGGTTTGAGCAAAATGGTTATTTTGATTTAAGTGACATTTACGCTCCTGTGGCTAAATTATCAACATTTAGAATTTTTGTAGCAATAGCGACTAAATTAAATTTGCCTATATATCAAATGGACGTAATAGGTGCGTTTTTGTATGGGGATATAGACAAAGAAGTCTATATTAGATTACCAGAAGGGGCTAATTCTGAGGGAAATAATATTGTAAAACTAAATAAATCACTCTACGGTTTAAAGAGTTCCCCAAAGTGTTGGAACATAAAATTCAATTCTGTAGTAAATAGAGAGGGTTTTGTTAAGTCTAACTGTGACTCATGTTTATATTTAAGGTATTATGGAAATGAGAAAATGTTTATTTTACTTTATGTCGATGATATTTTAATTTTTGGTACAAATGAGAAAGATATTTCTGAATTTAAGGGTATATTATGTAAAGAGTTTAAAATGAAGGACTTGGGGCTAATATCAAATTTCCTAGGTATAAATGTAAAACAAAATTTGAAAACGGGTATTACAGAACTAGATCAAAGAGAATATTTGAAAAATGTTTTAAAAAGATTCAACATGCAAAATTGTAAGCCTATGTCAACCCCTATGGACCCTAATTTTAACACTAAAATATTTTTAAAAGATGGTATTGATGTAGACAAAAGTATTCAGAATTTGTGCAGACAAATGATAGGATGTCTAATGTATGCTGCATCAGGTACCAGGCCTGATTTATGTTTTCCGGTGTCTATGTTAAGTAGGTATCAAACCTGTGCTAACAATGAGCTATTAAGTGCATTAAAGAGAGTGTTAAGATATGTAATGTACAGTCTGAATTATTAGTTAAAAAAAAAAAAAGGTATTAATTATTATTAGTTTAACTGTATTTACATTGAGAAGGGGTGTTAGAAATATGGCAATGTAAATCGTGAATCTTAGGTTGGCTACAACGTAGCTGTTAATATTGATAAGTTGTCAATACGCAATGTAATCCCTTGTCTATTACTCTCTTGTGTACGTTTCCAATCGTTAATAAAGAGTTAACATTATTACTGCATAAACTGGAGGATTTCATTTATAACAATCACAAGAAGAATTTTAAAAGAAAACATAGGTTTGATTCTTGGGTTCGGTCGGTACAATTCTTGGGTCGGTCGTTTAAACCCATGGGGTCGGTCATATCTTTGGACCTCTGGCAGCGAACCGACTGAAATTTTGGATTCTTACTAAGAATCATAGTCTGTACACGAATCGACCAAAAAATCTTCCAGAAGCAGAATTTTAATAAAAATCATCGGTTAAATGATTGGGTTCGGTCTACTTAATACTTGGGGTCGATCGATTTAACACTTGGGGTCGGTCATATCTTTGGCCCTATGGCACCAAACCGACTGAAATTTTTGATTCTTACTAAGAATCATAGTCTGTACACAACTTCATCAAAAAAAATTTCAAAAGAAGAATAAAAAAAAAAATCATCGGTTTAACACTTGGATTCGGTCTATTTAATACTTGGTGACGGTCGTTTTAACACTTGGGGTCGGTCGGCCATATGGCACCAAACCGACTGAAATTTTAGATTCTTACTAAGAATCATAGTCTGTACACTACTCGATCAAAAAAAATTTCAAAATGAAGAATTAAAAAAAAAATCATCGGTTTAACACTTGGGTTCGGTCTATTTAATACTTGGAGACGGTCGTTTTAACACTTGGGGTCGGTCGGCCGTATGGCACCAAACCGACTGAAATTTTGGATTCTTACTTAAAATCATGGACTGTACACGAATCGATCAAAAAATCTTCCAGAAGCAGAATTTTAATGAAAAATCATCGGTTTAATGCTTGGGTTCGGTCTATCTAATACTTGGGGTCGGTCGTTTTAACACTTGGGGTCGGTCATATCTTTGGCCTTATGGCACCAAACCGATTGAAATTTTTGATTCTTACTAAGAATCATAGTCTGTACACTACTTCATCAAAAAAAATTTCAAAAGAAGAATAAAAAAAAAAAATCATCGGTCTAACTCTTGGGTTCGGTCTATTTAATACTTGGAGACGGTCGTTTTAACACTTGGGGTCGGTCGGCCGTATGGCACCAAACCGACTGAAATTTTGGATTCTTACTTAAAATCATGGACTGTACACGAATCGATCAAAAATCTTCCAGAAGCAAAATTTTAATGAAAAAACATCGGTTTAATGCTTGGGTTCGGTCTATGTAATACTTGGGGTCGGTCGTTTTAACACTTGGGGTCGGTCATATCTTTGGCCCTTTGGCACCAAACCGACTGAAATTTTGGATTCTTACTAAGAATCATAGTCTGTACACGAATCGATCAAAAAATCTTCCAGAAGCAGAATTTTAATAAAAATCATCTGTTAAATGATTGGGTTCGGTCTACTTAATACTTGGGGTCGGTCGATTTAACACTTGGGGTCGGTCATATCTTTGGCCCTATGGCACCAAACCGACTGAAATTTTTGATTCTTACTAAGAATCATACTCTGTACACTACTTCATCAAAAAAAATTTCAAAAAAGAATAAAAAAAAAATCATCGGTTTAACACTTGGATTCGGTCTATTTAATACTTGGTGACGGTCGTTTTAACACTTGGGGTCGGTCGGCCATATGGCACCAAACCGACTGAAATTTTAGATTCTTACTAAGAATCATAGTCTGTACACTACTCGATCAAAAAAAATTTCAAAATGAAGACTTAAAAAAAAAATCATCGGTTTAACACTTGGGTTCGGTCTATTTAATACTTGGAGACGGTCGTTTTAACACTTGGGGTCGGTCAGCCGTATGGCACCAAACCGACTGAAATTTTGATTCTTACTAAGAATCATAGTCTAAACACGAATCGATCAAAAAATCTTCCAGAAGCAGAATTTTAATGAAAAATCATCGGTTTAATGCTTGGGTTCGGTCTATTTAATACTTGGGGTCGGTCGTTTTAACACTTGGGGTCGATCATATATTTGGCCCTATGGCACCAAACCAACTGAAATTTTAGATTCTTACTTAAAATCATGGTCTGTACACGAATCGATCAAAAAAATCTTCCAAAAGATGAATTTTAAATTTCTTCCTGCGCTGTGCCTATCGTTTAATGGAAACGTTGTCACTGTTGGTCCTACGGCACTCAACCGACTGAAATTTTAGATTCATACTAAGAATAGTCTGTACACAACTCGATCAAAAAAAAATCCAAAAGAAAATTTTAAAAAAAAATCATCGGTTTAACACTTGGATCGGTCTATTTAATACTTGGGGACTGTCGTTTTAACACTTGGGGTCGGTCGGCCGTATGGCACCAAGCCGACTGAAATTTTGGATTCTTACTAAGAATCATAGTCTGTACACCAAAAATCTTCCAGAAGCAGAATTTTAATAAAAAATCATCGGTTTAATGCTTGGATTCGGTCTGTTAAATACATGGGGTCGGTCGTTTTAACACTTGGGGTCGGTCATATCTTTGGCCCTATGGCACCAAAGCGAGTGAAATTTTGAATTCTTGCTTAAAATTATGGTCTGTACACGAATCGCTCAAAAAATCTTTCTTCCTGCTCTGTGTCTATCGTTTTATGGGCACGTTGTCACTGTTGGCCCTATGGTAGCAAACCGACTGAAATATTAGATTCTTATTAAGAATCATGGTCTGTACACTACTCGATCAAAACAATCTTCCAAAAGAAGAATTTTAAAAGAAATCATCGGTTGATTCTTGGGTTCGGTCGGTACAATTCTTGGGTCGGTCGTTTTAACCGACGGGGTCGGTCATATATTTGGACCTCTGGCACGAAACCGATTGAAATTTTGGATTCCTACAAAGAATCATGGTCTGCACATGAATCGATCAAAAAATCTTCCAGAATCAGAATTTTACTAAAAAATTATCGGTTTAATGCTTGGGTTCGGTCTACTTAACACTTGGGTTCGGTCTACTTAACACTTGGGGTCGTTCGTTTTAACACTTGGGGTCAGTCATATCTTTGGCCCTATGGCACCAAACCGACTGAAATTTTTGATTCTTGCTTAAAATCATGGTCTGTACACTACTCGATCAAAACATTCTTCCAAAAGAAGAATTTTAAAAAAGAAATCAATGGTTTGATTCTTGGGTTCGGTCGGTACAATTCTTGGGTCGGTCGTTTTAACCCACGGGGTCGGTCATATCTTTGGACCTCTGGCACGGAACCGATTGAAATTTTGGATTCTTACCTAAAATCATGGTCTGTACTCGAATCGATCAAAAAAATCTTCGAAAAGATGAATTTTACACTTTTTTCTGCTCTGTGTCTATCGTTTTATGGGCAAGTTGTCACTGTTGGCCCTTCGGCACTCAACCGACATAAATTTTATATTCTTACTAAGAATCATAGTCTGTACACTACTCGATCAAAAAAAAAATCCAAAAGAAGAATTTTAAAAAAATCATTCGTTTAACACTTGGGTTCGGTCTGTTAATACTTGGGGACGGTCGTTTTAACACTTGGGGTCGGTCGGCCGTATGGCACCAAACCGACTGAAATTTTGATTCTTACTAAGAATCATAGTCTGTATACGAATCGATCAAAAAATCTTCTAGAAGCAGAATTTTTATGAAAATCATCGGTTTAATACTTGGGTTCGGTCTATTTAATACTTGGGGTCGGTCGTTTTAACACTTGGGGTCGGTCATATCTTTGGCCCTATGGCACTAAACCGACTGAAATTTTGGATTCTTGCTTAAAGTCATGGTCTGTAAACGAATCGCTCAAAAAATCTTTCTTCCTGCTCTGTGTCTATCGTTTTATGGGCACGTTGTCACTGTTGGCCCTATGGTAGCAAACCGACTGAAATTTAAGATTCTTTTTAAGAATCATGGTCTCTACACTACTCGATCAAAACAATCTTCCAAAATAAGAATTTTAAAAGAAATCATCGGTTGATTCTTGGGTTCGGTCGGTACAATTCTTGGGTCGGTCGTTTTAACCGACGGGGTCGGTCATATCTTTGGACCTCTGGCACGGAACCGATTGAAATTTTGGATTCCTACAAAGAATCATGGTCTGCACATGAATCGATCAAAAAATCTTCCAGAAGCAGAATTTTAGTAAAAAATTATCGGTTTAATACATGGGTTCGGTCTACTTAATACTTGGGGTCGGTCGTTTTAACAATTGGGGTCGGTCATATCTTTGGCCCTATGGCACCAAACCAACTGAAATTTTGGATTCTTGCTTAAAGTCATGGTCTGTAAACGAATCGCTCAAAAAATCTTTCTTCCTGCTCTGTGTCTATCGTTTTATGGGCACGTTGTCACTGTTGGCCCTATGGTAGCAAACCGACTGAAATTTAAGATTCTTTTTAAGAATCATGGTCTCTACACTACTCGATCAAAACATTCTTCCAAATGAAGAATTTTAAAAGAAATCAATGGTTTGATTCTTGGGTTCGGTCGGTACAATTCTTGGGTCGGTCGTTTTAACCCACGGGGTCGGTCATATCTTTGGACCTCTGGCACGGAACCAATTGAATTTTTGGATTCCTACAAAGAATCATGTTCTGCACATGAATTGATCAAAAAATCTTCCAGAAGCAGAATTTTAATGTAAAATCATCAGTATAATGCTTGGGTTCGGTCTATTAAATACTTGGGGTCGGTCGTTTTAACACTTGGGGTCGGTCATACCTTTGGCCCTTTGGCATCAAACCGACTGAAATTTTTGATTATTACTTAAAATCATGGTCTGTACACGAATCAATCAAAAAAATCTTCCAAAAGATGAATTTTAAATTTCTTCCTGCCCTGTGTCTATCGTTTTATGGAAACGTTGTCACTGTTGGCCCTACGGCACACAACCGACTGAAATTTTAGATTCTTACTAAGAATCATAGTCTGTACACCACTTGATCAAAAAAAAAAAAAAAATAAGAATTTAAAAAAAAATCATCGGTTTAACACTTGGGTTCGGTCTATTTAACACTTGGGGTCGGTCGTTTTAACACTTGGGGTCGGTCATGTCTTTGGCTCTATGGCACCAAACTAACTGAAATTTTGGATTCTTACTTAAAATTATGGTCTGTACACGAATCGATCAAAAAAATCTTCCAAAAGATGAATTTTAAATCTCTTTTTGCTCTGTGTCTATCGTTTTATGGAAACGTTGTCACTGTTGGCCCTACGGCACTCAACCGACTGAAATTTTAGATTCTTACTAAGAATCATAGTCTGTACACCACTCGATCAAAAAAAAATCCATAGGAAGAATTAAATAAAAAATCATCGGTTTAACACTTGGGTTCGGTATATTTAATACTTGGGGTTGGGGTTGGTCGGCCGTATGGCACCAAGTCGACTGAAATTTTGGATTCTTACTAAGAATCATAGTCTGTACACGAATCGATCAATAAATCATCCAGAAGCAGAATTTTAATAAAAATCTTCGGTTAAATGCTTGGGTTCGGTCTATTTAATACTTGGGGTCGGTCGTTTAAACACTTGGGGTTGGTCATATCTTTGGCCCTATGGCACCACGACTGAAATTTTCGATTCTTACTTAAAATCATGGTCTGTACACTACTCGATCAAAACAATCTTCCAAAAGAAGAATTTTAAAAGAAATCATCGGTTTGATTCTTGGGTTCGGTCGGTACAATTCTTGGGTCGGTCGTTTTAACCCACGGGGTCGGTCATATCTTTGGACCTCTGGCACGGAACCGATTGAAATTTTGGATTCCTTCAACGAATCATGGTCTGCACATGAATCAATCAAAAAATCTTCCAAAAGCAGAATTTTATTAAAAAATTATCGGTTTTATGCTTGGGTTCGGTCTATTTAATACTTGGGGTCGGTCGTTTTAACACTTGGGGTCGGTCATGTCTTTGGCTCTATGGCACCAAACTAACTGAAATTTTGGATTCTTACTTAAAATCATGGTCTGTACACGAATCGATCAAAAAAATCTTCCAAAAGATGAATTTTAAATCTCTTTTTGCTCTGTGTCTATCGTTTTATGGAAACGTTGTCACTGTTGACCCTATGGTACCAAACCGACTGAAATTTTAGATTCTTATTAAGAATCATGGTCTGTACACTACTCGATCAAAACAATCTTCCAAAAGAAGAATTTTAAAAGAAATCATCGGTTTGATTCTTGGGTTCGGTCGGTACATTTCTTGGGTCGGTCGTTTTAACTCACGGGGTCGGTCATATCTTTGGACCTCTGGCACGGAACCGATTGAAATTTTGGAATCCTACAAAGAATCATGGTCTGCACATGAATCGATCAAAAAATCTTCGAAAAGCAGAATTTTATTAAAAAATTATCGGTTTAATGCTTGGGTGCGGTCTATTTAATACTTGGGGTCGGTTGTTTCAACACTTGGGGTCAGTCATATCTTTGGCCCTATGGCACCAAACCGACTGAAATTTTGGATTCTTACTAAGAATCATTATCTGTACACGAATCGATCAAAAAATCTTCCAGAAGCAGAATTTTAATGAAAAATCATCGGTTTAGTGCTTGGGTTCGGTCTATTTATACTTGGGGTCGGTCGTTTTAACACTTGGGGTCGGTCATATCTTTGGCCCTATGGCACCAAACCAACTGAAATTTTGGATTCTTACTTAAAATCATGGTCTGTACACGGAATCGATCAAAAAAATCTTCCGAAAGATGAATTTTAAATTTCTTTCTGCTCTGTGTCTATCGTTTTATGGGCACGTTGTCACTGTTGGCCCTATGGTACCAAATTGACTGAAATTTTAGATTCTTATTAAGAATCATGGTCTGTACACTACTCGATCAAAACAATCTTCCAGAAGAAGAATTTTAAAAGAAATCATCGGTTTGATTCTTGGGTTCGGTCGGTACAATTCTTGGGTCGGTCGTTTTATTCCACGGGGTCAGTCATATCTTTGGACCTCTGGCACTGAACCGTTTGAAATTTTGGATTCCTACAAAGAATCATGGTCTGCACATGAATCAATCAAAAAATCTTCCAATAGCAGAATTTTATTAAAAAATTATCGGTTTAATGCTTGGGTTCGGTCTACTTAATACTTGGGGTCGGTCGTTTTAACACTTGGGGTCGGTCATAACTTTTGCCCTATGGCACCAAACCGACTGAAATTTTGGATTCTTACTTAAAATCACGGTCTGTACACGAATCGATAAAAAAAATCTTCCAAGAGATGAATTTTAAATTTCTTCCTGCTCTGTGTCTATCGTTATATGAAACGTTGTCACTGTTGGCCCTACGGCACTCAACCGACTGAAATTTTAGATTCTTACTAAGAATCATAGTCTGTACACTAATCGATCAAAAAAAAATTCCAAAAGAAGAATTTAAAATAAAATCATTGGGTTCGGTCTGTTTAGGGTAGACTGGGGACGATTGAAACAAGTTATGATTGAAACATCTCAATTTACTCGAAATCTATAATACGTAAGAGTGTGATACAACACTCGAAACTCCGTCAGGTCTGTTGGGAGGTTTCTACAAAAGCGCACTAGCCGGCGAGTGACTCAATCGTGTGTAGGGGACATTATAGTAGTGCTACAGTATGGAATTGTTGGTTGGGGCGGTGCATTCAAAACTTCTCTTTTACCATTGGAAATCATTCAAAAATTAATTATAAAAATAATTTTAAAAAAGCCATATGATTACCCCACTATCAAATTATTTCAAGATTTTAAAGTACCTTCACTTCATGTTATTTATAAAAAAATTACAATTCTACAAATACACAAAGATTGCTTCAATAATGAGAGCTTCACTCCTTTTTCAAGCAGCATTAGAACAAATATCCTGGGCTCTATGACTGTCCCGCGTTGTAACACCACCACAGCTCAACAATACTATAAATATATTGGAGTTAAATGGTTTAACCAGTTAATTTAAGATTGGAAACAAATTATAAAAAATTCAAAAAATCAATTAAAGCTCTTTATATATAACTTATCACAATCACTACATCTTATAATATTTTATTTATAAACACAATTGTAATATCTGATATCCTTTTTCTTTCTTTAATTTTTACCTTTCTTTTTTATATCCTCTTCTTTCTGCTTATGTTTTATATATTATATAAAACTATAGATGCATATTATTATATATACGATTTTTTTCTTTGTATACTGTTAATTATCCATCAATTGATCTATATGTATATATAAAAAAAATTATATATTATTTAAACTTACATAAAAATTAATATCTACATTCGTTGTCTCCGCCTTTTTAACACGAGCTTTGCTCAAAAAAAAGGTGTAAGACGTATTAAATAATGTATATTTTTTTTTCAAAAAAACTTTATTTATACACAAAAACATGAAATTTTTGTAAAATTTATTAAATAAAAAAAAATAAAAAAAATTATTGAATTTCGCAATAAAAAGTAAATATTTACGACATTTTTGTTTATATTATAACCAAAGATATTCAAATACAGAAGAGATATGCTATGGTGTCCGCGCAACTGTCGCCGGACTATGCGCTAATTAGCGTAGTTTTCATACAAAAAGAATTTGTTCATTTCGTTGATTTTTTGAAAATGTGCATTAATATTGGTTAACAATATATTTTGAATAAGGAAAGAATTCGTTCATTTAGTTTAACATTTTTTTGGTTTATTCGTTAATTATTTGTTCTTTTAGTTTATTTGTTAATTGGTAAACAATATCGGCGACACCCGGAAGCGCAGACCCACATAGTAGAAACAGCAGATAGCACATCTACTTATATTTCAATATCTTTGATTATAACTCATAATTTAAACAGATTTCCCTATCGTCTTTAAGTGGTTATTGTAGCTTATCTAACATCTTATCCATAAATACAAACGACGTATTTCTACAAATAGTTAAAGTAAAGGTGTTTCAACCATCCCCACTCTACCCTAATATTTGGGGACGGTAGTTTTAACACTTGGGGTCGGTCGGCCGTATGGCACCAAGCCGACTGAAATTTTGGATTCTTAATTCTTTTAATTCTTTTGAAAACCATATGGGATAATCAGAGGCCTTAAAATTAATTTTAGGAGCCTAAAGTTATTTTGAAGTGTTTAAGAATGAATAAAATTGTTGTAATTGATCAGTTATATCGTTACCAGCCTCTAAAAATGACCAATCTAAATGGTCAAGATAATTAACAATATTTGGGTAGTCAGCTTTTGTAAAATTATATGATGAAGTTTTAAAGTTCTGCAAATTTCTAGACTCATTTATAATAATAATGTCTAAAGCCGGGTGATGTTGATCAAGAGGTAATAACAGTTCATTCGATTGTTCACTATTGTATTTGGGTTACTAGAAAATACTAGGTCAAGCATTCGATTATTAGAATTATGCACTTTATTTAACTGTGTTAGTCCTAGGAAGAAAGACGTGTCCAGCATTTCCTTTGATTTCGCACATTGTACTTCTGTTTCGTTAACAATCACTTCATTGTTAATATCGCAGGACCAGTTCGGTAGATTTTAATCGCCAGCAATTATAAATTTGGCTTTAGGATATTTATATTTCAGTATCTCTACATTCTCGTTGTGGTTCTTATATATTTGTAGATCTGACGTTGATGGAATATACGTACAAGCGATAATAATTTTACTGGTTGAAATATTTAGCATTACAAATATCTGTTCAACGTTTTTGTTCTTAACTGGTAAATTGCTGGATGATATTTTTTTGGATGTGCACACCATTACACCGCCTCCTTTTGATTTATTGTTTGCAGTGCAGTTACGGTCAAGACGATAAATGTTGTAATGATTGAGGCCTAATTCCGATGAACTGATATCCTCATTTAGCCAAGTTTCTGTTAATAATAAAATATCGTGTGGAATGGTGGGAGAGATTGTTTTAAGATATTTTAATTTTGTTCTCATCCCACGAACGTTTCGGTAGTACCCAAACACTTTTAGATGATGTTTAAGTTTTATGGTATACTTGTACATATTTTTGGAATAGAGTTAATATATTTTATTGTAATATTAGTTTTCCCGTTAGCTTTCCTTGTATCAAAATCTTTCCATACGTCAGATATTTGTTTTCTTTGCAGGTAGACGATGTTAATTCAGCTAAGTTCTTTAATTTTATTTCTGTGTTTAAAGAAATCTCTGATGGAAGTTTTGACAGCAAATCTCGATTCACAGCAAGAAACCTGGGAAGTCAATAGCTGCCTTTATACAGTCACTCTGTCGCGCGTGAAACAGCAATAGTGCGCGAAAGAATGCGCGTGTAAAGATGAGGGATTCGGAAGGGATAGACCGTGCGATTGCGTTCATCAGTATTTGACGCAATCGCGTGGTTCGAGGTTGCTTTACACGTACAGTTCTTTCGCGCACGCAAGATGGCGGACATACGCACGTGGAGTAAAGAATTAATAATAGAGTTACTTGAGTTATATAAGTCTTTTCCTTGCCTATGGAAAATTAAGTCGGAACTTTTGTAAAGAGAAAGGATTTCCTGATGCCAATCGAGATTTTGTGGTCAAAAAACTACAAAGTCTAAGAGGCTCTTTTCGAAAGGAACTAAAGAAAGTTCAAAACAGCCACCGCAGTGGAAAAGGAACAAATCGTCGTTGCGCCTGCAAAATCCGACAAACGTTTTTTTTGCAAAATCGTTTTTTTTCGCTTTGTGATAGAACGAGACATGGCGGATAGGCCTGTAAAACACGTTTTCTAATATTATAGCTAGTTTAGAAAACTGCAAAATCAGCTATGTATTTTCGCTTAAAAAATGGCTTTCAAAATACTCTATGAAGATTCCTTCACATATCGCATTTTGAACTAAAGTAAAACACTTAATATTGCGCCAGTTAATGACACGTGGCAGATTTTGCACTGGATTTTGCACATCTTGGTTCAGAATGCACATATTACAAGTCACGTGACTGGACAGTGGACAGTTGGGCAGTCTTGTTATGATATTCAGTCTTGGTGCACGTGCCAGCGGATTATTTACGTTCATCAAAAAATAATATTTAAGCTCTTAAAACAGTGTGAAATTACATTACAGTGCACGTGCACTCAGCGCACAATAATTTATACATTTGGACATTTCTGAAACAGTTTTGGAGAAAGATGTGGGGAATGTATCCCCAGTTGTAATCTTGACCATGAATAATGATACTGACAGCACACTCAACCCTGAAACGGGACTATTTGAATGAGTTGCACGTTCAAATTCTAACGAAAAATGTGATGAGGATCAACTGGGCATAAATAATCATAGGTTTATTTTGAATCACGAAACGGGACAATTCGAATGCTCTGATGCTAACTCTAATTCTGAAGACGATCCGTTGACTAATTTTCATTTGTCCTTTATGTACCGAACATAAAGGACAAATGAAAATTGAATAAAAATTTACGAATCCTGGGGAAAAAATATAGCGGTATTAAACGAGTAAGTGGACGTACAATTTACGTTAAAAGGGCTCAAAGAAAAATAAAAGAAACACCATGCAATCATCATGGCTTGAATTTATCCAATAGATCTTTACTATGCGGATTGGTTAATGAACAAGCTCGCTTAGACGTGTTAATTATTTCTGGAGCTTGTCAACATGGAAAGCTGAGAAAGCCTATATTTTCGGACTTGTAAATATCCTAAGAGTACTCAAGAGGCGACAACGGCGACAGCAATTAAAAGGTAGAAGTGATTTGAAGCGCAAAATCGGGGTCGACTGCTCCTTACCCAAGCTTATTGGTAAAAAAGTTAGAGTTTGCAGAGAGTTTTTCAACACCACATTATGTATTACGAAAGATACGTTTGCTCAATGGATATCATCAACACAGATTGATAACGAAGATGAGACTCAAACAGCTGGGAAACAAAAGACCAGAGTTCCTCAGTCTTTGAGGTCAGATTCCGTTAAAAAACGTTTGGACCTATTGCCTAAAGTTTTGAGTCATTATTGCCGCTCGACTAGTTTAAGAACATACGTGGAGGATTATTTTAAATCTAAAACAGAAATGCATGAAATTTACAAGTTGTGGTGTTCAGAAAACGGCATAACTTGCGTCCAAAGAAAGAAATTCTGTGATATTTTAGAAAGTAACAAAATATCTATATTTAAACCACGCAAGGATCAATGCGACACATGCGTGTCCCACAAACAGGGAAATCTAAGTGAAGAAGAATACCAAATTCACATTAATAAGAAAAATGAAGCAAGAGATGCAAAGAAGCTGGCTATTGCATCGTGCTCTGATCAACATTTAGTAGTAACAATGGACCTTCAGAGCACACAGCTTTGTCCGAAACTTTTCGTATCCTCTCAATATTATAAGCCAAAACTTCAGTTACACGACTTTACCATTAAAATTTATAAAAACAACACGAAAGATGTTTTTCTGTACTTTTGGCATGAAGGCGATGGAGGTGTTTCAGCAAATGAGTTTGTTTCTTGTATTATCGATTTTATAGAAGGAGAAATTAGAAAGGGATTCAAAAAAATTACTTTGATATCGGACGGCTGCGCTCACCAAAAACAAAAATAAATTCCTCAGCAGTGCTCTGGTAGATATATCGAAGAATATGAATATAGAAATAGAGCAACTCATATTAGAAAAAGGACACAAAATGATGAAGGTGGATAGCGTCCACTCGAAATTGGAAAAGCTTTGTACTCCTCCATTATACTCCCCAACGGATTATGTAGACCGAATGAGGAAAGCTAGACCTTCCAAACCTTATGTTATTAAGTATCTTGATTAATGTTTTTTTAAGGCTTACGATACACTCCCCAGTAATTACTGCACTATTCGTCCAGGCAAAAAGTTGGAGATCCTACAGTTACCCAGATCAGAGGGCTGCTGTACAAACAGGGTGAGGTTATGTACAAACTCCGACACATTGATAACTGGACACTTCTGCCTCAAAGGAGGAAGCAAGATTTATACACAACACCAAAACCATTGTACACAGAACAGAAAAAAATGATATGTCTAAGTTTGAGCAATTACAATCCTTAAAGTTATATATGCATCGAGATTATCATTCATTTTACGATAATCTTAAACACTGATTTTGTTGATTACTATCATACCTTCTATTTTTATAATATTTTTAAAATCTCAATAGTTATTAGACTAATGTTCAGTTTACTAGCAGACGTTATCATTGTTTATTTACATAGTTATATATATATTCTATTATAAATAATTTCTCAGTTGAGAAGTTATTTGTTTTGTTTAAAAGTTGTAATTATTGTGATTGTATTATTGTTCAATAATGTTTGGTTTGTAATAAGTATAATACTAGTTACTATCTACTTGATTTTATTCTTTCAATAAATAAAATGTAATAATCTCGAACAGTGGTTTGATAGATTACATAATGTACCTTATATTTTTATAAAATTTTACAGATCTCAATAGTTATTAGTTTTTAGACCAGCAGGAGTTATCATTGTTTATTTACGTAATCGATATGTTATTTGTTTCGTTAAAATGTTGTAATTATTATGATTGTATTAATGTTGAATAACGTTTGGTTTGTAATAGATATAATACTAGTTACTACAATCTATTTGATTTTATTCTTTCAATAAATAAAATGTAAAAATCTCGAATAGTGCTTTGGTAGATTACTTACGTAGTTTCTACTTTTAATAAAATTTTAAAGATTTCAATAGTTATTAGACCAGCAGGCGTTATCATCGTTTATTTATATAACTGAGATTGTATTATTGCTGAATATTGTGTGGTTTGTAATAAGTAGGTATAATACTAATGACTATCTACTTGTTTATCTTCTTTTGATAAATAAAATAAAATAATCTCAAGTACCGATTTTGTTAATAACTTAGGTACTTTTTATTTTTATAAAATTTTAACGATCTCAATAGTTATTAGACAAATGTTTAATTTGCTAGCAGGCGTTATCATTGTTTATTTATGCAACTAAAATGTTAATTTGTTTTGTTAAAATGTTGAGATTAATTTAAAATGATTGTATTATTGCTCAATAATGTTTAGTTTGTAATAGGTATAATACTACTATCTACTTGATTTTATTCTTTTAATAAATAAAATTTAACGTGTAATAAACTTGTTTTTCCATCTTACTCAAAATATTTTTAGTTCACCTTCACTCGATAATTACTTATTTAAAAGTAAACTTTCAGCTGGGAAAGATCAAGATTCGTTAGAAATAGGCTATTGGTTTGTTAAAAATGCTTTACACATACGTTAGTACATTTAAATTATACGCAATTAAAGAATTAATATCATTTCTAACTAAATGCAACATCCGTTATGTCTAAAATATACGTACATAAAAATCCGCTATATGCTGCCTCTAACACAAAGCG
This sequence comes from Limnephilus marmoratus, assembly GCA_917880885.1. Classification (NCBI taxonomy): domain Eukaryota; kingdom Metazoa; phylum Arthropoda; class Insecta; order Trichoptera; family Limnephilidae; genus Limnephilus; species Limnephilus marmoratus. Next base: position 25,215,249 of record OU862924.1, on the reverse strand, counting down.
GATTTAAAGACCCATACAAAATCAGCTATGTGTCATTTATTCACAAAAACAAATATTACTACTAAAGTATTAAATATTTAATTGTAAAATATCATTTATACAAAATCCGACGTAAAGATCTAATTTTCTGTTTATTTGGATTGTAAAAAATGCGAGCCATTGTTAAATAAATCAGTTTTTTCCTTCTCCTGAAAAGTTACGTTTTTTAACATAGCGGATTTTGCAAGCACAGCGACGAAATGAAGTGTACAAATCCTCGCTTTGGTACTATGATCATTTGCTGTTCACTAAGGACCAAGAACAACCTACTGACAGTATATCTAACATTGAGGATGATCCAGTTGATGAAAACAGAGCTGTTGAGGAAAATAGTATTTCGACCAACGAAGGCGGAATAACAGAAAGTGGCGTTGGTGAAATTGGACAGCAAACTCAAGTCGTAAGTAAATTTAATTTATTTTTATTTATTATTATTATACATTTAAATATATCCAATAGTACAGTTAAAATATATTAACCATACGATCTTGCCACTCAACACTCCCATCTGTATTAAAGTATGTTTTATATTGTTCTCTGTTTCGTTTAGCTTCCGAAGTGATCTGTGTGTGGGGACGTCTTTGAAGATTGATCAATGGAACAGAATTTTGTTGAGAGTCTGTAGTAATCTCGTCTCGTGGGTAATTAGAAATAGGATATGTGTTACTGCGTTTACACAAAAAATTGTGTAAAGTGCAAATAGCAAGGACGACGTAACAAATACTTTTGTGGTTTTTTATATTTATTGCTGTTTGTTATACCCTAAACCTAGCTGAAATGATTCCAAATGCATTTTCAACTACGTTACGGGCCCTTGACAGTCTGTAATTATAAATCCTTTTTTCGTAATCTAGTTCTCTCTGAGAATATGGTTTGAGAAAATTAGGTTCTAATCCAAACGCTTCATCACCCAGAAAGACAAAGTTCAAGTTATTTACGGTATCACAATTTTCTGGAAAATTGAGATCGCCCATTTGCAGTTTATGATAAAATTCTGTTTGCTCTAAGACTCCTCCATCGGATACTCTTCCATTTTTACCCACGTCAACATAAAGAAACTCATAGTTTGGACCAACTAAAGCCATCAATACGATGCTATAGAAGTGTTTGTAATTATAGTACACAGCTCCGGAACCCGGCAAAGGCACAATGCGAATGTGCTTGCCATCCATGGCACCTCCGCAGTTGATGAATTGCCATTTCACTTCAAATTCTTTTGCTATCTTGATCCATTCTTCCTTCGTAGACGGCATCTGAAAATGAAATTATAATAGGTTTTTTGTCTTATATTTTTAGAATGATGCTGCTCCTACTGGATGGGACTCGACACCGCGTAGAAATAAAAGAAAAGCTACAAACAACTACCAGGCCGAATTCTTTAAAGTCTGTGCAGATACTCTCAAATCAAATAGCAAGGAGTTTTCGGAGTTCGAAGTCGCCGGAATGAATATGGCCAAAAGATTAACTAAAATGGATCCGGTGCAGGCAATTTATGCGGAATCCTTAATAAATAGTATTTTACGCAAAGGGTTGCTGAAAAAGTTGACGGAAGAAACTGACATATGCGACAATTATTGTAATAAGACCATTCGAACACCGTCTTCTGCTGACTTGCACAGGACTTCATCGATTAGTTCACACGTATCACAGTCTATATTAGAAGGCATCTACCAAAATCAGGAAGAAACAAGCCTGAGAACTTTTTACGAATCTTCTACTGATACGTACCAATGACAATCTGATATGTATCTCAAATGAATCACAATTAATCTCAATAAAAAATACTATGTAAAACTATAATTTGGATGATGATTAAAGATATACAGGACTGATTATTTAGATTTTTATTTATAACAATAATAAAGTTACTTACCGTTAAATAATCCACCCTTAAACATTCATAAATAGCTCGACACGTTTCTGGTATTATTGAAGAAAGAGATGGAGCAGATATACCGGTACTGAATTTCAAATCTTCAAATGAGCGTCCTGTGGCGAGATATCGAAGAGTTGCTGCTAATCGTGCTTCTGCACTAATACTCTCTCTCATAATGGTGTCTTGCCTTGATATTTTATGTTTGATTTTATCTAACAACATACTAAATAACTGATCATCCATACGCAAATAATTCTTGAAATCGTCCGGATAATTTTCACGTAATTCTTCAATCAGTGGCATATGACAATATTGCTGTCTGTATTTCTTAACCCATACAGATCGTTTCTTCTCTTTTTGAGTAGGCTAACACCAGCAAATATCATGACTTGTGCCATGATATTTCTTTTTCTTCTATCCATTTTGCTCCGTCGCACTATACTGAGTGTACGCGAACTTGAGTAAAACTTTGTAAATTGCACACACTCCAACACGCGCCAGTTCCACGCCGTCTATCGCGCATGATTAGTCTTTACACGTTCGCTCTTTCCGTTCACATGTAACGTACACATGTAATCGCGCGCGAATGAATGTTAAGCTTCAAAACTAACAAAAAGTGATCGCGCACGATTGCGCGCACAGGCTTACCAATACGCAATCCTGTACGCTCCTGAGAATGCGCGATAGAGCGACTGTATAAAGGCAGCTAATGGTCTAAATTTGAAAACTGGTTTATGTCGTTTGTTTTACTAGATTTGTTTTTGGTCACTTCCCCTGTTTCTAAATAATTGCAAAGTAAAAGCATTGCTTTAGCTTGGAATTTAGTACAAACACTGCTCCATCAAGTTAAGGACAAAAGGAATGACGCGTATTTTGAAGTACTGTTCGCAAAAACAAAAGCCTGTAAGTGCAGTTAATCTTAAGCTAGACGAAAATAACATTGACGTCGAGTTAGAATTAAACTTTAAGAGAAAAAAAACGTCAAAGAAAAAAATCATCATCATCACTAATGTGTCTACAACCCCTGGTGGGTCTTGGCCTCCTCAAGAATCTTCCTCCACTCATCTCGGTTTTGTGCCAGCTCTCTCCAGTTTAGAAGCTCCAAGATAGATATGTCTTTGAGGACGTTGACGCTCCATCTTAGTCTTGGTCTTCCCAGGCTCCTTCGCCCTATTGGTCTTGAGTTCAGCAGGGACTTTGGTGCTTGATGCTCGGTCATTCTCTCCACATGACCCAGCCACCGAAGTCTTCCCAGTTTTATAAATTTCGCGACGTTTAGCTCCTTAAACAAAGTATAGAGCTCATTGTTATAACGTCTGCGCCAAAATCCATTTTCTAGAACCGGTCCGAAGATGCGTCTCAAATTTCTTCTTTCAAAAACGTCCAGTGCTCACTCATTCCTCTTAGTTAGTACCCAAATCTCAGCTGCGTACGTAAGTACTGGTCTGATAAGTGTTTTGTACACTAATATCTTCGTGTTTCTGGACAGCAGTCTGGACTTTAATGGGTTCTGTAGACGGAAATAACAGCGATTTGCGTTCACTATGCGCTTCTGGATCTCCTCTGTGGTATTATTGTCGTTTGTTATCAGGGAGCCTAGGTATGTGAATCTTGGTACCGTTTCGAAATTTTGGTTTCCACATGAGAGAGTTGGGATTTGTTGGGTGCATCGTTCGGCCATGTATTTGGTCTTTTGCTGGTTTACTACGAGACCCATATTTTTGGCAGAACTTTCAAGATTTATGAAGGCGTTACGACCACCACAACACGGGCATGTGCCTAGCATGGTGGTCGAAAAATCCCCAACTTTTGTAAAAAAAAATTTTTCAATGAATAAAGAAACCTAAAAAAAAAAGGCATCTGGAGTTTTTGCGATTATGTCGATATCATCAGCGTAATGTTGCACATAGTTGTCAAATATCGTTGCTCTTATCTTGATTTTGATTTTTGATTTTGATGCCTGAGTCACGAATAACTTTTTCTAAGGCTATGTTGAATAAGAGACAGGCCAATCCATCTCCTTGTCTCACCTCGTGGAGCGCTTCACACGGCTCGGACAGGTTACTGCCAACCCTGACTCTACACGTTACTGGGGACATTGTTAATTTCACCAGATTGATCAGCTTACGCGGTATTCCAAACTCACTCATTGCATTGTACAATGCATTCCTATTTATGCTATCGTACGCGGCCTTGAAGTCTACAAAGAGATGATGCGTTTCGACATTATGTTCTAGCATCTTTTCCAAGATCTGTCTTAAGGAGAAAATTTGATCAATACATGATTTGCCTGGCCTGAAGCCACATTGGTAGTTGCCAATGATTTCTTCTGACATTGGAAGCAATCTTTTGTACAAGATGTTGGACATAATTTTATAGCCGGTGTTTAATAGCGTTATTCCCCTGTAATTACAACACTCGAGTTGGTCACCCTTCTTATGTAGTGGACACACAATTCCTAGTCTCCACTCTTCGGGCATCTCTTCTTCTGTCCATACTTTTTGAATAAGGGTATGCAGGTATTGAGTAAACTCTCCACCTGCTGCTTTAAATAATTCAGCCACCAGCTCGTCTGACCTGGGGGATTTGTTGTTTTTCAGCTGTCTTATTGCCTGCTTCACTTCCTCCAGTGATGGGGGTTCAGCATTGTCAATGTGCAAGTCATCTCCCGTGCTCTCCACCGTGTTGTGCTCCACCTCTGCCGAGTTGTTATTGAGAACCGTATCAAAGTGCCTCACCCATCTCCTCAGGATGTCAGGCTTCTCACTCAGTATCACTCCGTTCTCGTCCTTGCATATATTAGTTTTTGGTTTAAACTCAGCTCTCATGTTATTTACTTTTTTGTAGAAAAGCCTACTCTCATTCTTAAGCCTGAGTGCTTCAGCTTCTCCAATTTCTTTTTGTAAATATTCGCGTTTCTTTTTCCTGTTCATCTTCTTTTCTCTCTTCCTTTTTTCCCTATAGGTGTCCATAAGTTGTCTTGTGCAGCCTCGTTGTAACTTTTTTGATAGATTTCATTTTTCTTTTTCGTTACCTCTGCGTAGTCTGAGTCAAACCAATGGTTTCTTCTTATAGAGATTTCTTTTCCCAGGGTTTCGAGAGCAGCTGTTGTTAAAAGGTTTTTGCAGGCCGTCCATTGTGAGTTGATATCTTGTGTGTCACACTGCGCTATCCTGTTGAGCGTAGTTCGAAATTCCAATTTGTTTGTGTTAAATTTTGTGATTTCAGACCTTCTTGTTTTACCAGCATCTGATATTTTAAACCGCAGTCGACTTGCAACGAGAAAATGGTCAGAGTCAATATTAGCTCCCTTATAAGTGCGGACGTCTAGTAAATTTGATTTATGTCTGACACTAATAAGTATATGGTTTATTTGGTTATTGGTTCTGCCATTTGGGTGTTTCCACGTGGCTTTGTGTATATTTTTGTGTGGAAATAATGTACCAACTATGACCATATCGTGAGATGCTGCAACGTTCATCAGGTGTTCTCCATTCTCGTTTGAGTTTAGGTGGAGACTATGTTTTCCGATTGTTGGTATAAAGTAGGGCTCCCTACCAACTTGCGCGTTCATGTCCCCTATTATGATTTTAATGTCACGCGGTGGGCATTCATCAAAAGCTTTCTCCAGCTTGTCATAGAAATCTTCCTTTTCGTCGGTGGGTTTGTCCTCTGTGGGTGCATGGACATTTAGTATGCTCAGGTTGAAGAATCTTCCCTTAACTCTGAGATATGCCATTTGAGGGCTGAGTGCCTAAAAGTCCATGATGAGATGCTTAGCTCGTTTGCTTATCAGAAAGCCTGTTCCCTTTATGTGGTGCTTTTCGTGACAGCTATAATACATGCAGTGGTCTCCTTTTACAAATATCCCATTTCCCAGCCATCTAATTTCCTGCAGAGCCGTGATGTCTGCTTTATACGTATTAAGTTGATCTATTAGTGACTGGAGGGCGCCAGGTTGATAAAGCGTTAGAACATTCCAATTCCAAAATTTTTAAATCGTGTGCCTTTTTACGTTTGCCGGGTCTGTTATCCTCATTCCGTTCCGATGTCCGAGGCTTGTCTTGAGGTATCGTAACATTTTGTTTTTTTTATGGGGTGGAGTTGTTAGCCCTACGCCCAACCCCCATCCTGGAGAACCAGGGTTTTCTGTTGGGGTTTTCCCTTAGCTGGCTAGTTCCCGTTTTAATTAAGAAAAAATTAATGCTCGGTGAAAAATCAAAATATGAAACTGACTCTATTTCAACAGTTCAACATTACAAAATTGTATATTTTGATATTTGGGACTGTGCGAGGATGAGTATTGAAGAAAGATTGACTTTATCTTGAAACTTCAAACATTTCCCACAGAAGCTCTGCACGGTTTTCTAAACTGTGTAAAATTGAAAGAAGTCGGCTGTTGATAGAGCTGCGACAGTTTGCACGACAATACAGCAACTGTCATAGCGGCAGAGTCAACTGAGAACTACGGAGACAGATGCAGTGACGAAGAAGACGATTTGGACCCAACGGCAGCGGAAACAAATGCTGACATTTACTGCTCTGAAAATAGACAATGTTTCCAGTGTTTGACATGTGCTTTTTCTGTTCTGTTTGAACTTACTCAATCTGGACTGTTTACCAACCTGCATATTGTATACAAATTTGTTCTTACCATACCTTCCACCCAAGTCACATGTGAACGAGTTTTTTCTAAACTTAAAGTCGTCAAAAATCGACTTCGGTCGTCGTTAGGCCAAGACCTTATGTCCAGTCTGCTTTTTATTAATGTTGAGAGGGATTTATTTATAATTTGGACAAAAATAAAATAATAGATGAAGTAGCTTTAACAAGTGAGTTGCTTACAAAGAAACTGTTACTTTAGGTCTAGGGGAGCAAAATGTCGAATCATTTCAGTTAAGTTAAGCCCCTTCTATTCTAGTATACAACATTGTAAACTGTTAAACACACAGGATTTTTTAAAAATGTAAATATTATTTTTCTAATCCCTAAAATCCATTTGTCATTATTTTTACTACACAAATAATTTTGACATAATTCATTAATGCTTTGATGTGAATAAAATCCTGCCCTTTATTTTGAACTCCGTTATAATTATTGGCAGTTCTACAGCGTATGTTTAGTAGTGTTGTGGTATCCTAAAAATACTGTGAATTTCTTATTTCAATAAATAATAAAGTCAACAAAAGTCGAAAATCATAATGTTCGTATAAAAACCTATCTGAATTTCTTCTTCTTTATAGGTGCCAACATAGCATAGAAACGCGTTTTCATTGTTTTCAAGCACCTAATTTTCAAAAATTATCCGGGGGAGACCCCCGGACCCCCCGTTTTCTGAACCCCTCCCCCCCCCGCCCCACGTTAGGGGGCCCCTTTACAGGTTTTAGCGGAGGGCCCCAAATGGTCCCACTCCGAGCCTGGTTGCAGGAGTTCGCAACAGTCAAATTTAGTTTTAAGTATTTTGAATAATAATGTTAAGTCGTTTATTTTACATCTGTCTTCTAGTATGTTTTTAGAATATTTAATAATAAATTATATTTTAAGTCTTCTAATGGGATTTTTAATTTAAAATTTATAAAACGCAGAAATTTTTTTTGTATTCACTCAATGTTATTAATGTGAATTTTGTAAGATGGAGACCAAACTACCGGGTTATATTCCATTAGGCTTCTAACTAGAGTTACGTATCATAATTTAATGGCTTGTCTGGAATTAATGTTTTTGGTTGTTCTTAATACGAAGCCTGGTGTTTTCATTTGTTTACAATTTGGTGGATATGATTAGCGAAACTTAGTTTTTCATCCAAAATAATTCCAAGATCTCTCATTTCCGTGACTCTTTCTAAAGCTGTATTATTTTTTTTTTTACATGAGCTCCACACAGGAGGCCCTGAGGAAAATAATTTCCCTCAGGGCCTATGTCATCATTGAGGATGCTGTGTGGAGGGTTTTTTTTAAGGAAAGGAAGGAGAGAAGAGTTCTGGGAAGGAAAAGGGTTTAAGGGGTGGGTAGGAATCTGGGGTTTAGTATGTCCTGGTCATCCGTCTTCAAGACCTAGACAAACCTCACCTCATGAACCCGGGCACCCCTGCTAAATCACCAAACGTAGCGAACCACTTGGGGTGACCTATGGCAGAGGTGTTAGTTATCCAATAAAGGTTCCCGGGGCGGCGGTACCCATTCCCGCCTCCCAAATTGTAATTATATTATATTATTATATTATTAATGGAATATTCGAATAAAACAGAATTTTTACTAGCAACCGTTCAATCCTTCGCGTCATTATTACTTTAATTAAAATTTAGTTCACGATTTAGCTTTCTGTTGTAACAGACGGCCCTTATCTAACTATATACAAAGCTCGCAAAGCATTAGCCATTAGCAAATAGTAACCTATTTCCAAAAACACGGTTTTTTCCAATTAACAAAATGTGTAAAACAACTTTAAAATGACATTAATACGAAGTGACACAAGATTTAAAAGCACCTATCGAGATTTTAATCACTTTCCATAGTATCGTCTAGACTTCAGACTGGTGTCTAGTCGACTATGATAATGTCAGACGTTTATATATTAGGGGTAAAATTAAATTCGTAAAAAAATTAAACAGGTGGAAGATTTTCACCAACTTCTTCTCTTTTTTAATGAAAGACAAATAACCCCAGGTTACGAATAACGTGACAGTATTTGAATATCTCCTATAAGTCTGCCAATTAAGAGTAGAAAATATAAACAATGGAACTACGAATTTTGTAGGCTGGCAACACCAATTTAATTGTCAAATATTATTTAAAGCGCAATGACACTGAAAATACAGAACACTGTAAACCACATTAAAAAAAAACATCTTTTTGTTCTTACAGAAAAAAAAATCGAAGAAGCACTGTTGTTAAGGGTTTAACTTGACATAAATTTAAATAAATAGTGTTTTACAAAGTGATTTGCTTTCATTTAATTTAATATAAGTTTTAATTTAACAGTAGATAGAAAGGAATCACTAATGGTGAGTTTAGTTACACTACTTTTAGATCTGAATGAGTTAACTATATTTAGATCTAAAATTAGAGACATGATCTAAAGCCCGGACAACGCTAGGCACTTAAGCTAGTATTAAATAAATGTGAGCAATTTCTAAACTGTGCTTTATATTTTATTACAATATCTTTATTCTGGTGACCAGACAACTCAGAATGAAACCAACTCAGAAGCACCTCAGAAAGGTCATTAAGAGTGATGATAAAAAATATAAAAAATGATTAAATAGGTTAGGTTAGATAAGTTAGGTTAGGGTTATCGGCTATTTTAAAATATTTTTTATATCTTTTAGTGACCTTTCTGAGGTGTTTCTGAGTTGGTTTCATTCTGAGTTGGCATGGAACCCTTTATTCTTCATTATGTTAACACAAAATTGCAAAGGTATAATATACCTATATGCAATTCTAATTTTGAGATCAGTGGGTATCTATTTTGCAATGGAAAAATTATTTCTTCACTTTTATTTCTTTTAATTTTTTATAAAAATGTAGGTTACTCAGCTTTTCATTTCCACCATGAGTTATGTTTTTAATATTTCCATTTGAACAACGGTGGCGCCCTCCTATGTTTTCTACTCTTATTTGACAAATTGTACCTACGGTGACCCAACAGTTGATCCCCCGAAATGATTTTTACTATAAAATTATAATTTTTTGTGCATTATTTACCATTTTCAAACGTAAAAGTTATTCAGTTCCACTTCAAAAATATCCTTAATAATAAGTTTGTATGAATATCAAAGGAATTTATATAGTGTCGACTTTGAAGTAAAAATTCTTTACGCACGCTTGACTTGGGGAGTAAGCTGGTGAATGCGTGACGAGAGCGTTACGAAAAGTATAATCGGGCGAGGCGAACGGTCGGGCCTTTACGCACGCTTGACTTGGGGAGTAAGCTGGGGAGTAATGTGTGATTAGAGCGTTATGAAAAGTGTGATCGGGCGAGGCGAACGGTCGTGCGAGGCGAACGGAAGTTGAGAGGGAGATATTGTTAATGAAGTTTTACTTCATTCGTGTGGTCTAAATCACACTCGTTTTTTTTGTACTTGGATGCGCTGGGGTTAACCGAGGCCTTCCCCGGCGGCAGTTTTAGGGGGGCTACCAAATCGTAATTTATTTGTTTGATTGAAAAAAAAAACTTGAATTACAAAGCGCCTGATTGTATTGGTGAATTTACTAGTTATCCTTTTTAGGTGACATAATAACGTGTAATATCAAAACCATCTAAAATATAAATAATCAACGCCCCCTCCCCCCCCCCCCCCCCCCCTAAACGGGCCGCGGTAAAATTATCAAACGTTAACCGGTCCGCGGCGATAAAAAGGTTGGGGGCCACTGCTCTGTAAGACCCTGTTTTATTCTAGACTAGCAGATCCGGCCAAACGTTGCTGTGGCTAACGAAACACAACGTCATTACCCAACCTTTATAAAGTCCACACCAACCGCCTGCCAGCTGCCCGCTGCTTTAATTAAATATTTGAATTTCTCGGCTTTTCTCTACTATAATAAACATGTGTTATACATATAAACTTTCCTCTTGAATCACTCTATCTATTAGTGAAAACTGCATGAAAATCCGTTGCGTAGTTTAAAAGATCTATTCGCACATACATTTTGAGCGACTTCATTTTATACTATGTAATGATGATGATGACGATAATGATATTGTCGTACACCGTTATGTGTCGGTTGGTATTTATCCTTTGTATTTTTTTAAGTCATCCTCTTGTGATCTTTGTCAATCGGTTGTTAACATCTCCACATATTATAAATTAAACTCCTACGCCGCGTCCGTCTGTCTGTCTTCGCGAAAAACTCAAAAACGGATTACTACTGAACGGATTTTCACCAATAGATAGAGTGATTCATGAGGAAGGTTTAGGTATATAATTTGTCAAGCTTTTGTGTAAATCGGTTGAAATATATAATATATAAAGGAGAATGTCTCTATTTGGTAGACGAGCGGGCTGGCAAGCGGGAGCGCGGGAATTGGATTTGTATGCAAATTAACACATGGGAGTGGTTATAAAGGTTGGGTAACCATCCAGTAGATGGCGTTGTGTTTCGTTATGTATAAATTCATAGATAGCACAATAATTTGTTGGACTTGACCCAAACAATGCACACGTGGAATATTGGAATTTTGTACATCTGCTGTGCATATACTTTTTTTACATTAGTTCCACAAAGGAGGCCCTGAGGAATATGTCAGATTCAGCTATTATTGATTCTGAGGCGGTACGAAGTTCGTCAGGTCAGCTAGTTATTATTTAAAAAAAACTGAATGCGAACAAAGACATGATATACCAAAATCATTACATTATAACTCTGTAAATTTATTATCTGTTCGTGCTATATTGTGGCTTAAAATTGCGAGTCAGCATACATCTCAATCTGAATTATAATAAACTACTATATCTTTCACCTTCATATTCAATGCCCGTGACACTGTAAATAACTAATTTGTAAAAATGTAGGAAAAAGACGTATTTGTAAGCGTTTGTAAAGGTCATTTCATGAACATTCTCCAGCCCTAAAGAGTCCTAAATTCTCCAGTCTTTCAAAATAAATATCAACTATACTTTTGCCACTAATCTTTTCATAAATGTAATACTAATAGTGATGGGGGAAGCAAATGTAAAATCGTGCAATGTCCAGTGTTTTAAATATAATGTCCTCCGCGTGCAAAGCATAAACTTTCTAATTAAGATGAATATATACGTGAAATCCTATTTAGATACTATTTTGAATAATCCTTACGACGAATCGGCTTACAGTATGAACATCAAAAAAATATGCAAAAAATTATTATTTACGTCAAAAAAAAATATAGGCGTAAACCACCAAAAAAAAATGTTTTTTCATGACTTAACTATGAAGTAATACAAGAAACAATTTTTAAAAAATACCCCTTTATGGCTAAAACTATTTTTGAGGTATCTATGTTCTAACTTTTTTTCGTTCTTATAAAATTATACTCAAAATAAATAAAAACCACTTTTTCGCTTACTAGCCTCGTGCAAAAAGACGCCCGATTTTAAAATTTTGCAGGCATGAAATTCGAAATATTTCGAGCGTTGATATTCCTCTTAAAGTGTGTTTATCGGTAGTGACCTGCCAGGTAAGTATGTTTCTTTATCCATTTGCAAATAGTAGAATTAGATATAACCTAAGAATTCGTAATAAATTGTATAGCGCCCTTGAGGTGATTTTTCACAAAAACGGCGCTCCACAAATTATCCAATTATTATTATTATTATTAGGAGTTCATGTTCAGAATACAAGACTAACTGCAAACGATGGACTTGTAATTCTAAGATACCTAAATAAATACGGCCAAAGAACTCTAGAATACCTTGTTCCAATAATTTACAACATGTTACCCAACTCAATTAAAAGCTGTGAATTAAGTTTCAGAAGGAAATCCAAGCTAAAAAATGGATAAGTGAAAAGACTTTATTGAACTAATTTCTTTTATTCCGCTTTTCGTTTTAATGTATTTTCCGTTTTTATTTTTTCTTTTCTTTTCTTCTCTTCTCTTTTCTTTTCTTTTTCTTTCTTTCATTTTTCTCTGTTCTTTATTTCTTGTAAATTTTATTAACATTTTTTTTTCCAAAATATATGTTTTTATGGGTTCCATGCCAACACGCAATTAAACCAACTCAGATACACCTCAGAATGGCCATCATAAGATATGAAAAAATAATTTTAAAATAGCCGGTAATCCTAACCTAACTTAACCTATTTAACCAATTTTTTAAATATTTTTTTATCATCATTCTTAATGACCTTTCTGAGGTGCTTCTGAGTTGTCCGGTCACCATTTTTATGTATTAAATTTATTTATTTATTTATTTGTTTATTAATAACCTATTTAACCAATTTTTTAAATATTTTTTTATCATCATTCTTAATGACCTTTCTGAGGTGCTTCTGAGTTGTCCGGTCACCATTTTTATGTATTAAATTTATTTATTTGTTTATTAATATGTATATTATAATACAGATTATAAGGTATGTTAAATTAAATTATTACATAGTTGTGTACCTATTACGTAAGTCCATAGATTGTCATTTGGTAATTACGCCTAAGATATGAACCGGTCTAGTAACTTAATTATTGAATAAATGAGTAATAATAATAAAAGGAAGAAAAAAGGGAGGGGGGGAGAAAAGGAGACATTTTAAAATCAAGAATTATCTGCTCACTAATTGTAATTGACTGATTAAAGTTTAATGAAAAGTTAAGTGAAAGTAATTTTAAAACAATTATATCACGCCAAGAAATTTAATAAATTAGTTTTGTATGTTTGCAAGGAATCATGAAAAATGTCTAAGTGTAGTAATTTTTCATAGTGGGTATAAGTTATGATTTTTTTTTTTTTTTTTTTTTATTGTTGATACAGTATTATTTTACAAATTTTTATAGTACAAACCAGTAATGTTGGCCTCACTGGGTTGTTTACCCGTGCTGAGGCCCCCATTTTATAATATAATACTTTATACATTATAGTTTGAAAAAAAAGAAATATACAAAGTTGGTGATAAAACAAACAAAAAAATCATTTAAAATAAAGATAATTTTAAACTAAAAATAGAGATCAAAAATTAAAATTATTTTAAATTAATAAACTAAAAAAATAAAGTAATTAAATGAAAATCGGCGTATATTATGTTTTATGTGTTTGTGAGTGTTACGTGTTTTATATTGGTTTTGTGTGTTGGGAGAATACGTTTTATTCTTTTATGTTATGAAATTTTGGTAAAATTGTCTATTTTGTTCTTTAATCCATTTTTTTATTTTGTGTCTGAAATTATTTTTATTTTCCTCAATTTTTGTTTCAAGTGAAAGACTGTTGAATGCTTTTATAGCTTGGTATTTATGGTGTCTTTTTCCAAAGGTAGTGTTTACCGTCGGAGTTTTTATGTTTTCTTTGTACGCTTGTCTAACTGGTCTATTAGTGATATTTGGGGTTTGTTGGAGTGTGTTTTTTTGGTCAAAAATGTAGTTCAGTAGTGTTTTTACATATAATTGGCGTATATCTAGTACGTCACAACTTTTATATATTTGATCTGTATCGGTTTGTCTATGTTTTTTAAGTATTACTTTTAAGATCGTTTTCTGTGCGATTTCTATTTGAGCGATAGCTGCGTTTGTTGCTCCTCCCCAAGCAATTAATCCATATTCTATTATTGATTGACAAAGTGCGAAATATATTGTTTTCATTTGTTTTATTTTATATATGTTTCTTATGTTTAGGAAAATGTGTATTGTTCTGAGGAGTTTATTTGTGATTTGTTTAATATGATGTGTCCATCTAAGGTTATGGTCAATTACGATACCTAGATACTTTATTTGTTCCGTTTTTTCTAGAGGAGGGCAATCGCAGATGTTTGTGTTAATGCATTCGTGTATTTTTATGGTATTTGTATCGTTTTTTGGCTGTCCCGTGTTAGTTATACTGTACGTTGAGAATTTTGTTTTCGATATGTTTAGTGTAAGTGTGTTAGAGTCCAGCCATGTTTTCACTTGCGTGATTCCTAGATTTGCTTTGTTATATACATTTTTCCAATCCTTAGCTTTAAAGAGTAAAACTGTGTCGTCTGCGTAACTGATTATTTCACCGTCTATTTCCATGCTGCAAAGTTCATTTATATAAATGGTGAAAAGAATGGGCCCTAGTATGCTTCCTTGTGGAACTCCGTATGTAATCGGCAGTGGTTTGCTAGTATGGTTATTAATTTTGACTTGTTGTGTTCTGTCGCTCATATAACTTTTCAATAGTTGGAGTTCTTTATCTTTGATACCCATATTTTCTAATTTTTTAAAAAGTGTTTTGTGGCAGATTGAATCAAACGCTTTAGCTAAATCTAGATATATCGCTATGCATTTATACCCTTGATCTAAGTTGCTATGTATGTAATCTATTGTACTTGCCAAAGCTTCTTTTGTGCTTCTTTTTTCTCTAAATCCATATTGTTTATCCGAGATTAATTTGTTTTCTTCCAGGTATTTTATAATTTGGATTTTTAATACTCTTTCGTAAATCTTTGATAGCGAGTTTAACAATGTGATTGGCCTATAGTTAGTTATTTCCATTTTGTCTCCGGATTTATAAATAGGTATCACCAGTCCTTTTTTAAGAGTACTAGGAAAGAAGGCGTGTGTTATGCTAAGGTTGATTAAGTGTGTTATAGGTTTTAATATTTCATTTTTTATTATTTTAATGCAATCCGTTGTTATCTCATCTAATCCAGGAGCAATCCGGTTTTTTAATGTGTTTATTATTTTGTCAATTTCCTTTTCCGAAGTTGTTTTTATTATAAATCTGTGTTGTGTCGGTTGAGAATTGATGTTTGAAATGTTTGTTTGTGTTATTTTGTTTGTGCTATGTTTTTTACGGTTCGCTAAAACTTTCCCTATAGTTGCGAAGAAGTTATTGACATGGTTTGCCATAAATTCTGTATTTGTTTTGGCATCAATTTTGTTTGAGTTAATATTTAGATGTTCAATAGTATTTTTCTGTTTGTATTTTTGTGTGTATGTAACTTCTTTTAAAGTTCTCCATATTTCCTTCGGGTTATTATTTTCTTTAAGTTTTTCTCTGTAGTATAACTCCTTAGCTACTCTAATAATTTTCGTGCAGATGTTTCTATATCTTTTATAGTAATTAAGTTGTTCCATGTCATACGGTGTGTGTTTAATTTGTTTGTGAATTTTGTCTCGTTTACGAATACAGTTTAATATTCCTTGTGTTATCCATAGTTTAATTTTTTTTGCTTTGTGTGTAAGTTTTATGTGTTTTATTGAAGTATAATTTTTTATTTCTTGCGTTAACGTATTTGTAAATTTATTCCAGGCCTCTTCGACATTATCTATTTGGTATATTGTATTCCAGTTTATTTTTTGTAATTTTTCTTTTAAGTTTGAGTAGTCAATTATTTTTTTTGTAAATATTTTATGTTGGTTCGAATTAGTGTTTTCGGTGTCTATTGCTATCATATTCATGTAGTGATCTGTAATTGTGCTTTCAAGTACTACTGTTTTGGTTTTTAGTTTTGTCTTGATCATTATATGATCTATACAGCTTTTAGTGTTTTGTGTTACTCGTGTTGGGACATTTATCGTTGGCTCCAGTCCATGCTGTGCTAGTATTGTTAGGTATTCTATGTTTTGTGGGTGTCCGTTTTGTAGAATGTTTATGTTAAGGTCTCCTATGATGATGATATTTTTGTATTTGTTGAGGTCATTTAATGTATTGTTAAGTTCTGTTAGGAAGTTTGTAATGTTGTTTTTGGATGGAGATCTGTACATAGCTAGGATACATGTTTCTTTTTCATATGTAATCTGTAAGCAGTTGGAGTCTATGATGTTTACTTCCTGAACGCTTATGTTATTTTTATCACTGATGTACGTAACTATACCATCATTTTGGTTTTTGTGTATATTTGTGTGGTGTGTATGATAGTTTTTGATTGTTTTTGGGATATAGTTTTCATTCAACCAGCATTCTGTCAGCACAATGACATCAAAGTTATTGTCAATCTGTTGGAGGTATATTATAAATTCGTCAAAATTTTTATTGATCGATCTAATGTTTTGGTGCAATATTTTGATTCTATTTTTTTCTTTTGTGATGTTGGTCCATAGATTAAAATCATTTGTACTTATACAGTAGTGTTGATTGTTCGAGTCTATATATTTCATGTAATCAGCCATGTTGGTGTGTATTTGTGTAAGTATATGATGTGAGGTTGTGTTTGGTGTACAGTAGTTTTTATGTCAGTTTATTAGTTATGTCGTTCAAGTGTTTTATTTCTATAACTTTTGAGTCCTTAGTTTTTCTTACAAGTATTTTTCCGGATTTTATCCATACATATTTATAGTCTTTTTCTTGGGCTCTTTTTCTGGTGTTCCAGTGCAGATTTTTATAGTATTGCGTTAGAGCCGCATTTACGTAAACATATTGGGCTCCTTCCCCGTTGAATTTTTTTATCGCGTCACTGTGTTTGGCTGCTAATATGGTATCCGCTTTTGTTATATCCGCAAAATTAATTGTAATTTTTTTCTGATCATTTGGTCTGTGTTTTGTGATTTTGTAGGTATCCTCTGGGGTAATCGTAACGCCTGCGAGTTCAGCGATCCGCGCAACAGCATGAGCTAGGGATGTGTCGTCCTGTAGTTTTAGACCGCTTATTTCTATACTTTTCAAAAGGGCCGATTGTTCTATATCCGCTAGGTGGATTTCTACCGTAGCCAATCTGTTTTCTTTTTCCGCCAGTTCCTCCTTGAGTTTGTTGACTTTGTTTGGAATGTCCATAATTTGTTGCAGTTTTTGTATAATGTCATCATATTTGTCGTTAATGAAGTTCGTGAAAGTTTTTATTTCTTGCAGCTCTGTTTCAATTTTATTGAGCATCACTGTCTTCAATTCCTCGAATTTCGTATTGATAAATTCAAATATTGACTCACTGTCTATATTAATCATAGATTGGTGTGTCGCCGACGGTGAGTCCATGGTGCCAGTTAATAGGGGTGAGGATGTGGTTTTCTTCGCACTGGAGAATTTACTGCGAGATTTAGACATGTTGTTCGCGTTTTTTTTTTTTTGCTTGTAGTTAAAATTCTATGGTTTGTTCACAGATGCCCCATATAATTTAATTTTTTTTAATAATTTTGTTGTGTTGTCTATGACAGAAATGACTTTTTTTTATTTTTTTCAAAAACACATAAATTGTCTGTGGTTTATAATGTCTTGTTTAGTTTTTTTTTTTGACGAGATTTCTAATATTTAGCACTGCCACTACCAAATAAACTCACTGTATTTAACGAATCACTGGTTTTTTTGTTTTTTTTTGTGTTTTTGTTGTGTTTTTTGCTTAATTGTCACTTATTTTGCAATAAAAATTGGAGCTGTCAGAATGAGGTGTTGTTCCTTAGCGGTTATCCATAGACTGTAATTGGTGAGTTACTCGCTGCGTTAGTGTTATTGGATTCTATATGAAAAAGAGAAGTGTGCCTGGTACGCCTCATTGGGACATTTATGTATGTAATATAATAATGTGTATATTTTATGTACCTGTGTCAATTTAAAAAAAAAAAGTTAATGTAAAAGAGCCCGTTGATAAACTGTAAATGTAAATAAATAATAAAGGCATTTATTAATAGCATTTTGTACCGCTTTCGGCTATTTGTTGTTATAGCGAAAAATGGACAAGAGTATTTTTGGTTCAGTGATCCGTATTTTGTTTTGAAAATAAAATAAACTAAAGTGGAGATCCTTGGATAAGAGCTAATTTATGTATTATTCTATTATACTTTACAAAGGCAAAGGTGTAATATATATTATTAGGGTTCCGCTTTCCACACAAATCATTTCATTATTTTGAAAACGTATTTTCTACATTACGAATGTACATAGTTTTAGGTGGTTGAAGTTTTGCACGAACGAAGCTAGTCGAAACTTAATTTAAGTAATCGTCAAAGGTATTAAAGGGAGAAGGGTTATTCACAAATTGTATTTTACGTCAGTTATACTAATAATTAAAGGGGACATTATTCAAAATATGTTCGTACCAGCCAACCTACTTCGTAGTGGAACTTTCTAGTAATTATTTGTTTGTTTAAGTACATGTTGCTCTAACAACCGATTTCGCCCGCGATTTGGTTTATTTTTACACTTTTTTCTCGATGTATGTATACAACGTGTCCGGAATCTCGTAATACAAGCGGGAAACCGGTGAATCTACATCACGTAGAGAACCGAAAAAACTTGTTTTTTTTCGATCTGAGCATTTCGATTTTAATATTATTTTTTTTTCTATTTTTCCATTTTTTCGGCAACTAAAGCGTTAAAAAAAATTTTGAGCCCGGTTTACCCAAAGATGCATTTTATAAGACATTAAACAGCTGAAATCAACCCCCTAGTGAACAATTTTTTCAAATTTAACCAAAAAAATATAAAAAATTCCAACTTCGGACCGATTTACTCTAAAACGAAAGCTCAAATCAATAAAGTTATATCACAAATCGACTCCGAATGTGATGTAGATTTACCAGTTTCCCGCTGGTACTACGAGTTTCCGGACACCGTGTATATTTTGAACTTGCTGAAACTTTCGACGAAGTGTTTGTTCATTATTTTTATTAATAACTGGATATTAGTGTTACTTAGTTTATGTTTTTGATTTTATAATCAGAGTGTGCAGCTCACACGCGGTAGAAGTTAAACCGTCAGTAAACTAAAGTGGACAATAGTGGGGAGGCTCCGAAGCACCGCATAACGAGGAGACTGATAGGCTACGAAGCACCGCACAAGGAGCAGACCGATTAGTCTACTTCATGATATAGTGTCAGTCTAAATAATAATACACGTAAGATGATAATATTATATAATAAAAAATGAATTTTTTCGTATCATCCAATTTAATAAAGATATGAATGTAATGAAATCTTTCAGTTCAATTTTCATCCACTTCCCAAACTAACCAAATATGTGAATTTTCGCACACGTGACAAAAATAATTACAATACATTGTTATCAATACAAATTGTTATCAGGTACCTGGTTTATTCTTTTCTACTAACTTACCTGCTGATCTCACTGTAAATCCGAATATATTATGCGTTACCAGGTTAATTCGGTAAATCCGAGTATAATATTATATGCTACCAGGTTACCTTTTCTATTTTTATTTTGTTGGTTATTAATTATGTACATTTATTGGAATAATATTATGAACTAAACCTGTCAATTTGTCTGTCCTGGAACGGGAAACTTTCCTAGTTGGACAGACAAAGCTGCCTAATATGTTATTTGTACTTTCTTTTGTATTATAAATAAATAAATAAATAAAATAAAATAAACATACATTAACAATATTAAAGTTTACTTTGCTTTATTAGTACGTGATTAGCGTGTTTTTTGTCTTTTTAGACCATATTTTTTTGATTTTAGGTATTCACGGCTAAAAGTATTTTTGTTATTTGTTTTTGGGGTGTTATGCCGTGTTGCGCTACCTCCTCCTTTAGCCAACGTTTCATCAGGGCAGGTGTGTAAATGTTAGTGGTGAAATGTGTAATTAAGTACTTCGAAGCAACACCGTGTTGCCAGCTCCACCCCACTGCGAGCTGGCATTACAGTATCCTTCAAGATGGTTTTCTGCATTTAGCTTTGATGTAGCCGTCAATTACCGGATACCTAGAACTATTGAGCTTAGCTCCGTCGTCTCCATTAATGTTAATAGGATTTTTATGAATTTTAATTGCCTTTGTAATAGGCGTGCTCTATAAGTTTTGGGTCTTCCCAGAACTTCAGGAACAAATCCAAACTAATGGCCGGGTTCAAGTAAATACTCGGCGATTGCCGATTTGTCAGGGTGGCCAAGATTACATGCTCGAAAGTGTTCTAAAGTATAAAGGGGGTAGCGCAACACGACATAACACCCCAAAAACAAATAAGTAACAAAAAAAAATTATCTGCCCAAGCCCTCACTGTGCCATCTCATTTTCTTCTTCTTTGAGTCTTATACTGCCCCCTGAAAGTCTCAAACGCCTGCAAAGGGGTGTTATCGCCCACGTTGAGAACCTATGCTATAGATGTATGTGTTAGTCTGTTTTTAATGTCGCTATTTTTCGTTTCATCGAGTTTCAAATCACAACGGTGCTAAAGAAGATTCACTTCAACAAATTAGTATTTTCACAGGGATTCCCACTCCGAGGCAGAAAGCAGATTGTTGTATTGATGTTACAGCTTACATCATGATGTCCTTTTATTCATTTTTGTAGACTTTATCTTCAGTTTGTTGATTTCCTCCTCTTTATCTTTGTTGACTGTATTTGTTGATTTCCTCGTCTTCGTGGCATATGATTATCGTCGATGTTCTTCTAAATGATCTAGTTGCGTTCGGTTTTCATAATAAAAGAACACTGTGTTTCTTTTAATACTTTTTCTAAACGATTTTTAGAAAATTATGGCAAGTTCGCAAAATGACTTGAGCGATCGCTTGCCATTATACGCCAAAATTTATAGAACCTAAAAATACGGGCCAAACAGTTAAATCTAGATTCTAGATGACACATACGAGAACGTGAAATTCAAGGCGACACAGTACCCTAAAATAAAGTCAGGCGTGTACAAAAATTAGCGACGCGTGCGGGTAGCGGGTCCCGAAATCTTTCCGCTGTTTTAAGGGCCCGCAACCCGGATTTCTACCGATTTATTACATATTTCCCTTAAACACGGTAAGTTTTAAAGCTCTTAAAAAAATATATTTTATTCTTGAAGATAATATCTAGACTTTGGCCGCGCCGAAAAGCAAATTATATAAAATTCCCTCGATAGAAAAAAATCTCAAAGTATGCTCCAAAAATTATTATTAACACGTTTGTTTCAGTTATTTTATAAGTTATATGTATGAAAAAATTCACAGTGTTTCATTAAATGCTGTTAAAAATAAAGCCCGCAAGATTTTTGCTCTATTTTAAATGAGTCGTGTTTTATTAAACATTTTCGCAATTTTCGCATCAATTTTGTCGCTGTAAATGTTAGCGCTCTCCTCTTTCGTAACATTCGTAATTTCGTATCTCTCCATTTTCTTCTTTTCGAACCCGGTTGCAGAGCCTTAATTAATTCTGAAAAACACATTACTAAGATCGCAGATGTTTCTAAAGGAATACCTCGGACTAATTCATCGACTACTAAAATAAAATCTGAAGTTGAAAAAAGTTTTATAAAATAATATTTATTAAATCGAAAGGCCAAATCGAAAACAGAAACCCTGTCGCTCGAATAGATAAGGTTTATATTTATATTAAGCCATTTAAATTTCTTTTACACACCTCTTGTATCAAAATTATAAAAATAATTAATAAGTAAAATAACTGCGAGTAACTCACGTCACCCTCTTTACATACCCCCACCATGGACGCCATAATCCTCCAATTCGGAAAGGTGAGACTCTAATTCGTGGTGAAGTGTTTCATTTACCTTTTTAAACAAACGTTCATTCTTCACATCCAGTGTTTGTTTATTGTTCATAAACATTATAAATATATTAAAATTTTACCTCAAATTCCTAATCATTTCAACAATCATTAATAATTTCTACATGACTCAAAGGTTTCATCCTCACCCTAACTAACCCTTCTAATGACAACATCACGTCACTATTTCAGTGTTGCCAGGTGCGTGGTTTTTAAAAAATACTTTTTTAATGATTTTTGATTTGCGTGAATGATTGACCTTTATTGATCAAAGGCGTGAAGAGTTTATTTTTAATCTTTTAATTATATAATGACTAGCTGGTTTCCGGCATGCGTTGCTATGCCATTAAAAGATATAAATTGATTCTCCCTACATGTCCTTTCCCGTGCGTCCCGTTCCCTTCCACATTCCCCGCCTTCCTCCTCCCTCGTATCTTCTCTCTCCACGAACCCCACCTTCCCCGTTCCCCTTCCCCCAATCTTTCCTCCCTGCCGCTAAAATATATGAAATACACACATTTTCATTTATACAAATTTCATAACTCCCGAGTTTGCCATTATATATATATCCTATACGTTATTCTGATGCATGAGCTAAATTATTGTAAAGTTTCATTCAGTAGTTTTTGCTTGAAAGAGTAACAAACATACATTCATAAAAACTTTCGCGTTTATAATATTAGTAAGGTTTATACAATACTTCCCCCTAATAGTTAATATCTTCCACCTAATAATTATATTATTTTTCGTTATAATTTTTATATTTTTTAAATATTTAATTACAGAAAAATAATTTGTTATTAACCGTAGGTACAAATATTGACTTGGGACAAATATTGCAAAAATATCGAACATGTAAAATATCCCCAATGTAAAAAAAATAAATTATTTGTTGTGTACAATTTCTTCTGAACACTCAATATACTTTCTTTATATTTTCTCTTTTATAAAACGCATTACTATTTAATTTAAAGTTAATCAATAACAATTTTAAAAAAAAAAAAAAAAATCTGTATTTTTTAAAAGAACATGTATTCACTGATGCTAGGTCCGAAAAATGAAAAACCACGTTATAAATAAAAAGATAAAAAAAACATGTTTTGATGGATAAAAAAACATATTTTCCGTTAGTTTTTTAATGAGAATATAAATAAAAAAAAAAAAAAACAATGGTACAGGTAAAGAATCTCTAACGCTTTATTAAAAAAATCTCTATATAATTTTCCTTTGAAAAATAGGAAAAGTAATGTTTTTGAAAAAGAAAACCGGTAAAAATAATATTTTTTTTATAAAAGAGTTTTTAATTTAAAAAACAGTTTTTTGCTGTATCGAGTATAATTTGTAATATTTTTATTATCTTTATTTTTTTTAATTTAAAAAAATAAGTTTATACAAACCGATGAGATGGGGCAGGAAAAATTCCCCCACAACTCCAATAATATTTTTTCTACATTTTACATTAGTTAGAAAAGGTACCTAATGCAACCATTTTATTGTGATTTTATTCTAATATAAGTGTAAGTATGTTCACAGTACAATAAATTGACGTAAAATTACTGTTAGGTTAGATACGAGAAACCTAAATTTACAATTATAAATGTCTATTCTTTAAGTAACCACTATTTATATGTCTTTTGTTTCCTGTTATAAACTTTTGTGCTTATGCAAATTTTAAACTGTACTTATGATTTTACTAAGTTATTAAAATTACTTATTGACAAAATTAAATTAGATTAAGAGACACTGTGAACCTGTGGCGGTCCGTGAGTTTTCAGTAAAGTGCTAAGATTGAAAAAATACGACGTTACCGATGTTTTTGTCGCTGAAAATGATTTTTTTTTTAAATTTTTTTGTACGAATATTTTTAGGATTGATCACAAACTGAAGATCTTCATACAAAAAATTAAAATTTTGAAAAAAAAATAATTTTCTGCTACAACAACATCAATACAAGCAATTTGGGAGGCGGGAATAGGTACCGCCGCCCCGGGAACCTTTATTGGATAACCAACACCTCTGCCACAGGTCACC
The DNA here is from genome assembly GCA_917880885.1 of Limnephilus marmoratus. Taxonomy (NCBI): domain Eukaryota; kingdom Metazoa; phylum Arthropoda; class Insecta; order Trichoptera; family Limnephilidae; genus Limnephilus; species Limnephilus marmoratus. Next base: position 25,191,284 of record OU862924.1, on the reverse strand, counting down.
CCAAGTGGTTCGCTACGTTTGGTGATTTAGCAGGGGTGCCCGGGTCCATGGGGTGAGGTTTGTATAGGTCTTGGAGGCGGATGACCTGGACACACTAAACCCCATATTCCTACCCACCCCTTAAATCCTTTTCCTTCCCAGAACTCTCCTCTCCTTCCTTTCCTTTAAAAAAACCCTCCACACAGCAACCCCAAAGATGACATAGGCCCTGAGGGAAATTATTTTCCTCTGGGCCTCCTGTGTGGAGCTCATGTAAAAAAAATAATAATAATGTTGTATTTTTTTATCTTAGCACTCTAGCTTACTAAAAATCCACGGACCGCCACAGATTCACAGTGTCTCTTTCTCTAATTTCTACATTCCTGATTTCATCGTTTACCTGTGAGACCCATGCTAAAAAAAACGTGTCTCACTCAAAAGTACACACTTTTGTCGACCAGTAAAAAAACCAAGAGGTAGAAAACCAAAAAAAAAATCGAGTGTAGAAGCAAAACTGTACCAAAACAATTTCAACCAATGAAGAACCAACGGGCCTTGAAAAGTGAGGTCATAATCAAAGCGGCCAATGAGCGCAGACTTGCCGTTTTATATATCAACCATAGCCTTGATAGGAGCTTAATGCTTCGCAGGTGCTGTATGCGCCATTTCCGTTTCATCCGAATTCCAAATCACGACGGGGCTACAGAAGTTTCATTTCAATAACCATGTAAACGTGGTAAAAACCATGCGCATGGCGATACAAATTGTATTGCCATGGCCGGCATAGTCCAGTGGTAAGGCTCTTGACTAGCACTCCGAAGGTCGCTGGATTGAATCCCGGCGTGGCAAATAAATTATATTGGATTAATTTGTGTTCTTTCACAATTTATTCATTTAAAATAATATATAGTATAGGTATTTGCGGCACGTTCCAGGGTGGAAGATACTCTCAGTATCACCCTGGTGTAAGACCACCATTCAGAATTGAAACGATGCTTGAAATGGCTTAAGCCGTGTTTGCTGACCAGATCTGAATAGCCAGGTACTTCCCCACCTTCCTCTTCCCTATCTCCTTCCCCTCCCCACCCCCTTCAGCCGCACAACATACCCCAATTGGGGATGCCATGGTCCCACTGGCTCCAGACGGGTGCAGTTGGGACTCTTGTGCGGTATTCATGTAAAAAAAAAAATCAAAAGGTAGCTTTATAGATACATTTATTAGATGTCACTGTTTCCTTATTTAAACTCTCAATTACATAGAATATTATTTTTATTACCACCAAAACAGAGTTTTTTTACCCCTGAAACAAGGTATTTAATTTTTGGGACATGGCATCACTGGGCGTCTAGCGGCAAATAATCAGTTTTTGGCTGTTTCCGGAGCGGGCGGGTCGTGCCATTTGAATTCGAAAACAAAATACACTTCGAACGTTCGCGAGTGAATTCGCATATTTTATACCAAATTATTTAAATTGGACACCTTTATATTGGTCGTCTAATCTACGATGCTACTTTATTCAATAATTTAAATCGGCGTTCGAAGTTCGAAAATAGCTTCTTATTTGGAGGGAAGCCGTGTATTTTAAATTTTGGAACATGGATGTTCGTAAATTGTTTTTAAATTTTTAATTTTATTTTCTGAGTCTTGTTATATGACGGTGAATATATTTTTTCAAGTGAACTTTTATATTTTAAACTTATTTTTTATTGAAACGATTGTTTGACAAGTGGGTAGTTTTTAAAAGTGTGTTGTTTTGACGAAGAATATCCTGGGTAAGTTTAATAACCCGGTATTATCGACTCCAGATACTAATATCTACAGCCTGTATGTCGGACGAATATCTACAGCTCATATGTTGAACTAATATCTACGAACTTCAGAGTGTTGACTAATATCTACAGAGCGTAGGTTGAACTAATATCTACAGAGCGTAGGTTGGACTAATCAGCTAAATGCGTCCAATAGTCCGATATTAGGGATTTTTACATACATACTTACATAAATTAAGTTTTTTAAACTGCATACGCAATATTACGTTATTCCAATATGCTATACATAATTGCAAATCCAACCTCTGCCAGTGCTGTAGATATTCGTCAACACTTTGGTTATCATAGATATTAATCAACAGTTTGAGCTGTAGATATTCGTCAACACTTTGATTCTCATAGATATTAGTTCGATTTTTTCAGTTTTTGGAATTCCTGTAGATATTAGTAGACGCCTCCCTATAATAATCAGTCAGTGTAATTTATGAAATAATAACAACTTTCCATTTTCTATTTTCATAATAATGTAATTAAGGTAAGTGTATTCAATCGTAATTGATATGGAACTATCATATTTGTACATTAACGATATGGAAGTGCTCGCAGAAGTCAATTAAAAACAAGACTTTAAAGTTTAAATAAATATTTTCAAAATAGGGACACGTTCAATATGCACTTTTTATTTCAAAAACACTTAGTATCAGTTAGGTAATTATTAAATAATCAATAAGCCGCCGCATTTTTATAGAAATCACACTTTATTTCAACAATTACGACAGGAAACAACTATTTACGTAGACAAAATAGGTTATTTTAGGTTCTTAGTTTAGGTAAATTAAGTAATTCATGCGTATTTAGTTTGATCAAATGTCAAATCCATACAACAAAAAATGGCGGCAATGGAAGTTTTTAATACTTACATATTTTTCCGTCTATCCCGACTGAAACCGATGCTTCTTTTGGTAATTAAGTTTAAAAGTAGTTTAATCTATGCCTATTTAAAGTATAGCGGCATGCGGCGGCTTGTGGATTATTTACCAGATAATTTTCAGAAGTATTTCAGTTTCAAAAATGGTAAATAATGAAGAAAAAACGGATAATTGGATGTCTTTTCGTCACGCCATGTTTTTTTTAATAATATTAAAATATTCTTTCACGCTATTTTTTTTAAAACTGTTTATTTTTGAATAAAACCCAAAACAAAGAACCTATTTTAGAATCTTAGGTTAATATTTTGGATTAAATAATAAAAGAAAAACTAACCTTAAAACTTTGACATCAATAACAATGGCCGCCATTGACAATCGATTTTAATTTTAACGAAATGCCTAAATGTGCCCAGAAGAAGATAGTGTTCCGAAACCGGTCGGCATTTCATTAAAAAGTAAGTGCTGCCCGCTTAATTACGGTATTTCGTTAATTCGAAAACAAAACGGTTTTTCTTCACAATACATTAATTTGAAATTGAAAATGAATGTTATAAAGTTAATTATTTTAAACGAATTCCGTTACATTACTTAAATTAAATTATCTCTACATTATCTCTACATTATTTCTACATTTCTCTACATCTTCTCTACATCTCTACATATTATAAATTAAAGTCCTCCGTGTCGTCTGTCCGTCTGTCTGTCTGTTCGCGATAAACTCGAAAACTACTGAACATATTTTCATGCGGTTTTCACCAATAGATAGAGTGTTTCGTGAGGAAGGTTTAGGTATGTAATTTGTCAGGGATTTGTGTAAATTGGTTGAAACATAAAGATAATTGTTAGAAGTATCGGAAAAGTCAAGCCGCCTGCTAGTTTTCATCAAAAACACTGCCTAATCCTTTTGAGATATAACAAAACAATGCATGGTGGGATATTCCTCTTTTAAAGATCTACAAAAAGTCCGCAAAGGCATATATCCATTCTATCTTCTACAACAGTGGTCACGTACATTGCGGTAAGTAATTGAAATGTTATTTAGACGGATACAGTATTAATCCTTATTAATTTAAATACTTTAGTTACCCCAAGCATTTCATGCATATTATTATAATCTTTCACAACATCTGTATTATTTTTAATTCAATAATACGTATTTTCTTTCATATACTTTTCATGTTATTTGAAATTTTTCTGTTTTTCCATACTTATTTTTTATATTCATATATCTTAAACTTATGTAGATATTTTGCATTATTTTAATTCCTTTATACATTATACTTGTTTTAGATGCATAAATTATTTTATTTTATTTTTATATTATTTTGTTTTTCATTCAACTTATTTTTAATTTGTATTATTATACTTAACATAAAATTGGCCACTACAACACGGGCATGTGCCTAGTGTGATGCCCAAAAAATTATCCATTTACTGTAATGTATAAACTTTACTGAATAAAGAACATTAAAAAAAAAATCTCTACGTATTATAAATTAAAGTTCTTCGCGGCATCTGTCTGTCTCTTCGCGATAAACTCAAAGATGACGGTGGTTATAAAGGTTGGATAACCATCCAGTAGATGACGTTGTGTTTTATTAGCCACAGCAACGCGTTTCCGTGTCAGCTAGTAGTAAATAAACATTAATTATGTTAAAAAAATGCAGTATCGGTAAATTAATTTATACAAATATCTCATATAGGTACCTAGTAGGTAACAGCAAAAAATATTGTTTTTTTGGTATTTAAATTTGTATGTATAAGTCCGCTTCACGGATAATATGGAATATTCCTAGTCGAATTTCAACACACGGATAATATGGTATATTCCTTTTTTTAACGAATAGACAATCAATTTTGACATTTGGCGGAAGTACCAAACTTATAAAATGAAACCTTGGGATCTTGTAAAGGTATTATCAATGTTATATTTCGATACCGCTTCGCGATTTTCTCATGATATAAAGGCTTTTGAAACTCAATTGACGTGACGTGCGAATTTCTAAACCCGCCATTTTGGCAAAATAACTGCTCGTGATTGGTTGAATTCCGATATAGTGGGATTTGTTAGTAACTTCTTGAATGATATAGCGGGTTTTGTTTCTCACTCGCAGTTTTAACATGGTTTTTGGTCATGATAAGGGAGGTTTTGAAACTCAATTTTAGGTTCCTCTTGCTCCTTGCAAAAATGTGAACAAGATGACATACTCAGAACTTTTTGTCAAATAATCGGATATAGCGGATATTGAAATTATAGAACTGTGTGTTACATCATGTGATCCATGCTGTTTCATTGAAATATGATGGGTTGAATGGTCGATGGGTTGAATGGTCAATGTTTTAAGTTTTAAATGTTAATAAAGAATAAAAATGTTGTCTATTAAAATTCGCAAAAATAATTACAAATTTCCAGGGTGCTTTGTATGCTTTTCCCCAAATAAGACTGCCTCCCAAGGCTATTGAAGCTGCCAGTAAGAAAGGGATGCCAGCTGATACTTTTTTCGCCTACGAGCTGCTAGAGAACACTGGTTTGTATTCCAAAATATATTTTATTCAACCAAATTGAAAAAACAATACATCGTACTGCGCGGGCGCACTTGGGGCAATCCACAACAGGCAGCGTATTTACAATCCCTACCGCGTTTCAGTCGCTTTAAATTTTCAATATCAAAATTTAAATATTTAGAAATAAACTTATTAATTTCTAATAAACATATTATAAAGATTATTTTATCTAGATTTTAGAACAATTTTTGTTTTTGCAAAGTGATAAAAATTATCAATATAGAGGTGTATTTACAGTATATGGGAATAATATTAAAATTTAAATATTTAGAAATAAAATTATTAATTTCTAATATACACATCAGAAAGATTATTTTATCTAGATTTTAGAACAATTTTTTTTTGCAATGTGATAAAAAATAACCAATATAGAGGTATATTTAAAATGTAAATTGTCGTTACCGCGACTGAATCGGTATAGGTTTTGTAAATACGCCACCAGGCACCGACTTGCCAAGGAGCCAAGACATTGATAATACCTAACACAGCTGTATTTTTGTAAATTTATCAAATCACTGTTTTTTTTTTTTTTTACATTAACTCCACACAGGAGGCCCTGAGGAAAATAATTTCCCTCAGGGCCTATGTCATCTGAGATGCTGTGTGGAGGGTCTTTTTGAGGAGAGGAAGGAATGAACATTGGTCTTGAAGAGACCCATGTTGTAGGAAGGAGGAAACACAGAGGCCGGCAAATCATTCCACAGCCGAGCTGTTGAACACAAGTACGAGTCGAAGAAACGACTTGTTCTCATGTGACAAATGTCAACCGTGTACAAATGTTGGGCACGCGTTTGGCGTGTTTCCCGACTATTCACCGGTGCCGAAGGGATCAATGATGCTAGTTCCTCGGAGCATCTTCCATTGTAATACCGGTAGAACAAGAATAGCATTCCCACCCGACGCCTGTGCTCTAAAGATTGCAATCCGTCTGTTAAGATGGGAGAATCTATCAAACGGACCGCCCGTTTCTGCACAGAGTCGAGGGTATTTTTCAGGTATTTTGAAACTTCAGACTAGAGATGGCTGCCAAATTCAACCGTGGGGCGTACTTGTGATTTGTACAAGGTTAGCAGTTGTGTACTATTAAAGTATCTGCGGGCCCTGCACAGTACGCCCAGTTTTTGCCCCCATACCTGAGCTGGTCACTTAGGGTTACACCAAGCATATCAATGGAGGGCCTGTTCGGAAGATTGCTTCTTTTTGTATTTTGACTTGTGTGCATTTTTTATATAATTTTATTTTTATTATTTCTTTATCTGTTTAAAAATCATCTGTCATTAATTAATTGTATGTAACATGTAAAAGCCCTCTGGGCGTTAAATAAATAAATAAAAAATAAAAAAAAAATAAAAGTACCTACTTAATTCGAATTATTCCCGATAATACTGGTACTGGGTTGAGGTTTGAGTTGCGAAAGCTACGTGTCATTATCATTTAGATATACATCCCAGGTTTTAAATGGTTTAAATGGGTAAACCCACGTATCGTGCCGCTAGATACGGACCAATCAGGCCAAGTCGGAATTCAGATTAATAGAAGATTATATATGAGACGATTTATGAATGTGATCGGGGGGAGGGGGGTAGAAATCCATTTTTTTCATTATGACTTCATTTAATACCGCTTTTACATATATTATATCAAGTGTACATATATATGTATACGTATGTGTATGTTTATGTATACACTATATATATTTTTCTTATTTTTTTTAATATATATCTTAATATTATCTATCTTAAAGTTTAAAACTAAAAACTTTTTACTACAACACAAAAATACTTGTCACACATAAACACGTAAACACCTGCTGCACAGGTTCTCCTAATGAGGTGTTCACGAAACATTCAAAATTACGAAAATTACCCATCCACAGTTACACCTTCTCAAACCTACCCTACACCCAACATTTTTTTTTTACATGAGCTCCACACAGGAGGCCCAGAGGAAAATAATTTCCCTCAGGGCCTATGTCATCTTTGGGGATGCTGTGTGGAGGGTTTTTTTAAAGGAAAGGAAGGAGAGAAGCGTTCTGGGAAGAGAAAGGGTTTAAGGGGTGGGTAGGAATATGGGGTTCAGTGTGTCGAAGTCATCCGCCTCCAAGACCTAGACAAACCTTACCCCATGGACCCGGGCACCCCTGCTAAATCACCAAACGCAGCGAACCACTTGGGGTGACCTGTGGCAGAGGTGTTGGTTATCCAATAAAGGTTCCCGGGGCGGTGGTACTCATTCATTCCCGCCTCCCAAATTGTAATTAAATTGCAAAATATATTATGTAAAAATGTTAATAATTAGGTCAATACTGTAATATAGAGAAATAAATAAATAAATAAAAATAACGAATATTCTCCCAATAAAAAAATCATGTTCACAAATTCTACAACTCGAAATTTATAACTGCTCTTGAAAATCGTGGATGGTATCCCTTGAATTGCGTCAGCACAGAATTTCGCATCTGAATTTTAACATTGTGTTTAGAACACGAGGCAGGTTTAGACAATTAAACAAGGTAGATTCCACAAGGTTAAATATTAGTTACACAAGGAACAGTCAATTTCTCAGAATTTTACAGCATATGTTGTGCAACACAAAAACTCGGTACGTGCGAATGGCTTCCTTTGATGAATCTGCAACTTATTATTTAATTTACAATAAAAAAACACATAAATTTGTTTACGACCACTTTTATTTTTTATTTTAAATAAAAGTGGTCTTAAACAAATTTATGTGTTTTTTATTGTAAATTATGGCGAGCCACAAAGTTAGTGCTTTTTTCAAATATGTATTATTTAATTTATCGTAATATTCTGTACACAAAGCTGGTTTGAATTAAATCTGTATGCGGTGAATTAAAACTACACTCAGAACACGAACACGGTTTTTCTTTGATTCTGGCAGCACATACATAGTCTGCAATAAGAATTTAATAACTGCACTTCGAATACGAGAATGGTTTCCTTCAAAATGAGTCAACAGATGAATCCACAACTGGAATTTGATCGTTATATTTTGAACACAAAAAACTGGTTTTAAATTAAAAGTGCCCAACTTTAATTAGTATTACTCTCGTAATATGCATATAGGTTTAGATACCAATTACGAATTTTGCAGCACATGGTTTGAAACAAAAAATTAACTCCACTCGAATCATTACACCGGTTTTCTTCTAAATGCGTAAGCAGATTAATCCGCTATTGAAATTTTGACTGATCATTCGGAACATGAAACTGGTTTTAACTTAAGAGTGAATCTGCATGCGAGTCCACAGCTTTAATTAATACTCCACCCAGAACATGAAAATGGTTTTCCTCAGATTTTTGCACTAGACATCCATGAATGGTTTCCTTCGAATTGCATCAGCAAATGAATTCGCAACAGGAATTTGCAATATGCACACAAAAGTGGTTTTAACATAGAAATGGATCTGCGTAGGGGTCTACCAGTACACTAGCTTAAATTATTATGCACTCAGAACACGTGAATGGTTTTCCTGCATTTCACAACAAATTTATTAGCTGCAATAATTCTTTTTATAATATTACATTTATTAACTATTTAGAATAATAATTATTTATATGGATTTTTTTTTAATTTAACTATTTTTTACGGCAGAAGTGTAGCAATATAGACAAAGCACATCATATTTTTCCTTCCTGAATAGAATTGTCATCGATACTGAGATATTTTTTCGATATTAATTTTCCAATCGTACAATAATAATAAATTAAAATAAAACTATAAAAGGATGTTGGATCACGTGTACCTGATTTCGAGAAACATGTGAATATGTAAGCACATACCTGTCAGCTGTGTTATAACTTTCTGTGGGTTTAGTAAAAATAACTTTAAAATGTAGCTGATACACTGTGAAAGAAAACCGTTCTCGCTTCCTGAGTGTAATTTTTTTTCAACTCGCCGCACCAAAAGTGCTCGCGAGCCGCACCAAAAAGCCTCGCGGGCCGCATGCGGTCCGCGGGCCGCAGGTTCCCACCCCTGCCTTAAAGTGAAATGATGATGCCTTGCCTTGAAGTGATGCATGCTGATGAAATTTAGCACATTTAAAATCTGACGTTAAAATCTGATTTTCAAAATCTCGGCATAAAGCTCGGACAACGCCGGGAATTCCAGCTTGTTTATTATAAACTAGCTGGTACCCGGCATGCGTTGCTATGCCAATAAATAAAGAAATTATTTCTCCCTGCGTGTTCTTTCCCATTCATCCCGTTCTCCTTCCGGCCCCCTTTCTGCTCCCGCGTCCTCCACCTTCCCTCTCCCCACTCCACTCCCCCCCTTCCCCCGTCCCGCAACCCCCCTCTCGAGTTCCCCTCCCCCCTCCAAGGTTCCCCTCCCCCCTACCAACTTCCCCCCCCCCCCTCCCGCGTTCCATTAACTAATTCCCGGTACATCTAGTTTTCAAACAGCTCGCGTGCCACCTATTGCAATTTTTTGATACAAATTTCATAAAGCCAGAGCTCACCAGTAGTTTTATGCAAACTTTCTCCTGACAATAACGAATACAACAAAAAAAGAATTATCCTATTTGGTGCAGTCGTTCGGAAGATGTGCGTACATACATTTCGGCGATTCATTTTTATTTATATAGATTTGTATTGATAGTGAGTAGAAAAAATTCGCACAATTACAGTTGGAGAATAGGAATTTGTTCATGTTGAATAATTTTCGTAGTTGGAAAAACTTTTTCTCAAATCTGTGTAGTTAGTTACTTTCTGCTTTGATATTAAAAATTTTCAAAATCCTTTTTCAGAAGTTATATTGAACTCAATTTTACGGACACAATAATACATTTTAAATATTTAAATATAAGTTAGCAGCGCGGATATGAAATCACATGGTCGCACATATTTACGAGTCGTGAAGTGGAATTTATAAACTAGTAATGGTCCCGAAAATAGGTTTCATTTTAGTGTTAACCCTCCATAGACATCCAAATGGATAGACAAGCAGTTACAGATGAGGGGTAAAACCAAACTATGGAGAGCGAAGAGGGGAAAGATGACTGTCATTCGTTGAACAATCAATCTGACAGTATATAGGCATCTCGCATTACAATATCACCATTTAGTTCTTAAAAGCAAAATCTGCTTTGAATGAATAGACCTTTTTACATGGGAGCGCGAATTGCTTGCCACGTTCAAAACATATTTGCTAAGGCCAAATGCTCGCCCCAAAAAGACTCGCGCCAATACACATATCAATATTTTGTTTCCGTGTTTAGTTAGAACACTTTTACAAATGTTTCATAATTTACTTACCCCTGTAACCAGCGACGAGCACATTGGAGTACCGCCCACATTCGCTATGTGCATATTGATACGAAGATATATTGTATAGCACAAGCTGCCGTTATTTCGTTAAATGTATGGATGTCAGCTTCTCGCTGTTCACGGCAAGAATGATGACGTCACACATTTTAGATTCAAGCGAGGCTATATCCCCTCCCCATGGAGCGAGCCGGTTCCAAGGAGGAGCTCCAGCCGGCGCCATGTGGAGGGGGAAATAATACGTTTTTATCACTTAGGGCAGGTCCAGATATATTCATATGTCCGTGTAACCCTCCAAAAACCATGCTTTCTTGGATGGTGTATAATATCATCGGGAAAAAGCCAAAGTCGCGATCCGCAAAAACATCATTCGGAGGTATTGAGATTTGAGATTTAGAATTGATATCATAAATCGATTAAAATTATTACTAAACCAGTTTAAATACGTACATCTCTAGTTTATACATAATACAGTGTAATAAAAAATAAACGACATTCATTAAAGTGAAAAATTTTAAACAGAGCATACTGAAAAATGGCAAAAATGCGGACCGACGACCGTTTTAATATGTCCATCTCTGTGGGTGAAATGCGGCACATTGTTATTTAAATAACCTGTCACGTAACAATAACCAATAATTTCGACTGTGGTTTGGTAAAACCCTTCAAGCCACAAAACAAAAACTTTACAGGAGACGATAAAAACGGATATTTGCAGATTCATAAAACTAATTAAAAATCTAAAATCTTAAGTTTTTACGAAAATTGTTTGTTGCTAAAAAATTGTATGTAAAATATTACAATTCTATTTATAATTTGACGGCCGGCGTAGTCCAGCGGTAAGGCTCTTGACTCGCACTCCGAAGGTCGCGGGATCGAATCCCGGCGTGGCAAATAAATTTTATTTGATTAATTTGTGTTATTTCACAATTTATTCATTTAAAATAATATATAGTATATTTGCGGCACGTTCCAGAGTGGAAGATACTCTCAGTATCGCCCTGGTGTAAGACCACTATTCAGAATTGAAATGTTGCTTGAAATGGCTTTAGCCGTGTTTGGTGACCAGATCTGAATAGCCAGGTACTTCCCCACCTTCCTCTTCCCTATCCCCTTCCCTTCCCCACTACCTTCAGCCTCACAACATACCCCAATTGGGGATGCCATACATTACCCCTTAAAATAATCTAAACACAGGTTTTACGATAGGGGAGACCTAGGAGAGTTGTGACAGAGGAGAGTTGTGACAAAGGCGATTTCTCCCAACCTATAATAGTTAGCGATATTGTAAAAATGCCCGTTTGTCGCTTTAGAGACGCGCTACTTCACTCGGTACCCACCGGGGGCGCACGAGAAGCGGTTAAGTAATTACGACGTCTGCGTGCAAAAAAATGCGATAAGTAAGTTTTTCTTCAAAATTTTGATTGAATTTGTATCATGTCTTATTACATGTGCGATGTTGTGTTATTTTTTCTTAAGTTGTATGGTTATTTAAGTCTCACAGCGTTGCATTGATCTTTTGTGTTTGCATCGTGTTTAGTAAATATGAATCATTATTCGGACCAAGTCGTAATTTTGAGCACCTAGGAGAGTTGTGACAGCTTGTCTTTTTCTGCTGGGTTATTTCAAAACTTTTAAAAATTAATTTGCGATGTGTGTATGTGTTTTTGTGCATTCGTATATTAAGGTCAAATCTTGCAAGTACAGTCCGCAATAAAAGCTTGCCTCAAAAAATTCAGTTTCGATTAAAAAAATATTTGGACTTGTGGTGTAATGTTGCATGCTGGATGACTACTTTTTTGTTTCAGAATGCCTAATAACTATATACGAAAGACTGATAAAGGCATTGCTAGTGTCGAAATACTCAAATAGTCTAAATACCAAGCTGTCACAACTTACCTCGGCACCTGTCACAACTTACCTCGGTGATAGGGGAGTTGTGACAGAGGGAGTAGTTTTTCTTTTTGTTGGTTTTCTCTGAAACCGTAATACTTTAATTAATTTTGATGATTGTTTTTGAAAGGAAAGGAATGGTGCTAAATTAATTTACATAGGTTATAACTGTGGAATGTTTCTTGAGCGAAATATTTCCCTTATCCTAGGTCTCCCCTACCTGCAATCTGCACTAGGGACAAGAACATTCTGTTCAAATATTTTCTCATATTTCGATACAAAACTTGCTCAACCAACGATCATTGTCGGCAGTTATCACCTATCCTAAGAATAACTAAAACTTATAACTAAACTAAACTTACACTTTTAACTTACATCGTATCTATAGTTTATTAGTATTATCACCAATTCAACTTCCCCGTGGAAGACGTTTAAATTTTGACCGAATATTGTTATTTAAAACTAGCTGGTACCTGGCATGCGTTTGTATGCCATTTAATAAAGAAATTGTTTCTCCCTGCATGTCCTTTCCCATTTATCGCGTTCTCTCTTATACCTTCCTCTCCCGCATCCCCTTCCCCTCTCGCGTTTCCACTCCAACTCCTCCAACTTCCCTCTCCCTACTCCTCTCCCCCCTTCCCCCATCCCGCGAACCTCCCTCCCGAGTTCCTCTCCCCCATCCTAGGTTCCCCTCCCTATCCCGAGTTCCCCTCCCCTCCCCTCCCGTGAATCCCCCACCCGAGTTCCCCTACCCCCTTCCATACGTTCAGTCCCAGTACATTCAGTTTTCAAACAGCTCGCGTGCCACCCATTGCTATTTTTTTTATACAAATTTCATAATGCCAGAGCTCACCAGTAGTTTTATACAAACCTTCTCCTGACAATAACTAATACAAATAAAAAGAATTATCCAATATGGTGCAGTCGTTCGGAAGTTATGTGCGTACATACATTTCGGCGATTCATTTTTATTTATATAGATAGATAGATAGGTTCTAAATAATTGCCTTGACTCACGAAAGCTCACCAACTTAAATGAAAATTCAAATTACGTCAAGATCAACATAACAATCCAATTTATTTCATTTGTCCACATGCAGAACCAACATTATAAAAAAATTCCCAATACCCCGTATATGTGCGTAAAATAACACAAAATTTCACAATATAGACATTTTTAGCAATACCTTTTAGAAATATCGAATGGAAGTAATGAGTACGGCCGAAAATAGAGAACTCCAGTCCAATTTTTTATTTTTTTTAATGAATAATGACCTTCTAACTTAAATAACTGGCGAGCCCTTGGCAATGTGGCCACTGGCAATACCATCAGCCATAGCAGATAGGAGAGGATGAATGGCGAATCTCCGGCGCCACAAAACCGGTACCCCCCAGCTAAGGGATGGAAACTCCTACAGAAAACCCTGGCCCTCCTGGTAGGGGGTTGGGCGAGAGGCTAATAACCCCTCCCTGTAAAAGCAACGCTATTACGAATCCTAACACAGAGCCTCGGACAACTACTGGACTTAGGAAAGGACTCGGCAAAAGAGGGGATGCAGCACAGCTTCTCCAGGTACCAAATTGGAAGTCAGCCGCTGAGGACAGGAGGAGTTGGAGGCGACTGTTGCAGGAGGCCAAAGCTCGATATGGGCTGTAGCGCCATCGAAGAAGAAGAAGAACTTAAATAACTGCATTTTTATTTTTATTATTACAGTTAGTTTTAATAGTTAAAATATGTACGCTGAATCGTGTGACGTCATCACTCCTGAAAAATTCCTATAGGATTGGTATTTAGATTATTTGATTAGCATTACTATTTTTTTGTGCAGTAATTTTTCAATATTTTAAATAATAGAGATATCTCTATTTTTGATACTGAATTATTTAAGCTTAAATATTGTTTCAATAAACACAACAACTAAATCTCTGTAAACAGTATGAAATAACGAATAACATGAAATGTTGTTAATACTGATGACTTATGTCATAAGAACTCTACGTTTAATATCATGAAATAAAAATTACATATTCAGAATCAGCGTATATTAGTCTATATGAACATATTTTTTTAAAGCCATAATATTTTTCACTGGAGTTCCTTATTAATACAAGAGCGTGGAATGTAACGGGAGCATCGTATCCTTATCCTAAGTTCTTCTTTACTAAAATTAATTTTAAGACACAATAAAACTCCATCTTCTGAAAACATTACCATGAGCGACTATTTTTCTTACTTGTATATATATTTATCTTTGTATTCTATGTAAAAGCTGTTTGTTACTTGCGAATAAATAAGTAAATAAGTAATAAATAAATGCTTTTGGCGTTCAGAGGGTTAAATCAGAACACTAATTTGGGGCTACAAATCAACACACTCATTAAAATTAATGCATCGGCTACATGGTTGAAACATTGTATTATTTTGTAACTAAATCCGAAGTGCACCATTTTGGAAGACTTCTTTGCCTTTGGAAACCCGTTATTTAAATTGGGTTACAAATCAACTCACGCATAAAATTAATGCATCGGCTACACGGTTGAAACACATTGTATTATTTTGTAACTGAACCCGCAGTGCACAGTTTTGAAAGATTTTTTTGTCTTTGGAAACCCGTTATACATATTTGGTTACAAATCAACAAACACATATAAAATGAATGCATCAGCTCCACGGTTGAAACATTGTATTACTTTGTAACTTATAATAGGTTGACTTTTCGTGCTCATATCGAATGACCTGTAGTACTTACTTCACTGAGAATGCTGGGTTTTGTTCTACGCACAGCGAGAAATTTCAGAGACACCCGGGTTATCACGTACTACACAGTGCTTTGGTTAGGAGTCTCGAGAGTGATCGGTAGTTTGGAACCCGCACCATGGTGAAGTACTCCCTCATGTTGAAGAAGCTTCAGAACAAATTTCTGAGATTTCTCTAGCTGAATGAGTATGGCTACTTCGACCGACTTTCCCTTGAGCATGCATGAACCATCTACGGTCAGAAGGGATGTGCTCATTGCAAAAGTGGATCGTTCGAAAACTCGTCTATCATGGAGAGCATTAGTTTCGATGTTCCCGATGGTTATCAGTTATCACAGTCACCGACAGCATAGGCTGTTTTATTATTATAATCTTTATTTATTAAGTTACACAGGTGATTGAGCTGTGCCTGTCTCACTAGGAATTCCTGTGTTGAGAGCAGGCGCATTTTAGCATAAATAGTTTAAAACAAAAATAAGGATAACAACAACAATGTTATTTACATTTAAAGTAAAAGTACAAGGAAAATCAGCATCGTACCAATAGGAAAGCATGCATTAGGAGGTTCTAAAAATATTATTTTATATGATCTGTCTTTGCTAGTGATCCAAGACTTGGTATCTGATTTGTATTTTACGTAATTAGTGTGCTGTCTAATGGTCAGTGGAAGTGTATTATAAAGTTTTGTTGCAAAGTACCTGAAGTTTCTTTGACCAAACGTTGTTTTGGCGAAAGGGATAAGTAAGAGCTCTTTCAATTTAGACGTTTCGTGTCGGACTGCTGCCGCACGTTTACTGTGCCGCTGGTTATAACCCGCTGCCGTGCTGCTGCCGTGCCGCTGCAGTACGGTAGCAGTCCGATACCAAACGCCTAAATTGAAAGCGTTTCTGACTGCCGTGCGTTTGTATGCTAGTGATGTTTAGACGTGGGTCGTTGGATGTTTTAAATTCATTTTGAACATATAAGATGTTTAAATAATAATTATTATTCTGAATTTGCCAACCATATTTTGGAAACAAGTCATTCTTTTGATATTAATAAAGGTCTTAAATTTTTACATACTTACACCACGGGCATACAATTAGATAATTTAGAAATTATAAAAAGCGTTAATAGTAAATTAAATATTATAAATAACCAAACATTTTTTAAAAATAGCCATCTCTTAAATTTATTTTCTTATTAATAATTATAATTATTTATTTTGTTAATTAATCGCGTCTCCTTTTTAATATTTTTGTCTATGTTCTAATTTATTCTTATTTGTCTTTACTTGTATGTCATTTATTTTTTAAATTAACATCTTTCCTAATAAAGGTAACATTGTTATCGAAATATGTAGATTGATTATTAAATATAGTGGTGTAAACAAAGTAATATATTTTTCATTATATAATAATATTTGATTTAAATAAATAGTTACCTGCTGAGTTTTTTTTACCGGTAGTTTTATTTTAAAAATCCTCTATAAACTTTTCACATATACCTTCCCAAGCATTTTTTTTTCGTGCGATTACTGTGTTTGTCGCTTTTGGAGTTCGTATTTCAATTTCATTTATAAATTCTTCCACGTTTATATCAACCATTTTAAGCAAACAGTAAACTTGGAAATTCGATGAAGTTAGCTCTCAGCTCTCACGTCTTGTCACCGCACTATTCAACAGCGAAATGAACACGTGGAGCTTGAGACGTTGCCGTCCTGTTGTCGAGCGTTCTCGGCATAGATATATATAATAACTGGATGGATGACTCGTGTAAATTGGCCGGTCTTCCGGTTTCGACGGCCGCCATCTTTAAAATTGGCAAGAGATACGAGATCTCATGGAACTTCTCAGAGGGAACTCGCAAATTTCAAGTTTTTTGTTACTAAAAAATGTTATTAAACATTTTTCCTTTCTGTTTTCAGTTGTTGCATAACGAATTGTATTAAAATAAAACTGCGACTTTCTATATTTCGCATAAATAAATCGCCAAATTGTTAAAAACGGGATCCTTGGAACAACTTTATTTATGGAAGATTTAATTCGAAGTAAACTTCAATAATGAAACTTCATTCAGGGCATCACAAGTATACAGTTGTACTCTATTTTATAACTACTGTGATAATCTTACCATTGTCTTAGATCAGTAACGCTAGTATAGGTAAGGTAGGTAACACAATATGTTGAGAAACAGAAACAAAACTACAAGATTTAATAGGTGTATCATTTTTATTTCTTAAAAATTACAATATTTACTATAGGAACATCATGTTCCATTAACTTATAATCAGTAAATGTATCGACAAACAAAAGAAAAAATAACAGTCATACATAAAATAGGGTAGAATAATAAAAAAAAAATTGTCCAACATAATTTATACAACAACAAATACAGCAAACATTTATACAACTTAAACAGACAAATTTTTTATACATTATTAAATAATATAAGTTTAAGTAATTTCTGCCTAAAGCTTGATTTACAATTATTTACATTTTCTAGTGAAAACCTTCTTGCGTAAGTCTTTAATCTTAATAGGGCAAATTTTTCTGAATTTTTTTGATAGCATGGACCCATTTCTTGCACATCTCTTCATTTTTAATGGAAATCTGTAATAATAAGTACATACAACATTAGTTGTGATATTTGAAGTTATTTTATTTATTTATTTACGGACAACAGTCCATTCAATATAATAATAAAACTTGTAAGAAACAGAGAGGCCAGTGAAAGGAGAGTTCATATAAATGAAGAGCATTGATAATATTATATAATATAAAATTACATTATAGAAGATAACTACAAGTCAAAGCATGAAGAAGGTTTAAAAGGCTTTAAAAATTACACATTGCATATCGACTGTCGAAAGTCATTTAGGTTTACATAAAAAAAATTCGATGCTTTGACTTGAGTTGACAAGTCTTAACGTTCTGGATAAAGGAGAATGGTATCCATAATTATTAGTAGATGTTGATGAGCTGTTGTAACAAAGCAGGTTGTTAGTGTTGTTACTGTTGATATTTTTGAATAAGAATGCAAATTAGATCGGGAGTATTTTCTACGTTTTTCTAAAGAAATGTATATTATTTATGTTGTTATTTACTCACCGGTGAAAAGATACCCCAATTCCTTTGCTGTACCGATTCGTACAATTATAAGACGAGCACGATAAAATCATTTTGTCAATATTAATATAACGCCGAAAAGAATTAAATTTAAAACTAGACGGCTGTTGGTATAGAAATGGCCTACTGGGCAATAATTGTTTTGCAATATTCAAAGATGGCGGACGTCGATTTCCGGTGGACCGCTCAAAATTCGCTACGGCAAAGAAAGTCATCCATCCAGTTGTTGTAAATATCTATGGTTCTCGGTACCGACGCCGCACTGTTGCCGCACGGTGCATTTTGTATGAAAACAAATGACCGTCCGTGCGCCGTACGACAAACGCACTGCTTCGGCACTGCAGCGGTCCGACATGAAACGTCTAAATTGAAGGCGCACTAAGAGATATTGGCCTTTGGTTCTCGTATCACGAACAGTTTGGATATTGTCAAAAAGAGTTCTATGTTTGAAAAGATAAATTAGTATATTTTTGGCAAGCCCCCGCCGCTCGTTTTGACCAAGCGTGTTATTTTGAAGACCCCCCCCCCTGAACGGGTCACGTGGCATGGGTACGTTCCCTAACTTGCCAATCGGGAGAGATGTATTGTAGTTAAATAGAATCACTTCGAATATCGACATTGAAGCACAATTTATCGGCAAGCTTGGTTGCTAGATGTATTAGTATAAATCTGCTTATCTTATCTATTATATCTTTTTTAAAAACGCTTTGAAATGTTAAGGGGAACGTATGCGCGGCCCTTTTCTGCCCGTTTCATACAAATCTTAGATTTGGATTTGAGATCAAAATACCCAACTAAACTGAAAAATTATTTTTGTAATCAAAAGGTATATCAAATATCCTAACCTAACCTAACCTAACCTAACCTTACCTATCCTAACCTAAAACTCAATTTAAAAACATTACAAACGTTTTTAAATTGAATTGATTTTAAAAAAAACATACCCTAAAACCCGTTTTAATCAAAATCAGCTAACCGACTAATATTTTTTCTTTTTCATCCGGAATAATTTATGCCGTTAATAAATTAGACTTGTTATAATTTTGTATAAAATCTTAGCAGCAGAATGGATTAAGATGCACTTTTTTCAATGACATGATCGTTAGTTAGCGCCAGTTGTTTCACTGAAATTCGATTGTAACATTGTCGTCAAATGGCCATTCAGCAACATTTTTTTACATTCAGAAGTTCCCCGTTAAACGCTGATTCTAGTAAGTGATTCTAATAAGCTAACAAGCTTTACAACATGACAGTTGTCCTCTTCTGCTGATTACAACTTGACCAAAACTGAAACGGATTTAGAATCGGCTTTTAATGGGGACCTTTCAACTGTAAAAAATATAAACAATATGGTGCTAAATGGCCATTTGATGAAAATCTTATATTTGAATCGACTCCAGATACTAATATCTACAGCCTGTATGTCGGACGAATATCTACAGCTCATATTTTTTTTTATTTATTTTTTTTTTTTTTATTTTTTTTTTTATTGTAATATAAAAAATATGAGATACATATACATATACATATTTTACAGAATTTTATATTAAAGGTCGTATTTAGTCATGTATACCTTATCAGAAAAGAGGAGCTCTTGTGCCTGATAAGAGAGCCACGATTCTTACTTAGGTTTTAAGTTATAATATGAAATATAAAATATAATATAAAATATAACATAAAATATTTACTTTTTACTGTAATTTTTTTTTGAAAAATTGTTTAATTTTATTTATTTGTTCTGATTCGGTGATGATACAGCGTAATTCATAAGGGAGGTTATTATAGTTTTTTATGGCTTGGAAAATATAATGATGTTGCATTTGAGTTGTTTTAAAATTAGGTGTAATAAATTGGTTTCCATTTCTCATTAGTTTGTAAAACTCTTGATATTCTTTGTTATTTTTTTCTTTACACATTTTTATAATAGAAGCTTGTTTGAATATGTCATCGACATTTGGTACTGGAAACAATTTGAAAAGTGATTCTGTTGAGAAGGTAGATTTTTTTTTAATATTACTTTAATGATGATTCTTTGTGAAACTTTTACTGAGTTTAGATTGTTTTCGTAAGATCCTCCCCACCCTATAATTCCGTAGATAAGTAAAGAATGAACAAGAGCATAGTACACGTTTTTGATAATTTTTACATTTAAAATATTTCTTAACCTAACAAATATATATATACATTTCCTTATTCTCTTCACTAACTCTGAAATGTGACTATTCCACTTCAGGTTTTGATCAATGATTACACCTAGATATTTAACTTCGGAAGAAGAGTTAATGACGGTACAAATAGGATTATGTTGTTTACAGAGTACATGATCACATTTTTCGTCGTGGATTACAATATTAACTGTATGATCAGGTATTTTCTGTAAGGAAAATAAGACATATGTTGTTTTTTTAGCATTAAGTGTGAGTAAGTTATTATCAAACCACGATTTTAAGATATTAATATCTTCATTTGCCAATTTATTGACTATTTCCCATGTTTGACCTTTTATTAACAATACAGTGTCATCAGCATAAGAGATTAATTCACCTTTAATTTCCTGTTGGAAAATGTCGTTCACATATATTAGAAATAATAATGGTCCGAGGACGGTACCTTGAGGGATGCCAAATTTACTTGTGAGAGATGAACTAAATGATTGATTTAATTTTACTACTTGAGGTCTCTCTGTTAGGTAGCTTACTATCCATTTGAGGGCTATGCGGTCAATGCCGTTTTCTTTTAATTTAATAGCAAGTTTTTCATGGGAAATGCTGTCAAATGCTTTCTTTAAGTCGATGAAAATTCCTAAACATTTATTTGATTTGTCCAGGTTACTCTGAATATTAGATGAAATTTGAGCGATAGCGTCTTGTGTGCTTTTTCCCTCTGTGAATCCAAATTGATTTTTATTGATTGTTGAATTTTTTTTAATGAATGCAGTTAATCTTTTTTTAGCAATTTTTTCAAAAATTTTCGACATATTAGATAATAGTGAAATGGGTCTATAATAAGAAACGTCCTCCGGACTACCGGATTTAAATACTGGGGTGATTATTGCTTTTTTATACGTGTTCGGGAAAACTCCTGTCTTGAAGCTATTATTGATTATATGAGAGATTGGTGTAGAAATAAATTTTTTAATGTTTTTTAGTATTTTTACGGAAAGGCCGTCAAATTTTGAACTAATATCTACGAAATTCAGAGTGTTGACTAATATCTACAGACGAATATCTATGACGGTCCCAGTGTTGACTAATAACTACAGAGCGTAGGTTGAATCAATATCGACAGAGCGTAGGTTGGACTAATCAGCTAAATGTGTCCAATAGTCCGATATTAGGGAATTTTACATACATACTTACATAAATTAAGTTTTTTAAACTGCATACGCAATACGTTATTACGTTATTCCAATATGCTATACATAATTGCAAATCCAACCTCTGCCAGTGCTGTAGATATTTGTCAACACTTTGGTTCTCATTTTATTTATTTTATTTTATTTTAAATACATAAACGGCTATACTGCCTTTTATAAATAAACATATAATAGAGTACAAAAGTAAGAAAAATAATACCATTACATAATAGTAGTTTTAAACTTAAAAATAACATACAATTATTTTATGTATCACAACAAAAAATAACAAAAAAGAACAATGAGAAATATCATCATATCATTTCAACATGTTCATATTGCGTATATAAAGTTACATTATGGAAAAAATAAATAACTTAAAAACTGAAACTTAAAAATAACATACAATTATTTTGTGTATCACAACAAAAAAGAACAATGAGAAATATCATCATTTCATTTCAACATGTCCATATTGCGTATATGTTACCTTATGGAAAAATAATTTTTGAGTGCATGTTGATATTGCGCTAATTTTAAGAAATAAATGTCGCCGATGTTAGCATATTCATTTCCCAAAATGTGTAATCGACTGATTGGTGAGTAATAATGTGATAATGTATGTGTGTTATTATAGTAGAACGGTAGAGTCAGTCTATTGTTAGCGCGACCAGGGCAATGAAATCGTATTAGTTCTATTAAGTCAGGGGTATCCAAGACCGAGTGAATTATTTTATATAATATTAATAGATCACAGATTTTTCTGCGATCTGATAAATTTACGAGATTAGTCCAGTTTAGTAACAAATTATAGTCCACGGATTCTCTTGGAATACCTAATTTAAAATTAATATACCTAAGGAATCTATGCTGGACTTTTTCAATCGCTTGAATATGGATATTGTAATGTGGAGCCCAAATCGTAGAGTTATATTCTAAAATGCTTCTCACTAGCGTTATGCATAAAATGCGAATAGTATCAATGTTACAAAATTGTTTGGTTATTCTAATAATAAATCCTAAAATCTTCATTGCTCTATTAATAATATTAGTTATGTGGCTAATAAATGTAAGTTTTGAGTTAAAAATAATACCTAGATCATTTATTGTTTCTACTGAGTTTAATATAATTTTGTCAAGATTGTATTCATAAATGATCGGTTTCTTTATTTTATAAAATCTTATTATTTGACATTTACTAATGTTAAGTGCCAGTTTATTGCATATACACCAATTAAACAAGTTGTTTAAATTTTTTTGTAAAATTATGCAATCAGAAATATTTTTTATTTTTTTATATAATTTTAAATCATCAGCAAATAACAGGATATCAACATCGGAAAAAACGTCTACAATGTCATTAATAAATAAAATAAACAGTATTGGTCCTAAATGGGAGCCCTGTGGCACACCACTAGTGGCAGAAAAGGCATCAGATATTACGTCATTTAACTTTACAAACAGTTGCCTATTTGTTAAATAACTCTCTACCCATTTAAGAAAGTTCCCGGTTATACCCATACTCCTTAATTTATTTATCAATATTTTATGACAAACTTTATCGAACGCCTTGCTGAAGTCAGTATATATCGAATCTACTTGACATTTATCTGCAAAGGCATTCGCTATAAAGTTTTCATATATCAGTAGATTTGTCAGAGTTGATCTATTCTTCATGAAACCGTGTTGAAACCTTGTTATAATCCCATTTAATTTAAAAATAATTTTATCCAAAATAATTTTTTCAAACAGCTTTGGAATAGTTGACTGTATACACACAGGTCTATAGTTGCGTATATCGCATTTGTCACCTTTTTTAAATATGGGTGTGATGTTACTATTTTTCCATGCAATTGGAAAATATCCCGATGACAATGACATATTAAAAATTAAATAGAGGGGATACGACAAGGCATGTATACAGTGTTTCAATAGAATTGGGGGTATATTGTCAGGACCCGAACTTTTTTTTACATCTAATTTGTTAATATGGGTTTTAATTTCATTTATATCTATGTGAATGTTAGAAATTTGTAAATTGATGTTAGATGAAAAAAAAGGAATTTCACTATTATCAATTGTGTTGTCATATACATCTTTAAAAAATGAAGCAAATAAATTAACAATAGTTTCTGCATTATTTCCATTTATGCCGTTATAAAACATGCTAGCAGGTATATCTATTTCATTTCTTTTTAATGACTTTGAGTACTTCCATAAAGTGTTGATGTCGTTATTTGCAATTGAATTTTCCACATTATTTAAGTATTCTTTGTAACAATTTTTAGAAAGATCGTGACATTGGCGTCGAATTGAATTGAATTGAATATAATCTTTAATTGATTTAGAATTTTTGTACTTTTTATGTATTTTCTTCTTCAATAGAGTCAAGTCAATTAAATCTTTATTGAACCACTGAGGGAAAACATTATTTTTACATTTAATGTAAGGCACACTTTTTTCTATTATATTTTGAATTATTTTATAGAATACGTTGATATTTTCGTTAATATTTTCTTGTTTTAAAAAAGTCCAATCAGTAGCATTTAAGCATTCATTAATATGTTTAAAATCAGCTTTATTAAAATTGTGAAGTGACTTTTTGCACTGTAGATTTGGTATTTTATTTAGTGATACGCTAATATTTAATGGAGGATGATAGTTATCTACAGGTAGTATTATTTCACTTGATTTTATTACAGTTACTGAAGTATCACTTGAAAATACCAAGTCCAGTATGTTGTTATTACAATTTTCAATTTTATTTAATTGTGTTAGATTTATAAAATTTGACATGCTTATAACTTCTTTATTTATAGTTGACAAGCCAGCGTTTTCTATACCTGTCAATTCCATAAAGTTTTGATTCCAAATGATGTTCGGAAGATTAAAATCGCCGGTTATAATTATTTTTACTTTTGGATATTTTAATTGAAAAATTTCAATATCTTCAAAATGCTTAGTATAAATACTAATATCCGATTTAGGCGGAATGTACACATTACCCAATAAAATTCTGTTTTTACCTGTATTAATCATAACAAATAATTGCTCTATTTCAACGTTTTTTGTATATAACTGTCTGGAGACCATATTTTTCGCTACTGCAATCAGAACTCCACCACCTCTTCTTTTATTGTTTTTAATGTCATCGTTTGTAGATTGATTTCTATCCCGGCGGAAAACGTTGTATCTTGACATTCCTAGTTCTGCAGTGTGAATATCCGGATGTAACCAAGTTTCTGTGAAAATCAACACATCAAATATTGAAGTAGCTATTTCTAGTCTGAGAGTGTCCAGTTTAGTTCGAATTCCTCTGACGTTTTGATAATATAGGTAACATTGATTTAGTTTATTGTGTAGTTTTTTGGTGTATGCTGTTGAACGATTTTCGGAATAGAATGAACATATTTTATCGTGAGATTTGTTTCACCGCTATTTTTCCGTTGTTCTAATTCTATTATCAGATTCTTCATGTGATTTCGTTGAGTTATTGTCAAGTCTGGTTTTATCTTTATTCCATCGGTAATTTTAAATTTATTCCGAAGAATGTATTTTACTTGGAAAGAATCTTCAAATTCCACTTTAATTGGTCTGATGACTCCAGGTTTTTTAGCACCAAGTCTGTATATTTTTAGATTTTGTGTTGGTATGTCATCAATTTTTTTGATAGTGGATATTATTATTTTTGAGTCATTTGTCAAATTTTCTTCTTGAGACAATTCACTTTCCGGTACGTTTAGAAAGATTGCATTTTTCGATTTTTCCTTCCTTTCTTCCAATTCCATTATGGTTTCACAAAGGTCTGGAATTTTTTGAGTCGGTTGATTTTGAGACAAGTTTTTGTAAACGGCGAGTTCACCTTCCAACTTCGCCATTATAGCCGCCATATGAGAAATTGAAGCCATGATGCTGTTGGACTCCGGAATTATTTTTGCAATCTGCTCTTTGTTAAATTTATTATTAGGGTTCATCATGACAGTTGTTAATTTGTCAACTGCTTCCTTTGCAATTGTGACGAAATTAATGGATTCCATATTAGCGAGTATGGGAAGTATAAAAGGGATGTACCGCTATTGAGCGCTCTCTCCATATTAATCTGGCAACCAATAAACATTGTAACATTAACAGATGTTATTACTACCCGATCCCAAGACATCACAGTTGGCGCGGCTCGGTAGTTCGTAAATTTTTACGTAAATTGGAAGAATCTACGCGGTAGATTTCGGGATCTGACGGATTGTTGTCAGGATTGCAGGAAGCGATCGCAGGAAGCGATCGCATTAAGAAGAAATTGGAGCAGCCACACGCAATTATTCGCGTGTGTGGGACCGACAAATTACAAAATTATTGTCGTTCGGGTACACCGTGTAACGGGGTACAAAAGGACCGGATCAAGGATCGGGTCAAGGACTGGATCATCGTGTGGATTAGCCGGGAACCAGGACTTGGTTTCCGTCGCTGCAGTCTGGGAAGGAAGACCTCGGAGTAGGGATTGGATCCGCAGCTGTCGGGAGACGGAGCCAGACGGGGACGGTGATCTACAGCTCTGGGTGGCGTGCACATGGAACGTGGAACGTGGACCTCGGAGTGTAGCCTTCTTGGAAGTGCTGAGATAAGTAGTCTTGATTATTTTGTTTCAGCTCTTCCCCCAATGGAGGGTGTTTGTAAAAATTTGGGGACGTTCTGTTACAGAACGGGAAACTGGTCATTGTTCAAGGAACGACTGGATCAGGCCCTCATTTTACATGATGACAAAGTGTTATCACAAGAACGCAAAAGAGCATTTTTGCTGAGTTGCCTCACCGAAGAAACTTTCTCTTTATTATGTGATCTATGTTTCCCTAAAAAGGTTTCTGTTTGTTCTTTTGATGATTTATGTAAATTATTTGATTCACATTGCAAACCTATTCAAAATATTTTCGAGTCGCGTGAGTTATTTTATAAGTGTAAACAGCTAGCTAACGAACCTATTAAAGATTTCGCTGCTAGGTTGCGAGGACTGAGTTTGACGTGCAATTTTGAATTGAGGCTGGAATCTTGTTTAAAAGACATATTCATTATTGGAATTTTCAATGAAAAATTGAAACATAAGTTGTTCGTTGAGGGGGTAAATACTTCTTTTTCGGAATGCATTCAGTTAGCAGCTTCATGGGAACATGTTGTTAATTTTAAGAAAGTTGATACGAATTTAAATGTTGTGCATAAGGATAGTAATGTTGTCCGTAAATCCAGGTCGGATAGTCCGATCAGATTTAAAAGTGCAGTGCGTAGTAAGACGCCAGTAAATATTGCATTAAAAAAATGTTTTTTGTGCGGAAAAACGAATCATTTGCAGAAAGATTGTTGGAAGAATATTTTTTGTAATCGGTGCAATAAATCGGGTCATCCTAGTAATGTGTGTAAAAACAGTAAAATTAATGTAGGTAATAAGAATAAACGATTAAATTCGGTTTTTATGTTGCATGACGGCACGGGGCCGGAACCGATATTCGTAGATCTCATTATTGGTAACACTGTTCTGCGAGCGATTGTTGACACCGGCGCTGAGATTAATGCAATTCCATATGAAGTGTATTTAAAAGATTTTGTTTCTTGTAAATTGGAAAGATGCGATATTCAATTGTCAGGATATGACGGGAAACGGTTAAATATTGTAGGTAAAGTTAATTTAAGTGTGTTATTTTTAAATAAAAGTGTAGATACGCAGTTTATAATAATTAAAAACGGTAATTCTACGATTGTTGGTAGAAATTTTTTACAAGTTTTCGGTATCGGATTAAGTGGAATAAATTCGGTAAATACCAGTGAGACTAGTTGTGATAATCAATTAAATTTTCGTGATAGTTTAAAGAAAAAATATGCTCATGTGTTTTCAGAAAAATCGGGTAGGCTTATAGGTTATGAAGCTAACATCGAAGTTATTTCGGAGTTCAGGCCAAAGTTTGTGAATCCAAGATCGTTACCTTTTAGTTTACGTGGAAAGGTAGAGGAGGAATTAAATAAGATGTTACGTGAAGATATAATTGAAAACGTAGAAATAAGTGATATGGCTAGTCCGATTGTTGTTGTAAAAAAGAAAGACGGTTCAATTAGAATTTGTACTGATTTTAAAACCACATTAAACCCTATGTTAGCGAAGTTGAAATATCCATTGCCTCGTATAGAAGATTTAATTTCATCTTTAAATGGTGCGAAATTTTTTTGCTAAAATAGATTTGCGTAATGCTTTTGGTCAGATTTCGTTGAACGAGAAGTCGAGAAAATTATGTGTGATAAGTACGCATGTGGGTTTATTCAGGTATAAAGTGTTGCCTTTCGGTTTGACCACAAGCCCGGCTATATTTATGCAAGTTATTCAGGCGGTAGTAGGTAGACTTCGTAACGTTCGTATATTTCTAGATGATATTTTGTTGTTTGGAAATTCTGAAGAGGAATTATTCTCTATTTGTGAATCTGTACTTAGCAAGTTAAGTGATTGTGGATTAACTATTAATGAAAATAAGTGTTCTTTTCTAGAAACTGAGATAGAATATTTAGGTTTTAAAATTTCGCGGAAAGGAGTTATGCCTTTAGAAAATAAAATCTGTGCGATTACTCAAATGGCAGTACCGAAAAATGTTTCAGAACTTAGGAGTTTACTTGGGGTTATTTCATATTATAGAGCTATTGTTCATAATATTTCAGGTATTTTGTCTACATTGTATAACTTGTTAAAAAGGGGAGTAAAATATGTGTGGTCTGAGGAATGTAATATTGCGTTTGAGCGAGTTAAGAAACTGCTGACGTCAGATAATATTTTAGTGCATTTTGATCCTAATTTACCAATTAAACTTATTTCAGACGCATCTGAAAAAGCGTTATCAGCGGTGATTTGCCATGTATATGATAATGGTTTAGAGAGACCTATCGCATTTGCTAGCCGATTATTGTCAGAAACAGAATTAAAGTACTCTATTTTAGATAAGGAAGCGTGTGCTATAATTTTAGGGTTGAAGAAATTCTTTCAGTATTTATACGGCAATAAATTTGTTTTGGCTTGCGACAATAAATCGTTAGTACACATTTTGAACACGGATAAGCAAGTACCTGTTTTGGCCGCTAACCGTCTGCAGAGGTACGCCCTAATACTCCAGACTTTTGACTATAGTATAGAGCATATTAAGTCAGGTGATAACAAAGCGGATTTCTTATCACGAATGCCGATTAATAATAAGGATAATTTAGATGTGTGTAGCGACGATATTGATGCTAGCGATTATTTTTTAAATTATATTGATTCTTTAAACGTGAATACGGTTGAGTCAGAGTTTGTGAACATAATCGAGTCAGAAACAACATTAAATGCGGAAACGATGAAACAGTTTTCGATTAATGATGTAAATATAGCGAGCATTATCGAGTTCACAGCAAATGGTTGGCCGGATAAAAAGTTCTTAAAGGATGATTTATTGAAATTCTGGTATTTTAGGGATAAATTATCGACTTATAATTCATGTTTATTTTATAATAATAAATTTGTAGTTCCAAGGGAATTAAGGGAAATTATATTGAATTTTTTACATCAATCACATTTAGGCATTGTAAAATCGAAAAGTCTTGCTCGAAATTATTTTTTTTTGGCTCGGAATGAACAATGATATAGAAGTAACTGTGAAACAGTGTGCTCGATGCATGGAATGTTTACCTACTCCGTGTAAAGTTGAGTTGGCACCTTGGCCAATAAATGGTTTAATCTGGAGTAGATTGCATATTGACTTCATGGGACCGTTGGGAGGTCATAATTTTTTAATTATTGTTGATGCAACTACAAAATGGATAGACTGTCATGTTGTAAATAAGGTAGATTCGTTTTGTACAATAAAAGTTTTGAAAAGATTATTTTCTATGTTCGGAATCCCGGAACAAATTGTGAGTGACAATGGTACAGCTTTCACATCGTCAGTTTTTAAGGAATTTTGTCATAATTATAATATAGAATCATTGACTTCAGCTGTACAGCATCCTGCTTCTAACGGTTTAGCTGAAAATGGGGTTAAAACAGTGAAGAATTTTTTGAAAAAAATTATGGTAAATAATAAATTTCCTACTGATTTTGAAGATAAACTTTTGACGTTTTTAGTTGATATTAGAAATACGCCTTCAATGTCTACGGGCATTGAGCCTAGTACATTAATGTTGGGTAGGAAGATTAGATCAATTTTTAATACGATTATTCCAATAGTGGATAATGTTGAGAGTCAAGGTTTTAAAGGAATTGACAACACGGTTAAAAACAAAATGTTATTGAGCCAGCATAAACAGAAAAAGTATTATAGAGGAAGAAAATTTAAAAAGTACTTTGAGGTTGGTTCTAAAGTTTTAACCAGGGATTTAAGAAGTAATGATAATAAATGGATTTTAGGAAAAATTTTTAAAAGATTGGGGAATAGGATTTATTTAGTTAAAATTATGTCTACGGGACAAATTTGGAAACGCCACCATGATCAGATTTCAGAGAGGAAGGTTAGGTGGGGGGAGTGTGACAGGTCTGATGATTTGCTGGACCTGGGTCCACTCTCGGATGTGGACATGACCAGATTTCCTAATTCCTCTAATTTTTGCAGGTCACCTACACCATGGGAGGGGAGGTTACGCCCTCGAGGTCAACGCCCACGCTACACGGATTGAAGATCAAGGATAATTACATATACTTACTGGATTGAAATATTTAGATATTTTGTTTTGTATAAATTTGTGAATAAAGAAATATATGTAATTAGGTTTTAAGTGTGGGGGTGTGACGTATGTGTATGAGGGTGACGGCATGAGAGCGAGTGACGTATGTGTATGAGGGTGACGGCATGAGAGCGAGATAGCGAGTATGGGAAGTATAAAAGGGATGTACCGCTATTGAGCGCTCTCTCCATATTAATCTGGCAACCAATAAACATTGTAACATTAACAGATGTTATTACTACCCGATCCCAAGACATTACAGTTGGCGCAGCTCGGTAGTTCGTAAATTTTTACGTAAATTAGAAGAATCTACGCGGTAGATTTCGGGATCTGACGGATTGTTGTCAGGATTGCAGGAAGCGATCGCAGGAAGCGATCGCATTAAGAAGAAATTGGAGCAGCCACACGCAAGTATTCGCGTGTGTGGGACCGACAAATTACAAAATTATTGTCGTTCGGGTACACCGTGTAACGGGGTACAAAAGGACCGGATCAAGGATCGGGTCAAGGACTGGATCATCGTGTGGATTAGCCGGGAACCAGGACTTGGTTTCCGTCGCTGCAGTCTGGGAAGGAAGACCTCGGAGTAGGGATTGGATCCGCAGCTGTCGGGAGACGGAGCCAGACGGGGACGGTGATCTACAGCTCTGGGTGGCGTGCACGTGGAACGTGGAACGTGGACCTCGGAGTGTAGCCTTCTTGGAAGTGCTGAGATAAGTAGTCTGGATTATTTTGTTTCAGCTCTTCCCCCAATGGAGGGTGTTTGTAAGAATTTGGGGACGTTCTGTTACAGAACGGGAAACTGGTCATTGTTCAAGGAACGACTGGATCAGGCCCTCATTTTACATGATGACAAAGTGTTATCACAAGAACGCAAAAGAGCATTTTTGCTGAGTTGCCTCACCGAAGAAACTTTCTCTTTATTATGTGATCTATGTTTCCCTAAAAAGGTTTCTGTTTGTTCTTTTGATGATTTATGTAAATTATTTGATTCACATTGCAAACCTATTCAAAATATTTTCGAGTCGCGTGAGTTATTTTATAAGTGTAAACAGCTAGCTAACGAATCTATTAA
The DNA here is from genome assembly GCA_917880885.1 of Limnephilus marmoratus. Taxonomy (NCBI): domain Eukaryota; kingdom Metazoa; phylum Arthropoda; class Insecta; order Trichoptera; family Limnephilidae; genus Limnephilus; species Limnephilus marmoratus. The sequence continues at coordinate 25,159,851 of OU862924.1, read as the reverse complement.
AGATTACGCTGCTAGGTTGAGAGGACTGAGTTTGACGTGCAATTTTGAATTGAGGCTGGAATCTTGTTTAAAAGACATATTCGTTATTGGAATTTTCAATGAAAAATTGAAACATAAGTTGTTCGTTGAGGGGGTAAATACTTCTTTTTCGGAATGCATTCAGTTAGCAGCTTCATGGGAACATGTTGTTAATTTTAAGAAAGTTGATACGAATTTAAATGTTGTGCATAAGGATAGTAATGTTGTCCGTAAATCCAGGTCGGATAGTCCGATCAGATTTAAAAGTGCAGTGCGTAGTAAGACGCCAGTAAATATTGCATTAAAAAAATGTTTTTTGTGCGGAAAAACGAATCATTTGCAGAAAGATTGTTGGAAGAATATTTTTTGTAATCGGTGCAATAAATCGGGTCATCCTAGTAATGTGTGTAAAAACAGTAAAATTAATGTAGGTAATAAGAATAAACGATTAAATTCGGTTTTTATGTTGCATGACGGCACGGGGCCGGAACCGATATTCGTAGATCTCATTATTGGTAACACTGTTCTGCGAGCGATTGTTGACACCGGCGCTGAGATTAATGCAATTCCATATGAAGTGTATTTAAAAGATTTTGTTTCTTGTAAATTGGAAAGATGCGATATTCAATTGTCAGGATATGACGGGAAACGGTTAAATATTGTAGGTAAAGTTAATTTAAGTGTGTTATTTTTAAATAAAAGTGTAGATACGCAGTTTATAATAATTAAAAACGGTAATTCTACGATTGTTGGTAGAAATTTTTTACAAGTTTTCGGTATCGGATTAAGTGGAATAAATTCGGTAAATACCAGTGAGACTAGTTGTGATAATCAATTAAATTTTCGTGATAGTTTAAAGAAAAAATATGCTCATGTGTTTTCAGAAAAATCGGGTAGGCTTATAGGTTATGAAGCTAACATCGAAGTTATTTCGGAGTTCAGGCCAAAGTTTGTGAATCCAAGATCGTTACCTTTTAGTTTACGTGGAAAGGTAGAGGAGGAATTAAATAAGATGTTACGTGAAGATATAATTGAAAACGTAGAAATAAGTGATATGGCTAGTCCGATTGTTGTTGTAAAAAAGAAAGACGGTTCAATTAGAATTTGTACTGATTTTAAAACCACATTAAACCCTATGTTAGCGAAGTTGAAATATCCATTGCCTCGTATAGAAGATTTAATTTCATCTTTAAATGGTGCGAAATTTTTTTGCTAAAATAGATTTGCGTAATGCTTTTGGTCAGATTTCGTTGAACGAGAAGTCGAGAAAATTATGTGTGATAAGTACGCATGTGGGTTTATTCAGGTATAAAGTGTTGCCTTTCGGTTTGACCACAAGCCCGGCTATATTTATGCAAGTTATTCAGGCGGTAGTAGGTAGACTTCGTAACGTTCGTATATTTCTAGATGATATTTTGTTGTTTGGAAATTCTGAAGAGGAATTATTCTCTATTTGTGAATCTGTACTTAGCAAGTTAAGTGATTGTGGATTAACTATTAATGAAAATAAGTGTTCTTTTCTAGAAACTGAGATAGAATATTTAGGTTTTAAAATTTCGCGGAAAGGAGTTATGCCTTTAGAAAATAAAATCTGTGCGATTACTCAAATGGCAGTACCGAAAAATGTTTCAGAACTTAGGAGTTTACTTGGGGTTATTTCATATTATAGAGCTTTTGTTCATAATATTTCAGGTATTTTGTCTCCATTGTATAACTTGTTAAAAAGGGGAGTAAAATATGTGTGGTCTGAGGAATGTAATATTGCGTTTGAGCGAGTTAAGAAACTGCTGACGTCAGATAATATTTTAGTGCATTTTGACCCTAATTTACCAATTAAACTTATTTCAGACGCATCTGAAAAAGCGTTATCAGCGGTGATTTGCCATGTATATGATAATGGTTTAGAGAGACCTATCGCATTTGCTAGCCGATTATTGTCAGAAACAGAATTAAAGTACTCTATTTTAGATAAGGAAGCGTGTGCTATAATTTTTGGGTTGAAGAAATTCTTTCAGTATTTATACGGCAATAAATTTGTTTTGGCTTGCGACAATAAATCGTTAGTACGCATTTTGAACACGGATAAGCAAGTACCTGTTTTGGCCGCTAACCGTCTGCAGAGGTACGCCCTAATACTCCAGACTTTTGACTATAGTATAGAGCATATTAAGTCAGGTGATAACAAAGCGGATTTCTTATCACGAATGCCGATTAATAATAAGGATAATTTAGATGTGTGTAGCGACGATATTGATGCTAGCGATTATTTTTTAAATTATATTGATTCTTTAAACGTGAATACGGTTGAGTCAGAGTTTGTGAACATAATCGAGTCAGAAACAACATTAAATGCGGAAACGATGAAACAGTTTTCGATTAATGATGTAAATATAGCGAGCATTATCGAGTTCACAGCAAATGGTTGGCCGGATAAAAAGTTCTTAAAGGATGATTTATTGAAATTCTGGTATTTTAGGGATAAATTATCGACTTATAATTCATGTTTATTTTATAATAATAAATTTGTAGTTCCAAGGGAATTAAGGGAAATTATATTGAATTTTTTACATCAATCACATTTAGGCATTGTAAAATCGAAAAGTCTTGCTCGAAATTATTTTTTTTGGCTCGGAATGAACAATGATATAGAAGTAACTGTGAAACAGTGTGCTCGATGCATGGAATGTTTACCTACTCCGTGTAAAGTTGAGTTGGCACCTTGGCCAATAAATGGTTTAATCTGGAGTAGATTGCATATTGACTTCATGGGACCGTTGGGAGGTCATAATTTTTTAATTATTGTTGATGCAACTACAAAATGGATAGACTGTCATATTGTAAATAAGGTAGATTCGTTTTGTACAATAAAAGTTTTGAAAAGATTATTTTCTATGTTCGGAATCCCGGAACAAATTGTAAGTGACAATGGTACAGCTTTCACATCGTCAGTTTTTAAGGAATTTTGTCATAATTATAATATAGAATCATTGACTTCAGCTGTACAGCATCCTGCTTCTAACGGTTTAGCTGAAAATGGGGTTAAAACAGTGAAGAATTTTTTGAAAAAAATTATGGTAAATAACAAATTTCCTACTGATTTTGAAGATAAACTTTTGACGTTTTTAGTTGATATTAGAAATACGCCTTCAATGTCTACGGGCATTGAGCCTAGTACATTAATGTTGGGTAGGAAGATTAGATCAATTTTTAATACGATTATTCCAATAGTGGATAATGTTGAGAGTCAAGGTTTTAAAGGAATTGACAACACGGTTAAAAACAAAATGTTATTGAGCCAGCATAAACAGAAAAAGTATTATAGAGGAAGAAAATTTAAAAAGTACTTTGAGGTTGGTTCTAAAGTTTTAACCAGGGATTTAAGAAGTAATGATAATAAATGGATTTTAGGAAAAATTTTTAAAAGATTGGGGAATAGGATTTATTTAGTTAAAATTATGTCTACGGGACAAATTTGGAAACGCCACCATGATCAGATTTCAGAGAGGAAGGTTAGGTGGGGGGAGTGTGACAGGTCTGATGATTTGCTGGACCTGGGTCCACTCTCGGATGTGGACATGACCAAATTTCCTAATTCCTCTAATTTTTGCAGGTCACCTACACCATGGGAGGGGAGGTTACGCCCTCGAGGTCAACGCCCACGCTACACGTGAAGAACAAGAATAATTACATATACTATGGAATGGAAATATTTAGATATTTTGTTTTGTATAAATTTGTGAATAAAGAAATGTATGTAATTAGGTTTTAAGTGTGGGGGTCTGACGTATGTGTATGAGGGTGACGGCATGAGAGCGAGATAGCGAGTATGGGAAGTATAAAAGGGATGTACCGCTATTGAGCGCTCTCTCCATATTAATCTGGCAACCAATAAACATTGTAACATTAACAGATGTTATTACTACCCGATCCCAAGACATCATATTTAGATATCTGAAACTTTTCGTTAATATTTTTGAACCGCACAGTGCAACACCCCTGATTTATATTGGAATAGGTACTGCACAGGTAAGGTTTAATATAGGTACCTGCCGCAGATACTGTATTATTGGCACATTTATGATTAATTTCGCCTTTTGCTTTAAGCAATATTCAAGAATATAATTTTAATAATAAAATTGATATTTCACACTGTAATATGTAGTATGTTTACGTAATTTTAAACAGCACTTTCTTTAACCTATACTGGTAACTGTTTTAAGCCACTATTATTAGTATAAACACTATTTAATAATATTATTATGAAGAGGTTAAGGGATACGTGTACTCACTTTGACAGTTGGTATTATATGGTTATATGGTTATTCATAGATATTAGTCAGCAGTTTGAGCTGTAGATATTCGTCAACACTTTGGTTCTCATAGATATTAGTCAACAGTTTGAGCTGTAGATATTCGTCAACACTTTGGTTCTCATAGATATTAGTTCGTATTTTTCAGTTTTTGGAATTCCTGTAGATATTAGTAGACGCCTCCTTTGAATCTGCTTCTATCACGACACTCCCCCGAAGAGTCGCAGCGAATTCAATGGCAGACTTTGAACATGATAAACAAGCGCCTTATTGTGACGGCCTCCGTGGTCGAGGGGTAAGGCTATTTACTCTTTGCTGTGGCTAACGAAACCTTTATAACCAACACCATCTGTTAAATCTAATCCACACCGCCCGTTTGTCAGCACGCTGCCCGCTGCCACTGCCCGCTGCCGCCTGGCTAGATATATTATGTATTTCAACCAATTTACACAAAACCTTGACAAATTATATACCTAAAAACCTTCCCCGTGAACCACACTAACTATTAGCGAAAACTGCATGTAAATCCGTTGCGTAGTTTAAAAGATCTACGCGCACATACGGCGTGACTTCATTTTATAATATGTAGAGAAGATAGATTAGAATAGACTGACAATGTTTTAGCGAACCCTCTATTTTTGAGAGTATAAGCTGCCTCTGCTCCCGATACCGTCACTGGCTGAATATTTGAATAACCTCAGCAAAACTCACCTACTGTCCACCATACGAAGAAGAAGAAAAGATTTCCCTATAAAGGGCCCTAATCCATAACGGGAACTATTGTTCAAACGGTAGGAGGGTGAAAACAGAAAACACTTCACTGGATGAATATTTTATTCAGTCCAAGGTTAATCGAAAACGTGTTTTTGGAGGTAGGTACCTACTCACGTAGATGACCGACAAGGTGATACATAGATACGAAAATGTGAGATTCGAGACCTTGGCGTGATTTTTGAGGCAAATCTCTCTTTCAAATCCAACATCGTCTTTGGCGCCAACAAAATACTTTTTTTTTTACATTAGCTCCACATTGGAGGCACCTATGTCATCCTTGAGGATGCCGTGTGGAGGGTTTTTTAAGGGAAAGGAAGGAGAAGAAGATATGGGAAGGAAAAAGGTATGAGGGGTGGGTAGGAATCTGGGGTTCAGTGTGGCCAGGAGTGACGGACGTATGAATCTATTCCTCACACTGCATTGCAAGGCGAAGAGAGAATCCGGCTGGAGAGGTCAAAAGACCTCCCTCAATCAGTCTCCTCCGATCTAGCCCGCCACGCAGTGGTTGGGCAAACGTATCCGCCACCAAGACCTAGACAAACCTCACCCCATGAATCCGGGCACCCCTGCTAAGTCACCAAACGTAGCGAACCACTTGGGCTGACCTGTGGCAGGGGTGTTGGTTGTCCAATAAATGTCCAATAAATTCCCGGGGCGGCGGTACCCATACCCGCCTCCCGCCTCAAATACTTGCATTTATTTGACCGTCAGTGATTTCAGCTTATTAAATCCATCTCCAGACTGGTATAAATTATTCTTAACCCACGGTTTATATACATAACATGGGGGGAGGGGCAGAGGGATGGTCTACAAGGTTAAATCAATTATATTAATTACGTCTGTTACCAAGTCGTCTTTGACTGTCTGAATTTGAATTTCTAATTATTTTGGTTATTTCCAGTATATTTATTTGCGGTTCACTTCAATATAGTTCGGGGAATGCCTTATAAGTAATGTGAATTATTACTGGCCTAATTTTATTGTTGTCAAATCGTTATTATATGTATGACTAGCTGACCCGGCCACGCGTTGCTGTGGCTAATAAAACACAACGTCATCTACTGGTTGGTTATCCAACCTTTATAACCACCGCCGTCTTTGAGTTTATCGCGAAGAGACAGACAGATGCGCAGAGGACTTTAATTTATAATACGTAGAGATGGTGTGAAAGATTATAATAATGTGCATGAAATGCTTGGGGTAACTAACGTATTTAAGTTAATAAGGATTAATACTGTATCCGTCTAAATACGTGACCACTTTTTTAGAAGATAGAATGGGTATAGTAAGCTATCCGTAAAAGATAAATATTTGCCTTCGCGGACTTTTTTGTAGATCTATAAAAGAGGAATATCCCACCATGCATTGTTTTGTTATATCCCTAAAGATTAGGCAGCGTTTTCAATGAAAGTTACCTTTAAAGGCTTGGCTTTTTCCGACACTTCTAACAATATGTTTCAACCAATTTACACAAATCCTTGACAAATTACATACCTAAACCTTTCTCACGAAACACTCTATTAGTGAAAACCGCATGAAAATCCATTCAGTAGTTTTCGAGTTTATCGCGAACAGACAGACAGACAGACAAATGTAGAGATGTAGTAGTCGTTATATAAACCTTAGTCGTTTTTGAATAATTTCCCCACCAAAGTCCTTACTGAATGGCATTCCCAATTGAAGATGGAAATGTAGAAGAGGAAGTTGAGGATTTACCTAGCTATTCAGTTCTAGTCGTCAAACGCGGCTAAAGCCGTTTTAAGCAAAGTTTCCATTCTGAATGGTGGTGCCTCAGTAAGGATGCCCTGTGAGGTTTGTCTAGGTCTTGGTGGCGGATGCGTTTGCCCATCTGCTGCGTGGCGGTCCGGATCAGGAGAGACTTGTTGAGGGAGGCTCAACCTTGACCCCATTGCCTTGCACTGCATTAGACGCGATACGTCCGTCATTCCTGGACACGTTGACTCCCAGATTTCCCACCTACCCCTTATACATTTTTCCTTCTCAAAACTTCCTGTCCTTCTTTTCCCTAAAAAGACTCTCTCCACAGCATTTCCAAAGACGACATAGGCCCTGGGGGATTTTTTCCTCAAGGCCTCCCGTGTGGAGCAATTGTAAAATAAAATAAACGATTTTTCAATGTAAATTGGTGAGCCGATACCGAAAAAATTAGATATATTTATTTATATATGTTTTCATTGTCTCCGTAAAACGGTTATACACCAATATAATATTACAGAGAACATACCAAAATTAGAACACATTAAGGTACTTACAAGAATGTAGCGGTCATGGGGGACATTTTTACTATTTGTGACATGCGTCAAAAGATAGTTGCTAATGTTCAAAATGTCAATTTTGATTTTAACCCAAAATACTTAATAAGACAAAACTGAACATTTATTTTTTTAATCAAAACGGGTTAGTGTCCGACCGAAACTAGTTTTTACGGCCGAAACCGAAACCGAAACTGAGTTTCGGCTTCGGTCTCAGGTTCGGCCAAAACCGAAACCGAAACTTCCATATAAGGTCATGTTTTCATGGAAAAAAAATAGTCAATCTTAATCAATCAACCTTTATTTTTATATCATATGTTAATCATTCAGTCTCTGATATTTGAACTAAAAATAAATATTACATAATTATCACTCCTTATTTCAAAAAAATTATTTATGCTTTTGAAATCTTAATCGTAAATCGCTTCGTAAATAATATTAAAAAAAGAAATAGCAGGTATTACCTATTTGAACATTATTAACAAAACATAAAATCACCTTCAAAGACTTTGATTCACTAGAAGCTATTAAAATTGTATATTTGTCACTAGTACGCAGCTTGCTGGAATACAATTCCATCGTTTGGTCCCCATATTATCAAATTCATATAAAAAATATTGAACGAGTGCAGCACAAATTTTTACGATTTCTTAACTTCAAGTTACATATACCTATTCAACACATTAACTATACATTCTTACTAAATACACTTAAATTGCATTCCCTAGAAAACAAAAGAAAAATAATTGACCTAACTTTTTTGTTTAAAATTATTCACTCCGAATTAAACTGTTGTGAACTCCTGCATCTCATTGACTTTAAGGTACCAACCCAAGCGACAAGGCAAAACATATTATTCTGCAACAATAATTCTCTAACCAACTATCACACACATGCATCAATTTCTCGACTTCACACACTAGGGAACAAATACACCTCAAATATCGATGTATTTAATATAAGTTTACCGTTATTCAAGAAATATCTGAACAATATTTTTATGTAGAATATTTTGATATCTAAGGAGCATCACCTAGGGTCTATTGCATATATTTGTGTATTTCTATATTAATCTACAATGTAAAAACTTGTTAACGTTTTCTTTTTATGTATCTTGCATTTTGTCATGTATTATTCATGACATTTAATCAGTCACCTGTAAATTTTGTAATAGCTAACATACCTACTAGTTTATTTCTATGTCATTTACAACTTAGAAACTTTCTCTTTTATTGTAATGCACTATCATTCCTAAATTTATCTGTATGATGTTTACCTACTAGTTATATTTTTATAGTTTATCTTTTTTATTAAAAAAAAACTGTCTCTGTATTATAATCTTGTCATGTAAAAGCCCATCAGGGCGTTGAAAATTAATAAATAAATAAAATAAAAGGTAGAAAACAAAATGACTTTTTTTAAACTTAATTTGTTAACACTAAACAAAAAATACTCTTTCATCTAAAGAACAACATAATTTGGGAGGTGGGAAACTTTATTGGACAACCAATACCTTTGCCATCGGTCACCCCAAGTGTTACGTTTGTTGATTTAACAGGGGTGCTCGGGTTCATGGGATGAGGTTTGTCTAGGTCTTGAAGGTGGATGACCAGAACTCACTAAACCCCAGATTCCTACCCACCCCTTTTCCTTCTCAGAACTCTCCTCTCCTTCCTTTCCTTAAATAAACCCCCACACAGCATCCCCAAAGATGACATAGGCCCCCAAGGAAATTATTTTCCCCAGGGCCTATCATGAACTAAATCATTTCAAAAGCGAAATAAAACTTACCTGTTTCGAAATAATGTTAAGTATAAATACCTCCAATTTCGAAACTTATAAACCAAACTACCGCAAAGTTTGCGGAGCGAACACAAACAAGTGAATCAAGTACTGACACGACTACGAGCGCGGACGCAGCAAAATGACACTTCGTGGCTCGCAGTTCAGTTCACCACACCTGTCCGATCGCAGAACGAAACCTCCCAAATTCAGTTTCGGTTTCGGCCGTAGTTTCGGCTGGATGGCGGCCGATACCGAAACCGAAATCGAAAGTTCGGTCGGACACTAAAACGTGTGGCAAATATCCAAATCCAGTAGTTTATAAGGCCGAGATTTATTTCGTATATTACGTAATTTCTTCGAATTTTACAAAAAATGCGTGTGCATCCTCGTGAGTGTGCGTGCGTGCCACCAAAAGTTTATAGAGTGTGGACCCATGGACTTTGAAATTTTACCCTGGTTTGTTTAATCTCGCCTAAAACCATTTCAGGAGTGACCGTCAACAGCAGGTCATCATTGGCCGCAGCAGAACATGTCACTATATATGGCTTCGTGATTTCTCTTCGATCTTCGTTTGAAGAACTCAGAACTCATTGGCTATACTTTCATCCCAAAATTTGTCGACGCATTGTGGAACTTTGCTCTCGGATTTCAGCACAATTGAAGTTTTTAGCCAAAACTCCCTAAATTCTTTGTCATAGCTCCGCTATTCATTCGTACTTAATTTTCAGGGTGTTTTCATTTTCGGGGAGCAATTTTGAAGGACTTATTACGTCTTCAATACGGCCTTCCGTAGGCTTTGAACGTTGGCTAATGAAATTTTTCATTAAAGTTATTTAATTGGAAAATATATAATTCTCGTTAACTTTACTTGACTTTGGCTACCTTTGATGTAAAATTCACAGTACACAGCACAGTAAGAAAGCAATCTTTAGAATTCAACCTGTTGAGCAATCTATACCTACAATATTAGAATTCAACTTGTTGAACTGTCTACACAATCTATACAGTATTACACTATCAAAATCAGATATACAACTCGAAGCGGTAGATGTTGTAGGCAGCCAGATGATGGGCAAGAACACCAAATTTTAATGATAATAAAATTTTCATGATATAAAACATTGTTCTTATAGTTTTGTTGTTCATAGATCTAGGCCCGGTATATCAATTGAAATTTAAGCTCGGCTTAATCCGTTTATGGGTCGCAAGCCTAGGCTATCTAGATATCACCAGTATTACATGGAATATCTATGATTTTAAAAGAGTAACGTTTTTTCTTGAAAAACCAAATTACTGTTCACCCAAGTGGTCTACTGTCATCGGGAGATCTTTGAAAATGTCGGATTATTTCATAAACCACAATGACGTTTTTAATGTACTAGCTGGTTCCCGGCATGCGTTGAAATGACATATTCAAAGAAATAAATTGTTTCTCCCTGCATGTCCTTTCCCGTGCGTCCCCGTTCCCCTAACCTATCCCCGCCTACCCTCTCCCCTCTCCCGCCCCCCCGTCCCACCAATCCCCCCCCCCGTGTTCCATATATTCAGTCCCAGTACATTCAGTTTTCAAACAGCTCGCGTGCCAGCTACTACAATTTTTTTATTTAAATTTTCATTTTTCGTGTATTACAAATATTCATTTTCGTATATTATAAGAACAATCAATCTAATTAGTGCCAAACATAGGTACTTTTTAAATATCTATAATTTTAAAAATCCATAGACAATTCTTTTGTTACAAAAAAAACAGCTGCCTGCTAAATTCACATTCATCAAACGCGCGAACTGTCATACGTGCGAAGTTAAAATAGTCGTTAAGTTTTCTGAAATTATCAATTTTTCTGCGCAATTTTCTTAATTTTTCTACTTCTACAAAGCATTAGAAAACTTTAAAAAAAGATGAATGAAATGGGTAAAGTCGTTCTGAAGTTATGACGTGACCAAGGGAAACAGGGATTCATTTATATATTTATGTATATATAATAATAGACGCGTGGTAGAAACCTAAAAGCGGTAAGCCAAAGACAAGCAATATTGTCTTCGATTTCGTAGTTTTAATACTCAATTGCCACGAGCCGCGTAAGGTCGTGTCCTACCAGAAACAATTGCATAAAAAGCACCGAAATGCCCTCTTGTGTGATGGGAAAAATTTTCCAATACACGGCAAACACTAGTTAAAGCCAAGAATAACATTTCATTTCTGAATACATACAAATAATTTATTATTACGAAAAAAAACAATTATTTCGATTGTTTCCCAAAGATTCTTAGCACCATTAGAAAAAGTGAGATGGCAAACGTAGCAACAATTAAGTATAAGAAAGACGCCCTAAGACAGTAAGTCGTCTCATACAGCTTCCTTATTCGTCTTAGTGTAAACGAGTAAGCGTATCTTGGCATACCCGTGATGTAGAATGTAGTATACGGCGCAAAACGCGCCGCCCTATTCTATATATCGAGTATGTTCTTCATACACACACATTCTTTGAATGTCTTTCTGTCACTTATGAATTAAGAATTTACTAAAAACATAAGACTGTTTCTTACTTGCATAGAATATGTTCTATCTTGAGTTTGTTGGACAATGGCGAGTTAAGATGTAATCAGTACCGGATTATCCCTAAGGCAGAGTAGGCAACTGCCTAGGGGCCCCGCATCGGCTAGGGGCCCCGCGTCCCGGGAAAAAATGACTTGCTTCAATTAGTGAGTAACGAAGGTTCGGAAAAAGTCAGTTTTCAAGATGTTTTATTTATTTTTATTAGGAACATTTACAGGTTAATAACATTAGGTACACGCATTAAAGAAAACAACAAATTATAATATTTAGGTTATAACCCAATAAATAACTAATGTTCACATCATGCACAAATAATAAATAAAAAGTCTATAATTAAAACAAATATGTAAACATAGTTGTATTTTACGTTTCTTTCCTTCTTTTTTACTTAATATCTGAAATGATTGAAGGGCCGTGTGTGGTTTATATTGGCATTTGTTTCATTTTATTTTTAATTATACATACATATGTTTAAAATATAAATGTTGTAGAAACTTCAGTACACTACCCACCTATCTACCTATCTGCTTGGGAAAATAAAACGGTCGCTTGAAACGCTGTACCATCGATAGTTTTGCTCCGATTTACTTGAAATTGAAATTTGACATAGTACTCAATATACTGACATGTTTTACATTAAAAAAATGAAAAGTTTTAAAACCTAAGGTGTTTGGAAGCCCCTTCACCCCCCCCCCCCTCCCCCCTCCCCCCCCTCCCCCGTTAGTCCGCCATTGGTAAAGGGGCCCCGAGACGTGCATTGCTAGGGGCCCCGACATGGTTAATCCGGCCCTGGATGTAATATATAATGTCATTGGTAAATCTGAAATATTTTTAGGCGGGTTGATTTTTGATAAGTTCCCCACTTCAATCAGCATGATGCTATTACGCGAGAACACTAATTTTAAATATTGGTATTTGTTTTGCCGGAGTCGTGCACCATTCTTGAAATTAATTGCTAAAAGCAAATTCTATTTTCTATCTATTATACTATCCTGTCTTGGGACGCTAGCTTACTAGCTTCCTCTCTATCATACTAGGTTAAAAAGAATTTATTTATTTATTTATCTATATAAGGTATGTTTACATTACATTATTCGATGCCTGTCTCACTAGGGTATACCTGTGTTGAGACAGGCGTAGAGGTACATAAATGAGTATCATACATAAAAATATTTAATTATAACATAAGAATATTTAAGGTAAGATACATACTGATTTATACAATTCAAACAGAAAGATGATTAAAATTGAGGGTTAATATCATAAAGAGAGCATTATATAGGTGAAGGAAGAGATGAATCTATATAGGGAGTTATATTATACATATAGGATTTTACTTTTTTAAGTTCTTTAATAAGGGTAAGGACATACGTGAGATGGTAATTCTGTCTATTTGTTGTCTATTTTACAGATGTTAGCAGTAGTGTGACGTCCAATACTTATAATCCATTTCTTTATATCTTGTTTGTATTTGGTCATTGATTCAGTTTGTCTAATCGTGGCTGGAAGTGTATTGTGTAGTTTGCAAGCTATGTATTTAAAGTGTTTTTTTCCAAAGGTGGTTTTAGAAAAGGGAGTTTGGAGAAGTTCTTTATTTTTGGCTCGGGTATTGTGTATCATTTGTGTTGGTTTGTATAGGATTTTGTTGTTTTTATGTAAATAAAGTAAGATGGATTTTGCGTAGAGCTGTTTAATGTCCATAACGTTGAAAGTATTGAAGATCATATCGGTGCTGGTAGTGAGAGGAAGTTTAAGAATTATTTTTATTATTAGTTTTTGAGCTTTAATGATTGGGTCGAGGGCATTAGAATAAGTGTTACCCCAAGCTAAAATTCCGTATTCGATGTGAGATTGGCATATTGAGTAATACACTGTTTTTAAAAGATGTAGGTTAAGGAAATTGCGTGTTTACAATGCTAGTTCTGTTTACACAGAGCTAGAGTTCAGTGGTGGCTAGTTCTAAGGAGCGGAGGAGCGCTGCACTTCCAAAATCTCTGCCAAAATGAAAATTCCCGAGCGCCGAAGAACACAATTAATTTATGACACGCCTCACCACAAATCACAACACTAAACACACTCGGTTATAATGCATACATAGCATAGGTATCTGTATAACCGCGTGCAGGGCCGGATCTACGAAATCTGGCGCCCTGTGCAGTAGGTACCGATGGCGCCCCCCCCCCCCCCCTACATTTTTTATTTTGATTAAAAATTCGTTCACCCCAATTTTTTATTTCTTTTTTTTTTTACACTAATTTATCAAATAAAATCAAGACATATAAAGGGTGTAACTTTTCCAAGTGACCTGGCGGTAGCTCTCACACTCGTTTTTTTAAAGAGAGAATCGCCAGGAGCCCTATACTCTCTGAATCTATTGGGTAAACATAAAATTATGGTGGTATTTTAATTATTTTAGGAAAAAACTCTTTTTGCAAGTTATGTTTTAAAATAATACAACGAATTGTTTGTTTGTGCCCGTACCATGATTTAAAATATAGGTTACGAGACAATGCGGGTGGTTTCGCTGAACTAGGTCCATTAGACATTCTTGAGATTTACTGCGTTTATGTCATTGATATATGTTTATGTATATACCCAACGCGAATATTAATAGAAAAAGCAAATACAAATACGTTCTCATGGCAACGTACAACACAAGAATAGCATCTACAGCTTCTGACTAGCAACAGGCAGTCCCGACGAGAGACAGTGAGCAGTAAGACGGAAGCTGGTCCGTAACGAACGTCAAATAATATGTCAAATCAATGATTATATACATCTATGGATGAAACGGTCAACACGTAACACGTTGCAACCTGCAAATCCTGCAAACCGTGCGATGTTTTTGTTAATGGAATTTACTGAAGATTTCATAAGAAAATGGTCTTTAACTACCTTCTCCTAGAGACTTAAATCGTACAAAATAAAACAATAGCGAGCGTACGCTAACTAAAATTGTCAGCATTTTGAAAGGCGTAAGTCGGTTTGTTTGTTCTCTAGAACAAAAATACCACGCTGTGATTGGTTATTGAATTTGGATCGCACCCATTTGTCGTAAACGACGGTAAAAGATATATGGTAAAATAGATCTTACGATTAAACTTAATATATGGAATTTGTAAAAAAATTCTGTAACTGACTATAAATTCGTAAGCCGTTGATACCAACCTGATGCGTACGCATTCTGTTTCTTTGGAAAGTGTTGCTAGAGCGTAATAATTATTTCGTACTATGGGTAATTTTTAAACCATTCAGGGAATATTATAACTAAATTTTAATACAATATTTATTTTCTCACGGCGCCCCTTCGGAGTTGGCGCCAGGTTTTTGCACGTTTTTGATCGTATTGCAGATCCGGCGCTGACCGCGTGCGTAACGAAAAAGCAAGGCGTTTTGCACTTATATTCCGAGTGGTGGTTCATTTTGAATATCGCTCACAGGATTGCACGAAAATATACCATAATTCTCAAACAAGTCAGAACGGCAGGTGGGTAGAATGCTTTGAAAATGTAACAGCAAGGCGGACGGCGATCCGAAATTTTCCATCAGAAGGAACAATTTGTTCACTAGCACCTTTAGCGGAGACGCAGTTGTGTCTTATTATTGGCGATATTGTGTTTAATTTACCAACTACTATTTTTCATTCAACGTTTGATCGGTTATTTGTAAAGACGTGTGCGAGATATTATATCAAGTACAAGCAAGATTTAATTAGTGAATGAACTGTTGACAATTTACAATCAGATTTTTTATTATTCCAAGCGACGACTTTACAAATATCGATGGGTTAATTTCTATTTTACAACTAAATTATAAGAATGAATTTTTGGATGTTCTTTCGGAGTGTGTATTGATAAAAAAAATGTGCGTATAATCCCTGTGACGTCGGTAGAGAAGAAAGGTGTTTTTCAACTATAAAAATAATAGGTAAAATCTTTCTTAAGAAAAACAATCAGTCAAAATAGTCTCAATGCATTCATTGTCAGTGCTAAGAATTGAAAAACGCAGTATTCAGTCTATACCGGACTTCAACTCCAGGGTCACCGACGTCTTCGCCACTCAAAGACACCTGGGGATCGATCTAGTCAGTTAGACATTAGAATTGTTTCATAAATTATATTTATTTTTATTAGAGTAGGTAGGTACATACAATTTTTTTTAGCGCACCACCCATTTTTGTGAGCACCAGCACTAGCTTACTAGGTTACTAGCAATAGCTTGCTATCCTGGCTTGAAATAACAGCCACATGTGCACCGGGCATAACGTAGCTGAAACATTGACTTTATGAGAAGGAAGCGCAACACGGCATCAAAACCCAAAAAGTAATCACGATAATATCATGCGATACATGAATATAAATGAAGTTAAGGAGCGTATAGGAGTCTAAGAAGTCATCGTCCTAGTGTCTTCTGTCTTTTACGTTTTCATACATGTGAGAAGGAAGAGGAAAAACAGAGGTGAATGGCGGTTAATCGTTTCTGCTTACCCTTCCGTGGAAGTGGCGTGACTGTTAGTAAGTTAGTAAGAGAGTTGGTAACGTAACACTGCCCGGCCTGCTGCATAATGTGTCCTTAGCAAAGTCAATACAGTCAACGGTAATATTATGTACCTACCGAGTCCACTGTCTGTCTGGCCGCTTTAATTACCCGATAATAATAATTGCTTTGAAAACAACGAGGAATTGCCTTCTTTAGTATTCTGTTGGGTGTACTTAATTATCACAAAACACTTGTTTTTCTAGACATAATATTGATGCGTAGCCTAAAAGACCGGTCACTCTTTCGTTTCACAATTTCGTTGTCTTATGAAATTGTGCAATCCGTACAGGCGATGTTTCTTTCAACAGATTTTGAAGTGAAACTTCTATAGCCCTGTTGTGATTAGGAATTCGGATGAAACGGAAATGACGCATATATCACCTGCGAAGCATGAAACTCCTATCAAGGCTCCTACTGGTGGAAACTCCATCGATAATCAATAAACAGAAAAATCAGAATAAGATATTGGCAACTCTGGGACTCGAACCTTCGACTTAACTAGGACCTTCGACTTTCCGGGCCGCAGCTCTACCAACTGAGCTTAGGCGTCCTTATCCGATTCGGTCATTTTTAACTGTATCATTCTTTGATTAAGAACTACCAACATTACCTTCATATTATTAACGCATATTTTATTGGCTGCTATCTTTATGTATGATTGCAAGATTCAAACCCGAACTTAATGCTTTCTAGATAGTGTCTGGATAAATTTTTATCCGTTTTATTTTTATTAAGCGACATCTATTGACTTTCCTGCAAGTCTAGGATGAATATTATAAAGAGTAAAGCCATTTGGGAGGCGGGAATGGATAATGCCGCCCCGGGAACTTTTAATGGATAACCAACACCTCTGCCATAGGTCACCCCAAGTGGTTCGCTGCGTTTGGTGATTTAGCAGGGGTGCCCGGGTTCATGGGGTGAGGTTTGTCCAGGTCTTGGATGACCAGGATGCGTATTTACAGGATTCACGGATTCAGTCGCGGTAACAACAATTTACATTTTAAATATACCTCTATATTGGTTATTTTTTATCACATTGCAAAAACAAAAATTGTTCTAAAATCTAGATAAAATAATCTTACTGATATGTGTATTAGAAATTAATAATTTTATTTCTAAATATTTAAATTTTAATATTATTCCCATATATTATAAATACACCTCTATATTGATAATTTTTATCACATTGCAAAAACAAAAATTGTTCTAAAATCTAGATAAAATAATCTTTCTAATGTGCATATTAGAACTTAATAATTTTATTTCTAAATATTTAAATATTTAAAACGCGGTAGGGATTGTAAATACGCGACCAGGATACACTGAACCCCAGATTCCTACCCACCCCTTAAACCACTTTTCTTCCCAGAACTCTCCTCTCCTTCCTTTCCCTAAAAAAACCCTCCACACAGCATCCTGAAGGTCCTGGGTTCGAGTCCCAGAGATGCCAATATCTTTTTCCGGTGTTTCTGTTTTCTGATTTTCGATTGAGTTTCGCTGATATTTTCTTCATTTAATTAAATATTACAATTGAGGTTAAAAATAAATAAAATTTATTTACGCGACCGGAATTTCAGCCTGCGACCTTCGGATTGCAGTCGAGAGCTACGAAGGCCGTCCAAATTATCGAATACTAGCTGGTACCCGGCATACGTTGCTATGCCATTTAATAAATAAATTGTTTCTCCCTGCGTGTCCTTTCCCATCCGTCCGGTTTCCCTTCCGCCTCCCCTTCCTCTGCCGCGTCCCCTTCCCCTCTCACGTTCCCACTCCACCTCTTCCACCTTCCCTCTCCCCACTTCACTCCCCCCCTTCCCCCATTGAAAGTTGTCCCATGAAGTCATTAGGGATTCCGCCATAGATATACTATTGCAGGGAACAAAAAATAGAATAAAGTCTGCTCTTTTCAGTTCTAAGCCATTTGGAAAGTTTTTGAAGAATACGAGCACTATTGGTCTGCCCTCCCCTGTCAGTCTAACCGCTTGTCACAAAGCAGAAACCAGATTTCAAATTTAAATGAAGACACAGCAATAGTTCTTTTTGCATAATGGTAACGCAGTTTACTTGCCAACAGTGGGGGGCAAACCCCATCTCATCAAAATTCAAGTACAAACCGGGGATAGTGATATCACAAATTTAAGGCGATGGACCTCGGCTTGTAACACTCGGAATCTGGCCAAATTACAGGGTCATTAATCGGCGGCCGAGAATTCAAATTTCGTCGAACAATGGTCTTGCGATCGTACCCTTCTAACTGTACAGGGCGGTTCCGATGAGAAAAATTAATTATTCCCCATACCAGCATTTTAACATAACAACCCAATATCGATTTCATTTCATTAAAAATTTGCTTTAATATATACCTACATTCGAAAATGCTCAAACTGGTGATGATAAAACTATTAAAATTATGTACTTTTGTAATTATTTTTTGATCATAAGTATTTAATTTTTTCATTAATGTCTAAGCAAAATAAGAATATTTTTTTTAATATATAGTTTGTAAGACCGTAAATAAATAGACAAACTGAAGTTTTTTCGTCACAAAACAAGGACGCGGATCTTTTTTTATGATTTTATTTGGACTTTTTTTTTTACATTAACTCCACGTTCGCTACGTTTGGTGATTTAGCAGGGGTGCCCGGGTTCATGGGGTGAGGTTTGTCTAGGTCTTGGAGGCGGATGACCAGGACACACTGAACCCCAGATTCCTACCCACCCCTTAAACCCTCTTCCTTCCCAGAACTCTCCCCTCCTTCCTTTCCTTAAAAAAAAAACCCTCCACACAGCATCCCCAAAGATGACATAGGCCCTGAGGGAAATTATTTTCCTCAGGGCCTCCTGTGTGGAGCTCACGTAAATAAAAAATAAAAAAATAAAAAAAAAATAAAAAAAAAAATAAAAAAGAGGCCTTGAGGAAAATAATTTCCCTCAGGGCCTATGTCATCTGGGATGCTGTGTGGAGGGTCTTTTTGAGGAGAGGAAGGAATGAACATTGGTTCTGAAGAGACCTATGTTGTAGGAAGGAGGAAACACAGATGCCGGAAAATCATTCCACAGCCGAGCTGTTGAACATAAGAACGAGTCGAAGAAACGACCCGTTCTCATGTGACAAATGTCAACCGTGTACAAATGTTAGGCACGCGTTTGGCGTGTTTCCCGACTATGCACCATTGCCGAAGGGATCAATGATGCTAGTTCCTCGGAGCATCTTCCATTTTAATACCGGTAGAACAAAGATAGCATTCCTGCCTGTGCTCTAAAGATTGCAATCCGTCTGTTAAGATGGGAGAATCTATCAAACGGAACGCCCGTTTCTGCACAGAGTCGAGGGTATTTTTCAGATATTTTGGAGCTCCAGACCAGAGGTGGCTGCCAAATTCAACCGTGGGGCGCACTTGCGATTTGTACAGGGTTAGCAGTTGTGCACTATTAAAGTATCTGCGGGCCCTATACAGTACGCCCAGTTTCTGGGAGGCTAACTTTACTCTGGCTTCGATGGAGTCCCCATACCTGAGCTGGTCACTTAGGGTTACACCAAGCATATCAATGGAGGGCCTTTTCATAAGATTGCTTCCGTTGAAAGAGACAAGATTTTCATTTCGATCCCTTTTAGACGTAATCAGATAAGATTGGGTCTTTGAAACATTAAATTCAACGAGATTATTTTTACCCCGAGAGAAAACACTCACAAGACTAAAATTAAAATTCCGAAAAGTAGCTTTCCCATATAATTTATTGATTTATTTTACTGCATGATTATATGATTTGAAATGTATGTTGTATAATACAAAATTTTGTTTGAAAATTTAACAAATCTGCCAACGACCTACGGTAAAACCTTATTGTACTAAAAATAAACATATTTTCTCAAAATTTAAACATGCTTTACTGCTTTACTAGATAAAAGAACAATCTTTCGAAATCTTGCATATATAAAAATCTCGTGTCACGGTGTTTGCGGTCACACTCCTCCGAAACAGCTTGACCGATTTTTATGAATTTTTTATGTATATTCGGTAGGTATGAGAATAGGTTTTAAAGTATACTTCATGCCGCTAGGTTATTAGGATGTCCCTATCCCAAATGCAGTTGGGACGAAAGCGCGTATTATTTAAAATCCCTCCCAAAAAGAGGCGTGGATTCTGTTATCGAATTTCTCCAGGACTAGTGGATCACCTGAAGTTCTATTTTCTATTTGTTTTGTTTTTGGGAGAGATGTTACAACGTTCAAGGCCATTTTCACACTGTGGCTAGGCCACATTGACACCACTTATTCATATAACTCTACTAGCTGGTCCCCGGCATGCGTTGCAATGCCATTCAAAGAAATAAATTGATTCTCCCTGCATGTCCCTTCCCGTGCGTTCCCGTTCCCTTCCACCTTACTCCCCTTCCTCCTCCCTCGTCTCTTCCCTCTCCGCGAACCTCACCTCCCCCGTTCCCCCTGCCTTTTCTCCCTGCCGCTAAAATATATGAAATACACACATTTTCATTTATTCAAATTTCATAACGCCAGAGCTTACCATTATATATAGCCTATATGTTATTCCGATGTACCTACGAGCTATATTATTGTAAAGTTTCATTAAAAACCATGTAGTTGTTTTTGCATGAAAGAGTAACAAACACACGTACATCCATACAAATTTCTCATTTATAATATTAGTTAGATTTACCCCCGCAGAAATTGAATTTTTATTGTGCCTAAAATTATTTATTACCGATTTACTAAGAAAATAATTGTGACAATAGATTCTCTACTCCGTGGGTATTCTGAAATCTGTTTTCCCCATAGACATCCAAATGGATAGACAAGCAATTACAGATGAGGGGTAAAACCAAACTATGGAGAGCGAAGAGGGGAAAGATGACTGTCATTCGTTGAACAATCAATCTGACAGTATATAGGCATCTCGCATTACAATATCACCATTTAGTTCTTAAAAGCAAAATCTGCTTTGAATGAATAGACCTTTTTACATGGGAGCGCGAATTGCTTGCCACGTTCAAAACATATTTGCTAAGGCCAAATGCTCGCCCCAAAAAGACTCGCGCCAATACACATATCAATATTTTGTTACCGTGTTTAGTTAAAACACTTTTACAAATGTTTCATAATTTACTTACCCCTGTAACCAGCGACGAGCACATTGGAGTACCGCCCACATTCGCTATGTACACATTGATACGTAGATATATTGTATAGCACAAGCTGCCGTTATTTCGTTAAATGTATGGATGTCAGCTTCTCGCTGTTCACGGCAAGAATGATGACGTCACACATTTTAGATTCAAGCGAGGCTATATCCCCTCCCCATGGAGCGAGCCGGTTCCAAGGAGGAGCTACAGCCGGCGCCATGTGGAGGGGGAAATAATACGTTTTTATCACTTAGGGCAGGTCCAGATATATTCATATGTCCGTGGTTTTCCCGTATTAAATGATAACGTTTTCTTAATTGTCTAATAATGAAGTGACTGTGATTGACTTATTTAAATGTGTTATATTGTTTAGGTCTTGTGAACATACTGAGAAGTGGAGAATAAACATTTTCCAATAAACATTGTATTGAAATATATTACTAATTAAAATCGTTCGTTTGATTTAATTTCCAGATATTAGTTACTTCTTCCGACCCAATTTATTTATTTAAGAACAGTTTTGTTTCCAATGTAAATAATGGATTTCATTCTTCAACGATATTCATGGCCATCTTTTCAATAGATGTAGAATTGGAATGATGTACAATTCAATATGTTGATATTATTCAAGTAGAAATACTTGAAAACAACTTGAAAACTCGTGTTCTTTGTTTGAAGAGATGGAATATTATATTTTTGAATGTAGCTATTACTTTGTGGTTATCCATTATAGAATAATGAAATAATTTTACTTTGTATAAACCACTTATTTGATGTGCAAATCCGACCGGTTTCGGAACAAACGTTCCTTCGTCAGGGAAAGCTTATACTAATTTGACAGTTTCGAAATTTCAAAAAATAAATATCTATACAATTCTAATAATATTAATGATAAAGAATGGCGTAAAATTTTGTATATTAATAATTTTTCAGTTCAATGTTGCAAAAATCTTCCTTCTAATATTAAACCAGCGTTTTATACAAGAAATAATATCGGTAATTTTTGAGAAATACTAAAGATAAAGACCATAAATTGACTAATTCCGGAATACATAAACTCAAATGCAATGATTGTCCCTCATTTTATATTGGAAAAACCACTCGTAATTTTGAAATCAGAATCAAAGAACATTTAAGGTGTCTTAATAATAATAATTTTTCTGAGTTTGCTAACCATATCATTGAAAATAACCATAGTTTTGAAAAAAATACAGGGATAAATATTCTTCATATTAATCATAAAGGAAAACGTTTAGATAACTTAGAAGCCTTGGAAATTAAAAAATCCCTCAAAAATAATGAATCTATTATCAACAAACAAAAAATATTGTCATATAGCCCAATCATGGATTTGTTCCCCTACCCACCCACTCTACACTAATACCTACCTACCCAATCTACATTATTATCTAGCAACAGCTCCACCCCTACCATAATAAAACATTGTTCGAAACTGTCAAATTAGTATAAGCTTTCCCTGACGAAGGAACGTTTGTTCCGAAACCGGTCGGATTTGCACATCAAATAAGTGGTTTATACAAAGTAAAATTATTTCATTATTCTAGATGGAATATTGATTGGCTGGGAGACAAATGTAATTCTAGCCATATATATGTCGGCGGCCGATCGTAAATTCAGGCGGATCATGATGCGCCTAGCCACATCGTGATCTGTCGTCATTTCACAATGTATCGGATATAAGTTAGGCACATTATTGTCGCACAACATTGTCACACGAACGTAAATAAAGGACTCCAGATACTAATATCTACAGCCTGCATGTCGGACGAATATCTACAGCTCATATGTTGAACTAATATCTACGAACTTCAGAGTGTTGACTAATATCTACAGAACTAAGGTCGGACGAATATCTATGACGGTCCCAGTGTTGACTAATATCTACAGAGCGTAGGTTGAACTAATATCTACAGAGCGTAGGTTGGACTAATCAGCTAAATGTGTCCAATAGTCCGATATTAGGGATTTTTACATACATACTTACATAAATTAAGTTTTTTATACTGCATATGCAATATTACGTTATTCCAATATGCTATACATAATTGCAAATCCAACCTCTGCCAGTGCTGTAGATATTCGTCAACACTTTGGTTCTCATAGATATCAGTTCGATTTTTTCAGTTTTTGGAATTCCTGTAGATATTAGTAGACGCCTCCAAATAAAGCCCAAGCAGCAGCGCCTCTATCGGTGCATTTTACAACTCTTATTTGAATGTGCCTAATCGAATAGCAACGCGGAATGTCGGACGTTCATCTTCGATCGATACGCCTGGTTTTAAATCTACCTTTTCGTGGTGTGCCCCGGCATATTGTGAAATGGCGGCAGATCACGATGTGGCTAGGCGCATCGTGATCCGCCTGATTTCATGATCAACCGCCGACATATCTATAACTTGAATTGTTATTGTGTCACAGCGGCGAATTTTAATGAGCACACAATACTAATACAGATGAATTACTTGCGTACGGCATGTTTCAAAATTGTTATCGTAACTACAAATAAAAAAGAAAAAAATGTATAAGCTCATTCTTATCGTAATGAAAAAGAACACACAACTAAAAATATTCGAACATTAAAAATCGATCATCATATTTATTATTTTATATATTTATTTATTATTCATCTATATTAATTCTAGACATACAATTTGTGATGTCCTGTGCCTGTCTCACTAGGAAATCCTGGGTTGAGAGCAGGCCCTTTAAAACATGGGCAGTTAATAATAAAAATTCTATTAACAACACAATATTACTTTTAAAATAACAGACAATCATCATCTTACCATTGAAAAAATACATACTTACAGTTTGTCAGATAAGAGTAGAAAACATTGGAAGGCGCCTAGGCGCCACTGTTGTTCAAATGGCAATACTAAACATATAACTCATAGTGGAAACAAAAAGCTGTGTAACCTACATTTTTATAAAAAAAATAAAAAGGTATAAAAGTGGAAAAAATGTTTTTTTCATTGCAATATTGCATTGCATTGCAATAACCCACTGATCTCAAAATTAGAATTGCATATAGGTATATTTTACCTCTGCAATTTTGTGTTAACATAATGAAGAATAACGATATTGTAATGAAATAAAAAGTACAGTTTAGAAATTGCTCACATTTATTTAATATTCAACATAATTTTTTCAACATTTCAACATAAAAATCCTTACTCATGTACTTAGCATATAGTACTCACTTTGATTTTATACTCGTAACTCTTTTAAATTAAATTCTTTTATACTATTTTGTATTCTATAATATTCTTTAATATTATATTTTTTTATGTATATATTTTCTTAATACTCTCACACATTCTTTATATTGCTTATGTTAATTTACTATATAAAAAACCACAACACGGGCATGTGCCTAGCATGGTGGTCTAAAATACCCCAACTTTTGTAAAAAATAATTTTCAATGAATAAAGAAACTTTAAAAAAAAAATCACTTTTGTAAAAAAAAATTTTTCGATGAATAAAGAAACTTTAAAAAAAAAATCACTTCCTATATTATATATTATTACCTAGCGTTGCCCGGGCTTTAGTTAATGTCTCTGATTTTAGATCTGAATATATTTAAGATCTGAATATATTCAGATCTAAAAGTAGTGTAACTAAACTCACCATTGGTGATTCTTTCTTTCTACCTACTGTTAATTTTAAATTTATGTTAAATTAAATTAAAGAAAATCACTTCGTAAAACACCATTTAATCAAATTTATGTCATTAAGTAGGTACCTTAACAACAGTGCTTGGATACGCGCCATAAATATATTTGGATCCATTTTCTTAATCAATTAATAATTTATGCTATGAGACCATGAGGGCGCCATCTATGGTTTTTGTATTGTATTGAATTTACCTATGTGACTTGAAATTCAGTATATTCATGCATTTCCTTACCTGAATCAGGCAATTACTTCCGACGTGAGTGTGAGTCAAAGCCAAGAGATGTCTCTCCTAGTCAGTCATTATCGAATAATTCACCTAATTATTGAATTATTGTTGTACAAGATTTTTGGCACGTATTATTAATATGCAAATTTATTCATTGTTGAAACTTCCTTGCTGTGCGAAACATCTGTTAAGATTATGCAATACCGCCTTGATATTTTTTAATGAAAAGAAGTGTCTTTTGTGTTGGACATCGTGGATGAGCTGCATTCTCTGAGTGAGTATTGTTTGTTTTCACTTTGGAATTTGGAATTGCTGGGTCAACTGTTTTTGTGTCACATAGGGAAGAATTCAATTTTCAACAAAAAAATGTTTTTTAAAATGTGATTTACAGTGTTCTTTATTTTCAGTGTCATCGCATAAATTTTTGACATTTAAATTGGTGTTGCCAGCCTACAAATTTTGTAGTTCCATTTTTTATATTTTCTACTCTATTGACTGACTATATATGTTGGTTTTGATAATATCTTTAATATTAGGTCTGTCTTGGCTAATGTCTGATTTATATTTAAGGTACGCTGTGGGTTGTCTGCCAGTGGATGTATATTGTATAGATTTTTTGCAAAGCATCTAAAATGTCTTTGACCAAAAGTTGTTCAGCGAAAGGGATAAGTGAGTGATTATGCCCTTTGGTTCTAGTATCTCGAGCAGTTTGGACATTTTCAAAGGTAGTTGTGTTTGAAGAGGTATGCTAGCACGTTTTTGGCAGAAAGTTACCTAGCCCGTTTAATCACATTAGACCACATTTGTCCCAGCTTACATAAGTCTCTTATAAATCGCTGAGGAAAATAATTCCCTCCTGGGCCTATGTCATCTTTGGCGATGCTGTGTCTTTTGAGGAAAGGAAGGAGATGAAGTTCCGGAAAGGAAAAGGTATGAGGGGTGGGTAGGAATCTGGGGGCCAGTGTCTCCAGGAGTAACGGACGGAATCCATCCCTCCCACTGAGAGTCCTGCTGGAGAGGTCAAAAGGTCTCCCTCAGCAAGTCTCTCCCTATTCTGCCACACACCCACCGCAAAGACTCGGACAAACCTCACCCCATGAACACGGACATCCCTGCAAGTCACCAAAAGGGGGCGAACTACCTGGGATGCCTTGTGGCAGAGGTGTTAGTTATTTAATAAATGGTTCACGGGCGGCGGTACCCACTCCTGCCACCCTAATTGAAAAATATTTAGGTATCAATTTTTTATGTTTAAATTTCATTTTTGTGATATTTTATATTTTTATGTTTCAATACCTAGTTTGGTGACCTCGAAAACATAAAATTATTGTAAATGTAAAATAATCAGTGAATAAAGGAAAAAAAATATGATGATATTTGATCGTTCAGTGGCTGAGTGGGCATCGCGTTTGGATCCCACCTGGGCAGCTATTCCCGAGCAACGATCAATCGTTAATCGTTATGCGCCTCGTAGCGACCGAAAAATTACTCGTCGTCGCGACGAACTTTGTCGAATCTTTGAATTTTACGTATTCTTGAACGTCGAACGATCGAAGAGATGATTATATTGGCAGCCCTGTGAATATTGTCTATGTTCTTGATATTTTTGAGATTTCTATGGTGTGAGTTTGAAATGTCAAACCATGTCAAACATTTGGAGGGCCCCACCACCTACCCGCCCTGGGGTCCTAGCATGGTCGATCGATATAGGTTTTATCGAAAATGTCGGTAACTTGCCATCACTCCCGAGCACGACTGCAGACCTCTAACGAACAAACAATAGTTCACAATGACTAGGGGTTCCTAATATATTTGACGTAAACTGTTGTTTATTCGTTAGCGGCCTGCAGTCGTGCTCGGGAGCGATCGCAAGTTACCGACATTTTCGATAAAACCTATATCGATCGACCATGCTAGGGGGCCTGGTATAAGTAACTTAAGAACATTGACCATGTCAAACAGTTGATACCCGTACAACCGCGTACAACTTCAACGAGTTGATAATATTCGACATGGCTGGGCAACCAAACCATCGCTGATAAATCAGCCATTGTAATATGGAACCTTAAAACGACTTTATAAAAATATACGATGTCTTTGCGGGTGCGAGAGTTAGCGCGAGAAAACAATTCTAGATTTTGACAGCCAATTGCATAGAAACGCCAACAACCCACCACTCGCTGCTCTGTTTCTACCGGGTTGCCCCACTCGTTGTTGTGTGGAATGACTTTTGACGTTTGGCGTCTAAGTATGTTCCTTCGACCAAGCTCAAGAATAACCAAGTCGACCAACGGACGTACTTTCGACGGCTATTACGACCGACGAGGCTTGGAGAATAGCTAGCCAGGGCGTCGCGTGTTCGATTCCTCGGCTGGTTAAGTTCTTCATCACAGCACAATAGTACTGGGCATTGACGATAATTCCATCCAACGCCAATGTCGTTATCGTTGGCGATTTTCAACTGTTGAAAATAACTGTTGAAAATAACGTCAACGTTAACGTAACTATAATAGGAGATCGACACGATACTAACAAAAAACAAACAAAAAAATCGTATTAAGGAATCCCGGGTGGTGGATGTATTATTATTATCTCTATGACCCACGCCCCACACACGTAATAATAATCCTATAATAACGTTGAAAGTTTAAACTGTTGGAAGACGTTGGTTTCGGTGTTGAAAATATTACCCAGTTGAAATATTAAGACGTTGAAGATATATTTTGCTTGTCATTGATAAATTCGCTTGTTGCTTGGCGCTACGGATCGGCTGTATTGGACGGGAAAATAAAAAAAAACGTGCAGTAGGTGTGTACATTACCAAAAGACCATGTCTAATTGGGTATAATATCGTTCACAAAGTGTGATCTCTTGACCCTTTTGATTTATCGGGCCAACACCGTTGAAAACAATAGTTACAAAACGAAGCTGTTAGGCGACCGGCGTTGATAATTATCAATAGGTTATTTTTTGCTTATCGTTGATAAATTTTATTGTCCCCTGGCGCTGCGTATCGGCCGTATCGGATGGGAAAAAAAAAAAAAACGTGCAGTAGGTACTTACATTACCAAAAGACCATTTGAAATATCGAGTAATGTGGTTCACGAAGTGCAAACTTTTAACCCTTTTTATTTATTAGGCAGTTGAATCGTTGACTGCGTTGAATAATATTCGCATGTAGGTATTATATTTCGACTGTTGGCGCTAATTATTTTCAACAGCGTTGGACGTTGAAACTATATAACTATTGTTTCCAACGGCTAGTTATATTTTGATACAGTACTACAACACAAGCAACATTTTCCGCTTAGTTTCAGATTTTATTACATGTTATATTATTATGTATACGTTCATTAAATCAGCCTGTGATGTCCTCTACATAAAGAGTTCACCTCTGTCATGTCAAAGAAATATATTTAATCTCCTTTCTGGCTCTCCCATTTGAGGTATTCCATACATATTAAAAGAGTATTACTGTGAAATGTATTGAAAAAAACGGGACGTATCGAAGAACCTTCTTAAAGAAATTTCTTAAATAATATCACAGTTATTTTCCAATGCCTATCTATAATATTTCGGTTGAATAAGGGATGAATTTTGGCACGCCTACATCCTTTCTTATCCATTATGTAAAAATGAATCGTTGAATGTGTTGTCAAGCGCATAACTTTCGAACGACTGCACCAAATTGGATAATTCTTTTTGTTATGTGTTCGTTATTATCAGGACAAACTTCCGGTGAGCTCTGGCATTATGAAATTTGTATAAAAAATTGCTATTGGTGGCACGCGAGGAAGCGGCAATTGCTATGGAAAGCGGGAGATAGGGAGACATGGTGGAGGGGAACCAGGGAGGTGGAGGGGAACCTGGGAGGGTGGAGGGGGACCTGGGAGGGGGGAGGGGAACTCGGGAGAGGGGATCGCGGGACGGGGGAGGGGGGGGAGTGGAGTGGGGACAGGGAAGGTGGAGGTGACGGAGTGGGAACGCGAGAGGGAAAGAGGACGCATGAAAAGAAGGGGAGGCGGAAGGGGAACGTGACGAATGGGAAAGGACACTCAGGGAGAAACAATTTCTTTATTAAATCGCATAGCAACGCATGCTGGGACCAGCTAGACTATTATATAAAAATGAATCGCTGAATGTGTTGCTAAGCGCATAACTTTCGAACGACTGCACCAAATTGGATAATTCTTTTTTTTTTGTGTGTTCGTTATTGTCAGGACAAGGTTTTTATAAAACTTCCGGTGAGCTCTGCCATTATGAATTTTGTATAAAAAAATTGCTATTGGTGGCACGCGAGGAAGCGGCTATTGCTATGGAAAGCGGGAGGGAGGGAGAGATGGTGGAGGGGCACCAGGGAGGTGGAGGGGGACCTGGGAGGGGGGAGGGGAACTCGGGAGAGGGGTTCGCGGGACGGGGGGGGGGAGTGGAGTGGGGACAGGGAAGGTGGAGGTGTCGGGTGGGACGCGAGAGGGGAAGAGGACGCATGAGAAAAAGGGGAGGCAGAAGGGGAACGGGAAGAATGGGAAAGGACAAATTTTAAAAAGTCGAATAAAATCAATGCAGTTTTGTTGTTCTTCGTACGAAATAATTTAATTTAATCTCCTACCTAAACCAATTCAAAAGACCATATTTTGTCAGAGCGTCATAATATTTCCACTTTGCAATAAAATCGAAATAAATGGAATATTTCTGAAGACATCCGAAAACTAAAAACTACTTTTGAAAGGTGATAAAATACGCTTTCATTTTTATAAATCCAAATAATTTTTGAAGTGTAAAAATTTTGACAAGTAAAATAAAAAGTTTTAAAATTTTTCTCGCCTTCCTTTTCACCCAACTAAAATAATCTACTGATAACAAAAAAAAAATAAACCACACAAACTTTATTAGACAAATGTATTATAAACTTTTTTGACACCTCACTTTTTTATTGTTTTGTGTAGAAATAATGAATAAAAAATTCCGAAGATTCATAATTTTTTTTTTTAAAATGCGATCCGAAAATTTTGGTTTCAAAAAGGTGTATATTTGACTTCTTTTGCGGTTAACTTTTAGATTTGACTATAAAGCGTGGTGTTTTCTCCTTCTAACACGGATTTTATAATTTTTCTCAATATGATAGTAAGAGAGACACAACGATTTATATGATACCTGCCCGCGTTGTTCACGCTGAGGGTTTAAATGTAAGATAATTAAAATTATGGTTGAATGATTTAGTTTAGTTGTTGAAAAACTAACATCAATTCATATAATTTTTTTGTAAACTTATATATACATATTTTTTAATATTTATTTAATATAGATATATAAGTGTACAGTAGTGTTATATATAATTATATATAATTACAGATCGGTACAAAAACTATTTAAAATTGAAATCTCACCAAAGAATCTTGTGCTTGATGAGCGAGTTACACTAATTATAACCGAAATAGAATAACATTATGCAATAGGTAAGTATATAATAGGATCAATTGAGACTTCTGGATCATCTATATGTGTAGGAGTACATACGTAGGATATGGTTACATACTAAAATATTGTGCACTTAAGAGAAATCATTTCATTACATATTATATTATTATATTATATTATATTACATTATTACATAGTATAAAATGAAGTCGCCCAAAATGTATGTGCGCGTTAATCTTTTAAACTACGCAACGGATTTTCATACGGTTTTCACCAATAGATAGAGTGATTGAAGAGGAATGTTTATATGTATAATGCATAAATTATATTTCAAAGAAAACATATTTTTGTGCGATTTAAAATGGCTGGCGGGCCGTACTAGTTACTAGTAAATTCGTTCTACGGAAGAAATTGAAAAATAGATGTCTTAGAGTAAGTAGGTATTTGATTTTCCCTTTTCAAATATCCAGTGTTGCATTGCAAGCATTGTATAATTAGTGGCGAGTTAATTATTTTATGTGTATAATACATGCTTATTATAGTAGAGAAAAGCCGATAAATTCAAATATTCAATTCAGGCAGCGGGCAGCTGGCAAGCGGGTGGTGTGGATTTTATAAAGATTGGGTAATGGCGTTGTGTTTCGTTAGCCACAGCAACGTGTGACCGGGTCTGCTAGTTCAATTATATTTTTTGACATTTTCTCAGAAAAGAAAACTTACGTCATTGTGATTTCTCAGTTTCAAAAACTTTAATACAATTTCCTGACCCTTTTCCGAGCAATTTTTTTTACCATTTTTCAATTTTCCCAGAAGAATTTTTAGGGAGTTATTTTCGGAAACAAAATATAAGTATATTATTTACAGCGGAGCGGAATTAAAAAAATGTTTGATTCAAGAATTACTTGCTGTTCAAAATTTAAAAATAAATTGATTTTACTTTAGCAAACTCGGTTTTGTTCCTTCCTGGAACGATTCCTTTGTAGGTGTTTTTTAAAAGGGAATCTCACACGTGAAAAACGATTAAAGTATTGTTTTCCGTTGAAATATGAACTGAATGTAACATATTAGTTATGTTCGGAGTAAATCTTAAACCAGATATCCGTTGTGGAATAAACTGACAAAAACGTGTTATAAAGAAAATACTGACGATAAAAAAGAGGCTCTATATATTCCATTTTCACTATAATTTTTGTATTTCGGTATTTATTTTATGTAAATAAATGAAGACAATATAAGCGAAACTCAATCGAAAATCTGGAAACAGAAAAATGAGAAAAACATATTGACACCTCTTGGACTCAAACCCAGGACCTCTTGCTCTGGGTTCGGGTCCCAGAGGTGTCAATATGTTTTTCTGATTTTTCTGTTTCCAGATTTTTGATTGTGTTTCGCTTACATTGTCTTCATTTATTTAAATATTACAATTGGAGGTTTTACTCATAAAGTTAAAATAAAAAATAAAAATATTTATTTTATGTTTGTGTGTGATTTTACCAACCTTCGCACTTCCCGGAATTATTGAATATTTTCGTAATTTTTCAATTTACACATTCATTTATTTGGACGGTCGGCGTAGTCGAGGTGTAAGGCTCTTGAATCGCAATCCAAAGGTCGCAGGATCGAATCCTGGCGTGGGTAAATAAATTTAATTTGATTAATTTATGTTGTTTCACAATTTATTAATTTATTTAAAATAATGTATAATATACTAGCAGACCCGGCCACACGTTGCTGTGGCTAACGAAACCTTTATAACCAACGGCATCTGTTAAATCAAATCCACACCACACTGCCCGCTGCCACTTTGCCAGATATATTATATATAACAAACAAATTATATACCTAAAAATCTTCCTCGTAAATCACTCTATCTATTGGTGAAAACCGCATGAAAATCCGTTGTGTAGTTTAAAAGATCTAAGCGCACATACATCGTGAGCGACTTCATTTTATAGTATGTACTAGCTGGTACCCGGCATGCGTTGCTATGCCATTTAATAAAGAAATAGTTTCTCCCTGCGTGTCCTTTCCCATTCGTCCCGTTCTCCTTCCGCCCCCCCTCCCCCCCCCTTCCTCTCCCGCGTCTCCTTCCCCTCTCGCGTTGCCATTCCGCCTACAACATCTTCCCTCTCCTCACTCCACTCCCCCCCTACCCCCATTCCGCGAACCCTCTCCCGAATTCCCCTCCCCTTCCGAACCCCCTACCCTAGTTCCCCTCACCCCTCCCGCATTCCATACATTCAGTCCCTGTACATTAATTTTTCGAACAGCTCGCGTGCCACCAATTGCAATTTTTTTATACAAATTAAATATTGCCAGGGCTCACCAGTAGTTTTATACAAACCTTGTCCTGACAATGACGAACATGAAAAAAAAAGAATTATCCGAAGACACTCAATATCGCCCTGGTGTAAGACCACCATTCAGAATTAAAACGTTGCTTGAAATGGCTTTAGTCGTGTTTGGTGACTAGATCTGAACAGCCAGGTGCCTCCCCACCTTTCTCTTACCCATCTCCTTTCCCTCCTCACTACCTTCAGACTCACAACATACCGCAATTTGGGATACCATAGTCCCACTGGCTCCAGACGGGAACAGTTGGGACTCTTGTGCGGTATTCATGAAAAAAAATAAGAATAAAAAATTATAATAATATTTATACAGTATACTTGCAGCACGTTTCGAAGTGGAAGATCCTTTTCAGTACAACAGTGGTGAAATCGAAACGTTGCTTTGAAACCGCTTTAGCCGTTTTTGGTGACCAGCCGAGCTATTCTCTATTTTTTGTGGGAACGAGATCGATATCGCGCGAGATCTCCTGTCAGATTTGTGTGATTTTCAATGGCTGTTATTTGCTTTTTCTACGGGCTGATGTCAGAATTTCAGCTGTAAGCTGTCACGTATGTTAGTTTAGGTCGTTTTAAACACGAAAATCACACAAATCTGACAAGAGATCTCGCCCGATATCTACGTCGATTGACATAGATCCCGAGCGAGATCTCTTGTCAGATTTGTGGGATCTTGCGCGATATCGATCTCGTTCCCACAAAAAATAGAGAATAGCTCGGCAGATCTGTATAGCCAGGGAGGTTTTCCTTCCCTTCCTTCCTCTTTCCATCTCCTCTCCCTCCCCACCACATTCAGCCTCACAGCATGGTGATCCGACAGTTGGTCCCACGGACATATGAATATATCTGGACCTGCCCTAAGTGATAAAAACGTATTATTTCCCCCTCCACATGGCGCCGGCTGTAGCTCCTCCTTGGAACCGGCTCGCTCCATGGGGAGGGGATATAGCCTCGCTTGAATCTAAAATGTGTGACGTCATCATTCTTGCCGTGAACAGCGAGAAGCTGACATCCATACATTTAACGAAATAACGGCAGCTTGTGCTATACAATATATCTACGTATCAATATGCACATAGCGAAAGTGGGCGGTACTCCAATGTGCTCGTCGCTGGTTACAGGGGTAAGTAAATTATGAAACATTTGTAAAAGTGTTTCAACTAAACACAGCAAGAAAATATTGATATGTGTATTGGCGCGAGTCTTTTTGGAGCGAGCATTTGGCCTTAGCAAATAAGTTTTGAACGTGGCAAGCAATTCGCGCTCCCATGTAAAAAGGTCTATTCATTCAAAGCAGATTTTGCTTTTAAGAACTAAATGGTGATATTGTAATGCGAGATGCCTATATACTGTCAGATTGATTGTTCAACGAATGACAGTCATCTTTCCCCCCTTTGCTCTCCATAGTTTGGTTTTACCCCTCATCTGTAACTGCTTGTCTATCCATTTGGATGTCTATGGTTGGTCCCCTGAAATTATAATTATTATACAACTATGATTTGTTGAGCATTATTTGCCATTTTCACACCTGAAAATGAACTTTGAAAATACCGTTGATAATAAATTGATATAGTTTATTTAGTTTCAATTTGATTTACTTACACGCTATTATGTATATACAGTAGATGTAAATAAAGAAGTTTTATTCTTGCCATATTTGTTAGGAAATATGTTTTATACTTTTTTTCCACGGTTTACCCTATCTGTCTTCCGGGGCACTTGTATATTTTGTGTAAGTAGGCATACCGTGTTTTCATTAAACCGGCTGCATATCTATCTTCTTCTATCTTCTATATATATATATAAATAAAAATGAATCGCCGAAATGTATGTACGCGCATAACTTCCGAACGACAGCACCAAATTGGATAATTCTTTTTTTGTTGTGTTCGTTATGGTCAGGACAAGGTTTGTATAAAACTACTGGTGAGCTCTGGCATTATGAAATTTGTATAAAAAAATTGCAACAAGTGGCACCCGGACAGAATGAATGAAATCTATCTATCTATCTATCTATCTATCTATCTATCTATCTATATAAATAAAAATGAATCGCCGAAATGTATGTACGCGCATAACTTCCGAACGACAGCACCAAATTGGATAATTCTTTTTTTGTTGTGTTCGTTATGGTCAGGACAAGGTTTGTATAAAACTACTGGTGAGCTCTGGCATTATGAAATTTGTATAAAAAAATTGCAACAGGTGGCACGCGAGCTGTTTGAAAACTGAATGCACCCGGACAGAATGAATGAAATCTATCTATCTATCTATCTATCTATCTATCTATCTATCTATATAAATAAAAATGAATCGCCGAAATGTATGTACGCGCATAACTTCCGAACGACAGCACCAAATTGGATAATTCTTTTTTTGTTGTGTTCGTTATGGTCAGGACAAGGTTTGTATAAAACTACTGGTGAGCTCTGGCATTATGAAATTTGTATAAAAAAATTGCAACAGGTGGCACGCGAGCTGTTTGAAAACTGAATGCACCCGGACAGAATGAATGAAATCTATCTATCTATCTATCTATATAAATAAAAATGAATCGCCGAAATGTATGTACGCGCATAACTTCCGAACGACAGCACCAAATTGGATAATTCTTTTTTTGTTGTGTTCGTTATGGTCAGGTCAAGGTTTGTATAAAACTACTGGTGAGCTCTGGCATTATGAAATTTGTATAAAAAAATTGCAACAGGTGGCATGCGAGCTGTTTGAAAACTGAATGCATCCGGACTGAATGAATGAAATGTGGGAGGGGTGAACTCCGGAGGAGGGTTCGCGGGACGGGGGAAACGCGCGAGGGGAGTGGGTTGAGGGGAGGCGGTGTGGAAACGCGAGAGGGGGAAGGGGATGCGGGAGAGGAAGGGGAGGCGGAAGGAGAACGGGACGAATGGGAAAGGACACGCAGGTAGAAACAATTTCTTTATTTTAATGGCATAGCAACGCATGCCGGGAACCAGCTAGTTGTTTATAATTATGTCAGGAGGCCATCTATCGGGGGATCAACCATCATGGAAATTTTTTCGGCATAAAGTTTCGTAATCAGACTAATAAGCAAAATACAGATTATCCTAAAGACTTCGTCAAAGTGTTTGCTAATTAATTAATGACTACACTAGTTATAAATGTAATTCGTAAAACAATAAACCTGCAAATACGTACTTGCCGACATATTCACTTCACTTCTAGTTACTATCATTACGAAAGTTCATTGTATCACATTCCTGGTGCGAATAACAAAAACTCGTGATGATCATAGACATCCAAATTTAATAGACGAGAAGATAGAGATGAGGGTTAAACCAAACTAGGGGGGGACGAAGAGGAGAAAGATGACTGTGATTCGTTAAAAAATCAATCTGACAGTATATAGGCATCTCGCATTATAATATCACCATTTAGTTCTTAAAAGCACAATCTGCTTTTGAATGAATAGACCTTTTTACATGGGAGCGCAAATTGCTCGCCACGTTATTAACATATTTGCGAAGTCCAAATACGGCGAAGTAAAGTTCGCCACTTTTCGCAGACGAATATATTATTGCCGTATTTAGTTAAGACACTTTTACAAATGTTTCATAATTTACTTACCCCTATAAACAGCGACGAGCCACTAGAGAACTGCCCACATTCATTATGATTGACACATTTTAGGGTATAATGTATAGCACAAGCTACCATTTTTGCCATGTTACTGGTCCGGACAAGAATGATGACGTCACATTTTTTAGATTCAAGCGAGGCTCTTGTAAGCCCAGCCGGTTCCATGGAACCGGTATGGGGAGCGGGAAATAATACGCTTTTATCACTTAGGGCAGGTCTATATATATTCATATGTCTTTAGTGATGAGTGAAGATGAAATTACTGGCGCCTTTTTGAAGTAAAACTTCTTCACACACGCTTGACTTGGGGAGTAAGCTGGTGGATGCGTGACGAGAGCGTTATGAAAAGCGAGGCGGACGGTAGTTGAGAGGGAGATATAAGTTAGTGAAGATAGAAAGAGAGAAAGTTACATTTCGTATATTACTGTAGGGGCAAGAGAGAGAGAGTTGCAAGCACACATTTTCTTTCTCTCTTTCTCTCTTAGCTAGTTACGTTTCGTATATCTAAGACACAGTGCAGGCTTATTATCTGTATCACACTCTAGGAGCAAGAGAGAGCAGTACGCGCATATTTTCTTTCTCTCTTCCTTTAAATATAGATGGAGCTAAAGAAGTTTTACTTCAGTCGTGTGGTCTAAAGCACACTCGCTTTTTATATTCCCCCTCTCCACCCCTCATCCCTCTCCAACCCTTTCACGTTCACACCCCAATACCTATTTCTCTTTTTAACGTTAGCTCCACAAGGAGACCCCGAGGAAAATAATTCCCCTCGTGTCATCTTTGGAGATGCTGTGTGGTGGGTGGAGGGAA
The DNA here is from genome assembly GCA_917880885.1 of Limnephilus marmoratus. Classification (NCBI taxonomy): domain Eukaryota; kingdom Metazoa; phylum Arthropoda; class Insecta; order Trichoptera; family Limnephilidae; genus Limnephilus; species Limnephilus marmoratus. The sequence goes on along the minus strand of OU862924.1, from coordinate 25,122,339 downwards.
TGGAAGGAAACGTAGAAGAATCATCACTGCCTATTTCGTTTTTTTCTAAACTGGAGGCCCTGAGGAAAACAATTCTCTTGGGGTCTACGACATCTTTGGGGATGCTGGGTGGCTGGCTTTTTGGGGAAAGGAAGGAGAGGAACTTCTGGGAAGGAAAAGAGTAAGAGGGATGGTTAGAAATCTGGTGGTCAGTGTGTCCAGTAATGACGGACGTATGAATCTTTCTCTCTTTCGGTGGTGCAAGCCCATGAGAGTCCTGCTGGAGAGATCACGGTCTCCCTCAACCAGACTCTCCCAATCAGGCCTGCAGTTGGTGAGCAGACTCATCCGTCGCAAGATCGGGATAAATCACAATTCTTCGTAGCCTATCGGTCTCCTCTTTGTGCGGTGCTTCGTAGCCTCCCTCTTTTGTCTACTTTTAAGGTTTCACTTCTACCGCGTGTGAATTGCACACTCTGTATTTTTTGTCTACCTCCTCTGTATATTATATTATTAGGACTTTGGAGGTTATTCACCTCTTACCCGCCCTGGTATAATCATCAGATGATTACTCCTTCGAAGCTCTCTCTAGATTCTAATTTTTTTGTTAAACGAAGCTTCATTTATTTATTTTGAACGATTCTAGACCTCCAAAGTCCCTGCATACGTTGTTTGTAAGCAGTATGCAAGTGTTTAACAGGAAAAACAAAATGCAAATAATAGGTTAGTAAACACAAATATGAACTGAACACGGTAAAAGAAAAACTCATACCTGAGGCTCCATATATAATTAGAACTGTTTCTCTTCGATGGCGCTACCTGGCGATATCGAGCTTTGGCCTCCTGCAACATTCGCCTTCAACTCCTCCTGTCCTCAGCGGCTGACTTCCATTTTGTTTCCTGGAGAAGCTGTGCTGCATCCCCTCTTACCTCGTCTTTCCACCTCAGTCTGAGTTTTCCCACTTTTCTCCTTCCACCTGGGTGTCCAGTCATAATTCTCTTTGACACGCGTGTGGCCGGCATTCTTTTTACATGCCCATCCCATCTTAACCTAAGGAGTCTGTTTACGTTCCTCATCACTCATCATCATAATCTTTTTCCCATCATCCTATTCGGGTCGGGGACCCACTGCATCGACAAGGCTTCTCCATGCGTCCCTGTCTAGTGCTGCTTGTTTGGCCTCCGTCCATGGCAGTCCCATCCTCTCCTCACACAGTTTCTGAAGTTGCCTCGCACAACTGCGTCTGGGCGGTCCACTGAACGTCTATCCTCTGGAATAGCACTCAGTATTTTCCTCAGAATTCGGTCATCAGACATTCTTAGTACAGGCCCAAGCCACCTAGTTGCGATTTTCCTATGAAGAGTAGCAGTGGTTCGATGTTTAGATCGTCTCGGATCGTCGAGTTTCTTATATGATCCCATTTCGTAATCCCTGCACTCCTCTCAAGTACCTCATTTCGGAAGCTTGGACACTAGAACGTGCCTTACGTTCATAAAATATATAAATAAATAAACGACTGAAAAGTTAATTTACCAATAAAATCTATTAAAATAATTGCATCACATGCTTTGGCCGTGAAAAACAGATAAAAAATTATTATCAATTTTGAGTTATTTTATCATGCACGCATTTTGACATTGACTTATCTTTTAGAGATATTTTATCATGAATGGGTTAACCAAAATACGTTTGATATCATTGCGTATTTTCGGGTTTGAACTTTGTTTAAAACTTATCGGGTTGACGTCGTAAATTGAAATCCTAGGTCAATAACAGGGTGATCGACCCCAGTGCACTTAAAAATTATAGACCAACTAGCAGACCCGGCCACACGTTGCTGTGGCTAATGAAACCTTTATAACCAACGCCATCTTTTAAATCAAATCCAAACCGCCCGTTTTTCAGCACGCTGCCCGCTGCCAGCTGCCGCTTGGTCAGATATATTATGTATTTCAACCAATTTACACAAAACCTTGGCAAATTATGTACCCAAAAACCTTCCTCATGAATCACTCTATTTATTGGTGAAAACCGCATGAAAATCCGTTGGGTAGTTTAAACGATCTAAGCGCACAGACAGCGTGAGCGACTTCATTTTATACTTAGTAAAGAGTAGAGATAAAGATAAAGATACACAGATGTCCAGAATAGAAGCTTATCAACATTTGACATCTTCTTCTTCTTTCGTATATCACATCGAAAATGTTCTATTCTTCAGACTTTTTGAAAAATTAAATAGTTATATCCACAAAACTCCTTTCAACACATTTCATCAACTATTATTTATTAAAGTGAAAACTTGTTTAGCACCGTTGTGGTTTGAAACTCGGTGAAACGAGAAATAGCGATTCTAAAAAGAGATAAACACATACATCTACAGGATTTAGCCTGCGAGAGAAGTAGATAGTATAATCGGTCTCCTCTTTGTGCGGCGCTTCGTGGCCCCGCCACTCTTTTTTACTACTTTAGTTTTTTGAAGGTTTCACTTCTGCCGCATGTGAATTGCATACTCTGATTTTTTTATTTTATTTTTACAACTTACACTTTAACAACATTAGCAGATTTTATCAAAGCTCTAAAAGCTTTTTTTTTTTTAATTTCGCAAGTAACACATTTATTCAGTTGTTGTGTATTCCTACATAACATGTATGGCTTTGTTTTTGTTGCACATCAACGACCTTTTGTCATGTGCACCAATTCATTGTTACGCGGATGACAGTACAGTCCACGATAGCTTTTTGTGTGACAAGTCCCCAAAAGGCTCACAAACTCCAACGGCTCGGAGGGCTTTGAAGCAAAGAATGGACGGTTACCTCGAGAGTGTTTTCTCTTGGGGTAAAAATAATCTAATTGAATTTAATGTTTCAAAGACCCAATCTTGTCTGATTACGTCTAAAAGGGATCGAAATGAAAATGTAGTCTCCTTCAACGGAAGCAATCTTCCGAACATTGATATGCTTGGTGTAACCCTAAGTGACCAGCTCAGATATGGAGGCTCCATCGAAGCCAGAGTTAAGTTAGCCTCTCAAAAACCGGGCGTACTATACAGGGCCCGCAGATACTTTAATAGTACACCACTGCTAACCCTATAGAAATCACAAGCGCGCCCCACGGTTGAATTTGGCAGCCACCTCTGGTCTGGAGCCCCAAAACACTTGAAAAAACCCTCGACTCGGTAGAAACGGGTGGTCCGTCTGAGAGAGGTAGGCAGAGAGGACGGACCGCCAAACTTGGTATTTTAATAATAATAATATTTGGATGATTTATATAGCGCCGTTTTTGTGAAAAATCACCTCAAAGGCGCTGTACACTATTTGCGTCATTCACATATCGTCTTTCATTATTCATACATACTATTCTATTATTCTGACTCTTGACATGACCCGACTCAAGTATCTGATTCACTTGATTGTGCCATGTCTTCCTCGGGCGTTCCCGTCTTCTTCTACCATTTACATTTGCGTCATATATTCTTCTTACACAACTTTTTTCGTTCATTCGCTTTACATGTCCAAACCATCTGAGGGTCCCTTTCTTAATCTTACTCATTACGCTTACATCAGCCTTGCATTCTTTATGAATCTCCACATTTCTCACACGATCATACATGATTTTACTACACATATATTTTACTACACATGCCTCAGAGATCTGATTTCAACAGCATTCTAAGCATTCATGTCTAAGTTCATCCTCTGCCAGTTCTATGCCTCACTGCCTTAGATCAGGGTAGGTTCCAGCACTCCATTGTGAACTGCTAGCTTGTCAATGTATGCTTGACATTCCATTAAGTATATAGAGAAAGAACAAGCAAAACAAATATATGTAATTTTGAGCTCTCTACTAATTAAACTTGGCTTAAACATACCTAATATCTAGTAGCAAGGGCGGATTTAGGAGGGGTATTTTTGTGTACTGTGGAGATTCCATCACGGTACAGAAAACTGTCTTTATTAAACATATAATTTTTCTATTGATTTGACACTTTCATAAACCGTCCTATACATACTTGAACTTGTAGAAATAGACTTGAAGTATGATACTTCAAGTTTATTTCTAACAGTAATTGTTGATTTTTTTGCCCGTCCGCCCCTTGTGCCTTCCCATACCTGAGCTGGTCACTTGGAGTTACACCAAGCATATCAATGGAGGGTCTGTTCGAAAGATTGCTTCCATTGAAGGAGACTACATTTTTATTTCAATCCCTTTTAGACGTAATCAGACATGATTACATGATTGGGTCTTTGAAACATTAAATTCATCGAGAATATTTTTATCCCAAGAGAAAACATTCTCGAGGTAACCGCCCATTCTTTGCTTCAAAGCTCTGCGTCAAACAAAAAGCTATCACCGATTGACTGTACTGTTCATAACAATGAATTGGTACACATGTCAAAAGGTCATTGATGTGCAACAAAAACAAAGTCGTAGACAGAACCGATCCCCGTGGAACGCCAGCATTTTTAGAGTGCGAGGAAGAGGTGAAAACATCAGCAACCGTCTGAATCTGAATCAAACCTCTTGTTGATGTTGTGCCATAAATACTGTATTTCTTTTACTACATTCAGAATTATAATCGGGAACTTTTCTTCCATTTCTGAACTAATTTAGGAAAAAAATTAAAATGAAAAATACTGCCACATTGCACTCGTTTCTATCGATGTTCACCATTTTTTCACAGTATCCAATGTAACACAACTGTGACGTCGCGTCGTGAATTTCGATGGATCAAAGAACAACAAATAATAATAAGTTCAATCTGTCTAGTAAACCAATTACAAGTGTCAGAAGTCAACTAGGCTGTACAATTTGACCGACGAGAGGGTCATTCACAAAGCATTCTTATCAAATTTCCGTTTAGCTCTTGCTGAGCGAATAGTCAACATTATGGTGATAGCCAAATGCACCACCTATCGCTAAGTCGCTTATCGCTCATAATTGGGCAACTGCGATTGGCACAAGGTCAAGAACACCAACGCATAATGGGCTATTTTAACTGTTATTTTTAATTGTTTACAAATTTTATAAAAAACTTACAATACTAGAAGCATTTTTATTTTTTAAACGACTTCGAAAAGGAGGAGGTTCTCAATTCGACTGTATTTTTTTTTTTATGTTTGTTACCTCAGAACTTTCGACTGGGTGAACCGATATTGATGATTCTTTTTTATTTGAAAGCTGGTGCTTCCCGTGTGGTCCCATTTTCATTTGGTCCAGTTCTGACAATGGCATCCATGAGAAAATCATATAAGTCTTAAATTTGCATCAAGTATGTGCGCGACAGATGGACGAATAACTCAATATCACGCCAACCGATTTCGATGATTCTTTTTTATTAGAAAGGATGTACTTCAAGGGTAGTTTGATGAGAGTTTGGTTAGGTTCTGATTATGGGATCCATGACAAAGTAACGGAACTCTCCAATTCTGAAGAACAAATTTACGATACTCGGCCGAATCTTAATCGAATTAGTTAGTGTACTTCAGATTCACTAAAAATCAAAAAATAAACAAAAAATTTAACAAAACAAAAAAACGACTTCAAAAAATGCACTAAAAAGTAAAAAAAATAATTTCGTATTCTTCTACAACTTTATAATCACAAAGAAGTAAGCAGTCAACAGATGCGAGGCATAAACACAAGTTTGAGAGGCTCAATCAAGGCAAAAAAGGTGATCGAAAACAACTTGATCATAATAAAGTTGTTATTAACATTTCGTCCCTTGCGCTGAGCCCAGACGCAACTTCTGTGCTTGCCAAGGGGATGAACTACGCAGTTGCCCCCAAAAAGATACCTGTGGAATCTATCATATGTGGTGTGGAGACAGCACTACATACAATGATGAAAGTCCATAAAATGTCAGAGTCGCAAGCAGAGGACATACGACAAGAGACTTGCCATATTTTGAAAAGGGCTGAAATACCCCGCCCAAACATCACAAAAGGAGAGTTTGCGGCCCTAAAAGAATTGCGCGCCAATGAGGACATCTTAGTTCTGCCTGCCGACAAAGGTAATGCCACTGTGGTGATTAATACGGTTGACTACATTAAGAAGATGGAAGACCTCCTGTGCGATGCCGGCACTTACAAGAAAATAAAGAACAACCCCACCAATAAGATTGACCTGAAGACTAGAGAGCTAGTTAAAGCTTCCAGTATTAGGAAAGAGGATCGATCTGGGCTTTTCGTAAAAGCCTCCAGAACTCCTGCCCTATACGGTCTTCCGAAAATACACAAAAAGGATATCCCAATGAGACCGATTGTCAGTGCTATTGGTGCACCTACTTACAAACTGTCCCAATACCTCTCCAGACTACTACAGATGCAAACTGGTAAAACTGAATCTTGGATCAAGGACTCCACAGATCTGATCAGTAAGCTAAAAAAGGTCAAGACTGAGGAAGGCGATATCCTGGTCAGTTTTGATGTAGTGTCCCTTTTTACAAATGTGCCTCTAGAAGACTCCATGACAATGCTCAGGGAGATCTATGAGGACGACATTTGCAAACTTTTTGAACACTGTCTCAAAACGGGATATTTTGCATTCCAGGGTGAACTTTTTGAGCAAGTGGAAGGAGTTGCGATGGGCAGTCCATTGTCGCCAGTACTTGCCAACTTTTTTATGGAGAAGTTTGAAGAAGTGGCACTCGACACAGCTTCAGCTGTTCCCAAGGTATGGTGGCGTTATGTTGACGATGTCTTCGCCATCTGGCCTCATGGAACAGAGAAACTGAATGAATTTCTGAATCATCTTAATTCACTCCACAGTAAAATCAAGTTCACAATGGAAGTAGAAAACGATGCGAAAATCCTGCCTTTTCTAGATGTGGAGGTGATGCGAAAAGAAGATGGTAATCTAGGACACACTGTATATAGAAAACCAACGCACACAAATCGGTATCTACATGCCGATTCGCATCACCACCCAGCGCAGAAGAGAGGACTTATCCATACGTTGGTGACGCGAGCGACCAGAATATGTGAAGAAACTAAAATTGGAGCAGAACTTACAAAGCTGACCGATGCATTGGAACGCAACGGTTACCCAGCTAGTCAGACAAGGCAAATCATAAGAGCCAAATCTACACCAAATGAAGACAGAGCTAAACAAGAGTTAAAAGGCTGCGCTTTCCTGCCTTACGTTCACAATGTGACAGACAGAATCGCCAGGCTGTTGAGAAAAGATAGCATCAAGACTGTCTTCGGTGCCACAACTAAAATTCAAGACCTACTGAGGTCTGCAAAGACTAAGTTTCCTCTGGAAGCAGATGGAGTGTATAAACTCAGCTGTTCCGGATGTGACAAGGTTTATGTAGGCCAAACAGAGAGGACGATCTCCAAAAGGATAGCAGAACACTTTCGTGCTTGCAAACTCGGCCACCCTGATAAATCGGCAATCGCTGAGCATTTAATCGAAACCGGCCATTACTTTGGATTTGTTCCTGAGGTCTTGGGAAGACCTAAAACTTATAGAGCACGCCTAATTACGGAGGCAATTGAAATCTACAAAAATCCTTTTAATATTAATAGAGACGACGGAGCTAAGCTCAATAGCTCTTGGTATCCGGTGATTGACGGCTACACCAAAGCTAAACGCAAAAAACATGTCTAAGTATACAGTAAGGCCAGCTCGTGGTAAACCATTTTTTGTGTTATAACTTTATATTGACTAAATTCGCTTTAACCAGTGTAATTCTAATTCTAGTAAAATTCATTTATTATTAATAGAGCTAAAAAACCATGTCTAAGTATATAGTAATGCGAGCTCGTGGTAAACCATTTTGATTTATATTGACTAAATTCGCTTTAACCATTGTAATTCTATTTCTTAAATTCTTACCATAATGATTTCTAATTTTAGAATTCATTAAGAGATGGAGCCACTTCGGTCGGCATCTCGCAAACGGACTTGCCCCTGACTAGCATAAATACCACGTTTTAATGAACTTTCTATTCCCCCAAAAGTTGGAAACACGCGCACGTCATTCTCATCCCAAAACCTGGGAAGGACCCGAAATTCTGTGAGAACCATCGTCCCATCAGTCTTCTCTCAAATGTTGGTAAAATATTCGAACAAATTCTCCTTACTCGGCTCTTAAAGCACATTCACGAGGTGAAAACCCTCCCTGATGAACAACATGGCTTCAGATCTCAACACTCAACCCTTCATCAACTACTCAGAGTTTCCGAACTGATTCTAGGCGGCTTCAACTCCCAACGGTCCACTGGCGCCATTTTCCTGGACATAGCCAAAGCCTTCGACAAAGTGTGGTCGAACGGACTGCTTCTCAAATTGCACAACATTGACATCGATCCCCAACTCCTCGGTATCTTAAAATCATTTCTTCGGCACCGGACTTTTCAAGTAAAGATCCGAGATGCACTCTCAACTCCCAGATTCATGACAGCAGGCGTCCCGCAAGGGTCCCTGCTTTCCCCCACCCTCTTCAATATCTACATACACGATATACCACTCACGGAGAACCAACATTCGTATAAAGCCTTGTACGCTGACGACACCGCCATTATGGTTCGATACAGTTCTCCCAGGATGATCACACTTCGCTTACAACACAACATAAACATACTCCAAGACTTTTATAACAAATGGCGTATAGACGTGAACCCTTCCAAGAGCGCTGCTATTTTCTTCTCGCGAAGAAAGGTTCGCAGCACTCCTAAAGGTCACGTTTCCATGTACGGCCAAGCAATACCCTGGCAAAACAACGTTAAATACCTTGGAGTCACACTCGATAAAAAACTCACATGGCACACACACATCAAACATACAATTAAAAAAACCAAAAACGCTGCCGCATCCCTTTACCCGCTTTTAAATTATGATAGTCAAACGTCACTACAGAACAAAATTCTTATTTACAAATCAAAATTGCGACCCATCATGACTTACGCCGCCCCAATTTGGGCCACAAGCAATACTAAGAGTCTAGAAACCTTCCAAAATGTCTTGCTTAGAAGATTCACCAAAAGCCCTTGGTTCGTCCGAAATAGCATTATTAATTCAGGCACGAAAATTCCTCCACTTAAAAAACACATAATAGATCTAGCCAAAACATTTTTCTCCAAACTTGCTTCAAATTCAAACCCAAGCATCTCATGTCTCGGGCAATCAAGTCCCGATGACAATCTCCTCCACCGCCTGCCCATTTCCATCCTTCATCCATCTTGATGCGCGGGCTATAATAAAATTTACCTTTGTTCTCTTATATAAAAGATAAATAAATAATTATATATATTTATTATGGTATACATATTTGTTGCATATGAATACATACATGCATGGGTGTATGTAAAAATGTCTGTATGTGTGTGTTTATCTATACAAAATGTATACCACTCACAGATAAACAAACCATCAAAAAAAAATTATTAATGTCCTTCATCTTGCCCAAGGTAGCCCGAACATCGGGCAAAAAAAAAAAAATCCATCAGGTGACATTACTACAGTTTGCAAGACAAAGGGGTTAATTTCTCCCTGTAACTTGCCAAAAACCAATATATAATATATAATATACTTTCTATTCCGTTCCGCGGCGACGACGCCACTGCTTGTCACGATTATTTTGTACTGGTGAAAGTTAACAATTGTAATTTTATTTTTTTATTTTATTTTATTTTTTCCTAAATTCTTACCACTGTGATTTCTAATTTTAGATTTCATTAAGAGATGGAGCCACTTCCGTCGGCATCTCGCAAACGGCCTTGCCCCTGGCTAGCATAAATACCACGTTTTAATGAACTTTCTATTCCGTTCCGCGGCGATGACGCCACTGCTTGTCACGAGTATTTTGTACTGGTGAAAGTTAGTGCTGCTGGCGACACGGTATCGCTTCGAAGTAAATAAGCACACACTTCACGACTAAAAATTACACATCTACCGGATCTGCCGGATCTGCCCTGATGATGGACACTGCAACGATGTCCGAAACGTTGGCTAAAGAAGGAGGTAGCGCAACACGGCACAACACCCCAAAAACATATAACGAAAAAAAACTTTATAATCAACTTACCTTTTCTACTCAACAATATGTAGGTACGATTGTTATTGTTGGAGTCGGTGTCAACCAAGGTACCCGCGGCCCGGCGTGTTTACTTGACAGCTCCTCTCCCGCCGACACCGACTCCAAAAATAACAATCGTACGTACATATTGATGAGTAGAAAAGGTAAGTTGATTATAAAGTTGTAGAAGAATACGAAATTATTTTTTTACTTTTTAGTCGTTTTTTTGTTTTGTTAAAATTTTTGTTTATATTTTATGCTGACAAATAAATTTTCTATTTCGATTTAAAATGAAGCGTTCTTGGTTTGCCGCCATAACGACAGGCAGAGGTGGTCGTTCCGGTTACTTCAAAAGTGCTATTTTATAATTACCGTGAGGATACACGGTTACGGTACCGTGACGGAAAAAAGTCAATAAACATATGTTCCTTTTCGCTATAACATATACACATTAAATAATGGTGAGACACAAAAAGTACGCGTGACTGTTCTTCAAAGTACTAATTTTTTGCAACGGGAATCGCGTTTAATTTTTTTTATACGTAATTGTACGGCCGGCGTAGTCTAGCGGTAAGGCTCTTGACTCGCAATTCGAAGGTCGCGGGGTCGAATCCCGGCGTGGGAAAATTATTAATATATTTTTTTTATTTATTTCAAGAATTTTGTTTAAAGCTTACAAATGATTACATATGCAAGGTTATAAAATAATTCATATTTTATTCTACTCTAGGAGCTCATGTTTATGGGAGGAATATTTACATGCAAAAAATGTTCTAATGAAGTGTGTAAACAATTATCAAAGAACTTATGAAATACGTATCAACATTATTTTAGATAGGTACACAATTTAGAAAAAAATAGTTATAGAAGGACAATAACAATACATATATTTTTTTAATATTAAATATTACAGTTTAAGTAAGAGTAAATTACATTAAGGGTACAATATCTCATTATCGAATTTCATGGACTTAATTTGCTTTTTGAATAATTCATATTTCAATGTTTCTGTTATTTTGTTTGGGACAATAATATATTGTACCATCTTACACCTAAATACAAATAGTGGTGCTGAGCCGTGGTCGTTCTAAGCATAGGATTAAGCCATTAGTTTTAAATCTATTGCTTATGCTATCTGAAGGATGAATTTTTTGAATAAAATATTCTTTATAAATTTGATATAAAGCGTTCCTCTTATACAATTCTGGTACATTAAATTCCCGAAATATCTCTATAGTGGGGAAGTCGCATTGTTTCCTAAGGATGATTTTTATAAGTTTTAGGCACTAGATTTAAATGTCCGGGTTAAATTTTCCCCACAGGAAAAACTAAACCCTTTCACACACTTCCCCAAATGATCATCTAGTCAACCCACGCTATGCAATTGCACTATATAAGTATTATAAATACAAAATAATACAAGAACAACATGTCAACCTACTAGAGACCAAATGGGAATATAATTCACCGACTCCAGATATTTTCATATCAGAGGGTTCGGCTCTGTGGCATTTCTAATTGAACCTATAAATCCTACTGATCCCTCAATATAAATATTTAAAAAATCTTTTGTAATCCTACATGTATTTAAAATTACTGATTTTTTTTTCTTTGAATTATTATTATGGACTGTAAGGAAGCCTTAAAGGCCCCTCCCCACCCAATAATGCCGTACTGTAATAAGGACTGAATTAATGCATAATAGACAATTTTGATAGTTTTCTTGTTTAAAATAGTTCGTATGTTATAGAAAACATAGATAAGTTTTCTTATTCTTTCCACAGGGAGATTGATATGATCTTTCCATGTAACATTTTTATCTATTAAGATTCCGCGATATTTTACATAAGATTTATGATTTAGCTTAGCGCAGTCCGTATTACATGTACCGTCATTTGCACAATTTTTTGAATTAATTGTTTTGTTAATTAAATTATTCGGCACATCTTCTTGTAGAGATAATGGAATATAATAAGTTTTTTCTGTGTTGAATGATAATAAATTGTTATCGAACCAATTTTTTATAACCTTCATGTCTTGATTGGCTGCATTGGTAATATCGTTCCACGTCTTTTTTCGATAATTATTGCAGTGTCTTCAGCAAAAGATATAATACATTACCATTAAGTGATAATTTAAACATTTGTTTTACGTATATTATAAATAAAATTGGTCCAATAACAGTCCCCTGGGGAATTCCAAATTCTAAAGTTTCATCTACACTTGGTGAGTTATTCAATTTTCCTTTTTGACTTTTTTGAGTTAGATAACTTTGTAGCCAATACCTAAACTTACCAATAATACGGATATCATTTAATTTATTAATTAGTTTTGTGCGGGAGATACTATCAAAAGCCTTCCGTAAATCAATGAAAATGCCAAGGCATTTGTTTTTTTTTGTCTAATGCGTTGTATATAGTTGCGGTTAGTTCAGCAATGGCATCATGAGTACTTAATTTCTCTCTAAATCCAAATTGGCTAGGACTAAGTATTTTATTATTATCAATGTAGTACATGAGTTGCTTTTTTACGATCTTTTCAAAAAATTTTGCAATGTTTGAGAAAAGAGATAGAGGTCAATAATTTGATATTTCTTCAGGGCTGCCTGATTTGAAAACAAGTGTAACGATTGATTTCTTATAAATGGAAGGGAATATTCCACTATTTAAACTAATATGTATATTGTGTGTAATTGGAATGCTTAAAAAATTGTTGTATTTTTACAATATTTCCACTGTGACTCCATCAAATTCTGGTGCAGATCCACCTTTTAATTCATTTATAATATTTTTATGTCATTTGTTGTTACTGGCTGGAAAGCTGATAGGTTATTTTGTTTAAGACAATCCTTCTCGAAATTATCTATTTTATAATTTTCGTCGATCCGTGAAGCTAAATTTCGTACTACGTTAGCAAAATATTTATTAAAGGCATTAGCACATTTTGTCGGTGCTCTTTTGGCGTCAACACAGTGTTTTCCGATATAAATATTCTAATTAGAGTTTTTTTTGTTCTTTCTACTGTTTATTTCGTTTATTGTTTTCCAAATATGTTTTTCCGTTTTGTTTAGTCAGGTCAATTGTCAATCGTACCGTGACGGCATAAAAAAGTCAATAAACATACGTTCCTTAACACAATAATGCTGCAGCTCTTTCAAAAGATGAGATACACAATGTGCGTAGGTCTGTTTCCTCCAAAAGAAAAAAGTCAATATTTTCTTGCGTCTCTCTCACGCACCGGACCGTGACGTCTCCTAGACCCCTACCAATACTACTTACCGTGACGATTATTTTGAACGATTATTTTGAAAGTATGGAATATAGTTACAAGGATTATATTGAAGTGAATTCCTAAAATTTAAAAACGTCAAATGTCAACGTGTTGATGGTTTTTCTTCTGTTCTTAAACATATAATTCTGCAGCTCTTTACTACACACTAAATAACAACAGTCGAAAATGAGACAAACTGTGAACGTATTCAAACTGAAAATTTGAAAATTTCAATCTGATAAATCAGACCGGGGGGAGGGGTGGGTGGAGAGGAAGGGGGGAAGGGGTTGATGGGGGAGTGGGGAGATGAAAGGTGGAGGAGGCGGAGTGGGAATCCCCTAATACCATGCTAGCGAAGCCGCGGGAAAAAGCTAGTATAAGATAAATTAGATAAAATTATTATTAAATAAATGGAAAGAAAATACTTGGTTTAAAGTCACTTTTGTAGATTTGTTTTCACTGTCTACCGGTTTTGGTATCTATATGGTTTTGATATCCCCCTTAAACATTTGAAGTTTTTAAGCTCTTAAAAAAATATAAGTTCTTTTTAAGATCATATCTATTAATTACCCACGCCGAAATGCAAATTATATAAAATTCCCTCGATAGAAAAAAAATCACAAAGTATGCTCCAAAAATTATTATAAACACGTTTATTTCAGTTATTTTACAAGTTATAGTTGTGAAAAAAATCACAATGTTTCTTTAAATGATACTTAAGATACTATCCACGAGATTTTTGCTCTATTTTAAAAGAGTAGTGTTCTATTAAACATTTTCGCAATTTTTGCATTGTTTTTGACGCTTTAAATGTTAGCGCTCTCCTCTAATATTCGTAATTTCATTTCTCTCCTTCTTCTTCTTTTGGAGCCCGGTTGCGGCGCCTTAAACACTTTCACAATTTTTGCTTCAATTTTACTGTTTCAAATATTAGCGCCCTCTCTCCAATATTCGTAATTACATATCTCTACATCTTCTTCTGCTGGGGCGCCTTAAGTTCTGCGAGTATTTTAGTTTTTTTTTATTGTTATGACAGCTGTTTCGGCGTTCAAGGTTATTTTCAAACTGTGGTTATGCCATGTTGAGACGATTTATTTATTTAATTGTACTTACCCTGCCTAATCGCACTTTCCATGGTGCCTAAAATGATGTATTACAGGTTAAAACGATTTACTGAGAGAATAATTTAATATAATAGAAGTTATGTTGTGAATGTAGAACGCGTTCGCTTGCTTGAAATGGCATTAGCCGTGTTTGGTGACCAGATCTGAATAGCCAGGTACTTCCCCACCTTCCTCTTCCCTATCTCCTTCCCCTCCCCACTACCTTCAGCCTCACAACATACCAATTGGGGATTCCATAGTCTCACTGGCTTCAGACGGGAGCAGTTGGGACTCTTGTGCGGTATTCATATAAAAAAACGCGCTTTAACCAGAGTTTGCTAAAAAGTTGTTGATTGCAAAAATGGCGGACATAAAATGAAAATTGACGAAAAAAATCAGCCTTAATTTTGCAATAACTTTGTCGTGTAATTATATTTTTTCATATGTCGAGGTTCAGCCGCATATAAAATTACTTTTATTTAATTTAAACTTTGAATAATATGAATCGGATGAAAATTCAGCGAACTGCGAATCCAACCAACTTGAAAAACGTGGTTATAAAATTTTTCTCTTGTAACCGGACCGCTTCGTTTTCCGTTCTACCTGCTTGGCGCGCACCCCTCCTAACTATATCATCATCATTACATAGTATAAAATGAAGTCGCTCAAAATGTATGTGCGCATAGATCTTTTAAACTACGCAACGGATTTTCATGCGGTTTTCACCATTATATAGAGGGATTCAAGAGGAATGTTTATATGTATAAAACATGCTTATTGTAGTAGAGAAATTCAAATATTCAACTCTTGCAGCGGGCAGCTGGCAAGCGGGTGGTGTGGATTTTATATAGGTTGGATAATGGCGTTGTGTTTCGTTAACCACAGCAACGTGTGGCCGGGTCTGCTAGTTAACTGTATTTCAAAATCGAATTTGATTGCTAATAATGTAATAATGAACCTGTCATCTCGAAAACGGAATGTAAAGATCTTGGTGTTTACCTTGATAGCAAACTTATATTCAATAAGCACATCGACTCAATCGTTCACAGGTCATATAAAATGCTTGGTTTTGTTCTTCGCATAAGTAAAATGTTCAATAACCCACGTACAGTAATAATGTTATATTTTGCATTAGTCAGAAGTACACTGGAATACGCTTCGCCAATTTGGAACCCGCAATACAAAGTATACATAGATAGCATAGAACATATTCAAAACAAAAATTTATAAAATATCTTACCTTCAAATTCAACAATAACTTTAAATGCATATTTCAAACTTTGCAACAAGGCGAGCAATAGCTGATTTGACATTTATAACAAAATTTAAAAAAATAATATTGATTGTACCGAACTTCTTTCCCTAGTTAATTTTAACATACGATTAAGACGTACACGCCACACAGAACTATTCCACACGCTTAATTACAAGACAAATGCAGCATCTAATTCACCAATCAATCGAGCTCTTCATATATTATGTTCAATATTATCGGTCTAAATTCTAACATCGACATTTTCTTCGATTCACTGCCCAAATTTAAAAAGAGCATCATGTCAATATTATAATTTGTTCAATGTGCATACATACATACATTCACACACACATACTCACCCTCCCACTACATACATCACCCGGTAATTACTTAATACGCATACCATAAATAAGACACTTCAATGAAACTCATAATAGGTACCCACCATGTAATATACTTATTAATTGTAATTTTTTTTAACCAAATTATCTAATGTACTGTTTGTTTCTGTTTATAAATAAAATAATTTTGCGGGTATATTATTCTCCACATTTGTAGAATGATTTTTTTGGATCGGCTGGATCAGACTACCTTAAAGATAGAACAAGTGCAATGAATATTAGGTGAGGTTTCAGTAGTTTATATGTATGTGTTCAGTGAACGCGAGCGAATGATTGTTTGGGGCAGTTATTGGGTACATTATTATGTTTGCATATGGAAAGCGTCATTGTATTTTGTCGATAGTATTAAGTGAAAGGGGAACGCCATTCGTTACTTCCCCGCTCTTCGCAACATGGTTTGTTCCTCTTGTTTCCCTCACCCTTATCTTCCTGTCTCTTGATTCTCGTGTCTATTGTTTTGATGTATTTCATAGTTGTGTGTAGATATTATTTTAATTTTATTGTGAATCACTATCATGAATAATAAATGTAATAAAGAAATGTTTTTCTTTTCAGGTCAATTCCAGGAAACGATTTGCCGATGGTATTCAAACACGCTGAAAAACCTATCAAACACGAGGCGCCATCTTTGATTTGAAGAAAACCACACCACCAATGCTTATCCAGACACGGAAAAAACAGTGCGCGGGCTTAAATTCAACCTCCACAGACGAAAATAGCACGAATGGTCGAAGGTGACATTGAAAATAAGTTTTATTTCGAATTTAGGATAGATTTGTGTAAATAAGTGCCGGGATGTACGATAATATTATGAAGAAGAGACAAAATGCTCGGGGAACATTATTTTTGGCGGCCATGTTGGAAGTGGCGCTAGTGTCGCTAGTCGTGTTGAATTTGGCGGGCTGTCACTCTTCCCCCGTGTTGAATTCGCCTTTGCAAAATATAAGCGACGATGTCCGCCAATATGTGCCCAGACAACGGAGAGACGTGATTAATGCATCGATGTGTTCGGATATGTGTCCAGGTGATCAGACAGTAAGTAGATCTTTCACAATAAATTATAATACACTTTGAATTTAAATCAGGCATCGCTGTCCGGTGCTCGATTATTATTCAAATTTCCCGTACATGGCATTAAATGTCGCCGAATTAACATGTTGGTGTCACGGCGAGCGACTCTTTAAACGTTTTCCGTGACATTGTCCAAATTCGGTGGGCATGCTCGTAGGTGCCCCCGATTAGACGAAACAATACAAAAATATTATTAATCATACCACCTCGACTGCACAAGTATGAATATCGAAATCTATTCCTACCCTGCAAATAGATATTAGCCTATCCTAATGCATTTTCCATCGATTTCCTCGTTAAGGTATAAGCCTGGAAGGTAAGTAGGTAGGTAGGTATGTTTTAGCGAAATTGCTAAATACCAATGCGCCACCTATTGCAAAATTTGTAAGTATACAAATTTCATAACGCAGAGCTCACCTGTATATATAGATTTATAACTTTTGCTTGCATGCCCACAACAACTCACCAAAGTTTCATAGCTATCGAATGAATAGTAAGTATGTGAAATAATTTAATAACGCCAGAGCTCACTAATACATACAGAAACCATCGGGGGGAAGTGCATACCAAAGTTTTATTGCAAACGGTTGAAAGGTTTAGGAACGCAAAAGGAACAAACAAAGAAACTTTAATTTTTATGTATTATGAGATGAGTCATGCAGCGAAAAACTAAGTGCCACTTTTTTAAATGCAATTAACCACCATCGCTGTAACGTATCCGGTCTACACGCACCGCTTACCGCTTTCTAATAGTGGAACCCGTTTCGACAATATATTAGTAGGCAATCATCATCACTATTGGTTCTACAACCCCTGGTGGGTCTTGGCCTCCTCAAGAGTCTTCCTCCACTCATCTCGGTTTTGTGCCAGCTCTCTCCAGTTTAGAAGCTCCAAGATAGATATGTCTTTGAGGACGTTGTCGCTCCATCTTAGTCTTGGCCTTCCCAGGCTCCTTCGCCCTATTGGTCTTGAGTTCAGCAGGGACTTTGGTGCTTGATGCTCGGTTATTCTCTCCACATGACCCAGTCACCAAAATCTTCCCAGTTTTATAAATTTTCCGACGTTTAGCTCCTTAACCCCTCCGAAAATCGCCATTTAAGCCCTTTAAGATGTCTCAAACGAAATAACATTTTACGAAAACTTTTTGTTATTACCGCTTCACAATGAAAGTTCTATAAATGAAACATTTCTGAATGTAGCCGAATAGTAAAAACTGTTTTAGAAAGGTTACAAAATAAGCTTTCAAAATATTATATTACAAATAAATATTAATATTTGTAAATATTAAAATTTAGAACACAAACATTAAAAATAGGTAAAAATGACTCACATGATGTTTTTTTGTGAAAACGGCTAAAATCACACATTATGTAAACAACAATACTTATTGTATTGTATAAATATGTAATAAACACTTTTGTCACCTCACTTTTTTATCATTTCATATAAAAATATTTAATAAAAATTAACAATGTCGAGCGCGGTTGAGCCGCCGGTAGTAAATTTGGGCGGGTAAATATTTGTGTCAACTACGCGACTGACAGCTAATCTTGTTGTGTATTTCTATGGACAACTTGAATAGGAATGTACAGCTTGATCTACTATCGACCTTTCACTTTTTGTTTTAGGGATGTAACTAAAACAATAACAGAGTTGGAACGATTTCCATGGAGACACACGCGCTGACGTATAAACACGCTTATTGTATTTGACTGCTGTCGTATTTTTAACGCATATATCTGCTTAAGTTGCGGAGGGGTTAAACAAAGTATAGAGCTCATTGTTATAACGTCTGCGCCAAAATCCATTTTCTAGAATCGGTCCGAAGATGCGCCTCAAAAACTTTCTTTTAAAAACGTCCAGTGCTCGCTCATTCCTTTTAGTTGGTACCCAAGTCTCAGCTGCGTACGCAAGTACTGGTCTGATAAGTGTTTTGTACACTAATATCTTGGTGTTGGTTATTTGGTTGTTGCGATTGGTTATTTTATTGGAAAAAGTTGAATATTAAAATTATTTTTTTATAACTGCTTCGTTAGAAGTTTTAAAGACAATGATTCCCTTTAAAACGCTCAAGCGCCTGTGTGAAAATAACATTGAATGTCCTCTGTCGCAAATTCCTATTTTTAAATAATTCGTTAGGTTAAAGTAGAATATTCGATTCAGAATTTTAATTAATGAAGGTCATATCAGGTGTTTAGGTTTAAACGCCTGTTATGACCTTTATAACGTGGGAAACCTCTAAACTTTAGTAAGGAAGGATTATTTCACAGAATTTGAACAATTCATCAAATTTCATAGTCAATTTTAAGGTTCTATTCAGGTTCTGGCATGTCATTATGGATCAGTTGTTTCACGGAACTGAAAATATATTTTTTAAAAAAAACGTATTTTTACGGAACTCTGCAATTTGACGAAATGTTCAAATTCTGTGAAGCAGATGGCCCAGTAATCAAGAGGGTAATGTTTTTAAAATAGAATTTAATAAAATTCTTAGAATACGTGCAGTAATAACATTTTTTTTTTCGAAGAAAACTTCTTCTAAAAGGTTGTTACTTTGTGATGTCATTATTTATTTATTAAAAGAAAATAACTTAGTTTACATCACTTTATTTTTTTTAATATTTTATACTATCAACATGTTTCGTGAACCATGTTCACTTCTTCAAGAATAAAAGTATACTAAAGTTAAAAAAATAATTATAGATTACATATGGAGAGAAGAAATTGAAGGAGGGGGAAGGGTTGACAATGGTGGGAGTTTCGAAGAATTGGGGATTACCAAGGTATTAGAAGTAAAAGGCCGGTTAAGTGGGAAGATATTTAAAACAGGGTTAACAAAAATTTTTTGCTTATTAATTATGTCAGCTTTGGAATTAACATTTTTTCTTATTTCTATAATTTCTAAATTATTGATTTGCGATGTTTTATATCCTGTATGTAATATTTGAAGACCTGAATTTATGTCAAAGCTATGATCATATTTTAATAAATGGTCTGCGAACTCAGAATCGCTATTGCCATTTAGTGCTCTGAGGTGCTCTTTAACCCTAATTTGTCGACAACGATACGTCAAAAATTATTAGTAAAAATATTCCCGGTACTATTCAACCAGCGTTTTACACAAATAACAAATTGAAGAAATATATACTCAACAATAAAGATAGCGAAATTAAAACAAAAAAATCAGGGGTTTACAAACTCAATTGTAATGATTGTAGTTCGTTTTATATAGGTAGAACTTATAGAAACTTTGAGATTAGGGAGCAATTAAGAGCACCTCAGAGCACTAAATGGCAATAGCGATTCTGAGTTCGCAGACCATATATTAAAATATGATCATAGCTTTGACATAAATTCAGGTCTTCAAATATTACATACAGGATATAAAACATCGCAAATCAATAATTTAGAAATTTTAGAAATAAGAAAAAATGTTAATTCCAAAGCTGACATAATTAATAAGCAAAAAAATTTTGTTAACGTTGTTTTAAATATCTTCCCACTTAACCGGCCTTTTACTTCTAATACCTTGGTAATCCCCAATTCTTCGAAACTCCCACCATTGTCAACCCTTCCCCCTCCTTCAATTTCTTCTCTCCATATGACGTAATCTATAATTAATTTTTTAACTTTAGTATACTTTTATTCCTGAAGAAGTGAACATGGTTCACGAAACATGTTGATAGTATAAAATAATTTAAAAAAATAAAGTGATGTAAACTAAGTTATTTTCTTTTAATAATACATATTTCTTGTTACTTTGATGTTAAGGGCATATTTTATCTTAGGATTCGATGTAACATTGTCGTGAAGGTATTAATTGAACAAATTGGTGACCCTACACTAGATCTCCAGACAGTTGACCCCCCCGAAATTAAAATCATTATAATTTTTTTTTGTGCATTGTTTACCAATTACTAACCTAAGATCGACTTCAAAAACACCTTTGATAATAAGTTGGCATGGATATCAAACGATTTTATTTAAAGTATCGTTTTTTGTACTTTACTCTGGTACATATACAGAATACAGACAAGCAGTTTTATCCTTGGTGGATTTGAATGAAATTTGGTTCGGCGATATACCCTCCCTGCTCACCCCTTCGGGATAGTCAGTAAAATGTTATGTTAGTAGATATATCGTATGTTCCCTAACCCTAAGCCGACTGCATATTGTACGAGGGTTGTCCAAGAATTGAAGACCTTTCTAATTAAAAAAATTAGGAAAAATTATATTTACAAAAAAATCGTCGGAAATTTTAGTAAATATCCCCAATATTTTTTCGACATAGCCCCGTAACGATCGATGCACTTGGTGAGCCGTGGCACTAGGTCCTTGATTCTGTTATGGTTTAAAAGGATTGAAGTAGGGTTTTAATAAGGGTTATCTCGTTAGGGTATTTAATATATCAGGATAATGATGTTATAAATGGGTAATGACACTGGAAGTGTTGTATTAGACTTGTACCTACTATGTGATATTATCATGTCATATACACCTCTTATTGAGTGGGTGTATTAAATGTTATAGTTACAGGGTTATATATATAAAGGTACACAGTTATCAGCTTTAATCCCATGGGATCTTGGGCGCCAAATCTCGTAGGTACGAGATATGCTGACTGTGTCGGTAGGCATGAAATACTCCCATCAGAGCGTGGGCACTGTTATTTTATTCAATGTTGTGAAGCTTGGAAATATGAAATAAAAGAGTGGATGTATAACAAGATTATTATATATTAAAAGATTAATCATACCTGTGGACCATACTACATCTACATCCTAGCTAAAAACCTATAACGTGGCTGCGTCGAATCCTGATGCAAAGCAAGGGGACCGTTCCTCCCTCACTTTTGCATCATCGCCAGGTTTCTCGATCTTCTCCATCCAACGTGGGTAGTTATGGAGTATGGGAACGCCATGCCCTTGGCATCCTCCATTATATGATTCAGGTCCCATCAGGTTAGAAATATATAGTGTGGAAAAGACGGACGGGTTATGTGCCTTTGTATTATTGATGATCCATCTCGTCGAATGACGGATGGTAAATATAATCGAAGATTATGATTGAACTTGGCGTTCCAGCCGCCATTATTGCACAACGGGATTCTACACTTGAATACCCGTAAATAAGAATTCTCCAGTCGCGATAACCTTGTAGCGGCTGAGATTTAAAGGAAACTATCGTTCACATATTAAATAAACTTTAAACAATTTACATTATAATTTAAAATCCACTTGTTGTTGACTGTCGGATTCACATCCTGCCCTAAAGATGCGAATCCAAGAAGTGAAGGAAATCGATCATGATCCCCCTAACGTTCAAAAGTTTAAGTAATCGGAGAAAAAGTGAAATTATTAGTGGCCAGTAAAATAATTGAATTGAATTAATATAAACAAATATTAATAACTCTGGGGTAATTTAGAACATTATTTTCCTTATTAAATTATTTTCATAACAATTCCCCTATCTCAAAAATACCCTCACCTCTTCCTCCGAGTCTTAGGTCTCTATAGGTTTTTATAGATTCGACAGCGGAGCGTCCACCTCAATCGGAGGCAAAGATCGCACTGAAGCAGCTACCAAGCCGGATCACCGCTCGTTTCTTAGGGGAAAGTCTGAGCTACAAGCAAGTGCCGCCATATTTTGAGAAATAATATCTGCGTCGCCGAAAATGAGTATTTATTTATTTTTTTTTTTACATGTATTTATTTGAAAAAAAGAACATCCAAAAACCAGTAAATTGCAAAAGCGGTAAGAAAAGATACATAATAAATACATTTACAGTTAAATTTTTACATTCAGTTAAAATATAATTTCTATTTCACGCTTAAAATCGTCGTATTATATGTGGAAAATATCCTCATATCCTGCGAGGCAGTTAATTAACCTAGTGAGTCTTCCCAGGAGCATCGCCATTGGTAAGTTAGTTCTGCTCCTGGGAAGAATCAAAAGCCTGCATTAGCGACCTCGTTTAAAATTATCCGGCACATAGAATCCTATTTCAGCCAGAATATCTGGTACCGAAATAAAACTATTTAGAAGCTTATAAGCTCTTAGCAGTAATGCGACGTCTTTTCTGGAACCAAGGCTGCAGATACCCAGCATTCCCGAGATAAATGACGTTGGAAACAGCCGTGGGTAAAAACCTAACTCTCTCATGTAGTGGTATCGTAAAAATTTCTTTTGCATTTTCTCGACAATCACGTAGACGATGTCCTCTGGCCCCCATATCTGAGATCCACTCTCGAGAATACTACGCACTAAGCTAAAGTAAAGCAGCCTTAAAACTGTAAGATTGGTCAATTCCTTTGAATTGTGTATGATAAAACCTAACATCTTCATCGAGCGTCATACACAATGCCTAAGTCCTTGCAAGTCGCCATGTGTTTCAATGACGTTTCTTTCATTTTATAATTGAAATATATGGTCTTTTGTGACCTCGTAAAGCACATTATAATCGAACATTTTTGGATGTTGAAATCGAGTTTGTTATTGATTCTCCAGTATGTAATTGCGTTTATATCTTCCTGGGCTTTTCTACAGCCTTCTGTAGAAAAGTCCAGGAAGAAGAGGTTTATTCTCAAGAAGAGTTTAATGTCATCTGCAAAAAGTTAAAAAAGGACGAATTTGATTTTTTTCTGAATATTGTTCATAAAAATTAAAAACAATAAGGGTCCTAAATTGGATCCCTGCGGCACACCAGAGTTTGTAAGATTCGCGTTAGAGTTAAATTCACCATATGATACAAATTGTTCCCTTTCATTCAAATAATTACCAAAGAGTTTCAGCAAATTTTCGGAAAAATCAATTTCTTCAAGCCTACTTAAAGCACTAAGTTATCCACCATTTCGAAAGCTTTCGCAAAGTCTTGGTATGATGTGTCAACCTGCTCATTGTTATCGAGTGCTCTCTTCAAGTAATCTGTAAATACCATTAAATTTGTAGCGGTTGATCGGTCACGTCTAAATCCGTAATAAGTAAAGGTCTTTAATTCTTGGACTACCCTCGTATATAAGTAAGCCGGGGGACAATTGTCGGGCCAACTGTCATAGAATCGAACAAATTGTATTGAGCTGACAAGTACAACGGCCATATTATTATGCTCATCAGCTATTCAACAAATGTCCCTAAAACAAACATTTCGATATTTACTATTCTGTATGGCATTGAAACGTGCACAGGATTGGGTTGTTCCACCCACCAGGTAAATAATTGGCAACTGTTTGATTATTCGGCATATTATTGGTCCGCGTTTAATTAAGATTATCAGCTTCATTCTGGGTTTGATCTGGCTTTGACAAAGATTATGCTGTCATGCTTGATACATGATGCCAATTTTTGATCTAAACCTGTAATGAGTTGAAAATTGGCAACTAACCGAAACTGCTTAGGAAGGGAACAGAGCTTTTTTTCCGATTTATTTAACGATTTAGCTATCAAAGCGCTAGCGTTATTAGGCTTGGCCTATTTCGACATATCGTACATTCCCAACAGGAATGTATGGCGAGCGATTTGCTACTGAAAGCTGGCACTTTTATAGCTACGAATAGATCTGTCGGCTTCTATGGTTTACATCTTCGATTAAATTAAAGATTTCATAAAAGTTTACAAGAATTTTTTCAATGGTGTGGATGGCTTTATAGTTTTAGTGAGATGGCTTTATAGTTTTAGTGAGAAAATATTGAGAGGTAAAAAAGTCGATTCCGCTTAAAGGTGAGCGTCCATCTGTCTGCGCCGGCCGCAACGCACTCACGGCATGCAACGGATTTTTCTATATCTTTATATGAATTAGTAAAGCACTGCGTCCCACTATTGGCAAATACCGGCGGTCGGTACGGTCAACGGATTTTTCTATACAAAGGTATAGAAAAATCCATTGCGTGCCGTGCGTGCGTTGCGGCCGGCGCGGACAGATGGACGCTCACCTGAAGTGGTACGTCCTTTTATCGGGACAGCCGATTATTAATTTGGACCAAAACCCAAGAAACAGAAACCAAATAAAGAAACCATACCAATCTACTGAGAGAACGGAACCCATATTCACTCCTTTCTCTCCTCAAAAAGACCCTCCACACAGGGTCTCCAATAAGAGGGAAATTATTTTCCTCAGGGCCACCTGTTTGGAGTTAATGTGAAACTACTTTAGCCCTATTTAGATTTGTAATTCGGATGAAACGGAAATGACGCATTACAGCACCTGCGAAGCATCAACTGCGCTCATTGGCCGCTTTGATTGTGATGTCACTTTTCAAGGCTCCTATTGGTTGAGATTTGAAACGGAAATTACGCTAGGTCTGCGCTCATTGGCCGCTTTGATTATAACCTTACTTTTCAAGGCTCCAATTGGTTGGAATTGTTTTAGTAAATTTTCGCTTCTACCGAGTATTAACTGCACTCCATTTTTTTAACATTATAATATTTTTTTTACGAATTGTTTTTATACCGGTGTATAGTTTAATTTCACATCATCTATCCTAAATACTTTAATCTGTTTTTTTTTATTTCTTTTTCTTTTTTTATTAATTTTCTACCGACTCCACTTTATGTTTTCTTCTTATCTATGTTTTTCTGTATCTTCTTATATATAGAAATGAATCGCTAAATGTGTTGCTAAGCGCAAATCTCGAGAGCAGCTGAACCGATTTCGCTAATTCTTTTTTAGAATATTCCTTGAAGTACGAGGATGGTTCTTACGGAGAGAAAAATTAAGAAAATTGGGTAATTTAAGAAAACCTAACGACAAAAACAATTCTATTTTTGAAAATCCTTAAGTTAATAAATTTATTTAAAGTAGGTAGGTACTCCCCTAATAGTTTGAATCGAATCAAGTATAATGATATTTTAAATAGGTACCTATGATAGGTACCAAATTTAATATACATGAAAAATGGAAATTTGAATAAAAATTATAAAAGGTGGCACGCGGGCTGTTTAAAAACTGAATGTACTGGGATTGAATATATGGAACGTGGGAGGAGGGTTGGCGGGACGATAGAGCGGGAAAGGGAAGAGGGAAGGCGGGGAAGGTGGAAGGGGAACGCCGGAGGGGAAGGGGGGAGGGGAACTCGGGAGGGGGGTTCGCGGGACGGGGGAAGGGGGGGGAGTGGAGTGGGAAGAGGGAAGGTGGAGGTGACGGAGTGGGAACGCGAGAGGGGAAGAGGACGCAGGAGAAGAAGGGGAGGTGGAAGGGAAACAGGACGAATGGGAAAGGACACTCAGGGAGAGACAATTTCCTTATTAAATGGCATAGCAACGCATGCCGGGACCAGCTGGTATAATATAAATATCATGAAATTATTTTAATAAAATATGTACATCTGTTTGTTTCCTTCATAAATTAAAACAGACAACAAACAACTGTCTCCGGCCCACCGTACAAGTTGCTTTGTTAGATAGTTTCAACGTATTATTTAATATACAACTTTAATTTGACATTTGAAAGACAAAGCTCAAGCTCGTCTGCTTGTTTGTTTATTTAAGGAAGCACTTGCTTGCTTAGTTTACCGCGAAACCCACTTCTCACGACTTCTGTATCAATAATACCCAGATAACTCTCCCGCAGCCAACTGGGGCCGAAGGTAGACCCCAAAATTACTATCCTTCTTTTATCTACTTAAATACATGAAATATATTTTTAGTATTTTAGGTATTCCTGCGCAAAGGATTAATACATAATTTGCCGTTTAAAAAAATGTGAAAAAATCGTTAATCGCAGGTAAAAATATTTTGCCAAATATAAATAATATTCCCTGCCCAATAAATGAATAAATAATTTTAAAAAATAGAAAAAAAAATAATGATGATTTCTATGGTTTAACAGTAAAAAAAAATTGCATGGGGTCATCGGTCGACCCCCATGGTTACGGCGCTATGTTTAAAAAAAAGGGCGCCTTCCATTGCGAGCGGAAAAGAGTAGAGCGGAGCGAAGTGGGAGCTGAGCGAAATAGTTTTGACCTTCATTAAAAAAGAGTCACTTAGAAGATAGGTGTTTGCCTTCCACTGCCTGTGCGAGAAATGAGCGGGGCGAGCGGAGCGAGGTCAAGGAAAAATGAGAAATAGTTTTGCCCTTCCATTGAAAACGAGTCAGTATCGCTTTGTTTCGATGTGAACAGAGTGATTTTGTGATGTCAAGTACTGATTCTAGTGAATATGATTCTGACAGCATGTATGCAATGAAAAAAAATGTTACGTATGAATTAAATGTACATTTATAAAAAGAATCTCATCTCAAATATGTAAAAACTTTTAAAAAAATAATTTACTTTCTTATTTCCGCCAATATCATCTCAATAATGGTTTTCTAAGCCAAATCCTTTATGTTGACAATCTTTGCTAGTCGTATCCTATAAACGAAATTGGCAAACGGCTTCAATAAACACCTCCATCTCGACAAAAACGCAGCGAGGCAATTGAATTGTTGAGCGGAGTCCGCTAGAAACTAGTCGGCGATGGTGTGCGCGAGCGGTCTCTTTCGGACCTATTTTAACAAGTTCGGTCCGCTCCGCTCTCATTAGCGGAGCGGACTCGTTCGAAACTGTTTAACTCGTTTAGTCCGCTTCGCTGGCCTCGTTCTTGATGGAAGCACTTGTATGCAGTTAAAGTTTGCTAGTCGAGCGGATTCCGTAATGAGTCCGCTCCGCTCGCAATGGAAGGCGCGCTTAAGCCGAATCCTATATGTCGACAATCTTTGCTAGTCGTATCCTATAAACGAAATTGGCAAACGGCTTCAATAAACACCTCCATCTCGACAAAAACGCAGCGAGGCAATTGATTTGGCTACGGTTCTTGAGCGGAGTCCGCTAGAAACTAGTCGGCGATGGTGTGCGCGAGCGGTCTCTTTCGGACCTATTTTAACAAGTTCGGTCCGCTCCGCTCTCCTCGTTCCTGATGGAAGCACTTGTATGCAGTTAACGTGTGCGAGTCGAGCGGAGATCGTACGGAGTCCGCTCCGCTCGCATTAGCGGAGCGGACTCGTTCGAAACTATTTAACTCGTTTAGTTCGCTTCGCTGGCCTCGTTCTTGATGGAAGCACTTGTATGTAGTTAACGTTTGCTAGTCGAGCGGATTCCGTAATGAGTCCGCTCCGCTCGCGGTGGAAGGCGCACTTAAGAGAGTTATGAGAGTTAAGCCCATTAAAGTTAGCAAGGGTAGAATGTTAATTTATTATTATTTCTGAAGGTCAAAGGTATAATTTATACTTTATTTGTACCAACAGAGAAAGTTACAAAAAATACCAACAGAATTATTTCGACTACCACAACACAGGCATTTGCCTAGTATGGTGGTCGAAAAATCCCCAATTCATGTAACAAACAATTCAAAGAATAAAGAAACTTTAAAAAAAACTAGCGAGTTTCCTGCATGCGTTGCAATGCCACTTAATAAAGAAATTGTTTCTCCCTGCGTATCCTTTCCCGTTCGCGTATTTCCAATCCCTAACGCGGTTGAGTCACTCTAGCGACTGAGCCGCGTTAGGGATTGGAAGGCGTAAACCGCCTTACAAACACTACCGCATTTCAGTCGCGCTAGTGACCGAGCCACGTTAGGGATTGTTATGCATAAATCACCTTACAAATCCTATACTGATTCAGTCACCTACGCAATACGTTGCTCTATCTGTTTCTGTGAGGGTGACGACCGTAATTAAACAGTAGTTTTTTTTAAATAATAATTAAATGTGTACAATATATGCATTATATTCCCAAATATAATTCCCATATAGCTTGCATTTTATTCCCAAATAACATCCGTGTTCGTGAAATTTCAAGCAAAGCTACCTTTGAAATTCGGGTTTTAGTTTAAGAATTTGCCAAAAGATGGCGCCACTTCCGTCAGCAGCTCGCATATGTACGTATAATGCCTTGGTATAAGTACTAGGGTTTATAGACAGCTTTATATCGGCATCTCGGGTCTCGGTTATTTTGTCTCGGTGACTACTGACGCAGTGGCAGTACTGACTAGTAGAGGCAGGCAAAGCGTCTCAGTTAGTAGTGTTCAATATCGGTACTTTTACTACCCGTCGGTATCCGTTACTTTCACAAAAAGTAATCGTTACTATGTAATCGTTACTGATTACTTTGATTACTTTCGGGTAGTAACTAGACGTGGGTCGTTACGGCGTTTTCAAGAAACGTAACGAAACCAGTTTCTTGGTCGGCATAATCTGTTTCGAAACAGGTTATTTTTGTAACTAGTTATTTTCTTAATTTCAGTTGCACACGAAACTGTATACCTCCACCAACTATAAAGTTACACACGAAACGAAAATAAATTTAAGCACTATCTAAGTGTTTGTAGCTATACAGTGAAATCAACGTACATGAAATTAACTTTCCTTCAGACTTTATTCAGGCTTAGGACTGACTGCATTAAATGTTTTTTATGATTAATTAGTGTTTACTATAATTTTAAATGCATTATTTTTCGCCACCCCAAATGCAAAAAGTTTCCTTTTATAGTAATTAAAGTGAATCTAAAGGTGTTTTTTTAAAAATTATTCGTAATAAGCGTTGACAGTAAGATCGAAAATTTACCGAAAGTACTCAAAATTATACACAAGTACAACGACGAACTAAAACAAACTAAATTATTTTACTTTAAATTCAAAAAATGGTGGCTCGTTTCCCAGAAACGGAACCCACTCCCGCTACTCGAAAATGTTCGATTCAAAATCTCGCACGCTCGGCCGGCCGGCAAACGCAACTATGCGAAACGCGAAACGCGGCGAAACTACTCTGTACTCAATTACTCACATCACACCCAACACAGAAATAACGGAAATAACGCATTTACAAAAATAACTACTTGTGATTTTAGCGAGACTAGTTATTTCCGTTACATGCCGCGTAACTAGTTATTGTAACTAGTCTCGTTAAATAACGCTCACGCCTAGTAGTAACTACTGCAAGTATCAAATCGTTACTGAATGCTTTGATTACTTTCGGGTAGTACCGACTACTAGTATCAATTCGTTACTGAATGCTTTGATTACATTTGACTACTTTCGGTTCCGGATACCGCCGGATAGATACAAATCGTTACTGGTTACATTTTGACGTTTGTGTATTTCGTTAGCGCGGATAGCGTGTACTTTGGTTATGAATTATTAGGATTCTACGTTAGTTATTTATAGGTACTTCGAATATTTTGAAGAGTTTGTGTGTTTAGATTTTTTTACATTATCTTTAATCGTAAATTACATAATATTAACACACTGGATTGACGTTTCATTTTCCTTTGAAATTCGAAAAGTAATTTTACATGCGTGTTTTGATTTTTGTTTTTCTAGCTTTGAGATAAGTTAATAAAACACTATTGTAGGCTGGTGGTAATTTTTTATACATTTTATTTATTATTTACTTAATCTCACATAATGTCATATTATACCTATGATGATAGATGTTATAGGCGGGCTTATTACTTGGCGGAAATTTCTACAAACCAAATTCATCTTTATAATCATAAAATTAAAAATGAAGCGCATATTGTATTATTATTTTTTTTTGTAAACTCCACAGAAATTTAAATCTTATAATGTGTGATAGAATAAAAGAGGTGTTAAAATTATTACATTGAAAAATTTTACAGTCGTAATAACATCTAATAATCATATTTTTTACACCGTTCGAAAATTGTAGTAGATACCTACCGTCAAAAAACATGCATACTTAGTACAAATTGGTAGCAATATAGATATATATCAGATAACAAGGTACACAAACATAAATATCAACTGAAA
Organism: Limnephilus marmoratus; assembly: GCA_917880885.1. Taxonomy (NCBI): domain Eukaryota; kingdom Metazoa; phylum Arthropoda; class Insecta; order Trichoptera; family Limnephilidae; genus Limnephilus; species Limnephilus marmoratus. The sequence goes on along the minus strand of OU862924.1, from coordinate 25,091,497 downwards.
GCGTTTTTTTCCCGATGTAAACAGTATTTTTTGTCTCTGGCAATACCGTACTTAAACGTCGCTGGTGTGAAGCGCCCCAGCGGCACAAATAGAAATGACCAAATAATCGGTACAAAGTGTGGTTTATTTATGAACAGCTGGTATAGCGTGGAGCGCCTCTTGCGGCACAAATAACAACCAAGTAATCGGTACTGAAGTATCCGCATCGAAAGTAATCATTTCAAAGTATCAATGAAAGTAATCATATCAAAAGTAACGGATACTCTTCGTTTTTAGTAGTCGGTACTTTGATTACTTGGTGAGTACCGATTACTTCAGTACCGAATGATTACTTTTCATGCATCTCTAGTCTCAGTTGAGCGAGCCGGTTCACTGGGTCTCGTTCAATGAAAAGATCCGGGTCAGTGAACCGGCTCGAATGAACGACTGAATTGGTCCATCTCCCCCTCCCAATATTTTGGGGTTCCCTTTTTAATCGGATTCTTGTATCCCTGAATGAAAAAATGAAATCCTTTGTATTTAGTTGAGTTTTGATCTTTGGTGTGAAACCAACACCAACTTTACTTTTTTAACGATTTTTAGAAAGCATGAATTATTGAAAATAAACAATGAATGATTTACTGAAAATAAACAATGAGCATAGTAATAATATAACTTATCCTGTTATAATAAACAAAATAATGTGGCCGGAGCGTCGACGTCACGACTGACGTATTATGCACGCATACCCGCTTGAATTCCGATATTATTATTATATTCATTGTATTTCGGTAATAACATGCACGGCGCACGCACACTACCCAGCAAAGGATAATGTGGCCGGAGCGCTGACGTCACGACTGACGTTTTATGCACGCAAATACGCTCGAATTCCGATATTATTATTATATTCATTGTATTTCGGTAATACATGCACGGCGCACGCACACTGACCAGCAAAGGTACGCCACCGCGTAGAAAAGTGTCATAGTGAACTGAACTGTAAACCGTTACCTTACTTTCATATTTTACCTTTCTGCGTCGCTGACTAGAGTGGCTATGAACGAACGAACGAACGAGCAATCCGCATCAGTACATCTAGTGACCCGCGAGCCGCGAGATCCGTTGAACGATACACTGCTCTCGGCTCCCACGGGTCAGTCGGGTCTTCGGATCTCACGGGTCAGTTGCTCAGTCGGCTCACCGGATCTGGCGGGTCAGTTGGCTCACCGGCTCACTCGTTCGCGAAGATCCGCGAACCGTGAAGATCGTTCTTTGGGAACCGGATCTTACGGATCAGTATGAAAATCCGGTTCACTGAGCCGACTCGTTCGCGAACGACTCACTTCTAGTGGGTACACCATTTTTATATAAAGGACCAAGAGCCGATTGGCCCTGATCTCCCCTTTTTTTATTTATCAATAGTCTAATTAACTTAATATTTTAACAACTTCACTATCACACGAATTATTCGATTTTTTATGGGTTTTTTGCAAGAGCAAAGTATAAACACGATCAGCTGTCACTGTGATTATTGTTGTCTGTTACTGTAATTTTAAAATATTTTTTGGAAATAGATGCTTGTTTGTAGGATGTGAGTTAATACTATACTTTCCTAATTCTTAAAATGAATATGCTGGAAGTCTAAATATAGTAATCCTTATTATATCCAATTTAGCAATCCTTATTAAACCCAGTCGTTAATTATTTTGAATTATTTCATAAATCTCACGTACCTACTCATGCAATTCGTAAATGGTGGTAATGGGAAGTATTAAGAAGCCACATTGGTATAATAATGTATCTTCCAATATCAATAAAATAGATTTTATTAAGGACATTGAAAGATACAAAAAAATTCAATGCGTTTTCGGTCAGTTCTTTTGCTCTAATAGAAACGAAATTAGTCCGTTGTCATAACTAAAATATTAGGTATAGGTACCTAATTTTGTATGTATGAATGTGATTGAACCAAGCAATATGACCGAGTTGTATGGCGGTCCATCCTCTCTGCCTACCCCTGTGGTGAAACTATCTGATGGTATTATAGTATGTTGGGGTAGGTAACGGAACCAGTAGGTAAGGGCGTGTAAGAAAATGTGAGGTATATGTACCTAATTTTGTATGTATGAATGTGATTGAATCAAGCAATGTGGCCGAGTTATTTGGCGGTCCATCCTCTCTGCCTACCCCTGCGGTGAAACTATCTGATGGTAATATAGTATGCTGGGGTAACTGAACCAGTAGGTATGGGCTTATAAGAAAATAAGACAATGAATGAATGTCACTAAAGCAAGGAGCAGGCAGTAAATGACGAAATATTTATTGTTAGTTTTAATTACATATCTACATCGTCTACATATACTGTCACTGTAGATACTATTGAAGTCCCACAATGGGTATCGTACCTTTTGGGAATAAAATTCAAGCTATATGGGAATTATATTTGGGAATATAATGCATATTCATTATTCAGTATTCACAGCTCGCGTGCCACCTATTCCAATTTTTTATACAAATTTCATAATGCCAGAGCTCACCAGTAGTTTTATACAAACCTTGTCTTGACAATAACGAACACAAAAAAAATATATATCCAATTTGATGCAGTAGTTCAAAAGTTATGCGCGTACATACATTTCTGCGATTCATTTTTATTTAATTAATTAATTTTTCGTAATTTCATGATGCCATAGCTCACTACTGTATACAGAAACCATCGCGGGCATGCTCACAGCACACATCATATCCCCAAAGTTTCATCTCAATCGGATGAATGGTTTAGCAATGAAATGTTTATTGCCAGAGCTCACTATTGTATATACTATCTATATCTGTATATATATATGTATACCGTTTTGCAAAATAACCTGACGTTCTGGAATTTTTTGAGTATTTTTCTAGTTTTCGGAACACCTAAATACATAGAAATCAGTTGAAAACATCCAGACAGCATTTTTGTTGTAGACCTGTGTTATCACATGATTGATGTGTCGTGATATTTCCGTACCTACATTAAAAAAGTGGAAATCAATCGTTACGTAATAGTTTTATTCTTGATATAATGTGTGGCATTATTTATGTATGTTTAAAAAAATGATTTGGAAAAATTGGTTATAAATGTTTTTTATTAGTAGTTTTAAGTTTTAATTTAAAGCTGTTTTCAATTTCATATTTTTGGTACAAAATATCATGTTATTTTGAAACATTTTTAAATGTTTGTATGTAAATTAATTTCCGTATGTTTTTAAATGCTTACATTGCAAAAGCAAATGCAACTATTACAAAAGCTTATTGTTTTTTTTAAATTTTTATATTTTGATACAATGTATCGTATTATTTGTTGGATAAATAAATTATCACATGAAGAGTTCATTAGGTTGTTAAATCAAAAAAATATATATGTCTTTCGAATGTTCTGGATTTCAATGGGGCTAATTACTGTATTATTTATCATTAAAGAGTACTCGCCACTGTTTATATTTATGCTTTGTTAGTTTGAACGTACCTCAGTTTAATCACAAGTTCAAATTTTAATGCGGTGAGTCAATATTAAAGGTAAATCGTTAAAATGGTCTGTTTTATTTACAAGCAAAGTAACAGATTTATTTAACGGTCCATCCTCTCTGCCTACCCTTGCGGTGAAACTATCTGATGGTATTATAGTATGCTGGGGTAACTGAACCAGTAGGTATGGGCTTGTAAGTAAATGTGACAATGAATGAATGTCACTAAAGCAAGGAGCAGGCAGTAAATGACGAAATATGTATTGCTAGTTTTAATTACATATCTACATAGTCTACATGTACTGTCATTGTAGATACTATTAAAGATACCACAATGGGTATCGTACCTTTTGGGAATAAAATGCAAGCTATATGGGAATTATATTTGGGAATATAATGCATATATTGTACACATTTAATTATTATTTAAAAAAAACTACTGTTTAATTACGGTCGTCACCCTCACAGAAACAGATAGAGCAACGTATTGCGTAGGCGACTGAATCAGTATAGGATTTGTAAGGTGATTTATGCATAACAATCCCTAACGTGGCTCGGTCACTAGCGCGACTGAAATGCGGTAGTGTTTGTAAGGCGGTTTACGCCTTCCAATCCCTAACGCGGCTCAGTCGCTAGAGTGACTCAACCGCGTTAGGGATTGGAAATACGCTTCCCGTTCATCCCGTTCCGCTTCCGCCTCCACTTCCCCTCCCATGTTCCTTTCCACTCAAAACCTTCACTCGTAAACCTTCCTACCACTTTCCCCTCTCCTGCCCCGCGTTCCATATATTCGGTCCTGGTACATTCAGTTTTCAAACACCTATTGCGTGTCACCTATTGCGATTTTTTTATACAAATTTTCATTTTTCATATATTACAAACATTTATTTTTGTATATTATAACAACAATCAATCAAATTAGATACCTAACATAGATACCTATTTAAAATACTTATAATTCTTACTTTTAATTAGTACTTCAAGTAAATTCATTTATTTAAATAGTTCATTCGAAAATTGAATTTTGATTGAACAATCGATGGTTTGCAAAATGTCATTCTCAAATTGTGGCATTTTTGACAGTTTCGTAAGAGTTTTTGTAATGATTAAAGGTTATTTTCACATGTATTTTCATGCGGTTGTAATAATCCAGAAACCTTCGCAAGGTAGATAGAAGCTATTTTGAAAGTTTCAAACATTTCTTACGCATGTAGCAATACATGAACAACTTACATACATGCATATAAGCAAACATGTTTAAATTTATATATTCATATATAGATGTAAGAATAAAACAATAACCCCTTTACCCCTTATTAATAAACGTGTTTTAAATCTTGTCCAACTTATAAACTACAATTAATGGCCGGTTTACATTATTCCAGACCAGCGCTCGAATCCAGCGCTGGATTACTACTGGAATTGTGTAAACCGGCACTGGAATTCACTGGATCGAGTGAGCAATCCAGTGCGGAAACTGGTTTGGTGGTCTACTTTTGAATCCAGCTCGGCCATTCCAGCGCTATTGGAATCATGTAGACGGCCAATCCAGTGCCATTCCAACTTCTTGTAACACTAACTTTTGTGTATGTTTTAATAAAAGTCTCAACCGCTTTCTCGAACTCATTGTCACTGTAGTCTTGACGATTCAACAGCTTTTAAATGACTGGAATCATGTAGACCAAGGGTGGCCAAACCGCGGCCCGCGGAACATATGCACACTTTTTTTTCTTTTAGTGTACATAAAACCACCACAAGAACATTCCAACGTGCGTAGTTCGTATCAAATCTCATATATGGAAGTATCTCAATACATTGATTCGACTATCGTGACAAGTTCTTCTATGGTATATACATGTTAACAAATAATCACAGTTAAAGGAGAAATTCAATCAGGTTGGTTTGGAAGAGTTTTACAAAACATATTTGGACAAGGAGAAATATCCTGCATTTTACAAACATGCTCTCTATCGATGATTTCGCTATTTGAAGACTTAACATATGAACAGATTTTTAGTCGAATGAAGCATATTAAATCTCAAATGAGAACACGATCACTGGTGAGCATTTGGAAAACTGTTTGCGTGCTGTAGCAACAACATCAATGGTTATCAACATTGATGCACTTAGTTCTGACAAACAAAATCACACGTCTCACTAAAATTTATTATATTTTGTTTATTTTTTATTATTTTTTAGTATTGCCCAACGCTAATCTAATAAATAGGTTTGATTCTCATTATGGTTATATCATCTTAAAAAGACAATATATTTCTTTTTATCTTTGAATAATCAAAGAAATTTTGTTGTGCGGCCCGGTAGGAAATCTAATTTCTAAAATCTGGCCCGGCTGCTGAAAAGGTTGGCCACCCATGATGTAGACGATATCGCCAGCCCAGTCCATTCCAGTCCAGCGCAACTCGGTTATTGGACTGGAATATTGTAAACCGGCCATTACCACAATTTAATATTTGTTTATCAGTTGTGTAAAATTTAAAACACGTTTATTGGCAAGTCTGTAAATCTAAGTAAGTCTGTAAAACAAAAATAACACTAGAAAAATCGTTACGATTGGTGTTTTAGCTGGGGTGTCCGGGTTCATGGAGGAGGCTTCTCCAGATCTTGGCGGTGGATGCAACTGCCTACCAGTTGTTTGGCAAGCCGGATTGGAAGATACTTGTTGAGGGAAACTATTTGACCTCTTCAGCAGGACTCTCGTAAAATCGCCTTGCGCCGCAATAGGAGGAATGGATTCCTACTTCCGTCCCTTACGGAGACACTGACCTCCAGATTCCAGCCCTCCCTTCACACTTTTTTGTTTCCCAAAATTTCATATCCTTCATGTCCTCAAAAGACCCCCTGAGATGAAATAGGGAATTATTTTCCTCAGGGCCTCCTGTGTACAGCTAACGCAAAAGAAAACAAAAATACGTTTTTTTTTATAATATATGTTGCTATCTACGTAGTAATCCCGGTGAGTTACAAAACTCATTAGGGAGGAATTTACAAACATAAGTGCGGTTTATACAAATTTAACACATTTCAACGAAAAATTATTATTAAGTTCAATAAAATTTACAGATTTAAATTAGAAATAAACAACTGTAAGAAAAATAACAAACAGAGACATAAACAATAATACACACATCAGCAAAACGGCCGGCGTAGTCCAACGGTCAGGCTCTTGACTCGTTCGGTTTGACGGCCGCCGTAGTCCATCGGTAAGGCTCTTGACTCGCACTCCGAAGGTCGCGAGATCGAATCCCGGCGTGGCAAATAAATTTTATTTAATTAATTAGTGTTATTTCACAATTTATTCATTTAAATTAATATATAGTATATTTGCGGCACGTTCCAGAGTGGAAGATACTGTCAGTATCGACCTGGTGTAAGACCTGATGAAATGTAAGAAAAGGCAGTTAAGACTTTAGAACTATTTATTTTATAATTAGACAACGTAAAAGATCGTAAATGACAGTGCACAAACAATGTAGGTAGAACTGACAGTGCACAAAAACAAAAGCTAGAGGGCGCTCATACTTCCATCATCCTCTCCTGAACGCACACGCTTTAAAATTAAACCCATTGATGAGGTGAAGTTTTCATGCTTCGGTCGGTGGAGTGCTTTCGTCAAAATATCTGCGACCATATCTCCAGTGCATCTATATTGAACCATGATTTGTTTGGCAGCAACTTTCTCGCGCACAAAGTGATAGCGGACGTCTATATGTTTACTGCGCGCGTGGTAAACAGCATTTCCTGAAAGACTAATCGCACTCTGATTATCACAGTAAAGGGTTATAGGTGTACCTTTAAGTTCAAGTTGAAACTCGTCTGCCAGTTGTTTCAACCAAAGAGCTTCCTGAATAGCCGACGATAGAGCCATATATTCAGCCTCAGTTGTAGAAAGGGCTATGGTCTGCTGTTTCTTGGAATTCCAGCTTATTGCGGCACCCTGAAATAAAAATATGTATCCTGTGCAGGATTTTCTATCTTCAATGTCATTTGCCCAATCTGAATCGCAATAGCCTGAAATTTTTTCATTAACATTCCGTTTATAAACCAGTTTCAAATTCATTGTAGCTTTCAGGTATTTCATGACTCGTTTCAGAGCCATCCAATGTTCATTAGTAGGTTGACTATTATATCTACTCAGAGAATTTATTACATAGGTAATGTCTGGACGAGTTCCCTGTGACCTGTACAACAAGCAGCCAATTATTTCTTGATATGGAATGTTATTTAAAATTTCTTGTTGACTTTCAGCCTTCTTCATTTTAACATTAGCATCAGCGGGAGTCCACTTTGGCTTACAATCGTTCATTCCAAATCGTGTAAGCATCATCTTTATGTAAATAGATTGATCAATAGAGATCTCATCAACATTTTCATCTTGTGAAATTCTAAAACCAATGCAATGTTTGGCTGTTCCTAAATCCTTCATGCAGAATTTTTCTTTTAACTTCAATTTTATGATACGTGAGGTCTCTTCATTATTAAATAAGTAAATTATATCATCTACATATACTGCTATAAAAAGCATATCATTTTCATTCAAAATACGGTAGTAAACGCATGGATCTATGTTTGAACGAGTCATTCCAATTTCTAACAGAGCAGTGTTTAATTTTTTATTCCACTGTCTGCTCGCTTGTTTAAGTCCGTATATTGACTTGTTCAGTCTACATACTTTATTTTCATCTTCATAGCCAGGTGGTAAGGACATGTAAATTTCTTCATCAATGTCACCCTGTAGAAATGCTGTGACTGCGTCCATTTGGTGTATTTTAAGTCGATATTTGACAGCAAGACCAATCAAGTATCTTATGGAAGTATAACGGACTACTGGAGCGTATACCTCATTGTAATCAATACCCTTCACTTGTTTATATCCTTTGATCACCAGTCTAGCTTTATAGCGTGTAATACATCCATTGCCATCCATCTTAGTTTTATATACCCATCTGCTGGGAATTACTGGTTTTCCTTCTGGTAAGTCAACCAGTATCCATGTATTATTTTTTATTAATGACTGATATTCTTCCGCCATAGCTCTCTTCCAATCATCAGCCTTTTCACTGTTAAGAGCTTCTCGTAGACTTTGTGGATCACTGTTTAGTAAATTAATAGTTGACTCAGAACTTTGACACATTAAGGGTGAGGAACCTGGATGAATATCATTTCCATCATTATTTTGACATCTCATTCTCCTCGGCAGCGATCTCAGAGTCATATTAGATTCCAGTGGAGAGTCAACTGTCCTGTCTGGTACGTATGTGTCATCATTAACGTCCTCATATTGATCAGAATCATCTGAAATATAAATACTTTGTGATTCAGCCTGTGTTTCTCTTCTGTCATTAATTTCATCATCAATATTTCTTTCCACTGGTTCTTCGAGTTCATCATACAAAGGTAAGTAAACAGAATTCTTTTCTTTTACTTCATCATACCTTTCCTTTGAATTTTATCTCTATGTCTTTTTACAAATTTCTTTTTCTTTTTCAGGTACATTGTCCACTTTATTTCTTTTAATAGAAGCTTCTAGGAATACAACATCTCTACTCAGGACTCCTTTTTTTGTTTCAGGATCTATAAATCGGTAACCTTTGGTACTGTCGCTGTAGCCAACAAAAATTAACTTACGTGACTTCACATCAAGCTTAGTTCTTTTTTCTTTAGGAATATGCACCATTGCAGGACATCCAAAGATTCTCATGTGATTTAGATTTGGTTTCTTACCAGTCCATACTTCATAGGGCGTCACATCGGATAAGGTACAGGTGGGAGAACGGTTAACGATATATGCTGCTGTAGCTACCGCTTCTGCCCAGAATGTGACTTGCAACTCAGCATTTAAAATCATGCATTTAGCTCGCTCTATTAAAGTTCTATTCATTCTTTCACTGAGGCCGTTTTGCTCTGGTGTGTATGAATTAGATGTCTGGTGCAGTATTCCATGTTTTTTTAAGTAGGCTTCAAAAGTTTTATTTTTGTATTCAGTTCCATTATCGCTTCTCAAAATTTTAATTTTTGTACTTAACTCATTTTCTACTCTATTCTTAAATTCCACAAATTTTTCAAATACTTCATTCTTATTCTTAATAAAATATACATGTACTCTCCGAGAAAAATCATCAATAAAGGTTACAAAATACCTTGCCCCTCCAATTGAAGTGTGCTTCATAGGTCCACACACGTCACTGTGAATAAGCTCTAGCAGGCTGGTTGCACGGGAGCCTTCAGTGGGGAACGGTTTTCTCGTTTGCTTGCCTTCAAGACAGGTAACACAAATGGAATTTTCTGTTCTTGGTGACAGCTTTACACCTTCTGTACAGTTAGGTATTTTATTAAGGCTAATGAAATTTAAGTGACCCATCCTCTGGTACCATAGATAAGTATCATCATCAGTCTTAGCCATCATGACTTGCATATTTTGATTATCACAAGTATTTAACAGATATGTGTCATTAATTAATTCGGCCTTTGCAACTAACTTGTTACTCGGATTGTAAATTTGACAGCCATGTTCGATAAATATTACTCTGCATCCACCTTTAATTATTTTGCTAACTGACAACAAATTTGTTTTTAATTCTGGTACATATAAAACATTCCTCACCTGTATTGAATCGGTGCTGCCATTGTTTGCATTTATTTTGATACATACATTACCGCAGCATTCAACCTTTAATACTTTGTTATTAGCAATTCTGATGCTCGGTACAGAAGAGGGAGTGATATCAGTGAGCCAGTCACGGTGCATGGTCATATGCATAGATGCCCCTGAATCAATATGCCAAGAATGAGAGTCGTTTGTTGTAGATGCTGAAAAGGCTGCAACATACCCTGTATTTTTATCTGTTTTTTTTTTATTATTATCACTTGTCTTCTTATGCCAACAATTTTTACTGAGATGTCCGTACTTGTTACAATTAAAACATCTTAAGCCTTTCTTAATACTTTTGGGCTGATTATTTTTTGTGTTTGTATAAAGTGCGGTAGTGTCTGATGTCTTTACTTCCTATAGTAATTTGTTTTTTACTAAATCAGCACTAATCTTTATACCGGAACTTTCTAAGCCCATTATCATGGGCCTATATATTTCTGGCAAACCTGCCAGCATTAATGTGCCCAACCACTCATCGTCCACATGGAATTTTATATTCCTTAACTTGTGCGCGGCTGTCATAATTTTATTTACGTAGTCTTCGACTGAAATGCTACTTTCTAAATTGGTGTTAATGAGTTCTTTTAATAAACAAACCCACTTTTCGAGTCAATCCACTGTCCTCGAATGCCTTTGCCAAATTTTCCCATACCTGTTTTGCATTTTCGGCTTCTTAAATGTGTACATATAAAATTGGGTCTACTAATAATATTAACTTTGACTTGGCTTTGATGTCTTGTTTAACTGAATTAGAATATGTAGCCACTGGTTCTTTCAAAATACAACAATATAAATCTTCGTGCTGTAAGTATGCTTTGACCGCAAAACTCCAACTTGCCCAATTGTCACGACCAGTCAACTTCTCAATCGACATCATCGAATTATTTCCAGCCATATTTATATTTAAACATTCAACAGTAAGTAATAGATGTCTGAAAAGAAAAAATCACTCTCGAGCGCGGTAACCAAAGTGAGGTTATACTCGCAGTTTTCACTATTTTTACTTTTTATTTACTACTCAAAACACAAAAAAACTGTAAACGGCAGGGTTGGGGCGGCCCATAACCTGATGAAATGTAAGAAAAGGCAGTTAAGACTTTAGAACTATTTATTTTATAATTAGACAACGTAAAAGATTCGTAAATGACAGTGCACAAACAATGTAGGTAGAACTGACAGTGCACAAAAACAAAAGCTAGAGGGCGTTCATACTTCCATCAAGACCACCATTCAGAATTGAAACGTTGCTTGAAATGGCTTTAGCCGTGTTTGATAACCAGATCTGAATAGCCAGCTACTTCCCCACCTTCCTCTTCCCTATCTCCTTCCCCTCCCCACTACCTTCAGCCTCACAACATACCCCAATTGGGGATGGCATATTCCCACTGGCTCCAGACGGGAGCAGTTGGGATTCTTGTGCGGTATTCATGTAAAAAAAAAGCAAAAAATGTGTTTACAAAATCCGTTTTATTCATTATAATTTAAGAACAAGTAAGTTTTAACAATCAAAATTATTACTACTCTCATACCTATATAAAATAGTCTCATACCTATATAATAGATATATAGGTTAATAGATATATAGGTATGAGACTATTATATATATACAGGTATGAGACTATAAATAGTCTCATACCTATATAAAATAATTCCTCAAAAACAAAAAATGGCGATTTCTTTCAGTATGATATTTGCGTTTCTAGTAACTAACTAACTAACTAACCATCACGCCGTTTCCCCGCAGGGGTAGGCAGAGAGGACGGACCGCCAAACATCCCGGTCTTAGCACACATTCCTTGCCTCGTTTACATTCATACAACGTCTCATACATTCTCTTCTATTATTCTGACTCTTGACATGGCCCGACTCAAGTATCTGATTCACTTGGTCGTGCCATGTCTTTCTTTCTAATTTTTCCATATCTCTTTCAATAGTTGAAGTTGCACAACTCAACTAGTTTCCCATATTTACGTCACTACTGACGTTCGATTTTTGTTGTATTTCTTTTTTGAAGTGAAAACTTCTTTAGCACCGTTGCGATTTGAAACTCCATGAAACGGAAACGAGCGACACTAAAAAGAGACAAACACACCCTTCTATAGGATTTAGCCTGAGAAAGAATGAGATTCCTGAGCGGGTACTCGGTTCCAATATAAATCAATAAATCCACAGTTCCACGCGCGTGAGGCATGTCTTCTTTGTTGAGTGGTATAAAGCCCCTGACTAACCTCTGCAGACATTTAGCGGACTATGGATCGAATCCCATGATATGAAAAAAATATATATATCAGAGTGTGAAATTCACACGCGCTAGAAGTGAAACCTTCAGAAAACTAAAATAGACAAGAGTGAGGAGACCACGAAGCACTTTTTTATCAATGTGAAGAATGAATGATTAACAGGTCAAGCCGTTAAGTACCTAAGTACCTCTAGCGCTCGTGTGAGACCATCTTAAGAGTAATATAAACATTAGAAATATTTCGATTCTCACGCCTGCAAAATTTTAAAATCGAGCGTCTTATTTGCACGTGGCAAGTAAACGAAAAAGTGTTTTTTTTTTTTATTTATTTTGTCCATAATTTTATAACAACGAAAAAAAGTTAGAACATGGAAACCTCAAAAATAGTCTCAGCCATAAAGAGGTATTTTTTTTAATTGTTTCTTGATTCACTTCATATCATGAAAAAACATTTTTTTTTGTGGTTTACTCTTATATTTTTTGTTACGTAAATAATAATTTTATTGCAATTCTAATACATAGAAAAGCTAGTAAAAGCTTCGAATTATCCGTAGCGTATTATTTTTGATGTTCATACTGTAAGCCGATTTGTCGTAAAGATTAATCAAAATAGTATCTAAACAGGATTTCACGCATAACTTCATTTTAAAGAAAAAAATGTAATCCGGCTTACTTTACAAGGAATATAAATTCTGTTTTTTGAGAAAAAGGAGAAAAAAGTTCATGAGAAAAGATGATTTTCTTACCTAGAAGTTAGGGCGGTGTTATTTCTTTTGTTATAAAATATTAGAAGCTTCCGTGAACGAAATCCTGTTTTTTTTATTAATTTATTTAGTTTTTTTTTTTAATTTATGAACAGATACAAACAGTACATTAGTTACGGTGGTGAAAACACTTTACAATTATTATTAACTGTATTTCATGGTGGGTCCCTATGATGTGTTTCTTTGTAGTGTCTTATTTATAGTATGTATATTAAGTAATTACCGAGTGATGTGCGTAGTGGGTAGGTGTGTGTGTGTGAGTATGTATGTCCGTATGTTTTTTTTTCTCGAGCTCGTGTTAATAAGGCGGATAAACGCATGTTAACCACAATTTAGCACAGGAAAAATAATGTTTTTTTAAATATATAAAACAAAAAATAGATGATTAACAGAATATAAGAAAAAATCATATTTACATATATACATAAATATTTTTTATATATTTGTATAAAACAAATAATAGATAAGAAAAACAACAGATTGAAGAGGAGGAGATAAAAAATAATGAGAGAAAAGGATAACTAATATTATAATTGAGTTGTTATGTTGATAAGTTATATAAAAAGAGTTTTTATTGAATTTTTGAATTTTTTGTAATTTGTTTGAGGCATATTCCAGTGTACTTCTGACTAATGTAAAATATAACATTACTACTGTGCGCGAGTTACTGAACACTTTACTTATATGAAGAACAAAACCAAGCATTTTATATGACCTGTGAACCATTGAGTCGATGTGCTTATTAAATTTATTTATGTTTGCTATTAAGGTAACCCCTTGGTTAACCAATAATTTTACTTAATTACATATCTGTCTGTTCAAGAATTGAATGGAAGGTTGAAGGGAAATTGAAACTCAATAATATCAAGGCAATTCGTTGATTGGACTCTCCAATATTGACAGCTCTCTACGGGGTGGCAAGGAACATACTTGACTTAATTTAACCAGTGATTCCTGACATTATTTGGAATAAAAAAAATAATATTATATTGATCTCCGAAAATCTCTCTCGATCTCTCTGAAAATATTGGTAATTTTTTGGTGAGTAGAATGAGTTCCTATTTCAAACATGAAAAATGTCACTGGATATCAAAACTTCATTTACATTTTTCACTCCAAATAATATCAGGGATCTCTGGTTAAAGTGAGTAAAGTACTTTCCTTAATACCCCATAAAAAAGATTTTCAAATTTTTACACACTTTTCAAATAGGTATATGCTTAAGATGAAGCCTAAGTAAATAATGCAAAATCATACAAAATCGTATATTTTTGTTTTGAAAATTTGATCGCTTAGAAGTATTATAGATGCTTCAATTAAATACTGCGTGTAGTACATACCTCGACCCTTAAAAATATCAGTTATTTTTTTGTAAGTATTTCTATAAGTCTATAAAAAAAATAAAGTATAAGGTCTATAAAAAAAACTTTCAAGTCCAAACTCTCCTATTTGTAAACCCCTTTTCGGATATGGTTTTATTGTATAATGTGGCAAATTCAGTTTATTTTATAATAATCGCAAAAAAAAATAATATATACGCCCGAACTTCCCAAATTAAAATAAAATGTGCATTTTCGCGTTGTTACTTTACAATACGGCCGCTAGTCGACGAATTTGGTTTTTCAAAGTGAACCCTATGGCGTCCACCGAAGAACTACTGACCACGCCACAACTATTTCGTATCAGTCACGCCCCGGCCGGAGCGGAAGATGGACGTGTGGCTCCGCGTCGCTTGATTTCGTGAAATCAATTTTAAATTTCCGTTTTATTACAATAAACAATGTGTAAAAAGGAGTTAATGTTTTTTTACAGGTTTTTACAAAATCAACTTGTAAAAAAAAATCTCAAATACCTTTTACAACCTTTCCAAAAGCTTTTTCTCAAGTATTTTCAAACTCCTCATGATCGCCTTAATGATTCTTTGCTATTAAATACTCAAAACCTTGGAAGAAAGACGAGTAATAAATTATTTATCTTTCATACTTTTAAAATACTAAACTCTAAATTAGACTGTTCCGAACTCCTGCAACTTATAAACCTGTTTTTCTGCACATACCCATAAGAACATCACAACACAATACTCTATTCCAGTGTTTCCTAACCATTTTCAGCCACGGACCCCTAGGAAATCAAGCACAATTTTTCAAGGACCCCCCTCCCCTTTTAATAAAAAACCCAGTAATACATTTTGGACCATTTATTCTAGTACAACAATTACAAAAAAAAAAACTTTTTATAAAAAATGTGTTAATAATTAACGTACAACAGCAACATTAACATTAATTAACGGTCAATTAATGTGAAAGTTGCTGTTGCTTTTTGCAACTAAATTAGTGATATTCGGATTGGGTACTACTTAGTTGTAATCTCAAATCGGACTCCACTTGTAATCTGTTTCTGATTTTTTATTAGTATAATATATACCTATAAGAGCAGTGAATATTTTTTCACGAAGGTATGTGGTTCAGAAAAGCAGTAAATTACGAAATTATTTCTTGTGTTAAAGTTATGCTACCTATATTTAGGGGGCACACATTAATTACATGAGCTCAAAAGAGGGGGGGTCTAGCAAAATCTCACGGTACTTGAAAAGAATATACGAAGTGGTCCAAATTTATCTCACCAAGGGGGGGAGGGGTCTAGATTAGGAGAAAAACTGCTCATGTGATTAATGTATGCCCCCTTGCCCCTTATGCAAAATCCTTATCGGCGTAAAATAAATAAATAGGTATAAACAAGACAAATTACTGTGTCCCAGTGACATTAACTGTCTGTGACTGTCATAAGTTTATCTAACATATTATATACATAAGACCAATAGGACGAAGGAGCCTGGGAAGGCCAAGACTAAGATGGAGCGACAACGTCCTTAAAGACATATCTATCTTGGAGCTTCCAAACCGGAGAGAGCTGGCACAAAACCGAGATGAGTGGAGGAAGACTCTTGAGGAGGCCAAGACCCACCAGGGGTTGTAGAGCCAATAGTGATGATGATGATGATTATACACTCTGACAGGAAGACGGAAACTTTCTGATTTATTGCTTCTGCACAAAATTATACATGCATCAGTTGATACACCAAACATTTTATCCCAAATTAACATTAACACACCGTCAAGAAATTCAACAAGGAGGATGCAAGATATTTTTTATATATCTACCTACTACGCAAATACAGGATATTTCTCCCCTTTACCACGAACATTAAGACATTATAACACTATACACTGCTCTAATAATGAAATTGACATTTTTAATAACCCATTCAATCACTTCAAAAAATATATTTTACCATCAATCGTATAAAGCTGATATTGTGATGAAGCCCTTTATTCAAAGACAGGAAATATTGTACCTACTAAATCATTGTCCCATCAGCACAGGTGCCAATAATAAATTGTTGGTGATTCTTTTGTACTCTACCTTTTACTCATTCTTGTTCGTCATTCACTTTTGCATATTTACGAGTAGCTAATTATTACTGATATTATTTTTGTTATAATTTTTGTAATTTAAATCATCCATGTATATAAATTTTTGGCCATAATGCCTGTTTTATGTACTTAAATAAAAATAAATAAAAATAAGTAAATATACATACAGATGTTTCTGGCATAAGTTTATCGTTCATATTATATACATACAGACATTGCTGTCATAAGTAAGTTTATCTATCATAATATTATATATTTATTTATTTATTTATTGTAAGAAACAAACAGCAATTTATATACAGGATGAGTTATACAAGAGTTTAAACATGAGGTAAGCCAAAACAGTTTCTTATGCTAATGTTGGTTATTATGATATAATATACAATTGTAATTGGTAATAACCATTAAATGAAAATGAAAATAACAACAAAAAAAAATATATATAAGTATATTTGAAGGAAGAAGGAAGAGGAAAGGGCAAGAGGCAGAGGAAGGTGGGATGGGGACAGGAGATGCTCATGCTGTACCTTTTCTATAGTTGTGCATTAATTTAATTAACATTTGTGGTCGTACGTTTGACTTCGTTTCGGTATTTCACAAGAGTGTTATTAAGAATATCGATATTGTTAAATTGCGTGTTATATTGCGCGCATATACGGGGGATTGGAGAATTTTTTCTAAGGTTGGTTCTGCACGCTGGCAAATGAAAAAAATGGTTTAGTCTGGTTGGCCTTGTATGTATATATACACTCAGAAGGTAAAGGGGGTATTTTTGAGAAAAAAATTCTTCATAAATCAACCAAAAAAATCTTCCAACTGTCACTCAGCCAAATAGCCGACCAACCCACACCCCGACCTAACCGTCCGATACATACTGATTTTTTATGATTTACCTACGTTAAAAAAAAATCATAAAAGTCATTTCATTTTCTTTTTTTACGTCAAAAAATGTCAGGAATCTCCGGTGAAAGTAAGTCGAGTGCATTCAATTTCCACGGTTTTTTGTTTGTTTTTGTTTGTTTTTGTTTGTTTTTGTTTGTTTTTGTTTGTTTTTGTTTGTATATACTGCGTTATTAATAGAACGGATACGATCGCACGAAATTGCCCACCAGAAAAGTCTTCGGTAATTTCCATAAATTTATACGAGGAACATTTCATCTTTAATAAAACATTATTTTTCAGATGTTAAAAGATTATAATGTCCTTATCTCTTAGCGAATTTTGAAAAGATTTGTTTGTTAGAAATATTATATTAATAAAGTCAGTTCTGAAAATCAAGGCTGTGAAATCTCACGTAGGTACTCCATTATTTAAGGGGGGTAAGGAGAATTTACTACACGAAAATAGGCCCAGTTTTTCTTAGAAAAATAAACAAAGTTTGTTTTTTTTTCATAGATATTTTACTGTCACTTCCACGCAAGACTCGCAACTGCTGGAGCAAATAGGTCTGCCCTTGAGGTGATTGTCCCACGAAAAATGCTCTAAAGAAATAATCCAAATATTAATATTATTGGTTTTTATCTACTACCATTATTTTTTCAGAATTTTAATTTAATTTCGTTATATTTTGTAATTAATCAGTTATTTATTAGATAACTAGCTGGTACTCGGCATGCGTTGCTATGCCATTTAATAAAGAAATTGTTTCTCCCTGCGTGTCCTTTCCCATTCGTCCCGTTCCCCTTCCGCCTCCCCTTCTTCTCCTGCGTCCCCTTCCCCTGTCGCGTCCCCACTCCGTCACCTCCACCTTCCCTCTCTCCACTCCACTCCCCCCCTTCCCCCGTCCCGCGAACCCTTCTCCCGAGTTCCCCTCCCCCCTCCCAGGTCCCCCTCCCCCCTCCTAGGTTCCCCTCCCCCATCGCTCCCTCCCTCCTGCTTTCCATACATTCAGTTTTCAAACAGCTCGCGTGCCACCAATAGCAATTTTTTATACAAATTTCATAATGCCAGAGCTCACCAGAAGTTTTATACAAACCTTGTCCTGACAATAACGAACACACAAAAAAAAGAATTATCCAATTTGGTGCAGTCGTTCGAAAGTTATGCGCGTACATACATTTCGGCGATTCATTTTTATTTATATAGAAGATAGATAGATAGAAGATAGATAGATAGATAGATAGATAGATAGATAGATAGATAGATAGATAGATAGAAGATAGATAGATAGATAGATAGATAGAAGATAGATAGATAGAAGATAGATAGATAGATTACAACGTAAAATAAAAATATGATTAGCCAATTAAGTTGAATTCAGTTAAATTGACGGCCTCAGTGGTCGGGGGGAAAGGCTCTCCACTAGCAATCCGGTGGTCGAGGGTTTAAATCCCTGCGTACGCAAGTAAATTTCAATTTGATTAAATTGTGTTATTGCACAATTTATTCATTTAAAATAATATACAGCATATTTGCGACAAGATGCTTTCAGTATCGCCCTGGGTGTAGTGCTTCCGTTCAGAATTTAAACGTTGTTTGAAATGGCTCTAGCCGTATTTGGTAACCCGATCTGAATTACCAGGTAATTCCCAACCTTCTTATTTTTCCCCCTCTTCCCCTTTCTACTACATTCAGCCTCACAATTTACCCCCAATTGGGGATGCCATAGTTTAAAAATAATAATGTTAAAAAAAAAAATTATTAAAAGAGAAGAGTTTATTAAGGCTCTGCAACCGGGTTCGAAAAGAAGAAGATGGAGAGATACGAAATTACGAATGTTAGAGAAAATGTTTAATAAAACACGACTCGTTTAAAATAGAGCAAAAATATCGCGGGCATTATCTTTAACAGCATTTAAACACTGTGGTTTTTTTCATACATATAACTTGTAAAATAACTGAAACAAACGTGTTTATAATAATTTTTGGAGCATACTTTGCGATTTTTTTCTATCGAGGGAATTTTATATAATTTGCGTTTCGGCGCGGCCAAAGTCTAGAAATTATCTTCAAGAATAACATATATTTTTTTAAGAGTTATAAAACTTACCGTGTTTAAGGGAAATATGTAATAAATCGGTAGAAATCCGGGTTGCGGGCCCTTAACAAATAAAATAAAAAAGAGTGTTATCAACAATACAGTCCGGAAGAAGGAATTGGACGCCGATCACTTCTAAAAAATGTTTGTGAGAGGTGTTTATAGAAACGGTGTAATACATTTTTCCAGGGTTTTTTTAAATGTTGTTGGGACGAATTTTATAAATAATAATTAATCCACTGAGAAAATGCCTTCATGTATCTATTTATCTTCGTACTATAAAAACAATAATTTTGTAACCAGAATAACGATTATATTTTTCCTTTCTGCTATTATTTTCATAGAACAATTTTTTTTATTTTTCGGAACTTCTTATTTGAGAAAACATCCGGTATAAAAATATACCGGATGTCACCATCGAAGAATGAGATTTCTTTCTTGGTTTGTTCAAGGTCATGTGTTATATCTTTTTTCCAGAGTCGTATCATTTCTTCTTCTTCTTTGTGTGCCGTATCAGGTCCCGCCGACATTGGCGATCACTCTTGAAAATGTCTCTCTGTCTTGCGCTGCCCGGAATAGCTCCTCCACAGTTCTAATACCGGTCCACTCGGTGTCAGCCAAGGTACCCGGCCCGGCATGGTCACTTGACAGATCCCCTCCCGCCGCGGCCCCGCACTCGCCTCGTTAAGTGCGACACAAATTACTATTTATGTAGTTACAAACCTACCTTGGCTGACACCGACTCCAAAAATAACAATCGTACCTACATATTGATTAGTAGAAAAAGTAAGTTGATTATTAAGTTGAAGAAGAATACGAAATTATTTTTTTACTTTTTAGTGCATTTTTTTAAGTCGTTTTTTTTGTTTTGTTAAAATTTTTGTTTATTCAATTATACCGCGCTACTGTTCCCATCGCAATGGAAATTATCCCATCCTGATGTGTGTTAGCGACATGCGCTTTCTCATGTAGTAAATATGCTGTTAGAACGAGACGCAACGCTTATCAAGTGTCGCTAGGCTATAAACGCGCTACCTTTTAACTAGTGAAAAATATTTTTATTGTTTTTAATAGAAAAAAATGTCATCGGACACCAAAATGACATGTACATTTTTTACTCCAAATATGCTCAGGAATGGATGGTTGAAATCTCTCGGGTACGTCCTGTTACACCTTGTATATATATATATATATTCAAATATCCTCTAGGAGAGCAGTAGGGGCTCTAGTAGGTACGGCTCTAATCTGAGGTATTAACATTTAAAAAATCACGTCATTTCAATTAAATTAATTTCAAAGGCTGACTAATAATTACTCGAAACACGGAGTTTGTTATGTACCAACAATATAAAAGCTTTAATTACTTGTTTTGTTTTCAAAGTAGGTACTCGTATTTGCCTTTGTGCTTCGCAAATTAATTTAATTCCTGTAAAACGTAGTCCACTGTAATATTATCATCACTTTATGGAATAATTTGTCCTTCGTGTCACCTGATCAACCGTAAATCAGTTTTTCGAATACTTGAGTTACACAATTCCGCATTCGAAGCAATGACGTTATACATTACATCTAGACTGGCCATTGTCTCAAAAAATATTCATCTATGGTAGTTAGTTTAGTTAGACATTCAAAGAATGCGTGATATAGATATGAAACTGAGCTGTGTTTTCGAACATATCTACATTGTAGAATGCAGCTTCGATGTAGCATCTACATCACGGGTGTGACTGAAACAACCGAAATAATAGTGTTTTTTGTAATAATAAATAATTTGCGCGTATTTACGAATGAAATGTAGTTGCTTGGTTTTTACTAGTGACAGTGACCGACCGAAGGTTCGGTTTCGGTTTCGGTTTCTGCAAGTTTCGCCAAAAAAATCTAGTTTCGGCATCAGTTTCGGTTTCGGCAGATTTTCTGCCGAGCCTTCGGCCGTACTGAAACTCGGCAAAAGATCTCAATAAATATTAAATTTAGTCGTAAGAATGTTGTGATTGTAAACGCAATTTATTTTATTTTTTATTATTATTGTACAACAGAATAATTCCAATTACGGTACAATTTAGTAACCCTATCAGCATTTAGGCAAGTGACTCTTCAATAATATTTTTAAGGCATATAAAGAACAGTCACTTACATCCAAATGGTTTGCAATTTCATTTAACAGCACCGCTCCCCTCGTTATGCTATGCTTTGCCAAGACGTCTGTTCTGCCGTTCAGTACTTTAAATAAGTCATGATGTCGACTTCGGCTGTAGTGGTCTGGTACACAAAAATCATAGCATCCCAAGAGAAATGGGCTATCGATGAAATTGTTCCAAATTTTGAAAGACAGAATAGCAAGACTTGCTTTCCGTCTAGTTTCTAGACTCACGAATCAGTTTCCTCAAGTAAGTCAATATGGTGCATGAATCTTGGATAGGTCCAATTTTTCCGCATACAAACGAAACGAATTTCTTCTGGATTTGCTCTAACATATCAATGTACTTCTGGTGGTACGGTGCCCAAACATCGCTCGCCTACTCCAGCTTGCTTCGCAGTAGGTTTGCCATCGAATAACGCTAGCAAAGCTTCTTGAATATCAAACTGCTTACAAGTCCTGATGATGAACCCAAGAAGTTTGTAGCAAGACTGAGTGAGCTGCGATATATGGCAAGAGAATGTCAGTTCGGGATCAAGAACGACACCGAGATCCTTCAAGGATTTTAATTTTTAAATTAAAATACTCAATTAATGAGGTCCTTCCTTTATAATGTACATAAGTGTTGATTATTGACTATGTTTTGTTCCAAAAAGTAGTTAACGTTTTTGTGAATTTTAAGTAATATTAAAAAAAAAAAAAATAAATAAACATACTCCAATTATTGCCTTTTTATTTCATTTAACACATGTTAACTGTTTGCATACGTCTAAAAAAATAGCCAAATTTCAGTAAACAATAGATTTTTAACATGTATAAAAAAGTTTCGGTTTCGGCCGAAACTGAGACAGCCACCGAAGCAGTGGCGTAGCTAGCATAAGTGGCACCCGGGGCGGAAAACGCGGTGTCACCCCCCCCCCATAATTTTTTTTTTGAGAAATTTAAAACACAAATTTTGACTTCCTAAAATATAAAAAACATTTCTAGCTAGTCGAATATGTAAAAAAAATTGTTATCCTCAAAATTAAAACATTTTTAAAAACACTAACAGAATAAAAGCTTTTTCAACAATCGATAGGTGATAATATCCTTCGTGAGTTCCCGTCAATCACAATGTACGAAAGAAATGAGAAAGACACAGGGGAAAAGCGAGGAATATTTCAGGGGAATCCCCAATAAACCAATAGTGAGAGCTAGGAACGAAAATAAAAAAACAGAATTTTTGGGGAATGCTGACCGACCGAGCCATATAGCTACAAATAACAGAGTTCCGTGTGGAGTCCTCAATTCTAATATGTTGCAAAAATCTGAAGAAAATCATTTGCTGTCATGAAAACATAATAACCAATACTTAGGTTAAAACCAGTTTTGTTTTCAGAGTGTAACGATAAAATTTCAATCGTGAAATAGTAAAGGGGGCGTTCAAGTATAACGTAACGCAATTTTTGAAAAATTTTGACCCTCTCTCCCCCCATGCAACACGCCGTAACATATACCTCCCTCCCCCTAAACGTTACGTAACACACAAGTGACTATTTTTTCCTAAAAGTCTCAATTAAATTGCGCAAAGTACTGGAAAGTCGCTTAAATGCCTTTTTCTTGTTTTAATCGCGTTTGTGGTAAAAATAAAACAAGAGATTTCAAACTCGCAATAGGTCCATGCGTATATTATTTATTTTATTGTTTTAAATTGTAATTCATAAACAAATTGGGAAAATACTATTATTTTTATCGGCCTTTCATTCCTTCCGGATCTCCACAATTTAATACTGTCTTACCTTTAATACACCTACATTGCTTTACAACACATATTTCGTTTTACATTAGCTACACTGAGGAAGCCCTGAAGAAAGTAATTTTATAAAGGTTTCCATATGGAGCAACACTTTACTCCACTATGATTCATAAGCTTACTCAGAGTGGAGTACAACCTTTTTCATGATCTGAATGCAGTTATTCGAGTCCTCAAAATGAAGATTTAAAAGTCTACAGTATGATTCACAGAAGAGAAAAACCTTTTTCATGTCCTGATTGTAACTATTCGTGTTCTCAAAAGGGATACATAAGAAGTCAGTTGCTGACTCAGTGTGGAGAAAAACCTTTTTCATGTTCCAACTGCAACTATTCATGTACTATGAAGAGAAATCTAAAAGTCACACGTTTACCGACAGTGGAAAAAAACCTATTTCATGTCCTGACTGCAATTATTCTTATTCTCGAAAAAAATAACTTAAACGGCACTTGCTAACTCACAGTGATGAAAAACCTTTTTCTTGTCCCGACTGTAACTATTCATGCGCTACAAAACGGTATCTAAAAATTCACATGCTTACCCATACTGAACAAAAATCTTTTTCATGTCCCGACTGCAGTAATACAAGTTTTCAAAGGAAAGATTTAAAAATCCGCAGTACGTTTCACAGAAGAGAAAAACCTTTTTCATGTCCTGATTGTAACTATTCGTGTTCTTAAAAGGGATACATTATGAAGTCAGTTGCTGACTCAGTGTGGAGAAAAACCTTTTTCATGTTTCAACTGGAACTATTCATGTACTATGAAGAGAAATCTAAAAATCGCACGTTTACCGACAGTGGAAAGAAACCTATTTCATGTCCTGACTGCAACTATTCTTATTCTCGGAAAAAACCCTAAAACGGCACTTGCTAACTCACAGTGATGAAAAACCTTTTTCTTGTCCCGACTGTTTATGCGCTACAAAACGGTATCTAAAAATTCACACATACCTACCTTGTTTTTCAAACTGGTCTTTCAGCACTAATAAACATGCTAACACAATAATAACTTCGTCACTGATTCACGTCAGTCCATAGATAACGATTCACTTCACGAGTCTACTTTAATCACAATATACGAACGAAATTAGAATGACACAAGGAATATTTCAGGGAAATCCCCGACTCAGCTAGGAACAAAAAAATACATTTTTCGGGAATCCCCGACCAATCAAGCCATAGAGCAAAATAACAGACAGTGTTAACGTGTAAAATATTTTTTACGGCAATTTTGCACTTTCGTAAATTTTTTCTCCACGTTCGAGTGTCACCCCCTCCTCGGGTGGCACCCGGGGCGGTCCGCCCCCCCCGCCCCCCCCCTCGCTACGCTACTGCACCGAAGATTCGGTTTCTGTTTCGGTAGAAAGTTCTTTTTTTTTTTTTACATTAACTCCACACAGGAGGCCCTGAGGAAAATAATTTCCCTCAGGGCCTCATCTGGGATGCTGTGTGGAGGGTCTTTTTGAGGAGAGGAAGGAATGAACATTGGTCTAGAAGAGACCCATGTTGTAGGAAGGAGGAAACACAGAGGCCGGCAAATCATTCCACAGCCGAGCTGTTGAACACAAGAACGAGTCGAAGAAACGACCCGTTCTCATGTGACAAATGTCAAC
The DNA here is from genome assembly GCA_917880885.1 of Limnephilus marmoratus. Classification (NCBI taxonomy): domain Eukaryota; kingdom Metazoa; phylum Arthropoda; class Insecta; order Trichoptera; family Limnephilidae; genus Limnephilus; species Limnephilus marmoratus. Next base: position 25,066,386 of record OU862924.1, on the reverse strand, counting down.
CGTGTACAAATGTTGGGCACGCGTTAGGCGTGTTTCCCGACTATGCACCGGTGCCGAAGGGATCAATGATGCTTGTTCCTCGGAGCATCTTCCATTGTAATACCGGTAGAACAAGGATAGCATTCCCACCCGACGCCTGTGCTCTAAAGATTGCAATCCGTCTGTTAAGATGGGAGAATCTATCAAACGGACCGCCCGTTTCTGCACAGAGTCGAGGGTATTTTTCAGGTATTTTGGAGCTCCAGACCAGAGATGGCTGCCAAATTCAACCGTGGGGCGTACTTGTGATTTGTACAAGGTTAGCAGTTGTGTACTATTAAAGTATCTGCGGGCCCTGTACAGTACGCCCAGTTTTTGGGAGGCTAGCTTTACTCTGGCTTCAATGGAGCCCCCATACCTGAGCTGGTCACTTAGGGTTACACGAAGCATATCAATGGAAGGCCTGTTCGGAAGATTGCTTCCGTTGAAAGAGACTAGATTTTCATTTCGATCCCTTTTGGACGTAATCAGACAAGATTGGGTCTTTGAAACATTAAATTCAACGAGATTATTTTTACCCCAAGAGAAAACACTCTCGAGGTAGCCGTCCATTCTTTGCTTCAAAGCCCTACGAGCTGTTGGAGTTTGTGAGCCCTTTGGGGGCTTGTCAAACAAAAAGCTATCATGAACTGTACTGTCATCCGCATAACAGTGAATTGGTGCACATGACAAAAGGTCGTTGATGTAAATGTATGTAGTTCTGTTTCGGTCGCACCTAGTTTTTACTAGTGTTTGCCGTGTAATGGAAACGTTTTTTTCATCACACACGGGGGCATTTCGGGGTTTTTTTACTTTAAAATAAATAACCAAAAACTTTTGGCCGTGAAAATCTAAATTCACATTGTCAGTAAGGGTTGATATTATTTTTTATGCCGAATGCATATTAGATTATTTTTTGTTAATTTCTAAAGTTTCTAAGGCGGACAATTTAAAATGAGAATTATAATTAGTACATGTCAATCACGGAATATTTTTTTATTATAAAATAACGTTGAATAGATCTCTCAGAATACTTGACATTTCTTATAATTTCACATTTTATGTTTAAAGAGAAGTTAATTTGTTAAATATAATTTGGGGCGCCATCCCATTTTAAAGATAAATAGGAAAACTTGACTAACTAAATCAAAGGATAAACCATACTAATTTAAAGAAGTTAATTAATTGAAAACTACAATACGAATATCGATGTGAAAAGATCCTTGAAAAAATTCCATGGTCCGGTCCATATGTCCCTAACGCGTATACTTGTGGGAGAACCCAGCCACTTTTTTATACTACGAAAGCGAGAACTTCTGCGTATCAAAATGCACCATTAAACAGAGCAACTCATCTGCTTAACGATTCTGCATTGAGCAATGTCGATGCTCTATGAGTCATGTCACCTACAGGGAGTTCAGTAAATATCTTTTGACATACCTACGTCACGGCATAGAAAAACTGCCCCCATGCACTTTTTTCTCTTAAATTTTGTGATCTTCTCCAAAATATTTTATTGTACAACTGTTTTATGGAGAACTTGAAAAAATAAATAAATTAGTATACCGGGGGCCAACTGTCGGGGAATCAACTGCCATGGCATTTTTATTGGTTCTGGAAAAGTACATATACTTGTACAAATGATTAATTGAAGTAATTATACATATTTGTAAAAAGCAACTTTGTGGCTCGCTATAATCTCTACATATTATAAATTAAAATCCCCCGCGTCGTCTGTCTGTCCGTCTGTCTGTTCGCGATAAACTCGAAAACTACTGAACGGATTTTCATGCGGTTTTCACCAATAGATAGAGTAATTCGTGAGGAAGGTTTATGTATGTAATTTGTCAAGGATTTGTGTAAATTGGTTGAAACATAACGATAAATGTTAGATGTGTCGGAAAAAGTCAAGCCGCCTGGTAGCTTTCATCGAAAACGCTGCCTAATCCTTTTGGGATATAACAAAACAATGCATGGTGGGATATTCCTCTTTTATAGATCTACAAAAAAGTCCGCGAAGGCATATATCTATCTTTTGCGGATAGCTTACTATACCCATTCTATCTTCTAAAAAAATGGTCACGTACATTGCGGTAATTGAAAAGTTATTTAGACGGATACAGTATTAATCCTTATTAACTTAAATACGTTAGTTACCCCAAGCATTTCATGCAAATTATTATAATCTTTCACACCATCTCTAAGTATTATAAATTAAAGTCCTCCGCGGCACCTGTCTGTCTCTTCGCGATAAACTCAACGACGGCGGTGGTTATAAAGGTTGGATAACCATCCAGTAGATGACATTGTGTTTTATTGGCCACAGCAACGCGTGGCCGGGTCAGCTAGTTTACAATAAAAAACACATAAATTTGTTGTAGACCACTTTTATTTTATTAACACTCTACCAGTTTCGGAAGCATCCTTCCTTCGTCAGGAGAATATTAACGAGTCATAATATATTATGATCATATATTATGAGAATATTATGACTCGTTAATATTCTCCTGACGAAGGAAGGACGCTTCCGAAACCGATTATGATCATATATTAGGAGAATATTATGACTCGTTAAGAGGGCATTACCAGAGAAAACCGGAAATACATCATTTTCAAAAAAGATTTTAGACGTATTGACTCTTTTCTACAAAAAATTATAAATGGATTTCGAAAGATTGTTCTTTTATCTAGCATTCGTATGTACTTAATAAATTTTGAGAATTTTTTTAAATTTTTAGTATAATAAGGTTATTCCATAGGTCGTTGGCAGATTTGTTAAATTTTCAAAAAAGTTTTTGTATTATACCACACCCATTTCAAATAATATAATCATGCAGTAAAATAAATCAATACATTATATCTAACAAACGTATGTTTTAGAATTTTAATTTTAGTTTCAATAAAATCATTGAAAAATATGTTCGTACATGTGTTTCTTGACGAAAATTGGTCCATTTGTGTATTTATTTGCGCACTTACAAACTAATATATTTCAGATTTTTTTAACATTCTTATTAAATTTAGACATTATTGAAAAATGATAAATACTTATAATCAAAAAATAACTACAAAAAGTACACTATTTTAATAGTTTTATCATCACGCCTTTCAGCATTTTTGGATGAAGGTATAAATTAAAGCTAATTTGGATTGAAATAAATTCGATATTGAGTTATAATTTAAAAAAGCTGGTACGGAGAATAATTAATCTTTCTCATTGTAACCGCCCTGCACGATCGGAAGAACAACTTTCGACGAAATGTGGATTTTCGTCCGCTGGCTGGTTAAACGCTCTTAATATTCTCCTGACGCAGGAAGGACGCTTCCGAAACCGATTATGATCATATATTAGGAGAACATTATGACTCGTTAATATTCTCCTGACGAAGGAAGGACGCTTCCGAAACAGATTATGATCATATATTAGGAGAATATTGTGACTCGTTAATATTCTCCTGACGAAGGAAGGACGCTTCCGAAACCGATTATGATCATATATTAGGAGAATATTATGACTCGTTAATATTCTCCTGACGAAGGAAGGACGCTTCCGAAACCGATTATGATCATATATTAGGAGAATATTATGACTCGTTAATATTCTCCTGACGAAGGAAGGACGCTTCCGAAACCGATTATGATCATATATTAGGAGAATATTGTGACTCGTTAATATTCTCCTGACGAAGGAAGGACGCTTCCGAAACCGATTATGATCATATATTAGGAGAATATTATGACTCGTTAATATTCTCCTGACGAAGGAAGGACGCTTCCGAAACCGATTATGATCATATATTAGGAGAATATTATGACTCGTTAATATTCTCCTGACGAAGAAAGGATGCTTCCGAAACCAATAGAGTGTTAATAAAATAAAAGTGGTCTACAACAAATTTATTTGTTTTTTTTTATTGTGAAGTAATTATATTTTTAAGGTTTTCATCACCTTCCAAAAACAGTTTTTAATTTTCGGATATATTCAGAAATATTCAATTTATTTATATTTTATTTATAAGGGCTAAGAAAGAGTAGATTTTGAGTTCTTTTAAGTATCACTTTAACTTAATTTTTTTAAATTGTGTTCAATAATAATTTATTTTAATCACCATCAATAATAATTATGTATTATTAAAGTACCTACTTTATCGCTTAATTTAATAGAACTAATAAATAACTCTACCTTTTAACAAAGAAGCTCTTAATTTTCAGCAGTAATGGTATACAACAAACTCCCGCCTAGTATCAAACAAATTAAAACAAAAAATAACTACATTAAGGACATTAAATCTTGGCTTAAGGAACTATCTGAAAATGAACTTAATCTCGTATACTTAAAACAATGTCGTAGAAGTTTCTGTAAAATCTTACCCAAACCATGAAGGAAAACTCTTCCATAACAGTCCCCCTCAGCATAGGATCTCCTAGTGAGGAGGACTACGAAGACAATAAACATCTATTTATATATAAATTTTATATATATATATATATATATATATATATAAGTTTATGTTACGGCATTTAGTGGCTCAAAGCGTCCTTTAATTACCGGAACTTCTTGATCATTTCGACTTACTGGCTCATTTGGGCACTTAGTGGCTCATCGTTTTTTTTTTTTTAAGTCCATCATATCAAACTCGATGAGACGAGTCGAACGGTGTAAAAAAAATTTTTGAGTGAATAAATGACATTTTTACGTGGACCGTTAATGCTCCGGAATGCGTTTTTTATCAGTAAATATTCATCAATACTTAGAACATCAACTGGGTACACTTTTTATCGCATCTATAACCATCACGGCATGCGACGTTGCCGGATGTTCTCGTCATACAATATCATTCAAACTCCAAGTCGTTTATCAATGCTTTGCGATATTGAACTCAATGGTTAAATTCCTCAAAATCTATTATCGCATGACATTGCTATGTCAGATTGAATCTTTTGCGATATGTTATATGTTTGCCGGTATGTTATGTTGTATTCTATCTACATAGGTAGCCAGAGTCAAGCGCTCGCTGTGGACTGTTAGTTGTTTTAGAAGTTAGAAGAACAGACATTATATTATACGAGTAATATTTAGCGGCTATTCGCGCGCTTTTTTAAAATTGAAGATTGATTTACGAATTGCTTTTATAATATCGTTATTAATTTTGTGTTAATTGTTTTTGTGTTTATTACAAGGTTGATATTATTACGTATTTTAATACACATTTATGTAGTTTTTTCTTTAATAAATAAAATATTTGCTACGTCATTATGTATTTGTCTTTTGCGTTCCGAAAGCATAGTCAGTTGTAATGTAATGATATCTATACAGGGTTTTCTAAAAATTTCAGAAATATATTAGGTACTCATGTAATATGTTTTTTCATACAGTTATATTATTTTTTTTAAATGTTTTTTTAGTAGAACGTAATTTTTATAATGGATTATATTATCATATTTAAGAAATCTAACAAGTTTTTCATTTAAAAAAATGTTCTGTACCTAGGTAATTACTTTACGCGTGACAATTTTTCAAAAGCATTGTCTCTAGTTGTATTGAAGTAATTAAAATATGTTTTATTGTTGTTTTGGTGTATTTTATAAAAAAAAGTTATGAACAAAAATAAACAATAATTTAAAAATAAATTACAATATACGGCCTACATAGTCCAGGAGTGAGACCCTTGACTCGCAAACCGCAGGTCTCAAATTTTATTTGATTAATTTGTGTTATTTCACAATTAATTCATTTAAAATAATAAATAGTATATTTGCGGCACGTTCCAGAGTGGAAGATACTATCAATATCGCCCTGGTGTAAGTAAGACTACCATTCAAAATTGAAACGTTGCTTGAAAATGGCTTTGGCCGTGTTTGGTGTCCAGATCTGAATCGCCAGGTACTTCCCAACCTTCCTCTTCCCCACCTCCTTCCCCTCCCCACTACCTTCAGCCTCACAACATACCCCAATTGGGGATTCCATGGTGTCACTGGCTCCAGACGGGAGCAGTTGAGATTCTTGTGCGGTATTCACTGTAAAAAAAACTCCACACAGGAGGCCCTTAAGAAAACGATTTCCCTCAAGGCCTATGTCATCTAATATGCTGTGTGGAGGGTCTTTTTGAGGAGAAGAGGGAGTCAACATTGGTCTTGAAGAGACCCATGTTGTAGGAAGGGGAAAACCCAGAGGCCGGCAAATCGTTCCATAGCCGAGCTGTTGAGCACAAAAACGAATCGAAGAAGCGACCAGTTCTCATGATTTTGAATTTGATTTTGAATTTGATTTTGAATTTGATTTTAGATTTGATTTTGGATTTAGGGTAGGGTTCAAAAATCTTGATTATTTTGTTTTTACATGAATATCGCACAACGTAGTGGATAGGGGAAGGAGATAGGGAAGAGGAAGGTTGGGAAGTTCCTGACTATTCAGATCTGGTCACCAAACACGGCTAAAGCCATATCACGCAACATTTCAATTCTGAATGGTGGTCTTACACCAGGGCGATACTGAGAGTATCTTCCACTCTGGAAAGTGCTGCAAATATAAAATATATGTATTATTTTTACTAAATAAATTGTCAAATAACACAAATTATAATCCCGCGACCTTCGGAGTGCGAGTCAAGAGCCTTACCGCTGGACTACGCCGATAAATATACAATAGACTAATCATACCTAAGATGACTTGAGTAAGGACTAATTGTAAACGAGGTATTCCAATTTGGGAAGCGGGTATGGGTACCGCCGCCCCGGGAACCATTACTGTATAACCAACACCTCTGCAAGCAGTTTGCTACGTTTGGTGACTAAGCAGGGGTGCCCGGGTTCATGGTATCAGGTTTGTCCAGGACGTGGCGGCGGATAGGTCTGCCCTGCTGCGTGGCGGGCCGGATAAGAGAGTTTGGTTGAGGGAGGCCTTTTGTCCTTTCCAGCCGGACTCTCTCGACCCATCGCCTTGCACCGCATTTGGAGGGATGGAATTTTAGGTTCGTCACTCCTAGACACATTGACCCCAGATTCCTATCCACCCCACATACCTTTTTCCTTCCCAGAACTTCCTATCCTTCCCTTCCTTAAAAAGACCCTCCACACAGCATCCCCTTAGATGACATAGGCCCTGAGGGAAATTATTTTTCTCAGGGCCTCCTATGTGGAGCTACTGTAAAAAAAATGAGATTGCGAACTTCGACTACGAATCCGGAGGTCGCGGGTGAGAGACATATGAATCCATCTCTCCCACTGCATTGCAAGGCGATGGGTTGAAAGAGATTACACATCTGCCCTGATGATGGACACTGCAACGCTGTCCGAAACTTTGGCTAAAGAAGGAGGTATACACGGCATAATACCCCAAAAACTAATAACAAAAATACTTATGGCCGTGAAAATCTAAAATCACCTCTGCGATAGGTCACCCCAAGTCGTTCGCTACGTTTGGTGACTTAGCAGGGGTGCCCGGGTTCATGGGGTGAGGATTATCCGGGTCTTGGCGGCGGATGCATCTCTGCCCACCAGCTGCATGGCAGGATGGATTGGGAGAGAGTGTTGAGGGAGTCCCTTTGATTTCTCCAGCCGTACTCTCTCGGAACATAGCCTTTCACCGCAGTGGGAGGGATAGATTCCTGGACACACTGACTCCCAGATTCCTACCTACCCTTCATCCCTTTTCCTTTTCAGAACTTGCTCTCCTTCCTTTCCTAAAAAGACCCTTCACACAGCATCCCCAAAGATGACATAGGCCCTGTGGGAAATTATTTTCCTCAGGGCCTCCCGTGTTGACCTAATGTAAAAAAAAACAGTCTATCCCGATCCGTCCTGCCATGCAGCTGGTGGGTAGACGCATCCGCCAACAAGACCCGGACAAACCTCATCCCATGAACCCGGACACCCCTGCTAAGTCACCAAACATAGCTTACCACTTGGAGTGACCTATGGCCAGGGCTGGGCAGTATTTGAAAAACTTGTAATTGAAATACGTATTTGAAATACAAATATATACAAATACAATGTATTTGGTAATTGGTATTTCAATTACCTGCTGCTGAGGTATTTTGTAATTTGTATTTCAAATACTTAAGGCTTCAAAATATATTTTCAAATACATTTAGTGATCTTAATAATGATAATTAAAAATAACCACACATAGATAATACATAGACTAAAAACGCTAGAATCCTGTACCTACTATTGTCCTTTGCTATAGGACTCTTTATTAATGATTATTTGTAGTTCTCTTAGGGGGCATACATTAATTATGTGAGCTCAAAAAAGGGGGGGGGGGGGGTCCAGCAAAATCTCACGGTACTTGAAAAGAATAAACGAAGTGGTCCAAATTATCTCACCAAGGGGCGGGGGGAGTCTAGTTTGGAAGAAAAACTGCTCACCTAATTAATGTATGCCCCCTTATAATTGCTTTATAATGTACTGTACTGTATTTTTTTTACTTCATGCTAGTTATTATTATTGTCCTGTGCTATAATAGCACTGTTATTGTACATTTTGTATCATACTTGTCATTGCTTTGTATTGTACACTCTTGTATCATAGTATTAGATTTTTTTTCATTAACTCCACACAGGAGGCCCTGAGGAAAATAATTTCCCTCAGGGCCTATGTCATCTGGGATGCTGTGTGGAGGGTCTTTTTGAGGAGAGAAAGGAATGAACATTGGTCTTGAAGAGACCCATGTTGTAGGAAGGAGGAAACACAGAGGCCGGCAAATCATTCCACAGCCGAGCTGTTGAACACAAGAACGAGTCGAAGAAATGACCCGTTCTCATGTGACAAATGTCAACCGTGTACAATGTGTTTCCCGACTATGCAACGGTGCCGAAAGGATCAATGATGCTAGTTCCTCGGAGCATCTTCCATTGTAATACCGGTAGAACCAGGATAGCATTCCAACTCGACGCCTGTGCTCTAAAGATTGCAATCCGTCTTTTAAGATGGGAGAATCTATTAAACGGACCACCCGTTTCTGCATAGAGTCGAGGGTATTTTTCAGGTATTTTGGAGCTCCAGACCAGAGGTGGCTGCCAAATTCAACCGTGGGGCGCACTTGTGATTTGTACAGGGTTAGCAGTTGTGTACTATTAAAGTATCTGCGGGCCTTGTACAGTACGCCCAGTTTTTGATCGAGCACTATTGGAATAATTAAATAATGGACTGAATACTAGAAATAAAATATTGGACTGAATACTAGAATGTTTTTAAGTTAACTACTGTAGAGCGCACTTGAAGTGAAATAACACAAAACTTCGCTACACAAATGTCATCCATTTTTATATAAAAATGAATCCTTGTTTCCCTTGGTCACGCCATAACTTCAAAATGACTTTACCTATTTCATTCATTTTTTAAAAGTTTTCTTATACTTTTAGAAGGTTCTTACGGAAAGAAAAATTAAGAAAATTACGCAGAAAATGGGATAATTTCAGAAAACTTAACGACTATTTTAACTACGCACGTTTGACAGTTCGCGCGTTTGATGAAAATAAATTTAGCAGGCAGCTGTTTTTTTGTAACCAAAGAATTTTCATTGGATTTTTAAAATTATAGATATTTTAAATAGGTACCTATGTTAGGTACCAGATTTTATTGATTGTTTTTATAATATAGAAAAATGTTCTGGGACTAAATATATGGAACGCGGGAGGGGTGTGCGGGATGGGGGAGCGGAAGAGGGGAGAGGGTAGGCAGGGAAGGTGTACGGGGAATGCAAGAGGGTAAAGGGAAGCGGTAGGGGAACGGGGACGCACGGGAAAGGACATGCAGGGAGAAACAATTTATTTCTTTGAATATTGCAGTGCAACGCATACCGGGAACCAGCTAGTGTTATTATAATAATTATTATTATAATCTAACACCTAAGTCCTATACCACAAATCTTTACAAGTGGAGCGGAGACGAGATGTGTGTCCTGAGCAATATGATTAGTCAATTTTAGCACGTCTCTGTTTCACTATGCTCTGCTTTGCTTCTATGGAAACGCACTCTTAGATATGGGCACTTACGACAATTTATTGCAACCAAAGGTTCTACCTAAACCAAATGTATTTTGTAATTTGTATTTTGTATTTCGTATTTTAAATACATGCGAAAAAGTATTTTGTAATTTGTATTTTAATTACAGTAATGCATGTATTTTGCCCAGCCCTGCCTCTATGGCAAAGGTGTTGGTTATCCAATAATGGTTCTCGGGGCGGCGGTACACATATCCGCCTCCCAGATGAATATTACCACCTAATCTAAACAAGTTAGCAATTAAAACCGAAAACCCAATTTAAGACTATTTATACAATGTAGACCACCTGTACAATGTTGGAGTTCATTTTTACAAATTCCTTCAACCAATTAAACAATAATGATTGTCTCTTTCTGATATATTTTTATTTCACACGACAAACAGAGACGGGTATAATTGGAGTGATGTTTCTAAAAATGGTAAATTCAATATTTTACCGGAAATGTCCCAGACGGAATCATCTAGTACCGGCACGCAAATATTTAAGCATTGTAAAAAGATCATATGAAATGCAAAGTGTAAGCGAACGGGATGTAGTCCTTTCCATTAATAACTTAGAAATTGCTTATTATTGCTTGAATTGTCAAGTTACGCCAACGCCCATTTTCAACTTAAGTAAAGTAAAAAAGTAAAAGCGATATTAAGGAAGCTAGCGTGATTCAATTATTATGACACTTCCCTTTTTATTAAAATGCAACTATTACCGATCCGCTACCAGTCCGTGGAATCTTCAGTTTGTAGGCACGGGGTAACGCTGTGCGATGCGTGGCGGAGGGGGGGAGGGCTACAGATACTTTGCCGGAATTTGATAGAAATTATTTTATATTAAAAAAACTAGCAATGCAATATACATTTTTAAAAACAGATCGATAACCAAATAGTTTTTCTATGATTACCAAAATTATTGAGTATATGGTGTAAAAGACAACTGAGATACAGAGTAAAACTGTTCTTAGTGTAATTATATTACCCCGGTCTAAAAAAACTATCGAAAGAAGCGAAGCTAGCCGTCCATAATGGAGTGCTGGTACCTACCCTAATGCTTCGCTGTGAGGCTCGGAACTGGTAGAGAAATGATGAAAGTAGACCGAAATGAATAATAATGATCCGCACATAATGTAAGCCTGATGTAAGCGTAACGAGTAAGATTAAGAAAGAGACGCTTAGATTGGTTGGGCATGTAAAGCAAATGAACGAGAAAAATAGTGTAAGGAGAATATATGATGACGCAAATGTGAATGCTAGAAGAAGTCGGGGACGCCCGAGGAAGACATGGCACGACCAAGTGAATCAGATACTTGAGTCGAGCCATTTCAAGAGTCAGAATAATAAAAGAGCATGTATGAGACGAAGTATGCATGTGAACGAGGCAAGGAGTGTGTGCCAAGATCGAGTTGTTTGGCGGTCCGTCTCTATTTGTAAATTGTAAAATATGATAGCAACTAAGTATAATAATAATTTAATAATGAGCAAAATTAAGAAAGGGACCCTCAGATGGTTTGGGCACGTAGAGCGAATGAGCGAAGAAAGTAGTGTAAAAAGAATATATGATGCAAATGTGAATGGTAGAAGAAGTCGGGGACGCCCGAGGAAGACATGGCACGATCAAGTGAATCAGATACTTGAGACGGGCCATGTCAAAAGTCAGAATAATAGAAGAGTATGTATGAGACGACCATCACGCCGTTTCCCCGCAGGGGTAGGCAGAGAGGACGAACCGCCAAACAACTCGGTCTTGGCACACACTCTTTGCCTCACTCACATTCATACATCGTCTCATACATTCTCTTCTATTATTCTGACTTTTGACATGACCCGACTCAAGTATCTGATTCACTTGATCGTGCCATGTCTTCCTCGGGCGTCCCCGACTTCTTCTAAGAGTATTATAATTGCTCTTGAAAAGAGAAACTTCTTCGCGGCCTATTTCATACAAAATTTAGTTCTGGATTTACGGTTAAGATACCAAATTATTTCATTACAGAACTTCCTCTTCTTCCTTTCCCTAAAAAAACCCTCCACACAGCATCCCCAAAGATGACAAAGACACTGAGGGATTTTTTATCAGGTGTGGCGCTAATGCGAGAAAAAATACAATTTAACCAATTAATATTATTTGGCGGTCCGTCTCTATTTGTAAATTGTAAAATATGATAGCAACTAAGTATAATAATAATAATTTAATAATGAGCAAAATTAAGAAAGGGACCCTCAGATGGTTTGGGCACGTAGAGCGAATGAGCGAAGAAAGTAGTGTAAAAAGAATATATGATGCAAATGTGAATGGTAGAAGAAGTCGGGGACGCCCGAGGAAGACATGGCACGTGAATCAGATACTTGAGTCGGGCCGTGTCAAAAGTCAGAATAATAGAAGAGAATGTATGATACGATGTATGAATGTGAGTGAGGCAAAGAGTGTGTGCCAAGACCGAGTTGTTTGGCGGTCCGTCCTCTCTGCCTACCCCTGCGGGGAAACGGCGTGATGGTTGGTTAGTTAGTTTCTTTTAGATCGATTTTATCCATATAGATCGGAGGTGACAACTTAAAGAAACGTACGAATCAATGAATAAAGTAAATTATGTAATATATTTCTAATAAGTTTATTCATAATTTTTCGAAAACACTAGTAAAACTAAGATAAAATAATTATGTAGCAAATAAAAGAAACTACACCAATATGTATTTAAATACCTAATTTTATTTATGATAATAATAAAATAAACCTTAACACAAAAAAAAACAACCGTAAACACCAAATAAATAACAATATTAATTAGCAAATCATACTACAATTTTAAAAAAACGCGCCAATAATCAAAAACGGCCGCTAGAAATGATAAATATTTGTGAATAATCAACAAGCAACATCCAAACTGTTCTGTCAACCTACCTACATATGTGACTATATTGGTAACATTAAACTTGGCAACGTAGCGTGATGCGGTAAGTGTGTTCTTAAAATAGATCAAGGAATGCACGTTATTTTAAGATATTTTTTTTTAATAAATAAACATAATTTTTGATTACATATTATAGCTGACCATATTTTAAACAAAATTTAAAAGACAGCATGTTGGTACTTCATCTACGTAAGTATATATTACATGCGAAAGAATGAGCAACTTAAGTGGCTTCTTCTAAGATGAGCCACAAAATGTGGTATGACATAAATATATATATATATATATATATATATATATATATATATATATATATATATATATATATATATATATATACATATCTTTTACCTAACATGTATCATATAAAAATGTAAAAGTATTAATATATAGAGTAACTAAATAAAATAAAACTATAAATGTAACGAATAATTTTACGTATTACGCAGGAATATAATTTTAAATCACGTTTGCACCCATACACCGACCACCGAAATTAGTATGTTTGCAAAATTGTCAACCCAAGATCTGAAAAAGGTTTTTTTTTTATGAAATTATTATTTATTGAGATGTTAATTTGTCGTTAATAAAACTATTGTTGGTAATTTGCATCAGATAGGTCACTTTCGGTTCCTAGACCCCAGAGAGGTTCAATTCTCCAATAACGATCAAGATTTATTCGTTATACGCCATCTGCGAACGAAAAATTAATTACCCGTCGTCTCGAAGAACTTTGAAAAATGTTTCATTTATACGAATTCTTGAATGTCGAAGGGTTGAAGAGGTGATTAGATTATATCAGCAGCCCTGTGATTATTGTCTATGTTTCTGATGTTTTCTATGGTGTGAATTTGTAATTACGACCACATTTTCTTCTAGTACACTACTCAAAACCAAAAAGCAGCTGGTAACCACCCATGAAAAAGAAATTTAATGCTGCTCACATCTGCAAAACGACATTGCAACCGATTAATTAGGTAGTTAATTTTCAGGTGAAAACTATCTACCCTCCAGCGACTTGTTGGTTTCAAAGCATCTCCTTCAGCTTGTTCAATATTATGTACTGTAGCCAAAATCACCGGTAAATCAACTATTATACAGAACCTTAAAACAACTTTGTAAAAATATACGATGCCCTTTCCTTCGAAAAGCGCACGGGAAACGATCTTAGTTTAGGATATAATGTATTAGATTTTGACAGTTTTATCGACTTGTTCCATCCACTCGTTGTACAAGTGGAATGACTTGACGTTTGGCGTCTTAAAATTGTACCTTCGACGACACTCGAGAATAATAAAGTCGACCAATATATGTTTATACTTTCAACGTCGATTGCGAGCGTCCTCAATTGAAGAATGAGCCCCAGGCAGCGTATTTACAAAACCTATACCGATTCAGTCGCGGTAGCGACTATTTACATTTTAAATATACCTATATATTGGTTATTTTTATCACATTGCAAAAACAAAAATTGTTCTAAAATGTAGATAAAATAATCTTTTTGATCTGTATATTAGAAATTAATAATTTTATTTCTAAATATTTCAATTTTGATATTATTCCCGTATTTTGTCAATACACCTCTATTTTGATAATTTTTTATCACTTTGCAAAAACAAAAATTGTTCTAAAATCTAGATAAAATAATGTGTACACTAGAAATTAATTATTTTATTTCTAAATATTTAAATATTGATTTTTTTTTTTTTTTTTTTTTTTTTTTTTTTTTTTTTTTTTTTTTTTTTTTTTTTTTTATTTCATATATTTTTTATTAGTAACAGATATTTGGTTTTTTTTTGGCTACCACACTAGGCTAAGCCCGTGTTGTGGTAGTCGTACATTTAATATTTTAACATTTCAAAAAATATTAAGAAATACTTAAAACTAAAGAGAAAAAAAAGACCATATTTTAAAGAAAAGTAAAAATGAAATTCAAATTCAAATTTTGAAATACAAAAATTAATAATGAAAATTAAATGTTAAGAACTCAAGTGTTCTGTATAAATTAAAACATATAATTATATAAATCAAAATTAAAAACATATTGAAATGGTAAATTGTCGGTAGCGCAACTGAAACGCGGTAGGGATTGTAAATACCTACCGAGGATACCCCAGGCAGGTCGTTCTCAAGAAACAACTTCGATACATATTAAAAAATGTTTCAGCAATTTCCCCAGAAGTAAGGAATAATTTAGCTACACCGACACTTGTTCGTGAACTCTGGTTTTGATCCCTATTTAAATTAAATTTTGTGCGTAATCATCCATTGACTAGAAAATTTGGCGGGAATATTGAAATAAGGAATTTGTAATTTAAATTAAGTACTAGTACTACGCAGTAATTTAAAAAATTGAAGTTGTTTCCGCATTTCACATAAGAACATTTTTAATTAATTATCATCTCGTGGAGGAATGACCCCAATATTGGTTTCATGAAACTGAACATTATTCACGCGAAAAAAAATTACGTGTTCACTGTTTCGTACTCCAAATACTTAGTGTTTTCTATTACAATAGAACAGGGGCGATGTACGATTTACCTTGAACTATTATTGATGCTCGTGCTTTGTGTGGTTTCTCCTCAGCAAATTAATGAATTTACGGAAAGAACTGAATACTTTGAGTTGAACTGTACGAGTACTTTCACAGACGCGGGGAAAATATGTTATACAGCACAAAGGTACCTATTTAGAAGAATAGGTAGGAATACATCATGGTGTTTAATTATCGGAATAAATGCACAATTGAAAACTTTAAAAATTGTGTTCTTTCTGTTTTATTTAAAATGTCAAAGAAAACTTTGTATTTCAAATTGTCCCGTTTTGAAAAGAAAACAATTTGCTGTTGTTCAGTGACCAGTGTATTATAACGATTGTAACTTAATTTTTGATATATTAAAAAAAAAACCTTCCCATGGTTTTAAAATCAAAGAAAGGTGGCAAAGGGAAAGGAAATGGAAATGGAAAAGGAAAAGGAAAAAGGAAAGATGGGAAATCCAAAGAGGATCTGTGTGTCGATGATGTTAAAACCACGTCATCGTTAACAAAACACCAAATATTCAAATTATTGATTTTTCTTTATAATGAAACATTCAAGGAACGTGAGAAAAAAAATCAATACCTAGCAGAAATAGAAAAGATCAATATTTTTTGGGAGATCGCTAGAAGTAAACTTGAAGATTATAAAAGCCAAATTAGAAATGCAGATGTGAAAATTGAAGAACATCTTGAGAAGGCTCAAAAAACCGAAGCTGTCCATCGAGTAAAGGAAAAACACTTAATTGCAGAATTAACCGGGGAGCTAGTCAAAGATATTGAAGACTCCACTGCAGAAGCGCACAACCTGAAGATCAGACGGGCCGCAGAGATAGCTCTGCTCAAACAAGACAATGAAGATCTCAGATCACGAATCAGAGAAACTCAACTTGCATCACAGGCAGAATTACAAATGGTTAAACTCAAAAATAGCCAGGAATTGCACGATTGTGTTCCCAAATTTGAACAAAGCGTAACTGAACTATTTAACGGTAGAAATTATAAATTACGAACAGAAATTCGTGAACTACAAGACAAGTGTTCATTTACTGTGTCAGAACTGGATAAAATGAAAAATGATAAAATCCTAAGTATAACTTTCCAACAAAATAAAAATGTGGAAGATTTAAGACAGTTTTACAACTTAACAAAAAGCAAGCAAATGGCTCTTATCATGGACTTGGATTCAAAACTTCACGAAATAAAATTAAGCAATGATTGTATTGCAGAGAAGTTAAAAACTCTAAATTCAGCAAATGACCAAAAGCTCGTCCTTTTGTACGATGTTCGTCAGGAGATTGAGGGTTTAAAGCAGTCTATAAAAATGGCTAAAAGGGAAAACTTGAAGACCTCTCTCAATCGCAAGATGAAAGAGCAAGCTAATAAAGAACAAGATTTGATGAAAGATAAAACGGATTTCGATATATTAAATTTGAAGTATGCCTCTGTTATCGTACAAAGGGATGAAATTAAAACCCGATTTAATAATGCGATTCTGGAAGTTCAGCAAAGGGTTGTTTTAAGAGAGTCTATTGCCAAAAGATGCGGAAATAATTTTTAGAAGCAGTTGTCTTTTTAATACTAAAACTAAAAACCAAAAATTTGCGGACATAATCAAGTCTAGTGGAGTCATCAAGCAAAAACTTCACATGAACAAAGCATCATTTTTGCAATAATTCAACATGTAAAGTCGTTTCGACTATAATAGAAGTGTATCGGTCTTTTAAAGACTTTTTAGTCTTTTTTGTTTTTCTAGACGCCTCAAGCTCAGCGGAATCACGGACTGGCTCGGCGGATCCACAGATCCCGCTCCGTAATGCTGTTCTGCGGCTATATGCTAATCGTTTCCATAAATTATAATAATCGAAGGAAAATATGAGATTTCTAAAAGATTTTGTTTCTTTTACGTCTTATTATATTTTTGTCACCGTTCACTACATTTCTTTGTTATTTTTAGTGACTTAATAAAATACCTAAGAGAGGACTTCAATCGCCGGTGTATAATAAATCATTGAATGGTGCGTAATTAATATTTATACCAAGGTATAATAAACATTATCATTGATATAAATAAAAATAAATTGTTAAACCAAAATATAATAGCCCCCGGGCCATGCGGCATTTTCACTTGGCCGTGTGGTATTAATATTATTAAACAGTGCAAATATTTGTAGGGCTTTGCAAATTTAAATGTCATAAAGAATTAGCTTCTCGGTGAATACAATATTAACTAAATAAATAAAAAAGAAAATACTTTGTTTTAAGTCGCTTTATTGTTATTTTTTAGTCTACCGGTTTCGGTACCTCCGTACCATCATCAGGACTGTTATAAAAATATGTGCAAAACACATCAGCCTTACTAAAAAACCCCGTGAAAATTTTATTCAATTGACAAACGGCCGCGGATGTGAAAACATTACTAATTAAAAAATTGTTCATTGAAAGAAATACACATTGTTTACACGGCCTGAGAGGGTAGTTTATCTCTGTTTTAACGATTGATGTTTGAACGAAATTTGGAATTTTTCCAACGTATTTTAAATGTCTTGTATATTTCTTATTTTTGAAGATGTCGTAAAAGCATATTCCTTTATATAAACTAGATAGAATTGCCTTTTAGATTTTTGTGTCTGAAATATACGATCGTGTTTGAAAATTGCAGTATTTTAAGTTTCAACATGAAAAATTTTTTTAAAATACAGCTGAGTGTAAACATATTCTATTAAATGGTCGAAAAATTTTGGGAAATTCAAAATTTAAAAAATACACACCTCTTTCTTTATGAATTTGGAAGAAAACTGTCACTTCACATTTTATCTCGTCCATACAATTAAAAAGGATAAAAAAATGTAATAATAATTCCGAAAAAATAGCTGAAAAAATCTGGCATCTTGGATTCATTTTTACGCAATTAATACGTCGATTTCTCGAATTTGTTTTTATTTACACATGCATGAGGCTTTTACATTATTAAATAATATTACTTTTATGGAAGTTTTATTAAATTCACGCAGAAAAGTCGTAAAAAAAATAATATTTCAGAAATAACCTAAAACCTATCGTCAACGAAACTAAATCATCAACAAAACAATATTTAAAGGACTAAAACTGAAAAAAAAGTAACGCCAGCATTGACAATTATGTTGAATTACACTAAATCACGATTTTTTAAACGAAAATTATCTCCAAAAACATAAAACTTAACTGCAAGTACAACAACTGAACATTGTCACACATTGTTTTACCGCGAAGTTTATAAAACAAGATGGTAGCGCGCCTGCGCAGATCTATGTGAGATTCAAGGGGACCAACATAAAAATCATAAAATGCGTGATAGTGTTATTAGTACAGATGTAAAAACGCAGATCACCGCGCAAGCAACAAATATGCAGTTGACCGCTCGTTAAGGCGTTTTGTTATTAGTAAGGCTGAATGTGTTTGCTTCTTTTGAAAAAAAAACAATATTAACTAATAACCTACATGTTATAAGATTTCGTAAGCTAAAACATATATGAATGATAAAAAAATTTGAAAAAATGTTTGGCAGGAATGGTTTCATAAGCTTAAATGTTCAAAGATGTCCCAGCTGTTTTTTTATACGAAATATCTTTTACACTAGTTGACTGAACGCTTAGTGCCTCCGTTCACGGAGATACTTACAAGCTACTCGATCCTCGTGCGCGTATCATACGCGCCGATCGTAAGTACCCCCCG
The DNA here is from genome assembly GCA_917880885.1 of Limnephilus marmoratus. NCBI lineage: Eukaryota > Metazoa > Arthropoda > Insecta > Trichoptera > Limnephilidae > Limnephilus > Limnephilus marmoratus. Next base: position 25,047,210 of record OU862924.1, on the reverse strand, counting down.
TACGATTTAGCTGGTGCCCGTACACGGCGCTACGCGGTGGTCGTCGGTTTCCAATAGGCCACTTGCATCACATTTTTTTTCATTTTTTTCCGGTTTTGACAAATATTCTAAGACATTCTGTATTTTTTTTTTTTTTTTTAATCGTATTTTTGAAACCCTGAGGATTTTTTGAAAATTTCAATCCGAAAAATCAGACCATTTTTTATAAACCGGAAATACGGGACATAATTTTATAGGTGTGAAAAAACGATAATTACATAGCCGAAAATCACTTTAAAAAAAAGAACGTTTTCCACACGAATGGCACAGGAGAATAACGAGGCATACCAAAAATATTACATCTCATAAATATTTTTTTCCTTGATCCATCTTGTTGATCATAAATCATTATATTGTACAGCGTATATATGTATTACTAAATTCAATGTAATATACTTGTGCTTGTAAATTATAATAATAATAAGAATATTATAAAATTTTATTTTGTTATAATCAGCACCATAATCATTATACCTCTAAAACACGTACCAACATCTTCTTCACGTTCTGAAGAGAACCCCGTACATCTAAAATGTACGGGGTTCTCTTCAGAACATCTGTCAAAAAGTGAAATCAAATGATAAGTTCGCAGAGAACAAACAATAAATCTAGTGAACGAATTAAAAAATTCGCCTGAAATCAAAGTGATGCCATATAAAAAAAATAAATCAGTGTGGAATTTTTTAAAATTAATAGGAACATTTTCGGAGATGGGACATTTTCATGTAGTGACGTCATGAGCCCAAATAATGGATTTATTTATTTAAAAATAAAAACAACTGTACATTTTTTCTAAACAATTTTACTAACATTTTCTTAATCTTAGTAAAAAGATCTATCCACATGATTTTTTCCAAGTCGTTATGAAATCCATGCAAGTGGCCTATTAGTATCACGATATCGACAGTGCTGATCGCACGCGACGCGTCGCATCATTTGTGTCTGATACTTATTCGTTTAACGTTTGACAGAAATGGCGTCGGAACATGAAAGTAATGTTAGATTTGTTCTGGATGTGGAAAAAATGCATGTTTATATAACTATACTTTACCAGAATACGTAAGAAACGATTTAGTGGAGAAGGCATGGTTTAATGTTGGAAAAAAAGTCTAATGACTTCGCATGAAAGTGTTCACTCCACGGCTGCACGTGAAAAATGATCAAGTTCAGTATATTTCGGATAGCGCCGTATACGGAGACTAGCATTAAAAAGTGGTATATCAGCAGGGTACTTGTGGTTTCGTCACAATTACGTAGATTATAAGTTTCTTCGTGAACGCAGGGCCTTACGCGACATCCGGACTGTTAATTTGATAAACTTTATATTGTTTAAGATATTATTTTATAATTAGCCAGTTCAGAAGAAATGGTTTGTCGACAATGGCTTCACCATAAATATACTAACCCCGGCTTCACATAAAACGTAAAACTGAACAGAAAATTGGAATTCGACAACGTTGTTTTTAAAAAAGAACGTAGACGATGAAACTATTCTAGTCTCTGTCTAACAAGTGATACGCGATTGCAAGAGAAGAGTGCAACTATGCTATGCTAATCTGTCATTTATTATTGTTTTTTTTTTCTATCAGTATCATAATACAGAGCGTGTACATGAATAATTAATCCTCTATTCAGTGGTTATTTTAGTTTTTGAAAGAATAATCTTTAGAAATATATTTTGTTTCAGTTCTATTATCAGTTAAAAAGAATTTAACTGAAAAAATTCGTGAAATGTCTCTAATATATGTACGACAATAAAGTATTATCTGTTGAACTCGCTTTGGTTTTCTTTTAACCCTTAGCCACCTGACGTACTTTGACGTCGGTCCTGGGGTCCTAGCATGGTCGATCGATATAATCCTATATCAATACGATATCGTTATAATCCGTCATTTATGGTCATGTATCAATATGTGCTAGCACGCTCAACAATCGATAAGGGATATTCCGACCGACGATTGACAAAACCCCGCCAAACCGTATGCATTCTTGGCTGCGACCGTAGCACAGTCGATTGATAAAACCCCAATATTAATACGAAATGTAATAAATCCATTGTCTATGGTCAGTTAGCGATATTTGCGAGCACAGTGAACATATGATTCCGACAGTCGGTAGATAAAAGACGCCGTTTTTACCGTGGCCTCCGGAGTGACAGATAAGCTGTCAATGTACAGATTTTTTAAAATAATGTCGTTTGTTACGCAAAATAACTGGCTAATTAATGAGTAGAGGTGAACTAAAAACCTCTAAGAATTTAAAGAAATCGTATACGAGACCCATAGACTCAGTTAATTCATTTAAAAGGCTATCAATTAATTGCTTTCAGTTTAAACGAAATTTGTTAAAATGTCGTTAAATCTCAAACAGTATCTACATGCGAAACGCCAATATTTATTTGAGTTCGTATTTCAATTCGAAATTGTCAATTTATTGGTATTTTTCATTTTTACGTAGCACATTTCAAATTAAGAAACGAAAATTCATTCACAGATCCCCAGTGTTGCTATCGTGTGAGATCGTATGTCGATTCCTTATTTATGTCCCTTCGACGTCGGTCTGCCTATCGACGGTACAAGCGTGCTAGGGCAATCGGTTCGTTATCGATACGAGATTGTAAATCACCCTGTCCTTTGTTTAACTGGCGATATATCTGCACAACTTTATTAATAATGACATTCTTTCTGCATAATTACTGGTTTTTTTTAATGAACGGAGGCAGATTATCGAAGATTGCAGGATTGAATTAAATCGGAATTCAGACGTTTTCTTTGACAATTTCGTACTTACGAATATATCTCGTATTATAGCTAATGATCTCATTGTCCAATTAACTCATTTTTTTATTGTCAAAAAATACATGCGGACTTTCAACGTATATTAAAGTGTGTGTATTTAATATTATTATGATATCTTAGCAAAAATCTCGATGTAAATGGATCTTTAAATGTTCAAAAGAGAAGATTATTAGTTAGTTGTCATATTATTACATTAATGGATTACGATGATTTTGACAGTTATTATAGACCGGGAGCCTGGCTACACAAACTCACGTCATCGAGTACACAAATAAAAAAAAACTTTGTAGTGATAATGGACATTTAGTAAGCCTGCCGGTGCACCTCTTGGCAGGTTCCACGCAGTCATGGAAATAGTGAGCGATTTTTGAAGTAAAACTTCTTTACGCACGCTCGACATGGGAGTAAGCTGGTGAGTGCTTTACGAAAAAGGATATTATATACATTTTATGCGAACGGTTATCGGGTGAGGCGAACGGTCGGGCCTTTTTTTGGGGACGGGACGGGGACGGGGACGGGGACGGGGACGGGGACGGGGACGGGGACGGGGACGGGGACGGGGACGGGGACGGGGACGGGGACGGGGACGGGGACGGGGACGGGGACGGGGACGGGGACGGGGACGGGGACGGGGACGGGGACGGGGACGGGGACGGGGATGGGTACCCGGCATGGGATAGAAATTAGTAAATTTTACGTCATCGAGTACACGAATGAAACCAATGAATAACTGTAGTCTAGATTCTAAACCATCCCATTAAAGAATTTCACTAGTGGCACAAAAATTTTTAAGGCTTTCTAAGTGTCCATTATCACTACAAAGTAGTTTCATCCGTGTACTCGTAAGGTTTGTGTACCGGCTCCCGGTCTATAACTCCGATACCATAGACATTGTGACCGCTACATAGAAAGTACCTCAAGTGTTGCCAGCGTATAACAATTTCTTTTTGATTACCTTACATTGCTATCAATATCAATATCGGTTCGGTACAAAATCGTCGGTTGTTATGCCATGCCGATTCGATATTGTAAAGATAACGATTTCAGTGTGCTAGGACCCCTGGAGACCAATTGCATATTTTCCATGTTTTACATAATCATATATTAAATTTTTACCATAAATAAAAGTCAAATCTGTATTTTTTTCATAAACGTTATAAAAGTAAGCAAAAGTATATAGGTATTAACTTATGAAAACTCAACACCTGTCAAATAAGAGTAGAAAACATAGGAGGGCGCCACTGTTGATCAAATGGCAATACTGAACACATAACTCATGGTTTTAAAGTAAAGCTGTGTACCCTACATTTTTTGTAAAAAATAAAAAACACATAAAATTAGGAAAAATATTTTTTTATTGCAATTTTGATACCTACCGATCTTAAAATTAGAATTGATATAGGTATATTATACCTTTGCAATTTTTGTTAACACAATGAGGAATAACGATATTATCTATAGTAAAATAAAAAGCACAGTTGGAAATTGTTCACATTTATTTAATTTTTATTTATTTATTTATTTAAGTTTTTATTCCAGCAGGACTGGGAGGGTAGTGCAATCCCAGTCTGCCATATTACATAAACAACTATACAAGAAAAAAAGTTTAAATATTAGGTAAGTACCTAATTAAAACATAAAATGAAAACAAAATTCATCACACAAATAACAAAAAATAAACATAAAATTAAAATAAATAATAAGTAGACAGAATTAAAAATAAAAGATAAAAAGATTTTTTGGGATCGTCCATCATGGAGGTCGCCTCATCATCTGCATCCATCGCTCATTTATTGGGGAACTGAGCCACTCGGATGCAGCCACGACAATGATATTGGTTGAAGTTCGTATCCTGCTCCAGAAGCTGGCTAGTCGGTGGCGAAGTAAGGCTGGGAATGAGTGCACCCTCCCCTCGGTAAACATCGTGGAGGCACTGCAGAACCTCGGTAGTTAAATAGTTAATACTAGCTTAAGTACCCAGCGTTGTCCAGGTTTTAGATCATGTCTCTAATTTTAGATCTGAATATATTTAACTCATTCCGATTTAAAAGTAGTGTAGCTACTCACCATTAGTGATTCTTCCTTTTGACCTACTGTTAAATTCAAATTTATGTTATATTAAATGAAAGCAAATGACATCATAAAATTCCATTTAATCAAATTTATAAGATACCTTAACAGCGGTGCTTCTTCGAATTAAATTTTATCTTTAAGAACAAAAAAAGGTTTTTTAAATGTGACTTACAGTGTTTTATACATTCAGTGTCATTGCAATTTGAAAGAATATTTGATAGTTAAATTGGTGTTGCCAGCCTACAAATTTAGTAGTTCAATTTTTAATATTTTCTACTCTTAATTGACAGACTCTATCTATTAATATACTTATTTTAGGAAAAATCTAGGAACTTTGAAAATCTAAGATCAGAGTGATAATAATCACTATAACTTTGTAGTTTTACAAAAACAAAAACAAAAACACATTAAAAAAAGTAACGTCTGTCACAGGGACCGCACGCGAAATATACTTACTTATAATTTATACGCGCACGTCTGGAGCAACCTATCGCACAGGGAGTACTGGCGGGGGCGATGGAAAAGTACTCACAGTTGCGTCGCGTACCTAGTCACGGAATAACTTGTGCCTCCGTACATGACGCTACTTACAAACTATTCGATCATCTGCGCGTAGCATGCGCGCCGATCGTAAGTACCCCCCCGTACGATTTTGCTGGTGCTCGTACACGGCGCTACGCGACGGCTGTTAGTTTCAAGTCTGTTGCACGCTACCGACGCGCGACGGTGCTGATCGTACGCGACGCGTGGCATCATTTGTATCTGCTACTTATTCGTTTGACAGAACGGGCGTCGGAACATGAAAGTAATGTTAGATTTGTTCTGAAATGGAAAAAATGCGTGTTTACCAGAATTACTTCACCAGAATACGTAAGAAAGGATTTAGTAGAGAAGGCATGGATTGATGTTAGAAAAAAAGTCATTTGACATCGCTTGAAATTGTGTTAACTCCACGACTGCACGTGAAAAATGATAAAGTTCAGTATATTTCGGGTAGCGCCGTGTACGGAAACCAGCATTAGAGAATAGTGCATCTGCAGGATACTTGTGGTTGCGTCACAATCACGAAGTTTTGTAAGTATCTCCATGAACGGAGGGCCTTTGAAAAACAAAATCTCCGGAATCTCTGAGACCGAGGTCAGGTGTTAAAGGTTAATGAGGAGTGAGCATTTAGTAAAAGAATATTTGTATTTTCAGAATCAATGATTACGTAAGATAATCAAGTCACTCAAAGTGATTAATATAATATTTTTGCAGTAGATACACTTTGGCAACATCATGTAGAAATTTAAGAGTTACAAAGTGAGACCGATTTTAGAAAAAAAATATAGTACATTTAGATATGAGGTCATGCTCCCGAATTTGAAATTTGGACAGGCATTAAAATGGACTACGGAGAGCACAGATATTTAGTTAATTAAATGTTTAAGTAGGTAACTCCTATTTTTTTTAACGGAAACATTTTTGGTTGTTTAAATTTAGAATTTCACATCATGACAGGTTAAACAAAAGTATGCCTTGTTGTTATGAACTGGCTTTACAAGTTTTCCAACTTTTTTGATACAATCTTTTATTTTCTTTAGGTGTTGTAATTTTTTAACCACAATATTTATTAACTTTTTAGAAATTGTCATCTCAAATTCCCTTTGTTATCTAAACTAAAATGGGTAAAAAGGCTAAAAAGGAAAAAGAACCTATCGTAATTGATGGAGTCGCCACGGTAGACCTAAACCGAGAGCAGCTCGAGGCCTTCATATTGAAACTGAAGGAGGAATTGGATCGGGAGCGTGAGCAAAGAACCTTTTTTCAAGTTGAACGGGATAAGATATCCACATTTTGGGAAATTTCCAGAAACCAGGTAGAAGAATTACAGAACTTGGCTAGAAACAAGGAGAGGGAAAGAGAAGAGGAAAACGAAGCGTCCCAGGCATCGCAAAAGTATCAAAATCAAAAAGAAAAATATCTACAGTATGAACAAAATGAAGAATTAAATAATCTGAGAGCAGAATCCCAGGCAGCTTTGCGCAATGCTCAAGCCGAACACGCCGCACAAGAAGCACAACTACTACAAGACAAGAGAAATCTACGAACAAGACTCAAAGAACAAGAGATGGCTGCACAAGAAGAGTTGAGAAAAAACAAACTAGCTGCCGCCGACACTTTACACAAAGCTAGAGAAGACTTTGAACAAAGTATCAAAGAACTCATCGAGAACGGTGAGGAAAGACTACAACGTACACTAACAAATCTCGAAACAGCCCGCCGCACAGATCTTGCAGAAGTTGAAGAAAGAAAGAATCAACAGTTACAAGAAATCGTGAAAACCCACGAGAAAGCCTTTGACGATTTGAAGAGCTATTACAACGACATCACACTCAACAATCTAGGCCTATTGAACGGACTCAGAAAGCAAATGGAAGATTTACAACAAGCCAAAGAAAGGGCAGACAAAGGAGCTAGAGATGCCCTTGCAGCAAAAAATAAACTAGCCCTTCCTTTAGCCGCGGCTCTGGAAGAACTGACTGATGTAAAAAGAAGGGCATGCAATGCAGACAGAGACAGAATAGCCCTGGCTGCGAAAACCATCCAGCTCACTGACATGGAGAAGCTGCACGAGAAGTTGACCTGGGACTTTGAAGTTTTAAAGCAGAGATATGACAAGACGCTAGCAGAGAAAAACGAGCTGAGTGAGCGCTTTACTAAAGCGGCTTTAGAGCTGCAGCAGAGAGCGGCTCTAAGAGGAGCTCTTGCAAAAAAGTGCAGTGCAAAGTGCCGGTTCGCAAATAATAATACCGACATCTGTTGACTTTTTAAAATTTTATATATTTTATCTTGCACTCACCTCCTATTTTTACTAGTATCTTTACTAGATTTTCGATAAATATTAACCCACCTTTATAAAGTTGTTTTTTCTTAAATCAATTATATGAATATTTACCAATGCATACGTTATTAAAATGTTTTTCAAGAAACTTGTTATGTTCCTCTTGGTAATTAATTTATATTATGGAAAGGCATACATCACTCTGCAAGATAGAAATAAAATGCTAATATATTAATTTACAAAATTAGAAATATAAACATTAATTACAGAATAGAAATACATTTGTACATTAATTTACAAGAACGAAATACTTACATTAATTTACAAGATAGAAATACATTAACTATATTACGCGATAGAAATGCACGTTTACATAAAATTGCAATAGAGAAATACATGTTTCCATTAATTTACAAGTTAGAAATACTCTTATAGGTACATCGATTAAGAAGATAGAAATTGATACATTCATTAATTTACAACACAATAATGAAATAGTTAGTTTTATTACCTATTTTTACCCTACACACTTTTAAAAACTATTTCCCATGTTATAAGGTGTCTTGTCTATTATTGGCAAACGGGGTTGACTGTAAATGGCAAATTAAAAACCCACAAAACCTCGCAATAAATATCACGGAGCGAGTTCGTAAAATTTTCAGAAAATCCAAGCAGGAAAACGCTTTCAAAATTCAAGATAATCAAAAGCAGTTGAGTTCAGGGCCGTCCCTTTTCAATGTGTAGGTGCAATAATGGTAGGCGCTAACTTACCAAGGCACCGAGGTGCTAATAATACCTAACACAGCACCCATGAGGTTTTTACTAGCGCCAGTCTCCGTTGACTCAGGGCCGGCCGTGATTGCGTTGCAATTGTTGCGTGCATCAAAATCCATTACGATGTAGGAAGGTATACGCGCACTAACACCATATAGACTTTAAAATTTCAAAAATAAATCACCATAATACCTTTGGCCTTGAAAATCTCAATTTATAACCTACAAGCTCTCTGATAAGTTTTAAGATTTTCACGGCCAAAAGCATTTTCATATTTGTTTTTGGGGTGTTCCGGTAGATGTGTGACACACGATCTGCCTGATCTGCCCTGATGATGGACACTGCAACGATGTCCGAAACGTTGGCTAAAGGAGGAGGTAGCGCAACACGGTATAACACCCCAAAAACAAATAACGAAAATACAAGCTCTCTGTTTATTTTTATAAATTAATGTAATTATTCATTTAGTGTGAAATATTGTGTGTCAAGAATACTTGGAAAAGTAAGACCTGTTTTTATTTGCAAAACGCCCCAAAAATCGTAACCATAAATTTATTATTGACTCCCACCTCCCAAGCAAATTGGCATCATCGATGTTACCAGAAAATAATTTCCTATTCTTCTACAACTTAATAATCAACTTACTTTTTCTACCCATCAATATGTAGGTACGATTGTTATTTTTGTAGTCGGTGTCATTTATTTCACACAGGTGGCCCTAAGGAAAAACATTCCCTCAGGGCTATTTCATCTTTGGGGATCTTTTAAGACGCAGTAGGTGGCGGGGCGCGTCGGGAGATCGCATTGGCCGCCATGACCTATACAAACCTCACCCTGTGAACCCGGGCACCCCTGCTAAGTCACTAAACAGCAGACTACTTAGATTGACCTATGGGATTGGTGTTAGTTATCCAATAAATGGTTCTGAACAACATTTGTCCTGTAAATTGACCATACGCTCGATTACGTAAAAAAATCAGAGTGTGCAATCACACGCGGTAGAAATGAAACCTTCAGAAAACTAAAGTAGACAAGAGTGGGAAGGCTACGAAGCACCGCACAAAGAGGAGACCGATTTTACTATCTCATTCTCTCGCAGGCTAAATCCTGTAGATGTATGTGTTTGTTTCATATTAGTGTCGCTATTTTTCGTTTCATTACGCTCAATTACGAAAAAAAAGGGTGTGCAATTCACACGCGGTAGAAATGAAACCTTCAGAAAACTAAAGTAGACAAGAGTGGGAAGGCTACGAAGCACCGCACAAAGAGGAGACCGATTATACTATCTCAATCTCTCGCAGGCTAAATCCTGTAGATGTATGTGTTAGTTTCATTTTAGTGTCGCTATTTTTCGTTTCATCGAGTTTCAAATCACAACGGTGCTGAAGAAGTTTTCACTTCAAAAATATGGATTATCTGGGTATATAAATGTTATAGTTTTTCTAAAAAAAAATTTTCTTTCTTTCCAGGCCCTGTCCATATGCCAAGAAGTTTTCAATGAAGGAAAAGGTAATAAATCTTATACTTATTTTCTATAATCCAAATATAATAAATGTTTAACATATTTTATTGGTTTCGCGCCTTTTCATCCGGCGACAAAACATCCCCGACAAAATATCCTACGGACAAAACATCCTCAACAAAATATCTACTAAAACCTAACTTAACCTAACCTAACCTAACCCAACCTAACCTAACCTAACAAAAATTAGTGTTGGGCAGGACACGATATCAGGATGAGTTTGTATGAGGTACTCAAATATTTAAATGAGGTGTTGAGGTGTCCCACCTCATTTGAGGTGAGGTGTTACAAAATATTTTCGCTTACGGGGGGGGGGGGTGGGGGGGGTGACTGGTTTTTATCCTTTAGCTTGATTTTCTTGGTTCAGAGGTGTTGGTTTTCTAATAAATACCGGGTGGCGGTACCCATACCCGCCTCCCGTGTCTGTTATTTTTGTAATACGAAAAATGGATATAAAAAAGCCTACACCCTCCCCACCTTCACCACCTCTGATCGCCTCCCTGCACCCCCCCTCTGATCCCCCCCCCCCCCCCCCCTGCACTCCCCCTCTTATCCCTCCCCCTCCTCAGCAACCCCCTCCACCTCATCTCAACACTGCCTCATCCTCCCTCCCTTGGGAGCTGTTGGGACTCTTGTGCGGTATTTACATAACTTATAACAATAATTTAAAATAAAAACATATTTAAAAAAAAAATAAAATTGGCACAGTTGGTACTGTTGTACGGTATTCACCTATCAATATATAATTTACAATAAAAAATATTTAGAATAAAAAAAAATTTAAGCAGTTGGGACTCTTATGCTCATAATTTATTGTTAGGTGTATTCACATAACAATAATTTACAAAAAAAAAATTTCAAAAAAAATTTTTTTTGAGCAGTTGGGACTCTTGTGCTCATAAGTTATTGTTTTGTGTATTCACATAACAATAATTTACAATAAAAAAAAAATTTCGAAAAAAAAATTTTTTTGGAGCGGTTGGGACTCTTGTGCTCATAAATTATTGTTTTGTGTATTCACATAATAATAATTTACAATAAAAAAAATTTTAAAAAATAAAAAAAAATCGGGCAGTTGGGACTCTTGTGCTCATAAATTATTGTAATGTGTATTCACATAACAATAATTTACAACAAAAAAATATTTAAAAAAAAAAAATTTTTTGGAGCAGTTGGTACTCTTGTGCGGTATTCACTTAACAATAATTTAGAATAAAAAAATAAATAATAAAAATTTCGGAGCAGTTGGGACGCTTCTGCGGTATTCACAATATATGAATTGGCTTACCCCATCACCACCTCACGGTTCTAATACAAAAATGTCATAGAATATACAAACACTTCACGCCTCACCACCTCATACATTTGTCCCAAACTATGCGTGACATGACATGTAGTTTAATACATCAACCACCTCACACCTCACCTCATATTTGTCCCATACTTGACAACGTGACATGACATGTAGTTCAATACACCAACCACCTCATATTTGTCCCGTACATGGCATGAATGTAGTCCAACAAAACAAACCACCTCACACCTCATGTTTGTCCCTCCTTCATATATGTGTCCCCCCTTCATATTTTTAGTAATACAAAGAAAAAGAGTTGGTACAAATACATATTGTGAGGTGGGGGGACATTTTACATGTTTGTATGGGACATTTGAGGTGCCTCTTGTATGAGGTACTCAACACTAGTAGGTAGTACGGTCTAACTTTATTAACTCGAAATATTATTAGATATTTATTTATCAGAAATTAAGAACAGAATACCGATTTGAATTGGTCAATTTCTTCCGTGTCTCTGAAACCGATTTTGAAGAACTGGATGGTGAATGTTTCCACCGATTAAGGAAAGCTTGAACATAGCATCTGCGAACAAGAATAGTTCAAAGCCGCGCCCCCATTGACAAGGTTTATAGTGATGTTCAAGCGAAAGTTCAAGCAAAAGATCATGGCGGAGATCGCTGGAGACCGGCCTTTACATTAACGTTTTGAAAACGTTATCAGAAGAGCTACAAAAAAAACTGTTTTGGATATAAAAGTAAATAGGACGCACTTTATTTTAAAATATTTAGTTTTAATATTGTAACCGATATAGCTATATTTCAAATCTTATATATATGCATTTAAGTATTCAAAAAAATATTTACTGCGTAAGCGTCATCATTACAGGCATCGTACAACGTCATCGTTAGACAAGTTCACTTATAATTTTGAAGGTGCCGTAAAATTTGGTTACACCTGATAAGATTAAAAAAAACCATTGTGTGTTTTTCGCGCCATTACCACAACTTTAAACTTTAAGGTGCCAAAAAAGAATTTTACTTTTATTTATTATGCTTTACTTTTTGTTAGATATTCTGGAGATTTCGTAAAAATTAGGTAAAAATTTCTTGAAACTTCATTTACGAACTTTTGTTAAAATGGAAAAATTGATGAAAAGTGTACGTTTTTGGAAGAACGTGATAAAAATTTGCTTAAAAATCGTGTTCATTTAAGTTTAATTTAAAAAAAAAAGATCGCTAGCAATAGAAAAATCAATTTTCAAAAATGATCAAATGATGGCTTAACACTTGCATGTAATTAGTGTCTGACTAGTGATTTGTCTTTGCAATAGTGGGGCAATCACTAATATTTTCACAAATTCATCAAAATAAATTATCTTTGTTGAATTTAATGCGCGATTAGAGAAAAAAATCCAAAATGCCTTCTGTCATGAATCATCTCTAAATAACTCGTAAAAACTCATTCAATAGTTTTGGCCAACTTTAGAGGTAAAATACTTCACTGTGCGTCGGCCGAATACATTATTCTGACAGCGGATTCTTGCTAAATCGACGTTTTCAACTTTTTGAATAGTTAGATGTCCATTTCATCCATTTATATTCTTACTTTTGTCTAAATCATAAAAAATTGCCTTTTTTATAAAGTATATTTATTAATTTATGTATAACAATTCCTTATAAAGTTATACAATACCTTATTTTTTTTTAAAACCATCCGCTAAGTGCTGTAAAGACTTAGGAAAAGTGTTTTTATAAAAATAAGTACTCTGCCTAAAAAAGCACTCGTCTAAAAAACGTTTTAGGAAACTAAAAGTTTCAGTCCGAAAACGAATTATTTAATATAAATTAAATATTAATTATTCAACTAACTAAAAAAGCATTTCTCTAAAAAGAGCTTTAGAAGGAAAAAAAGTTTGAGTACGAAAACATTTATTGAATATTAATTAACTGTAAAAAATAACAGCTGACTAAAAAAGCTCTCGTCTAAAAACCGTTTTGCAAAGAAAAAGTTTAGTGTTCGAAATAATTTATTAAATGTAATAAATTAAGTACTCAGCTGACTAAAAAAAAGTATTCGTCTTAAAAACTGTTTCGGAAAAAAAGTTAAAGTTGGAAAATAATTTATTGAATAATAATATAATTAACGTAATTCTTCTTCTTCATTTTCCTGGTGCTGTCCCAATCCCAACCAGCCTAGGTAGGCTGTTGGGGTCGGCTCTTCTCGTTCTCAGGTTGTAATTTCTTCGGTTCTGAATATCGCCTTCATCCAGGCCGTTTCTCTCAAGTATTTTGAAGCATTGAGTCATCCAGGAGTTCTTTGGTCTTCCTCTGGATGACTCTCGATGAAGCTCCATAGACATTGCCTGCTTCACTGTGTGATCTGATGGTCTCCGTCTTAATTAATTAACGTAATTCGTCATTAAAAATATAAAGCTTATAAATCTTTGTTTTTTAAAGATGAAAATAAACATTAAAAATATATAGCATTTAAATCTTTGTTTTTTTTTTATTATGTTATTTTTACTTTTATTTTTATAAACCATAAGAATATTTTTTTTAAATTTTCTCTGTTGTTGAAAATGGTTCTTAATTCATATACTATTTTTTCTACAAATTTCCTCCCTTTTTCACTGTTTTTTTTTTTTTATTTTTTTTTTATTGTATTATTTTGCTTGTACTTAAGGGCCACTAACCAGCCAGCAGCTGAGAATTCAAATTTCGTGAAAAGATGTTCTTGCGATCATACAGGACGGTTCCAATGAGAAAGATTAACTATTCTCCATACCAGCTTTTTAAAATAATAACTCAATATCGATTTTATTTCATTCAAAAATTGGCTTTAATTTATACTTACTTTCAAAAGTGCTGAAAGGCGTGTTGATAAAACTATTAAAATTCTGTATTTTTGTAATTATTTTTTGATCATATCAGTGCAATTAGCGATCCGCGATCGTAATTATTCCGGTAGTCCCAATTTTTTTATATGTTTTATATACTCATCTAATGTAAAATCTGAGTTTTCGACCTTGGGTCACTTGAGCTTTCGCCGCCATTTTGAAAAAACCAGCCGAAATCGCTCCAAAATCTAGTTTTTCTCAAATATCTCGTTTCCAATAAAAATTTCGGATAATATAGCTTCACGGGTTTAGTAGAACATAAAATTACCTATAATTTTCATTTAAAGAATTTTCTTCTATCTCTAATAAATATTGGGATATGCCGTCGTAAAAGCGTGTATAAGTTTGTGAAAACATGAAAATTGCTCGACTTCGTTTGGTTTTTTGTGCGTATCTCTTTTCCAGTGCAATTTTGTGAAAAAAATACTGATATTAATTTTGTAGAGAATAAAATTTCATAAAAGATGTAGGTATATGTTTATTATTTTTATTGCAATTAGGTATCCAAGTTCTAATACAAAATTTTCACAAAAATTAGGTCAAAAACTGAATCAGAAGGATTGTGTTGGCATAACTTGATTATTATTTTTTAAACAATTACTATTAAAATAACATGTAACGTACACAAAAGCAACATTAGCCATCAATGTAACCAAAACTTATAAATAAAATTAATAAGTAAGGCACATGGATGTGATAAAAAAAACTATAAATTAACGAGAGTGGGGGTTACCCCAGGGTTGAATCAGGAACGTCAGAGTAACATGTCGAGATGAGGCCTACACGAATAAGAGGGATGATAAAAAACGTCCAAACTACCATTGATTGGTTTACTTGACATGAACTATTTCCTCAAACAAAGTGATTATGTCTATAAGTAGTGGCACGATCGGTAACGTAACGGTAAAGTAACTTAAAGTAACTCGGTAAATGTCACATGGCTAAAAAGATGGGGAAATTTGCTATGTCTAAAGTTATCAACCAGAACTTTGGAAACCTACACTTAAAACGTAAGGATGCGATAGTATCTCTTGCGGCGGTGACCAGCAGAATACAAAATCAGGGTATGACTGTGACAATAGATCCGTTAATGCTATTCCATCGTATGTATATTGCCAAAAAGTGTGTAATTGTACACAAAGAATATTTCCAATATGAACTATCTCCTGTCCCATTGTCTCTTTTCTCAGAGGAAGGCATTCGCCAAGGCAACCAAGTCCATATTTTACTCATTGTTCAACCCTCTACCAAATAACACAGAACTGGAAAGCAGTAAAATATACGTAGTTGATGGAGCATATTTACTCAACCTTTTTCAATCATTTTTCATCAATATGTCAGGTATGCACAAACTCATTGTGGAGCCAATGCAGTAGTGGCATTCGATGGATCCCCGGATTCGGTTGAAAAGAAAAGCACTAAGGAAAAGTTTCTGGGAAATGAGAAGAACAAGTCTCGTTTTATTTGCCTACTCAGAACCTCATTTGAACGATTGCAAATAACGACAGAGTTATTACCTCAACATGATGCAATCATAATCATTGGTCAGGATATCGACCTGTTGGTACTCCTCACAGCGCTCTCACCTCCAAACGTATATTACCAAAAAGTTGGTAAAGGAAAATCACCTAACGCGTTGTACTCCAACAAATGTTTTAAACACATCGAAATAGTTGAAAACATTTTATTCATTCACGCCATAAGTGTCTGCGACACAACTGGTGCTCCGTTTGGTCAAGGTATATACAAATTTTGTAATATTCTTCTCAAAAACCACTCAGTGAATAAAACTTATTCGTGTGTTTCAAGATCCAAAAGCAAAGCAAAAAATCACTTTGGCTGCCGAACCTTTTGTATGGCGGCAATGAGAAATCAAATTTTGAAAATTTAAGGTACATTCTTTTTGTCAAAGGAGTAAAAAAGAATAAATTAAATTTATCCAGGCTACCACTTATCTGCAGTCCAGCAAACATGCTTCAAGAACATACTTGCAGACTTGGCTTGCTCACCATAAAGATACAACCGAATAGGGATGGAAGAAGGACGTTATTGGGTAACTAACTCCAGTATCAATGATGAAGGAGGCGTTGTTGAACTTTATATCATGCCAATGCAAAAAAGGTTGCGCTGGAAAGTGCACATGTAGAAAGTCGGGTTTGAAATGCAACCTACTCTGTATTCACTGTAATGGCAGCTCGTGCGAGAATGCTGTGGAAGCCTTCGTTCATGGTGATGATGAGGAATTTGTGACCCAATCGCCACAAATTCGGCTGAAGAGTCATAGGAAGACTATATTGAAGCTGTTATTACCCTTAAGTGGCAAGAGCTTACAAAACTAAAGACAATAGTCATATATTTTAAGAAAATACTGATTTTTTTTCTTTTTTTACCACATCTATGTACCTTAATTATTAATTTTATTTATATGTTTTGGTTACATTGATGGTTAATGTTACTGTTACGTACGTTACATATTATTTCAACAGTAATTGTTTAAAAAAAATTATAATCAAGTTATGCCAACACTATCCTTCTGATTCAGTTTTTAACCTAATTTTTGTGAAAATTTTGTATTAGAACCTGGACACCTAATTGCGATAAAAACATTAAACGTATACCTACGTCTTTTTTAAAATTTTATTTTCTACAAAATTCATATCAGTAATTTTTTCACAAAATTGTACTGGAAAAGAGATACGCACAAAAAACCAAACCATGTCGGGCAATTTTCATGTTTTCACAAACTTATACACGTTTTTACGACGGCATATCTCGATATTTATTAGAGATAGAAAATTTTTTACATGAAAATTGTAAGTAATTTTATGTTCTACTAAACTCGTAAAGCAATATTATCCGAAATTTTGATTGGAAACGAGATATTTGAGAAAAACTAGATTTTTCAAAATGGCGGCGAAAGCTCAAGTGACCCAAGGTCGAAAACTCAGATTTTACATCAGGAGATGAGCATATAAAACATATTAAAAAAATTGGGACTAATTGCACTGGCCTAATAAGTATTTATAATTTTTCAATAATGTCTAAGCAAAATAAGAACGTAAAAAAAATCTTAAATATATTAGTTTGTAAGACCGTAAATAAATAGACTAACTGAAGTATTTTCGTCACAAAACATGTGCGCGGATCTTTTTTTTAATGATTTTATTTAAACTAAAATTAAAATTCTGAAAAGTAGCTTTCTCAGATAATATATTGATTTATTTTACTGCGTGATTATATGATTTGAAATGCGCGTTGTATAATACAAAATTTATTTTGAAAATTTAACAAATCTGTCAACGACCTACGGTAAAACCTTATTGTACTAAAAATAAATATATTTTCTCAAAATTTAAAACATAGGTTTACTAGATAAAAGAATAGTCTTTCGAAATCAATTTATATTTTTTTGTGGAAAAGAGTCAATACGTCTAAAATTTGATTTAAAACTGACATATTTCCGGTTTTGTCTGGTTATTTCCTCCTAGCGGTTTGGTAATGACCGATATTTATGTGTTTTCCTTTTAATAAATTGTGAAATTATTAACCCCGATACAGGCAAAACATAGTGGGGTTAGAAATTACATGCTAACAAATGTATTTAAATTGTGAAGAAACAATAAATAAAATAAATAAATATGCTTTCTGGCAGCTCATTATAGTAGCGGGAATGAATGAAATGAATACTTATTTTTTATTGGAAATTCAAACTGGCGATTAATATTCAGAATCAATTTTTTTTCCTTCGTTAACCATATTGTCATATATAGACCAATAGGAAATTATAAATTTGCTACACCAGCTGGGTTGTAACTCTGAAGGTAAATAATGTCATGGGAATTGAATTCCTCGTGCCATCCCCGGGCGCCACAGTGCAGTGATGTGTGTGAGAGAGAGAACAAAAATCATAACTCCGGCTAAATGTAATTTTTTTTTTCATTTCTTAAATCAAAGTAATTAGATTCGTAGTTATTTCGCGTTCATTAACCCCTTAGACCTCAGGACTATATTTTCGGAAGGTCCAAATATTTCCGCTTTTCAATAAATGTAATATTTCTGAACGCATCAGAAAACTAAAATCTGACTTTGAAAGGTGATGACTAAAGACCGGATTATATGCAACAAAAACAGTCCAAAATATGCATGCAAATATGCAATAAAAATAGCTAAAATATGCACGAAAATCCATAAAAAGGGCCAAAATATGCAACATGAAATAATACAGGAAGTTGTAATATTAAATATTTTTGTATTTTAGTAAGCTATTAGTTCTCAAGGATAACAATCGTATTTTCGAAAATATCAATTACAAAATGTATTTAACAATGAAATTTACTATTTTCCTTTAAAAACGTGTATAACTAAGTACTGTTCTAAGTGTTCTGTAGACAAATTGTATCTACGATCGCTAACATATTTTTGTAAGCGGAAAAGGAGCGTTCTACGTCTATTGATGTGACTAGACAGAATTTACATTTGGATGTGATTTTTGGCCGGGAAAAATTTCACCTGCCCCGTTGATGAAGGTATCAATTTGGCGCAAGGGTTCAAACCCTGGGTTATTGTTCAGTAAGTTTTCAAACTTTTCTTTGAGTTTACTCGTGAATTGCTTTGGTGACGAGGAATGCATAAGGCGAATTTTCTTCATAACCTGAATAGATTCATTCAACGAACAATCCATGAGTTTCAAGCGCTTTTATACTTGCAGGTATGTAGGCGAAATGAGTGCTAATCATAGCTAGGTTTTTTTTTAATACTAGCATCGTCAAACGCTTCTTTGCACTGGAAAACTGTCCAAGCCTCTGCACCAGAGGTCTTCACACTTTTCTGGTCAAGGGCCGCATAGGACAATGTGAGGTATAACCGCGGGCCGCACACCTATGATTTCAGGGGGGGGGGTGTTGTACCTTTTTGATAAGCAAGTTAAAAAGCAATTATTTTGTATGTAAGTACCGGGTTGCTACTTCCTTCCTTCTTGTGTTCATGATATAGTGTCAACTCGACGACCGCGGCTCTGCACTATCGAAGTCATTGAAAATACCGTTGATGGCCTCAAAATGTTCATGGTAAAACATCGTAGCTTGCCGCGCACTAAGGGAACGTACCCATACTACGTGACACGTTTAGGGGGGGGGTCTTCAAAATGTCACGCTCCATACAAATGAGCGGCTGGTTGCTTAGGATTTTGGTCACCGGGGGGGGGTTAAAAATTGCACAAAGTTGGTCACGTAGTATGGGTACGTTCCCTTAGCTATCTGACGTTTATAGTGTCACTATGTGAGGCATCTGAACGATGAACGAGATCGAGCGTAAATATGCAAGATCTCAATTTTTTACTGAAATATGCAACTACTGCTAAAAAGGGTCTAAATATGCAATTGCATATGCAAATATGCATTTGCATATAATCCGGTCTTTAGTGATGACATACGCTTTCAACATTTGTAATTCGAAATAAACAAATAATTTTTGAATTGTATTCAGAATCTTAACGACGTAAGAAGCCGTGTATACAAATTGAGACTCGCGACCCGTGTATTGTGCAAACCTACTATCGAAATTGCCCTATCATAGAAAAGAAGAAGAAAAATAATGTGGGAATCTGGGTATAACGACGTAAGTGAAGAAAACGTCTAAACAAATATGCGCCCGCGGCGCGGCGTATTAGACCGACCGCGACTTACGGTCGAATTCACCCTAGCAGGCCTGGAAATTCGACCTTTCCGCCGGGTTCATTTTAATTAATTCTGAAGAACGTGTTACTAATATTTAAGATGTTTCTAAATTAATACCTCCCGAAGTTATTAATTCATCGTATAGAAAAATAAAATCTTGTGCTCACCGCTAACTTTAGTTGTACAACGTATTACATTTTTTTAAAGGCGTTGTACGTTAAAAAAATTATGACAACTGTTTTTATTAATCTAAATAAAAATGATAATTCAATTACGAATTCGCCAAAATAAATTAAAATGTGACCCTCGGGCAAACCCCCGATAAACGTGGTTATGTCTCACCTTAATAATAAATTCCCAAAATTTCATTATTTTTTTCAAATTGCGGTCGGACACTGTGATTTCATTTCACTGTGATTTGATTATAAAGCGTGTTGTTTTCTTTTTTCAACACGGTTTAGGTGATATTTTTTACCATATAACCATAGGGAGACAGACACAACAATTTCTACGAAACCTATATGAAAAGTTCCGAAAAGCGAACAGAGTAGCCTGAGATGTTAAAAAAGTTTATTCTGTGTAAATTAAAGCCCATTTCCAAATATTATTTTGTGTGAAATATTGCAAAAAATTTATTGTTGTTCACTAAATAAAGACGTTATAATATTTATAGCACCTATAATAGGACGAGGTGTGTGCCTAGCTCTGGTTCATGTAACAACATCATGTAAGGGAACGTATCCATACTACGTGACCAACTTTTTGCAATTTTTAACCTCCCCCCCCCCCCCCCCAGTGACTAAAATCCTTAGCCCCCCGCCGCTCATTTGTACCAAGCGCGGTATTTTGAAGACCCCCCCCCCCCCTGAACGGGTCACGTAGTATCGGTACGTTCCCTAACCAAGAGTCATTCAAAATACACAATATTCGTCCTTACATCATTTTTACTAATCTCATTTAAAACTAAACCGAATCCGAAGATTCTAGTTCTGGGTTGGGACTGGATCTATCGACGGTTCCTCTGCTTTGTTTCCTGTACTTCTGAACCTCTACAACTATTTTCACGCCTTTATTTGTACTTATTTTTCGTTTGGGTTACGAGATGGGTCCAGAAGTCAACAGTAATATTCTTAACCCTTAATTACCGTCGGAATGCCCATAACTTTTTCAAATTTGAATTTACCACACTAGTTGTTTTAGTGTAAGCTCGTGATCTTCGTAATTCAGTTTTGAGCGGTGCTCGATTATGTGTGGTCATGCTTGGAGAACGCTTTTTGGATGTGTAACACCCCGCGCGACTAAAGATGAAGCATGGCCAAGTTGATGGCCATGATTTCTCCAATGCCTAATCTAGGCCTCACCGCGTGTACAAAATCTCCGGCGATTTTCATAAACTTCGCTTATTTTATTTTTATTTTATTTTTATTTATTTGGGAGACCAACAGTTTACATTAACAACAAAGTATATAATAATTGAGTACAATAATTGAACCATTTACCGGTTTCCACATGGGTATTGTATACAAGTGTGTAGTGATTCTAGAGATATTTACTAATAAAAAATTACATTTCAAGAGACGAGTTATTTAGGTGGGGATAGGAAAGGGGTAGGATGGGGGGGGATCGGTTAATTTGAGGTATAGTAATAAAAATATGGGTGACAAAAAATTAAAAGAGAGAGAAAAAAAGGAAGTTCATAGAGTGGTGGTTGTATTAGCATTTTATTAAATCTATATACATAAAAATAAAACATGCTTGCTTGGGTAAGTATATGTATTTATATGAGTAGGTATAAGAGTACATGAGATGTCTATGTATGCTCTATAAAGCATATGAAATGTTTGAAACTCTCAAAATATCGTCTCTAAACCCCCGCGAAGGTTTCTGGATTATTACAACCACATGACAATACATCTGAAAAGTTTTTTAATCATTACAAAAATGTCAAAATTTGAGAATGACATTTTTCAAAACAATGACTGTTAAATCATAATTCAGTTTTTGAAACTCTTTAAATTAATTAATTTGAAGTACTCGCCTAATACCTACTTACTTTGAATCGAATCAAGAATTGTAGATATTTTAAATAGGTGTTAGCTACCAAATTTGATTCATTATTTTTAGAAAGGACACGCAGGGAGAAAAAAATATTTCTTTGAATATGGCATTGCAACGCATGCCGGGAACCAGCTAATTTTAAATAAAATAGTCTGCTTAAATTTACAAGCTGATCCCGCTGTTGATCGTTGACGTCAAAAAATTCAAGAGCAAATACTGAGACAGTGGTTTGACCAGTCTACCGTAGAGCTGTTCCGGGCCGCAGTAAACAAAGTCCGCATAGCCAACATTATAGCCAACATGACAAGGCACAAGAAGAAGAAGAATATGAAAAATAAAAATTTTAATAAAAAAATTGTAATCGGTGGCACGCGAGCTGTTTGAAAACTGAATGTAATGGGTCTAACATATGGAACGCGGGAGGGAGGTTGGCGGGTCGGGGGAGCGGGAGAGGGGTGAGGGAAGTTAATGCGGGAGGGGAAGGGGACGCGGGAGGGGAACGCGGACGCATGGGAAAGGACATGCAGGGAGAAAAAAAATATTTATTTGAATATGGCATTCAACGCATGTCGGGAACCAGCTAATATTAAATAAAATAGTCTGCTTAAAAATACAAGCTGATCCCGCTGTTGATCGTTGACGTTAAAAAAATTCAATAGCAAATACGTTTTCCCAAAAACAACCAGATTCCGACGGTATTTTTCTATTGACTGGAATATTTATTTATCTATTTATTTTCTATTGATTAAAAAATTTGTTTCTATTTTACATTCTCTAAGGCCACGTCCGCATAGGCAGGCGGCTTGCTTAGCGCCTAGAGCCTAGCGAGTCACCTAGCGAGTAGCTTAGTAAAACGAACGTTCTCGAATTTTAGCGACCGGCCGCACTGCGCGCTTGGCGCCTAGATAGGTAGTAGATAGTCGCTTGGCGTGTATCCAGGTAAACTAACGTGTTGGTTTTTTGCCACTAGGCGCGAGGCATTTTAGAAGAAAAAATTGGATGAAATATTATTAGACAGTTGTCAGAAACTATGGGAAGATGTAGCAATCTAAGTAGAAAAAGATGGTTAGTACTAAAAAGTGATTTATTTATGATGAGATTTTTTTTTACATTGA
Source organism: Limnephilus marmoratus (assembly GCA_917880885.1). Classification (NCBI taxonomy): domain Eukaryota; kingdom Metazoa; phylum Arthropoda; class Insecta; order Trichoptera; family Limnephilidae; genus Limnephilus; species Limnephilus marmoratus. The sequence continues at coordinate 25,024,142 of OU862924.1, read as the reverse complement.
GAAGTTAATCGTGGTTATGAATTTTCGTGATTTGTTTTTGGGATGTTATGCCATGTTGCAGCTCATCTGCCCTGATGATAGTGGTGATGGACACTGTAACGCTGTCCGAAACTTTGGCTAAAGGAGGTAGCGTAACACGGCATAACACCCCAAAAACAAATATCGAAAATACTTTTGGCCGTGAAAATCTAAAGACGTACATGGTTATGAATATTATAAAAATGAATTTTCTGTAAGTAGCAGTTTTAGAACTAATTTTGAAAGTGACATCTCGTCAACGTGCCGACAAGCAAATGACCAAGGCACCTAGCGACCCACCACGCAAACCACCTTCAGTGCGTCAGATAGGTAGTAGATAGCCGATGGATAGCCGCTTAGCGTGTATCCAGGTAAACCAACGTGTTGGTTTTTTGCCACTAGGCTCTAGGCGCTAAGCCAGCCACTTGCCTGTGGTTCGTAGCCTAAATCTTATCACGAATATCTCTAAACCGAGGTAGCTGGTAAATGTTAAAATGATCGTTAAATTGAAAAGTCTTTAAGCTCTTGTTTGCAAATTCCTGAAAAATACTTTTTAAAATGGTAAAAGAATTATTTTAATCCCTACAATTTCAGCATAAATTCCGCCCGCATCTGGTATTTCTCTAAGGCCTCATTCTCACGGGAGCTTTTTTAACGTCCGTTAAAAAAGCGTTCAAATAGAACAAATGCATTTCCAAGTATACATTCATACGTCAGCGCTTTTAAAACGCGACGCTTTTTTATCGAGCAGTGTTGCATTTTGAACGCTGGGCGTTGGGCGTTAAAGGAAATAGATCATATGAAACTTCGTATTATTATTCACACGAGAGGTAAAACAACGCCGGTGCATCAATCTTTATCTGTTAATCCTGTACTTCCATCTAAAGTAATTAGGATTCTAGAGATATCGCCCCGCTTATTCAACTGCACCAAGTTCTAGGCCACACTCCGCACAAAGCTTTTTTACCACTTTCAACCCAAATATTTGCCCATGTCCATCCAACACTGACGAATCAAGTTCAATAACTGTTCAGAGCCCATTGACTTATATAAGTTCACCAGAAGAATTTTACTTATCTCCAGATGATTGTTAAATTTAATACCAAAATTTTAATAAATATAATTTATTTTGTAATTATTGTTTTTAAACAGGTAAATAAAACTAGTCGTTGTACAGGTGGTGTCGCCAAACGCATGGTATCTTGAAGTGTTATTCGAGGCCCCACTATCGTCAACAGTTCGTCAAATGTTGAAATAGACAATCAAAAATAACTAAAAAAAATTATCGGGGTATTGCCTTAATTCGTACAGTGTCACAAACTGCCCTTTCTTTTAAGTATCTCAGTTCATTCAGAGGATGAACCCAGAATGCATTTTGTTTTCTTTTTCGTCTTCCAGCAACACAAATCGCTATTGCTATTAATTTTGCAGAAACCATTTCCACGTCTTACTGAAGCGAGAAACGAAACAAGAGTGATTTTTAAGCGTTCGTATGAACGATCATATCGCAAACGTTATAAAAGCGCCAACGCCGAGTTTTAACGCAGCGTTTTTTAAAGTCTCGTTCGTGCGAATTACGCCTAAGTCCCTTGGGATAAATAAAGCCATGGAATTATAAAATTTATACGATAGAATTTGAAATTTTTGTTTAATCAAGCGTAACAAACTTTTTAAATATTAAAAATACTATTAGAAAGAAACAATGAAATCTTACGCACACGACATTACTGTCATCTTTGGGGATGCTGTGTGGAGGGTTTTTTTAGGAAAGGAAGGAGAGGAGAGTTCTGGGAAGGAAAAGGGTTTAAGGGGTGGGTAAATCTGGGGTTTAGTGTGTCCTGGTCATCCACCTCCAAGACCTAGACCAACCTCACCCCTTGAACCCGGGCACCCCTGCTAAATCACCAAACGTAGCGAACTACTTGGGGTGACCTATGGCAGAGATGTTGGTTATCCAATAAAGGTTCCCGGGGCGGCGGTACCCATTCCCGCCTCCCAAATTGCGTATTAGATGAATATATGTTAAATCATAAATATCTCGGAGTTAAATTCAGAAACATGAACAGTTACATAAAAAAATTTTAAACTCAGCTTAAGAATTATACTGAAAATTTGAACTGAATAAAAAATAATAAATTGAACCAATATAATAACACCCCCCATACACGCAAGCCCTGCTTATTTATGGGGTACATCAAATACATGTATTCTGTAATTAACATCTACGCATTCACAGATGGCGCCAGTCAAATTATTTTAGGTTTTTAATACTTTCTGCACGTTTTGCTTTAAAATATTACGGTAAATTAATTGTTTGCGCCCTTACATATTTAATATGAATATAAATAAATAGTTTTGTCCATAAACAAACCCAAATCTTTCAAGAAAGGCTGAAAAACACAATATTGGATTGAGTACAAAATTGAATTTCTCAGCCTCTCTTGAAAGATTTGGGTTTGTTTATGGACAAAACTATTTATTTATATTCGTATTAAATATGTACGGGCGCAAACAAATAATTCACCTTAATATTTTAAAGTAAAAACTCACAATAATTTAATTGGCGCCATCTGTGAATGCTTAGATGATAACGAACGTTACGTTTAACCTTAAGAGGGCATTACCAGAGAAAGCCGGAAATACATCATTTTCAAAAAAGTTTTTAGACGTATTGACTCTTTTCCACAAAAAATTATAAATGGACTTCGAAAGATTGTTCTTTTATCTAGCATAGTTATGTAATAAATTTTTAGAATTTTTTTTAATTTTTAGTATAATAACGTTATTCCATAGGTCGTTGGCAGATTTGTTAAATTTTCAAAAAAGTTTTTGTATTATACCACACCCATTTCAAATAATGTAATCATGCAGTAAAATAAATCAATACATTATCTAGCAAAGTTATGTATTAGAATTTTAATTTTAGTTTCAATAAAATCATTAAAAAATATATACGTACATGTGTTTCTTGACGAAAATTGGCCATTTGTGTATTTATTTGCGCACTTACAAACTGATATATTTAAAAAAAATTTAACGTTCTTATTAAATTTAGACATTATTGAAAAATGATAAATACTTATAATTAAAAAATAACTACAAAAAGTACACTATTTTAATAGTTTTATCATCACGCCTTTCAACATTTTTGGATGAAGGTATAAATTAAAGCTAATTTGGATTGAAATACATTCGATATTGAGTGATAATTTAAAACAGCTGGTACGGAGAAAAATTAATCTTTCTCATTGTAACCGCCCTGCACGATCGGAAGAACAACTTTCGACGAAATGTGGATTTTCGTCCGCTGGCTGGTTAAACGCTCTTAACGTTCAGGGGTGTGGAGGGAACTCTAAAGAAATTCAGCGGCGACCACTACACCGTTTTGCGACGGTGTGGTTTGAGAAAGTTGGAAAACGTGAAGGACCGCAGACACTACACCAAATACATTACGCTACACTACATCTACTTTAGCCGATAATATGAAATTTTGAGCTATGGAGCTCGAAGATAACAATAGTGACGACGAACGCGAGTCTATTGAACATCTGAGAGCAGATGTCATTGCAGGAGGGCCGAATGTGGGGGCAAAAATATGTAGCCGGAAATATTTTAATGTGGGTGCTATAAATCGTAACAAGATGAAAAGTACTTTCTCACGTATAGGCCACTTGTATCACATTTTTTTTAATTTTTTTTCCGGTTTAGGCAAATATTCTAAGACATTCTGTATTTTTTTTTTAATCGTATTTTTGAAACCCTGGGGATTTTTTGAAAATTTCAAACCGAAAAATCAGACCATTTTTTATAAACCGGAAAGACGGGACATAATTTTATAGGTGTGAAAAAACGATAATTACATAGCCGAAAATCATTTAAAAAAAGAATGTTTTCCATACGAATGGCACAGGAGAATTACGAGGCATACCAAAAATATTACATCTCATAAATATTTTTTTCCTTGATCCATCTTATTGATCATAAATCATTATAATGTACAGCGTCTATATTACTAAATTCAATGTAATATACTTGAACTTGTAAATTGTAATAATAATAAGAATATTATAAAATTTTATTTTGTTAAAATCAGCACCATAATCATTATACCTCTAAAACATGTACCGACATCATCTTCACATTCTGAAGAGAACCCCGTACCCATTAATTGTACGGGGTTCTCTTCAGAACATCTGTCAAAAAATCAAACCAAATGATAAGTTCGCAGAGAACAAACAATAAATCTAGTGAACGAATTCAAAAATTCGCCTGAAATCAAAGTGATGCCATATAAAAAAATAAATCAGTGTGGAATTTTATAAAATTAATAGGAACATTTTCGGCGACGGGACATTTTCATGTAGTGACGTCACGAGCCCAAATAATGGATTTATTTATTTAAAAATAAAAAAACTGTACATTTCTAAAAAAATTTACTAACATTTTCGTAATCTTAGTAAAAAACTCTATCCACACGATTTTTTCCAAGTCGTTATGAAGTCCATGCAAGTGGCCTATTATACAAGCAAACTTGTTCTTTTTTCAAATATAGATCTGGAAGGTATATACCGTCTGTTGTTTGAGAATTAGATTTGGTTAAAAACAAAACTCTGCCTGGCCTGTTGTTTTTCTTTAACAATATAATACAAAATAAATTTATATTCTACATGTACATAGAAAGATATCAACAGCCCGTCGGAAAACGTCAGAAAAATTAATTTAAAACTATAGTAAATGCAATAAAATACCAATGTAACAATAATTAACTTGTTTTAAAACCAACTTCCTACTTTCCTAATTAAGTGAAACTTCTTTAGCCCCGTTAGTGATATGAAACCCCATGAAACGGAAGTGCGTCACTAAAATTTATTATTTCCCGGGTACTTGGTTCTAATTGAATGCGGTAAATCCTCGGTCTCGCGCAAGCCTCCCGTAGTACAGTGGCATAAAGCGCATAACGAATCTAGTGGCCAGACATTCAGACGACCTGGGTTCGAATCCTATAAAATCCAAGAAAAAACGTTTTTTTTTTGCAATAATCAATATACAATCTTCAAACCACACCAAAATGAACAGGCGAAAGAAAACGACATCTAGCGACTCCGAAGAGAAGCCATAAATATTAATATGATGACTAAATGTATAGGAAAATTAACACTGGAATTCGACGACAAAAATATGGAGAAAATCATCCTTCACTAACTAAATAACTAACCATCACGCCGTTTCCCCGTAGGGGTAGGCAGATAGGATGAACCGCCAAACAACTCAGTCTTGGCACACACTCCTTGCCTCGTTCACATTCGTACATCGTCTCAAACAGGCTCTTCTATTATTCTAACTCTTGACGTAGCCCGAATCAAGTATCTGATTCACTCGGTCGTGCCAATATTTTGAAGTGAAACTTCTTTAGCACTGTTATGATTTGAAACTCGGGTGAAACGGAAATGTCGCACTAAAAAGAGACAAACACATAAATCTATAGGATTTAGCCTGCGAGAGAATGAGATAGAACGAAACCTTACCTACGAACAGTCGGTAACTACGAAGTGTCGCGCTGGCCGCATTGGCCGCTTTGATTATGACAACACTTTTCAAGGCTCTATTCGCTGAGATTGTTTTGGTAAAGTTTCGCTTCTACCGCATGTGAACTGCACTCGATTTTTTTTTTGTATTTCTTGGGCTTTAAGTATGTAACAACTCCTAGACGTTTTGTTTTGAAGAATTTTATTTCACATGTACATTTGTTACTTAATTTTTATTTATCTGCTATATACCTGTTCCGGCACATCCGTAAGCATAAAACTTTTTAGGATTGCCAGTGAATGACACGGATGTGTCGTAACCGGTAGCAGATGAATAAAAGTTTACCAAATGTACACGTGAAATAAAGCTCTTCAAAACAAAATGTCGTTCTTTCCAACCATTGAATGGACGATGGTTTTATGTTTGTTACCTCAGAACTTTCGACTGGGTGAACCGATATTGATGATTCTTTTTTTATTTGAAAGCTGGTACTTCCCGTATGGTCCCATTTTAATTTGGTCCAGTTCCGACAATGGCATCCACGAGAAAACCATATAAGTCTTAAATTTGCATTAAGTAGGTATGTGCGCGACAAATGAACGAATAACTCAATATCACGCCAACCGATTTCGATGATTCTTTTTTTATTGGAAAGGATGTACTTCAAGGGTAGTTTAATATCGGATCCATGACAAAATAACGGAACTCTTCAATTCTTAGGAGCAAATTAACGAAACTCGGCCGAATCTCTTAATTTGACCCTCACGTCGTTATGGTCAAATTATGTCTTTCTCATATGAGCAGCACGTTTAGTCGGTCTACCTATATTTAGACAAATTAGTAAGTGTACTTCAGATTCACTAAAAATCAAAAAATAAACAAAAATTTTAACAAAACAAAAAACGACTTAAAAAAATGCACTAAAAAGTAAAAAAATAATTTCGTATTCTTCTAGAACTTCATAATCAACTTATTTTTTCTACACATCAATATGTAGGTACGATTGTTATTTTTGGAGTCGGTGTCAGCAAAGGTAACCGGCCCGACGAGTTCACTTGACAGCTCCCCTCACGCCGCGGCCCGCTCTCGCCTCGTCAAGTCGCTTGTGCGACACAAGCACATCTCACCTATAACTATGTATGTAGTTACAAACCTACCTTGACTGACACCGACTCCAAAAATATCAATCGTACCTACATATTGATAAGTATAAAAAATAAGTTGATTATGAAGTTCTAGAAGAATACGAAATTATTTTTTTACTTTTTAGTGCATTTTTGAAGTCGTTTTTTGTTTTGTTAAAATTTTTGTTTATTTTTCTTCATTATACATGTGTATTTTTACAGTAAATATAAAGATTAATTTGACGGCCGGCGTGATCGAGGGGTTAATCTTGCTTAAAATTACTTTAGCCGTGTTTGGTGACCAGATCAGAATAGCCAGATACTTCCCCACCTTGATTTTTCCTGTTTCCTTCCCCTCCCCACTACCTTCAGCCTCACAACACACCCCAATTGGGGATGCCTTAGCCTCACAGGATCAAGACGGTTGGAAGCAATTGGGACTCTTATGCGGCATTCACATAAAAAAAGTTTTTTTTTCCACATTCACTTCACCCAGAAGATCTCGAGTAAAATAATTTTAAGGCTCTCGACTTGCAATCCGGGGGTCGCGTGTTCAAATCCTGGCGTGCGCAAGTGAATTTTATATGATTGATTTGTGTTTCAACAATTTAATCACATAAATTAATATATGGTATATTTGCAGTAAGTTCCAGAGTGGAAGATACTCTCAGTATCGCCCTGACGTAAGACCATCATTTAGAATTGAAATGACTTTAGCCTTGTTTGGTCATTAGATCTGAATAGCCAGGTACTTTCCCACCGTCCACTTCCCCGTCTCCTTCCCCTCTCCACTTACCTTCAGCCTCACAACGTTCCCCAACATTGGGGATGCCACAGTCTCACTGGCTCCAGTGGGTTGGGAGGAGTAGGACTCTTATGCGGTATTCATATAAAAATAAACATGTTACACCAGGACTTCCCAACCAGGGGGGCACGCCCCCTAGGGGGGCGTAGAGAAATGTCAGGGGGGGGCGTAATAGGTACGTTTGCATTTAGGAAAAAAAAAACTATTCAAAGCAAAGCTCTAGCAAAGACCATAATCAACCATCTGGTACAGAGCATGCAAGCTGAAGTATCTCAATAATACTTTAAAAGTTTTTTTTATTTATTTGTTCTAAAATTAATAAAAATATAAGTTAAATAAATAAAAAAATAATAATGGAATAATATGTATAATATAAAGACCACTAAGAAATGTAATTGTAATTAATGTTTGAAAGTGTACCTACTCTTCTATTAAAGATCCATAATACATAAATATATTGTATCTGTATTGTACCTATTTGAAATTCAAATAAATAATTTAATTAATATAAAAAATTGTCTTATTTTGTTGAAACTTAAGGGGGCAGTAGCGTAGCGAAAGGGGGGGGGGAGCGGACCGCCCCGGGTGCAACCCGACGGGTGGTGACACTACACCCGCCGGGAGGTGACACCCGATTGTTAAAAAATTATGAAGGATATTGTCGCAAAAATATTGTTTATATTTGGAGCATCCCGAAACGGGGAGAATTTTGTGCCTGACGGTCTTTTTATTGAAATTCTCTAGCCACTCCCCCCCCCTCCCCCACCATACCCATGCTAGCTACGCCACTGAAGGGGGGTTTGAAAATTTATTTTTTTTGGTTCGGGGAGGCTCGGCGAAATAAAGGTTGGGAAACCCTGTGTTACACAGTGTATTATAAAGAAAAATAAACAAAAATTTTAACAAAACAAAAAAACGACTTCAAAAAATGCACTAAAATGTAAAAAAATAATTTCGTATTCTTCTACAACTTCATAATCATCTTACTTTTTCTAATCATCAATATGTAGGTACGATTGTTACTTTTGGAGTCGGTGTCAGTCAAGGTAGGTTTGTAACTACATACGTAGTTATAGGTGAGATGTGCTTGTGTCGCACGCGCGACTTAACGAGGCGAGAGGCGAGAGCGGGGCCGCGGCGGGAGGGGAGCTGTCAAGTGAACACGCCGGGCCGGGTACCTTTGCTGACACCGACTCCAAAAATAACAATCGTACCTACATATTGATGATTAGAAAAAGTAAGTTGATTATGAAGTTGTAGAAGAATTCGAAATTTTTTTTTTTACTTTTTAGTGCATTTTTTGAAGTAGTTTTTTTTGTTTTGTTAAAATTTTTGTTTATTTTTTTATTTTTAGTGAATCTGAAGTACACTAACTAATTTGTCTGAAAATGGGTAAACCTACTAAACGTGCTGCTCACAGACGTAATTAGACCATAGCGACGTTCGGGTCAAATTAAGAGATTCGGCCAAGTTTCGTTAATTTGTCATGGATCCGATAATCAGAACCTAACCAATGAAGTACATCCTGTCCAATAAAAAAAGAATCATCGAAATCGGTTGGCGTGATATTGAGTTATTCGTCCATTTGTCGCGCACATACTTTATGCAAATTTAAGACTTATATGGTTTTCTCATAGATGCCATTGTCGGAACTGGATCAAATTAAAATGGGACCACAAGGGAAGCACCAGCTTTCAAATAAAAAAAGAATCATCAATATCGGTTCACCCAGTCAAAAGTTCTGAGGTAACAAACACAAAAAAAAAATTAAAAAAATACAGTCGAATTGAGAACCTCCTCCTTTTTGAAGTCGTTTAATAAAAATAGATTTTTCCTAGCTTGTATTTGGTGAGGGAGTTCAAGCACAAGTTATAAAATCATAAAAGTAATAAAATATTGTAAATAATAATAAAAGACAATAAATAAGCAAATCGCTAAATTTATCGACAACAGAAAAATAAGAATTTTCAAAATAATAACGCTTAAGAACTCTTATAATAGAAAATGTTTCCATACAAGCTTCCTTACTTTTAAAAAAAATTTCAACATAAATTCCTGAATATTTTCGATGATTTTTAGATTAAGGATGGTTGTTATGAAAACTTATTCCCAGAAAGAAGTGGGTATTTTAAATATATTTAGTGTTCAATTTTGAGAAGTGTTTTTCTAAATTTATGTTATTGAATATTTTTTATACATTTTGTATATTGTATGTTAATCGAATATTGCAAAAGGAGAAAAGAAGATTTTTTTTCGTATAAATGTGTACATATTAACTTTTTTCGTGTACAAGGGATGTACTTGACTTATTCGTATTTTAACCAGTGATTCCTGACATTCTTTGGAGGAAAAAATGTAAATTAAATTTTGGTCTCTGTGACATTTTTCATGTTTTTTTTTGTACAAAAACATTAAAAAATGGTAGGTGTTGGACAGTTGCACGCGGGGTTGGGGGTTCGTCGGTTACTCGGCTGAGTGACCATTAACCACGACATGCGGAAGAACTTTTTTTTTGTTGATTTTGAAGAAAAAATTTAGAAAAAAAGTCATTAACAGGAGATCTAAATATCAATACAATGTTTTACTCCAAATAATGTCAGGAAAAACTGGTTAAAGTAAGTCAAGTACGTCCCTTAACACCCTGTATAGTTTTGTGTATAAATTTAAAAATATATATTTTTTTTATAAATTGATTAAAAAAAAATCAGAGTGTGCAATTCACACGCGGTGGAAGTGAAACCTTCAGACAACTAAAGTAGACGAGAGTGGGGAGGCTACAAAGCACCGCACATAGAGGAGATCGATTATTCTATGTCATTCTCTCGCAGGCTAAATCCTGTAGATATATGTATTTTTCTAATTTCAGTGTCAGTTTTTCGTTTCATCGAGTTTCAAATCACAACGGTACTAAAGAGGTTTTCACTTCAAAAATTGTATTTACTGTACGAGAAAGTTTTCGTTAGTTTTTCTTCGAATATAAGAGCGATGAAAATGTTTTTAAAATATAGTATTATGTCTTTGAAACTGGAAATTTCCAAATAGCTATGTATTTCTTGAATGATATTTTTTTTCGTGGAATGCTTTAGAAAACCGAAAAAAATCTTGCGAAGTTTTATGTAAAATGAATATAAAAGGACTGAGTACCCTTTAAAGAACATTACAGATTATAATGATAATATAATAATATTATAATTTGAAAACAGATGAGGCAAAAAATGACAGGATTTTGTGAGTCAGAAGCCTCAATAACATACAGCGTTACCTTGAAATCAGGCTTTTCAATTTGAAATTAGCTATACAGTTTCTAAAATAAACTATTCTAAGAATTTGCTAAATATACACGTTTAAAACGCGGCTTCAAAGGAATATAAATTTATTTCGCTACGATAATTTTTTTTTAAATCTGTAGAACTAGGTCCAGATTGCGCTAGACTATGATGGTCGTTATTATGAAAGCCCTTTAAATATTTACAGTGTTTTTCTGTTCTGTAAGTTTTTATTAAGATAAACTTCAAGAATATTTATACAATAAAAATATATTGAAAAACAACACAAAAAAATTATAATAAAATATATAAATGAAAGAGAAAAATATATGCGGATTGAAACAATGGTTTGAATGTATAATATTGGATGTAAGTAATAGCTGGGACCAGTGGTGTAGCTAGGGGGGGGGGCAGCGGGGGCAGCGCACCGGGTGCCAACCGATGGGGTGTGACACCCGTAATAGTGCAAAAAACACTTACGAAGGTAGAATATTGCCACAAAAATATTTTACACATGAACACTGTCTTGTCTTCTGTGTCGTTCTCATTTCTTTCGTACATTGTGATTGACGTGAACTCGTGAAATGAATTTTTACATATTGATTTGCGTGAATTAGTGAAAAGTTATTCTGTTTAAAAGTATTGAAAGACATCTTTCAAAAAACAGGATAAGTGGATTGGATGGTTCATTTTTTTTGTAACAAACGAAGATTTGTAATAAAAGCAAAACCTGAATACAACTATAGCAGAATCGATCGATAACTGACTGAAAAAGTTATTAATCATTCGTTTGCTTTTTTCTGTGTTTCATTTTTGTGTGTACATAATATATAAATAATTAATGATAATAAGTAATCAGGAGAATTTCGAAAAACGTTCACATTTGACCGGGATATTTTCATCGTTAATTCGTCGATCAAATATAAGAGGGCTCAGATTTCGTTAAGTTATCGAATCTTTGGATAAGAGACCGCCCTCGCATCACCACCAATTACTTAAATTATTTTCTTCAATTTTACGACATTATCCAAAATCTAGTTTGAAAATTGCTAATTCTTGGGGTGACACCACATTCATTATTGGGGTGACACCACGTTATTCGCACTCATGCTAGCTACGCCGCTGGCTGGGACTGCTGGGAGTGTCGATTTTTGGGAGTGAGAATGGGCTAGAGCAGTTCACACCTCCAGCCGGGAGCTTAGGTACAGTTTCCCACCAATTAGATAATTGCTGATTAAGTTATAATCCAGATTATCCCGCTACATAGAATTATTTCCACATGAGCAAAGCGTATTTATAGAAACTAACACTCATAGAACCGTATAGAATATGGGATTATTGGATGGGATTATTCATTCCCATGAACATAGGAGACACCCACACAAAAATTAATAATAAAAATAATCCTGAAAGTACCCAAAACTCCATCAAAGGAAATTTTTTTAAATATTATTGTTTTCAGTATTATAAAACCCAATTTAAAAATGCTCTACTGAAATTTAAAGGAAAAAATTAGTACCTACCTTACTGACAACACACCTTTTTTACATTAGCGCCACTCAGGAAAATAATTCCCCTCAGGGACTATGTTATCTTTGGGGATGCTATGTGGAGGGTATTTTTAGGAAAGAAAGGAAAGGAAGATTTGAGAATTAAAAGCGTATTTATTAGGGGTGGATAGGAATCTGGGGTCAGTTTGTCCAGGAGTGACGGACGTATGAATCCATCCCGCCCACTGCGGTGCGAGGTAATGTTCCGAGGGAGAAGTCAAAGGGATTCCCTCAACCATTCTCTCCCGATCCGGCCTGTCATGCAGCTAGTGGAAAGACCCATCCACCGCCATGACCTGAACAAACCTCACCCCATGAACCGGGCCCTTCTGCTAAGTCCCCAAAATTAGCGAACCACTTGGAGTGACCTATGGCAGAGGTGTTGGTTATCCAATAAATAGTTCCCGGGGCGGCGGTACCAACACTCGCCTCCCAAAGTGAATACCTACACGAAAACCTCAAATCTACTGAACACTCAACATCCCAAAATTAAAAACATCTTTTGCCCAGAAAAACCATAATAATTTTCATGCCACAATATTATATATAACGCCTTTTCAAATGATATTAAAAACAATGGAGATAAAAAAAGTTTATTAAAAGGCAGCATGAATAACATTCAACAATCCTATAAATGAAATTAAATGAGAGAGGTTATGTTAAACAAAAGAAAGTTTATCATTAAAAAAGAAGACAATACCAAAAAACCTAAATGAAATATTAAAAAAAAACAAGCTAATGGTCGCAACTAGGACTCGAACCCAGAACGAACCTCTTTACCATTTCGGCCACTGAGACCTATTATTTTAAATTATTACATTGGTGAGAATAACCTTCAAACGTTATTATTATATATGTTAGTTATTCCAAAATAAATATAAAGTTTTTTCAGTAAGTTGAACTTAAATAGTTTACAAGTTGTTTATTAATGCTGTATTGGAGACTCCTAATTAAATATTATGTCCCAGGGCGTGGACCAAACTCTGAAAAGACTTGATCAGTTTATTTAATTGACAAATTGATATTAATATTGAGATTACCGATTATATCTATGAGATTTATCATTACAGGGTCGAATTCATATATACAAAGAAAATTAACCCATGTAGTTTCTTATCGTGAATTTTTCTGTACAATTTGAAACTTTTTTTTATTATTGTTAAGTAATTCGATTTGTAGAACTCTTATTTTAATTTTAAGTTTTTTGTTATGTGTTCAAAAATATTATATTTCAATCTTTATAATAACTATGCAGGGCAAAAGAAACCCAACCCCAGAGTCATCCAAAATATTCATTTGGAAAAACCTTACTATTTTTACATTAACTCCACACAGGAGGCCCTGAGGAAAATAATTTCCCTCAGGGCCTACGTCATCTTTGAAGATGCTGTGTGGAGGGTCTTTTTGAGGAAAGGAAGGAGTGAACATAGGTCTTGAAGAGACCCATGTTGTAGGAGGGAGGAAACGCAGAGGCCGGCAAATCGTTCCACAGCCGAGCCGTTGAACTCAAGAACGAGTCATAGAAATGACCCGTTCTTATGTGTACAAATGTTGGGCGCGTGTTTGGTGTGTTTCCCGACTATGCACCGGTGCCAAAGGGATCAATGATGCTAGTTCCTCAGAGAATCTTCCATTGTAATACCGGTACAACAAGGACTGCATTCCCACCTGACGCCTATGCTCTAAAGATTGCAGTCCGTCTGTTAAGATGGGAGAATCTATCAAACGGATCGCCCGTTTCTGCACAGAGTCGAGGGTATTTTTCAGGTATTTTGGAGCTCCAGACCAGAGGTGGCTGCCAAATTCAACCGTGGGGCGCACTTGCGATTTGTACAGGGTTAGCAATTGTGTACTATTAAAGTATCTGCGGGCCCTGTACAGTACGCCCAGTTTTTGGGAGGCTAACTTTACTCTGGCTTCGATGGAGCCCCCATACCTGAGCTGGTCACTTAGGGTTACACCAAGCATATCAATGGAGGGCCTGTTCGGAAGATTGCTTCCGTTGAAAGAGACTAGATTTTCATTTCGATCCCTTTTAGACGTAATCAGACAAGATCGGGTCTTTGATACATTAAATTCAACGAGATTATTTTTACCCCAAGAGAAAACACTCTCGAGGTAACCGTCCATTCATTTCTTCTAAGCCTTACGAGCTGTTGGAGTTTGTGAGCCCTTTGGGGGCTTGTCAAACAAAAAGCTATCATGAACTGTACTGTCATCCGCGTAACAATGAATTGGTGCACATGACAAAAGGTCGTTGATGTGCAACAAAAACAAAGTCGGAGACAGAACCGAACCCTGCGGGACGCCAGCATTTATCGAGTGTGAGAAAGAGGTGAAACCATCGACTACCGTCTGAATCGACCTCTCCCTCAAGAAGTCGGCAATCCACGTACACAAGGATGCGGGAAGTCCGTAAGAATGCAGTTTGTTGACAAGTCCTCGGTGCCAAACCCGGTCAAAGGCCTTGGAGATGTCCAGTGCAACCGTTTGGGTCTCACCGAAACGTTCCAGGCATCGCCCCCAAACATGCGTCACATACGCGAGAAGATCACCGCACGAGCGGTTCCGCCGGAATCCGTATTGACGGTCATTAATAATTTTGTTCTTCTCGAGGTATGTGAGCAGTTTGTCGTTGATCACACGTTCCATCACCTTAGACAGAACTGATGTGATCGCTATGGGGCGGTAGTTGGCCGGGTTGGAGCGGTCACCCTTCTTTGGAATAGGATGGATAACCGCTTTTTTCCAACCAGAGGGCACAGAGCCAGTCTTCAGGGACAGTTTAAAAAGCTTCGTCAAAATTGGAGCTATTTCTGCAGCGCAGCTTTGCAGTACCAGGGCAGGTATTCCGTCAGGCCCACTAGCTTTATTAACATCAAGCCCTCGTAAAACATGGAGTACTTCCCGATGCCGGATCCTCAGCTTTTTCATACGAAAACCGCAGTGAGGAACCGACGTCGTGACAGCACCTTGGTCATCGAGGGTTGAGTTATCCGCAAACATTTTACCTAGTAAGTTAGCCTTTTCGGTGGCGGTGTTTGCTAGTGAGCCGTCAGGTCTGGTAAGAGGTGGCAGACTGGATTTGCAGAAATTGCGACCTATTGAGCCCGCAAGCGACCAGAATTGCCTGCTGCCATGCGGGCATGCACTCAGCTTTCTGCTGATCTGCTGGTCGTGCTCGAATTTTGACCTATTTATGATTATCTTGGTTTCCTTTGCCATTTTGTTGTAAGCTGTTCTGTCTTCGGATGTTCTAGATGTGTTGTAGGCTCGGTAAGCCGCGTTTTTTCGTCGCACTGCTTCAGCGCATTGTCGACTGAACCACGGCTTTGAGCCTACACCAGTTTCCTTAACAGTAGATTGAATGAAGCCATCCATCGCGGATGTGATGACTTCACCAATTTCCTGGGCACATCTTGAGGGATCCGAAGTCCGAAAACAGACAGCTGACCGCGGAAAAGCATTAAAATGTGCCCGCAGACCGAACCAATCTGCTGACCTATAGTGCCACACTTTTCTCTTCAGCCTCTCGTTTGATGGTCTGAAGTTTACAGGGATTGATGTCGTCACCAGGCAGTGGTCGGACGATCCTAAAGGCGCTGTGACTTCAATCCTGTAACCGTGTGGCACAGTAGTTAAAAATAGGTCTAACAGGTTGGAACGGTGAGTCTGGACATCAGGAACCCTTGTAGGCTCCTGAACCATTTGCTCCAATCCGTAGCAAAGGGCAAAGGATTCCGCTTGGCGTCCAGCCGAGTCTGTTGATCCTGAGAACTTCAACCAAGGTTCGTTATGAACATTGAAGTCCCCCAGGACCACAAACTCTGCCGTAGGGTAGCGGGGCAAGAGGTCATCAATAGTGTCGCTTAAATGTTTGAAGAGCTCGGACGTGTCTGATTCGCTAAGGTTCGGTGAGCGGTATAAACACGCGTAGAATCTTACCGTACTGGCAAGATTGACGCGTACCCACATTACGTCGAATCTGGAGTTTTCCAGATTCAACAGTCGCACACAGTTGACGTCAGCTCGACTATAGAGACAGACACCTCCTTTAGGTCTGAACTTGCTTGCGAAGGTGAAGCCCGGGCAGTCCAGATAGGAGGCGTCTACAGGCTCGGCTATCTGCGTTTCAGACAGGAATAGTAGGTTGGGGCGTTGAGTAAAAAGGTGGTGGTGGACGGAGTTTAAATTGGTATGCAGGCCGCGCCGGGGTCTCCTACTACTCGCCGCTGTAATGCAGTTAATATTTGTTGTTTGTGTTGTCATGAATTTTTTAAATATTTTTATGATAGGGTGTGGGGGGAGGGAGGTCTGGGAAGGAAAAGGTATGAGGGGTGGGTAGGAAGCTGGGGATCAGAGTGTCCAAGAGTGATGAACGAATGAATCCAATCCACCCACTGCGGTGCAAGGCGATGGGTAGGGAGAGTCCGGCTGGAGAGGTCACCCGATGCGCCCCAAACGCTACTGCTGGGTCCCCTCCGGTCACGAACCGGCACAACAGCAGCGGCGGGGTTTTAACACTCGTTGATGGGGCAGCCCACCCTCAGTCGTGAGCCTGAGGGTCGGGCCCCTGTACTACCGAGCGGCCCGGACAGCGGTAACCGGTTGTAAAGGGTCTCCCTCAACCAGCATCTCCCAATCCGGCCCGCCACGCAGAAGGTGGGCCGACGCACCCGCCATCAAGACTTGGACAAACATTTCCCCAAGAACCCGGGCACCCCTGCTAAGTCACCAAACGTAGCGAACCACTTGGGGTGACCTGTGGCGAGAGGTGTTGGTCATCCAATAAATGGTTCCCAGGGCGGCGGTACCCATACCCGCCTACCAAATTAATAATTAACTTACAACTCAAGTAAGAATCGTGGCTCCCTTATCAGGCACAAGAGCCCCTCTTTTCTGATAAGGTATACATGACCAGAAACGACCTCTAATTTAATATTTTGTAAAATATATGTGTATATTATGTAACTCATATATTTTTATATTACAATAAATAAAAATAAATAAAAAATTCTTTTATTTGTTATTTGATAGATACGTACGTCAAAGCTTACTACTTAGAAGTTTATTAAAAAAAATATGGACAAATACGTCAAACAATGTTTGATGCATAAAAGTCTATTGAAAAATTCGTGAAAATAAATGTTTATCTTTACTTTATTTATTATTTTTTTCTTAATTTATTCAAATATTGTGATTATTTGCAAAAAAAACACACAAAACTGCCAATCTCGCGAGACCTCGAAATTGGCGAGATCTCGCAGTATTGTTATTCATAAACTCGCGGGATATCGCCTGAGACCCAATCTCGCGAGATTTGCATTCCCTAGTTTTGTAAGCGGAAATACGTTAATTATTCAATGTACAATATTTACATTGTACAATGTTCAATTTAGTTAACTCGAGAATTTGCGTGTTTAGAATTTAAGGCATTTTAGTTGTGAAGTAAAATTCCTGTATTCCAGTAAAGTGATTATTTTCTAGACGAAAATTACCCGCGACCTTCTGTAATTTCAAGACGAATAATTATCTATAATGAAATGAACAAAAGGGTACATTTTCCCATTCGTATTCATGTTTGTTTTTGTATTATTATTTAAAAAGGAAACATTTCAGATCAGGGGATTGGGATAAATACCCAAAATGTGGTTAAATAATATACTTATCTCGATTAAAAAAATAATAAGTACTAAAGAAATATCGAACAGTATTCACACCGTAGCGTCTGCGTGGTTGAATTTCAGAACCCAGAGTGCATGTCGGACGCCATGCCATACGCGCCGCGCCACAAATAACAACTGTGTGCGTAGAATTTCACACAAAGCTACTGTTAGGTTCGGTTTCGAATTCAAGAATTTGACACAAGGTGTCACTACTTCCGTCAGCAGGTCAGACGGGGACGTCTCCCCCCTTGGTATAACTGCTACGAATTTGTGAATATGTGGTATCTCTCCGGATATGAAAAGATTGTCGGTAGAACATGTTGTATCAAGTGGCTATATATTACATATGACGTCATTGCTCTGTCTCCGATACTTTGTCCCGGTGACTAGATACAGTGAATCCGAGGAACAGGCTGTTTTTGGAATCAGTTCATAATTGATGATTGGATCTATAAAATGGTCACCAACACTAACTGGGCGAAGCCGAACCAAAAATCGCCCGCAGGGCATAGCCAGTAAAAAACCTCCGGAGCGGGTTTTTAATTGCTATTCTCGATTAATGTGTCACAACAGACATAAATAATTTTAAAAATATATCGATTAATGTGACACAACAAACATAAATAAGTTGAAATATATATATATATATCTCGATTGCACTGAACGTAGCTAATAGCTGCATTCACCTAGAAATTTCAGACAGGAAAATCCGGTAAATTTCATGACGTCAGAGCTCACCGAATGTTTTCTTTTTTCCGGCCTACGGATTTTGTGGTGAAATTGATTCAAGAAATAATTTCGTTATTTGAAAATGTTCAATGATCAATTTCAATCCCAACTAAGGAAATTTTCTCTTACTTCTGACGCACAGACACGCCTATAGCACACTTCTATCCGGGAATCACTTTAGTGTTAGAAATATTTGTACAGCGGACACATTCCACAATTTTAAAAGCAATTGTTTCCAGTTTTTTTCCTCATTCCAAGTCACTTTCAAGGCAATAATGTCACCGAGGCAAATTTGAAAATGCCGGTGTTTTTCGGTAGTCCCAAATGAAAGTTCCACTGCCCCTATTTTAGACAGACAAAAAATATCCCTTGACAGATGTTTAATGTAATTGAATTTCCGAGTCAAATAGAAAAAAATAAAATAATTCTTATAGCCACCGGGGAAACTACTTACATATATTACTACCTATCAAAATTACAATTTGGGAGGCGGGTATTGGTACCGCCGCCACGGGAACCATTTATTGGATAACCAACATCCCTGCTACAGGTCACGCAAGTGGTTCAATACCGGATGTGTTTGTCCACCCACTGCGTGGTGGGCCGGATCAGGAAAGACTTGAAACCTTTTAGTATGCCCCAGAACGAAAATAAAACAACAAAATTGAACATACTGCCCAGCTGTAATTATTAGTAATTAATGTTTCAATTATTGTACTCAGTGCTACTTTTGTAGGTATATAATTATATTTTTATTAAGTTTATATTGTTAGCGGACCTAAATGGGGGTCCCTACATTCTGCCGACAGACTAGCTCAGGTTTTAGTCAGCAGAGCGGGAGAGGCCCTCACCACCAGGGTGGTAGGATCTGTGAGGCGTGTGTGGGTCTTTCCTGAAATAAAGCTCAAATTTCTACGGGCTGGGAGAAGGCGGTGAAACCAGTAATCAGGGTAAACATCAGTTATATTGGGTAAAACACCTGCGTAAACACAATATCACAATAATGCATACATAGTAATTCAGGGTAGCAACAACAGTTATATCTAAAAAGGAGGAATCTGTCTCTATAATCTCTCTGGAAGGGCTATTTATCTCCGCGGTGAATTTACTGCGAACACACGCAAAT
The DNA here is from genome assembly GCA_917880885.1 of Limnephilus marmoratus. NCBI lineage: Eukaryota > Metazoa > Arthropoda > Insecta > Trichoptera > Limnephilidae > Limnephilus > Limnephilus marmoratus. The sequence continues at coordinate 25,004,332 of OU862924.1, read as the reverse complement.
AAGGGGGAAAACAGCTTGGGTACTTACAGTGAGCGTTTGGACTCCTGTATCTTCCGTGTCGGGAAAGAGTTCGGCCATTCTTGGTGTCGCAGTGTAACACTTAGCAAAACACGTTCCATTGTTTTCCGCGTGGAAACTTCTAGAATGAGCGCGGAACGGTCCCCACGCCATGCGTGCTTACTAGACCAGGAGCTACGGGTAAGTGGCGGTTGGTGGCTCGCTGCCGACGGTGGCTTGTTTGGGTTCCGCCGCCGGTAGCGCGCCGGGAAGCTAGCGGAGAGGGGGCGAAACTGTAGTTTGCGCAGTGGCGTGCTCTACAACTTGGGAGGAGGGGGCCGAGTAATTTGCAGGGGCGTATTTGTGTATCGTAACACCTCCCCCCGCGCTCGGAAAAAAAGCAACGTGGCAATGGAGCAATAGGGCAAGAACCCTCTACGTTACTCACGGGAGTTGAAAGAGAGATTTGTTGACCAGAGAGAGAGCTGACTAACATCTTAAAACTAGGTACAATGTTTGTCAGGGTAGGGAGGGGGGTACATTAAATATGAGGAACAGGCAGTTATCACATGAGGGGTGAAACAACATACATATTTATGCAATTGAAGGAACAAAAACAAGGTTATGAAAAGGGGAAAACAAAGACAAAATTATGAAAATGTGAAAACAAGGACAAAATTATGAAAATGTGAAAACAAAGACAAAATTATGAAAATGTGAAAACAAAGACAAAATTATGAACAAAAAATGTGACTCTAGGGTTTCATTGGTCTGGAAGCTAAATTTGCGGTGCGTGGATTTGTTTGTGTTTTTGACGGGGTTCGAAGAGTTTCGAAGAATTGTGAAGAGACGTGATTTCACAGACTCTAAAGGGATTACATTATCACTGTAATCTGACCCATTTGAGATAACACTCAAGAGTACACTAGGGCCTTGGAGAAAAAAAACACTTGTTTTTGTCGTAGACGTCGAAGGTTACGAAGTGGAGACTGTGGTTGCAGTGCGGAGGGCTATGGTTACAAAGGTCGTTGAGGAGAAGAATCCAGGATCTGCAGACATGCCAGTACGAATCCTAATGTGCCATTATGGTGGGCACGGATCGTGTATAATGGTTATCGAAGCATAATGTAGCTCGGAATAACTTGTGAGGGTGCGCATTCAGCGAATACTGGAGAGTCAAGGTAATAATGGTTTACACATGACATGGTGTGCGTCACTGCATGACAGAGCAAGAGACGGCAAAACTGGCTTGTTAGCGAGAGCAGGAACAAAACCCAGGGGCTAGCGTGCCCAAAGGTAGTCCAGAGTGTCATTGTATTGCGGGACAACTCGGCTCGCAATGGCGCAACAAGACAACATACATAGGGGCGGTATGGTCTGTGCTTTCAGGAACAAATATGTAGAAAATGGCGGCGGGGGACCTTTGTAACCACAGCGAAGGCTGCTAGGAAGTGAAGCTCAGCTTGGCTGCCGATGGAGACATCCTTCTGGGCTTCTTTTTAAATCCGGGAGGAATTATTATTAAAGCAAAATTCTTGAAGTTTACCTGCCTAGAGACCAATGAAGAAAAGTTTGGAGAGAAACAAAGTGTTTTCAGAGAATAGCAAACGAGGTTTTAACCCGGAGACCCAGAGAGATTAAGAGAGAGAGAGAGAGAGAGATTCCTAGCTAGTGTACAATTAAATTTTTGAAAATGAATACAAAGGTATCCTTTGTTAGGATAACCTGGCTTTGCCGGGTGACAAAATACCTTGGTTGAAAAGCAACCGGCCTTCCATGGCCTATGTTAACATAAAATGGTAACATTTTTGAAGAATTTCAAACAACAAGACACAAAGTCGTGAACGAGTCACGGCAAGGCAGCGAAACTGATTCATGGATAAAGGTTGTCGATAAGAGACAGATGATACTCCAAGTGCATAACATACGTGTCCAATATTCATGAATCTGCCTCATTGAAACCAGGATGAAGAACAGATGAAACATATGACAAGAGTGAAATAGAAGGCCCGTTATACCTGGTTAGGTACCGATTCGAACTCCAAGTGAGGGCGAAATATGGACAACAACGGATCTTCCACTTCATGCATGATGAGAACATGAGGGAGGGAAGGGGAAAATGGATGGAGGGGAGTTGAGTGACGAAACTTGCTAGGGACTGGACTAATTTCCAGTTCAAACTCTATGTGAGTATGAAACGTAATCCACCAGCATGCTTCCTGACTCTTTACATAAGAAAAAAAAAATGAGATGAGAAGGAATACACATTACCAAAGAGACTAGTCTTTCGCGTGTATACGTACTCAAGGTGAGCTGAAAATCGAGAGGTAAGAAAAAGGTTTTACCCTGGTAGGTAAAATGCGATGAACGTGAGAATGAGGTAAAAAAATGTACAAGTGCGGTCAAAACTGAGGCCATAGACAAAACAAAACAAAACAAAAAAAACGAAACAAAAACAAAAAAACGAAACAAAACAAGTGACATGACATGAACATTGCATAGTGTGGGGTTGAGAAACGACAATTGGGATCATGACTTCCCAAAATATCGTGACTCGGGGTGTCTCTGCTCCGAAGTAATCAGTCTCAGAATAGGTGAGAGAAAAAAAAGAAGAAAAAAAATATATATATATATATACAAAGAAACAATGCTGGCAATTTGCCGTGATGGGGACAAGAGAAATTGATACAACCGTGACATTTGGATGTACCTATTATGATTGTACATTTATTTACAAACAAGTATAAATAAAGGACTTGCTTTATTTATGGGGTCTGGTCGTGTAATTGACACCTTACACGCCAGTTATATGCATATTTATTTATTTACAAAACATTGTCAAGAGATCGCTTGAAAGCTGACTCGAGACCTGCCTCACGCTTGAGGACTTATGCCACAACTCCATAACTCGGGGTGTGACCCTTGTGTCGTATACACGCTGCGAGGCGGTAGGTATTGCAGAAATAATTCTGTGAATTGAAATTCCTTGTGTGAACGACGTCATTGTTTTGTTCACGATGTATTTCACACATAATAATTGTATGTGCTTCCAAGGGGTTAACAGCTGCAAACAGCGCCGTGGTACAAGCTTGCGGCCAGTGTGTGCAAATGAGAATGTCGCGCGCAAATTTTTGTTGCTAGGCGCGACTTGTGAAATCCGGCAGTGGATAGTCTCGCCGGGAGAGGCATTATTATCGGCCTCTATCCTCCTGGATGGCACGACCTGTAAGGTGTGTCCATTTCTTGAGTACATGTTTACGGGTTTGACAGCTCTTATAGCTTGCGGCCAATGTACTTGTTGATGGTTTTTATGTTGACAGTGCATCGTGCATGATTTTGTCGATGCCTTTGTGAGTTGAAAATGTTTGTGATTATTTACGAAAGTTTTGATTATCACTCTGAAAGTTTTGATTCCATTTTGGTGCAGGTGATGGACGGCGTGACGGCTTAAATTCTTTCCCTGGTCGATGAGTTGAGAAAGAAAAAAAACAAGAGGGAACTTTTTTTTTTTTTTTAATTTCCTGAATTTTTCTAAGTCCAAAATTTTGAAAAAATTTTGCCAAGGGGGATCCTTACAAGGTTGCTTTTTTGTGTTTAAAATAAGCACTTTTTGAAAATTTGTTAAAATTCTTCAAAGTATTTCAATTCTTGCAGAATTTGGCCAGGGGTCTCCTTCTAGGGTGTATATTCTTGGTTTCACTTAGACACTTTTGAAAAAGTAGCACTTTTGTAGGAGCATCAACACTTTTGAGACGCAAAAACACTAGGCAGAAAAGAAAAAATTGGCCATAGATTTCCCTGTAGGGTCAGCTAGTTTGGTTTTCACAAAGCACTTTTGCAAACTTCACAATTTCACTTCTAAAAGATTTCACTTATTTGGAAAAAAATTGCCAAAGGAGGCCTTTAGAAAAAAAACACTGTTTGATTTCACTGTTCACTATTTAAGAGTTTCACACTTCCTGAGAAAGAAAACAAACACGGGGCACAAACCTATTTTGATGAAAAAGATTTGCCGACGGCTCCCGCTTAGGTATTTTACATTATGAGCATTTCGCTTCACTTGACGCGCGAAAACATAACAACACTTGTGTAAATAAGACACAATGTACCTAGATATTCATGGGAAAGAATAGTAAATCAACATTGTTATTTATAAAGCAGTATTCCCGTCTGATAACTGGAAATATGTTTGGAGTTACGGCTTGCGTAATAATAGATCATTCCCGCGCCAAAACTGTCGCGTCGTTGAAATGACGTAATCGACGAACCTTCTAGAATTATTATGCGCGGGAACAAGGTACATACGAATATCGTTTACAATAAGTGATAGTTAGGTATTATTCTGGACTAGTATAGCTGAGAAGACAAAGGAACAAAAAATACATTTATCCTTCGCCGGCCTGTAAAGATTTGAGCTCAGGAGGTTGAGGAAAAAAGAGAAAAAAAAATGTCCCACATTCTAGCGTCAACACGTGGGGAAATGAGGAAAAAAATTGCCTCTAAGACGGAATGCCAGTGTTAGCGGCGGAGGTGAGGAAAAAAATTGCCTCACGTTGGGAACGCCAGTGTTAGCGGACCTAAATGGGGGTCCCTACATTCTGCCGACAGACTAGCTCAGGTTTTAGTCAGCAGAGCGGGAGAGGCCCTCACCACCAGGGTGGTAGGATCTGTGAGGCGTGTGTGGGTCCTTCCTGAAATAAAGCTCAAATTTCTACGGGCTGGGAGAAGGCAGTGAAACCAGTAATCAGGGTAAACATCAGTTATATTGGGTAAAACACCTGCGTAAACACAATATCACAATAATGCATACATAGTAATTCAGGGTAGCAACAACAGTTATATCTAAAAAGGAGGAATCTGTCTCTATAATCTCTCTGGAAGGGCTATTTATCTCCGCGGTGAATTTACTGCGAACACTCGCAAATAAGGGGGAAAACAGCTTGGGTACTTACAGTGAGCGTTTGGACTCCTGTATCTTCCGTGTCGGGAAAGAGTTCGGCCATTCTTGGTGTCGCAGTGTAACACTTAGCAAAACACGTTCCATTGTTTTCCGCGTGGAAACTTCTAGAATGAGCGCGGAACGGTCCCCACGCCATGCGTGCTTACTAGACCAGGAGCTACGGGTAAGTGGCGGTTGGTGGCTCGCTGCCGACGGTGGCTTGTTTGGGTTCCGCCGCCGGTAGCGCGCCGGGAAGCTAGCGGAGAGGGGGCGAAACTGTAGTTTGCGCAGTGGCGTGCTCTACAACTTGGGAGGAGGGGGCCGAGTAATTTGCAGGGGCGTATTTGTGTATCGTAACAATATGTATGTTTTTTTTAAATTACATTATTGTAAAACTGCATATCTCGACAGGGGAATGCCCTAGTGAGATGTGCAGCTTATGTTTTTTATGTATTTCTTATTTTTCAAACAATAAATAAATTAATATTATATTATATTACCAAAAATTTTTATTCCAAACCATCAGCAACGCTGTTAACAATGACTATCTTCTAGAAATAATTAATTTCGTTAGTTAATAAGTACAAAACGCAAGCATTAAAAGGAAGCCACAAGCTAAAGGTACATAATAATAATAATAATATCTTATATATATAAGAAAATACACAGATTTAGGAAATGAGATTAAAAGAATTTGGCATTCTCGGACTATAAAAATATTGCCATTTGTTATTTCGGCCACTGGCATAATACCTAGGAATCTGATTCAAAATTTAAGCATATTAGATTTGTCAAAGAATTTGTATATAAAAATGCAAAAATCAGTCATTTTAAATACATGTAGGATTACAAAGGATTTTTTAAATATTTATATTGAGGGATCGGTAGGATTTATAGGTTCAATTAGAAATGCCACAGAGCCGAACCCTCCGATATGAAAATATCTGGAGTCGGTGAATTATATTCCCATTTGGTCTCTAGTAGGTTGACATGTTGTTCTTGTATTTATAATACTTATATAGTGCAATTGCATAGCGTGGGTTGACTAGATGATCATTTGGGGAAGTGTGTGAAAGGGTGTAGTTTTTTTTTTTTTTTTTTTTTTTTTGGGGAAAATTTAACCCGGACATTTAAATCTGGTGCATAATAAAGATTCCAGGATGTGGGGAGGATAGTGCAATCCCACACGTCCCATATAGTTATACATAGTTATATATTTACACAGTAAAACAAATTATTTACACAGAAATAAGAACATAAATAGAAAATTTAAAAAAAATAACAGTTATAAAAATTAATACATAATAACAAAAATAAATAATCAATTATTATGCAGGGCGTGATCTTGAGACGTTCCATTGAGCTTACTCGGTATTGACACCATGTTTCACATGTATACAGGCTAGTGCAGAATGCATTAAATAATGTTTTTTAACATTATTGCTGCATCGGAAGAATCTTCGGGCAATCATATTTGACAAAACACTGATACTTCTCCTCTGTCGTTCAATACCACCATCATCCGAGAGGTCTTCAGTGATGATGTGCCCCAAGTATTTTACATTCGTGGATGTGCTTATAGTTTCCTCGTTAAGTTGTACGGGGAGCATCTTCTCGGGATTTTTTCATGGTGGAATGCAATTAGCTCCGTTTTCTTGGGGTTGTACATCATGTTGTGGTTATTTGCGTATTCCTCACAGATTTTTAGTAATATTCTCAACCCCTTGATCGACGGAGCTAGGAGAATCATGTCGTCCGCATAGCTAATGTGATTTAGGCACAGATTATTGATACGATAGCCCGCTCTGGTGTCCAGGCGATTTGATAATTCGTCCATGTATACATTAAACAGGATTGGGGACATACACCCTCCGTGCCTTACTCCTGATCGCAAGTATATCGGTTGGGAGTATGTACTTGCCCACCGTACAACTTTTTCCTGCTGGGAGTGCCATCGGGATAGTGTGTTGATATACATGGTAGGTATATTTCTAGCTTTCAATTTCTCCCATAAGGTTTTATGACAGACCCTGTCGAACGCTTTACTTAGATCTAAGAAACATCCGTAAACAGTAGTTTTTCATTTTCTGTAAAATTCTATTATACATACATACCCTTTACATTCTTATTGTGCCTTATATCGCCACGAGAAGGCATAAAAATCGCTCGACGAACGGAGTCTGGAGGTCACGATTTCTAGCGCAAAAGTAGTTTTTATTTATTTTGTGAATACTTTTACAAGAAAGAATAAAAAAAATTGTCACAGGAAATTTAAAAAATAAAATTGTATTTTTTAAAAGTTGTTTCTTATAGGCATTCATATATTTCTAATGAAAAAAATCTTATTACTATTGTACAACAGAATAATTCCAATTCCAGTACAATTTAGTTACCCTATCAGCATTTAGGCAAGTGACTCCTCAATAATATTTTAAGGCATATAAAGAACAGTCACTAATAGCCCATTCACACCATTCATTTATCGTTCATTTCGTGATTTCATTCCGCCTCTTTCCCTCGAAATGAACCGTGTGAACACGAAAGTGAATAGAGAGTTGGAATGCTTCCTTCGGCACTGTTCACTCGCAACCGGAATTTAACATCACGTGACGCGAATGATGTGTGTGATTTGTGTGAACACTCAAGTGAACAGTCTTTCACTCGCAAATTAGTCGGCCGAAATGTTCTGGCGTGAGGACAAGTAGCCGGAGCGGCTTAAACGTCAAAATGCTCCGTTTAGTTCGGTTTTCGAAATAACTCCTATACGTCTCATAGAAATCGTTGTTTCTCCCTTATATCATAGTGAAAAATATGATCTAAACGGTATTGGAAAGAGAAAATAATGATCTATATATTCAATATAACGATTAACCACAAACGAATACGAATGTACACTTCTATGGAACCAAAGTTTCTGATCGAATTTGAAAAAAAAATTATGAAACATTGTGAATTTTTTATGAATTATTTTTATATGAAACGATAAAAAAAGTGAGGCTACAGAAACGTTTATAATTTATTTGTCTAACAAAATAAGTATGTGTTTTTATATTTCTTTTGTTAACCAGTAATTTTAGTTAGAATAAAAAGCAAGGAGAGCCATTTTTTAAACCTTTAAAAGTTTATATTAAAAATTACTCTATTTAAAAAATTACGTGGTTATTTCTAATAATAAATTTTGGAAGCATATTTCATCACCTTTCCAAAACAGTTTTTAGTTTTTGGATACGTTAATAAATATTCCATTTATATGGATTTTATTGCAAGCCGAGGCCTATTTTGGAATAAAAATATTTTCATGGTGCAAAAATAGTGGTAGATATCAGTTTTCAGGTTATTATTTAACCATATGTTCATTTTATGGTGCTGAAATTTATTTACTGTTTACAAGAATCGCCAATTTCTCGTAATTTAGTTCGACGTTATCGGAAATGTCAATTGAAATCGTAAATATTCCCGAACATAGCCGTCAGCGCCGGATGAATTCCAATGCGGCCGCGACTACTCTCGACGACTTCGCAGCGAGAATTAGCGATGTGTCAGTTCAGCTGGAATGGGCTCATGTGATCCGCTCCTTTGCGGGAAGCGGTTCCTACTCCCACTCCTTTTTCAAATCGACTACTCCCAGAGAACCCGGCCCAGTCCCAGTACTCTCCGCATCCAAATAAATCCGGCGGTAATCCTCCGGCGGTCCGAGCAACTCAACGCCGAAGCGCGAAAACCGCACTCGAATACAAGTCCCGGGTTCCTTTAAACCCAAGCGCCTTGTTCCAAGCTACGTGAATCGCGACACAATCCATTCATTTCGCCCACTCCCGGACTCGCGCGAACGCCGCGAACTACTACATTCCTGACTCACCCCGTGGCCGCCGCGCCGGCTTGCTCCGCGATCCACGGTCCGGCGTCACTCACCATTCCACTCATGAGTCGCGGGTCTCGGTGAGTTCCCGACACTCCCCGCTACCCGCGGCCGGCCAACTATGACACTTCCCCTTGGGTCACGTCACGAGCTGGGCGCTGGGCGTTCATTCGATCGCTGTTCGTTGATCGACACACACGTGCGTGACCCCTTCGGCTAGGCACGGAGTAGTTTTTAATTAGAGCGTCTTATCTGGTATCGTTAATCAACGGGTGACGTGCATTATAAAATAATAGTTTATAGTAAAGCATTACAGCTTATTAATTTACTTATTTAAATTCTCAATAAAAGACCGTGCAGTGTAGATACATTGAATGTACCTACATTGCACGGGTGACGGGTCCTTGTTCTCGTACGGGTCTTGTCCGACTCCGGGGTTCTGAGTTCTCGTGTGGGTTCTACGAGTAGGTCCTGGTTCCGAGTTCTTTGAACCCGTGCGTCCCGTTTCGGTGCGCCGCAACAATACCCAGTGCCCAGTCCGCACCTAAGAACTCGGACCCGGGACCTGCTCCTAGAACTCGTGTACTTTTAAAAGGAAGCAAGTCTCGGAGGCTTCCGGAAAAATGCAGAACTTACCCACCTCTAGTAACTATTAAGAGGGCATTACCAGAGAAAACCAGAAATATGTCATTTTCAAATCAGATTTTAGACGTATTGACTCTTTTCCACAAAAAATTATAAATGGATTTCGAAAGATTGTTCTTTTATCTAGCATTCGCATGTAATAAATTGTGAGAAATTTTTTTAATTTTTAGTATATTAAGGTTATTCCATAGGTCGTTGGCAGATTTGTTCAATTTTCAAAAAAGATTTTGTATTATACCACACCCATTTCAAATAATATAATCATGCAGTAAAATAAATCAATACATTATATAGCAAACGCATGTTTTAGAATTTTAATTTTAGTTTCAATAAAATCATTAAAAAATATGTACGTACATGTGTTTCTTGACGAAAATTGGTCGATTTGTGTATTTATTTGCGCACTTACAAACTAATATATTTCAGATTTTTTTAACATTCTTATTAAATTTAGACATTATTGAAAAATGATAAATACTTATAATCAAAAAATAACTACAAAAAGTACATTATTTTAATAGTTTTATCATCACGCCTTTCAGCACTTTTGGATGAAGGTATAAATTAAAGCTAAATTGAATTGAATAAATTCGAAATTGAGTTATAATTTTAAAAAGCTGGTACGGAGAAAAATTAATCTTTCTCGTTGTAACCGCCCTGCACGATCGTAAGAACAACTTTCGATGAAATGTGGATTTTCGTCCGCTGGCTGGTTAAACGCTCTTAAGACTTCCTACATATTACGTACATATAATGTACGAATTTTCACCCAGCAACCACGAATTTCTCAGATATTTCTAGGAAGTCTTAATAGTTACATGGGTCTGATAGCCAAGATAAAAAGCATGTTTTCTCGATTTCAAAAAAATGTAATATATGAATTATCTTCATTTAGGCAATAAAAACCCTCTGTCCTAAAATTGTTTTCAAGGATCGACTTTTTCGCCGAATGCGAGCTATTAGCAAGATTATATTTAATTTCGGTTTATCATCTAATAATCACAATTATACTAATATCTGTATATGTATATAAAAATCTCGTGTCACGGTGTTTGTGGTCGCACTCCTCCGAAACGGCTCCACCGATTTTTATGATTTTTTTTTAATATTTATAATATTTGGTAGGTATGAGAATTGGTCGTAAAATATATTTCATACCGCTAGGTGATTAGGGTTTCCCTATCCAGAATAATTTTTCTATTTTTTGATAATTTTTTTTTTCTCATCAAAAAATATCTACAACCCAAATTTTCTCCTTCTATCCCCACCCTACCATTTTTTAAATCGTTCGTATTTCAAAAGAAATTAATTATGTTGTGGAATTACAGGTGGCGCTACGTCCGACACATCGAACTTTCATCCCCACATACGCAAGTCATTCACGAGAAGCGTCGCGTTATTTTGACATGTCATTCGGCATTTGTTATGTATCACAACGCAGAGCGTGCAAAATTTTGTACGATTTGTTTTTCCCATACATTTACAATACATTCGTTATTTTTTATTTAACAACCAAAATATTCACTAGAAAAACTGTATCTGGCAGAACAACCTTTTCCGGGTCAGCTAGTTTTATATAATACAATCTAATTACAGCACGGGTGAAGCTATATCATTTGCTATTAATTTGAGATATATTTTTATAACATTTTTATTAAAAAAAATAGATTTGTTTTTTATTACAAAAAAAATCTAACCCTGGTGTGGGGGCGCTGTGAGCATTTTGCGTTCCGCCATCATTCTATTAAAAGGAAAAAGTACCTCCTTCCCGACTCATCGCGGATTTTTTTTTTATTTTCATCATCCTCACTTTACTTCATTCCGATCTGTGTCCAAACAAACGCATATGCTACTGTTAAGCTAACTCGAGATGAAAAGGAAGGTTGGTTTGTTCCTACAAAAACCTTTTTTGTTTTTTTTTTTTAATTTTTTTTTTGTAAATACGTCTTTAAAAGTTAGAGATGCCACGAATAGTGATTTTGCTGAATACCAAATATTCGGCTATGTTCTCGGCCGAATACCGAATATTCGGCGACAATAGAGAACTCCAATCCAATTTTTATTATGAATAATGTCTTGACCTTCTAACTTAAATAACGGCGTTTTTATTTTTATTTTTAGAGTTAGTTTTAATAGTTAAAATAATTGTCAAAGTTTTAATTTTTCAAGACCCCCCGATAGCCACCGTATGTATGGTGAATCGTATGACGTCATCACTCCTGAAAAATTGCTATAGGATCGGGCAATCAGCTGATCAACTGCCGCCATTTCGAATTCGTTGTTCGAAGTATTCTCCCTAGAAATAGCATTACTATTCTTTTTGTGCGGTAGTTTTTGAATATTTTCAATAATAGGGAACTAATAAGAGATACCTTTATAAACACAACAACTAAATCTCTATAAAAATGTATGTAAATACACGAATAAATTAATACGATGACTTGTGTCATATCTTACATTCCCATACAATGACTTTACGGTGACGTCACGACACGTCGAACAATGACGTCACCACTAAAATTTCAATAATGCCAACTTGACGGCGTGTTTTTACGACCCGATTAAAAATGGACTTTTTAATATTTTTTTAAAAACTCTGCATTTAATATTATTAAATAAAAACTTATATATTCAGAATCAGCGTTTATTGGTCTATATGCACATATTTTTTAAAGCCAAATTTTTTTTCACTGGAGTTCCTTATTAGTACATTTCGCAGGTGCCATGTTCCGATCTGCATAATTGAAGTGCTTGCGGTAAATGTTAGGTGGGCGTATTTGTTTCATTTGCGAATAGGTCGTGTCACAACACGCATTATTTGCTGATTAATACATCAAATTGTTACTTATAGTATATATATAAAAAATATCGCTGTTTACGAAATGGCACCATTTTATGAAAAAGTCACCTATTTTGGAATATTATGAAATTTGTAGTGAAGACAATAAACTGGCAGTTTGGTTTTCTTTCATTATTTGGTATTCGGTATTCGGCCGAATGGTTCGCAATATTTGACCGAATACCAAATAGTTAAAAAAAAAGTAGCCGAATAGGCCGAATACCCAATAGTAGCCGAATATTCGTGGCATCTCTACATAAAAGCCGTGAATTTGTTTTTTTTTTTATTAGCAAAAATTTTTGATACATGGGAATAGGTACAAACATAATAACATAAAATATAAGAGAGTAACAAAAAAGATCCCACAAAGGCGAAGCCTGTGCGTGGGTATTATATTATGTGGATATTAAACAGTGGTGGTTAAAATAGAATTAAAAAATGTATATATATAGTGTCTTTAGAGATCAACATGATCGATTTTACAGGAGTTACTGTGAGATTTCTTAAAATTAAAGATATGTACATACAATAACGTATGTATACACCCAATAAGTACATACACACGTTCATAAATATGCGTTCATATAATACACATATATTTCCTTTTATTAATCTAAAATACAGAAAGACATGGAATATTTTAGGAATTTAGAAAACACATAATACAATTTAAAGAAAAAAATTTCTCACTTCCAAATTATTTTTTACCCAGCTTTTAATATTTTTTTATATACGTTCAGATTTTGACACGTATTGATTGAATTGGGTAGGGAATTGAACAGTTTTGGGGCAATACAGTTAATGTGCCTTTGGGCCAGTCTGGTTTTGCAGTGAGGCACTGTGTACACGCACGTGGTATGTCTCTGGCTAGAACGATTTGTGTTTTTAGTAAAATTGTTAGGACGAGAAAATATAAATTTAAGACACTGGATACAGTAGATCTGCCTTAGTTCCATAATTTCAGTTTCCTGAAATAACTGATTGGTGGGATACGTCTTGGCCTTCTGGTACTTTACCTTAATGATGGACTTCTGTGCAATTTCTAATGGTTTTACATGGTTATTGTATGTTCCTCCCCACACGATTATTCCATAGGAAATGGATGAAAGCACCAATGCGTTATAGACAAGTTTCATGGTTCTTATATTGACAATGTTGCTCATGCGTTTGAATATGTAATTTATGTATCTCAGTTTATTAACTATTTTTTCTATATGGTAAGTCCATTTGAGTTGGCAGTCTATAGTTACACCTAAGTATTTGATATAATTTCCTAAATTCACATTTTCGCAGTTTGAGCATGTCGCAAAGTTACAATTAACGTTAAGTTAAGATTGTTTTTAGGGGAAATCAAGTTAAGATTGGAACTTTAAGTTAAGATTGTTTTTAGGGGATGTCTTTTGGGAATTATAGAAGGGAATAAAAATGGTTTTATCAAGATTTAGACTGAGAAGATTTCTATCTAGCCAATCTTTGACTATTGCAATGCATTTAAAGGTTTGTTTTTGGTTAAGTGAATCATTATTGAAGAAACAATTTCCGTTTTTGTTTTATTTATTACATTACTTATATCATCTAAAAAAAATATTTCGGGCTGCAAAATGTTCAACATGCGCCCATTCGCGAGAAATAGTGGGCCGACCGGTGGCGTATAGTTATATTTTATTTAATATTATATGTATAAAAAGGTACCTTAGTAACTCGTATATTCATTTATTTAGTGGGTTACTTCAACCACGGTGAAATGGCAATTTTCATATACACTCGTGAAATCATGCACCGATTGAACTGGAACCTATAAGAATAGAACACGCTGTAAGCTTCTTAAGATGACATAGGCCCTGAGGGAAATTATTTTCCTCAGGGCCTCCTGTGTGGTGTTAATGTAAAAAAAAAAAAAATAATAATAATATTATTTTGTGAGCATCGTACACATGTGGTGTCCCTCTTACACTAGTGAAAATATGTAAGTAGACGTAAATAAGACAAGGGGCTGCTCCTCGCCGGTACCGTACACAAATACATTGAATGCTAAGCTTTATTATTGCTTCCAACTCTCGCTGCGTTACCTGTACCTACTTCGTACATGACGCGACGCGTCGCGACGGGTGAAAAGTCTCAAAAACTTTAATGCAGCACAAACAAGATCTGAAAACTATGAATACCTAATTCATAAAACTTGTTTACATCGTGCTTTTCAATAACGAATAATCTGCAGAGAGCTGTGAACAGCACGCTTTGTCAAGAAAACACAAATAAGCCCCGATAGCAATATTCATTTTTCGTGACGAAATCCATGAATAATGATTTCACTCGTAACTCTGTAGAAAAACTAACAGTGTTAGAAGCAACGACTTTGCAATACATCTAGTCTCACAAACTCGAAATTAAAAATGTGGCAAGTAAGAAACACTCTTATGTTTCCAGTAAATTCTTAATTCGTGTATGGCTAAAGATGGGTCCAGAGCTCAAACATTTGCCGCAATTTACCGTGAAAGTTGTGGTCGGCGATAAGGACGTGTCGTGTCGACGCAATGAGCACTTGACGCTGTTACTCATTGCTGTTGCTATTACTCTCAAATTATGTACTCGTTATTGCTGATTTGTCCGTTGTTTTACCGCATGCATATGAATAAACAGAGTGATCAGACTATTTTAAACAGTAAAGTTTACTTGGCGACATCATTGACTTTGAGATTTGTCTATTGCGCGCCCAGACCCTGTCCTCAAGTCGGCCTGGCATTCTCTAATGACACATAAAATCTTCGGGCGGAAAATTGTATCTATATCTATATGTATATATATATTTTGTATTGTATTTTATAAATAAAAATGAATCGCCGAAATGTATGTACGCGCATAACTTCCGAACGACTGCACCAAATTGGATAATTCTTTTTTTGTTGTTTTTGTTATTGTCAGGACAAGGCTTGTATAAAACTACTGGTGAGCTCTGGCACTATGAAATTTGTTTAAAAAATTGCAATAGGTGGCACGCGAGCTGTTTGAAAACTGAAGGTACCGGGAATGAATATATGGAATGCGGGAGGGGGGAGGGGAACTCGGGTAGGGGGTTCGCGGAAGGGGGAGGGAGGGGAACCAGGGAGAGGGGAGGGGAACTCTAGAGGGGGATTCTTGGGGGGGCGAGTGGAGTGGGGAGAGGGAAGGTGGAGGAGGCGGAGTTGGAACGCGAGAGGGGAAGGGGACGCGGGAGAAGAAGGGGAGGCCGAAGGGGAGGCCGAAGGGGAACTGGATGAATGGGAAAGGACATGCAGGGAGAAACAATTTCTTTATTAAATTGCATAGCAACGCATGCCGGGTACCAGCTGGTTATTAATAATAATCAATAATAATAAGTAAATTGGGTGCATTTACAAATGAAATATTATTCATTGACTTTTACTACTAGTTTGCCGAGTAATCAAAACATTTTCTAATCACACACGAGGATATTTTGTATTTTTTTAATGCAATTTACTTAGAGGTAGCACACGACGTTACCGTTTGGCATATACTAAAACTATGAAGCCGAAAACACTACAATTGACTTGTTTTTGGTTTACCAGTTTGAGATTTCTACAGCAGGTCTATTGAATATAATATTATTGTAACGTCATTGGTTAGACGTATGATCTTTACCGATGACTTATAGCAGAGGTGTTGTTTATCCAATAAATAATTCCCGTGGTGGCGGTACCCACACTCGCCTCCTAAATTGAAACTTTTGCTTCATGGCCCGACTCAAGTATTCGATTCCCTTGATCGTGTAATGCAGCCCTACTGCTCCCTGTGGCCAGCCAAGTTTTAAATGTGCGCTCCTTCTTTAGCGCCGTTGTGATTTGCAAACACATACATCTTATGTTTTAGCCTGCGAGAGAATGAGATAGTATATTCGGTCTCCTCTTTGTGCGGTGCTTCGTATTCTCCCGACTGTAGTCTACATTTTAGTTTTCTTATATCTTAGCGCCCCCCCCCCCTTGAGTTTTTTCTGTATCCGCCACTGGATCATGCCTTGTCTTTCTCGAGCGTCCCCGACTTCTTCTACCATATATTATCCTTAAATCCCTTTCTTCGTTCATTTGCTCTAAATGACCAAATCATCTGAGCGTCTCTTTCTTATTCTTACTCATTACGCTTACATCACCCTTGAATATTTGGGGATCTCCCCTTTCCACACATTCGTTTCAGGGATCTCATTTCAACAAAACTCAATCAGCGCCGGATCTGCCATACGTTCAAACACGTGCAAAAAACCTGGCGCCAACTCCGAAGGGGCGCCGTGAGAAAATAAATATTGTATTAAAAATTTGTTATAATATTCCCTGAATCGTTTAAAAATTACCCATAGTACGAAATAATTATTACGCTCTAGCAACACTTTCCAAAGATACAGACTGCGCACGCATCTGGTTTTAATTCAACGAAATTCAACGATTTACGAATTTATAGTCAGTTACAGAATTTTTTTACAAATTCCATATATTTAGTTTAAACGTAAGATCTATTTTTCCATATATCTTTTACTGTCTTTTACGACGAATGAGTGCGATCCAAATTCATTAACCAATCACAGCGCCGTACTTTTATTCAACAGAACAAATAAACCGACGGCGCCTTTCAAAGTGCTTTTGCACGATTTAAGTCTCTAGGAGAATGTGGTTAAAGACCATTTTCTTATGAAATCTTCAGTAAATTCAAAATTCCATTAGCATAAACATCGCACGGTTTGCAAGGTTGCAACTTGTTAACAGTTTCATCATTGTTTTGACAGTTGAAGTTCCTTAAATGTACCTATAATTAATTTCTATTAGATTTGTTATTTTACAGTCAGTAATAATCAGTGTAAGCGTCTTTCGTAAGCCGTTGATACCATAGATACGTTCGTGTTTGTTCGCTCAACACAGAACACAGGGGAAATGGAAATGCAAGGTACAAATTTGAGGTAATATTATTAGATTTTTTAATTTATAACTACATTTCTATTGGTTGTTAGAGGTTGTGGATTGTGGATTACAATAAATAGAACAATAATTAAAAAAAAAAATTCAGGCTCGCAGAATCTAAAACATAGAATTAAAGAGCATAATGACATAAAAAAAACTCGTTTCCATTGGGAATTTTTTAATTCCAATTTCTCCAGCACCGATAAAAAAATGATGTCCCGCGCAATGACGTTACAATGGTCCCGAGCACATCTAAACAGATATCTATCGCACAAATTTCTCCGGTCGAATTATTAGAAGATAAAAATAACGTTACTGATAGCAGTTTAAATTTAATTCTGTTTTCAGAGCTTGAATTGAAAGATCCCGGATGCTGGCCAAAGTTATCTCAAAATTCCATTAGTTTATTAGTTCAGGAAGGTCCTGTACAATTGAAAGGTTTTGATTTTCCTATTACGAACAAGCGTAAATTTAATACTAAGTATTATTACAAGAAACTGCCTAATGGAGAAGAATTACATAGATCGTGGCTTATTTATTCGAAAACTTTAGATAGGGTTACACCCTCTATATGTCTTGATTTTATTTGATAAATTAGTGTAAAAAAAAAAAATTAAATTAAAAAAAAAAAATTGGGGTAAACGAATTTTTAATCAAAATAAAAATGTAGGGAGGGGGAGCGCCATCGGTACCTACTGCACAGGGCGCTAGATTTCGTAGATCCGGCCCTGAACTCAATCTACTTTCATCATTTCTCTGCCCTTTCCATGCCTTGCTCTACATCAGGGTAGGTACCAGCACTCTAGTGTGGATTGCTAGCTTCGTTTCTTTGGACAGTTTTGTGGTGGTGTTATAGCGCGGGACAGTCATAAAGCCAAAAATATTATTATTTGTTCTAATGCTTTTGAAAAAGGAGTAAAGCTCTCATTATTGAAGCATCTTTGTGTATTTGTAAAATTGTATTTTTTTAATAAATAACATGAAGTGAAGGTTCTTTAAAATCTTGAAATACTTTGATGGTGGTAAAAGAGAAGTTTTGAAAGCACCACCCCAACCAATAATAGGCCACTTGCAAAGATTTCATAACGACTTGGAAAAAATCATGTGGATAGATTTTTTTTAATAAGATTACGAAAATATTAGTAAAAATTTTTAGAAATGTACAGTTTTTTATTTTTATAAATAAATTCATTATTTGGGCCCGTGTAGTCACTACATGAAAATGTCCCGTCTCCGAAAATGTTCCTATTAATTTTGTAAAATTCCACACTTATTTATTTTTTTTTATATGGCAACACTTTGATTTCTGGCGAATTTTTGAATTTGACATTTAACGTTCAACAGGTTTATTGTTTGTTCTCTGCGAACTTATCATTTGGTTTAACTTTTTGACAGATGTTATGAAGAGAACCCCGTACATTTTACACCCCATACACCTGTCTGTAGGTGTTTTAGGGGTATAATGGCAGTGGTGTTGATTTTAACAAAATCAATTATTATAACATTCTTATTATTATTATAATTTACAAGTACAAGTATATTACATTGGATTTAGTAATATAGACCTTGAACATTATAATGATTTATGATCAATAAGACGGATCAAGGAAAAAAATATTTATGAGATGTAATATTTTTGGTATGCCTCGTTATTCTCCTGTGCCCTTTCTTGTGGAAAACGTTCTTTTTTAAAAAATGGTTTCCGGCTATGTAATTATAAAAAATGGTCTGATTTTTCGGATTGAAATTTTCAAAAAATCGCCAGGGTTTCAAAAATATGATTAAAAAAATATAAAATACAGAATGTCTTAGAATATGCAAGTGGCCTATTCCATATTGTAGCACTGATTGGATAAGAGAGAAATAAATGGTTCTTAATATCCTAATATTTAAAACTAGCTTTTGCCCCCGGCTTCACTCGCATAGTATCCTCCGCCTCCTCCACCTTCCCTATCCCCACTTCCCCCCGTCCCCCCTCCCCCCTTCCTCTCTCCCCCCCTAGGGGCAAGGGGGAGGCGGTCCACACCGGTTGAAACTTGGGGGCTGACACTCGACCGTGGAAAAAAAAATTACGAATTACGGAACGCAGTAAAGCGGATACCTGCACCAACTATTTCATTTCGCCCCGCCCCAATCTACCCCTTTCCATCCCATATCCCATTCCGCCCCCTCCATTGTGGAAAATATACCGTCCCACCCTATCCCATTACACCCCCCGTTGTGCTATTCGCCTCGGATACCACCCGTGCAAGCTACGCCACTGGACTTAAGTAGGGAGGCTACGAAGCACCGCACAAAGGGGAGACCGACAGGCTATGAAGCACCACATAAAGAGAAGACGGATTATGCTATCTCATTCTCTCGCAGGCTAAATCCTATAGATGGATAGTGTGTGTTTAGTGTCTCTTTTTAGTGTCATAATTTTTCGTTTCATCGAGTTTCAAATCACAACGGTGTTAAAAATTTCAAAAAAGTAGGTATGTATTAAAAATAATACGTAAATAGATGGGGATAAACCAGGATTCTTAGGAAATAATGGTAATACATATATTTTCTAAGAACCTTGGCGACGAACGTCAAGAAAAAACCATAAAATTTTCGGTAACCAAACTTTTACCAACGATTCCTAACCTCATTTGGGATAAAAAATGTAAATTCAACCATCATAACACAGGGACATCCCTAGCATGGCGGGTGAAATAGTACTAAAAAATTGTATTTACTGTTCAATCATTTTTACATGTAATAAAAAAATGGAATTTTGGTATCCGATGACATTTTTTTAATGCTTTTTGAGGTTGAGATGAAGAACAAATAAATGACTGATATCTCTTACAGATCTGCCGATACTGCCCCTGGACGTGTTGGAGTCGCCCCCGGCGCTGGTGTGTCGCAGCAACTCCTCGTTGACGGTGGGCTGGGGGCTGCCTGGGGGGAGCCCCTCTGCCCCGCGCCACCACTTTATTCTGGCGGAGCTGCTGGCCGAATACGATCCCGACACGCCCTGCAGCCAGCTCGTGGTGAACTCCACTTTTGTGGTAAATATGCATACTTCATTTTTCACATATCCCAAACTTCCTCCCCGTCTCCACTCCCTTCAGCCTCAACAGGCACAGAATAAATAAATAAATAAAAACAGAAGTGCCTTTCTTACAAATTTGAATGGAAACAAAATGTTCCATTTAGTCCATTTAGCACGCGCTCTGTCTCACTTACATTCGCCTAACATCGCAGATCTCCATCCCATTTGAATTTCGTAATCATGGTAAAACACAGTTTTGTATTGGAAATTCAATTTTTTTCTATGCCAACAGGGAATGCAATAATTTTACTTTCTCCGGGCAGTTGGGACTCTGGTGCGGTATTCACATATTTTTTTCGAGTCAGTCTTGTTTTAACTTGACCTTTTGGCATTTCGTCTGTCTGTAAATTTGCTTTAACATTTTTTATACTGCCTTTTTATCCTGCCAAAGTTCGCACGACCGTGGATCTTTCAACGAACTCTCAAATTGGAATAATCAACATTGTGGTCATTTTATTTTGAAGAGTTTTACTTTCCATGTATATTTATTACTTAAATTTTAGTTTTTCTGCTACCAGTTTCGATACACCCATGTCATTCAAATTATTTTATTTAAGAGGGCATTACCAGAGAAAACCGGAAATACGTCATTTTAAAAAAGTTTTTAGACGTATTGACTCTTTTCCACAAAAAATTATAAATGGATTTCGAAAGATTGTTCTAGCATTCGTATGTAATAAATTTTGAGAAAATTTTTTAATTTTTAGTATAATAAGGTTATTCCATAAGTCGTTGGCAGATTTGTTCAATTTTCAAAAAAGTTTTTGTATTATACCACACCCATTTCAAATAATAAAATCTTGCAGTAAAATAAATCAATACATTATCTAGCAAACGTATGTTTTAGAATTTTAATTTTAGTTTCAATAAAATCATTAAAAAATGTGTAAGTACATGTGTTTCTTGGCGAAAATTGGTCCGTTTGTGTATTTATTTGCGCACTTACAAACTAATATATTTCTATTTTTTTTAACAGTCTTATTAAATTTAGACATTATTGAAAAATGATAAATACTTATAATCAAAAAATAACTACAAAAAGTACATTATTTTAATAGTTTTATCATCACGCCTTTCAGCATTTTTGGATGAAGGTATAAATTAAAGCTAATTTGAATTGAAATAAATTCGATATTGAGATATAATTTAAAAAAGCTGGTACGGAGAATAATTAATATTTCTCATTGTAACCGCCCTGCACGATCGTAAGAACAACTTTCGATGAAATGTGGATTTTCGTCCGCTGGCTGGTTAAACCCTCTTAAGTAGGTACTTAGGTATTTAAGTGACTACTTTCAAATCTTATGTTTTCAGAGGAAATTATGGTTTTGATTTATTAAATAAGGGAAAATTGGAAATATACTTTTTCAGCTGCGAGTTTTACTTTTCCAGAACTTCTTGTTAAAACGTGATTTATTCTTCCAGACCGAAAGCAGCTACGTAAAGTTCTCGGACCTGAATGAGACCTGCAAGTATTATGTGCGCCTGACCGCATATAACTGCACGGCGCAGCTCGGGGAGTCGCTGATCACAGAGGAGCTGTGGACCCTGTCCTCCACCAACTTCACCCTGGAGCCCCCTGTCAACATCACCCTGGAAGAGGTCATATACAAGGATGACTCGAAGGGGTTCGAAGCCAACCTTAGATGGTGGCCTGCAGAAGGTACTAACTGTAACTAGGGTTTACAAGGATAGACATACTGATTGTCCAGTTGATCTTCAAATAGGTTCTAAGTTTTGAGATAACGAGGAAAAAAAATTCTAATAATCGCCAACAATCAAATATTATTACTGAGCGCATTTATTTTACTGCAAAATAACACGAAGATCTGCATAGACAACATTGGAAGGTATATTTATTAGAGATGATAATGCCGACAGAGATAAAGAAAGAAGGGTAAATACAGGTAACTGCATTAACAAAGGACTGAACGCTGTTGGTGCCAACAAAAAACTGTTCAAAGAGCGAAGCTTGCAGCTTGCAGTCCACAACGGAGTGCTGGTTCCTACCTAGAGTCATGGAACCAGCAGAGAAAGGATAAAAGTAGACTGAATGCTGTAGAAATCAATGACGTTACATAAATAAATAGACTCGCCATAGTCTCATATACTCAAAATATAATGTGGAAAGTAAGGAACACTCTTTTGTGTTCAGCGACTTTCAGTATAATTTCTTAATTCAAAAGTTTATTCCTGTGTGATAAAGATAGACAATCAAATAATGTGTGTGTATGAATGCAATGAATATAGGAGCGGGCGGCGGCGTATTGCTTGTCACTTTTTGATGGAATGTTCGCTGTCTTCTTTTCTTGAGGCCCACTAGAATAAAAGGTCCGGCTGCCTGTCAGAGTTTGATATGTCGAGCTATACAATAAATACAATAGGGCAACGTCAGTTTTCAAATGGTGGCGATTGTCATCAATACTTGTTAGAACTACTGATTTATGTGTTGTTTTACGGCAAGCAAACAAATAAACAGAGTGTTTAGGCTGATTAGTCTACTTTAAAACAGTGAAGTTTACTTATCAACAGAAATTTGGCTGTTGCGCGTCCAGACCCTTTACTTTAGTAGGACTTGAATTTTCTCTAATGACATGTAAAACCGCGAGCGGGAAACATGAAAATTAATTGTAATATTTATAATAATCGATAATAATATTAAGTAATTTGCGTGTACTTACAAATGAAATGTTATTCATTCGCCTTTACTATTATTTGTCGTGTAATTGAAACATTTTCTCATCACACAGGAGGGCATTTTGACACTTTTTAAAACGCAATTTACTTACTGGTAAGTGCTAGTAAGACGCAACCTTACTCGACGCGTAGCAGTTTAGTACTAAAGTACTAGATATCGAGACCGGTACAATTGTCTTGCCATTGTCTTCTCACTTTGAGATTTCTACCCCTCGTCTAAGTATGTAACGTCATTGGTAGAAATGAGATCGTTGAGGCGAATGTATGGTAAAACTATGTTTGATCGTGTGAGAAATGAGGAAATCTGCAAATGCAAGGCTGATGTAAGCGTAATGAGTAAGATTAAGAAAGGGGTGCCCAGATGGTTTGGGCATGTAGAGCGAAAGAACAAAGAAATGAAGGGTAAGGAGAATATATGACGCAAATGTCAATGGCAAAAGAAGTGAATCAGATACTTGAGTCGGGCCATGTCAAGAGTCAGAATAATAGAAGAGTATGTATGAGACGAAGTATGAACGTGAATGAGGCAAATAATGTGTGCCAAGACCGAGATGTTTGGAGATCCAACTCTCTGCCTACCCCTGCAGAGGAACAGCGTGATGGTTGGATAGTTAGTTGTGTATATTATGTATTATGTGTTCTTTTAAGATATGACAGTTTTGTAACACATTATTTTTTTTTGTTTTGATCCATGCCTTAATTTTGTCTATTTATGTGAAATGTTTTTTATATGGAGTGGTTTTAAATTTAAGATTATTAAATTCTTTTATTGCCTACTATTTATGATGTCTTTGTCCAAGACTTGTGCCTATTGATGTGTCAATATAATGTCAATAATAAAATATGTTCTCTTATTGCAGCCCACACCTGCTCCTACCATTTATTTGTTTTCTCAGATGAAGGAATGTATTATGAGTGGGAATTAGAAGTCGTAAGTAAAATGTTATTTATTTTAGGATGAAATTACAAAGTTAAATGATATATACATACAATATTATTAAGGAGAAAATTAGAACTAAGAGAAAATATCTTTATAAAAATTATCATCAGGACAAGATGTTAATTAAAAATAATAAATTACTAACAATACAGACAAATTAGAACAAATTATAACAAAGACAAAATATTAAAAAGGAGAGATGATTAATTGCTTAAAAAATCTCATAAAAATAGTTAAAAATTAAATATAAAAATTATTTAAGGATACATAAAATTGCAGTTAGATAATAAAAAACTTTTAAAACAAACAATAAAAACAGGTAGTCTGAATAACAAATTAAATAATTATAATTATTGTAAGTATTAATTAGAAAATAAATTTAAAAGATGACTATTTTTAAAAAAAGTATTAAAACTAGTAAACTATTTTTATTTTTTTCTTATTTATAATATTTAATTTACTATTAACGCTTTTTCTTATTTCTAAAATTTCTAAATTATCTTAACGTATGCCCGTAGTGCTAGTATGTATAATTTTAAGACCTTTAAATGTCAAAAGAATGACATTAACATTGTTATTGAAACATGTTGATATTGTTAATTATATAGTGGTGTAAACGAAGTTATTTATTTTTCATTATATTAACAATGATGCCACAAAGTATTTTTGTTAAGTTTGAAAAAACAAAAATTGCTGATTAAAACACATATCTTCAACCTATGACATCAAATATTGGGCAATTCATCATTATCTGGGATACATTTAACTTGGAAAATGACAAAATAGCGTCTCCCACATGCACACTTCGACAGAGTCCCGCGCCACTTCAGGCCGCCGCGCTGAAAAGTAAAGACCGATAGGTTTACAGCGCAGTTCACTGTGAAACTTTTCTGGACGGCGGCCTGAGTTGGCACAGAACTCGGTCGCCCCGAAGTGTGCGTGTGGGAGACGCTAATGCCATTGCTGTAGGTTGTCAGTGTTGCCATCTTGGAATTTACATTATCTCTTTTTGTCCATCCTAAGGGAGGGGAGGGTTGTTTGAGAATTTCAGAAACAAAAATATAGGCTGTATTCGCCTACAAAATTTACTAATCCTTTGTTATTTTATTCGATTCTGCCAGGAGATATGACGGGAAATCCGTCAAGATGGCTACGCTGTAGGTTGGCATCCATGAAACTAATCGCTAGTGTTGCCAAAGTTGAAGGAATAAGGTTTCTATTGAATGAAATTATTTCCATTAGGTACTCACTACATTAAAGTGGAGGATTCTCTACTTTAGTTCCTTATTAATTAATTGAAGGTATATTCAAATTAATAGATAACTTTGTATTAACCACTTAATTATTTACAAAAAACCGACATGTTTCGTCAGCAAAGTTGACTTCTTCAGGGTTTTGACAGAACTAATTTTAAAAATAGACATACATAGGTAATAGAGAAAAATATTAGACATAAACAATAATAAAATTTGAAAGAAAATAATGTGTAGGAAACGAGGGGAAAAAAATTTAATTAAAATTAAAAATCTATTAATTTGAATTTAAAATGTTAAGTACCACAAAATAATTTTGCACTATTAGAAGAAGTAATTGTATATTATTTTAGCCCAGAGACCCTTTCATCAAGAAGATACGCGAGTTGAAATACTCCAAGAACTATACATTTAAAATGCTCTCGGAAACCTTGGGCAATGAAAGCGAAGGATCGTACTACAGCTACATCACAGCTTCATGTCTGGACACCCACAAGAACCTCACAGTGTGTCGTAAGTAATTCTTTAACCTGCCTGAAACCCAAAAGAACCTCACAGTGTCACTCTTTAGCTTAATGTATGTATTTTATTACTTTACAAAAAAACTGGTTTCCACTTTGGTACAAAACATTAAAAAAAAAAAAACAATTTGCGCATCTTCCGTGCCAAAGTGTAAGTTTCCTTTTGATAAAATATTATTCCACACAAAAGACAATGAGATAAGAAAATTTTCCAGTATTGTAAACATACACATATATGCAGGTTGTACGGGGGTAAAGTGCATTAACTTCGAGAGGTGATTCTATAGGAGTAAAAAAGATTATCAACCTTTTCCGAAACTCCAACATTTTTTTCCCGTACAAAAAGACGTACCTACTAAAAATATCATAACAGCGGAAAATAAGAAAGCTGACCGCACACGCCAGTCTAATTTTATCTTTTTACCACAAAACAACCCCTAAAAATTGGAATTTCGATAAAAGTTATTTTTCTTTTTTACCTATACTGTCATGTGGAATCACCTCCCGATGTTAATGCACTTTACTCCCGGACACCCTGTATTATATATTTATATAGGGTGGCGCAAAACTGCCGTTTTATTTTGAATCTTATTGTAATGTGTAATAAGATTCAAACCATATCGGTAGTTTTGCATATTTCATATAGGTACCTGTATGTTTTTTGCATATACTACGAGGGGGGGCCAAAAGTAACGGGAGTTGTGCTGTAGTGGAGAGGAAGAAAGAGGGAACACATTTTTCGACCAGGTATCCACTAGGGTCACTCCTACTGAGTCAGTGTACGAAGTTGGGTCGCTATGAGTGTATCGGTTCGCCTGTGAGAATTTTTTTAGTAAAACTTTTTCCATTTCGGCGAAAACATGATGGCAGATTGTCGAGAGCAACCCGCGGCTATGAAATTTTGTTTCCTGTTGGCAAATCGGCAAACTATTGTAATGCTGACTGATTATGGGGATGCTGCCGTAGGTAAAACTAGGAGTGGTTTTCGTGTTTTAAAAATGGAGAAATGTTTATTAAACTCAACGTCAAAAATGTACGAAAACGTCGACAAAATCAATACCCTCATTCGTGAAGACTGTCGCCAAACCATTGATCAACACTGTGAGATGTCTGGAATGTCATGGTGTTCAATTTGGAGAAGATTTGCCCTTGAGAAGGGTTGCAGCCAAATTTGTCCCTCGCCTTCTCACAGATGAGCAAAGGGAGCGTCGACTTCATGCATGTTTTGAACTTTAAAATCAGCTCGAAGAGGCCCCTGAATTTTTTTCCAAGGTGATCTAGTCCCCTGTGACTTCTTTTTGACAAGGGACATGAAAGGAAAGCGTCTTGCCACTGTGGAGGAGGTAAAACAAAAATCGCTGGAAGGCTTAGGCAGGGGCGGCCCTAGGGCGGTGCGAGCGGTGCGACCGCACACGGCGCCGTCGTAAGGGGGGCGCCGAAAACACCCGACCACTGATCGACTATCTATCGATCGTGCGCTTAAATCCAACAATCCATTGTTGCCAACCTAGGTGATTTTTCGCCATTTAGGCTACTCAGGACGAGAATCGGCGACGAAAAAATCTAAAAGGCCACTGGTCTCCTATTAGGCTACTCAGGGCCGGATCTACGAAATCTGGCGCCCTGTGCAGTAGGTACCGATGGCGCCCCCCCCCCCCCTAAATTTTTATTTTGATTAAAAATTCGTTCACCCCAATTTTTTTTATTTAATTATAATTTTTTTTACACTAATTTATCAAATAAAATCAAGACATATAAAGGTGTAACTTTTCCAAGTGACCTGGCGGTAGCTCTCACACTCGTTTTTTTTAAAGAGAGGATCGCCAGGAGCCCTATACCTACTCTCTGAATCTATTGGGTAAACATAAATTATGGTGCTATTTTAATTATTTTAGGAAAAACTCTTTGCAAGTTATGCTTTAAAATAATACAACGAATTGTTTGTTTGTGCCCGTACCATGATTTAAAATATAGGTTACGAGACAATGCGGGTGGTTTCGCTGAACTAGGTCCATTATACAATCTTGAGATTTACTGCGTTTATGTACCTATATACCCAACGCGAATATTAGAAAAAGCAAATACAAATACGTTCTCATGGCAACGTACAACACAAGAATAGCATCTACTAGCTTCTGACAGGCAGTCCCGACGAGAGACAGTGAGCAGTGATAATAAGAATATAACCTCAAATTTGTACCTTGCATTTCCCCTGTGTTGAGCGAACAAACACTAAACACTGACGTATGGTATCAACGGCTTACGAACAAAAATACCGCGTTGTGATTGGTTATTGAATTTGGATCGCACCTATTCGTCGTAAAACACGGTAAAAGATATATGGAAAAATAGATCTTACGTTTAAACTAAATATATGGAATTTGTAAAAAAATTCTGTAACTGACTACAAATTTGTAAGCCGTTGATACCAACCAGATGCGTGCGCATTCTGTTTCTTTGGAAGTGTTGCTAGAGCGTAATAATTATTTCGTACTATGGGTAATTTTTAAACGATTCAGGGAATATTATAACTAAATTTTAATACAATATTTATTTTCTCACGGCGCCCCTTCGGAGTTGGCGCCAGGTTTTTGCACGTTTTTGAACGTATGGCAGATCCGGCGCTGAGGCTACTTCAGAGACAAGTTATTTAAATCAGCCGAATCGCAAATAATTAAGAAAAAAAACAATAATGCTGTCGCTGAAAGAATTTTCAGCGTAATGGGGACAACCAAAACAATCATGGACTTAGCAAACGCATCGAAAATTGCTGAAAAACTGCTCGAAATTTGTGAAGCAGTACCGGACTTATTCGTCTGCTCAAATAGCAGCTAAGGAAATAACTTCCCAGGCTGCGATAGATTCTACGCTTAAGCCAGTCCGATCCCGAAGAAAGAAGTGATTATTTGAATATGAAGCTGCAGATTTTTTTTTTACATGAGCTCCACACAGGAGGCCCTGAGGAAAATAATTTCCCTCAGGGCCTATGTCATCTTTGGGGATGCTGTGTGGAGGGGTTTTTTTAGGGAAAGGAAGGAGAGGAGAGGGAAGGAAAGGGGTTTAAGGGTTGGGTAGGAATCTGGGGTTCAGTGTGTATCCTGGTCATGCAAGATCTGGACAAACCTCACCCCATGAACCCGGGAACCCCTGCTAAATCACCAAACGTAGCGAACCACTTGGGGTGACCTATGACAGATGAAACTGAATCCCGAAGAACTGTTTAAAATTAACGTTTTTTACCCTATGATAGATACAATTGAAAATGCATTGGTCACTTGGTTTGGACAATTATCTAAATTCAATGATACACGGTCTTTTTAGTATAACATCAAAATAATTCCTGATAAGTCTTCATTAGAAAAAGCCTGTGCAGATTTGCAAATCATTTTAACCGACGGAAAAATTTGATGTCTCTAGTTGCGAATTGGTTGAAGAACTTTTGATCCAAAACCCAAAACTAAAATATCTTACCTCAGCAGAGCCACTACAAGTTCTTCAACTTATAAAAAAAAATAATCGCAGCATATATTCCCAAATGTATGTATAGCGCTTCGGATTTTGCTGACCATCTCTGTAAATGTCGCCAAAGGAGAACGAAGCTTTAGTAAATTAAAACGTACTTACGTTCGGCTATGTGTCAAGAAAGACTATCAGATCTTGCAATTTTATCAATTGAGAATGATATTGCCCAAGGGTTAATTATTCTGATTTAATAAAAAAATTCGCAAGGGCAAAAGCAAGAAAAGTTGTGTTCTAGTGTTTTTATTGATTTCGCAGATTTAATTAATGTTATGAAACATATATTACTTAAACGACTTCAAAAAGGAGGAGTTTCTCAATTCACCTATGTTTGTTACCTAAGAACTTTAGACTGGGTGAACCGATATTTATGATTCTTTTTTATTTGAAAACTGGTGCTTCTCGTGTGGTCCCATTTCAATTTGGTTCAGTTCTGAACGTTGACGACCTCCGTAGTCCAGTGGGTAAGACTCTTGACTCACAATCCGGAGGTCGCGGGTTCGAACCCGGCATGCGCAAATAAAATTTATTTGATTAATTTGTGTTATTTCACAATTACTTCATTTAAAAATACTATATAGTATATTTGCGGCATGTTCCAGAGTGGAAGATACTATCAGTATCGCCCTGGTGTAAGACCACCATTCAGAATTGAAACGTTGCTTGAAAATGGCTTTAGCCGTGTTTAGTGACCAGATATGAATAGCCAGGCACTTCCCAACCTTCCTCTTCCCCACCTCCTTCCGCTCCCCACTACCTTCAGCCTCACAACATACCCCAATTGGGGATGCCATAGTCTCACTGGCTCCAGACGGGAGCAGTTGAGATTCTTGTGCGGTATTCACTGTAAAAAAAAAAAAAAAGTTCTGACAATGGCATCCATGAGAAAATCATATAAGTCTTAAATTTTTGCATTAAGTATGTGCGCGACAAATGGACGAATAACTCAATATCACCCCAACCGATTTTGATGATTCTTTTTTTTATTGGAAAATATGTATTTCAAGGGTAGTTTGATGAGAGTTTGGTTAGGTTCTGATTATGGGATCCATGACAAAGTAACGAAACTAGTCAATTCTTAGGAGCAAATTAACGATACTCGGCCGAATCTTTTATAGGCTATCCGGATCTTTGAGTGGCGGGGGGGGGAGATGGATCGTTCCAGGTGCCACCCGAGGGGGGGGGGGGTGACACGAGAACGTGGATTAAAAACTTACGAAAGTGCAAAATTGCCGTAAAAAATATTTTACTCGTGAACACTGACTTTTATTTAGCTCTATGGCTCGGTTGGTCGGGGATTCCCGAAAAAATGTTTTTTCTTATTTTCGTAACATAATTCGATCGGGAATTTCCTTGAAATATTCCTTGTGTCATTCCAATTTAGTTCGATAATTGTGATTGACTTAAACTCGTGAAGTGAATTGTTATCTATTGATTGACGTGAAAAGGTTATTATTCTGTTAGTGTTTTTAAATGTGTTTTAATTTTGAGGATTAAGAAATTTTTGTTTACACATTTGACTCTTAGCTAGTAATGTTTTTTTTTATTTTAGGAAGTCGAAATTTGCGTTTTGAATTTCTCAAAGTAAACTTTAATGGGGGAGGGGGGTGGAGGGGGGGGGAGGGGGGGGGGAGTGACACCACGTTTTCCTCCTCGGGTGCCACCCATGCTAGCTACGCCACTGCCTACCGTAACTTCGTTATGGTCAAGTAATGTCTGTCTCATTCATATGAGCAACACGTTTAGTAGGTCTACCCATATTCAGACAAATTAGTTAAAGTACTTCAGATTCACTAAAAATCAAAAACAAACAAAAAATTTCACAAAACAAAAAACAACTTAAAAAAATGCAATAAAAAGTAAAAAAATAATTCCGTATTCTTCTACAACTTAATAATCAACAAACTTTTTCTACTCATCAATATGTAGGTACGATTGTTATTTTTGGAGTCGGTGTCAGCCAAGGTACCCGGCCCGGCGTGTTCACTTGACAGCTCCCCTCCCGACGTGGCCTCACTCTCGCCTCGTCTAGTCGCGACACAAGCACATCTCACCTATGACTATGTATGTAGTTACAAATCTACCTTGGCTGACACCGACTTCAAAAATAACAATCGTACCTACATATTGATGGGTAGAAAAAGTAAGTTGATTATTAAGTGGTAGAAGAATACGAAATTATTATTATACTTTTTATTGCATTTTTTAAAGTCGTTTTTTGTTTTGTTCATTTTTTTCTGATATTATTTCTCATCTGTCTTACTAGGTACTTCAATTAAAGTTGCATAACTGCATAGAAAGAACTTTATTTTTGGTTAGGAGGGGGGGGGGGGCGCCACCAAGAGATTTCGCACCACCTAATAATTTAGCTAGGGCCGCCCCTGGGCTTAGGCCTTAGGACATCCCGATAAGTGAAATTAAAAACTGTTTTAAACAATGAAAGAAGTGTTTGGAGAAGTGCATTGTAGTCAATGGAGAATACTTTGAAGGTGATCAAAATTTGATGTAAAATATTGAGAAATAAAGAAGTTATGATAAAAATCCGGTTACCTTTGGGCCCCCTGCATAATTGATTGGTGCATAATATTCATTTAAAAAATATTTCCAGGCATTCAAGTAAAAGTAAAAATTGTCGGGTTATTAAATGTTTGTTTTTCTTTTTTAAATAAAAAATTCTACACTTCCTTACAAAAATAATTTTGGGATGAAAATTATGTTTTTACTTAAACTTAACAAAATTCTGGAAACGTGCTGCAATGGATCGATTTGTTAAAGCTTTCTATATTTTATTTGGATACTTTCTTCTTATTGGTTGAGGCTATTATTTATGTATGCGTTTTCGTGAGACAATGTCCATATGGAAAGATTCCGTGAGACTTAAGATATATTTATTTTTCTTCCGAATCCCTGTGTAGTTTGGCCACAGGTTGAGTATGTCTGGACTCTCCGATCATTGAATGTTATTTGCAGCTCCCGACCCTCCGAGCAATGTGTCTCTGAGCGATGAGTGGAAGTCCACTGAGTTCAGTGAAGACCAGCTGGACGGGAGCCGACGGCCGTTCCATACATTTGACATCACGGTGACCTGGGCAGAACCCCGATATAAACCCGACTACTATTTAGTCAACATTACTAGCCTTGACAACAATAACTTCTCTGACTTCAAGATAGTTAGCGGGGTAAGTCACTATTTCATTTTTTATTACTAGTTATAAATTATTTTCGATATTATGCAATACTTTCTAGCGGAAAGCGGTCTTAAAACTTTATCTATTTCTGAAAATAATATTATTATTATTTAATATATATCTCAACTTACAGTGATGTGCAATACGTCATAAACAAGACTTTTTTTTAATTGTTTCTATGGCAAAGTTTGTACATGATGTAAGTTTAAAGCGTAATATAAGAGTAAATTCAAAGTTTTCACAGTCCCCCTCACTACGGCTTCCTGTTCTGATGCCTTTGTAATGTATGATTTCCATTGGTATTGTGCCATGATTGAAAATTGTACTAGGCATTTGAAGATTGCCTCATCGCTACAATTTTAACCCCTATAATGCGGCTGGCTACATTTGCAGACTAGTGAAATAATGACTACCTTGAGGTGAACTGCAGTTTGCAATGTGTAGAGCTAGGTTTTAGAATTTTTTAATGTTTTTCATTACCGTCAAGAAAATTCCAAAATAAAAAATGTTGATATTGTAGAAGTTTGTCTTTTATTTCAAATATAATTTTCAATATTACTAAAAAAACAGAGGCTTTGAGATATTTAATAAGTTTTACCTGTCCTATAAAGGTTCAATAAATTTGTTTGCAAATTTCTATTCATTAAATTTTTTAGCATTTTTTTATACACAGGATATAACAGCAAGTTATCCAAAGAATGAAGTGAATCCAGGGATTCCTGAGCATATTTGGAGTAAAAAAAGAAGAAATCATTAACCATTTACTGTCAGATGATTTTTTCAATTAAAAACACGTGTCGCCACTGAACACACTGCTATATGTCGCGACGGATAACGTGATATCCGCTCCGTCTCATCTGTTACCGTGCTGGAACAAGACGGAATGCGTAACACGACCCGCTAGGCTGTGACCGACTACCCAGTGGCAAAGTTTGATGGAAAAAAATATCTTCTGACAGCAAAATGACATCTACAAAATATGCTCAGAAATTACTGGTTAACCTCTCATCTGTCGCTGGCCCGCCGGCAGGGCAAAAAAATGTTTTTTTTTTTTTCAATGCGATTTTAACCCTTATGTATAAAGAAAATGCATGAAGGACAAGGTCAAAATCGCTTGCGCCAACATTAATCTAGGACTATTTTATTATTGTAGCTGTACTATTTTATTATTGTAGCTACTCTGAATTATTTTTAAATAATTTTCTATGAAATTTGTGGGTGGCTTTTCGAAATACATACACCCAAAATTAGACAGCTTAAATCCTTTGGGTACGTGCCGATACACCATGTATATTATGTACGTCGAAGGTCGTAAGGGAATTGTATGTAATTTAGTAGGATGCCAGTATTGTAAAGTACTATGTAAAGGAAATTTAATTAAGTTTAATAAAGCCAGGCATAATATTATTTTATATATTTATTGGGTTCACGGTGTTTCTAATTTCTACATAAGAACCATAGATATAAGAATATGGTTTAGGACTATTTTACTGATGATTTATTTTCCTTTTCAGATAAAAACAGCTGTTACATTTAAAAGTGCTAACGTGGGCTTGGCGTACCTTGTCACCATTGCCGCAGATTCCCCCGGTGGACGGAGTTCCCCAATTTTTTTCCACAGAGACATTCCCAAACCACTGAGAGGTAACTATAACAATTGTAAAGACTTCAGAAAAGATTTAACTTCACCGTGTCTAGTAATCGTCGCCTCAGTTCTTATTTGTCCAACAGACCATTTGAGTTTTAGTTCAATCTCCACTTTATATTTAAAAATAAAGTATAAAAAATGATAGTAAATCACTTAACTAAAAATTATTTAAACTAATTAGACCTTTACCTTTACGAAAATAGCTTTATATTACCACCTTTTATAATGTTAAACTGAAATAATGAAAGAAAACCTTCTCCTCCTGTAAATTTTTCTAATGGTCTGTTGGACAAATACGAACTAAAGCGACGAAATGTCACATCACTAAGTGCGAAAATATCGATTTCGTGGCATTTTGAAAAACAATCAAACTTTATTTACTATTTCACATTTTATCACTATTTATGGCAAAAATCTAAAGTCCCATTTCATTCTACACACTCTCAAACAAATATTTCCTTACACTATAAAAAAATATATTCATCAACAAAATATCAACCCTTCCTTTACGCTGCTAAAAACAACCCTCGAGCCCCAGAGCTGTGTACTCGGTACACAGGGTATGGGTATTTAGAATTTTGTCATTTTTTAAGTTCGATAAAAATAAATAGTTAACATTTGTAACTCATGTAAATCATTTTATTCATATGGACGCATGAACATAAGTAAAATGTTTTTTTATTAGTGCTGAAAATGAACAAAAAAACATAATATGTTCAATAAGAAACATGATATGTTCAATACAGAAGTCAGTGGCGAAGCCAGGGGGGGGCGGTTCGCCCCGGGTGCCACCCGACGAGGAGTGACACCACACCCGACAGGGGGTGACACCCGACCGTGGAAAAAAAATCACTAAGGATATTGTCACAAAAATATTTAACATAGTCAGTTATTTATAGCTACTACTGATATCATTGCACGGTGAGCGAAACCCCATCCCCCCTCGCTCACTACTGCACCACTCGCATCAAGACATTTGTATATAAAAAAACTTTTTCCAGATTTTTCGACAAAACATTTTTTTTTCTGTTGCGTTCGATATACACTCATATATTTTTAATTACTATACAAAATGTATTGCTGTGGAATATCTAATATATGAATTCAGTGTTTAATATATTTACAGAGATTTTGAGACATGTCAAATCAGTACACACCACCGGCAAAGAAGAGTTAATGCACCCTATTTAAGACATATTTATGCCTGCGTAATAATGTAATTAATATTTCAGGTTCAGGTCAAAATACAGGGACCCTGCTGTGGGCAATCCTGGGGCCAATTGGGTCCTTTGTCTCCATCATTGGCGTGGCTGTCTTTGTGTACCACCGACATCAGAAACTCAAGCTCTACAAGAAAAGATGTCGCTACTTTGAGGTACGATCGTAACCACCATGATCAATTTTTGAGTTATTATGCCGTGTTGCGCTTTCTCTTTCTTTAGCCAATGTTTGGAACAGCATTACAGTGTCCGTCATCAGGCTAGATTGCGGTGAAGTGTCTGTTTATGTATGTAGACGTGATACCTTGTTGTGCACATTAATTCTCTAGGGGCTGGTGTTTCAGAATAATAATTTGTTAAATTAATGTGGTTTTCGGCGTTTAGTTTTGGTATAGCCAGGATACCAAGAAGTAAATTGCTTACTCCAGTAGTCTCTATTAATATTAATTATTATTTTATGTTATAACCTAGAACAGTGTTCCGCAAAGTGTGTGCCGCGGCACAGTGGTGTACCGTGGTCAGTAGCTGGTGTGCCTCGTCAAATCCCATTGGTAGCTCAAAAAGACAAAGCCTTTTTTCAACAAATGAAAGACCAGTCTAAGAAACAGGTGACTTTCATGAGTTCGTCTTTCAAAACATCAAACAAAGAAGAAAGAAAGCTACGTGATCGCTAATATGCTAGTTAAATCCAAGTAGCCTCATTTTCCATCAAGAATCCATTCTCAGGTAGCATTTCCCTTGGACACTTAACCAATAAACGAGCAGGAAGAATTCATGGAGCTAAAATCTGATCAGACATTAAAACTAAAATTTTTCGAAACAGGGCTAGCACATTTTTGGCTGCGCTTAAAAAATGGGTATCCACTGCTTTCAAAGTGTGCTATTGCAATTCTCTTACCACTTGCCACAACCAACTTATGCGAAGTGGGGTTTTCGACTCTCACTACGATTGAATAAAAAAAAAAAAGAGAACTCCTGAGGATCATCAACGAATAGATGAGAGCAGCATTATCAACGATTGCTCCAAATTTTGATTGCCTGTGCTTATAAGCAGGTTCACATTTCTCCTTAAACATCTTTTCATATTATATAGATTTTGATAATTACTATTAAATATACATTGGTTTTTTCTCTGGTGTGCCTCTAAAATTTATTGATTTGATAGAGGTGCACCTAGAACATAAAAAGTTTGCGGAACACTAACCTAGAACACTCGTTCATTCTGTAGTGGGAATTTGTGTGATTACCTATAAATTCTGAATTCAACACTTGACCTTCAGGAATTGGAGCAGAAGGCTCCCAAGGAAGCGGATAACGGCTCCAGCTTCACCATCCCGCCCGAGGACGATGCCTTCGAGGTGCTTCCGGAGAAGATCATTCTGTACGAGGTGTTAGGCGAGGGTGCCTTCGGGGTGGTGCGCAAGGGCTGGCTGCCTGACCACAACCGGGAGGTGGCTGTCAAGATGTTGAAGGGTCAGTAGGACAATCATACAACTATGAAGCACAGATGGGGAAGGGATAAGGAAGGTACGGGAAAGAATGAGGAATGGACGAGGGAAAGATCGGAAAAGGGAGAGGAAAAGGATGAGGAAGGAAAGGGAGAAGGGTCAGGGAAGGGGCGGGGAGGAAACCAGTTGACCATTCAGTTTTATTTTATGCAGTTCAAAGTTGTGTCACAAAAATGTGAAGGAACATAATAAGATATAAACACAATAATAGTGTATCTAAGTTCAGAAAGCTAAGTTTTCCTTGTTTGAACAACAGACGAGCCATCAGCTGAGGAGGTGAAGCAGTTCCGGCAGGAGATGGACATGATGAAGTCGGTTGGCAGCCACCCGCACATCGTGAGTCTGGTGGGTTGCTCCACGCGGCCTCACGCCACCATGATGCTGGTGGTGGAGTTCTGCGCCCGCGGGGACTTGCAGAACTACTTGAGGTGACTTGTTTCTCACAGTTTTTAAACATTTTCAACATTATTATGAATTATAAATTAAATCATGCAAATTCAAAGAAAAAAATATTTCTGTTAGGTTCGCGGAGCTACACTCTGATTTTTTTTAATTCACAGCTTAAATCTTCAATGACCATATCCTGTTAATGCTTTTACAAAAAATTGTGAAGGACTTTTTATCCTTCTGCAAAGCTAATGTAAAAAGGCTGAATTTTGGGGATGTCTTAAATGTTAGATGACTTCAATAGATGTACGCTGTCAACGGCAAGGTTTTTTACAAACTGGACAATATTCAATTTACATGTTGAAAGAAAAAATTTAATTATTCACTTTTAGTTAACGGCAATCAGATTTAATGTTGATATTTAAATAAAATATACCTATTTACTTTAGATGGACTTGGGACGTCATGACCTCCCGAACAAGCAGCAAGCCCCTCTTGTCACCTAACGGAAACCTCTCCATAAACATGTCCGATGATGAAAACTCCAATGGCCAAATAAAGTACTCGGAACTCCTGACAACTGATAACAGTGACTGCAACGTATCCGTCATCCACTCCCCACATAACCTGATAGTAAACAGGATGTACGATCTACAACAGAGTATCAAAGATGCCGACGAAGACAGATCTAATGATATAACTGCCGTGGATTTGCTGTCATTCAGCAGGCAGATTGCCATGGGTATGGAGTTCCTGTCCTCCAACAGGGTTGTTCATAGGGACTTGGCCGCCAGGAACGTGCTGGTCTGTTCGGACAAGACGGTAAAGATTGCGGACTTTGGCCTCTCCAGAGACATCTACCAGGAGAACATGTACAAGAAGACGGGGTCGGGGAAGTTGCCCATCAAGTGGATGGCCATAGAATCCCTGACGCATCAAGTCTACACTACGCAGAGTGATGTGTAAGTAGAATTATTATTGACCATCATGGGGCCACTTCCCAGGCTGGGATTTAATCTCTTTCACAAATGCTCCGTAATCTCCTCTCCTGCTACCTCCATTCGCCTCCAGTCCTTCAGTTCTTTAACGATTTGGAGAGTTGAACAAATGTTTCAAATTTTGCAAATTCAAACTTTTTGACAGTTAAATGAGTATTTTTTCAAACTTTTTGACAAGATGAAGCCATATGAAATTATGCAAAATCATACATTAATTTATTTTGTTTTGATAATTTTATCGCTTAGAAGTATTATAGATACTTCAATTAAATACTGCGTGTAGAACATATCTTGGCCCTTAAAAATATCGGTCATTTTTTATAAGTCTTTTAATAAGCCTAGAAAAAAATAAAGTACATATTAGGTCTGAAAAAAACACTTTCAAGTTCAAACTCTCCTACTTATAAACCCCTTTTTGGATATGGTTTTATTGTATAATGTGCCAAATTCAGTTTCTTTTATGATAACTGCAAAAAAAATTGATATTTATGCCCAAATTTCACAAAATAAAATAAAATGTGCATTTTCACATTGTTATTTTACAATCCGGCCGGCAGTCGACGAATTTGGATTTTCAAAGTGAACCCTATGCCGTCCACCTAAGGACTATAGACTTGCCACACCCATTTTGTATCAGTTCCGCACCGGCCGCGACGGGGAATAGACGTCTCAGACTCCGCGTCGCTTGGTTCCGTGAAATCAATTTCAAATTTCGTTGTTATTACGATAAACAATGCGTAAAATAGTTAAAAAGGGCGTAAATTCCGATTTAGATTTTTTCCTGGACTATTGGATCACCTTAGATGGGTATTTTTTCAGAGCTCTATAATATAATTGGGATCTAAATAAGGTTGCAAACTGAAAACAGTTGCAATGGTCTTTTGTTGATCAAGTTGATGGTGATGATCAACTTTTTTAGCCGGAGGGCCGATTTATCAAATTGTTCACGGGAAGCAAGGGATAGGATACCTACAGCTCGACTTTGTTAAATTTGCAGCCGGTGGTGTCGCAAACCTATTTGTCTTTTCAAGAAGGGTAATTTTTCAATAAAACAATTACAAAACACATAAAACAAAGCTCCACAGGCGAAAATATTGGTTCCATGCCAAGTCAGAATCAAGTCAACTCAACACCTCTTTGAAAAGTCATTAAAAGCTATGAAAAGAAAATTTGAAAAATTGTCCGTAACGTTACCTAACGTAACATATTTAACCAATTTTTTTAATATTTTTAATCACTTTTCTAAGGAGGTGTTGAGTTGTTCGGTCACCGAAAATATTATATCTCAAAGACCAAACCAATAAATGCTGTCGATTTTTATCATTCTGAAATAGAACTTATGAAAAAAATACCTT
The DNA here is from genome assembly GCA_917880885.1 of Limnephilus marmoratus. Taxonomy (NCBI): domain Eukaryota; kingdom Metazoa; phylum Arthropoda; class Insecta; order Trichoptera; family Limnephilidae; genus Limnephilus; species Limnephilus marmoratus. The sequence goes on along the minus strand of OU862924.1, from coordinate 24,964,794 downwards.
CTCGCAATTTTGGGCAACTCGTCGCCCGAGTTCTTAATTGTCCAAACTACCATTAGTGAATTTTACAGGAGGAGGTTTTCTTTGATTTTTTTTATTAATTTCAATAACAAGGTTTGTACATGTATGTATGATGTATATAATAAGTATAGATTCATTTTTTTTTCACAGACCTCCTCACTAGGATTTCCTGTTCTGAGGTGGCCTGTAGTTTTTTAAAATATTTGTATTTGGTTATGGATTGTCTTTATATCGTCTTCATGATGTTTGTAATTTTATTATTACTTTGATCTCTCAGCCATATTTTTACTTTTGTTTTATATATATTCATTTCCTTATGAATTATATATTCATTATTCATTCCATATTCCATTATTCATTATGATACGTGTTTAAGATGAAGCTATTTATGTAAAGCTAAAGGTCTCATAAGTTGAAATAATTCTCAATAAAGTGACGAATTATCGTTTTTGATACTTTATTTTTAATTTTAAAATGGAGATTGAGCAAAAATGCAAAATCAAAATTATTCATAAGGAGATTGGACACACTGAAATGGAGATAGGGTAACTTCTGCATATAGATTTTCCGTGCTTAATTGTGCAAACGACCATCTCAGGTTATATACAGGTTGAGTTTATTTTCAATATTTCAATTTTTGATATCGACAATTCGTGATGGAATATTTAGTATGTATACATATATTCAAACATATATTTATTTTTCGTTATTTGTTTTTGGGGTGTAATGCCATGTTGCGCTACTTCCTTCTTTAGCCAACGTTTCGGACAGCGTTGCAGTGTCCATCAGGGCAGATCCGGCAGATTTTGCATTTCTTTGTCTGTCCCTCATTATTTCCTATACCATTCAACCGATTGTGATGAAACTTTGGTAAATTGTTGTGCGTGTGCACGCTAAGACTTCTATATATATAATGGTGAGCTATGGCTTTATGAAATTTGCACACAAATTCTTTTATTATTTTCTGTACCATTCATCCGATTCCGATGAAACTTTGGTGAGATGTTGTCCGCATGCCCGCGAAGGTTTCAATATAGAATGGTGAGTTCTGGCGTTATGAAAATTGAATTAAAATTCCTTCATTATTTCCTATACCATTCATCCGATTGCAATGAAGCTTTGGTGAGCAATGGTGAGCGATTGCAATGGAGCTTTGGTATAAATATGAGCTCTGGCGTTATGTAATTTTCTTAAAAAATACCTTATTATTTTCTGCGATTCCGGTGAAACTTTGGTGAGTTGTTGTACGCACGGCAGCGAAGGTCTATATATGTAATGGTGAAATCTGGCGTTATGAAATTTGCATTAAAATTACCTCATTATTTCCTATACCATTCAATTGCAATGAAACTTTGGCAAGATTTTGGCGAGCTCTGGCGTTATGTATTTTGCATAAAATTTACCTTATCATTCTCTACGATTCCGGTGAAACTTTTGTGAGTTGTTGTATGCACGGCAGCAAAGGTCACTGTATGTAATGGTGAGCTCTGGTTTTATGAAATTAGCTTTAAAATGTCCTTATTTTTTCTTACACAATTTATCCGATTGTGATTAAACTTTGGTAAGTTGTTGTGCTGAAACCGCGAAGGTTTCTATTTATAATGGTGAGCTCTGACTTCATGATATTTATTTAAAAAATACATTAGGTGGCTCGCGAGTTGTTTGAAAAATGTGTGAATTTTACATAGTTAAGAGATAGGGGGGAGGGGGTGGGGAATCCGGGAGGGGGAAGGAAATAAGCAGAAGGAGTAGCGAAAGTGAAACAAGGGAAGGGAGGCGAGGAAAGTGGAAGCGGGAGGGGGGAGGGAATGTGGAAAGGGGGATGGCGTCGAAGTTGAAAGATGAACGCGGGAGGAAGAGGGGAATGGGGCAAGAACGGGAATGCATGGGAAAGGACACGCAGGAATAATTATAAAAAAATACTAAAGCTATAATTGAAACGTATTAAAATATTTTAAAATTTTATTGTCACTCTTTTTCGTGAGGAAAAGACAAACAATATTTGAAAATCTACTGAAATCACTGAAAATATTGCTTGTGACTTGATGGATGACTTAGCCAGCCTAGAAATCGATCACGTGACGCCCGGTGAGACCCAAACGCGATGCCCACTTAGCCACTGACCATAAACAATCTGAGAATAAGGGAGAGGGGACGTATGAGGGGAACGGGGACGGGAACGTGAACGGGAATGCAAAGGAAAGGACACGCAGGAAAAATTATAAATAAAAAATACTGGACTAACTCCTAAATATCAAACAGCTACATAGAAATACGGATAAACTGACAATTTAGAATCGAAATTCTAACTTTCATATGAAATGGCAGTCGATAAAAACGATTAGGACAACAAAAACTCTCGAAAAGGAGAATCTGAAAAAATGAACACGCTGTATTACACAGTTCCTTACAATGTAAAGAACAAAACTAAAACGGCATTGATATGGATAGTTAAAACTAATAATTACAGCTCTATTTCAGCACTGCTGCGTATGTATGAGCCTTTGTAAGTAGTTTTTGACATTTTACTGTTAGTTTGTTAATAAAAAACTCACTGGTAACACAAAAAAATACTTTTTGCTTCCGCGTAACACGCTACAAAAACAAAAATAGTGTGACGTAAATATGCAACATGGCGGCGCGGAATTGCGCATCGGCATGCTGTGATTGGTCAATTGGTGGAGTTTGACTAATCTAGCCCGCAAATTTTATTTCGCGGCAAATGAGATTGAACTAATAAAGAGTTTGACTAATTAAGAACTCACTTTTAGAATATTGTTGTGGACATTGACATTTTAAAAAGCTTCTAATTAATTGTATATGGCTCGTAAAACTATTTTTTATTTATCTAACGATGCGAAATTTTATCCTTAACATTATTGCATTTAAATCTCATTTTCGTTAAAATGGTCGTTTGCACAATTAAGAACTCTGGCGACGAACTGTTGATTTTTCGTCATTCGGAAAGTTAACAAAATGTTAGTAATGAAAAAGTAACTAGATTTTCCAGACTGAAAAAGTTGTGCAAATTTTACAACTTTTCACAAGTTCCAGAGTTTTTGTTGCTTCAACAATTTTTTAAAAAACAAGGTTTTTTACTATAAACTTTTAAGTTTCAAAGGTCTTTTAAAACTTAAAGAAAAATTATTATTATCATTTGGTTTGACTGAGAATTGAACCTTCCTACCCACGAATTGGAGTCAACCACGCTCCCAACCGAGCCAAATGCCGAATGGATAAGACCGACATTTATTTCGTATATGTGCTGATTTAAGTGCTAATTTCAGAGAAATGCATGTATGTCAGACGTATGGATGCGATTGCCACCAAAAATTGATAGAATGCATTGTTATTGACGAGTCTATGTGTAGAGTTTCAGCTCGATTGGATGTCAGGAAGTGCCACTTCCAAGATTCCACTTCATTCATACATTCAAAGAAACAAAAACCAAATTCAAATAAATGTATTTAAAAATTGGTGTTACAGCTGGTCCTTTGGCATCTTGCTGTGGGAGATAGTGACCCTGGGAGGAAACCCGTACCCCACGGTGCCCACGGGAAGGCTCCACAAACTGCTGCAGTCCGGCTACAGACTGGAGTGCCCCATCAACTGCAGCCAAGATCTGTAAGTTCCACAACCTCCTAGCGCTAACACTCCCTGAATATTGGTTCTATGAGCAAAAAACACTATCTGGTTTCAAACATCATTATATTTGTTGACCAATCAGTACCATTTTGAATTTTTGACATCTGAGCGCCGATTCTCAGCACGTTTTAGATTTTTAACAAATTGTGATCATTTGATAAGCGTAACATTGACCAAAAAGAACAAGAATCAGCGATAGGTCTGTTTAAATGTTTTAAAAAAAAAATCAATTTGATTTTGATAAGTAACTAGTGTTTTTCCCAATCTTATTGTTGCAACTGTTTTGTCTCCAGATACGACTTGATGCTGAGCTGTTGGCAGATGCGGCCAAAGGACCGGCCGGGATTCTCCGAGATCCGCCTGCAGCTGGACAAGCTGCTGGACGGGATTTGCTCCGAGGAGTACCTTAGCCTGGACATTATAGAACACAAACAAAATAACCAAGCTAGAATCATAGCCACCGACCAATTGTCAAAGTATGTTTCAGCTACTTATGTAAAAAACAATTATTACCAACAATACTATGGTTCTCAATCTACAATTAGTGATTCTGGATGATGATCCATTTTTTAAACAAACTTATCTTGCAACAATAGTTCCTACTTAGTTTTATGATGTAAATAAAATTAAATTTAGTAATGTACCTACCTAACTATTGTTCCTACAAATAATGTAGTTTACAATATGTAACTAAGAAACTTCTTACGAATTTGTTCCTTAACTCTCACTAACCGAGTAAATCTAAAGTGAAGGATCGGACACTTGGTTTTGCGTAACATTTTTTCATCGCAGATTAAACTAGCGGAATGCTCCCTTGTACTAAACACAATAGCCTCAAAGTGAAACTTTTGAGTGGTTAATAAAAATAAAATTAATACTGTTACTTTATCCACTCAAGCGATAGAGATATCCGGGTGTTTGGTTTTCGATTCGGCCATTCAATTTAATTAATATCATATCTACAAGTAATAATACAGAAAAATATGTACAGCTTACTGCAGTTTAAATCTAATGGATCCATTTATGTTTCACCTTTCATCCCATGTTTTTAGATTTTATAAAAAAAAAATTATTTGTATAATTCATAATTAATTTTTGTTTAATAAAAATGCCCGAACTGTTATGTAGTGAAACCCACCAATTACAAAGGTTCCCCGTAAGAAGTTTCAGGTTAAAGTTTCGATTTTTGGTTCCTTGAAAATTTTTATTTAAAAATGGCCTAATTTATTCCATGTAAGTTGATTTTTTGTTCCCTTGGAAAAACTTATAATAACTGTAAATAAATCATTCTCTCTACCAATATGCATTCCACTTTGAAAAACTGACACCGACATCATGTACTCTGTTGACAGTTTATCAAACTTCTCCAATGTTTAGATGAGCAAATCCTAACAAATGGATTAACCCCTAGGGGTCGGACCCCTGCATTTGCGGTGTTGAAGAACATGCCCACGCATGGTACGAAGCCCTCAGCCCTGCAACTGCAGTGTACATTCATTTTTTCGACTCCAGATACTAATATCTACAGCCTGTATGTCGGACGAATATCTACAGCTCCTATGTTGAATTAATATCTACGAACTTCAGAGTGTTGACTAATATCTACTGAGCGTAGGTTGGACTAATCAGCTAAATGTGTCCAATAGTCCGATATTAGGGATTTTTACATACATACTTACATAAATTAAGTTTTTTAAACTGCATACGCAATATTACGTTATTCCAATATTCTATACATAATTGCAAATCCAACCTCTGCTAGTGCTGTAGATATTCGTCAACACTTTGGTTCTTATAGATATTAGTCAACGGTTTGAGCTGTAGATATTCGTCAACACTTTGGTTCCCATAGATATTAGTTCGATTTTTTCAGTTTTTGGAATTCCTGTAGATATTAGTAGACGCCTCCATTTTTCTCTATTAACCTCTACTGGGTTAGTTAAAGACAAAAATAAAAATTTCATTCTATATCAAGTATGGTATTGTCTATGTGTTAGTTTTAAAAATGTAATAATTTATTGAAGTTTCTTGCCGGCCCCTACAGGTAACTTGATATACCGATTGGTGTACTTGGTGTAGGTTAAGTTGGAAATAATGATGTTAAACAATTGCCAAGATTGATTTGAAATAACGGCTGTGAGATTGCTAGTGAAACTTTTGTTCCTATGTAGTAAATACAACTATATGTAACTAATAGATTGAAAATACTATTCCGTACTTATTAATGTAAGTTAAACAATGTAAATAAATTATCAATAAATAAAATAAAAAGCAGCTCGCATTTCCTTTTCAATGTTGTGTTGTCTGATACATAAAATTATTAAATTTTGTGTAACAAACCCAAACTCACTTTAATGTTCAAAGTACACTTTGGTGTTTAAAGCACACTTTAATGTTCAAAGCACACTTTGGTGTTTAAAGCACACTTTAATGTTTAAAGCATACTTCAGTGTTTAAAGCATATAAATTAAGCCTGTTGAACTTTTATGAGAAAATAAAGTAAGTAATAAGTGCTTGTTGCTTTCTATGTTTATTGTTAAATTTTTACAAATGTTTAAAAGCAAGATTTTAAAACATTTTGTGATGTCATTAAATTTAATATTGAAAACAATTTTTTAATCATCAAATTATATGCATTATAAAAGCATAAATTGTACATCTGTCCAAAGTTGAATGAATTTAATATGTGAATAATCCAGACTTATTTTACAGGGGCAATGAAAACAACCAGAATGAACTTAAAACAACCGATTCGGAAAGATATGTTCGACCAATCACAGTAGGACGGAAGCCAGCGATATTGCCGGTACAACCAAACCACTACATCAGCCAGCCTTCCTCGGGAAACTATCCTTACTCTCCCGGGACCATCGTCTCCCACCGCTCATTCTCCAACAGCATCCGACACCCGAGCTTCAACAAACTAAACAAACAAACCATAAACATCAGTGATAGTTCATTCATAATGATGGACCAAGACAAACTTTATGCAGATAACAGAATACCAAATGAACAACTGCACAACGCGATCAATACCATCAGCAGAAATAACAGCCTCGGTTGTAGGACCCCACAACACCTCAAAGCCTGCGCCGTCACGCAATTTGCGGGACATTGAATTCATATTAATTCGTTTAATTAATATTATTGTAATGTCACAGGGCTTACTAGTACAACTTTTAATAAATTATTATTTTTACGTAAACTAATGCTTTCTACGAAAACTATATCTATGTACCAATTTAGAAGTAGTGAAAAATCCAGAAGAATTCAAAAATCTTTCAATTTTTATACAAAAATTCATCCATTAATGTTAGTGTAGTAATATTGTTTTATCTGTGTTTTTAACTACTTTTTTTTTAAATATTAAGCTGTCATTGATCTGTTTTAATAAAATATAATATGTGTGTTAATTATTAATTAAGGCCTCTTTAAAGTGTAATTAGAAAATATTTGTAGTGCATAAACATTCCCAATTATTAATGAAAATTTGAATCTGCAACACTGAATACAAAATAATAATTTTGAATAAAAATGCATGTATGTATTGTGATGTTAGGTTTATTAAATTTTGTTTGAATGGAATCCAAATTTTTATGATAATTTGATTTTAAAACTGTAATGAATTTGCAGTAGAAACTGTTGTATCCATTAAAATAGTAATTCCACACTTTTTCTTACTTTTATAATAATGTTATGCCAGGATCTCGCCCGATCTTTTCCGAGTCTCTATGGTCAATTTATAGAATGAAAGTTGAAGTCGGTTAAACTTTGGGTTTCTATTCCATAGAGAAACCGGTTCTCACTGATCTATTCCATAGATTATAACCCCACAATATTTTCTGTATCCTACATTAAAATTGGATACATTTTATGTACTTTGTTATTTTATTTGTTTCCGCCAGGAAATCCATCATCCTATAAATTCCATTAGACTCCAATCCGCCAGATATGATGGGAAATCTGTCAAGATGGCAATGCTGACGGCAAGCTGGTGAAATCAAGATCTATAGAAGTCGACAGATTTGTTTTAAATTTCAATATTTTTAATACCAAATAAACATGTCCGGTGGTCAGGGTTATATCTTATTAGTTTTTGTAGATGCTCGCTTAACTCCTACGAATCTATTATTTATAATTTTAAACATTTACATCAGTAAGAGGTACTGAGTGTTCTTGCAAAATCCTCCAGTTAATTTATTTTAAATTGTTTAGTGCAATTAAAATAAATGACCGGAGGATTGTTTACCTAATTATTAATTAATAAAATATTTGAATGTGGAGTTGTGCCAAGTCAAGGAAATGTGATGTTTTACAAAACCTAAGTGTCGTGATAAAAATGATTAGATTTTACAAATTAACCAAAGTGGTGCCAGTGTAGTAGGTAGGAATATAAATTCCTGATGTGAGGAGAATGATAGTATTTAAGAATAGAGATTTGGAAGGGTTTAAATGAGTTAATAGATTGTGGGCTTTAAAATATATAAAAATAATTGTGTATATTGAAAAGTAAATGTTTCCATATTTTTTTTAATTTGTCTAAAAAAATCTCATCATTAACCTCTTCTACACAGCTGTCACAGCTACACATCATGTTATCCATTAACAGCTATCCCCGTATGCGGATGTTGCATATATTATGATACATAAAGCTTCACTGAAATACATGCATTGTGTCAAAAAACATGCTGCAGGGTAGACTGCGTAAAAATGCCCACATTGTGTTGTTTTCTATAATTCAGCTGGCTTGTGTTGCCATATGTCAAAACATTTTTATTAGCTAAACGAGTAGGAAGAATTAATGTCTGTTTGTAAATATTTTTGTCTATATTTTATATATAAAGTAATATATTTAATAATTGTGTTTGGAATTCGACTACTAACTACGTAATTTTGCGATAGTAACTTAGTTTTACCAGGGTTTTGTTCCTTACTTTACAATTCAGTTTTATTTGTTTCACTTAGTCAGTGTAATATGTTTATTAATGTAGACTAAGGGGGTACCATTTTTCTCTGTACTTAAAGATTCCAATAATAATAATAATAAATATATCCTATTATTATTAATAAATTGATGTCAACATTTGTAATGTTCACAATATTAGTGTATTTTTCCCATGAATACCTATAAAATCGAATAAATCAAGATATAATGAATTATCGGTCTATTTAGTGCTAATACAAAACAATATTTTTCATTATTTTAGTATTTTTGGACGATTTTGAATAAAAATTACTATCCAGAACATGATGCTTGCAATATTTTGTTAGGCAGACCATTAAAACACCAAAAACTGGTTTTAAAATATCAAAGTATGTATGTATATTCAATGAGCCACTTGCATGATTTTTCCATCTCGCGGTAACGTCATGCGATAATGAGCTCTAAAGTAGCTTACTATAGATCCCATTGTCGCATGACGTTACTGCGACTGATGAAACCTTGTTATTCCAAAGGGTCGAATATGTCTCTGTACCTTAGAGCTGAAAGTGTAGAAGTCGCATTTACAAAATTGGTGGGAAAACATGCTTGAAGTTATTTTTTTGTTCAATCAAGTACTCAACTTTGGGAATTAAAACTTTTTGTAATTTATTAACGATTTATTGCTGAATTTCTGTTTTTTTATCTCTAACAGAAAAAATGGGTATTCATAACTAATTTTTGAAAAAGTAGACTTTCACATTTTCAGCTTTAAGGTACTTATGGATTTATTACGTGGTTAATAAATTTTACCAACTTTCAAAGGGTTCCTTATCATACAAAGAAATGAAAAAATTAAAAAATTACAATTTCTTCTAAACATGAATATTTAAATAAAATTACCAATTTCCTTGTCGGCTTTACATTTCAAATGCCGACCAGGAGTGGCTATTTGTAAAAAGTGTAAAGTTTTATAAAATAAAATAAAAAATCAAATATTTTGCGTAGTGATGTAACAAGCTTGGTTTAATTTTTTAAAAATGCATTTTCGTGTATTCTTTATTGGAAAAATCTATTTATGTACATATTTGAAATTCTTCTGTGTACCTATACATAAATATAATTAATGCAAGAGGCTCATTTATAAAATATTTCATATTCGTTAATCGTGACAGAAAAAAAAACATTATATATTTTTTTTAATATGTAAACAAGACTGAAGTTTTTTAAAAATAATAAATAGACCTACATAGATTGAACATCTATTTTTGTGTGATTTTAAATGAAAATAATATGATAATGTTGCCTCACTGAGGAAAAGCAGCAATTATTTCAGTAACAGTCATTTGGCATAAACGAGGCTCAGGTTTTTTATTACCTTATAACTTAGAAAACCATCGATTATATTATACATATATTACGCAAAAATACTTGTAACTTCTATAAGCAGACGAGATTGAGGCTGCCAATACAAAAAAAAGTTCCTAGGTTGTTAGTTCCTCTACCTGCAGTGAAAAGTTTACAAATCTGTAGTTACTACCTAACTTTGCCCGAGATTTGTCAAACTGTCTTCAACTCTTTGTCAATTTATTATCGAATAGTGCAGAACAAAAAATAGAAATTGGGTAATAAAAATAATAATAATTGGATAATTTGCAGAGTGCCATTTATTTTGATTGAAAAATCACCTCAAGGGCGCTTAGGGATAGGTACATTTATTCTTTCGACAGTCAAATAAATATTTGAAAGCTCTATGGCTCGTGATATATAACGATGTGAGCTAAAAATAGTTGCGTTTCATAATGTCAGAACTCATCATTCAATTCTCGATTTGTACAATTTACAATACTGGAAATTCTTCACCTATTAATACCTTTCCATTTATACCTAATGGCATGGTTTGCTTTATGGTATGTAATTTTTTTTTTCGAAGAAAAGTACTTCTGACCGATTTTTACTTTCTGATGACATTATTTATTTAACTAAAAGACAAATAACTTTGTACACGTCACTTTATTTTGATGCAAAATCAACATGTTTCGTGAACAATGTCCACTTCTTCAGAAATGGACATTGCTCTCGAAACACGTTGATCAAAACAAAATGTTAATTGTCTTTTAATAATTTATGTTCGAATTTAATGGAGCAAAAAGCTTGTACCCTTTTACAATATGGATAGGTACACTTCTTTAATAAATGTATTAAGTATATTATTGAAGAAGTTTTATATTGATGTGACAACAATTTTACCAAATAAAAGAGTGAAAAATATTATTTAGTTAATTTATTTATGTACATTCTGCAATATTGAATAGCAATAAGGAGGTTTGAGAAAAACTAATATAACATCAAGATTAATTGTTTTAAATGATTGCAAACTGGTTTTAATATGCATCTGGGAGAGGATTCGAGTATTTGTTATCTCCGGTAAGTTTTCCCTCCTTGATTTGTTTTGCACGCTCAGCTTTCATGGCCTGAAATTAATATAAAAATTAATTGTTACATAAAATTCATTATTAATCATTCATTCATTGTAAGATTTTGAGGGTCCCAAGAGAAGGGCTGGACATGAAAGAACGCCAGTTGCAGCGACCCAGAGGCAGACCAAGGTGGAGAAGAGATGGGTAGACTGTGTGGAAGGAGGGAGGACTGGAGGCGAGTGTTTGTTAGTTGCCGATACGAATGAACTCACATAGTATCTCTTGAGCTGCTTGTCCTTCCTTTCGCACTCGGTGAGGTCCTCGAGCAGGTCGCGGCACTTGTTCTTGCCGCGCCCGATGCCGTAGGCTTCCAGGCAGTCGGTGGCGCGCAGCTCAAACATCTTGCACTCGCTGTACACCTGGTGGTTCAGGGAGCCGCCCACTACATCCGTGAAGGGGGTACGCAGGAAAGGCGCTGTGTAACTGTGCGACGTCATTGTGGCTCTAGAAAAATCACCATCAATTCAATATTACTAGTGTTAACAAATTGACGATCAGCATCTTTCGGCAATTCCAAACAATTCTCGTCAAATATGGATAATTATCGTTCCATTTAATATTACTTAACAATATAATCAAAGAAAATAAGATGTATTACATACGTAAAATAAATGTTTTCAATAATTTTATTATTATATAGTCAGTTGATCAAAATGTGATCAACTGACAAGTAGTATGACCGTTATGTTTGAAAGCTGATTGTTGGTTTGATTATATAATGTCTAGATAGAGCGCTCGAGCGACGAAACACCACAAAAAATATCAGCCAACTGTTGGCTCATAAGCTCGTCCTGTCCGCTCAGTTTTATAAATTAAACAGTGGCGACACTATCGTTGTGCGGTAAACACGTGTTTTGTGACATTTGAAAGTAACGATTTGCGCTATTACAGTGTGCAGGAATTACAAAGGACAATTGAAAACAACTAAAAATGTTATCTATCGTCGGTAAGTTACCTTTAAATAACCATTTAGTTAAAGAAACAATTCAGTTTTAATAGTGTAATTTGGTCTTAGGACAACGCCATTTGACGCCATGTTTACATTACAGGGTTGTCTGTTCTTCAAATTAAATTTTCCCATGAGTGCGTTGTTAATTTTAAAACAGGTTTTTAATAATTACCCAAAAGTACACTATATACAAGGTGTCCGGAAACTCGTAGTACAAGCGGGAAACTGGAGAATCCACATCACATTTGGAGTCGATTTTGTGGTTTAACTTTTTTTGATTTAAGCTTTCGTTTTCGAGTAAATCGGGTCCGAAGTTGAAATTTTTTAGGTTAAATTTGAAAAAAAATTTCAATAGGGGGTTGATTTCAGCTATGTAATGTCTTATAAAATGCAACGAAGGGTAAACCGGGCTCAAAAATTTTTTTAACCCTTTAGTTGCCGAAAAAATGGAAAAATAGAAAAAAAATAATATTAAAATCGAAATGCTTAGATCGAAAAAAATAAGTTTTTTGGGTTCTCTATGTGATGTAGATTCACCAGTTTCCCGCTTGTACTACGAGTTTCCGGACACGTTGTATAATAATATTATAAATGTGAAAGTTTGTCTTTGTGTTTAAGTGTTTGTAAATTCTTCGCTTTAACACTATATTTAAAAAAGTTATGAATACGAAATTTGTTTATCTATTAAAATTACAAAAAATGTGACAGGTTTGTTTGGTGAAGTATTATATAACTAGTTTATTATATAACTAAATAAAACTAACTATATAGTTTATTAACCTGTCATTTGCCGCTCGTGCGCCGGCGTATCATGAGACTTTACACGCGATTTTGACCCTTACGTATAAAGAAAGTGTATGAAGAACACGGTCAGAATCGCTTGCTCTATTATCGCTCTTTACCATAGAGAAAACCGCAATTAGATTGGTGACTCCATATAATTTATATTAATGATTTACCGGAGCGCGGGAGCGTGCGCAGTTCTTGCGCATGCGCGGGAAAAATTCTTTGGTTTTGAACTTTGACCTTTCTATGTACGAAATTTCTCAAGGACGCTGTCAGAATCGCGGGACATTGGGTGTCATGGCTGCCGCTTTTTGCGAACGCTAATTGGTTACAATCAATCCCATTTACTCGCGGCATTCAACGAGTTAAATAACTAAATAAAACCGTTTCTAATGATTTTCGTTGTCTTTATTTGTTAAAAATAAATCTCTTTTAACAATGATTTTCTTTTCATTTATATCATTATATGTAGAAAACTATCTTAATTAATTTTTGGGGATCGCTGGAAACGGTTAATACGCACTTTTTTTTGAAAATATCTTTTGATTCACCTTAATTACATTAAAAGACAACTATTTGCATTGGGGGAAGTGGAAAATATTTCATTCTAAATTTCGATTACGTAAAATTAAAATTAGCTTTCGTCTTGTGAGATTGTACGCCATTAGCTATTAGCTTATTCGCTGTCACTTTTGTGTTGGTACATTTGAATGTAAAACGAACGGCTAGAAGATTTTGAAGGTACCACGAAATCTGGAAAGGGAAGTACTAAATTATCGGAGTTTTGGGAATAAAATGATGGAAAAAAACATGTTTTTAATTTCGGTAATTATTTTTTATAAATAATACATTCACTTTTGTATCAAAAACCGTGTTACACAAACCTAGCGTAGCCGTTAAACTACTTGAAAACTGGGATGTTTTTCTTGCCTTGACGCGAGTATGCGTTATAAAGGGGCACTTTCTTTTGAATCAGAAACCGTTACACAAACCTAGCGTAGCCGCTAAACTACTTGAAAACTGGGATGTTTTTCTTGCCTTGATGCAGGTAGGCGTTATAAAGGGGCACTTTCTTTTGAATCACAAACCATGTTACACAAACCTAGCGTAGCCGCTAAACTACTTGAAAACTGGGATGTTTTTCTTGCCTTGACGCGAGTAGGCGTTATAAAGGGGCACTTTCTTTTGTATCACAAACCATATCACATAAACTTAGCGTACGTAGCCGCTCAACATCGCAGAAATAGTTGACTTATAAAAATAAAATTTTAAAGTAAAAAAAAATTTAAGCTAATAAATTTTAATCAACGCACGCAATACATGTGTATTAGGTAAGTACCTACTAATTAGGCGGAATTTCAGTTTTATAACATTAAAAAAACTCCCGCGCGATTTTGTCTCTAGCCGTTGGTTTTACGCGCCGAATTCCCATGAAGTCTGCTACGCTTTGCTCTAGTATCTTTTCGTACAGTAACAAGAATACCAACATTACAAAAAAATGACATTTGAAAATAATGTTTGAAAATGGACGGTCTTGTTTCACAGAATGAAAGCTAATTTTAATTTTACGTAATCGAAATTTAGAATGAAATATTTTCCACTTCCCCCAATGCAACTAGTTGTCTTTTAATGTAATTAAGGTGAATCAAAAGATATTTTCAAAACAAAGTGCGTATTAACCGTTTCCAGCGATCCCCAAAATTTACCCTATCTTACTTAAATGAATTCAAAATTAAACGAATTAGTCCCGCACTTTTTTACCCACTTTTATGGGAAATACTCGGTAGCTGGTATCACTCAGCACGCCTGCAGTAACGTAGAGCAACACTCTATCTAGACATTATATAATCAAAGGTTTGATGCTTGTAAAACGAGTATGAAACACCTCAACTTAACAATGATGCTTGATCAATTCAAGTGTGACTCTTATTCCTTCCTTCAAAAAAAATGTCAAAGTGATTATCACAATTTGATTTAATATTATTAGTTAACAATAATTCCCGGGAATTGCTAAATAATTTTCAATTTAACCCTCCTTGCATTCTTATTGTGTGTGAATAGTGCACAAAATTTCAAATACAGGTTTAAACGACTTACTTAAAAAAAAATTCAACTGAGTTTTATGCCGAACGATTTTGGTCATAATTGATGTGTGCATAAAATTTAAGGTAAATTTCAAGTGACAATAAGTGTTCTGAAACCATGAATTTAATGCCCAAATACAACAGGGGGCGTAGAACCATTTACCCCCCTCCCTCTTGAAACTCTTACAGCCGTTGTGTCCAACATTTTCGGATGATTAATCCGAGTGAAGCTGAGCCTAGCGCCTTGCGCCGCTAAGCTAAGGTATGTTAGAAAAATGCTCCATTTTAGCTGTGTCCAACAACTTGATCGTAGCGCTCGGTGTGTAGCCCCATTTGCTTTCGTACACCAAAAAATGACGTCAAGTTAGCAACTTTACATGTTAAATTAATACCGAAACGTTAATTATTTTATTTATTATTAATACAGATATTTTATTTTAAATAGTGTAATACATTTTACATTTTTAAAACAAACGTATTTAATATGTTAAAAATAAGGTGTTAATTGACTTACTTTTTTGTTTACGTGCGTTTGAAGTTTGACATTAGAATCAGTTGAAATTTTGTATTCAAAATGGACAAGGCGAAGCGTTCGAAAAATTTTACGCCAAACGAAAAAATGAGACTTGTAGACCTAGTTACCTCGTCGCAGGTCATTTTTTCGAAAGCGACAGGTGGCCCAAACTACGCTACGCTTGTAAAATCAAAAGAAGCTGCTTGGAATGACATTGTCCTCAACAAGTGCTAATTATATTCCACATATTATTACAAAAATGACACTCGAATAAGTCAAAACTTTACCTTTCGCTTGCGTAAGTTAAATTATCTTCTACTTGGCTCAAAACATATAAAAAACACGCTTTTGTCATCCTAAAGCGGTTATAAAAATCGCCGTCATTTAATACTTCCATAAAATTTATATCGGCATCTTGCCGCCGCCTATATAATCCAATATTATCGTTAAGCATATCTGCCCATTCAACCATAATCACTATATTCAATATAGGATTCATATTTCAAATTGAAAAACCAAATAAAAAGGCCGACAAAAGAGTGAACTGATGACAGATAATTACGATAATTAATTGACATTGACAGCTCGATTGTTTTCGCGGATTTTTGTTCGCTCTGTTGTCAGTTTTTATAAGTAGGTCTTCCTTAGCAACTTTAATCCACCCGGCTACCTTCCTTACATTTGAGTGTGGTGGGACGATCATTGTGTTTCGACACAGCGTATTTGGGCATTTGAGCAGGGCTGAGCGGAGATCTCGGCTGAGCATAGGTTGGACACAACGGCTGTTAATGTTGCTTGCCAAACTCAGAAATTCACCAACCACACCTGACATTAGTTAAAATGGGGAAAATAATTAACGATAAATTTGTCATACTCCGCCTCACGGTTAATACAGAACATTTCTTATTCAAATAGTTAGATTTAGCTTTATTACTCACAACAAGTGAGTATTTACATCAGGGGAAATGAAAAAAAATGCATTTTGTATTTTAAATTTGTTTAAATTAATTCACTTACGCAAAGTGTTCGATGCTATGATTGACCAGGTGAAGGGGAGTACTACAACCTTACCTAATTATCTTATATCTTTCAAGTACACGGTGGACACCACGGGATAAGCATGTATTATGTTCTAATAGAGGAAACCCTCTATGTACTAAGAGACAATATTTGTATTTATGCAATAATCCGTTTTCCCTAGCGGTAAAACGTGTGAACACAAACAACAGGCCACACAAAGGCTAATGTGGGCACTTTTTTGGATGGAAGAGAATCACACGTTGAAATAAACACTTATGCATATAGTCCACCTCACGGATAATACGGAACGTTCGGATATGCATGGATAATAAGGAATATTCCTTTTTTAACCAGTAGACAATCAAATATAACATTTGTCGGAAGTACCAAAATCTTATAAAATAAATTCTCGTCAAAATAAAAACAAAAAAGTACCTACCTACTTCGAATTAATCCTAATATTAATGGGTTGAGGTTCAAGCTGCGTGTCATCATCATTTAGATATACATCCCAGGTTTTGAATGGTTTGTCTAGCAAAGCAGGGTTTGTCTAACGGGTATGTGTAATTATTTTAATACCTTTCTTTCCATGTAAGAAAATGGACATTATTGTTTTATATGGCAATAATATTTTTTCCATGATTTTCAGCATTGATTGATTGTCTACGAAATGTTAAATAAAAACGATAAATATAAAAATGGCATTACCGCGTAAGTGAATTAATTTCAAAATTATAATGTTAAATGCATATTTTATTGTCTCTCCCGACATTAATACTCACTTTTCGTAATAATGAAGCTAAATCTAACTGTTTGAATAAAAAAATAGGGAGGAATGCAGATCAGGGCACAGCTTGTTTTTGGCAAAAAAACCATGTTTTCACCGCGTTTTAAGTTGAGGACTTTAATCTGGAAGGTGAAAAAAAGTGCAGAAAGCAATAAAAAAAAATTTGAATAAGTAATTAGTTTTCAATTACGTTAAGTAAAATTTCACTTCGCGAACCGACACTATGCCATTTTGTCACTGATATATTGGTATCCCTGATACAAGGATGAGCAAGATACGATTGTAGCCGACTTCGTGGGATACATGGATAAGGCGCGTAATAGGGTTTGTGTAGCGGACTTGTGTATGTTATCTTTACTTTAAAAAACAGCCTACGTTTTTGAATGCTTTGTTTGGCTACGCAGGGTTTGTGTAGCGGGCTTGTGTATGTTATCTTTACTTTAAAAAACAGCCTACGTTTTTGAATGGTTTGTTTGGCTACGCAGGGTTTGTGTAGCGTACTTGTGTATATTATCTTTATTTTAAAAAACATCCCAGGATTTGAATGGTTTGTCTCCATTCCAGTACCTACGCGCCTTATTATTTATCCCACGAAGTCGGCTACAATCGTATCTGGCTCTTGTTTGTAGGTCTGGGATACCAACATACACTCATCTAGAAAGTGCCTTTTTATTAAATTTCCAAACTGTGCCCGGATCTGCATTTCACCCAAAAAATATTCTGTATGAACCATGAGGCAGAGTACGACAAGTTTATAAACCGGTTATTTGCCGGAGACGCGCCGGCGCGCTTGTGCAGGCGCAAGAAAATAATTCAAATATTTGAAATGAAAAACTTTTGGTTTGCGATTTTGACCCTTATATGTACGAATTTGTATGAAGAACAGTGTCAAAATCGCTTGCGCCATCATTACTCTAGGTGGTGTTGAAAGTTTCACTCGACTTGGCACACTGGAATATTTTTAATAGCAAGTCTGAGATACCAACAATATAATAGTAACAAAATGGCGTAGTATAAGTTCACGAAGTGTCAATTTATTCATTCTTAAAACGGCTGTATCTCTCTCAATTTTGCCGAGCGCGCCTTAATTTCTTTTTTATTCAACTTTTCCACACTTTTCCCATCTAGAAAGTGCATTTTTATTAAAATCCTCAACATTTGGCGGGATCTGCATTTCACCCGAATATTCTAGCGAGCGGGAAAAAATACTGTGACATAGTAGCGCTGTTATATCGTCAGTCGAAGTTAGCGTAACAAGGGCTGATACGGGCGCGTGTGAGGCATGGCTTTTGCCGTATCAACTGTTGTTACGATCGCGTGGAAAAGGTTAAAAGTTTCAAGAGGGAAGGGGGGTTGTAAGTGGTTCTACGCCCCCTGTTGTATTTAGGCATTAAATTCATGGTTTCAGTACACGTATTGTCACTTGAGCAGTTCAACACACAAATAATTTTCTTTTTAGTATTTGCTGTTTTTATAAGTGAAACTAATGGCCAGTGGTTGAGGACCATGAAATCGTTCAATCAACCTCACCATGACCATACTACATACCCTTTCAAAAAAGCTTCGATAATATTTGAATATTTCACATCACGCCGGACAAGGAATTTCTGTAAAATCGGGTAATTTCTGTAAATGGGAGTAATTATTTGCTACGGCCGACGATAAAAACTATTTACAATAGAAATATCATGTTTTGGAGATGTTTTTTCGTTACGTAAAAGTCAAAACTTAACCACCAACTTTGATAAAATGCTTTTGAATTCCGTTAATCTTGGTTAAAAACGTTCTTGAAATAACTTAATTAGCAGAGTTTTAGCTTTATAATGCAAATGGAAAATTATCGCAAATACTCACTAATTTGTTACACTTCCACTCACAAATTAAAAGCTGTCAAAATATTTTTCGCAATTTTTGGGAATATGGGTGACAGCTCCAAAGACAATTTATTTATTCATCACAGAGTCATAGACAAAATATTTTTGTTGACAGATTTTTTTTTGTCCAAATTCCAAATAGGGGTTCGTAGTAAATGCGTTTGTAAAGAACTCATCGAGGGGGTAGAGCGGTGATTGGCTAAAAATTCGTAACGTAGCTTGCAGTTCATGTTCTATTGGAAGATTTGAAGTCTACTCATCTTTTTAGTGGCTTACCCAGGAATTGCGACTGATTTCCCAGCATCTCTACCAATTTTTTAAATATTCCCGTTTTTAAGGGTTTTTAAGCTCTCAATGCCAGCATTTCCATGTGGGATTGTGGGGTGACCAGACAACTCAGTTTCATGCTACTTCAACGGCTTCTTTGAAAAATCAAGTGACGAAAAAAAAAAACTTTCTTTATTTGAGGTTGTGAGCTATTTTTAAATTTTTTTCATAACTTTTCAAAGTGTTGAAATTGCTTGATTCTTAGTTGTCGTCGAACCAAATATGGATATGTTTAAAAAATCACTTTTCTGAATATAACCAACTGTTCTGGGTAAACTAGATGCGGGAGATTATATACTATTTTGTTAAGTAAATAAACGCATTATTTAGTAATACGGTACAATTTATAAAAACATCATTTTGCAAAAATTAAGAAAATTATTTGATGTTTTAAAACTAGAACACATACATTTTTCCATTCATAACTCACTTCTTTTTTTAAATTTTTTTTACGTTAACTTCGCACAGGAGGCCCTGAGGAAAATAATTTCCCTTAGGGCCTATGTCTTCTTAGGGGATGATGTGTGAAGGAAAGAAAGGGCAGCAAGTTCTGGGAAGGAAAAAAAGTATGAGGTAAGGGTAGGAAGATGTCATCCCATGAACCCGGGCACCCCTGCTAAGTCACCAAACGTTACCCATGGCAGAGGTTTTGGATATCCACATTGTTATTGGTTTATTTATGGTTATCCAATAAATGGTTCTCGGGGCAGCAGTACCCATACTCGCCTCCCAAATTGAAAACTTATGCCCAAAGCCATGTTTTATTCCTTTCAAGGTGCAAAAGTCTTCATTTTTCAAATGACAAATTTTTATTTTCACTCTCAACTAGTAAATCGAAATGTTCAAATAAAATGGGAATTATTTCAGAGTTTCAGAGCTGATGTCCCCAGAGTAGAGACTCAACATTTTAGTGTGCTGATAAAAATATTTTCTCTCGTCCAGTACTTCATCCATGTGTTTTACTTCAACAGCAATTTAATCTGCTGCAATTTTAATGAACCACTTTTCGCTGTCTTACAAATTAAATTATTTTTACTGTTTTACTATGGCTTGAACGAGATTAAGATTGATTTAGGCCCAGTTGTTTTGCAGAAATTCAAATGTAATATTGTCAATAAATGGCCATTCAGCGCCATTTTTATTTTTTTTAAATTTGGAAGGTCCCGATTCTAGCTACGTTTCTGCAAAACAACTGGCTTAAGCCTCGATGACATTGAACGAGTTTACAAGCTACTATCTGAAAAATTCACTATCAGTTAGTAAACTCGCTCAGTGTAAATCGTATTACTATCTAACAAGCAGATTGTGGACAATCTACGAAAAAAGTTGATAGGTGGTCAACTTTACTCAAGATGGTGGCCTACCAATAGCTGATTTGGCATATTATTTCCATTTCAAATAAATTTTTTTATGAAAAAAAAACTTCTTTTCAATATTGTTTTCTTACATTGACTTCTTAACATCTTCGAAATTGTCTTTTAAATCAAAACCGGCAGTGTCCAACTTTTGTGAAACAAAACAGCAAGGGTCCAAATGATTGAAACAAAAACGGAAGTGTTCATCAAAAAAATGCATTTTTTAAAAAATCTATGGCATTCAGATACATAAATGATTTGAAATATTATTCTTAAACCGGTTTACTTACATAATATTAAATGTTCCTTCCATATTGATGAATAACGGACTGATTAAACATTATTTATTAGTTTGCCAACAATTTAACAAAATGGACACTTCCATCTTTGTTTCTAGGGACCTCATATACATAAATAAATTTTAAAAAGTTCAATACAGCATATAAGCCAATAATTTTTAAATATGTTTCTTTGCCTTTTTCAGTGAGCAGCATAAACCACATTAATTGGTGCTTTAAATTTTTTTAAATCGACCAATAGAATGCTAGCTACTGGGTTAAAGTCAATACTGCAAATGAACCATCCCCAGTACATAAACAAACAAGAGCGTAAGTTGTTAATTAGATATTCCTAGATAGTTGTTTGTCCCTCCTGAACATTTTTGCAAATGGTTCTTCCACAGTATTCTACTTACACCGATGATATATTGATACATAAGAATAACCTAATAAAGCAAATTTTTTAAAACAATAAATTATCGAGGAATGCTGAAAGAATGAATTTAATGCCAGATTAGATTAGATATAAACATGTTGCAGAACCATTCCTTATGGCCATATCAAAGTTGCTTGCCTAGCTCAGAAGCTCACCGACCGCCCTCTGTAGAATAAGACGGAGAAAGCATCGTTACAACCAACAAGAAAAGGTTAATTCATCCCTAAAGAATCGTTCATTTTACAGAGTGTTATTTTTCCAATTCACGTGTAAAGGTTTCGAATAAAAGGGAAAATTGGAAAGTTCATTGTAAATAATATGCACGGCTAAAATTACGCGTTTATTTATTTTGTATCAAACATGGAGCCAGTTTTGGAACAAAACTAATACAAATAATAACTATTCCACGATACACGATAGTACAAAACACAACACTTTAAAGATAAAAACATTTCTCTCTTAAATTTTTAATGATTATAATTAAACAAATTAAAGAATACATAAGTATAATATTCTCTATACATATTATTAATATGGTAAAACAATAAAAATATTATTTCTCCTTCATTCCCCACTGGACTTGCCCTGCAGTTAGACTTGCGCGATAAGCCCGCTGCAGAAGTTAGTCAGCGTTACCTGCGTTACATGCGTATTATAATCCGAGGTGAACCGATGCCTACACAATGACATATAATGAACTTGAAACCGCTACAATAGCATTATCCGAAGGTATCTCAATTAAATTGATTGAATATCTATTATTTTAATAAATATATTCACCATTTTTTAACATTAAACTTTCACACATTCCTAAGTAATTAACCCAAATTCCAACCTTATAAGCTAACATGCAAGGGCCTCCCTCTCTGTCCCAATCATCCGCAGGAGTTAAGACAGGACAGTTATTAAAGTTATTAAACCAGGACAGACCTAAATAACTATCATTTAATATGTATGCAACGTGAATTCTTAATAGTGCAAACAGATCTATTTACATAACACCTCCAAATCAAATCAAATCAAATGTATTGAAATAATTAGCCAAATTAAATGTGTTTTTTGGTTTTCAGAATAAAAAATAATAATAACGGTAATGTCTTTGTGATTGGCTGAGAACAAAACGGTATTATTTATAGATTGCCCCTAACCTAATTTCATTTTAGTTTTTTGCAATAATTTCTAAAGGTAGTTTAAATAATTCCGACATATTTGGTCGGTTGAGCGACTCGTTGTAAATACGTCAGAGCGGGAATTGTTACGCACACAATATTACATTACATTCACATTTGACACTTCAGGCACGAGTTTGTCTGATCACCACCGCACGTAGACCTAGCTGAATATACACAAGTGGTAGCAGTACATTTATTGACAAATCCATGTTTATATTATTAATTTGATTATACAACAAGCTGATACACCCCTGTTTTATGACAGGCAAACATACTAAATGGATACACATTACTTGGTTATATTAATTATACTTGTTAACTTGTATTTTCATAGCTTAATCTATTTTCTTTTTAATATGAAAAGTATGTGTCTAAAACTTGGTATGATTTGAATACCTAAATTAAATAATCTCGGAAGTCCATTATCCATGCACATTAGATCATTTTAACACAATATAGGTATTTTGCAGTTGGTTTCTGCTTTTAATAAATTACTGTAAAAAAACAATAATTAAGTTTATGAAAGTTTTCCAAAAATGGTATTGTTTATATTCACTTAGTTAAAAAAAAAAAAAATCTGGAAATAAATTAGGTAAGCCAACACCTTCCTAGATAATTGTCTAGACAACGGTTGACGCTATATGAGTATGCACCTTGATTTATTCATTGGATTTTGTTTTGTATTTTTAACCTTTCATTACATGAGCCCCTGATTGGAACATCATTATATGCGCTTGGAACTGGAGACTGTGTTTTTGTATAATGACTACAAAGTTATGGTGGGAATTATTTGATTTTTTTACATAATTTTATTAAAAAATAACTTGGCTATCTACTTTAGTTAAATAAAACCACCTACAGAAAAATTATGTATTTAATTTTATATTATTCAGAAACCTTTTTTTATATTTTCTATGAGTTAATTACAGTACTGTGCGAATTAATGTGAACACAAGTGTAGAATTAGAAAAAATAATATATATTCTTTATTGAAGAAAAAATTACACAAACAATTAAAATTAATTTTTTTTTATACGAAATGTGTCTTACCTTCACTTTTATAACTTCTTGTACACGGTTTGGCGTAGAATCAACAATTTTTTTGCGTGTCTCTAAATTACTGCCTCAATCAGCTTTGTTTTTATTGTGCTTGTCTTGCTTTAACTATAGCCCACCGATTTTCAATTGGATTAGGATCCGGAAAGTTACCTGGCTATTCAACGTATGTAATTTTTTTGTCTTTGAAATATTAACAACCTTTGTGCGTTTTTAAAGAGAAATATCCATCTTTAAAAATAAGAAACAAAAAGCTTTTAAGTTTACCTCTGCAAAAAAACTGTAATTTTAAAAAATTTAACGCATCTGTAGCTTGGTGTGGCTCGTAACTCACTGAATGATAGAACGCAAACACAAAATGGCCGCTATTACAATATGCTACATACAACTGCAAGAAAAAGTGTAATTGTGCTAATTATCACGTGTTCACATTAATTCGCACAGTACTGTACCTCTGAGCGCGTGTAAAATTTGGGACCGCAAGTCGAGATCGAGGTTGACATGTTTACTTTATCATTGCATTTACATTAGCAAAAGGGGAAACCTGGGAAAGTCCTGGAAGTATCGGAAACGTTGCCAAACTTTCAAGCGAACAAACGTAATGCGGATTCATAGGCCACGTATGTGTGCTAAAAGGTTAACAATGTAAAATTCTTTTTCTGAATATGTGTAACGTGGCTGCTGCTGGTGGCCATCTTGCTGCCAGTGTCCAGCATTTATGTAGAAAGGTCTTGGGCACCTATCAAAATGTTCAGAAGGCCCTCTCTTCTGATAGTAGATTAATCACAGTTTTATCTTTAAGCATATTATTAAACCGGCATGTTCTTGTTGATGCACAATTCAATTACAGCTTTGAACGACTAACGGCAACAACTAAAACAGAAATGAATATAAAAAACTTTATTTTAAAACTAATAATATAAAATAATTACAAATCAAAAATGATCTAAATCAACATTGTACAGTTGTAACAGAAATTGGCAAACATTATTAAGATATGTCGAACGTACACATTGGCGTTTATTTATTTTTAATGTTAACTCTATTATTTTAACGTATGTAACAATACAATTTATAGTTCCAAGCCTTGAGAATTTTGCCAAATAGATTAGAGGCTACTCGACCCAAATGTCGCAAATTGTAATGTTTACAAGTACAAAAATAATTATTTATTTTAGTATCTTATACTACAGTAAAATATGAGTGAAACAAAATAGACATTGTGGATTTATTGAAAAAAGAAAAACAAAGATGGAAGGAAAATTTTGAATATTTTTTAAACTTGGTTTCAGTTACATGTTAATTTGAAATTCAAGTAAGAAATTGAAAGAAAGTCATTATTTAAAAAGATACACCTCCTTTACAGAATGAACACCTCAATGGTATAATACACACATGTATTAAGTGCGAATTTATGTAAATACAAATCCAGCAACTCATCACATTGCCGTCCCATCGCATATTCCACATTGCATGATTTATTACAAAATAAACGTTTCATAAAGTTTCCATTTCTTAACATACCTACAATGCATTGACATTGCTAGTATTTAATATTAATTATGTTGCTGTAATCTCCACATTAACCGGTCACAGGCCGGAGACGCGCCGGCGCGCGCGTCATATGCGCATGCGCGAGAAAATAATTCAAATATTTGAATAATATTGTCGGCGAAAAACTTTTGGTCTGCGATTTTGGCCCTTCTATGTACATAATTTGTATGAAGAACAGTGTCAGAATCGCTTGCGCCATCATTACTCTAGGTGGTGCTAAAAGTTTCATTCACCTAGTCACCCTGGAATATTTTTAAAACGATTTCTTCCATGACAATGCGCTGTCATAAATTGCCGCGAATTTAACGGTCACAATAAATGAGTGTATCGCGAATAAAACATCGTAAAACCTATTAATTTACGTAATAAATGCAAGTAATGTTGTTTTGGTAGATAGTTTATTGTGTTGTGAACGTTTTTCAGTAAATAAAATATACAATAGCTCAAAATTAATCAACAAAACATTCAATTCAAAGTTCAAAATGGTGCTTTTTTAGTGTTTTTTTGTGAAGTTTCGCGAATTTACGCGAAATGGCATGGCCTGTGACCGGTTAAACAAGAATTACTCATCGCACTTAAGACACATGTGCACCGTGCCAACCACATTAGAACGCCACGGAACGAAATGTTCAAAATAATTGAAGAGGCTACCAAATTTGTCACCAGCACAGAATTATATCTGTTGGGTCATCGGATTAACGGAATTGTAATGAAATGTAATAAAGTCACAAAGTGCCAACTTGATAAATCACTTTGGCCGTCTATTTAGAATTAGAAAGGCGGTGTAGCTGTTTAATTAAACTGTTACAATATGAAGATACCAAGTGTTGACACTATTCTAGAAGCCGTAGTGAAATCAATAAAATCCCACAGTCTACTAATACATATGTATTACTAAAACACAATGCCTGCTTTTCATACTCCTCCATTGTGTATTTTATATAAGGCAAATTTCAATATATTCATATTACTGAATTCTATGCAAAACAACAAGTAATCCTTTGTTATATAAATTTTCATTTAAAAGCCGAGGGGACCTTATCAATCTAATTCACCCATTCAATAAAAAGAACTCCTTATTTTCATTTGATTTTGAAAATTTAGAAATCACAACAAACCATGGATTGTCATAGTTTTCTCCATGAATTTTGGTTTTTGTTATATCAAGCTCAGAAGGCAGAATTTATCATCTTTGATTTAGAGGCAAAGATAATTAAATTAACCCGACGTACTTTGTTTTTTACCCTAAAAACCTATTAAACATATTTCAAGTAATGAGTTATAATGTAAGGATTGGTGTTAATTACGCAAAAATTGATCCCATCAAAATAACTGTCAACTAAATTTCTACCCGAGCAGGTAGATTTTTAAAATTTAAGAGAGAATTCATAAAATTCATGAAACATAACTATGTTTAATGTCGCAAGACACTATTATTAATATCCTGATATTAAATGATGTTAGAAAAATAAATGGCAGTTATTTGCGAGACATCTTCAAAAATGTTCATATATTTTAACCATCTGTTTGGCACCAACACTTTTGAATAATAACATACTAAATCAGACATTGATTGAATATCAGATTAAATAAACAGTAAGCGGCCGGTAGTGTATCAAATCAGTACAAAGATCTGGATAATTTTAAAGTGACGCTCACACGACAGCCCGTGAGTAAGAGCGACGAAGAAACACTGTAGACATTGGATCATCAAGGCAGATTGTTATTGCTTTATAGAAAGAGATTGCACAATTATCCGGACAATTAAAATTGGAAGAAGCGAAACAATTAATATACAGCGGCATTATTTATACATCAGTTATATAAAACCTTGTTAAATTTAATGGGGAGTCATAATATGCGAAATGTTGCCAATGCTCAGCTTAATGTGTGGAAGACATTATGCTGCGCAATGGATAGTTGTAATGGAACAAGACACAGAATCTGGTGATTCTGATACATGTAAGGGATGAATTGCTGGTGATGAGGCGTAAGAACAGATTGGGCTCTCCGCTCTCTAACGCAATGGAGCTATTTGTAACAAGAAACAGCTGGTCCTTTCTTTCCTTTCACAGATGGAGTGGCTCAGTGATCAGAAAAGAGTTGTGAACTCTTCACGGTACAATGAAGCCATCAGATGTCAGTTTGTCACAAGAAATAGCTTATACTTATGTGACAAAAGAAACAATTTAATTCTCTGTAAGCAGTTTCTTTCCGGACTATGTAACAGAAGATGGTGCCACACATTGCACGAGAAACAGTTTCTTCCTGGAATATATTACAGAAGATGGTGCCATTCGAGGCACAAGAAACATTTTAATTCTGCTTAATGTGACAGCAGGGTAACTTCTGCACATTTTACAGAGTATAGTGTTGTTTGTGGTACAGATTTATCCAGAGTATGTGACAGGAGATGATGTAATTCGTGACACAAGAAATAGTTTGGTTATCAACTGAGGTCGATAAGGTTGTCGATGCCATACAATATCAGTATAGTTATAGTTCTCAACTGAAATATGACTGATAGTCCGGATTCTAGGTCAAAAATTAAACTGTTTCTCAAGCAAAGGATAACGCCGTCCGCCGATATTAGAGATTAGTCCGTGAGATATTAGCAGCGTAAGAGTTAGTCGCCGGCTTGTTTACGCTTCAGACGTGACGGGTCACATAGCCAAAAATCAAACGCCACGGATAAGGTCCTCTGGTGTAAGTACGGTTCTCGACTATGAGACGTGGCATAAGAGTGTGTCGCTGGCTTATTTGTTTGTTAATTTAGAAAGCGGACGCAACGAGTCAGTGGCGCAGCAGATCATGCAGGTCGGCGAAGGCGCAGGCGCCGAGGCCGCGCGCCGCCATAAGCGAGAGCAGCTCCGTGGCGTGGGCGGCGCACGCCTCCAGAGGGGCGCGACGTGGAAGCTTCTGCGATTCTGGAACAGTTTAAACAATTCAATTATTTTACTTTGTCACTAAAACTAATTTCAAATGTGGAAAAAAACTCAAAGATAGAAACAACCTTATAAGTGGAAACAACTTCAGCAAATTAAACTATCCTCAGAAGTAGAAATAACCTCAGAAGTGAAAATAATCTAAGAAGTAAATTTTCCAAGTACCGAAAATTGAAGACCTCTATAAAAAAGATTCAATACTACAAATATTCAAAGAAAATGTAACTAAAAAATTTAAACTCAACTCATCATTAACCCTTCAAAAATTGGCATTTTTTTCGGATGGTCAAAATATTTTCGCTTTACAATAAAATGCAAATATTTGGAATATTTAGTGCACATTCAAAAACTAAAAACTGTTTTAGAAAGGTGATGAAATACGCTTTCAAATTATAGAATTCGAAAAAAAAAAATTTTTTAATTATAAAATTTTTGCATACAAACATAAAAAAGTTTCCAAAATGGCTCACCTTACGTTTTTTCTAACTTAAGTTACTGATAATAAAAAAAAATAAAAACACATACATATTTTATTAGACAAATATATAACAAACATATATTGTAGCCTCACTTTTTTGTCGCTCTATGAAAAATAATTTTAAAAAAAATTCCCGAAGTTTCAAATTCTTTTTTTAATTTGCGATTCAAAACTTTGTGTACATAAAAGTGTACATTTTAATTTTTTGGTGGCTATCTTTTAGATTGGAATATAAAGAGTAGTGTTTTTCCTTTCTAACACCGATTAGAACATATATTTCTAACTATGATTTTTTTTATTTTTTTATTATTTCATACAATTTTTGAAAGTACGATAATAAGGAAGTTACGGCGTTTTATATGAGACCTATGTGCTTTGGGACAAATATGGTCTCCTGTGATTAAACGGGTTATGGCATAAATTTAACATCCAAATTCCTCTATTTTCAACACAAAAAATGCACAATAATTATATTTACAAAGGCATAAAATATTTTAATAATCTTCCCGAAGAAATTAAAAAAATAACAGACTTCTTATCATTCAAGAAAAAGGTCAAATTAATCTTAAAAAAAAATCAACAACCATAACATCACCAATCAAAATGTTATAACTTCAATTCATGTCATATCAAAATTAACATCACAACATAGTTTATATTTATTGTATTTATATACACTAAGTAAAATGTATGTTATAAAAATGAAATAATAGTAGTTTATATGTTATATTTATATATAGTTTATATTTATTGTATGCTGTAAGTAAAATGTATGTTACAAAAATGAAATAGTGTAAAATAACTCCTACGCCAAGCACAAGAGCTAGAGTACTCTTCATTGGCGTAGAAATTCATTAAATCATATTCTTTTCATTAAATAAATAAAAAAATAAAAATAAATAAAAGTGGAAACACATCCGAAAAAGAAACAATAGGAGTAGTTTGGGGGGAGATGTCTCCTATTTTAATAGATCACTACAGGTAAACTACAATCAATTGGACCTCTTCTGTGAGGATATAACATGGTGGGATATAATAAAACGTGTTAATGAGAGGAACTGACCGAGTATAGCAGAGTTGAGAGCGGAGCAGACGGGCTCCCTGCGAGCCGGGTCCAGCTGCCAGCCAACGGGACTGGCCCAAGGATTACTGTAGGCTAACAAACTGAATGCGTCCTGGAAACAAACAACGCTCACCAGTTATCACCACACTGATCTCACCCCCCACACTGCACCACCAACACCTTCAAATTATTTATCAACATTGACACAACATGAAATGAACACAAATAAAGAATTAAAAGATGTTTTCAAAGAAATAATGATCCGGATACTCCTGAAATATTTTCATGGCACCGTTGAATGAAAATAAATTTTTACATGTACAGATAAAATGTTTTCCAGACAGCCAGAGGGACTTCACATTCATGATATAAAAAGGAGAATCTACAGTGTTATTAGCACGAGCCAATCTGATTTTGTCCTCAATACAGTTTTCAAAGCATAAAGATTTATTTTTATATTTTTGAATGTAGCTATTACTTTGTGGTTATCCATTATAGAAAAATGAAATAATTCAACTTTGTATAAACCACTTATATGATGCGCAAATCCGACCGGTTTCGGAACAAACGTTCCTTCGTCAGGGAAAGCTTATACTAATTAGACAGTTTCGAACAATGTTTTATTATGGTAGGGGTGGAGCCGTTGCTAGTTAATAATGTAGATTGGGTGGGTAGGTATTAGTGTAGAGTGGGTGGGTAGGAGAACAAATCCATGATTGGATAAATATATATTGTCATATAGCCCAATCATGGATTTGTTCCCCTACCCACCCACTCTACACTAATACCTACCCACCCAATCTACATTATTAACTAGCAACGGCTCCACCCCTACCATAATAAAACATTGTTCGAAACTGTCAAATTAGTATAAACTTTCCCTGACGAAGGAACGTTTGTTCCGAAACCGGTCGGATTTGCGCATCATATAAGTGGTTTATACAAAGTTGAATTATTTCATTTTTCTATTTATTTTTATGCTTTTTTATTACAGATACATAAATATTATGTATTTTCAAACATTATATGATAAAATGAGCCTCACTGGGTGCTTTACTGCTGCTGAGGCCCCCATTTTACAATTTAATAAAATTCAATAAAAAGACAATACGAAATAATAAATTGATATAAAATAAAACTGATGAAATAATTCCAGCATGGATTATATTAGTTCATATAAGCTCACACATGCTGCCGAGTACAGCCATAAAAAATGTCACTCACATGTGAGCGAAAACCATTCGACTGGTTAAGCAAAGTCAGGTGTGCTAGCGACGTTGACAAATTTATATGGACTGCTCAGTTGTGGATGTGGTATCAAAAGCATATGTATAATATGTACCTCCAGCATTTTTCTGTTGCTGTGTGAGATGTCCTGCGGCAGTCTCTGGCTCATGGTGTAGAGCTCCTTGCCAAACTCTAGCATGCGCTCCACGGAGGCGCGGCTGCCCCCGCACACCTGCCGCCCGCTGCCCACCGACAGTTCCACCTCTGCAACCAACCAACATTCATTCTCAGTGGGGGTTCAATCAAACTTTAGAGAGGAAATATATTAATTTAAATCTCAGTTCACGTAAAGAACCTGCATATTCAATTTTTACTTTATTTGCTAATGTATAAAATATTGTAAATATGTAGCAAAAGTGATAAAAACTCCAATAATTTTTTTTACTAAATGCGTTTTGTGCGTCCAATAATATTTTCATATTTTTTATTTTGTTTTGCTTTCCTCCAAGGCGTACATTGTACGGTGGAAGACATGCTGCGACGAAGGACAAATATTTTGACCCTGGAGATAGAGAGATACGTAACTCTCACTATGAGAAAGAATATTGTTAATATAAAATATTTCATAAGAATTATCTGTCCATAGGTGCGTTCTGGATTCCTGCTCCTGTGAATGGATTTTCACACCTGGTGGATTTATGAATAAAGAGTTTAAATGGCGTGCCATTCAAAATGTAGTAATTATTATAATTGACATTTATCATTTTATCTTACACTTAAGAGCCAGCGAAAGAAAGCGGTTAGAAGCCTTTGAAATGTGGTGCTGGAGAAGAGTATGCAGGATCCCATGGACAGCCAGAAGCACAACTGTGTCCATTCTGGAAGAGCTAGGCTTCCACAGCAGGCTCTCAACTATCTGCCTACGACGTATTTTAAGATATTTTGGGCACGTTGCTCGTCGATAAACTCATTAGCAAAGAGTCACTAGCAAAGTGGAAGGGGA
Source organism: Limnephilus marmoratus (assembly GCA_917880885.1). Classification (NCBI taxonomy): domain Eukaryota; kingdom Metazoa; phylum Arthropoda; class Insecta; order Trichoptera; family Limnephilidae; genus Limnephilus; species Limnephilus marmoratus. Next base: position 24,932,822 of record OU862924.1, on the reverse strand, counting down.
AGAAGCAGAGGAAGATCACCAATGCGCTGGAGAGACCAAGAATCACTGGTATCCGGTGCATCAGTGTACGCAGCTTTCCACGCAGCACAGAACTGAGGGAAGTGGAGGAGCCATGACCACCATGGAAATTGGAGTAGGGGTCACGATTCTTAGCAATGAGGAACTGACTTAAGAAGAAGAATGAGATGAATTCCACCAGCATAATGAGAACAGCATTTGAGTTGGAAGGTTGGTGGTTCAATTTGAATGGTTTAATGGCTTTTCACCCCACAGGAGTTTGTAGCCAGTATTCAATAGAAGATGAAAGTGGAATGTTTGTAAATGGTTGATAAAAGTTGCCTTTTTCATACCCATGTCGTCGTCCAGCAATATGGCGGGATCGGCGGTGGCATCGATGGTCGCCATCACTCCCGGCATACCCTTCTGGACGTGGGGCGAGCTGCTAATTCTATGCGCCTGGTAGCCGTTACTGCTCACAGACCCATTTGTCCCTGCAAGACATTAACAAACTTTAGTAATGGCGCCGGCTTACTACAATCTACAAGAGATTTGTACTTGAAGATCATTGATAGTGTTAACATCAAAAAGGATCCCTTCCACGGTAATGACCAAATTCTTTTAAATAGTATTATGAAGAAACGGGCGGTCTATTTGATAGGATTTTCCTGTCTTAACCACTGGACCGACAGCTCATTTTAAAACTTTTTTCTCCGTTTGCTCGACATTTTCAGAAGATCATTTTTTAAATTATTCACCAACATTAAAAAAATCATACTTTCAAATTTTAACGGAGACATAAAAACTTATTTATATTTCTACACAGCCAATGAATTCCTCTATTTTACCGTTTATCTCATATTTGTAGGATTTATAAAAAAAATGTTAAAAAATCGTAAAGTTTATAATTGCGCGAATAATGCGTGGTTGTTACTTTGAAACTAAGAGAGAAAAGCCGTGAAAGGAACTTATTCAAGTCAATATAGAATATTCTCGATTTCTATATATTGTCTGTGGTATACTTGATAATGAAAGGTGCATATATCTAGAAAAGGGACTTAATTTTAACCGTAAACAGCAGATCAGAAATTCTGCTTAAACAAAATGTTAAAAAAAAAATTACATTGTCATAGTCACTAAGGTCATTTGTATGATTGAAGAACATCTTAATCTTTTCACTGCATTCCTGATATTTATAGGACAATGGTTGTACGCGGCACTTCTTATGATATTTATACATTTTCTATGAAAATTAGCGCATATATAAATGCCCATAGCGTTGAGGTTAGGTCATTGAGGCTTATTCGCACACCAATATGAAAAATAAACATTTTAAAATATGAAAATGAAACACCATATTTATGTTAGAGTAGCTGCATTTTCGATAATTTGTCAATTTACAGCTTAGCCTTAGATCTTCAATTAAATCTTAGAATTAATACTATTTGATATAACAATTTCATGGCCTGTGTGTCTTTCATGGCAGCGTTACAGAAATTGAGTAATGATGCCATCTTGTGGTGAATCATTTGAACCATTAAGAAGGTTATTTTGAAAAAATTAAATAAAATTTCTGTGCAATTAGCGAACAAAACACTAAAATTCAAAATAAAATTTTAGTCATAGAATTTTGTAAGGATCGCATTATTTATTGTTGTACTTTTGCTCTGTATAATATATTTTTTGTATGAACATCTCCAATAATAATATGAGGCGGTGGTCCACAGTGCTGAAAATTATTGAATGTAACTTTACTGTTTGTGGTGCCGCAAGTGAAGACTTTTTGTAATTCGAGAGTTCCTGCTTGGCTGACTACAAGGTTAACCTTGTCAAGCTGTACATTTGATAATATTATTAAGCTGTAAGATGAATGAGAGGTTTAGAGATGCACTGCAAAACAATAGCAAAAACAGTTTTGTCAAAAATCGGTGTACAAAAAAAGACAATCTTAAAATGAAAGGCTTATTTATATTTAACTTACTTGACTGATGTGATAGCTGTTTCTGCTTTCTGAAGACAATGTCAAAATGCTTATTTTCATTTCAAAAATAAGTATTAGGCCTAGTAAATAAACCGCGCAAAATAAAATTTTAAATTCAGAGTGTGCAATTCACAAGCGGTAGAAGTGAACCTTCAGAAAACTAAAGTGGACAAGAGTGGGGAGGCTACGAAGCACCGCACAAAGAGGGGACCGATTATACTACATTCTCTTCCTAATTCCTGTAGATGTATATGTTTGTCTCTTTTTAGTGTCGCTATTTTCGTTTCATCGAGTTTCAAATCACAAAGGTGCTAAAGAAGTGAAATGAGTCCAATATTTAATTTGTTTTATTATTTTCCCAACAGATTAACCGAATTTTTTTATCCACTTTAACTATTACCGGCACAAAGCACTCTTTTCAAGGTGAATTGCCTAAAACCAAAAAAAAAAAAAAGTTTTCACTTCAACAAAAAATGATAGTTACTATTACAAAATAAACACAAAACCATCGGTAGCATGACTAAGAACACTGACAAATCAGAATACTTTTGAAATTAAATAAAGGTGATTTAGTCAATAAAGGTGATTTTAAAAATCTGGCCTATAAACCTAAAAATTAACCTTTTTTTCATTACTTTTCATAACTTTTCAACAGTACTCTGTTTTGTCAGGTTACCAAAACAGAATAACAAAGAGGATTCCAAATGAATACGAGCTTCATGCTCAGGTACTTTAAACTGATTAGTAATAAATTATACTTTGACATAGATAACTTTACAAGCAGCCAGACGAGGAAATAAAGGTGCAAAGTTTTTTGTTATTCGGCTGTCAAAATATTTTGGAATTTGTTTTTATAATAATAGCGATAAAATGGGAAATCGTAACCAAAAGACGCTTAAATCTTTATAGTTGAGGCTTTTAGTGTTCATTGACATTGAAAAGTCCTAATAAGTCCAGTATTTGGACCACCTGTTACGACTGTAAGACATATTTTTTTTTTTTTTTTTAAACTTTATTTATTCTCATTTCTTTGTACATTTATTGCCTGACAGCTTTGCACAAAATTATTAACCCCTCAGACCTCGGGCCATTTTGTCGAAAGGTGAAAATATTTCCACTTTGCAATAAAATTCAAATAAATAGAATATTTCAGAACGCATCCGAAAACTGAAAACTGGTTTTGAAAGGTGATGAAATACCCTTTCAAATTTTATGATTCGAAATAAACATATAAATTTTGAAATATGAAAATTTTGAATACAAACATAAAAAAAGTTAAAAAATAGCTCACCTTACATTTTTTAAAACTAAAAACTGACTAAAAACTTTGGTTTCAAAAAGTTGAATATATATTTTTTTGTGGTTAACTTTTAGATTTGAATATGAAGCGTGATGTTTTCTCTCTAACACCGTTTTTTAGATAATGCTAATAAACTGAATATTAAGGGAAACACAATGATTTATATGAGTTGTTCCGAAAACCAAACAAATTAGCATGGGGGATTAATTCACATTTTGACTGATAATTGCAAATTCAAAATTTTATAAAAATTGATTAAATAAAATGGTATTCCAAATATCTAGAGTAGCAATGTCACCAACTGCAAAGATAAGTGTGTCAATATGTACAGCTAATGGTCTCAAAATGTATAACGTACAACTTAGTTCTTGGGTCGATCGTGATCGACGCGACAATCGGCACAAACCATTAGGTCACTTTTTCAAAATGTATAATGTACAACATAGTTCTTAGGTCGACGCGACAATCGGCACAAACCATAAGATCACTTTTTAAAAATGTATAACATATAGTTAGTTCTTGGGTCGATCGTGATCGACGCGACAATCGGCACAAATCATCAGGTCACTTTTTCAAAAATAAGTTCATGATTAGATCAGCTAAGTCAGCACCCATACCAATAATGATGGGCATGGCCAGTGACCATGGATGAACACATTTTGTAGACCGGGCATCTCGGTTCCGGGCAGAAAGTGCAATGACGGTCTATTTCAGATTTCAAGTATCTCATAATCTCATAACGATCTCTATTTCTGTGCCGCGAGAATGAGATTCGAGACTCCCAGTTGACATAATTTATACATCTTTTGTCTACGTCAAAACGGCGGCGACCCATCTATCTATGGCATTGTTTTATGTTTAAAAGTATCCGATCTAAGGAGAACTATTCACCCGTTTACTTCGTCAAAGGGTTGTGATCGATCCGAATTGTGAAAAATGATCAATCGACCCAGGATTCATATAACATAGTTCTACCGCTGAGAGCTCCATTGTAAAATCACTTTCAGTTACAACATTTATTTTTTATGAAGAGGGAAAAGTTACAACAGAGCTATCAGCATATGCCTACATTAGCCCTCCACACTAGTAACAAATTTTTTGTACAGAGCATTAGGGCCAGTTAATTCACAGAACTTAAACAAATCATAAAATTTCAAAGATAAGTTCTATGAAACAATTGACCCTTACTAATTCAAGATTCAATTAAAAATCAATATCACAAAAAAAATCAATCAAAAATGCAGCTGTGTCCGATACTTACTTTATGATACATTTTTCTAGGTTGTATGTTTTGATTTCTTATTTATATACTTGAACATCTCTGTATATCCCAGCTACCGGCTACCGGCTACGAGAGCCAAATGAATTAAGATGCTGTGAGGTATTTAGCAAATATAAAATAGAAATTAAAACATAACTCTACAGAAAAATGTATTCATGACACAGTAGAGATGCATTTTCAATGTGTTTGCTATTTATAGGTAAAATCTTCATTGGAATCTTAGATTAAGTAATACTTTGGTCAATTGTGTGGAGGGGCATTGAAAAGAGCGCGGTGTTATTCCATGCAAAGGATCTTAGAATGTAAAGCGTGAGGAAAGCATACCATTACTGGCGGAAGAGGTGAGTCCGTTTGTGGAATTTGAGGATGATTCCATGTCAACATCGCTGCTGTTATCCTCGATGTTAGGTGCGGGGGAATGGTGGCCCTTGAGCGACTCAACCTCGGTGCCGTTCGTGGCCAGGTTCGCGTGCTTATTCGCTTCCTCTTTAGAACCTGGGCACAAACACCACGGGGATAACATAAAACATACTACCAAAAAACATCAAATGCAAAACAAATTAAACTAATGACCTTGACCATCTTTTTATACAACGTTCGCTATGAGCTTGTGGTGTCCCAAAACTGCATATACTGGATGATCAGACACATTATGTCCACAAAACCAGCATCATAAAGATTAGAGTTGGATTGTTTCAAATTTCCATCACATTTCGAGGGCTTAAAGTCAACAACGTTATCTACAAAAACTATACAAATAATTCCAGGTCTAAAAGTCAAATAACGTTATCTACCAAAAATGAAGGTAACACATAGACATATGAATATATGTAGACCTGCCCTAAGTGATAAAAGCGTATTATTTCCCCCCCCCATACCGGTTCCATGGAGCCGGCTGAGCTTACGAGAGCCTCGCTTGAATCTAAAAAATGTGACGTCATCATTCTTGTCCTGACCAACGTCGAGCTCATATCGTACATTTTACGAAATAACATGGCAAAAATGATAGCTTGTGCTATATAAATATGTCGATCATAACGAATGTGGGCGGTTCTCGAGTGAGCTTGTCGCTGGTTACAGGGGTAAGTAACTTATGAAACATTTGTAAAAGTGTCTTAACTAAATACGGCAACAAAATATTCATCTGTGGAAAGTGGCGAACTTTACTCTGCCGCATTGGACTTGGCGAGGCGAATAACGTGGCGAGCAATTCGCGCTCCCATGTAAAAAGGTCTATTCATTCAAAAGCAGATTTTACTTTTAAGAACTAAATGGTGATATTATAACGCGAGATACCTATATAGTGTCAGATTGATTTTTTAATGAATCACAGTCATCTTTCCCCGCTTCGCCCCCCATAGTTTGGTTTTACCCCTCATCTGTATCTTCTCGTCTATTAAATTTGGATGTCTATGAGGTAACACTAATTTTTATTATAATGCCTTTTTGTACGTAATGTTGTTTGACTTGAAATATTAATATCTTTTCTTTTACATAATTTCTTTAACTTTAAGGCCTAGAATTATTTGTATGTGTTTAGTAGATAACATTGTTTGACTTTAAGTCCTCAATTTGATGACCATCATCACTCATCAGCATGCCTTAGCACCATTTTTAATTTCTGAATTCTGACAAATCACAACTTTTCATCAATTTGTGTTCAGCTGACAACCATGACAAATGACCGTTTTGCTTGGCAGCTGATCACAATTGGTTCAAAAGCTGAAACAGACTGGGAATCGGTGTTTAACGGGTACATTTGCATAAAATCACATATGTAATACCCGCGCACATCGGGTTAAAGCACCGTATATCACATTAGTGGAATGGAAGTAGGGGACTGGAAATAGAAGTACAGTATGGCTACTCAAACCTGTTCGCTAAACTTATAATTAAAAGTCAAGTAACATGCCAATTTCTCTGGAGTGGTTCTCTCAGGAAGGCAAAACTAAGTGTTTTTCATTCTGGAATGTACATCATCTTCGGGGATGCTCAACGAAGTATATTTTTAAGAAGAAAAATGGGTGAACCCAGGTCTCGAAGACACCTGTGTCTTGACATACCTAGGAATGAGGAAAAGCTGACGGATATTAAAAGATTGTCAAGGTGAATGATTAAAATAGCATGTGATTAAAAATATTAAAAATCTATTAAATGAATGATGGCGACATGATAAATACTCAGTTATTTGTAGACAATTTGAAGAAAAAATTAACAAATAAAAAATACATGCAGCCACATAACAATATCATATTTTAACGAGATTAATTAAAATTTGTATATACTTGACCAATCAAATTCAACAGTTTTATGAATATGCGATTGATGATTCCAAAAATTTCTAAGTAAGCAAAATCAACACAACACTGAAAAAAAAAACAACAACACTGAAGATCGAAAACAATGACAGTTATTTTAACTATGCACTAGCAAACAAACTGCTTGTCGATTGAATACACATCATTTTTCCAACAACCAATTGAGGGTTAGATGGAGTTCATTTCAGATCGCGAATTAAAGCTTTTCACGGGAAGATTCAATGTTGTCTGTTTTGATGTTTGTGATTCTCTGTGGAATCATCTATCATGGAATTCTACAATCCATAGACGTTGCGGCACATGGGATATTGTTAAAAAAAGCGATGTTGCCAAACAAATTGAACAGTTGGAGGCGGGGTAAGGGGTTCGTCGGACACCCGACTAAGTGACCAGTGACGACATACGGAAGAATTTTTTTTTGTTTGATTTTGAAGAAAAAATTTTTGAAAAAAAAAAAAAGTCGTCAAAAAAAGTCAACGGAGACCAAAATTTCATTTACATTTTTTACTCCAAATAATGTCAGGAATCACTGGTTAAAGTAAGTCAAGTACGTCCCTTAACACCCTGTATGTATAAAGTGCATTGATAACACGCTAATAAATACCTTTGTTATGCCCAAAGAACATCTGTATATCAATCGCCCAGTTGAAGTCAGACATCTTCAAATACTAAGTTTTGAAATAATGAGGAAAACAGTATTCAAATGCTCTCCATAAATCAAATATTATTTACACCTGTCCGAGCTTGACATATTAAATATGCTATAAAATAACACCGGGAGGCATGACAGTCCGGTACATTAGTATGACATTTTGAAATATCTTACTAGTGACCCAAAAACATCAACATTTTGTTTAATTCGTTACAAGTTTTTCTACATTATTGTTGGTAATTTATGAGTAATCTGATTATTGTTCCAGATAGAGGGTACACTTTTACGTATAACTGCCATACTCAACACAGATTTCGATATTTCGGAGATGTCTAACTAAATAAGCTGACGATCGATACATTTTTTAATTTTTTAAAATGGCTATTAGGTAAATATTAAGTTGCCAGTAGAAAAATAGTTTTTTTTTTTAGTTTGCCGCAAATTTTAAATGGGTGTGCTTTTGTTTTTATGCAAAATAAATTCTAATTGCTGCACTTAACAGTGGTTATTCGGTGGGTGTTTGTACTCACCATTGGTGTAATTGTGGTAGTTGGGGGTGGGGGTGGGACTGGAGCCCGAGTTGGAGTGGAGGATGACGGTGGTCTGTCCCCCGCCACTGCTACGGCCCACGCACATCTACAAATATTGAAAATTAGTTGCAGTAAATCTATATTTTTACACCTTGTTGATGCGTATTCTCAATACTTGGATAAAACACTGGTGACCCATTCTTGTAAAAAACCATTACAAATTCAAAGCTTACACAGAAGATTGAAATAAATCACAAAAAATTAAAATGATGCTCCGCTACTATTTTTTATTCATTGTTTTCCAAGTTTCAATTTCGAATTTATATTCGATAAATTATAATTTTTTTATTATAATATTATAAATATAATTATAGGCTTTTAAATTATATTTTTTTACATTAGCTCCACACAGGAGGCAGTAAGGAAAATAATTCTTCTCAGGGCATGTCATCTTAGGGGATGCTTTGTGGAGGGTCTTTCTAGGAAAGGAAGGAGAGGGAAGTTCTGGGAAGGAGAAAGGTACTAAGGGTGAGAAGGAATCTGAGGATAAGCGTGTCCATGAGTGACAGACATGTATATGAATCCATCCCTCCCACAGCGGTGCAAGGCAATGTTCTGAAAGAGCCCTGAAGGAGAGGTCAAAAGGTCTCCCTCAACCAGTCTCTCCCGATCTGGCTTGCCACGCAGTTGGTGGGCAGACACATTTGTCATCAAGACCTAGACATACATCACACCATGAACCCTGGCATCCCTTATAAGTCACCAAATTTATCAAACCACTTAGGGTGACCTGTGGCAGAGGTGTTGAATATCCAATGAATGGTGCTCGGCGGGGGTGCTCTATGGGGGCGGCGGTACCCATACCTGCCTCCCAACTTAAATCCTTATCATACTTATAATATAACTGCAATAGCGGCAAACTCTGATATAAGTGACAGATATTATTTATTTTTTCAGTTGGCGTGCATCTGACAAACGAGAAACAAAAATATTCATTTACCAATCAAATAACATTTATTTGAGTATTTGACAAACATACTTTGGAACTTATCAATCCGAATCGTCGCCATGGTACGCGTTAGAATCAACGAAATAATGAGTATATAGATTTTATAGAACAATACCTCTTGCCATGAACCATATGGAGCATTGGTGTTCAAAAGGTTAAGCGATAGGTAATAATTAATAATGTATGGAGCATGTAAATACCTCTTGCCATGCACCATATGGAGCATTGGTGTTCAAAAGGTTAAGCGATAGGTAATAATTAATAATGTATGGAGCATATAAAGTAGAACAATACCTCTTGCCATGCGCCATATGGAGCAATGGTGTTCAAAAGGTTAAGCGATAAGGGGGCATACATTAATTACGTGAGCAATTATTCTTCCAATCTCGACCCCTCTCCCCCTTGGTAAGATAAATTTGGGAGATTTGATATATTCTTTTCAAGTAACATGAGATTTTGCTGGACCCCCCCTCCCCCCTTTTATGCTCACGTAATTAATGTATGCTAAGTAATAATTATTAATGAATGGAGCATGTATTGTAGAACAATACCTCTTGCCAGAAATGCCATATATATTATGACGGATATGTAACAATTAATAACGGATAGGTAATAATAAATTATGTAAAGTAGAACTATACCTCTGAGTCGGATCCATTGACCATTTCAACAAACTGTCTGCATTTGAGCATGAATAATAGGTTGTGATTTTGTTCTAGGAGGTTGGGGTATAATCTTCTGGTGCTTTCTATTGCTTCTCCCATGCGACCTGCTAAAACTAACTTCAAAATTCCTGAAAAAGACATTCAAACATTTCAATATAATTTCACTACAAATACAATTGCGTAATGCGGACCTTAGGTTAAACAAAGATGATTGGTGCAAAAATGAGAATTCTCTGGAAAAGTTTCAACAATCCATGAAAATAAAATTTAAAAAACCTGGTTTATTTGAATCGGAGCCATTTGTGTATAAGACAAGAGACGTATATTAGACAAAAGACATCACTAAACTTAAGTCGGGTTGCTTCATCCTATAGCTGAGATTTAGCCAAAACTTTAGTATGTTTTGCAAATTAAAATCTGTAATTTTATTTGCAACAATATTTTTATGTGATGCCTCTGGAATCTGTTATAATCGTATCTACTGTTTAATTCAAGCAAAATGATATTTTGATAGCAATATAAATAAGCACTAGCACGCTCTTGACACACTGACAGCCTCTGTGGATGAGGGGAAAGGCTCTTGACTCGCAATCCGAAGGTCGCGGGATCGAATCAAAAATAAAATAATGTATGGTGTATTCACATTATATACACTTTCCAGGAAGATACTCACAGCATCGCCCTGATGTAAGCCACCATTCAGAATTGAAATGTTTGTTGCTTGAAATTTGTGGTTGGTGACCAGATCTGAATAGCCAGAAATTTCCCCACCTTTCTCTTTCCACTACCTTCTGCCTCACATCATACCGCAATTAGAGATGCCATAATTTCACAGACTCCAGGCAATTGGAGAAGTTGGGATTCTCGTGCGGTATTCACATAAAAAAAACTTTAGCATTTCTTTTTCTCCAACCACCATTTTTATCAGCCATTTTAAAAAATGCCTTTAATCTTAAAGACAATATCATTTAAACCGTTTCACACAACATATTATCTGCCATGACTTGTGTGTGTTTTGATAAGTTTTAAGATTTTCACGGCCAAAAGCATTTTCGTTATTTGTTTTTGGGCTGTTATGCCGTGTTGCGCTACCTCCTTCTTATCCAACGTTTCAGACATCATTGCAGTGTCCATCATCAGGGCAGATCATCTACCGGATAGCGCAACACGGCATAACACCCCAAAAACAAATAACGAAAATGTGTGTGTTTTGTTTTAAATTTAAGAATGTTGTTATAAAATATTAAATTTAAGGTAAATATAAATCTGGCGAAATCTCAGCTTTAGAATAAAAACAATGCAACATAAATGAAATGACAAACTTATCATAAAAACACAATTTTTGTACTTATCACATAATAGACCTAATAATCCCACAGAAATATACTAGGGAATGTGGTGTCCCTGCAAGATAATGTAGCAAAATCAGAAACAACATGTGAATAAAGAGAAACATGTTTTTAAAGACAGAAAGAAATATTTTATTGGTTTCACAAAACATTCAAAAGTGGCAAAACCAAAAGAGGTGAAAAAAATTGCACAAATTATGATATAAAAAATATGCAGATTAAAACACAACAAAATATTAGGAACTGGGAGATCAAGGGGTAAAAAAACTACTATTACAGCAATTTGTACATCGGAGCATAACAACGGAACAACTCACTTTGTCTATTTTTAATGGAAGTAATTTCCTCATCGAACACCTGGCCGGTAGCCCGAGCAAATGCCTCGGCAGTTCCGCAGTAGCCGTGATGCACTAAATATGTAGACACCATCCTGGAAACATACAGAATTTATTGTAACATTATGTATGACGAATCATACTAATTTTGGTTCCACACCAACTCAGAATCAAGTCAACTCGACACCTCTTTGAAAAGTCATTAACCGGTCACCAACTTAAGCAGATATATGCGTTAGAAATACGACAGCAGTCAAGTACAATAAGCGTATTTATACGTCAACGTGTGTGTCTCCATAGAAACCGTTATAACTCCGTTATTCTTTTAGTGACATCCCTAACAAAAAGTAAAAGGTCAATAGTGGAACAAGCTGTACATCCCTATTAAAGTTGTCCATAGAAATACATAACAAGAATATTCTGTCATTCGCGCAATCTGACACATAATTTTTCCCGTCAAATTTCGGACCGGCGGCTCGACATTGTTAATTTTTATTAAATATTTTTATATGAAATGATAAAAAAGTGAGGTGACTAAAGTGTTTATTATACATTTATACAATAGAATAAGTATTGTTGTTTACATAATCTGTGATTTTAGTACCGTTTTCATATAAAAATATCACGTGCGTAATTTTTACATTTTTTTTAATGATTGCATTCTAAATTTTAATATTTACAAAAGTTAATATTTATTTGTAATACAATAATTCGAAAGCTTATTTTGTAACCTTTCTAAAACAGTTTTTACTATACGGCTATGTTCAGAAATGTTTCATTTATAGAGCTTTAATTGTGAAGAGGTAATAACACAAAGTTTTCGTAAAATGTCATTTTGTTTGAGACATCTCAAGTGAATATTCGCGAAAATTTGGAAGGGTTAAAAGCTATGAAAAAAATAATTTCAAAATAGCCCTTAATCCTAACGTAACCTTTTTAATAAACCACACCGACCCGTTAGCGTGTTTACAGGACAATATAACAATAGCAGTCAAGTACAATAAGCGTGTTTTCACGCTAATGCGTGTGTTCCCACAGAAATCGTTATAACTCTGTTATTGTTCTAGTGACAACCCTAAAACAAAAAGTAGAAGATCCATATTGAATCAAGCTTCACATCTCTATTCAAAGTTGTCTATAGAAGTACATAAAAAAGACTTATTTTGTAGAAACAGTTTTCACCCGCCAAATCGCGTAAGTGCCGTTAAGACATTGTTAATTTTTTATTAAATATTATTGTATGAAATGGTAAAAAAGTAATGTGACAAAATTGTTTATCATACATTTGTACAATAGAATTAGTGTTTTTTTTACATAATCCATGATTTTAGTACCGTTTTCACATAAAAACATCACGTGAGTAATATTTTATTATTTTTTAATTTCGCATTCGCATTAATTTTGCATTCTAAATTTTAATATTTATTTGTAACATAACAATTTGAAAGCTTATTTCATAACCTTTCAAAAACAGTTTTTAGTATTCGGCTACGTTCAGAAATGTTTCATTTATAGAGCTTTAATTGCGAAGTGGAAATAACACAAAATTTTTATAAACCTGATAGTTCGATCCAGACAAAAAAAAAAACAAATACCAGAGTTGTTAACCAATTTTTAATTTTTAATTTTTTTTTTTTTTTTAACACTCTTAATGACTTTTTAAAGAAGGTTCTGAGTTGTCCGGTTGTCACTAATTTTATATAGTAGAAAACTGTGCATAATAAGTCGTAAGCCTTATACATCATTCATGTGTCTGGTAATGTTATATTATCGTGAAAACAAGCAAGGATCCGAGTGGTTAATGATAAATAATGTATAACAATTGTGATTGATTTTTGGGTTGGATTATTGCTCTCCCTCCTTCTTTAGCCAACATTTCGGACACCATAATGCTGTCTGAAACGTTGGCTAAAGGAGGAAGCGCAACACGGCACAACAACCTTAACCCGGCGTCAGTACAGTTGGGTCAATTTGACCCGCGCCATTTTAAAATTAGCTTATTTCTTAGAATTTTTGTGCGACGTTGCCACACTTCTCAGTAGCTGGAGCTAACAACCTCCCCTCCCCGCTGGCTATCGCTGTTCGGTGTTGTAGCGGCCGCGACGGTGGACAGGCGTGGCTAAACCCGAAAAAGGTAAATATGACCCAACCATACATTTCGTGTCGTAATTTCGCGCCAATTAATAACTAAACATTGCATTCGACAATTGGTTCACCAGCTATGAATTAGTAAACCACTTGCTTCAAGAACACAAACTGACATCTGTAGGCACTGTTCGCAAAAATAAAAGACAAATACCCGAAAAATTTACGAAAACAAGGGGAAAAGAAATAAACTCATCAACATTTGGTTTTCAGAAAGATATCACGATCGTTTCATATATTCCGAAAAAAAATAAAGTGGTTTTACTTATGTCAAGCTTTCACCATGATGACAGTATTGATACATCTACCGGCGACAAAAAAAAAATCTGAGATAAATACATTTTATAATGTGACAAAAGTTGGAGTATATTATATATATTCTCCACCTTTTGGTGGAGTATATATAGAGTATATTATTCGTAGTCCTACTATAGATCTCATTCATATATATGATATTAGATGACATTTTGAGAAAAAAAATAATGTTTTATTTAAATTTTATAACTTTAAGACAGAGGTTGTCTATTTTGTTAAAATTTTACTATACTTTTATAAAAATTTCATTAAAAGATTGTTTTATATGATGTTGTTTTATTTTACCCAAAATCTCGTAAACAAAATAGTTTTTAATCAAATTATTGCAATATTTTACTAAATTTCTTTAAATATTGACATCAAAGCCAGTTTTTAATTCGGGTCTCCTAGACCCAACCCTACTATCGTTGTTACATCTTTTAATTGTACTGACGCCGGGCTAAAATTAATCACAATAATTTTTTATTTACATTAATTAGCTCCACACGTAAAACAATTCCCCTCAGGGCCGATGTCATCTTTGGGGATGTTGTGTGGAGGGTTTTTCAATAAAAAGGAAGGAGAGGCAGTTCTGGGAAGGAAAAAGAGTACAAGGGGTGAGTAAGAATCGGTGGGTCAATGTATCCAGGATTGACAGACGTACGAATCCATCCCTCCCACTGCGGTGCAAGGCAATAGATAGAGAGTCCGGCTGAAGAGGTCTAGGTTAGGTCTCCCTAAACCAGTTTCTCCCGATCTGACTTGCCACACATTCGCCGCCAAGATCTAGACAAACCTCATCCCATGATCTTGGGCACCCCTACTAAGACACTGGCCATAGCAAACCCTATGGCAAGGGTGTTGCTTATCCAAAAAATGGTTCCCGGAGTGACAGTTTCCTTAACCCGTCAAAGGCCATAAAAAACACAGAAATTTCCTAACAAAGCACCACTTTGAATTTTGAATTGAGTGTTTTGTGGATTAATTTTGAGCTATCGTATATTTTATTGACTGAAACACATTCCTAGAACAATAAACTATGTACCAAAACCACATTACTCGTATTAATTACGTAAATTGATAGGTTTTACGATGTTTTCGTCAAGTAACACGCATCGACTTTGACAGAAAGAATCGCGGCAAATTTGACATTTTGATGCCACAGATAAAATCGTTTAAAAATATTCAGGGGTTACCAAGTGAATGAAATTTTTGCCTACAACATGAGTAAATGTTGGCGCAAGCGATTTTGACCTTGTCTTTCATACAAATTCGGTACATAGAAGGGTCAAAATCGCAGATAAGCATATTTTTTTAAAATATTTTTTGTGCGCATGCGCACAAACTGCGCGTGGATTCGCGTCTCCGGCCAATTAGAGGTTAAATGATTGGGTATAAAAATACAACTCACTTCTGCATAATGGCCTGCCACTCTCCCTGTGCGTCGGGCAGAGGGAACTCGTTGATAGTCAGCCTGGTGCGTGCTCGCAGCTCCCGTATCATGTCCTCAATGTCAAACACAAAGGGCTGCTGGCCAAAGTTGGCGTCCACTACTTCACCGGGCGTCTGCAGACCCACCGTCGGATACAGGTTCGGCTGGAACCCAATTACACACATCAGTATTATGTCCAATTCTTACCATTCATTTAAACATTAGAGCTTATGGTGTGTTTTGTATTTAAGGTGATAAGAGGGAATATACCAAACAACCGGAAATGTCATTTTTAAATCAAATTTTAGACGTATCGACTCCTGTCTACAAAAAAATATAAACCAATTTCGAAAGATTATTATTTTATGTAGTAAGTTTTAAATTTTGAATAAATGTACATTTTTATTATAATAAGGTTATACAATTTGTCGATAGCAGACTTGTTAAATTTTCAAACAAAATGTTGTATTATACAACACACATTTCAAATCATATAATCATACAGTAAAATAAATCAATAAATTATCTAGGAAAGCTACTTTTCAAAATTTTAATTTTAGTTTAAATAAAATCATTAAAAAAAATTCGCACACGTGTTTTGCAACGAAAATACTCAGTTTGTCTATTTATTTACGGTCTTAGAAACTAATATATTTCAAACTTTTTTACACACTGACTTTGCTTAGACATTATTTAAAATTCATAAATCTAAAAGAAATAACAAAATGAACATAATTTTATTATCAAGCTTTTGAACATTTTTTATTTTGAAAGTAGGTATATAAAGCAAATGTTGAATCAAATAAAATCGATATTGATTTATGAGTCTTAGTTAAAAATGTTGGTACGGAGAATAATCAATCTTTCTCATCGGAACATTTGCAAGGGTGCGATTGCAAGACCATCAATGACCAGAAAGTGAGAAAACTTCTGTATCAGCATCTTTACAGCTATTTTAAATATTTTTTTCAGCAATATTGCCAACACTGAAAAACTATTGTGTGAATTTGCAATCTGTTAAAAATTCATGTCATTTAATTTTGTTGGGCCAACAAATAAAAAAGCATATTTTTTAAATAACCAACTTACAATAGTATCGCGTATCTCAGTCAATCATCCATGGTTTTCAGTCGAAAATATTGTGCTTGCATGCTTAAAAATTGTGAAACTGTTGTGTTTACTTTACAAATTTGTATTGCATTAATAAATTATTATTTAAGATGATATTGTAATGGTTAGAAATAAGAATAAATCATTTTTGTTGCAGTTAGGTAAAAATAATATTTCCAAAACCAATGCATAATTTAAATACAATAGAAAATATAACAAGAAAAGATTGCAGAGCTAAAATTAATTTTAATGATAATAGAAATTGTGCATAAGAATGAATAATATAATATTTAATTCTCAGTAAAATAAGGTAAACATATTTTTATAAGCTAGTTGTGCTGGTAATATCTGATAGTTATAGAATTTTCAAAACATAGGGCTGGTGTAAATAACAGTTGCTCCTTAACCTCTGAGTGGCCAGGCGATTTCACGAAAATTCACTAAAAAAAACACCATTTTGAATTTTGAATTGAATGTTTTGTTGATTAATTTTGAGCTATCGTATATTTTATTGACTGAAACACGTTCCTAGAACAATAAACTATGTACCAAAACAACATTACTTGCATTAATTACGTAAATTAATAGATTTTACGATGTTTTAGTCGAGGAACACGCATAAATTTTGACGGCTAAAATTCGCGGCAAAAATTACATTTCTATGTCATAGATAAAATTGTTTAAAAATATTCTGGGGTTGCAAGGTGAATGAAATTTATTCGCATCTCACAGATTAATGTTGGCGCAAGCGATTCTGACCCTGTTCTTCATACAAATTCTGTACACAGAAGGGCCAAAATCGCACACAGTTTTCGGTGAAAATTTTATTCAAATTTTCGAATTATTTTCTCGCACATGTGCATAATACGCGCGCGCCCGCGCGTCTCCGGCCCTTTAGAGGTTAAGCTAATTAATAGTTCAGTTAGTAGACCTTGTTTACAAAAAAGTATGTTTCTAATTTATTATTGAATAAATCAAGACTAAAATTTCATCTGAAATCATTTATGTTAAATACCTAGTAGTCATCTGTTTCAACAGAAAAATAAATCATAAGTAAATTTTAACCGTCAGTTAAAGGTAACAAGGATTATAAATAGGACCACGCTCTGCAAGTTTGCTTTTTCCAGAGTAATGCATAGTTATTAGTGTGGCCAGTATAAAAAGCAGAATATCCTTGAAATTACGTAAAACGCACTGCAATATTTTTTTGGCCGCACACCATAAATTAAATTTGAAAATCAGAACAATTATCAAATTTTCTCAACGTATTTTGTTTTGCGTCATTGTAGGATCTAGCTTTGTTCCTATAAAAATATTTGCATGAGTATTTAAAAATAAATGACGACCTATTATAATGTGTATAATATTACGTGGAAAAAATATTATTTACTTTCCTGTAGTTATAATATCTCCTAAAATTTGATGTGTAACATATTTTACGAGATCTTTCGACATGCGGTACCATACCAAAAATTCAAGATATTCGCGAATATATAGAACCATATTATTAACAAAGGGTCGAAATGTTTTTGGTTTTACACTGCAAGACATATTGAAGAAGGAATTCATCGTCACTATCATCATCGTCTATAAAATTAATCATGATTCATATTCAATGTTGAAGTGCGCAATTTCCTAACTTACCTCCAACAGAATTGTCAAATATATAAAAATGGCGGAGCGAGTCAGAATAACTATCAGTTTTCGGAAAATAAAAGCAAAAGTTAAAAGAGATGTAACAAAGCAGGTTGAATTGAATGAAAAATGCATTTAACTTTAGCGATTTCTTTAATTCTTACTTTTATTCTAGCAAGCGTTGAAACAGACGGCCCTTGCTTTCGCCACGCTCTCTAATATGAGCCCTTGCAAGATAAGCCTAGTGAAAAGATTAATAAAAAAAACTGATATAATGAGCCATAACAACGACTCTTGAATGAAAAATAAAGTAAATAAAAGTTTTATGAATTGGTGAACATTTCAACACATATTACAAGCACAACAATTCAGGATTAAAATAATAAATAAACATTTTTATTACTGGCACTAAAATAATCAAATGAAAAGAATTCATTTATCCAGGAGTAGAAGCAAAATAAATAAATAAAATATGGGGTGAAATGCAGATCCCGCCAATGTGGGGGATTTTTATAAAAATGCACTTTCTAGATGAGAAAAGTGTGGAAAAGTTGAATAAAAAATCAATTAAGGTGCGCTTGGCAAAATTGAGGGAGATACAGCCGTTTAAAGAATGAATAAAATGACACTTCGTGAACTTATACTACGCCATTTTGTTACTATTATGTTGGTATCTCAGACTTGCTATAAACGAAGGTTGATACGATTGTAGCCAACTTCGTGTAATATATAATAAGGCGTGTAATTATGAAAAACAGAATTAATAATGGTCACAAACCATGTTACACAAACCTGGCGTAGCCGCTAAACTACTTGAAAACTGTAATGTTTTTCTTGCGTTGACGCGAGTAGGCGTTATAAAGGGGCACAAACCATGTTACACAAACCATGATTAGCGTAGTCTTAGGTTAGGTTACTTTAATTTGGAAGGTGATAAACAGTTTAAAAAATCGTTGAAAAAAAGTCCGCTAGACAAATTTCATAATTACGCGCCTCATCTATCACATGAAGTCGGCTACAATCGTATCTAGGCTCTTGGTTTTATCAGGTCAGAGATACCAACATATTAGTGTCAAATGGCCAGGGATACCAACATATTAGTGTCAAAATGGCCGACAGTATCGGTTCATGAAGTGACATTTTATTCATACTTTAAACGGCTGTATCTCCCTCAATTTTGCCGAGCGCACCTTAATTTATTTTTTATTCAACTTTTCCACACTTTTCTCATCTAGAAAGTGCATTTTTATTAAAATCCCCCACATTGGCGGGATCTGCATTCCTCCCAAAATACGATAAACTCATTCCAAAGAAAAATTATTTAAAAAAGCAGAGTGGGATAAAAAGATAATACATTATTTATTTTTTCATACAATAGAAAAATCAGACAATCTTTTGTCCAAATTCAACAAATTAATTAAATATTAATTAAAAAAACAAATACAATTTCAATAAAAGTTAACATGCACAAAAATATATCTACAATCTACACATTATTCACATGCAAAGAAAAGCGAAAGTATCGTACAAAAGCAGTTTAATTATTACACAGACAACAGCCAAACATAAATAAAGAGTTTAACACACAAAAAGAAATAGAAAGATGATAATTTAAAAGATTACACATAATAAACCTTACCGATCAAAGGATTTATGCTGTCGCCTGCTTTTGGCTTCACTTGTCACTTATCTCACAGATTGACACATTTAACTTTGCAGTCGGTCAAGGAAGGAACTAACAAATAAATCAACTATTATTTTTGTATCAACAAAATTTCCCCTAGCGATGCCGCCGACTGCAAATTTATGTATGTCAAACTGTACTTTCTTAAGACCTAGGTGAACCATAGAATATATTTGTTTAGTCAGATTGTTATTGTTCCAATTTTGAATAAGATAATAAATGGCCGCCGCTTACCTTTGTAAATAATATATTCTTTGTTTCAACAACACTCGGTGGCTTTTGACAATAGGACGATGAAAGATTTTACCTCAAAGATGGCTTTGGATGTAATGTGATTATACAAAATGATAAAACAAAAAATATCATGATTTGATATGTTTTAACTTGAAATTAAATAATTAAAAATTATTACTAAATATGAAATAACATTACTAAACATGAAATAGCATTATTAACATGAAATGACATTATTAAAAATAAAATATGTTTATCAAACATGAAATAACGTGATTAAATATGAAATAACGATGATTTAAATTGGAAAATTATTGAAAAATTGGTGTTATGAAATACGCAAAATCATTTAACAAGATCTGCTGAGCGATTCTGTATCTTTTGTGGGATCTTTTTTGTTAGATCTCCTGTCAGATTGTGTGATTTTCTATGGCTGTTATTATTTGCTTTTTCTATGGGTCGATGTCAGATTTCAACTGTAAGTTGTCACAAATCGGCGAAGCTGGCCTGATATCCATAGAAAAAGCAATTGACAGCCATAGAAAATCACACAAATCTGACAGGAGATCTCACAAAATAGATCCCACAAAAGATATAGAATCGCTCGGCAGGTTGGGCAATATGTACTTATAAATATGAAATAACATTATTAAACATGAAATAACATGATTAAACTGAAATAACATGATTAAACATGAAATAACGGTAATTTAAATGGGAAAATTAATGAAAAGTTGGTGTTACGAACATGCAAAATCATTTAAAAAGTTTAGGTTAGGTGGTATGTACTTTAGTAGGTATTATCCACAACCGTTTTTAAAAACTACGGACACCCTGAAAATGTAACTATTTATTTATTGTATGTAGAGTACTGTGCATAACAATACACATTATATGGTACTACCATAATGGTAGCCAAGTAATTAGCATCAGTGCTTAGTATTGTTGCACAAGTGGCAAAGTTATGCAAATACCATTTCCTAATTGAAATGCGACAAAAATTGAATATGGGAGCAAATAATGGCACAGTTTTATATTAATAAATTGTAAATTAATCATTAAGGCATCTAACCACGGTAAAAAAACTATTTTTGTAATTTTTCTGAAAGATGCATTTGTTAAGAATGCTCTCACTAGATTTTTTAAAGAAATTCGTAAAATTGGCAGCATTTTATGTGAAACCGTTTGAAACAGTTTGTATGTTGAATTACCCTTCAGCAAAACTTTTAACGCGTTTTTCTCGAAACAACGTTTTTCAACCTGGTTAACAACATATTAAAAAGCTATACATCCGATTTGTGTGCACCAAGTCTTAAACTGTTCAAAATTCCAGTCTCTGGCCCTGAAAATTGAAATGACACGTTGCCATGAATTAATCGGTAACCGGAAAAACATAACGGTGACAAAACAAAACATGAAAAAATAGTAAATTATGTTAAGATAGGTTTGCTGTTTGTTCTTTTTCTTTACTATTCTTCAATGTTCTGTTTTGTCCCGGAACCGAATTAATTTACGATGAATTTTCATCCGAAGTCAAAAGCCACGAGAGCCACCCAATGATGGATTGATTGATTGGAGGGTGGGGGGGTCCTGCAACCGACGTCTTACCTTTCGCGCGTCTCGTTTGGACCTGCGTTGGACACTTACGGGCAAATCCCTGAAGGCGACGCCCAGGTGGTGGCCGTTCTTGGTGTAGAAGCACGTGTTCTCGATGAGGTTCACTCCACAGCCGATGACGTCGCCCGTCGTGAAGGTCGGTCCGTAAGGCTGCCCCGTGCCTGATGAGCAGAAGGAGTGGCCGTCGTCCCCGTGGTAGCCGTATGAGTGTTTGTCCCACCCTGGAAGCGAAAACCACCACGGAATGTTAGTAACATCAAAAATGAAGAAAAAAAAAGTAATGAAAGTTGAACCGTACAGCTGATCCAAGGAAATTATTCTGGCCTACGCATAAACCCTCCGAACAAAACCATATCCTAGAAATAGAAAAAGTACAAAAAAGGTTTATGCGTTACCTGTATATGAGGGAATATACATACTACCCATTCCTGTATCCATCGTTGTTCTTAACAGGAATGCTCGATCTTAATACCTTAGAAGCCCACCGAAAAATATTTTTGGGGAAACATTTTTTTAAGCTGATCTCCGGTACTGTACTTAATCCACCTATGTTGAAGGAGATTAACCTATATGTCCCTAACGCGTATACTCGTGGGAGATCCCACACACTTTTTTATGCTCCGAAAGCAAGAATTTCTTCCTTTCAGAATGCCCCATTAAATAGAGCAATTCAATCGCTTAACGATTCTGCATTGAGCATTGACATCTTCAATGTTACCTATAGAGAGTTCAGTAACTATCTTTTGACATGTCTTAACATAGTGAAACTGCCCCCTTGGCCTTTTTTTCTCTTATATTTTGTAATCTTCTCCGTAATAATTTGGTGTATAACTGTTTTATGGAGAACCTGAAAAAAAATATATATATATATCTGGTAGAATTCCAGTTAGACTGATTTGTTTCCATTTCCTTGTAGATGATAACTTTATCCAGGAAGCGAACAAACTCAATAAGCTCTAACCGTAATTTAGTGAACGTCAAATCGTCGGCTGAGCACTTAATTTTTCTAGCAGTAGGTATCTACTTTTCTCAACTTTCACAGCACAGAGTTTTAAAAAAGCAGGTTATAGTAGAAAATCAGAACACTTTTTAAATCAGAATGGGCACTAAATTAAATAGCACCAATGAAGAATTCAATAAGAGTCCTAAATGCCAACGATGAAGAAATCGAAAATTAATCTATTATTATTATTATTTAAATGTCCGGGTTAAATTTTCCCCATAGGAAAAACTAAACCCTTTCACACACTTCCCCAAATGATCATCTATTCAATTCACGCTATGCAATTGCACTATGTAAGTATTGTAAATTCAAAACAATACAAGAACAACATGTCAACCTACCAGAGACCAAATGGGAAAATAATTCACCGACTCCAGATATTTTCATATCAGAGGGTTCGGCTCTGTGGAACTCCTAATTGAACCTATAAATCCTACTGATCCCTCAATATAAATATTTAAAAAAATCTTTTGTAATCCTACATGTATTTTGACTGGTCAGTGGTTGAGTGGGCATAGCGCTTTGGTCCCACCTGAGCGTCGTGTGTTCGATTCCTCGGCTGGCTAAATCCTCCATCACAACACAAGCAACATTTTCGGCTTTCTGTGGTGGTAGTAGGAGATTTTCAAACATTGTTGGGTTATTCGTAACCCGGGAATGTTTGTCTTTCTTTAAAAAAAAAAAAAAAATTTAAAATAACTGATTTTTGCATTTTTATATATAAATTCTTTGACAAATCTAATATGCCTTTTTATTAATTTTTATTCCAGTAAAAAAGAAAATTACATTTTCACTCATTTAACTAGAAATAATTAAACACATTAAACTAAACTAAATATAACAAAACAGCGCTATTCTATGTCATTACTTTGTTTATCAAGAATAAACATTAATAGTTTTTTTTTAAATGTACCCGGCTTATTTTCGTTTTTAATGTCGTTTGGGATGCAATTATACATATAAGTTGCCCCCCTCGTAATCAATGGATTGTTTACCATAGTTAGTGTGGATGGTGTTTAAATGTATGTTATCGTGTTGTCTTGTAAAGTGTTTGTGTACTTGGGACGTTTTAATGAATTCTGTGTTTGTATGTACGAGTTTATTGTTTATTTGGTAAATAAGGAGACACGTATTGTATTCATATAGTTTTCTTAATGTTAATGGTTTTGTTTCCATGTATAATGTTTTTGTGATGTTCTGGGCTTGTAGTGAAACAGTTTTTTGATTACCTTGTTTTGTATTATCTGTAATTCATTTATATATGTTTCACATTCATTTCCCCAGATTTCAATCAAATGATTTAAATGTGAGTGTACGAGACTATAATATAAACCTTTTTAAAATTTATTTGGCAACAGATATGATAGGCGGCAAAATACGCTAATTAAGGGGATGATTTTGTCTTTAACCGCAGGAATGCCGTTCGTGCACCGGTGTGTTTGAGATTTTACACGCGATTTTGACCCTTATGTATAAAGAAAGTGTATGAAGAACATGGTCAGAATCGCTTGCTCTATTATCGCCCTTTACCACAGAGAAAACCGCAATGCGCCTGGTCACTCCAAATAATTTATATTAATAATTTACCGGAGCGCGGGAATGTGCGCAGTTCTTGCGCATGCGCGGGAAAAATTCCTTTGTCCTATTATTCCTTTCTATGTACAAAATTTCTCAAGGACACTGTCAGAATCGCTGGACACGAAATGTCATTGGGTGTCATGGATGCCGCTTTTTGCGAACGTTAATTGGTGGACAACCAACCCCAACTACCCCGGCAAACAACGGGTTAATACTTTGTATATGTTGTTTAAATGTCAAATGCTGATCAATGCATAGTCCCAAGTATTTTTCCTGGATCAGGATTGGCAGGTCATTATTTTCAATTTTTAAGGGTACATGAGGAGGAATTATTTTACAGGTTAAGCTTAAGATCATGTATCCTGTTTTTTTTACATTCATTGTTAAAATATTTGATTGGAGCCAACTGTTGATTTTTTCTAGGTCTTTTTGTGCATTTTCTAGTAAGATGTCTAAATCTTTAACCCAGTAGAAAATTGCAGTATCATCTGCATATAAAAAGATTTCACCAATTAAAATTAATTTTGAAATATCATTGATGTAAATTTGGAACAGTAGTGGACCTAGTATGGATCCCTGCGGAACTTCATAGTTTATTGGAATGTAGTTGCTATAAAGAATTCAGATGGAGTTAGGATCTCGGGTTATACACAGACAGAAGAAACAAGATAAATGATAATACTGACCCGGCAGCCTGTTCATGTTGACCCCCTGTGCGCTGAGTCCGATGCCCATGTAGCCGTCACGGCCCTTAGACACGATGCGCACTTCGAAGTAGTAGAGACCGCAGGCGGGCGGGATAGGCTGCGTGGCGCGTACGCTCGCTGCATCCTTGTGGGTCTTGCCATGGCCTGGAAAAAATAACAAACATTGTTACAAAAGATTCATAAGGTTCAATTAAAATATTAAATAAATTAAACTGGCTCAGTTCTAGCCCAGAAACAGTGGGACTTTATTAATAATGTTAAATCGATGCAAAGCAATCCACCTAAAATATCAATAAAAACCTAACAAGCTGCGAGGCGTTCTTGACCTAGATTTGCTAAATAATAAACTAGGTTACCAGGGAATATTCAAGCCCCAGATGCAGGTAAACATGCATGGAATTCAAGCAGAATAATTTATTGATGGATGCATTTTCTTTGTCATGGCGAGTTTGCCTTTGCAGACAATTAAAATATGCAAGTCAAAGTCTTTATGTCAAGCTCCAAATCGATTTCATGTAGGCACTTAGAAGCAGAATTTATTTATTATTCATATTATGTGTGCTTGAATATGTCACTCCTTGCCATAAGACAGTTGTTTCAACGATATAAAAATAACCCGAACCAGTATCCAGTTCTATCTAGATGACAGGGAATGAAACATATTCGTAAAATCAACTAAACAAACCTTAGGAGCTGGAACAACCTTACAAGGTAGTGGCAACAGTCCCAAACAACTTCACAAGTCAAAACAAGTAGAAACAGCCTCAAGAGTCGAAACAACCTCAAAAGAAGAAACAACCTCAAAAGTCAGAACAACCTCAAAAGTAGATACTACCTAAAAAATAGAAACAACATTAAGAGTCGAAACAACCCCAAAAGTAAAAACAACCTAAAAAGTAGAAACAACCTCAATATTCAAAACAACTTCAAAAGTAGAAACAACCTCAAAAGTCGAAACAACCTCAAGAATCAAAACAATCTCGAGTCGAAACCACCTCAAAAGTAGAAACAACCTCAAGTCAAAACAATCTCGAAAGTAGAAGCAAACTCAAAAGTAGAAACAACCTCAAAGTCAAAACAACCTAAAAAGTAGAAACAACCTCAATATTTAAAACAAGCTCAAAAGTAGAAACAACCTCAAAAGTAGAAACAACCTCAAAAGTCGAAACAACTCAAGAATCAAAATAATCTCGAGTCGAAACCACTTCAAAAGTAGAAAAAACCTCAAAAGTCAGAACAACCTCGAAAGCAGAAGCAAACTCAAAAGTATAAACAACCTCAAAATTAGAAACAACCTCCAAATTCAAAACAACCTCGAAAGTAGAAACAACCTCAAAAGTAGAAAGAACTTCAAAAGTCGGAAAAACCTCAAGGATCTAAAAAAACCTCGAGTTGAAACCACTTGGAAACAACAGTTGAAACAACCCCAAGAGCCCAAGAGTCGAAACCACCTCAAAAGTCAAAACTTCACAGGTCAGAAATAAACACAAAAATCTAAAACAAGTTTATAATTAAACGAATAGTTTTAACATAAAACAAATCACATAAAATGTATGTGGGTACTAATAAAAAAAACGCATATGAAATCGACTTGTTTTCCTTCTATCATTAATAATTTGTTTAAAAATCAAATGATAACCAGGAAAGGGCACATTCGCCAAGAACAAAGGCTCGATACAGAGGATAATTACCAAATAACAATAATAAATATAATAATGCATGTACGAGTATCATCGGCGGCCATGATGCGCACTCCACATTAGGGCGGGAAGGCATTCTCTTCTCTGAAACCAATGTAGCGGAAACGGATCTCGCATTGTTCATAATAATATTGCTAAATCGACCCAGTACCCAGTACCCAGTACCCAGTACCCAGTACCCAGTACTGCGTCCGAGGCCATTACCTATCTACAGTACCTACCTACACCCACTACTCACAATTCACAATACAATTCTGTGCCCACTGAACGGAAAAAATCCTAGAAATATTATCAATACCGATTAGAAAGAATATGGACATCGCCAAAAACACCAGATATTCGACCGCTAGACTTAAGGGCGTATATTACCTGCTCAAGAAAGGATTTCGTTGTTTGAATATCTCTACATCTCTACATATTATAAATTAAAGTCCTTTCTGTCGTCTGTCTGTCTGTCTGTTCGCGATAAACTCGAAAACTACTGAACGGATTTTCATGTGATTTTCACCAATAGTTAGAGTGCTTCGTGAGGAAGGTTTGGGTGTGTAATTTGTCAAAAATTTGTGTAAATTGGTTGAAACATAACGATAATTGTTAGAAGTGTCGGAAAAAGTCAAGCCGCCTGGTAGCTTTCATCGAAAACGCTGCCTAATCCTTTTGGGATATAACAAAACAATGCATGGTGGGATATTCCTGTTTTATAGATCTACAAAAAAGTCCGCGAAGGCATGTATCGATGTATCTATCTTTTACGGATAGCTTACTATACCCATTCTATCTTCTAAAAAAATGGTCACGTACATTGCGGTAATTGAAAAGTTATTTAGACGGATGCAGTATTAATCTTTATTAACTTAAACACGTTATGTTACCCCAAGCATTTCATGCACATTATTATAATTTTTCACACCATCTCTACGTATTATAAATTAAAGTCCTCCGCGGCATCTGTCTGTCTCTTCGCGATAAACTCAAAGACGGCGGTGGTTATAAAGGTTGGATAACCATCCAGTAGATGATGATGTGTTTTATTAGCCACAGCAACGCGTGGCCGGGTCAGCTAGTCTATGAATATTCGAAAACTTTTTTAATCGAAAAATTTCAGCCAAATTAAGATAAAACTGACCTGGACACTGGACATACGGACCCATCCACAACGTCTTTCCATTTATCTCTTCAGGGGATAAAAATTAATTAAAATAAAACTTTTTTTAATTTATCAATTTTATTGGCCTCTCACGCTCAGGAGTCGAAAGGACTTAAGTACGTCTTATGGCGTCAGCTTTCTTTCAAATATCAATAAAATAACAAGCTGCATAAGAAATTGTTTCGAAACAGAGTTTTAAACTTCGAAGAAGTCGTCATTATTTGGAATAAAAGAAAAAAATATTGCGATTTAGTGAAAAATAATTATGTCAACTGTTTTCACGCAAGGCAAGTAATTATTTGATTTACGACCGCTGTTAATTCGATGGCATTCATTTTAAATTGTTTTACTGTAATTGCGGCGCCAGGAGAAGCCAAAGAAGGGAGGCACACGCACCCAGAAGACGTCTATCGAATCCAAAAGGTCGAGACAATCAAAGAACAGATTTGTATACGAAATTGAAAGTGTCGAAAAAACTTTTTCTACTGGTAGAATGTCAATAAGAACAAAAGTACGCATTAAACTGAAAAGGTATTACCTATAACATTAAAAAGATATTATTCACGAATGGATTTCGTAAATGCCAACAATCTGCTTTGAAAAAACATTTTTGTAATTAGTAATTAATTTCATAATCCCACACGACATAATGTAATGCTATTTCTTAGGACGGGTTGTTTCAAAAAATTTGGCAGATTCATCAAATATATTATTTGAAGTTATTTTTCACGTTCTGTGTAAGTTCTATTGTATTATATCATCATAGCCAAGAGCATGGATATGGATTCAATATAGTTCCATGATTATAGCCCAGTTGCTCCATAAAACTGAAATAATCACAGAACTTGAATAGAACTCACACAGAACCCGAAAATTAACTTCCAATATTTGATGAATTCATATTTTTTTTTAAACAACCCATCCTTAGGATTGGTTATGTTATTTCACAAAATTTGAACATCAAATTTTAAAAATTAATTTTCAAGTTTTGTGAAAGTTCTTATTCAACTTCTGTTATTTTATTATTTTAGTTTTGTGAATCAACTAGCCAATAATAAGGGAACGTATCCATACTACGTGACCCACTTTTTGCAATTTTAACCCCCCTCCCCCCCCCCCCCCCCCCCCCCGGTGACAAAAAACCTAAGCCCCCCGCCGCTCATTGTGACCAACAAGCGTGGTATTTTGCAGATTCCCCCCCCTGAACGTACGTTCCTTAAGGTTATATACGATTATAATCATTACGATTAATAATTACGGTCATAGATCATTGAATTCTTATTAAAAAATGGAGAACTTGCAGCAACAAACCCATGAGAAGAGGAAAATATATTATAAAAAAAGTCTTCAGAAAAAAAACAGTCAAAAGCCTCTGATATACGTAGCAATTAAGATATTTGGCGAATTGCCAAAATAAAACAAATTAGAAGTAATATAAACAAATTTAATTTTAAATGTAAACTTAAAATGATTTTTTCCTCCATCGCGACACAAGCAAAATTTTCCATTAATGTGGCTAATCCATTGGTGGCGATAATTTAATTAATTTGGGGAAAACCGTTTTTGCAATTTATACTGAAAAATATTAAGGTGAATTGTTTGTTTGCGCCCATAAGAATATAAATAAATAGTTTTGTCCGTATAAAACCCATTTCTTCCAAGAAAGGCTTGTAAATACAATATTGGAGTGAATGTGTATTTGTATTCCTTTCTTGAAAGAGATCCCGCTTGACATCGGTCACCTGTTTTGATGGTGACCGGACAACTCAGATGAATTTTACTCAACACCTCCTTAGAAAAGTCATGAAAAGTGATGAAAAACATTTATAAAAAATTGGTTAAATAGGTTACAATTATCTTAGGTAATGGATTATTTATCTTTTTTTGTAGCTTTTAATGACTTTTCAAAGAGGTTTTAAGTTGAGTTGAAGCGAGTTTTCATGGAAACCTTTTGATTTATGCAAGAAAAAAAATCGACAAAGTGTTTTTTTTATTTATTTTGCGAAATCAAAGCACAAACATTTAAATGTTTTACGATAATTTGTAAAGAACTTAATTTGCCAGATGATGTAATAAAACCGTAACCGAAAAGAGGTTTGTACTTTTAAAGCAGTTTTATCAAAAAAAATCTCGATTATTTCAAATGCCAAGATTTTGTGTTCTCGCAGTATTTAATCAAAGCATCTCAAATATTTCTGAGCCATCAAACTTTCAAATCAAAAACATGGTTTTGCATTTGCACTTTTGTAGTGCATTCCCTTAAATTACAATAGAGATACAATTACATCAAGAAGATACTCGTATGTAATTGATTCGTACTAAAAAATAATAATAAAAATAATATAATATGTACAAGGTGATATTAGGACAAACGTATCTGTGTACCTGTAACCAGTGTGAATGCTGCACACGTATTACTCTAGGGATATTTATATCTGAATACTATTTTTTTGCATAACATGCAAACATTTTTTACAAAATGTCCTGTTTGTGTCTCATAAAGATAAATAAATAAGTAGTGTCCGACCGAAACAGGACTTTCTACCGAAACTGAAACCGAACCTTCGGTAGCTGTCCCATTTTTTGACAAGTTAAAAATCTATTGTTTACTGAAATTTGGCCAATTTTTTACACTTATACAATCAGTTACCATGCGTTAAATGAAATAAAAAACAATAATTGAAGAACGTGAAAAAAAATTTTTTTTTGATATTACAAAAAATTAACAAACATGTTAACTACTTCTTGGAACCAAAAAAGTGTCAAAAATCAACACTTATGTACATTATAAAGGAAGGACCTCAATAATTGAGTATTTTAATTTAAATTGTGTTTACAACATAGACATATGAATATTAATAGACCTGCCCTAAGCGATAAAAGCGTATTATTTCCCCCTCCCCATACCGGTTCCATTGGAACCGGCTGGGATCGAGTATGGCTTCGCGTGAATCTAAAAATGTGATGTCATCATTCTTCTGCGAGCCAGCGTCGAGCACTAGACGTGGGTCGCGTTACGCCGTTTTCAAGAAACGTAACGAAACTAGTTTCTTGGTCGGCGTAACCTGTTTCAAAACAGATTATTTTTGTAACTAGTTATTTTCATTCAGCTTCAGTTACACACGAAACTGTATACCCCCACCAACTATAAAGTTACACACGAAACGAAAATAAATTAAAGCCATAGACATCCAAATGGATAGACAAGCAGTTACAGATGAGGGGTAAAACCAAACTATGGAGAGCAAGAGGGGAAAGATGACTGTCATTCGTTGAACAATCAATCTGACAGTATATAGGCATCTCGCATTACAATATCACCATTTAGTTCTTAAAAGCAAAATCTGCTTTGAATGAATAGCCTTTTTACATGGGAGCGCGAATTGCTTGCCACGTTCAAAACTTATTTGCTAAGGCCAAATGCTCGCCCCAAAAAGACTCGCGCCAATACACATATCAATATTTTCTTGCCGTGTTTAGTTAAAACACTTTTACAAATGTTTCATAATTTACTTACCCCTGTAACCAGCGACGAGCACATTGGAGTACCGCCCACATTCGCTATGTGCATATTGATATGTAGATATATTGTATAGCACAAGCTGCCGTTATTTCGTTAAATGTATGGATGTCAGCTTCTCGCTGTTCACGGCAAGAATGATGACGTCACACATTTTAGATTCAAGCGAGGCTATATCCCCTCCCCATGGAGCGAGCCGGTTCCAAGGAGGAGCTACAGCCGGCGCCATGTGGAGGGGGAAATAATACGTTTTTATCACTTAGGGCAGGTCCAGATATATTCATATGTCCGTGATTAAAGCACTCTCTAGTATCTAAGTGTTTGTAGCTATACAGTGAAATCAACGTATATGAAATTAACTTCCCTTCATACTTTATTCAGGCTTAGGACTGACTGCATTAAATGTATTTATGATTTATTTGGATAAAATTTGAAATTTAATTTAATTTAATATTGAAATTTAAAATGCATTATTTTCCGCCATCCCAAATGCAAAAAGTTTCCTTTTATAGTAATTAAGGTGAATCTAAAGGTTTTTTTCTAAAAATTGTTCGTAATAAGCGTTGACAGTGCGATCGAAAATTTACCGAAAGTGCTCAATATTATACACAAGTACAACGACGAACTAAAACAAACTGAATTATTTTACTTTAAATTCAAAAAATGGTCCCTCGCTTCCCAGAAACGGAACCCACTCCCGCTTACTCGAAAATGTTCGATTCAACCGGCCGGTAAACGCAACTATGCGAAACGCGAAACGCGGCGAAACTACTCTGCAATCAGTTACTCACATCACACCCAACACAGAAATAACGCATTTACAAAAATAACTACTTGCAGTTTTATCGAAACTAGTTATTTCCGTTACATACCGTGTAACTAGTTATTGTATCTAGTTACGTTAAATAACGCTCACGCCTATCGAGCACTCATCGGTGCATTTTACGAAATAACACGGCAAAAATAGTGGCTTGTGTTTTGAAAACATGTAAAAATAGAAGTGAAAAAGAGAATAAACCCAATTGTCGTATTACATTCCATAGGAAAGCATTATTTTACTTTATTATAAGCTTATTCAGATCACATAATATGGTCGTTTTTGTAACACACACTATCACTCGAGACACATGCCTGTGTGCTCGGCGTTGTTTTGTGGGGTAAGTAAATTATGAAACATTTGTAAAAGTGTCTTAACTAAATACGTCAACAAAATATTGGACTATGAAAATAGGCGAACTTTACTTTGCTGTATTTGGAATTTTGTAAATTTGTTCATTTCGCGGCGAGCAATTCGCGCTCCCATGTAAAAAGGTCTATTCATTAAAGAGCAGAGTTTACTTTTAAGAACTAAATGGTGATATTATAATGCGAGATGCCCATATACTCTCAGATTGAGTTATTGACGAATCACATATCACCGAATTCATCTTCCCGCTCTGCGCCCCGCTGTAGTTGGTTTCTTCCCCTCACTTTTATGTTCTGGTCTATTAATATTCATATGTCTATGGTTTACAATCATACATTCTTAAGACCAAATTTACCATTTATTGAGAACTTTTGCAGAGTTTGCTGATGCCGAAACTAATGCCGAAAATTTCCGAAACCGAACCTTCGGTCGGTCACTATAAATAAGTAATCAATTGCCGGGCTAAGCCGGGTGGCGCCAGCTAGCTAAGAATGCAAACGGCAGAACAACGGCCTTATGAGTGGCAGAGAAAGCTGCAGGCATCCATTTATCTCCAGCACGTTGGTTGCATCCGCATCTACAGAACAACGTTCCTGGACCTGGACGCGGGCCAAGTAACGAACGCACACGAACCTATTTTAGCCAAGGGTTATTCATACCCAAAATTATTATTATGGGGTCTATAAGTCTAAACGACACAACTCGGAGCACGCGTCGACAAACAAATCGTTCGGGTTCAAATACCTCAAACAAACGTTTGAGATTTCCGTGAACGATTGTGCGCCATGCCAAAACGCGAATTTATAATTCCCCGACGAGTGTCGTCTCGAGGAGAAGGACCTCGGTGATATCTTTATGAACTGTCCAATTTCAAATCAACTTAACAACAACAACTATATTTCCTTTCTTTCGTTATCTGTAATCTGTATCCACTTGGCCACATGCCATTTGCCGTCAGGTGCTAATATCTCCTCAGAACATTCCAGTTTCTTCTCTCTTCGTCTTCAAGGCTCAAAGAGAACATCAATCACATCTTCGATTATTTTTTTACCGTTTAAGGAAAAAAAGAACTGACCGAAAAAATAATACAAAAATGTACAGTAGTACAAAAATAGTACACACGAATACAAGCATTATGAAACAATACACGAATCTACGCTAGGAGGATAAAGTCAACCCCTGAACAAGAGCAGTCAGATTGTTTTGCGTAACGACCGACAAGAATCATCTTCCCGAAATCAAATTAACAACTGGTCCCTCATATCCACTTATTTAAATTTGTCATTTATCAATTTTAAAAGGAATTTTAATCGTAGGTTTCCATCTTTCTGAGTTTATTGTCCCATTAATGGCGGTCCTTTTATACTTCTGACTTTTGTAGAGGTGCCACACGCAAAGATAAAAGCGCGAGCAGATATCTGTTGAACCGCGAGCGCGTATGTGTTGTACCGTCACACTAAGCTATCAAATATTTCTTCATATGGTAGGAGAGGGGGTCAGATGAATTAGAGAGCTGCCACGAAATTCCATTTCTTTGTACTGAAACTGTCAACTTGGCAGCTGTCATCCGCCCGTCTGAATCTGCCAGCTTGACAGCTGTCACCCGCCCGTTTAGGCAGCTCCGTAATTAAAATTACCCCCTCTACTGTTTACGTCGGAGATGGGGTCTGACAGGGGTGTGACAGGTCTGATGGGTTTGTTGGAGAGCGTTATTGTGCGTGCGATGATCTTTCATCTTTTATCTTCGCGTGTGGCACACGGCTAACATGAACTCGTTCAAATGCCAAGATATAACATTCCAATCTCCAAATCACTCCAAAGTCCTTCATATAACGAAATTAATTTGTAAACTAATTACAGAAGAAGATAATACTTACTGATAAATCGCAACTGGGACTCGAACCCTGGATCTATTTCTTGTCTTACCGAGACAAACGCCTTAACCAACTCTGTCGCTATTGGGATCTTTTATTTTTAAGTCATTTTGTCGATCTCATATTTCAAATTTAGAATTGACAATATTATCTTCGAATAATTTTCCCGTCTTTTGACTCCGCCCTTTTTAAATTACCACAACATACTAAAGAATTGGTTTATAATTATTTTATTTTTCTGTGTCTTGTTTTCTTTCATATTTTCTGTTAGCGGAGACGGTTTACATATAGTTCCCGTGAGCACTTAGGCCATGGGCCCATTGTGCTATCTCCTACATTACCTCATTCCTTTGACAGTAACCCAGTCCCTTTTATAAAGTTCACTAGGATTGTCAATGGAAATGAAGCTACATCCTCTGGTTTCACAATGTATCTTATTTCTCCTCTTCACTCCTCCTTGGTTCCCTGAAGGCCCCACGAGGGAAGAAAGCTTCATTTCTCCTCTCCGCTCCTCCAGTTCCCCGAAGGTCCCACGAGGGAGAGTTCTCCTCCCTTTGGTTCCCTGAAGGCCCCACAAGGGAAGAATCCACCCCGCCTTGGCTCCCCGAGGGCTCCAGGAGGGAAGAGGACTTCATTTCTCCTCTTCACTTCCCTGTGATATTTTCATTTAGATTTATTAGTATTATTCTGTTCTTCGGTAATATATTACATTGATGGGTATAACCTTCAAAAGTTATTATAACAAGAGTTATTCCATTAAAAATTGTAAACTAATTGTTTTAAATCAATTCTCTCCACATTGCCTTCGACCAATCTTTCCTTTCGTTAGAATAAAAACAATATTATTCATTTGCACGTGTCAAGGCATTAGAAGCGTGCCAAGTTCATTCAAATTATTTTGCCGCAGTGTTACAATGTGGTCGGCCCCACCGCCTCATCGCCCCACACACATGGGCCAACATCGAGTTGGATCAAACTGTGATGCGTACATTTATAATAATTATAAAAAAATAGTATAACGGTGAACCCTTGGATGAGTTTGTGGATGAGTGGATGAGTTTGTGTACCTTATAAAATTCTAAAACAGTGCAAGGCCGACGCAAGCGTAAAGAGAAGAACAGAGCGAATTAACGGAGAAGGGAGCCGTGTTGCCAACTCGATTTTTAAAATAAACCAATCGTCACCCGAAAAGGAAATAAAAAAGAGATAGAATCTTGTACAGCTTAAGTTGGGACCGAAAATTCTCCAGAGGAGGGGGGGGGGAGGGGGGGGTAAGATATGCTGAAAGAAAAAAAAAGAAGTTTTCAACACGAAAATAAATGATTCTTGAAGAAATATCTCTTGAATTGTCATTTTTCATTCAAGAATTTTGTATAAAAAGGGAACTAGATTATCTGAAAACCTAGCTGAGAAGCTAAATCACTAGTGTCTGACCGAAACAGGACTATCTACCGAAGCCGAAACCGTAACCGTAACCGAATCTTCGGTATATGTCTCAGTTTCGGCCAGAAAAGGAACTTTTTTAGACATGTTAAAAATCTATTACTTACTGAAATTTGGCTTATTTTTTACACTTTCAGACAGTTAACACGTGTTAAATGAATTAAAAAATAATAATTGTAGAATTTGAAAAAATAATTTATTTTCTTGATATTACTGCTATAAAACAAACAAAAAATGATCAAACATGTTAACTACTTCTTGGAACAAAAATTTGTCAATAATCAACACTTATATTATAAAGGAAGGACCTCAATTGAGTATTTCAACTCACGGTCACTATAAACATTTTGAAGATAAATCTAGCTCTAAAGGAGCTGAGTTGGCAACACTGGCAAGGGAGTGAAAGGAAAAAAATATAATTAGTAGGGCTGATTATGTACATTAGACATAATAAAAATATAGCCCGATCAAGTGAATCGAAAACTAGAAATGACACCTCAATGATAGCTCACGATTGATAACAATAATGTTAATTTTAGTGTAAAGTAAATTTAAATTCCGCTGAAGCACAACTTGTTTTTAAAATGAAGTGCAAATATGTTTACCCGATGTAAATATCGAATCCCACAGCTAGTAGAGCGTCCTTACCCACGTGGGATATCAACCACCGCTAATTTCAATCTACCTGAAAAGGTGAATCGAATTTGAAGATAAATTTATTATAATGCGAATCGAGGAAAATTATAGTACATTGTCTGTACATTAAATTTACATAAATAAACGCATTCAAGGAGCAAACTTCTGTTTTTAAAACAACCCGAACACGTGAAACATCTGAAGAGATCTAGTAAATCAACACCACTAAAAATCACACGTGAAACATCAGATAGGTTAACCAAAACAACACTCCGGGCACGTTCGCATAATAAATCTGAAATCAAAGCCCGTTTGCTATAATATCAGAGTACGTAGGATAATATTGCGAAATTGAGGTGTTCTCTCAAAATCAATTTCATTGACATGTCGGGCGTCGCGGGTCTGTGCTTCGAAAGGTTTTAATAAGTCAGGTGTGCCTCATCCGTCATTACACTCATTATATATGTCTGGTAATGTTGTAGATAACTTGAAAACAAGCTTATGGGTCCGAGTCCGAGACACAGGTGAATTGGCTACATTAGCTTTCTTTCAAATCGGTTTTACGCACATATTCTTGGGAACATCTGTTTAGTGCTCCAATTGATCCTAAAAAGCTCCAACGTGGTTTTTCTTCCCATTCTATTCCACCAAGACATAAAGTAACCGTTAAATTTGATTGGGTACCTGACGTTGATATGGAAATCGACGCAATAGGCGAGTTTAAGATCCGAAAAGCGGTATGCCTTCCACCAACGCCTTTCTCTGTCGCACGTCTGTTTTACGCATCTTTCTCCTCACTTACGGTCATTATAAAATCAGTAAGTTACTGTACCTGTGCAAGAATGGATCGTATCAAGTTCAGGTCGGCATTTAAGTTTGGCGCGTACTGTCCGTAGGATAACATTATTGCAAAATAGGCCACTTGCATGGACTTCATAACGACTTGGAAAAAATCGTGTGGATAGATTTTTTTACTAAGATTACGAAAATGTTAGTAAAAATTTTTAGAAATGTACAGTTTTGTTTATTTTTAAATAAATAAATCTATTATTTGGGCTAGTGACGTCACTACATGAAAATGTCCCGTCGCCGAAAATGTTCCTATTAATTTTATAAAATTCCACACTGATTTATTTTTTTATATGGCATCACTTTGATTTCAGGCGAATTTTTGAATTCGTTCGCTAGATTTTTTGTTTGTTCTCTGCGAACTTATCATTTGGTTTCACTTTTTGACAGATGTTCTGAAGAGAACCCCGTACAATTAATGGGTACGGGGTTCTCTTCAGAACATGAAGAGGATGTCGGTACATGTTTTAGAGATATAATGATTATGGTGCTGATTTTAACAAAATAAAATTTTATAATATTCTTATTATTATTACAATTTACAAGTTCAAGTATATTACATTGAATTTAGTAATATAGACGCTGTACATTATAATGATTTATGATCAATAAGATGGATCAAGGAAAAAAATATTTATGAGATGTAATATTTTTGGTATGCCTCGTTATTCTCCTGTGCCATTCGTGTGGAAAACGTTCTTTTTTTTTAAATGATTTTCGGCTATGTAATTATCGTTTTTTCACACCTATAAAATTATGTCCCGTCTTTCCGGTTTATAAAAAATGGTCTGATTTTTCGGTTTGAAATTTTCAAAAAATCCCCAGGGTTTCAAAAATACGATTAAAAAAAAAAAAAAATACAGAATATCTTAGAATCTTTGCCTAAACCGGAAAAAAAATTTAAAAAATGTGATGCAAGTGGCCTATTGTGTTGGTTTCTTCCAGAGATAATCAATTTCATTGACGTATCTAGGATTCGAGAGGTCTTACGTGAATTGGCGACATCAGCATTTTATCAAAACGGTATGAGTAGACTAGACATGTTTATGTTTAGTGCTCCTGTAGGTTCTAAAAATCTCAAGCACGATATCTCCTACCATTCTATTCTATTCTACCAAGCTGCCAGACGCCAATATTTGTTTTGTCAATCAACAACGGACAGAAGACTGTCAGGAGGTGAAGGCACTTAGCTAACCTGTTTCTGCTTGCACCAACAACGGCCCACACCTAATGGATACAATCAGCAAGCACGGAATTACAGCACGCTCTCTATGTACCGGTGTCGGCTTAGACAGAGAGTGGCTTAAGCCGCGGCATCCCGAATTTGAAGACGATTGAAGAACAAGATTCATTTTAAAAGTTAAAAATACCTAAGCTAAAGAAGGGTGAACCCTATCGCTAAATTTCAGTTACAGATGGCGCATGTTTTTAACCCGTCTGCTTGGTTAAATATATTCGCACCTCACAATCCGAAGGCCTCGGTTTCGCCCGTAAATTCTGAAACTGTCACTTCAAACTGTCATTTTGTTTTTCCTGTTAAGCACTTGCATACTGCTTACTAACAACGTATGCGAGGACACTGGAGGTCTAGATTCGTTCAAAATAAATAAATGTAGCTTCGTTTAACAAAAAAAATTAGAATCTT
The DNA here is from genome assembly GCA_917880885.1 of Limnephilus marmoratus. Lineage (NCBI taxonomy): Eukaryota > Metazoa > Arthropoda > Insecta > Trichoptera > Limnephilidae > Limnephilus > Limnephilus marmoratus. The sequence goes on along the minus strand of OU862924.1, from coordinate 24,893,965 downwards.
GCGAGAGCCTTGAAGGAGTAACCATCAGTTAATTACACCAGGGCGGGTAAGAGGTGGATTACCTCCACTGTCACTTTGGATCGAGATTGTAAAATATCTATACAAGATAGCTTTCATATTTTAAAGACAATAAGAAGCATTATTTTGTTTTCTTTCTGGTTAAAAGAAAAATACATATGTTTGCATGAGAGGAAAAGAGATACGCAGCTTTTAAAATGTAAGGTCGCTCGGGACGTTTTTGGTCTTATGAAAGTATAACGCAATTACGTGTTTTGGGATGTATTAATTCCTACACAAGCAGACGGGTTGCAAAAAAAATACATTAGACAAAATTGGGAATATCGAAAACGTGCGCATATTTCATCTCCGGGGATTAGTGGTTTCCTAGTTTAGTGGATAATTATCATAGTATCTTTTTAACCCTAGAAAGGTAATCTAAGTCTTAGAGACGTAAGCGATACACAAGAATTGCAGTCTTTTTTTATTTCGCAACCTAGCGCGCTGTCTATCTCAGTTATCTCAGTTGCCGAGCAGAGCTTGCGCGGGACGGCTCTGTCACCACTGTGAGTACAATAATTACGGAGAAATACATACATCCGAAAGACGTAGGATTATCTTTTGTGTAACTTTCAGACTTTTTCGTATAAATGTGATTTAGCAAAATAAAAATAAAATATTATTTTTATGTATAACGGCTGATTAGGATTTAAACTTTCATAGCGTATAAAAAAATATGGTTTAGACATAAAATTACACATTTTTTTATTTTAAAAAGTCTTAATATTTTGTAGTTGATTTATAAGAGGTTTACAGAAAGAATTTTGTTATTTTTTTATTACAATATATTTTTTATAATTTTTTTGGTTTTATTTAAAGTGCCAAACCCTATAATTCAACTAGGTACTAGGTATGATAATACGTCAAATATACACACTTCAGTACGTCTCTAGGACCTTTTATGTAACTTTCAAATTGTTAGTATAAATGCTATTTAACGAAATAAAAAAATCATTTTTAAGTATAACGACTGATTAGCGTTTAAACTATAATAACATATGAAAAAATACGATTTAGACATAATGAAACATATTGTCATTTTAAAAAAGGCTAAATATTTTGTAGTTGATTTGTAAGAGGTTTACAGAATTTTGTTATTTTTTAATAAGTTTGTTTATAAAGTTCAATACCCTAAACTAATTATTCAACTACTTTTAAACGGTGTTAGTATGATAATATGTCAAATATACACTTTTAAACTTCAGTACGTCTCTAAGACGTGTCATTAGGGAACGTACCCAAACTACGTGACCAACTTTTTGCAATTTTTAACCCCCCCCCCCCCCCCCCCCCCCCCCCCCCCGGTGACCAAAATCCTAAGTAACCCGCCGCTCATTTGTATGGAGCGTGACCTTTTGAAGACCCCCCCCCCCTAAAAGTGTCACGTAGTATGGGTACGTTCCCTTATCTTTAAGGTATGTAAAAATAGGAAATCTTTCTAGGGTTAATGTTGGTTAATATATATGAAAACTGAAATTAACTGGAAAATCCGGTTTAAAGGCTTTATTTTCGCCTTCTATCCAGGCGAATCGAGATTCTACTGTATTACTATATAGCTATCGGCCACGACGGGGTCATGATCTATTTCACTATCGGTTTCACAATAACGGTTGTTCTTGGCTACAACGTCTAAGGAGAGCAACCACTGACCACTCACAGTCATCACTGACTGGCCAGAAAGGGACGTTAACCACTCAGGCCTCGAGCCCATTTGTCGGAAAGTCAAAATATTTCGGCTCTGCAATAAAATCCAACTAGAGTATTTCTGAACGCATCCGAAAACTAAAAACTGTTTTTGAAAGATGATGAAATACCCTTTTCAAATCTTATAATTCGAAATAAACATATAATTTTTAAATTATAATTTTTAAAATATAATTTTTAAAATATAATTTTTAAAATATAATTTTTAAAATATATATTTTTTTAATGCAAACTTAAGTTTTAAAAATGGCTCACCTTACGATTTTTCAAACTGAATTTATTAAAAAAAAAAAAAAAAAACGCAATCATATTTAATTAGGCAAATGTGTTATAAACATTACAGTCAACTCACTTTTTTGACGTTTCATGTAAAAATAATTAATAACAAATTCCAAAAGTTCATTTTTTTTTCAAATTGCGGCGGGAAACTTTGGAATCATAAAGGTGCACATTTAAAATATTTTGTGGTTAACTTTTAGATTTGAATATAAAGCATAGTGTTTTCTATTCCTAACCACGTTTAGTAACCATTATAGTAACGATTTCTACGAGACCTATTTGAATTGTTCCGAAAACCGAACAAATTAGCCTGAGGGGTTAACGTTGTTTGGTATAGTACCCACCAAACTTTAATACCGACCTGACGTTGATACAGAAATCGTCGCAATAGGTGAGTTTATGGTCAGAAAAGTGACATGCCTCCCCGCCCTCGCCTTTCCCTGTCGCACGTATGTTTTTACGCATCTTTCGCTTTTGCTTACGGTCATTGTAAAGTCAGTAAAATTACTGTAACTGCGTGAGAATGGATCGTATCAAGTTCAGGTCGCCATTAAAGTTTGGCGCATACTGTAAGGGGGGGAGGAGAGGGGTTCGTCATAAAGTAATATCCATTAACTAAAAAAGCAAGCAGCAACACTATAGTAATCACAGAAAGGGGTCGTGTATACGTCATCATTAGAGACACTGATTCATAGCTTTAATTTTTAAGAAATGTAGCATTAATTATTGAAAAAATAGCTTTTATAGCTTTAATTTTGCGTTTTCATAGCGTTTATAGCTAAATAGGATAACGTCAAGGAATGGGAGTCGGCAAGAGGGGAAAAAACAATTAAATTGGCAAAATCACTTGAAACGTGTTTATTTTATTATTGGTTGAAACTCAACATGGCACATGTTTCTACAGTAGAGTATGTCATGTTCGTTCTACGATCTGTCAATACAAGATTATAGCAACTAAAAAATCTTTCTGCGTCAACACTTTTCACAGGGGCCCGCACAGTCATCAGAGCTGCCTCAGCAAATTCTCTGTGAACAATTTTTACAGCTAAGAGTAGCTGAATTATGTCTACAGTGACTCCATCCCTCACTTGCTCTACAAGCTGTCTTTGAAAATACCTGTTACCTTCCAGTAATTTACTGTCATCAACAGATTTAAACGTTGGAGCAAGCCTACTTTTACTTGCTAAAAGAATAGCGTCTGATCGCTGGAAATTCACTAGGTTCAAAAACCCGAAATTTGTACCTTTGCTCGCATTACTAAAAAAGTTCGCATTTTGTTGGGTTTTGTTGTAAAAATCGCTGCTATTTCGCGTTTTATCGTTTTTGTCGCTAAAAACACCATTTATCGCTTTAATTCGCGAATATATCGTTAATGCGATGAATCAGTGTCTCTAGTCATCATCCTTCTCACACATCTGGTACGAAAAGGATAGACAGAAGATTATAGAACGATGACGTTACGTACGACTTCTCTCTGGGACTACTATACATATATAGACATGGAAAGACAAAAGTCAAACAAATAATTGCTTTGCTTATTCAAATACTTAATGCAGTTAATTCCAGTTTTGAAAATGAGTATAATCTAATGAGCTTGTTATTTGTTAGTCAGAAAATTATTTATTTAATTAAATAAATGATTCTAGTGGTGAGATGTCCGGATCTTTGCGACGAATGCGTCTGCCCACCAACTGCGTGGCAGGCCGGATCGGGAGACTGGTTGAGGGAGACCTTTTGACCTATCCAGCAGGACTCTTTAAGAGGAAATACTAGCTACGTTTTTCCATACAAACGTATTCCCCGTTTATCTCTCTGGATTTTGACCCTAGAGCAAAATTTTTTTTTACATAATATAGATAACGACCACTAGCGTGTCGGTACGTTTTGCTTTTTTTGATAATTTACTTCTTTTAGAAGTTAGGACCTTCCAAAAATGAATAAAATTGCCTAATTTAAACGCCGTCAAAAAACGTTCAGTATACAAACTAAACAATGTATTTTGAAAAAAAGCAAAACGTACCGACATAGAATATTTTCTTTTAATACAGTTAGTGAAAAAAAAATTTAAAATCGGTCCAGTTTTGGAGAAGAAAAATGGGGAATACAAAACATCGATTTCGAAGATTTTATTTAGGTATTTTCGGCCCGACGTGCAGGTGTCCCTTTCGCTCAGTTCTCCTGGGGGGGCCGGGGAACGAGGGTGTTGACAAATACATATAAAGCGAAGTAGTGATGTAACGAATTTTATCGGTAGACTAGTGTTGTCCTTGCCCGAGTAATCGATATTTTTTATTCGTTTTTTTTTTCTGTTCAGTGACTCATCGCGGTATACCAATACTGACCGAGCTTTCATACTAAAATTGTGCAAAATTAAAATTGTTTATGTCAAGTACTATAATAAATTTTTAATTTGGGAGGCGTTATAGGTACCATCGCCCCGGGAACCATTTATTGGATACCAACACCCCCGCCACTTGGTCACCCCAAGTGGTCCGCTATGTTTGGTGACTAAGCATGGGTTCCCGGGTTCACGGGTAAGGTCTGCATGGGTTTTGGTGGCGGATGATTTTGTCCACTTACTGCGTGGCGGGCCGGATTGGGAGAAACTGGAAGTGGGAGATCTTTTGATCTCTACAGCCGGACTCTCTCCACCATCATTTCATACTTTTACCTACCCAGAAATTCCTCTCCTTCCTTTCATTAAAAATATCCTCTACACAGCTTCTCCAATGACTTTGCTATACTATAAGGGTATTTAACTTAAAAATAATTTTTATATTTCATTTTATATGTATAATTGCATTTTGTGATATTTTTAAGTAATTAATCACCTCTCCCTTTAATATTTTGTCTATAATTCTCATATGCCTATACTTGTTTGTCTTTTAATATTAATCTTATCCTGACGAAGAGAATACTCTGTTTTCGAAATATGTTGATAATATTGATTACATAAAGCTGTTTTTACAAAGTTATTTGTTCTCATTTAACTAAACATGACGCCACAAAGATTGGACCCATTTGCAGCATTTCAAGCTGGGTCGCCATAACCAATTCGTTTGTGCAATTTCAATCAATGCATTTCTGTGTTTCTCGAGAACCCTTCTATGGGCTTACACGTCATTAGTACTTTTACGCCAGTTTTTTAAACATTTGTGGTCAAAAACATCCAAGTAGTGTAGTTTTGTAGCTCTAGCACATATGATGCTGTATGACTTTTTATTATGGTATAATTATTATTATGCATATATCCAATTGTATATCCGCATATACATTATTTGGCTTAATATAGTAACTATGTTATTTTCCACATCAAGTATATAATAAGTAGATGCAAGAATGTTTTTTTTGATAAATTAATAACGTATAAAAAAATATATATATATATATATTTATTCTCAAAACTCTTGAGAAAATATCGTCGTTGCATTCACAAAATATCCCATGTGAGGTTTTCGACCAAATTTTTTTTTGTTTACACCATTTGATTCACCACGGTTTCCTAAATAATCTGACAAATATATCCCATTTTTCAAAAATTCATCTTTTTAATCATTTTAGAGACAACTCTGACCATTACTTGTAATTAATGGTAATTATTTAAAAAAATATACTACATATACTACAGAAATATAAAAAAATATAAAATTATAAAATTAAATCCCTATATACTACAGAAATATAAAAAAAATATAAAACTATAAAATTAAAATGAGAAAAAAAGTCTTTTTGTGTGCAAGAATTCGTATTATTTTTTTAACTCAAATTTGTCGCACATAAATTAAAATTACCCAAAGAAATGTTTTTTAATAATATACACACAGCATCCCCAAAGATGACCTAGGCCCTCAGAGAAATTATTTTCCTCAGGGCCTCCTGTGTGGAGCTCATATAAAAAAATAATAATAATCTCAACAATCTAAAAAGAGTATACTATGCACTAATCCAGTCATTAATTCAATGTGGAATTATTGCATGGGGGGGGGGTCATACAACAATATTCTAACCCCGATCAAAGTAATCCAGAAACTAATCATTAAAGTAATCCTAAAGAAACCCTCCACTTATCCAACAGAAACGCTTTTCGCAGATTTCACGGTGCCTCGAGTAGAGAATATCTTCAAGAAAAATGCAATTACCCAAATTTACAAAGATAATATCATCAAAAAATTTTAAACTAAAATCAAAAAGATATGAAGATAACATCAAAATACCAAAATTTAATACCAAACTAATGCAAAACAATTACATCTATTTAGGAATAAAGTTTTTCAACAACCTTCCCATTGAAATAAAAAAAACCAAAGACATCAATAAACTGAAACTCAAACTCCATCAGGAATAATTAACTAAATAATTACCTGTTTTTCTCATTCTTTCTATTTATTATTAATCTATATTCACCTCTATTTTATTTAGATTTTTCGAATTTCTCCCAAGTGCACAATATTTTAGTATGTAACCGTATCCTATGTATGTACACCATATGTAATTTATATAACTCCACTGTACAATTATACATCTATATTAAATATTAAAATATATATATTTTCTTCAATATTAACTCAGTAGGTAAAGCAAAAATATTTTTTTAATATTTCTATTTAACTGTCAAAAAATTACCAAAAAATTAAGTTGCACGCAAAATCATACGAAATTCATTTTTTTAAGACCAATATTTCGTAATTTGAAACAAAAATAAATAAAATAAAACATATTTATCAGCACAAGATATTTTCTCTACCTTTTGCTAAAAAAATACATTTTCAATTTATTTGGATGTTTTGGTCACAAATCCAAATTTAACCCCCCCCCCCCCCCCTCGGCTATTTGTTAGCTTTGGGAACAACTCATATCGATCTTGTGTCTCCCTTACTATTATGTTGAGAAATAAGTTTAAACGGTGTTCGAAAGAGAAAGAGAAAATATCAAACTTTATATTCAAATTCAAAAGTTAACCACAAAATAATGGAATTGTACACCTTTATAAAACCAAAGTTTATGAAACTTATGGAATTTTGTATCTATTAATTATTTTTACATGAAACAATAAAAAAGTGAGGTGACGGAAATGTTAACAATACATTTGTGTAATAAATATGTACGTGTTTTTATTTTTTTCGTTATCAGTAATTTTAGTTAGAAAAAACGTAAGATGAGTCATTTTAAAAAAAATTATGTGTGCGTTCAAAATTTTTATATTCGAAAAGCAAAGGTTTATTTCGGATTTCAAAATTTAAAAGCGTATTTCATCGCCTTTCAAAAACAATTTTTAGTTTTCGGATACTATCAGAAATATTCCATTTATTTGGATTTTATTGCAAAGCGGAAATATTTCGACCTTATGAAAAAATATGCCCGAGGCCTGAGGGATATGGGTCCTATGAGAAAGGTCAAGTTGCCTTTCCTACGTTTGCTACACAAAATATCATATGTGCATAAAAAGTACGCACAAAAATCCTGAATGCAAAATTTAAGAAAAAATTGTCGGTTTTAATAAAAAAATGTATATTAAGCCCACTTGTTTTCACCCAAACATGGTATCAAAAATAACTCTACAATTAATGAAAATAAATAAAAATATGGGTCCCCAATTTTTTTTTTCGGTTTTTTTTTATTATGTATCCTAATATTCTAAAATACCCACAGGATATTTTGTGCGCGCAACAACGATAAGTAGCTATAATAGCATATTCATAGGACGCTTACAATAGGACGCCCCTGCGAGCGGTCTTGTCTCTAAACATTTGCAGATTGGAACATGCGTGGTCGGCAGAAATAATAATTCGACACGGGTGAAGCGCGTAGCCCACACACACAAGGCCTGCATTCACTCACACATCTATAGCGCGATTCTGACTACTGTCAGAGAGTGAAATAAAAGAGATTTTTTAAAATACCTATTCATAAATGTTCGCAGCGACCGGCAGCGCTCTTAAGAACATCGCCTTGCACCGCAGTGGGAGGGATAGATTCGAACTTCCGTCACTCATGGACACACTGACCTCCAGATTCCCACACACCCCATACCTTTTTCTTCCCAGAATTTCTTCTACTTCCTTCCCTAAAAATACTCTCCACACAGCTGTATAAAATGTGAACTGAATACATGCTAATGAAAAAAAAATTACATTTATATAAGAGCCCGTACGATCAGTTTTTGGAGGAAGCAAATAGCTTGCACAGGGGACAAGGCATCGTTGCAGTCTATCCTCTGTATCCAGCATGATGATATTATGGTACAAAGATGGTAAATAATGATTTAATTAAATTAATAAGGTGAGTTAGGTTAATAAACCTGCAAGAAAATTTAGACGATAATAAAATAAACTTATCAAAACAACGTTGTTGTTGAAAATTCTTATCACGTACCTTCCACGATTTATCGTTTCTCGGCATGCTCAGAGTTAAAAACTTCATAATAATTGATCCCGCTATTACTAAATCCTGTGTTGTAATTCAACCTTCGCAGTTCGTCAAAAATAGCGGTACGTAGGTACCCGTGCGACCGTGCGTGCCTTGAAACGTGGCGTACCTACGGACTACTAGTAGTATTGTTTCAAAAAATGTAACTAGCCGATCAAAACAACCGCTAAATGCCCTCAACGCTCAACGCAGTTTACGTAAACCACTAGGATAATATTCAATTATAGAATAAACAAGTTATATTTTTTACTCTACGTTTTCAATTATTTTTTAAACACACCAGTTGAATTAATGAACATAATGATGGACATTGTAACGCTGTCCGAAGCGTTTGGTAAAGAAGGAGGTAGTGCAACACGGCATTGTAAGTAGTTATGCCAGTCGGGAGGGCTCACTTGTTGTTAAATAAAATCACTTCTAATATCGATATGTTTAACATCAATATAGCACAATTTAAGAGCGTCTAACCAGCCAGCGGACGAAAATCCACATTTTGTCGAAAGTTGTTCTTACGATCGTGCAGGGCGGTTACAACGAGAAAGATTAATTATTCTCCGTACCAGCTTTTTTAAATTATAAATTATAACTCAATATCGAATTTATTTCAATTCAAATTAGCTTTAATTTATACCTTCTTCCAAAAATGCTGAAAGGCGTGATGATAAAACTATCAAAATAATGTACTTTTTGTAATTATTTTTTGATTATAAGTATTTATCATTTTTCAATAATGTCTAAATTTAATAAGAATGTTAAAAAATCTGAAATATATTAGTTTGTAAGTGCGCAAATAAATACACAAATGAACCAATTTTCGTCAAGAAACACATGTACGTACATATTTAATGATTTTATTGAAACTAAAATTAAAATTCTAAAACATGCGGTTGCTAGATAATGTATTGATTTATTTTACTGCATGATTATATTATTTGAAATGGGTGTGGTATAATACAAAATCTTTTTTGAAAATTTTACAAAATCTGCCAACGACCTAAGGAATAACCTTATTGTACTAAAAATTTAAAAAATTTCTCAAAATTTATTACATGCGAATGCTAGATAAAAGAACAATCTTTCGAAATGCATTTATAATTTTTTGTGGAAAAGAGTCAATACGTCTAAAATCTGATTTGAAAATGACATATTTCTGGTTTTCTCTGGTAATGCCCTACTAAACGGCAAGCTTTGTTGTAGGTAGTCTAAATCTGTTCATCTCATCTAAAATATTTTTCTCTTTTAAAAACGCATTAAAATTGTAATTTTGTAATGTCTTAAAAATGAATAAATTGAATTGAATACCTCAAAAATAATTCACGATAATACGTCGTGAAAATCTCGAATCATATCCAACCAAGTTGAATTAACTCGATAGATTTTTGAAGCGATTGACAATTGACCTCAAAAAGAAGAGGAACGTCACTGCCTAAGTATGATTTTAAAGAACTCTGTGTAAAGCCCAAGGGCAACGCCTGGGATTTCAGGGATTTTAGTTTAATATAAAATACATCAGTAGACAAACTTTCGCTAAGAGATCAGATCAAAACTATACAAATTATACAATAAAAGTATTTACCAGATATTTTTCAAAAACTTTCGTGAAAACACGACAAGCTCGCAAAAACACCAACGTGCAACTGACACAGAGTGACACTCACAGCGGTCACTCCAATTTTTGTAACATAACCTACATTTTTTGACTGTTGATAATATCTATGGTCTATAGCTGCACATTGTGATATTTTATGGTAAGGTTACCGCAGTACTATAGTTACTTACAGTTAATCGTTCGTAATTATCAATAACGACGCGCCAACTTTACTTATTCTTCTTCCTGTGCCTTCTCTTATTGAAGAATGGCCATCATCAGGAAAATCTCACCCTGCGGGTTGCAGCCTTAAACTAAACACCAGTCACGTAGATTTCGAAACCGAGTTGTGTGTCGTTTTCCTTTGTTGGGTCTTCCATCAATATTCCCCTGGATTGTCATTCGGTAATCTTGTTCCAACTTGAAGTTCTTCAATTTCAAAATGTTTGGTCATTTGATGAAGAACTTCTGAATTGGTCACCCTACCTGTCAAATTAAATAGTTATGGTACTGACACAGATGCTTATTAATGAGCAAGCTCTTGAGTTCATCAACGTTTGCTCATAAATGAGCAAGCTTGGTGTGAGCATACTCATGAATGAGCTTGCTCAAAGCCAACAATTGAACACACATGCTCTTTATGAGCATAATCATGTCAAATAAATGTCAACAAATGGAGTAAGTTCAGAACTTAATAAAATCTATTGCTTGCAACGCAATTATTTAAGAATCTTCTGACGAAAGAAAATAAAACGGTTGATTCGATTTCAAGATGTCAACAAATCCGAAAATGACTAGATAATAAAAAATAAATCTTAATTTCAATAGAATGTGGTTTCATTTTGGAGGCAAAGGAACTTTTGGGGAATTCTAAAATCTATTGCGAGTATTTTAGTGACTCTGCGTTTCAAATACATTCGTGATTCCCATAATAAAACACGAAAAGCAAGGTTTTTTTCGTCTCCCCAGCGGGCCTTTTTTTCGTATTTTTGCAAAGAATGCGCAGGCGCGAACTCAGATCGGATTCAAATGAGCATGATCATAACATAAGTAAGTCTTGAAATTAATAAATTACTTGGTTTTTACCACTTTTATTGTTTATAAAACCGACATGTTTCGTCAGCAAAGCTGACTTCTTCAGGGTTATGACAGAACTGAAGAAGTCAGCTTTGCTGACGAAACATGTCGGTTTTATAAACAATAAAAGTGGTAAAAACCAATTAATTTATTAATTTCAATCATAATGGTGCCACAAAATAAGTTTGCTGTGTTAGAAGAAATAAGTAAGTCTGTTCACATACGCTTAGAGCGCTTGCCCTTCTACCCGAGAATCCAATGAGCTTGCTCACAAATCAACCGGCTTGATTTCTGAGCATGCTCAATAATATATACTAGCAACGTCGCTGACACACATGCTACTTGGTAGCATTTGCTCATTAGTAGCATGCTCTCTTGCTAGTAATGAGCATGTCTGTCAGTACCATTAAGCATCGTCAATGGCGTTGACGGTTTTTTTTTCGAATTAACGTGAACGCCCGATAGGTATCAGTACCGCAGTACAGACCGTGAAGCGCAAGCGAACATTAAACAGTGTTTACTCGTTGACGTAATCACAACAGTCCAAGACGTTCCGTATTACGAAGGAGGCTAAACCACTGTAAACCAGTTCCAACACCCGCGATGCCTTCTGCTTTCTGCCGCCCTGACCGTGATTCGTGAAATCGGTTCAATTCTAACATCGCGAATAGGGCGAGCTTCTTGCGACAGCCGTGCGCCTATTTTACAAACTTCTGTATTGGCAATATCAACAGATAGACCGAGACGATTTCATATTTTCCAAGTTATAAGTTCTGTGGTGAAATAATAATCTAATTTTTTGTGAGACCAGTGGAACTATGGCATTCACAGTTGATGGGGATATGCTGTAAGATTGAAGTGAGTAAGAGGGGAAGGAGACGAGGATGAGCAAGGTCTATTCAAACTGGCTAAAGCCATAACAAGCAATGTCGCGCCAGTGCTACACTGCCGCCTAGGGCTAGGGAATGCAATCCCGCAAGACCATGTCAATCCAGGTATTTGCGGGACTGAACAATCTTAGTCCCGCTGGATCCAGGTATTTGCGGGATCCAGCAGGGTTGACTTAGATATCTAATCAATCGTATAATAAAGACCTAATACCTCGATCTACCAACCTTGTTTTTAGAGTTTTAAATTTATACCTAATCAAATAAGTTCTTTGGGACATTTTAAATGGTTTATTAATATACCTTTAGTTAGACATAGGTAAAGTTTAAGTCATAAATTGGCAAAGAATAAGATAAGACATAAATTTACATAACAACTTAAATTTAAATAATAACGTTCACACGATAAACAATATTCTTGTTCAATAAGCATCATAAGTTTTCACATTATTTTGGAAATAGCTTCGTAAAAAAGTTAAAGTATTAATTGTGTCGTCTGATAAACGGCTTCTGATATTGGACACAAGGTAGCCAGCGACTGAAAAAGCTCGTTCAGCTTTCACGCTGGTTCGCACAATAGTCATTAGCACATTGTAAGTGAATTGCAGGTATGTGCCTTTTAATCCACCGGACTCGAAGCAATTCATTTCCTTCTTTATCAAAACCTCAAGGTTGCTTATATTGCCAGATCTAGGTTGTTGGGCTGTTGATCTCGAACTCCTCATACTAATCAAAGTAAGTTCGAGTTCGTCTTGAAGCGACATTGGTGCTGCTGCTGCTGCGTATGTCTCCAGATTAGCGAGAGGAGTGTCGTCATTGCCATCGTAAGGATCATCAGCGTCAGCAGGAGCAGTGGCTACTGCGTTGTTACCCGTGTCCGTGTACTAGTCTTTCGATTATAGTTTTGATTGCCTTTCGTATTACACTTTTTAAAGGTAGACTAAATGTGTCATCAACGTTAATAAATTGACTTCTGTCTTCTTCGTACTTATATAGATCATGTAAGTATAATAAAATCGCTGTCAAGTTAGTTCGCCGCTCTGAAACCCGTGTGAACTACGCTTCTCTGTAATCCCGCCAGTCCAGCGGGATCCCGCAAAATTTTCGACCGAGATTAGTCCCGCAAAATGTCTGCGGGATCTCGGTATTTCGGGATCCCGGTATAACGGGATTGCATTCCCTACTGCCGCCTAACCGCTCTGGAATGTGAAAAATCAAACAAACATAGCCATATTTTGTTTATTTAATAGTTTGCAATTCACGATTTTTGTATTCTTCCGTATTTTTATATGTTTCGTAGAATACAGAAAAGATTATCTTATATATAAAAATGAATCGCTAAATGTGTTGCTAAGCTCAAATCTCGAGAGCCGCTGAACCGATTTCGCTAATTCTTTTTTTAGAATATTCCTTGAGGTACGAGGATGGTTCTTACGGAGAGAAAAATTAAGAAAATTGCGCAGAAATTTGGATAATTTCAGAAAACCTAACGACTATCAGCACGTTTGACAGTTCGCGTGTTTGAGAATGACATTTTGCAAAAACAATTCTATTTTTGAAAATCTTTAAGTTGATAAATTTATTTAAAGTAGGTACTCCTCTAATAGTTCGAATCGAATCAAGAAACTTAATATTTTAAATAGGTACCTATGTTAGGTACCAAATTTAATATACATGAAAAATGGAAAGTTGAATAAAAATTGTGAAAAGTGGCACGCGGGCTGTTAAAAAACTGAATGTACTGGGATTGAATATATGGAACGCGGGAGGAGGGTTGGCGGGACGAGGGAGCGTGAAAGGGAGGAGGGAAGGCGGGGAAGGTGGAAGGGGAACGCCGGAGGGGAAGGGGACGTGTGAGGAGGGGGGGAACTCGGGAGGGGGGTTCGCGGGACAAGGGAAGGGGGGGGGGGGTGGAGTAGGGAGAAGGAAGGTGGAGGTGACGGAGTGGGAACGCGAGAGGGGAAGAGGACGCAGGAGAAGAAGGGGAGGCGGAAGGGGAACAGGACGAATGGTAAAGGACACTCTGGGAGAAACAATTTCTCTATTAAATGGCATAGCAACGCATGCCGGGACCAGTTAGTATTCAATTCTTCTTTCGTATGGTGGGGGGTCAGAGAGGGACATCTAGGTCTGCGAGCCATATTAGTACATATAGTATTCAATAATTTTTAGAGATAAAAATTAGTGAGCGAACTACATTTTAATGTGACAGGCAATTTAGGAAGCTTAAATATGTAATGAAGTGTGACGGAATATAGGTACAGTACACTTGTGTAGAGCTATACACGAATAGTATGTGGAAACTGTCGTAGCAAAACACTGCGAGTGGAGACAATTTAAAAAATATATATTTATAGCTGAATGAATTTGAGGACGGGATTATTCGCAGAAATTCAAATGTAACATTGTCATCAAATTGCCATTCAGCGCCAGTTAGTTTTTATTGAAAGGTTTCCCTCATATTTCTAAGTAAGTTTCAGCTTTTGAACAAATTGTGATCAACAGAATATTAGGATATGTAAGATGTAGGTATAGGATCACTATCAAATTGTCAATCTTGTCAGCTTATTATCTACAAGTTGATAGAATCGGCGTTTAATGGGGACCTTTGAAACGTCAAATAAAATGATGCAGAGTTACCATTTGATGACAATGTTACATTTGATCTTCTTTGAAACAACTAAGGCCCTAAGCAAATTTAATGATCCAACGTGGAATGCGACGCGAGGCATGGCGGAAAATAAAGACCACGAATAAATAATAAATTGTTAACCTTGTGCACATTACTTCCTGGTGGAGATACATAATACTAACAACATGTTGAAGACTAGGCATGAATACCGAGTAGGTAGGTACCTGTACTAGTAGAGCACAAAAAGACCGTAGGATTTTGTAGGTCCTAAATAAATCGTCACTTTGGTTGGACAGGGTTATAACTTCACTTTACCTTGTTCTGAGATATGTGTCAAAGTTTGCAAAACGATTTTTCATTATCTATTTACCGTTTCCGAACACGTACGCCTCATTTTACCACAAACAATTATTTTATTAATGAAATAATTAAAAACACTTTGTTTTTACCATGATAATCTTTATTAAAATAATCAACATGTTTCGAGAACTACGTTCTCTTCATCAGGACATTATATGTACTAAAAACTAAATTATCAAGTATAGAAAGAGAGGCGTGGGTAGAAATGGAAATAGTGGGGGGAGAGAGATGAAAAGGGGAGGTGCTTAGAAGATCAACAGTGGGGAGGGGGGGGGAGAGGTGGAAAGGGGGGGTGCTTAGAAGATCAAAGACAAAAATTACAATAGAAATATGTTTAAGATAGGGTTATTCACAAAATTAATTTAATTATTAATAATTTTTAAATTTCTATTGACATTTTACCAAATGTCTAATATTTCTAAAAATCTAAGTGAAAACCACTAACGTGTGTGTAAAATTTTAATACCAGTATTTATATCAAATGAATGGTTAAATTCAATTAGATGGTTAGCAAATTCCGAATAATTATTGCTATTTAGACATCTCAAATGTTCCTTAAGCCTCGTTTCAAAATTTCTGCAAAATTACCTATGTAAAAATGGTTGCAATCATTACAATTCAATCGGTAAACTTCGGATTTTTTCGGCCTTTGTCAATGTTATTTCAAATATAATCTTTCAACTTATTATTTGTATAAAAAGCTGGCTGTATTGTATTAGGATTTTTTTCAAACAATATTTTTCTCCATTGTTTTTTAATATTATCACTAAGCAATGGGTAAATGTAGGACAAATGAAATTTTTCCTTAATATGTTGTTACTTTTTGTTTAATATGTCGTCTATTAATTTAGAGTTATAACCATTGGGGAACGTACCAAAATTACGTGACCAACTTTATGCAATTTTTAACCCCCCCCCCCCCCCCTCCCCCCCGGTGACTAAAAACCTAAGCCCCCCGCCGCTCATTTGTACCAAGCGTGGTATTTTGAAACCCCCCCCCCCCCAAACGGGTCACGTAGTATAGGTACGTTCCCTTATTAGATGCAATTATTTTAATGGTGTTAAGTTCAGTTTTTAAATTATTTGGGAATAACGGGATATTAATTAATCTATCGATCAAATATTGGAAAGCTAAGAATTTTTGTGAAAATTAATGGTTAGATGAGTTGTGTAATTGTGTATACCAGCGTATGTTTCTTTTCGAAAAATATTAAATTCAATCTTATTATTAATTATAGTTAGGTTTAAAACCAAGAAATTTATTCTACAATTAATTCCTATTTCTAATGTAAATGTAATTATTTCATTCATATCTTTCTCTGGTGGCCCTAACTTGTTCTACCACTCACTTCACAACGTGTACCACACATCCTTACTGTTAAAAAATAGGTACCTATATGACGAAGGAAGGCCAGAAACCTATAACCCTATCTTTGTGTATATTTGTGACTTTTAATGATGAATGAACGGTAATTAAGAAAGAAGTGTGTGATAAGATAGAGTTGTGTGGTGGTCTGACCTCTCTGCATATTCCTGTTAACTATGTGTCAGCAGTAACAATATTATGCATAGAAGTAAAATATTTCTAAAAAAGTGACAAAAGTTCCGCCATCCGAAAAAATAAATATAATATCTTTCGAAGTTTTACCAATACGTAATATTTTCGGAGGAGAGCAGAGACTAAAATAGGCTATAATTATTTGCTTTGCTAGTATGTAGATAGGTATTATATGACGGTAGGTATTTACCCATGGTTTAGCGAAGGATGAGGGGTCAACGACCAGAAAAACTCACGCTTTCATGCAGACGTCAGAGCACACACACATGCATCACGCAGACGTACCAACACATTCGCACTGCACAGAGAAAAACCCTTAAGGCGAACTCTTTGATCGTCCAACAAGTGCAATGAATACTGCGCATTGTTTCGTATTGCTACGTCTGCATCTGTTATCCGTTCATCAGCAAGACGTGATTGTAGTAAAAATTTTATTATAGGTCGCAGAATTAGAGTTGACACAGCACCAAACAACAGACACTGGCTCGTGTAGTGGCCGGACAACTCGGAATGAAATCAACTCAGAACCTCCTCAGAAAAGTCATTAAAAGTGATGATTTTTTTTTTTACATGAGCTCCACACAGGAGGCCCTGAAGAAAATAATTTTCCACAGGGCCTATATCATCTTTGGGGATGCTGTGTGGAGGGTTTTTTTAAAGGAAAGGAAGGAGAGGAGAGTTCTGGGAAGGAAAAGGGTTTAAGGGGTGGGTAGGAATCTGGGGTTCAGTGTGCCTGGTCATCCTCCTCCAAGACCCAGACAAACCTCACCCCACGAACCCGGGCACCCCTGCTAAATCACCAAACGTAGCGAACCACTTGGGGTGACCTATGGCAGAGGTGTTGATGATAATGATAAAAAAATATTGAAAAAATGGTTAAATAATTTACGTTAGGGGTTAAGGGCTATTTTAAAATTATTTTTTCATAGCTTAAGGGCCCACTCGGATTTGTGCCGATTTATTACATATTTCCCTTAAACACGGTAAGTTTTAAAGCTCTTAAAAAATATATGTTGTTCTTGAAGATAATATCTAGACTTTGCCCGCGCCGAAACGCAAATTATATAAAATTCCCTCTACAGAAAAAAATTGCAAAGTATGCTCCAAAAATTATTATTAACACGTTTGTTTCAGTTATTTTACAAGTTATATGTGTGAAAAAAATCATAGTGTTTCATTAAATGCTGTTTAAGATAATTCCCGCGAGATTTTTGCTCTATTTTAAACGAGTCGTGTTTTATTAAACATTTTCGCAATTTTCGCATCGATTTTGTCGCTGTAAATGTTAGCGCTCTCCTCTAACATTTGTAATTTCGTATCTCTCTATTTTCTTCTTTTTGGGCCTGGTTGCAGAGCCTTAATGACTTTTAAAGATGTGTTAACTTGATTCTGAGTTGACGTAGAACCGGCTTGTGTATTGGTGCATAAGTGATGACTTTTGACAATAGTGTCATTGTTGATTGCGAAGCATCACTGAGAAACAGCCTTTGTCGTGCTTACGCCTACTTATTGTTATTAGCGAATAAGGGACGACCAGATTAATTATACTTGTTAGAATTTGAATATTTTAAAAGTTTCATAGTGTAATCTTTCTTATTACTTACTAGCTGGTACCCGGCATGCGTTGCTATGTGCCATTTAATAAAGAAATTGTTTCTCCCTGCGTGTCCTTTCCCACTCGTCCCGTTCCCCTTCCGCTTCCTCTTCCTCTCCCGCATCCCCTTCCCCTCTCACGTTCTCATTCCGTTTCCTCCACCTTCCCTCTCCCCACTCCACTCCTCCCCTTCCCCCGTCCCGCGACACCCCGTCCCGAGTTCCCCTCCCCCCTCCTAGGTTTCATACATTCATCCCTGGTACATTCAGTTTTCAAACAGCTCGCGTGCTACCTATTGCAATTTTTTTATACAAATTTCATAATGCCAGAATTCACAAGTAGTTTTATGCAAACCTTTTCCTGACAATAACGAACACAAAATAAAAAGAATTATCCAATTTCGTCCGGAAGTTATGCGAGTACCTACATACATTTCGGCGATTCATTTTTATTTATATACTTAGATACTTAGATTACAGCCATTTAAAATAATCTTTTTTTCCAATTTTATTGGAATTTTCTTTTCTAAAGTATTAAGTCCCCGATCGAATAGAACAAGGGGAAAAAATGAGCTAAGTGAGTAAAAAAACAATAAATGAAATTAATCAGTGTTGAAATCGAAAAGCGTCTGTTATAATAATTAGGGTGATTTTTTGGGGTATTATACCGTGTTGCGCTACCTCCCCAACATTTCGGAGAGCATTGCAGTGTCCATCATAAGGGCAGATGCATAATATAGACCATGGGTCGGCAACCTGCGGCCCGCGAGGAGTCTTGGTGCGGCCCGCAAGATTCTCGCCGTAAAGTACGTGACTTTTAACTTGCCTTGGATTTTTACCCAATACTTGTTTACGGGGAAAAAATAAATTGATATGCCATATGTATTCAGATGTTAAATCATTTGAAATGAAACTATCATTGTTTATCAAGCATTTTGACGAAAGGAAACTCGATCATTTTCCAAATTGCAAGAAAGCAGTAAAAGAAGCTGGATTAATTTTATTTGGGAAAACACTAACATGAAAAGTGCATTACTACAACTTCAAACTGAGTTTGAAAAACGTTTTGCTGATTTAAAAAAAATCTCATGTAAGATAGAGATTTTCGAAAACCCCTTAGGAGTGGATATCGATAATATACCAACCTGTTTGCAAATCAACATGATAGATTTGCAAAGTGATAATATCCTTAAAATGGGAAAAAAAGGAAAAAAAGAACTTAGTAGATTTCTACGGGAGTTTGCCTTCCGAAAAGTACAAAGAATTAAAAAGGTTTGCTCAGCAAATAATGACTATGTTTAGTAGTACGTATATTTGTGAGAAAACTTTCAATTCTTAATTATCGGAAAAAGAAACACTGTTCTCGATTATGACATTTACATTTGGACGCAATACTACGCATCTCCACATCAAAAATGCAAGCAAATATTAAAGAACTTGCAAGCAAAAATCCCAATTTGTTCTGTTCGAAGTTTCTTTTACTCTTTCTTAAAAAATGATTTATATTGCCATTTTATTTATGTAGCCATTTTAACAACAATAAATGTCGTAAAAATAAGAAAACCGTTTTATTTTTAGAACTGAAATATTGTAGTTATACTGCAATAATATGCAGTGGCGTAGCTAGCATGGGTGTACCCCCCCCCCCCCACCCCATTGAAGTTGACCTGGTTGGTTGACTTGAAGCATTTCGACCTTATAAAAACTACTACCTAGTCAAATGGGATCTGTCCCAGGGAGGGGGGGGTGGGGTGGCTAGTGAATTTTTGTAAGTGCGGCCCGCGCAAGTTCCCAAGTCAAATATTTGGCCCTTGTACCCCAAAAGGTTGCCGACCCATGATATAGACAGTCCAGTCAGTATACTGTCTATCATGATCTTTCCAACGTCTTTTAGTAGTTTGTCACATTAAATCACCTCACGTATAAATAGACCAAGATTTCAATATCCACATTTCAGATATTCAATCTTGATTCGATTCGATGTTGACAAATTGCTTTGGGGCTGTAAGAAAACGTCTAAAATCAATAGCTCCTTCAACCGACTATTTCCCATTTTAGATTTGGTATTTGGTTTTAATACGAAGGAACGTATTTGTTGTAGTTTGATAAACTACTGTCAAACCCAAAGGCAACATACAGTTTGTCAAATAAGAGTAGAAAATATATGAGGGCGCCACTGTTGTTCAAATGGCAATACTAAAAACATAACTCATGGTGTTAAAGTAAAGCTGTGTAACCTACATTTTTATAAAAAAATTAAAAAGGCATAATAGTGGAAAAATATTTTTTCATTGCAGTATAGATACCCGCCAATCTCAAAATTAGAATTGCGTATAGGTATATTATTATTATACCTTTGCAATTTTGTGTTAACATAATGAAGAATAACTATAATGTAATAAAATATAAAGCACAGTTTAGAAATTGCTCACATTTATTTAATACTAGATAAAGTACCTAGCGTTGCCTGGGCTTTAGATCATGTCTCTAATTTTAGATCTCAATATATTTAACTCATTTAGATCTAAAAGTAGTGTTACTAAACTCACCATTAGTGATTCTTCCTTTCTATCTATTGTTAAATTCAAATTTATGTTAAATTAAATTAAAGCAAATCGCTTTATAAATCACCTTTTAATCAATTTTATGTCATGAAGAAAAATGTTTTTTAAAATGTGGTTTACTGTGTTCTAAACATTCAGTGTCATTGCACTTCAAAAAAATATTTGACAGTTACATTGGTGTTGCCAGTCTACAAATTTAGTAGTTCAAGTTTTTATATTTTCTACTCTTTTTTGACAGACTATAAAAAGGTTTAATAGTACATAAATACGTTCAATTACAATAATAACTACATATGCAGAGGCGCGCTTCAGCCAATACAAACTTTTTTTTTCACTTGTCAAATGCACATAGATGTAAAAAATCAGAGTGTGAATTCACACGAGGTAGAAGTGAAACCTTCGGAAAACTAAAATAGATAAGAGCGGGGAGGCTAGGAAGCACCGCATAAAGAGGAGACCGATTATACTATCTCATTCTTTCGCAGGCTAAATCACCTAGATGTATGTGTTTGTCTCTTTTTAGTGTAGCTATTTTTTGTTTCATCGAGTTTCAAATCACAACGGTGCTAAAGAAGTTTCCACTTCAAAAATGGCCGCAAGGTGAACGGACATGAAGAATTTGTTAAATATTAATGAAAAAGCATTATTTTTCTTCTCAGTGGACTGAATTTGTTGTTCCTCGTTGTAATTAACTGATGCGAAGGGTGTGTGTGTGTTGTGTGTGTGGGTGTGTGTGTGAGGGGGTGTTTTTTTTCATTTATGTGTTTAAACCACAACTGAGGAGAAATTATTAGATATTATTCATAAAATACAAAAGAATTATTTTTTATTGGAATAACTTTGAAGGTTACACGCATCAACGTAATATATCATTGAAGAGGAAGATACTACTAATAAATCGCAACTAAATATGAAACAGAACAATACACATTAAAATAAAAAGGTAACATTCGCAACTGGGACTCGAACCCAGGATCTCTTGTCCTACAGGGCGGGCACCTTAAGCCGCTGCTAACCGAATTTCTACCGATTTCGTACATATCCCCCACATTTGAAGTTTTTATGCTCTTAAAAAAATGTTATTTTTGAAGATAATATCTATAAATTCCCCACGCCGAAAAGCAAATTATATGAAATTCCTTCGATAGACAAAATCGCAAAGTATTCTCCGAAAATTATTGTTTTCACGTCTGTTTCAGTTATTTTACAAGTTATATGTATGAAAAAAATTCACAGTGTTTTTTTAAATACTGTTTTAGACAGCCCCGAAGAGATTTTCGCTCTATTTTAAACGAGTCGTGTTTTATTAAACATTTTCACAATTTTACCGTTTTTAATATTAGTTATATTATTTTTAATATTTAACACTCTCTCCAACATTCATAATTCCACCTATTAATTATTTTACTTTTTATAAAAAAAAAATTCTTGCTTCTAAGAGGATTTCTTACTTTTATAACTTTTTATATTTTATAACTTTAAATATTTATTAATTTTTATAATTTATATTTAAAACTTTCTACCTTTCAAAGATATCTTATATTTCTAAAATTAATGAATACCTTAGAAATTACAGGTACCTACTTGTAAAATTTATCATATCGGTTCACATATACTTGGTCAAAGGTTCACATCGTTGACATCAAGTTGACATAATCCATGATATCTACCTATTAATTATTTTTACTTTTTATAATTTTTTGTTCTTGCTCCAAAAAGGATTTCTTACTTTTATAACTTTTGTATTTTATAACTTTTTATATTTATTAATTTTTATAATTTATATATAAAACTTTGTACCTTTTAAGGATATCTATATTTCTATATTTTACTTTTTACTATAATATTTTTAACTTTTGTATTTACTCTTTTCTTAAAACTTTATACTTTGTACTCTTTACTTTACTTTATATTTTATACCTACTATACTTTATATATACATGTATGTTAATGGCACATGTTGTGCCGTATATTTCAAAATAAATAAACAAATTACATATCTCTCCATCTTCTTCTACTCTTAACCAATTCGGCCATTGGGATTATTTTTTTTTGCCATTTTATCGATCTCATATTACAAATTCAGAATTAACTATATTATCTTCCACTAATTTTCCTCACATTTTGGCAGCTATATTTTTGAACGATTACAAAGTTCAAAGACAACTAGCTGAGGTAGAAAAAATGCCAGAAAAAATATATGTCCCAATGGCCGAGCCGGTTAAGGCGCTATATCCTGGTAATACAAGAGATCCTGGATTGGAGTCCCAGTTGCGACCGTTAACTTTTAATAATTCGGTGCCTTGTTCTGTATAACGTTTAGTTTAAATTTATTAGTATTATCTTCTTCTGCAATGAATAATTAATTAGATCAAATTTATTTTACACTATCATCACAATACCAAAAGTGCAAGGCCGTAGATTCAGTTTTTCGTTTGCGATCTTTGGCCTCCCTTCACGGATCGCAGACCTCCCGAACGTTTGTTGCCTCCTCGGGAAATTAATCCACTCCCATCTGCCTCCGGCTCATTGACTCTCCCAGTCCCAGCCTCCCCCTCCGAGCCAGGCCACAGCGGTAGACCCGCCTTCTAGCCTAGGCCACTTCTCGTGTCAACTGTGAACGTGAACACGACTCGACTGCCGCCAGACTTTGAACTCGAGTCCCGCCGAAATGAACAATAGAATGAATAGAACCGTATGAACCTGGGAAGCGGGGGAAGATGATCGACGAGTTCAGAATAGTTTTGCAGACGCGGGGACAGAACCCATTTTATTTATAATAATTTGATACAGTATAAATATATCTTTGCTCGTATTCAATATATTTTCCCACCTCGCAATGCTTCCGATGAATTTCACAAACAGTTAAATACGTTTTAGAAACTAGATAAGATTATAAATTATTCGTATTAAAAAAAAAGTTTGAATTTATAAACAATCATTCCAAAAAGTATTCCCTGATGATACCTAACCTTCGATAAGAAAAGGCACCGGAAGAAGTTCAAGTAAAGCTAGCACGACTTTGAGGTACGAGGTAGAGTCTGTCAAATAAGAGTAGAAAATATAAAAAATTGAACTACAAAATTTGTAGGCTGGCAACACCAATTTACCTGTCAAATATTCTTTTAAAGTGCAATCACACTAAAAATGCACAACACCGTATACATATTTAAAAAAAACATTTTTTGTTCCTAAAAAAAAATATTAAATCTAGGAAGCACTGTTGTTAAGGTACCTAATTAATGACATAATTTGATTAAATTGTGTTCTACAAAGTGATTGGCTTCCATTTAATTTAATATAAATTTGAATTTAACAGTAGGTAGAAAGGAAGAATCATTAATGGTGAGTTTAGTTACACTACTTTTAGATCAATATATAGATAAATATATTCAGATCTAAAATTAGAGACATAATCTAAAGCCTGGACAACGCTAGTAGGTACTTAAGCTAATATTAAATAAATGTGAGCTATTTCTAAAGTGTGCTTTATATTTTATTACAATATCGTTATTCTTCATTATGTTAAGGGAACGTACCCATACTACGTGACACGTTTAGGGGGGGGGGTCTTCAAAATGTCACGCTCCATACAAATGAGCGGCGGGTTGCTTAGGATTTTGGTCACCGGGGGGGGGGGGGGGGTTAAAAATTGCAAAAAGTTGGTCACGTAGTATGGGTACGTTCCCTAACATTAAATTGTAAAGATATAATAATAATATACGTATTTGCAATTCTAATTTGAGATCAGTGGAATGAAAAAATATTTATTTCACTTTCATGCCTTTTTAATTTTTAATTAAAATGTAGGTTACACAGCTTTAGATTAACACCATGATTATATTTTTAGTATTGCCATTTGAACGACAGTGGCGCACTCCTATGTTTTCTACTCTTATTTGACAGACCGTAAGTCAATGTTCGTTGCCCTTATTTGAAATTTTTAGAGCATTAGAAAGAATAAAACAATGCGCAAAATAAAACAAACATACAGCAGCTTATTAGCTTTTCTATGTAAGTAGTAATTTCATAAAATCATTGGTAAAATAATAATAACTTTCTTCACAAAACTTTATAATATCCTACCCCTAATAATTAAGCACAGGAAAGAAGAAGCATAAAAACCAAGTTAAACGTAGGAAACCTTTGCTGTAGAACTTTCAGAATTATATAATACTAGCTGGTACACGGCATGCGTTGCAATGCCATTCAATGAAATAAATCGATTCTTCCTGCATGTCCTTTCCCATGCGTTCCCTTCCACCTTCCCCGCCTTCCCACTCCCTCGTCTCTTCCCACTCCGCGAACCCCACCTTCCCCCTGCCTTTCCTTGTTAATAAATTTCACTGCACGTTGAATGAATACCTCACGTAAATGAAACGCCTATTTTTATTGGTATATATATTTGTATTTTTTCATTGGTATATTGTTATTTTATCTGTATAAACATTGTAATTATAATAAAACAAATAATATTATATAAACATTGTAATTAAATAAATGTGGTTAGCTGGAAGCAATGGGGTCTACAATATCCATACTCTTAGGGATCTACCCATAAGCTACACCTTTTGTAATTTTTATTTTACAATAAATATTTTTTGATTTGATTTGATTTGACTTGATTTCCTCCCTGCCGCTAAAACATATGAAATACACATTTTCATTTATACAAATTTCATAATCCCAGATCTTACCATTATACATATACAGCCTATGTCACTCGCTGATAATGTAGCTTTCTATTGGTGAAAGAATTTTAATTTTGTTTTAAATTGGTTTAGTGGTTTAGGTGTCACACGCAGTTTCGCATTTATAATATTAGATACGTTTTAAGATTTTCACGGCCAAAAGTATTTTCGTTATTTGTTTTTGGGGTGTTATGCCGTGTTGCGCTACCTCCTTCTTTAGCCAACGTTTCGGACAGCGTTGCATCATCGGGGCAGATCCGGTAGATGTGTAAAATCTCTGAACATCTACCGGATCTGCCCTGATGAAGGACACTGCAACGCTGTCCGAAACGTTGGCTAAAGAAGGAGGTAGCGCAACACCCCAAAAACAAATAACGAAAAAAAAATTATAATATCAGTATAGATTGACAAAGACAAAAAAAATCATAAGACAGAATTATTCTGTTAAAAGAATATTAATAATAAAAAAAAACTCGTATTCATGGAGAAGCTGTACCAGAACCAGGAGGAAAAGATGTCACCAAAAAGCATCCAGAGGGGATAATGTCCGATGTCCATTAATGTACATCATTGACTTGGTTCATTGCACTACCCCTCAATCAGGAGTAGTTTGGGCGTTACTCCTGTCTACTTGGGACTAGCTTCAGAGCATCCCCCTCCCGGCGGATTGTGTCTGTCTAGACCTGCCACCCGCCACCCACCACCCACCATCCACCACCCACAACCCCTCCATCCATCCCTCCCAACTCTAAAACACCTTCGTTGGACGTTGCCCCGAGCACAGGGTGTAAGCATCGGAGGTTATCAATCCTTTATGAAGTGATTAAACCTATGCATCAAAGCCCGGTAGTAAGCGTTCAAATAGAAGAAGATGGAGAGATATGTAAATACGAATGTTAAAAGGAGCGCGCTAATATTAAAACGATAATGTTTATATTCAGAGCATGCAATGTATTTGATAAGAATTTTAATAATATAGACATATTCTCATGTAATTTAAGTACCTGAAAAAAGTATGTCATAGCCAACATTAAATAATTTTTTGACCGTATTGCAAGGTACCATGTTATTGCTGTGAATCCTTTCCAGTTACATAATTGTCATTCAACTTACTATTGTGTTCACTCTGAGTTGTAGGTATGTACATTTATTATTATTGCTGTTATGGAGTGAGCTTGATTTCCGACTCTGACTACTTCATGTTTTGAAATTTAGTAAGCAGATTATTATAGTTTATATTGTGTTTTTATATCTTTTTTTAAAATAATTTTCAGGGTTATATTTTTGTTAACTTCTTACGGGTACGGACCATTACTTTTTGTTATGTTAATTTAATGTTATAATGTTGATTTTCCATAATAAATAAAATAAAAAAAATAATAATAAAGTGAAAATTGTGAAAATGTTTAATAAAACACGACTCGTTTAAAACTCTACAAAATATCGTGGGAAATTTTTAAGTAGCATTTATAGAAACAGTGTAAATCGAGGGAATTAGATATAATTACGGTTTCGAGGTGGCAAATGTATAGAAAGTATCTTCAAGAATAACACATATTTTTCAAAGAGCTTAAAAACTGTTCATGTTATAAATTAGGGATGCCGAGTCTTAACATGCAGTAAAGAGTATTAAAAAAGACAGGATTGCTCCGTGATCCTGTGATGATAAGTGATTTTTACCTTCAGTTATGACAATAATGCGGCGATTCATCACATTTATCTGCCTGTCCCTGCGGAGAAATGTTTAGTTAGTTCAAAGTCACGCAAAGGTTGCCGCTTCGGCGAGTCATCATTAACAACACCAAATCAAGTGTGACACACGTCATTTTTCGCTCTGTCAAAATTGTTGTTTCCTATAGTCAAAACATCAAATTGAATCATTAAACCCCGAAAAATTCTTCGGTGAATTAAGACAAAATCAGCCCTTATATTGTTTCTAAAGTGTTGATGCTGTTTTATTGTGAAATCAACATTATAAATATCACAAAAGTGCAGTTCTGAGTTGCCGCAGTTAGAATTTACTCCTACCTACAAGTCCAGTGCCTCGCTCTATCGCCTGTCGCTCATCAAACGTACATATATACCTACCCATACAACTAATTCATTGCCGTAGACCGACAACCCAGAGGCGACCAACCTTTTTCAAGATGATCTGTTCCAAGTGCCAACTATCTATTACAGATGGTATCACATGTTACTCCTGCAGAAAACAATTTCATTATGAATGCGGAGGGACATCGGAAACTACATTTCGAAAAGCTAACAACGAGAAAAGAAGAACCTGGCGCTGCACTAACTGCAAAAATTCACCCCAATCAACCGTTACGCCAACCAACCCCATGGAAGATATGATGATTGAAATTAAAAAAATATTTTCTGAGCTTGCCTCCCTCAAAACCCTTAACAGTCAAGTCAAGGAAGACATGTCGGAACTTAAAAAATCCGTCGACTTCAACAACGCAAAATTGGATGACTTTACCAAACGATTCCAAGCTTTCGAAGAGTCGATGAGTAAAGTAGCCTATCTGGAACAAGAAGTTTCCTCCCTTCAATCGACCATCAAACTAATGCAAGATGATTCAAACAAAAGGGAACAATGGATGAGGCTACAAAATATAGAAATAAAAGGAATACCTCAAAATAATAATGAAAACATTCCAAACATCCTGTCAGAGATAGCAAATAAAATTGGTATAAACAATTTTAAAACTAATGAAATCGAGTTTGCCACCAGAGTCTCGGCGAAAGACCCACTTCATTCCAAATTAATTAAACCCATTATTGTGAAATTCACCACCCGCTCACGTAAAAATGAATTTATCGCGGAAATTCGACGAAGAAAAGGGATAACCACGAAGGACCTGAATTACCCCGGTGACGAAAGAAAAATTTATGTTAACGACCATCTGACCAGCTCTAACAAAAACCTTCTTTTTCGGACCAAGGGTATTGCGACGGAAAAGGGATACAAATTCACGTGGCTAAAAAACAGCAGGATATATGTGAGAAAAAATCCAACTTCGCCTCCCATACTAATTGCCATGGAAGAAGACCTAAAGAAAATTTCCTGAGTCGATTTGCATCCTCTTCACGTCGAAAAATAGATTTTTTATTCACTCATGTATCTCCCCACACATTTCCCCCCTCACATTATCCACTCCTATCTAACTTATCCTCCCTCTCCCATTATACCCTCTCCCATAAATTTTCTAATTTACTTTTAAATCACTCAACACTTTTCATGAACCAAATTGAAATACATGTTGCCGCTTGTTGGTGACCCCCTACACGTCTGACATTCAGCACTGTTCGACATACAATAGCGGTCTCTCTCACACTAATTATCTTCTCTCCCGTGGTAAGCAAATCAACCTTACACTCATTTTATGCCAACAAACATTTACAAAAGTACATACTTAATAATATTACTAACCGTTATTGCCTCAAATATGGATACTTACCTCTATCTAATTATAACAATATCAGAATAATATTATCATTAACCGGACCTGAGATGCATATTACAAGACTTTCACATAATTATTTTAAACTATATTTTACACCCATAAATTATTGTGTTAGATGTACTTACTATGTTAGATTGCATAACTAATATAACCGAACTCACTTGTCGCAGCTATCATATATCATAACTCACCAATCAACATGACTCAAACCAGAAAGTTCAATCCCTATATATGTTCCCGTCCTTTGCCTCTTAATCCTATTCCTATGTTCCTCCCCCCCCCCCCCCCCCCTTTTTTATATTTTGTAACTAAAAAATGAAACTAAGAAAATACTCTTACTATGTCACACTTTATTATTTATTATTAAATATCATCAGTAGAAAGTTCATAATTGGCATAATTAACATATTTTTATTGTATTATTTTGTAATATCTGATTTGCTGTCAACTTTCTCCAAAATAAATAAATAAATAAAAATAAATAAAATTACTTTTATGACTGTTTATTTAATGAGTGCAAACAAACCTAACAATATCAACTGTTTTGTGCAATATTATAGGTAGCTCAACGAGGGTTGAGGTGACCAACCCACCTTAGGATTGTACGTATTGGTTCATATGTACAATGCATAAACATCAGACAGTCCTTTGTCTTGCTTAGCCCATTTGTTGTCATTAACTACACTCTGATCAAATTTGAATTTTCGAAAAGTTTTTACAGTTACATATTTGATTTTTTTACAGCGAGTTTGTTTTATTATACAGGGTGTTAATTAAGGGACGTACTTGACTTACTTTAAACAGTGTTTCCTGACATTATTTAGAGTAAAAAAATAAATGAAAAAAATATTATATTTATATTTTTACATTTTTTTTTCATCTTTTTTTTTTGTATTAATTATTGAGTTAGTTTATACTACATGAATATAAACTAATAAGCACAATGTAACATTTCATTTGATAAATTTAAATATTTTTACAGTAAACATAACATTTCTTTTTAAATACGTTCATTCTTTCTTCATTCTTCATACTTTCAGGCATTTCATCATACATCTTTAGTCCTCTGTACATTAGGCTGTTCTGTGATTTTGATTTCTTCATTTGTGGCAATCGAACTCTGTTTATATTTTTTGTTTTGTAATTATGAATGTCTCCATTAAAAACAATTTTGGCATTTGGTTTTTCATAACTTTATGCACAAAAATTAACACGTTAAATAGTAGTCTCTTTTTTATTGGAATCCAATTTAGCTCCTCTCTCATTTGATTAATCCTTGCCTATTTGCCTTTTCCCAGTATACATCTCACAGCTTTGTTTTGTATAACTTCTAGTTTGTTCAAACTTCCTTCATTGGCCAAATATAACATTGTAGAGCAGTAGTCCAAATGTGGAGCAACGATAGTTTTATAAATGAGCTCCGTAGTGTTTCTATTTAAATTACGTCTTAGTCTTCTAAGAAAATTTACCTTTTTTGATACCTTTTTTAGCACATATTCAAAGTTTGCTGTGAAAGTCAGTTTTGAGTCGAGTATTACACCCAGGTATTTGATTTCATTTACTTTTCCAATTTTTTCACCATTGATTGTCAAATTTAACCCTGTGTTACATGTTTTATTGCCTATTTCCATATATTTTGTTTTGTTTACGTTCAGTTTCAACTTGTTTAATTTCAGCCATTTTGCTATATTTTGTAGGTCTTCGTTTATTTTGTTAATTGCTTCTATGTAATCTTCACACGAAATATAGATTAAGGTATCGTCTGAAAATAGTCTAATTTTGCAATGTTTAATAGTTTTGATAATATCATTTATGTAAATTATAAATAGAATTGGACCTAATACCGACCCTTGCGGAACACCAAGGTAAAACATAACCAAAAAATCTTTCACTACTCATCACTGGTCATTCCGTCGAGTAACCAAAAAAGAGAACCCTCATCCCGACCCTAACTGTCCAATATCTACAGATTTTTATGTTTTAACTTTAAAAAATAATCAAAAGTCACCGGAGATCAAAATTTTGTTTGCATTTTTTACTCAAAATAATGTCGGGAATCACTGGTTAAAGTAAGCCAAATACGTCCCTTAATACCCTGTATACAAGTGCGGGCCCGTGAAAATCACGGGACAGTCTGAATGCAACAACAACGCACTTCGAATTTTGAAAAAGGAATTAAAAACAGTTTTCCATTAAAAATATCATATTATAGGTAGGTGGTATTTTTTCGCTTGTCTGAATTCTTCAAACAAACAGTTCCAATTTTAAAAATGACCATTTAATTTCAAAGCAAATCCGAGCCATAGAGCTATTGAACCTAATTGATTTACGCAGGACAGACACAAAACCGAAATTAATATTTTTGATGATGAATGCAAAATTAAGTTTCATCACAGCTTTTTATCAATTTATATGGAATTTTGTCGATGTCTATGGAATTGAAGTTGAAAACAAGTTTTAAAGACACTAAAAGTCAGCTACGGGTTAGAATGTGGAAATATGATTCCGGAAAAAAGGTTGCAGCCACAAAAATTCTTGTTAGCAACCTCGAAAGTCATACAATTATTGTAAAATATTACCGTAGCAAAATTTGTGTTGACATCTTTTACGACTCCTTCACTTTTTATTTAAAACAAGTGCATACAAGACAAACAGAGCGCATATATAGCTTTTGGTGCTGCATATAATCTGACAACGAAGGCTAATAGCGTCGATGATCCAACAGTTGATCCCCTCGACAGTTGTCCCCCGAAATTATAATTATTATAAAAATTTTGTGCATCATTTACCAATTTCAGATCAAAAATCAACTTCTGAAATAGTTTTAATAATAAGTTGGAAAGGATATTAAACAAATTTATTTTGTACTACGCTGGTACAATCAAGTAGTTTTTCCTTGACGCATTTGAATGAAAATACCTATGTTTTATTGTTTTGTTATTCGGCGGTACGTCCTCTCTGCACACCCCTTCCCTTAGTTATATTTTTATGTACATAGGTACACCGTATTTCCCTAAACTGACTGAATATTGTATAGAAGTATGCCGGGGGGGCATCAACTGTTTTGGAACCAACGGGAACCAATTCGGGAAATGCCGGGGGGGCATCAACTGTTTTGGAACCAACGGGAACCAATTCGGGAAATGCGTGCATTATGCAACGCTGCATAGTGGTAGATTCTCTCAGCATCAATCGCCCTTATGAAAAACCACAATTCAGACACGTTGCTTTAAACGTAATATATGTATAGTATAGACCAGGGGTGCCCAACTCAAATCACTCGGTAGGTCAAAAAAATACTGAGCTTAGGTGGGCCACACAGGGGAAGATAAATCAAAATTATTATTAATAAACAAAAGTATTATTGTGAAACTGTGACCTCCAATGCTAGAAGGCAAAAATTAACTATACACGCGCCTATGCTTGTCCTTTTCACTCACCCTCCACTTATTAAAACCAGGACAGTTGCATTCGATTTCCGAGAAATGTACGGAAAAAATATACTAATTGATTCTAAAATACGAGAATTCTGTTGGAAATCCCAGTAATCAGCATATTTGCAGTTTTTAAGCGCCTGGCACTTTCAAGAGTGGAGAGGACCCTATGGAGAGTCCAAAGTCTAATAACGAGAAAGTTCTAATTTCGCAAAATATAATATGTACAATTATACTCGTATATGTAACATAAATGTGATAAATTTCCCAAAATGATTCAAAATCCAAAATGTAGAAACCTGAAAACTTCAT
This sequence comes from Limnephilus marmoratus, assembly GCA_917880885.1. Lineage (NCBI taxonomy): Eukaryota > Metazoa > Arthropoda > Insecta > Trichoptera > Limnephilidae > Limnephilus > Limnephilus marmoratus. Next base: position 24,861,336 of record OU862924.1, on the reverse strand, counting down.
TTTGGCGAAAAATCAAAATCCGAAAAAAATCTTCAATTTGGCCGCAGGTTGGGCGAGCCTGATCTAGACAGTACCTATACTTATGCAGCTGAACAGTGATCAATTAAAAGTGGCTGTGAATGACAACGTTAATAGCTCCAACTGGCCAGCGACTGTCATCGATCTAGGACGCCTGAAGAGTGTTTGTAGTCAGCAATACGTAGGAGTAGACCCGACCAACAGCAGCTGCAATACTACCAACTACTTGTGACTACTCTGTGGCTAGGCCAGTCTTGCAGTGTGTATAATAGTGTTTGGTAACCGGCGATACGCTAATAGCAAAGTGGGTCAGGGTCCGCCAAGGGCCGGGAAGCTGCGACGCGAGGCGTATCGTCTATCATCTGTCAATCTATCGCCTGCTGCGGCTAGGCAATCTAGGCATGGCTCAGTGCCGGATCAGAGTCCCACCCAACAGCGACCAAATCATTGTACGGATTATTACGAATTCTAAGATTCAATCAAGACTCGACGATTGTACCGCCCGGCAGCATTTTGTTAGGAATTGCAATATTGCAACCTGGAGCAATTATAGGAATGTGGGACACATATGCAAAGAAATAGATTAACGGCCGTTGTTTCCAACTATCCGATCGATCAATCTGAGTCGCCGACCAGCTAAGTGATTTGTTCAGTAATTAACGCTCGGTTCGCCTGTTGGTCAGATAAGCTCTTGCGTTGGTAAGAGGTTATTTGTGTATTTGAGGAGTGTTGAGCCAAAATTTCGGCTCAACAGTTGATCAGTAGGATTTGGAACAACGGCCGTAAGCATTGTTTTTTTTCATGCTCACGTTCTTCTGTCTTTGTCTTGCCTCTAATTAGATCTTTGTGCCTCTTCTTTGCTCTTCTTCCCTATCCCTAGTTCTTCTCGGTTCTGTTTGGCTTTTTATGGATCTACTTGGGTCATTTTGGTTCTTTTTACCACTTTTTGACTAGACTTAAGATATACACATTTTTTCGATATAATTACGTTTGATGACCATCTTAATTCAACTGACTCTCCGAGGTTGCCGGGAAACAATGTCAAGATATTCATTATAAGGTATTCAGCGTATATAAATTAGAAACTAAAAGCTGGAAATTGATATGAAAATGAATCAACGCCTACAAGGTCAAGTCGATAATCCGGCACTGCACAAGCTGACTGAGTTAATGATTCAATTAGGTTGGTAGCTCTGCTAGTTGGCTAATGCACAATCAAACGCCATGCGGTTTTCGATTATCATCACGGAAACACAATTTAGCATCTCCGAATGGTCAATTTCGTCATTAAATTTGAACATCTTCATCTGCTGGGGATCTCTCATATCGGAGGTTGGAGAACATCGGAGCAAACTTACCTAGTAAGCTTCAGCACTGAACAACTCAGCGGAACTCATGCTTTAGGTAAAGTTTAATTTTAATGGAATTAATTGCTATATCAGTGATTCATCAAGCCCTGGGGGAAATAATTTACGTCGGGCCCTATAGTCTTTCATTGATTGATAAGCATTCAATTTTGCAAAAACTACGCGTGCCGTCCAAATCAAGGTCTTATAAAAACTCTTTATTTCCAGTTTGATGGAGAGTATAAACCTGTTTTCTCAGAATGTTGGTCAGTCCGTCAAATCCGTCAAAGTTAAAAATCCGCTAAATGCAAAAAAACATAACATTGACATTCAACACAAGTCAATAGCAGATGTCACCCGACTTTGTCCGAGATTCAAGACTCTTTTCTTTTTAAACTAGTTCCTCTTCATTACATAGTATAAAATGAAGTCGCTTAAAAATGTATGTGCGCGTTAATCTTTTAAACTACGCAACGGATTGTCATGCGGTTTTCACCAATAGATAGAGTGAATGAAGAGGAATGTTTATATATATATAATACATGTAAATTATATTAGAGAAAAGCCGAGAAATTCAAAGAAAACATATTTTTGTGCGATTTAAAACGGTTGGCGGGCCGTACTATAGTCACTTTTGAAATTCGTTCTACGGAAGAAATTGGAAAATAGATGTCCTAGAGTAAGCAGGTATTTAATTTGAATTATTTAATTTGAATTATTTTATTTGATGAAGTCGCTCAAAATGTATGTACGCATAGATCTTTTAAACTACGCAACGGATAATTACGCGGTTTTCACCAATAGACAGAGTGATTCAAGAGGAAGGTTTATATGTATAAAAACATGCTTATTATAGTAGAGAAAAGTCGAGAAATTCAAATATTCAATTCGGGCAGCGGGCAGCTGGCAAGCGGGTGGTGTGGATTTTATAAAGGTTGGGTAATGGCGTTCTGTTTCGTTAGCCACAGCAACGCGTGGCCGCGTCTGCTGGTATTGAATAAATGAAAAAGCGTGTTATTATTTTCTTACATTAATTTAGATATACATTTCAAAATTGCAATGCTCATTGCGAAAGTGACTTTGCGAGCTAAAAATACCAGACCAGATAAAGCAGAGTCGACCAGACAGAACGTCGACTTAGAAATATAAGGTCGAAAAAGCTGTGCAGTACTTCGATTTTTTACGATTCTCAAGAATTTTCAGAGAAAATATGAAGTACTTACATCTTTCAGCTTAACCCCTCAGACCTCGACCATATTCTGTAAGTAGGTCAGAATATTTTCGCTTAGCAATAAAATCCAAATAAATGGAATATTTGTGAACGTATCCGAAAACTAAAAACTGTTTTTAAAAGGTGATGAAATACGCTTTAAAATTGTATTATTACAAATGACAATGTATTTTTTAAACATTAAATTTTGTAATGCAAACTTTAAAAAGTTTTAAAAGTGGCTCACCGCTCACCGTACGCTTTTTCTAGCTAAAACTTTTATTGGTAACGAAAAAAAATAAAAACACTACATATTTTATTAGACAAATGTATTATAAACATCCCAGATCGTCCATTTGTAAATTAAATTTACGCCTATCAAAATGTTTCTGTCATTTGACTGTCCTAGAACGGGAGACCTTCCTAGTTGGACAGTCAAAGCTTCTTTGTACTGATATATTATTTATAACAAAAACAAACAAACAAATAAATAAATAAATTAAATAAATAAAACAATAAAAGACTGTTACAATTGTTTATTAATCTACGGTTTAGGTATATACTCATATGGGAGAGGGGTGGTCTACAAGGATTTTATTCAACTATATGTATGGTTTTCCCATATTTGTTGCTATGTCGTCTTTGACTATTGACGTATATGTATTATAATCTTTATCATCACCTTACTTTTTTTTTCGTTTCGTGCAAAAATAAATAATAAAAATTAACATTTTTCAAAAGTTTAATTTTTTTTTAAATTTCGGTCGATAACTTTGGTTTTATAAAAGTTTACTAACTTTGGATTTTTTGATAAGCAAATAAATTAGTCTGATTATTGCCACTCGAAACACAGCGAAACTTATAGAAATTAAACCTAAATTTCCAAGACTTCGACGCATTGGGCGTTTTTATAATTCCTACGGCAACAGCACGACCACTTCATTTCTTTAATATGTATAGGAGAGACGTATGATAAAGACTACATTTTTTTTGAGAAGCTGACATGTACACCGAATGTTTCATTTGCAGCCACCCATTACGTAATTAAGTTTGTGTAAGAAAGAGCTACAGCGTTATTGTGTTACAGAATGTACGTTTTGTGTTTTGTTTGTGGAGTTGCTGTACGACCGCGACGGTACGATTACGCCACATAAAATACAAAAATCGTACGTTAAACGTATCTTATCACAATCATGATACTGTTCTTTCTTACATAGGTACTAAATAATAGTGAGACAAACAATGTATGTATTAGTGAGTTTTCAGTGTGCTGGAGTGCTAAGATTGAAAAATACGACATTACTGATGTTGAAGCTGAAAATGAATTTTATTTTCATTCAAAATTTCGCCTCTTTGTATGAAGATCTTTCAGTGTGTGGATGCGGCGCATCCCTTGAATTAAATAATCCCGAAAATCTTCATACAAAAATTTGAAATTTTGAAAAAAAAAAATATTTTCAGCTACAACAATGTCAATAACGTCATATTTTTCAAGCTTAGCTCTCTAGCTCACTGAAAACTCACGGAACGCCACTGGTATGTATGTCTGCTTCCTCCAAAGGAAAAAAAAATCTTTTTCTTGCAATCCCTCTTTCGTATTAAAGAAATGCGATGCTGCGTACTATTGCCGTCGCCGTATCGTAGCCGTGGTAATTATAAAAGCAGCCAATCAATCGACGATAGAGTCTGTCAATTAAGAGTAGAAAATATTAAAAATTGAACTACTAAATTTTTAGGCTAGCAACACCAATTTAACTGTCAAAAATTCTTTCAAATCGCAATGACACTGAATGTATAAAACACTGTATGTCACATTTAAAAAACCTTTTTTTTGTTCTTAATTTAATATAACATAAATTTGAATTTAACAGTAGGTAAAAAGGAAGAATCACTAATTGTGAGTAGTTACACTACTTTTAGGTCTGAATAAGTTAAATATATTCAGATCTAAAATTAGAGACATGATCTAATAACCCGGGCAATGCTAGGTACTTAAGGGAACGTACTCATACTACGTGACACGTTTAGGGGGGGGGGGGTCTTCAAAATGTCACGCTCCATACAAATGAGCGGCGGGTTGCTTAGGATTTTGGTCACCGGGGGGGGGGGGGGGTTAAAAATTGCAAAAAGTCGGTCACGTAGTATGGGTACGTTCCCTTAAGCTAGTATTAAATAAATGTGAGCAATTTCCAACTGTGCTTTTTATTTTACAATAATATCGTTATTCCTCATTGTATTAACAAAAATTGCAAAGGTATAATATACCTATATCAATTCTAATTTTGAGATCGGTAGGTATCAAAATTGCAATAAAAAAATATTTTTCCTACTTTTATGTGTTTTTTATTATTTACAAAAAATGTAAGTTACACAGCTTTACTTTAACACCATAAGTTATGTTATGTGTTTAGTATTGCCATTTGATCAACAGTGGCGCCCTCCCATGTTTTCTACTCTTATTTGACAGACTGTACTTGCTGCTTTCGTCAATGGCACGTCACCCGATGGACTGATTAGATACTGTTCGGAAGTTATTAGTACGGCGGTAAGGCGGAATGTATGTTTGTGTTGAGTTGTATTGCGTGTATGTTAGAGTTATCGCCAAACCACACAACAATAGAAAATTCCAACACTAAATGGCAGACGTTGCTAAGTCAGCTGTTTACTTTGCAAGCCGCAAAGGCGTCCATTATTATTCAGCAAGGTGGTATTTTGTGGAAATCTAAGAGCTTGCTCGATTGTATAACTTGAAAACAATAATTTGATTAGAGGCCACATCCCAATAGTCATAATACATATTTTGTTATGTATACCTATTTATTTATCTTTTTTTATTAATGTACATGAAATTATAACATTACAGGTTATTGTTTTTAATTGGTTAAATTATCAAAGTTCGGTTGATAAATTTAGTACGTCCATAATGCCGAACACTTTGCAAACTGTAGGTTTCGAAGAATAAGTCAAATTTGTCATCCACCATATTCAGATGGCGGGTCGCTCGTCCCACGGGCGAATTCGGGTACAGATTTGAACGACTCCCTCGACAATACAACGGCGATAAATTGTGGCGACGTCCCCGATGTAAAACTCTGGCACAAATAGGTTTTTCTGGCCGTTGATTAAATTTTTAAAAATATTTTAAATTAGCAAAATAGCGTTTCTAGTCAATGGTCGTTAGTCATACCTACCCACAATAAAATGATAAGATATTTAAAATTTTGGTTCTGACGCCGCCTTTTTATGTGAATACAACAAAATAGTAACTGCTCTCAACAGTTCGAAGCCAGTGGGACTATGATATGCTCAATAGAGGTGTGTTCTGATGACTAACTAGTACAGAAAGGAGTGCTAGGACACGGGGAAAAATAAGTTCTGTGAAATATCATAAAATTCAGGTCTCGACACTGATCACGGCTAAAACATCTCGAACAGCGCACTGTGTACCGTTCCATACAAGCTTTATGGAAATAAATCGCTTTAGAATTCTTCAACGATGACGTCATGGGGGTATTACCAGGTAGTCAGTGTGACAAATATTACTGAATGTTGATCAGTTCCGTTTTTTTTACGTGGTTTTAAATTTTTTTTTCAACTTTTCGAGAATTTATTTCGGAGCGTATCAAAATCGCACGACAATTATTTTTTTTTAAAATAGAGCAATTAATTTTCTGTTCAAAGCAGATCCACGTGAAGCTTATTTTGCCATATGTATACTATATTCCACATATTTTTTATTATCATTACAGTATTTTTTTAAAATAATATTTAACTTACATGTTTTTTAAGTAGTTTAAAAAATATTTTATTTTCAACCATTCGAGAATATATTTCTGAGAGTGTATCAAAATTGCACGATAATTTTTTTTTTTAATATATCAATTAATTTTCTGATCAAATCAGATTCGATATCTTTCCACGTGAAGCTTATTTTGTCAAAATATGTATACTATATTCCACGTATTTTTTACTACAAAGGATTTCCAGGCATGTTTTAGGTTATTTATTGAGTTAAATATGTACATTTTTAAGTACATTTGAACTTATATTAAATATGTATATTTTTAAGTACATTTGAACTTTAAAAAACTCGATAAACTTTAACAAACGAAGGAACGTTTGTTCCGAAACCGGTCAGATTTGCGCATCATATAAGTGGTTTATATTAAGTTGAATTATTTCTTTTTTTTTTTAAACTCAATATAATTGGTGAAAAACAGATGAAAAGCAGGGGTGGGCTTAATTTAATCCAAAAAAGTACATTTCTCAGATAACTTGTAAACACTTTTAAATTTTGAAGGACATTTGTACAAACGGGGCAAAGTAAGATAATGTAAGCCTGTTATAAAAAATATATATATTTTGAAAAATTAAATTACAATGTTTATCTTTTTTTTTAAATTAGGGTTAAATACACCCCCAAGGTGGGTTTACATGTATTTGGTTGATGTTTAAGAGTTTTTCCGTCTAGCTTGTATAAAACGATACACTGTGCAGCGTTTCGATTCTAAATATTTGTATTTTACAATGGCGACACCGAGATTAGGTATCTTCCGCCTCGGAACGTGCTGCAAACATTTGTATTGTACACACAATAATATACATTTTATCTATGTGAAATAACGCGTAGGCGCATAGGCATAATCGCGAATTGAATAAAATTATTTTCGCCCGCCAGGCTTCTAACCCGCGATCTCCGGTTAAGTCATTTGATGCAGTATATGTAAGACAAAACTGAGCGACATTGTCATCAGGATCACTGTACGAATTCTCTAGATTTAATTCATTCACCGCCGGAGTAATTTGTTCCCTCGCCGCTCCCCGTGGTGCGCGCAAGGCATCAAAAGGCAAAAGTGGTCCATACCAATCTCACCATACTCCCCGAGGTACGCGGTGAACAGTGAACAGTAAGTGGAATAATTTCCCGCAGTGCGGGGTCATTGCCGTCCGCTCTGCCAATTATTGCAATCACCGTCTAAGTAATCCAACCTGGTTACGCAGTCGTCCGGGAGGTTGACACTGTTGTTTGGATATTCATATATTTTGTAGTTATGAACAAAGGCTCTCTCTTTGCTGAACTGAGTGGCCTCTTCATTCGTACTTTCAATCACATTTGAGAATTTCGCCAGAATATATGGCGAGCGATAGGCCAAGCCAAATGATCTTTTATACCTAAATGTGACGGCCCCCTTACGTCTTTGGAATTATGTGCTATTTGATATAAATATAAACACTTATAACTCTCTCAAACTCTACCCTCTCCGAAAAAATAAAAAGGTTGCTCTGTTTGACCACGCTACCTTTAGTCCCGCATTCAGAATTCCTACCGATTTATAACATATTTCCCTTGAACACTGTGAAGTTCTTACCTATATATTTGACGATCCGAAAAGATAATTATATGAAATCCCCTGAATAGAAAAAAAAATCGCGAAGTATGCTTCGAAAATTATTAAAAACACATTTTTTCTGTTATTTAACATGTTACAGATATGCAAAAATTCACAACGAATCTTTAAATGCAACTTTAGTCATTAGTCGAGAGATTTTTGCTGTATTTTAAATGAGTCGTGTAATATATTTTTAATTTTCACTTAGTCATACTCGTTTTTTTTACTATTAGCTCGCTCCCTCTAACATTCCTACTTATACATTCTCTCTTTCAAATCATCTAGTCTTTCTTTTTGAACGCTTACTATATAACCTTAACATTCCGCTATCACCCAACCTACCACCTCAAATCCTTTATTTATCTTACAGACTCTTTTCCTTACTTGAAGACAACAAAAGTTTTCAAACGCTGATGTTTATAATATGTACTCATGTAGTGTAAAACTCGATTTTATATCGCACCATGAGTACTTTAGTGTTAAGTCAAAAATGATATTTTGTTAGTTAATAATACAGCTTTATTCAGCATTTTTTTGTTTTATTTATTGCTTTAACAAGTAACTCAAATAACATTTGAAATGCGCTGTGATTGAATTACTTCACTAAAGTATTTTAAGAAATTGACTGCTTTACTATATTTATTATTTTGATATGATATGGTAACGCATCGATGGGTTATATATTTTGGTGCTTTAGTGTATTTTTTTTTAATTTGATGTAATACTGTATTAAACTCGTACGAAGTTCTTACACTTACCGCAATATAATAGCACGAAGCTGAATAGTTTTTATTTATTTATTACACGCCCTAATAGGCTTTTCTTATAATTTTTTTACAAACTATTTGTATCAAAGTAAATACTTAAAAATTTAAACAATAAAGAAAAAATATAAAGATAATGACAAAAAAGGTTACAACAAAACAAAATACATAGATAAAAATGTAAACAGAAACTAAGAATCCTCACGCATATAATTGAATTTAAGAGATTCTACAAAACAAAATAGTAGTAGCATAGAAGTTATTTGGTAGGTACATAGGTCTATTTGTGTCTTAAAGAATAAAAGTGATAGAATATATAACATTCATACTGATTAGTTTTAATATGATATATATCGCCCATATTTAATGCATTACAGAATTAAACAAAATTCATTATCTTGTTGCATCCAGACTTTTTTTTAAATATTTTAATACAATGTATATGTAGTCAAAAACAAAAAGAAATAATGCAAAAACAATTTATTTAATATTGTAAGAGTGTGAGCCAACCCAAATCCTGTAATATACAAAAAAAAAATCTAAAACAATTCATTGAAAATCAATTTGAAAAAGAAATTCGTAACTTCAAACGCTGATATTTCAAACCATATTTTTCGACTTAATACACCAAAGACTAAAGTACACTCAAAATGAATCGCTGAATGTGTTGCTAAGCGCATAACTTTCGAACGACTGCACCAAATTGCATAATTCTTTTTTGTGTGTGTTCGTTATTGTCAGGACAAGGTTTTTATAAAACTTCCAGTGAGCTCTGGCATTATGAAATTCGTATTAAAAAATTGCTATTGGTGGCACGCGAGGAAGAGGCTATTGCTATGGAAAGCAGGAGGGAGGGAGAGATGGGGGAGGGGAACCAGGGAGGGGGAGGGGAACCTGGGAGGGGGGAGGGAAACCTGGGAGGGGGGAGGGGAAATCGGGAGGGGGTTTGCGGGACGGGGGAATGGGGGGGGGAGTGGAGTGGGGAGAGGGAAAGTGGAGGTGACGGAGTGGGAAAGTCATGCAGGGAGAAACAATTTCTTTATTAAGTGGCATAGCAACGCATGCCGGGACCAGTTGGTTCTAAATATAAATAGATGTTGGCACGAAGAAATTTTTACTCACAAAGAGTAAAGTGTTATAAGTTTATAATTTTAAAAATATCAATAAAATAGAAGTTCAGATATTACGCACTTTGTACTAAATCATTAAAATGTATTTTATTGTGACTGAAAAAATATTGAAACAAGCTTGAATTAATAAAAGCGAATTAACTTTCTTATTACGAAGTGGCCAGAAGTAAACAAGTTTCTAGAAGTCTAAGAATAATTGCGATAATAAAAATAAATATATGTATTTATTGCAACTCAGAGTTCAAACATTACTCGCTTCATGTTAAAAATAGCAACAGACATAATATATGTGGAATAGAAATGGAAGTATTAATGATTATTGGTTGCACATCCCGCAAAACATCATGGTAATTCAATTAGTGTTGGGAAATTCAAGCACGCGGTTCATTCAAATATTGTTTCGTAGCTTTTCATGTGTAAGCTTTGACCAGTATTTTGCAATCCAGTAAGCATTCTATGACCGGTGGTTTGTAATGTAATGTTTCTAATATTGGTTTGTAATGTAATATTTCGAATATTGGTTTGTAATGAAATGTTTCTAATATTAATTTGTAATGTAATATTTCAAATATTTTGTACGGTAATGTTTCGAATTTTGGTTTGTAATGTTTCGAATAAAGAAATCACACTCATTACGCTGGCGGTGACGACGTTGAAATTGCAATTTAGCCGACCGCCATTTTCGATTTATAAAGAAAAGCATCGCCAATAAACATGTCTTATTTTGTTGTGTGAAGCTCAGGCACAAATAACGTTAGATTTCCGGTCAGATTCTAAAAAAAAACTTAATTTGCAGAATTATACAATAAAATCAAATCTGAAATAATGCGTCAGTTAAAGATTTTACACTCGAAACCATTTTTACCTACCTGGTAATTTTTTCTATGATTATAAAAAAAGACAAAGGCAAGATTACAATCGCAGTATTTAAATAAGTACTTATAAATAGTCCATTAAATTTATATATGTTACTGTAAAAGCCCGAACTACGGTAAATCCTAAGATTTTCCGGTAAATCCCAAGATTTACCAACTCTTAATGGTAAAAGTCCGAACCGTTCTATAATCATCGTTCACCAACCTAACCTAACCTAACCCAACCTAACATGTACTAAATTCTAATGGTAAAAGCCCGAAAAAATCGTTTATAATATTTAAATAAGAAACGATTTTTTCAGGCTTTTACCATTAGAATTTAGTACATGTTAGGTTGGGTTAGGTTAGGTTAGGTTTTTGAACGATGATTATAGAACGGTTCGGACTTTTACCATTAAGAGTTGGTAAATCTTAGGATTTACCGGAAAATCTTAGGATTTACCAATATTCGGACTTTTACGGTAACATATAATTAGATTAAAATGTTTAGTAAAATTTTGAAACTTTGACGATCATGTTAGAAACAAGCTTTTAAAATATTTTTTTTTTCTAGAAAAAATAAAATAACAATTTCACTTATTTAATTAACTAGAAATATATGAAGTATATATATTTGACATTACATTAAAATTCACATTCATTATTTTGTCGGTTAAGAATATTTTTTTTTCATTTTTACTCGTAATGTTGTCTAAAATGCAATTATACAAATTGCCCCCCTCAACGGATGGCTTAGGGAACGTACCCATACAACGTGACCAATTTTTTGCAATTTTTAATTTTCACCCCCCCTCCCCCCCGGTGACCAAAAACCTAAGCAACCCGCCGCTCATTTGTATCAAGCGTAGTATTTTGAAGACCCCCCCGAACAGGTCACGTAGTATGGGTACGTTCCCTTACCATAGTTAGTATATTTATTATGATGTTTAAATGTATGTTATCGTGTTCTCATGTATGTATGTACTTGGGACGTTTTAATGAATTCAATGTATGAATGTACGAGTTTATTATTTATTTTATGTAATAAGGAGACATGTATTGTATTGTTAACAGTTTAAACTCACATAAAATAGTGCATGATGCAAAGACTTTTTTTTAATTTTCACAACTAAAACTAACTAACCATTGTTCCGTTCCGCAGGGGTAGGCAGAGAGGATAGAAATTCAGCTTCAAATAAAATGATAAGTCACATCTAGGAGCCGTCACGTCGCCCAGCGCCCGTCAGACCTCGGTCGGGCCGGTCGGGCCAGTCGGGCGCGGGGCGCGCGGCACCGTGACGCACGCCGACGTCGAGTCGCGAGCGCGGGTCAAGGATCTTCCCATCCGCTGTCCACTGCCCGAATACCTGACACCCGCTGCCTGCTGCCTGCTACCTGTGGCTCAGTGTTTCTCAACCTGATTTGTGCCAACACTTGTCCAATATCTATACCCTCCTATGATTTATTTGTCAATTTTTTTTTATGAATAATTTCTTTTTATAAATAAGACATCGAAGAAAGCAGCGCAACCATAGACATATGAATATTAATAGACCTGCCCTAAGCGATAAAAGCGTATTATTTCCCCCTCCCCATACCGGTTCCATTGGAACCGTCTGGGATCGAGTATGGCTTCGCGTGAATCTAAAAAATGTGATGTCATCATTCTTCTGCGAGCCAGCGTCGAGCACTCATCGGTGCATTTTACGAAATAACACGGTAAAAATAGTGGCTTGTGTTTTGAAAACGTGTAAAAATAGAAGTGAAAAAGAGAATAAACCCAATTGTCGTATTACATTCCATAGGAAAGCATTATTTTACTTTATTATAAGCTTATTCAGATCACATAATATGGTCGTTTTGGTAACACATACTCTCGAGACACATGGCGTGTGTTCGTCGCTGTTTTGTGGGGTAAGTAAATTATGAAACATTTGTAAAAGTGTCTTAACTAAATACGTCAACAAAATATTGGACTATGAAAATAGGCGAACTTTACTTTGCTGTATTTGGATTTGTAAATTTGTTCATTTCGCGGCGAGCAATTCGCGCTCCCATGTAAAAAGGTCTATTCATTAAAGAGCAGAGTTTACTTTTAAGAACTAAATGGTGATATTATAATGCGAGATGCCCATATACTCTCAGATTGAGTTATTGACGAATCACATATCACCGAATTCATCTTTCCGCTCTGCGCCCCGCTGAAGTTGGTTTCTTCCCCTCACCTTTATGTTCTGGTCTATTAATATTCATATGTCTATGAGCGCAACCAAAATTTTGCTCAGTGATTTTGCCGATTTTAAATCTTTTTGAAAGTATTGTGATGAAATTTGTTAGTGTGGTAAAAAATTGACGTAATACGTACGTATAAAACGCAGATATAAACAAATTACGCGGAAGGATTTTTTTTTCTGCATTTGAGGTCATTTTGTGATGAAAAACTTCCTCAGGACCTATGTCTTCTTTGGGAATGCTGTGTGGAGGGTTTTTTTTGGAAAGGAAGGAGATGAAGTTAAGGGAAGGAAAAAGGTATAAGAGGTGTGTATAGTCAGGCTGGAGAGGTCAAAAGGTCTCCCTCAACCAGTATCTTCAGATCTGGTCCACCACGCAGTCGGTAGACAAACGCGTCCGCCGCCAAGGCCTAGAGAAACCTCAACGCAAAAACCTGGGCACCCTGGTAAGTCACCAACCATTTTCACGTTTCGAACCACTTGGGGCAACCTACGGCAGGAGTGTTGGTTATCCAATAAATGGTTCCCGGGGCCGTTCTATTTCTTAAATTAATAAAAAAATGTTGTCGTTTGCATCGGCAAAATTTAATAAAATATGAACAATTTAATGATTTGCGCATTGCCTTCCAAAATATTCAAATTCACCCCTGTGAGGCTGGGTTGAGAAACACTGCTGTGGCCTATTGACGGGGAAATCAATACGGCGCGATCCCTCCTGTGCACTGTGCACCCGTGACGAAGGCTACGCGGCGGACCTTGTGCAATTGCGGTAGCAGTGATAGCACCCCGGGGAAAAATGTTCGTTACGCTCTTTTCTGGTTTGAATTATTGTAAACCAATAAATTGTTTTACGGAAATGCGAGGAGTAACAAGGAAGGGTTGGGTAAAACATGACGAAAGAATTTAGAGATAAGTAGGGTTGGTAAAAAGAATTTGCTGTCTAATTAGTTACCCTAATTTCTGATTGGAATTGTAAATCAATTGTTTTGTGGAAATGCGCGGAGTAGCAAGGAGAGGTTGAGGAAAATAGGACGAAGGAATAACGAGATAAATCTTGGGGTTGGTAATCGATACGATTCGAATGTACCATCCCAAACAGAAGCACTCCTGTCTCGGTAAGACCGGTACGCCAGGGGACACTGTTTTGTTAGGACTTGGAACAAGTGCTCTGAGGATGGGAGGGAGGTTGGAATTTAATCGATCTATAAACATGGCAACTCAATAAGCCAATATTGGAATTTAGGACGGACAGGAATAAAGGAATTGATCGAGCATTATTTTTTTGTTTTTTTTTTTCCTTTTCTTTATGTCTTCCTTCTTTTTGGCTCTTTCTGTTTCTTCTGGTCTCTTCTTGCCCTTATAATTTCTTGCTTCATCTAGGTTCTTCTTGCTTCTTCCTTGGTTCCTCTTGCTTCTTCGTTTTTCTTCTTCAATCTTCTTGACTCTCTTAGTACATTCCCACATCTTCTTGCTTCATCCTGCCTTCTCTTGGACCTTCTTGGTTCTTCTTGTCTCTCCTTTCCCTTCATTGCTAATTCTTTTTTCTTCTTACCTCGTTTTGCTTATGTTTGCCCCTCCTTGCTTCTTATTACTTCCTTTTGTCTCTTCTCGCTTTTTTGGCTCTCGTCTTCTTGACTCTTCTTAATCTCCTCACACGTCACGCTACACTCTTTTGCTCTTCTAGTCTCTTTTTGCTTCTCAGTGGCTCGTCTTTCCCTCTATTGCTCCTACTTTGGTATTATTGCCTCTTCTTTCTTCTTTTTGTCTCTTCTATAAATCGTGGAATTGGTAATCAAGAATAAATTGGCTAGCTAATTGTCCATTAATTTCTGATTTTAAATGCAAATCAAACTTTTTACGGAAATTCGAGAAGTAGCAAGGAAATGTTGGGGAAAACAGGATGAAGAAATGCCGAGAAAAATCTTGGGGTTGGTAAACAAGAATTGGCTAGCTAATTGTCCATTAATTTCTGATTGTAAATGCAAATCAAACGTTTTACGGAGATTCGAGAAGTAGCAAGCAAATGTTGGGGAAAACAAGATGAAGGAATGCAGAGATAAATCTTGGGGTTGGTAAACAAGAATTGGCTAGCTAATTTCTGATTGGAATTGTAAATCAGCTGTTTCATGAAGATGCGGGGAAAACAAAGAAGGTTTGGGTAAAACTGAATGAAATATAAATACCTGTTTATTACCGGATGTCAAGCACCAAGTTTAATTGATCTAAAACCATCTGGGGAAACTTTTAGATTTAAACTGGGGGTCCTTCAAAAGAGCAATACTGTGATAATTCATCACTCTGATAAAATTCAACGTTTGAAATTTACGTACTTTAATATTGACATCTTTAAGATGATGAAAACTAAAATTTTGCCTACCCGCGCTTGGAACCCGCAACCTCTGCGTCCGGAGTCAAATAACTTATCATTCTCCTACGTGATCAATCAATTTGAAATAATATTTCAAGGCTTCATGGCTCATGACAGAAATTACGTGACAAGTATGAAAATAGTAAAGTTGCGTTTATCTATAAATTGCAGCCAGAAAAGCTGCGCCGATTTCACGAGAGCAGAGATCACCGTGAAGAGAGTTTTGCTGCATCAGGAAATGTTTTACTGCATAGTTATTAGATAAACAATTTACCCGGAAGAATTATTAAACCAATCAAACCCGCACACATTAATTCAGTCTCCACGGTGAAACAGTGCGCATACCGCGTAAGATGGCGAGAAGGCGCAAGCCGAGCGGAGTTAGCGCCGATGATCTTGAAAGGTGACCCCGCACCCGGCTGATAAGGCCTAGTCGAGAATAACAATTATTATTATTACAGCGAATAACGAACAATGCGGATGGCACACAACACACGATAATCAACAATGATCTACAGTAAACAAAATATTTACAGGCAATACCCAGTACCTGTGCACACACACAGAGCTCCAGAAACGGGGCTGGTTAAACGAATCTATCTTCTTCTTCTATCTTCTATATTGTATAAATAAAAATGAATCGCCGAAATGTATGTACGCGCATAACTTCCGAACGACTGCACCAAATTGGATAATTCTTTTCTTGTTGTTTTCGTTATGGTCAGGACATGGTTTGTATAAAACTATTGGTGAGCTCTGGCATTATGAAATTTGTATAAAAAATTGCAATAGGTGGCACGCGAGCTGTTTGAAAACTGAATGGGACTGAATGAACAGAATGCGGGAGGAGAACTCGGGAGGGGGTTCGCGGGAGGGGGGTTCGCGGGACGGGGAAAGCGGGCGAGGGTAGTGGGGAGAGGGAAGGCGGTGTGGGAACGCGAGAAGGGAAGAGGAGGCGGAAGGGGAACGGGACGAATGGGAAAGGACACGCGGGGAGAAACAATTCCTTTATTAAATGGCACAGCAACGCAAGCCGGGTACCAGCTAGTTATTGTTATAATTATGTCATAGTTCACACGAACACAGAACTCACACAGATGCATCGCTTGCACACAGCATGTTTCAAACGTGGTATTCAGCTTCCGAAAAAAAAATTCCACACAACTATTAAAATAACTGTAAAAACTCTTTGAATATTCAAATTCGTGTAACGTATAATAAAGAACTCTTTTTAATTTATTTTTTAATTCAAATGTTAAAAATTTCAATTATCGAAGCCCGACAAAATGTACAAAATGGCGAGGTTTTGCCTGATTCCCAGACGGATCGATACGAAATCAATAATCCCAAAATAAATAATTAGCAAGAATTTTAACTAAACAAATAATAATTTAGAAACAATTTGCATGCCGCAGTGGTGACCTGTGTGCGGGTTGACGTCCGCGACGACGAGCAAATCGCGGTGAAGGAGCGGTCTAGTTTTGTCAAAACCCGCCGACCAATCACAAGGATTTTTAATCTCTTTTTGGCTTTGTAAAATGATTTATTAATTAATCAATGTTCGTTGATCAATAATCTTTTTGATGAATATATTTTAAACCATAAGATTTTTCACTAGAGTCTCATTGTTGTAAATACATTTATTACGAGTAAACAACACTGTTTCTCAGTGACATTTCGCATACTTGAGTCGTTTCAGTTATCTCTAATTGCGCGACCTATGATTGTAATATTGATTTTTGCATCTGGATGAACTGTTAGAAAAAGTATTGCTTTGGACAATTTTTTGGGCCCGAAGTAAGCTCAATTTTTCCTTAGTTCTGGTGTAATCGACCAAACATTTACTATCAAAATTCTTTCTTGAAAAGATAATTAATATGTAGTGATTTATTTTTGGGAATCATGCTGTGTTGCGCTACCTTCTTATTAAGCGTTTCACACATCTGCCCTGATGATGGACAATGCAACGTTGTTCGAAACGTTGGATAAAGAAGGAGGTAGCGAAACACGGCATAATACCTTAAAAATAAATCACTGCAATACTTTTGGCCCTGAAAATCTAAAATTATATAAGATGATCAATTTCATTGTCTGTCTGATACTCTCAAATATGGCTGAAAAGAAGAAAAAAATTGTTATTTTATTTGTTTATTGACAAGGCCTTATTGGTCTCACCGGGACAGTAGTGCTCCTAGCTGGGGGTACAATAATATTCAGGAAATGTTGTTGTACAATAGTATTAAGGAACGCGCAGAGAAATAAATGTTTTTTTAAGATTATTTTAGATCAATTAAATTTTACTGAGATCACTTCGCGAAAAAAATAAACGCCAAGGCATAATATTTAGATTTTGAAAACAGGTTAGTTAGTAATTAAGATATGCAGAACTGAATATTTATTTATTTATTTGTTGGCTCGCCAACAGAATATATCACATATAATTATTACATCAGTTAACAATTTTAATACGGTTACAGTGATTATTCCAATAAGAGGTGAGCACACCATTCATCACAACATTCTTAATAAGTTGTAATACATAATAATAAATTAAAGTACATACATAAAACAAGAAGAATCAATAATTACAAAATATATTCACACATGAACATATACATATATTTATACACATTTTATAGGTTTAGGTGAGGAGATCATCAGGGATATGTAAGTATAATTTTCTTTTGAAGGTATCAATTGAATTTGAAAATACATCTAAGTCTTCGTGTTTGCAATATTTGTTGTATAACCGAGTCATTCTCGAGATTGGTTTGAAGAAACTTGTATTAATACGGTAAGTATCGATCCAAAAGGTTTCAAGGTTTCTCGTGAATTTCGGCCTTATATTAAGATTAATTTGATTAATTAAATATGAATCATACATGTTGTTTATGATTTTAAAAAGGGTAATCAAATCTGAAATGTGCCTTCTTTTAACGAGTGAGACTTCTCTAAAGTGAGTGAGTCTTTCAGCATAGTTATCTAGATTCCGATGTACTCCAGATTTGTAAGCTAGTATTCTTAAGTTTTTTTTTGAACAGTCTCCACCTTATTGCTATGAATTGCATAGTGTGGGGACCAAATCACGGTGCCATACTCTAAGATACTTCTTACATATTAATATAATAACAAGAAAAGTAATTTTTGATTGCCACTGCAGGAATCTTTCTAAATATATTTTATATTTAGTGTAATGTATCACAATAGCCTGTGATCTTGAAAATATTTTACCACAGTAGTTTATGCGCCCTGCGGGTCGCATGGTCTCGTTGCCGAGTTGTGCCGAAGGTAGTTTTACGAAGTCATTAGAATTCAAGAGCTCTCCAACTGAACTAGCCTTCAGTCTGGAAGGACGTTTGTCCTATGAAGTATTATAATATTTACAATACGTCAACAGTCACTTTTTTATAAAGAATCTGAGTCTTTCAATAAGCATCCAAATATAAGTACTCGAGAATACGGATCCCGGTACGTACCATTTTACGATTTTGTCTGTAAAGAATATTAAGTGACATTACATTTAGTACCTACTTTTTCACGTTCAAAAAGCAGATATGACGTAAATGATTAATGAATCATGAGCTCATACAATGAAACCGCACTTATAAAATAGAATTTTGTCAACATAATAATAATGTTTTAGTCAGCATAAACTATTATTGTATTGCTTTTAAATGACCTCTACTCGTGACATAGATAACTTGCATAGACTGATTTAATTAAGGGTGTCCACACGCTAATTGCATATCGACAGACACACTTTGCAGTTAAATTGAAAGCCGATGTGGGAATCCGACGATTTAGACCGGGCTGCATGCGGCCCGCGGACGTCTTACTTGCGGCCCGTGAATGTTTTGCAAACATGTTTAAATTATTTTTAATTGAAAAAATGATAAAATAAAGGATATTTTAATACAACTGCAAATTCAATTCAGCGACAGATTGGGTGATTTTGAGAAAGTTTCAAGCAAACTGAAAATTTTTGCAAACCCTTTTTCGTGTGATATTGAGGATGTACTGAGTCATTTACAAATTAACGTGATTGATTTCTAATCTAATGATGTTATCAAAAGCTCTTTCTATGAAATCAATGATCTCGTTAAATTTTATGGCAGTTTGCCATCTGATTTTGAGGAATTGAAAAGGATTGCCCAGCAGTTCATTACAATTTTTGGTAGCACTTATTTATGCGAACAAACTTTTTCAATTGTCAATTATAGAAAAAATAAATATGCATCTCGTCACATAGATGAGCATTTGAGAGCCATTCTACGAATTGCAACCACAAATATGACAGCTAACATACAAGAAATAGCCTCCCAAATGCAACCTCAGAGATCACACTGAAAATTGTATAAAATCAGTTACCTATTTAGTTACTATGTAGTTTTCATTAAATTTCTGAATAATTTACGGTGGTTATTTTTCTAGCCATAAAGCCGAAGTATAAAGTATAATGTAAGTATTACGTGTACGAATTAAATTCCGTATGTTTTAACAATTTTTAATAGCATTTTTATTTTTTCAATGGGATAAGACCAATTATACGTAGGTATATTGGGCTTCTAGGGTTAATATCACAAGTGCGGCCCGCCTTTCGTTTATTTTGCCAACTTGTGGCCCTTTCCTGCCAAAAGGTTGCCCCTGATTTAGACCATTCCAGTCAATAACGAATAGATTTAAAAATAGTCCGTTTGCTCATCTTTTGGTCGCATGCAAAGTAGAGTGTGTCCAGCTGCGGTTACTAGTTACAAAAGTAACACACGTGCAGTGGTTTCATTGAAGCTTTCCACGTGGGAGTGAGTTAACAATATTGTGCCACCTAGAACTGCAACTCGTGCAACGTTAGTACGTTCGGAATTTTAACGAGTTTTGCAACGAATATCAGGGTTGTCACTCAAATGGACACAGCGTTTAAATCGTTTTTTATAAACTTAGTCCAAAAATCAGTATTTTATATATACATATATATTTGAAACAATGGTATTGTTAAACAATTCATATTACCAGTCATGTGTCAATTATTTAAATAATAACTTTTTTTGAAAAGCGTCTAGAATTTCCAAATTAATTTTGTTAAGATCTATAAGGCTTTCTGCCAATCACTGTTAGAATATATGGTATTATATTCTAAATTCAATAATTAAAACCCAAAAAGCCACAATGAAAATTATATTAAAAGTCCCTTGAAGAACTAGTACTGTCGAAATCCGCAACAATCTTAACATAATGTCAATTAAACACAACTCTATTCCAAAAAAATACTCTTTTACATTAATAAATATAAAAAAAACAAATAATAAACCAACACGCGTTTTAGAAACGCTACACCCCATGATTAAAACATATCTAAAAAGGAACTACGAATACAACAATTTTGGACAAAATAACAGGCACAATTCTTATTCACGGAGATTGGCATCGTGTGGGGAATGAAATTTACTCTGTCGATACATTTAATTTTAATAACACTACTTCCTGTAAAAATTCAGATAATTTGCAATAATCTTCAACTTCATCAGTTTAGATAGTTATATTTAATATGATTATTTTAAATATAATGTAATTGTATTCTTAGTACAGGGTGGTCACAAAAAACGGATATCAAAATTCCCTGATAATTCCAGGTTTTCCAGGGCAGTTTCTACATTTTTCCCTGATATATATGTTTAATTTGATGTAAGGGGATATCGTTCGTTAGATAAATAATAAAGGGAATTCCGTCATCTATAGCATTTAGTATTTCTTTGCATTACAATAATCTATTAAAAACAAAATACACTTGTTACAAATTTATGATATTTTTTAAGATTTTGAAACGATAGAGATATAATCATTAAAAAACTATCTAAAAATGGAATAAAAGGAAAGGCATTGAAATGGTTCAAGGATTATTTAACTAATAGATATTAAACCACAAAAGTGGGTGAGACAATCTCCAAACCAATGAAAATTACATTGGGAGTACCACAAGGGTCTGTTCTCGGACCTATTCTTTTTATAATGTACATTAATGATATGGTAAAAGTATGGCAGACGACGCATTGATATATATAGCTGGAGAATATTATGAACTCATAATGAATCATTTAAATGAAGACCTACATAATATATCAATATGGCTGAAGAAAAATAAACTAAAATTGAATGTAAACAAAACTAAATCTATGAACATTGAAAAACGAGTAACGCAAACAAAAAAAGACCTATTGATAGACGGTGAAGTTTGTGACTTTCGCTCAAAATACAAAACCAATTATTAAAAAGATTGCCAAAAAAATTTCGCTGTTGGGAAGAATAAGAAGATTCCTTGACACAGTCTCCAGTAAAATGTGTACAACGCAATCTTTGTACCACACATAAATTACTGTAGCAGCATTCTATTCTTAGCCAACGACGGATTAATGAAACAAATGACAATTCTACAAAACAGAGCTATGAGAACTATATTGAAGAAAAATCGGTACACTTCAGTCAAGAAAATGTAGAAAGAGTTAAATATCTTCTTATTCAAACAAATTATTTACTTCAATACTATATTGTTAATCTACAAAATAATCAATGGCCATACGTCTATTGAATTCCTAAGAAAATTGATAAACTACAAAGCAACATGAGACGAGGAAAAGAAATGAACTAAGACTTCCCTTCAGGAAAAAAACACAGAGTCAAAAGTCATTGATGTACGGAGCATTGAAGATATTTGGAGAATTACCAGAAGAAATAAAATTGGAAGAGAGCATAAAGGCATTTAAAATTAAATTGCGAAGATATGTGATTGATTTGGTATAGATGTGTTATTTTAAGTGTATGTATATATAAGGATTGTATTAGGACATAGATAACTATGTACCTATTTAAAATACCGCAATAAAATTATAATAAAACAACTTTGGGATTTCACAAATCGCAAAATAACGAATTTTATTTTATTTTTGGAATTCCCTGATATTCTAAAAAATTTTTGAAATTCCCTGACATTTCCCTGATAATTCCAGGTTCGGTAAAATTCCCTGACAATTCCAGGTATTCCAGGTTTTCCAGGTCTGTGGCCACCCTGTAGTAGTATCACTAAAAGATAGGATTAAAAGTTCACGCATTCGTGGTAGCCTGGGTGTCACGGACATAAACAATAAGCTGGAGGAACGACAGTTGAGATGGTATGTATATATATATACACATAAGACGGAAACCACCAGACCACACAGTGAAGCAGGCAATATTTATGATGTCATCCAGAGGAAGACCAAATAACTCCTGGAGGACTCAATGCTCCAAAATTTTAAGAAAATGGCTTGGATGAAAGCCATACTCGGAACCTGAGAACGAGAAGAGCCGATCCCAACTGCCTACCTAGGCAATGAGTTGGTACAGTGCAAGGCAGAAGAAGACTTATATTATTATTTTATTTTTTAATCTATGTGCGTAAAAGCTCAACGGGCGTTTAAATTAATAAATAAATAAATTTAAAGCTGAAGTAAATAGCTGGATTCCAAACACGTGGAGATCAGAAATAGAAAAAATACTGACACATAAAGAAACTAAAACCACTCAACCGCACTTAAAAACACTAAATAATATATTTATAATTTTTTCAGTAACATTATTATTTATAATACATTATAATTTTGTTCTTCTGTCATTGTTTTGTAAATACTGTATATTCTTTATTTCATATTATTTTCTCAATATTATGAGGAGCAGTGTAGGATTATTTTTAAATTTATTATAGTTAAGCGCACTTGAAGTGAAATGTCACAAAACTGCACTATATAAATATAATGTTATTATTATTATTATTATATCTCAGTGAGGACATGATTATCTCTACTTCTACAATTATTAAAAAATTGAAGATAATAAAACATTTATTATTATTAAGAATAATAATTTAAAGCAACCCTGTTTGCCTCAGCGTTGGAGCGTTGCGAGAGAGGAAATCCAGCAATACAGTAGTTAAGATTAGACGTACACGTGGGGTGATGTTATTAGTTATTATTGATATGAGAATGCATCGTATTCTCACACACATACACCCACACAAAATCACATTATTAAAAGCGGAGCCACACACAGCTATAAAAGATGTAGCTTCGCCTATTTCAGAATATCGCTCACAATATATTCCCATTGGGAATGTATGGCGAGCGATATGCTGAAATAGGCCAGTCTACTACATATTTTATAGCTGTGTGTGTGGCACAGGTCTTAACACTTTCACAAAATTATCACAGTAAATCAAGTCAACTCAACACCTCTTTGAAGTCATTAAAAGCAACGATTTTTTTTATAAATAGCCCATAACCTAACCCAACGTAACCTATTTGACCAGTTTTTTATCATCAATTTTAATGACTTTTCAAAGCAGGTGTTAGATGATTTCATTCTGAGTTATCCGATCACAGTTTGTTTCGACAACAAGAAACCTACATTTTCGCCAATGTTCCAGTGGAATGATATTCCACAGATATATTGGGCTTAACAATCCTAACGGCTGCGCCAGTTTGTTGCAACTCCCGATACTAATAATAGAGAACTCCAGTTCAATTTTTTAATGAATAATGACCTTCTAACTTAAATAACTGCATTTTTATTTTTATTTTTAGAGATAGTTTTAATAGTTAAAATAATTGTCAAAGTTTTAATTTTTTTAAGACCCCCCGAAAACCACCGTATGTATGGTGAAACGTGTGACGTCATCACTCCTTAAAAATTACAATAGGATCGGGCAATCAGCTGATCAACTGCCGCCATTTTGAATTCCGTTGTTCGAAATATTCTCCCCAGAAATGGCATTACTATTTTTTTGCGCAGTAGTTTTTGAATATTTTCAATGATAGAGATAAACTAATAAGAGATACCTTTATTTTAACAACAACTAAATCTCTATAAACAGTATGTAAATAAACGAATAAATTAATACGATGGCTTGTGTCATATCATACATTCCCATAAAATGACTTAACGTCACGACACGCCGAACAGTGACGTCACCACTAAAATTTCAATAATATCAACTAGACGGCGTATTTTTACGACCCGATTAAAAACGGATTTTTTAATAATTTTTTAATTACTCTGCGATATTATTTTAAGTTTTATATTTTAATGAACATATTTTTTTAAGCCATAATATTTTTCAAATAACAGTACACTGTGGACTTTTATTGTGATAGATATTATAATTTATTGAGCTTGGACAGCCATTATGCCAGTGTCCTTAATTAGCAGGCGGCAGTAATAATTCTGGACCCCTGACCTTCGTAGCAACGGTATTTATCTATATCTATATTACCGACTGCTCTACCTTACTGTTAACAAGTGCCATCTGTGAATAACAACTCAAACCAATAACTATAAGATATCACAGGTAGTTAGCGTTTACTATGCAGCAATGTCAGAAGAACGATCGGTCAGCTGTGTTAAGCGAGGAGAGGAGCGGCAGAAACAGTCCGCCCACGCTCCAACCAAAATAACAGATCTCATACTCCGCCCAGCGTTACACGACACTCAACATCAGTGAAGACCAACCTTTTTAGCCGGAGGGACAATTTAACCATTTTCAGTTTTTGCGGGCCGCAGGGGAGGCCTCTACTAATATCTACAGGAATTCCAAAAACTGAAAAAATCGGACTAATATCTATGAGAACCAAAGTGCGTATGAATATCTACAGCTCAAACTGCTGACTAATATCTATGAGAACCAAAGTGTTGACGAATATCTACAGCACTGGCAGAGGTTGGATTTGCAATTATGTATAGCACATTGGAATAACGTAATATTGCCTACGCAGTTTAAAAAACTTAATTTATGTATGTTGTATGTAAAAATCCCTAATATCGGACTACTGGACACAATAAGCTGAATATTAAGGATTTGGGTTTTTGTTTTAACAGCTTTCTTTATTTCGAGCGCTTCTAAATTATTTAGTCTGTTACCATGACCATTTCTATGTCAGTTAGGTTAGGTTAGGTTGTGGTGCCGTGTATTTCGAAATAAATAAAGATCTTTGTATTATGACCTCCATGTTTGTTCAATAAATTATTGTCCTCGTAAACAGCAAAATACGTAATATTATGCAATAACTTCATGTACGTACTTTAAACGTTTAAGCCTTTACGTAATTAGTAATTGAAGTAATTTATGCTTTTCCGTACAACCTCTTGCTCAGCTGCTATCTGTAGATGTTAGTCCAACCTACGCTCTGTAGATATTAGTCAACACTGGGACCGTCATAGATATTCGTCCGACCTTAGCTCTGTAGATATTAGTCAACACTCTGAAGTTCGTAGATATTAGTCCAACATATGAGCTGTAGATATTCTGTAGGCTGTAGATATTAGTATCTGGAGTCGCCGCAGGGGCGAAGAGTACATATAGCTTGTCATGATTAACTTTGAAAACGATGGGGTTGCAAACCTATTTCTATTTTATAAAACGGTAACTCATTAATAAAAACAATCACAGAACTCTCAAACAAAGCGCCGCAGGCATATATCTTTTTTTCGATGTTTTCGATTTTTCTGAAGTATTATTATTACCAATGTAAAAAATCTGAATGAAAAAGCAGCTGATTCAAAATAGATGAATAAAGTGAAACCCTTTCGTATTTTGTAACAGGTTTTGAAAACGTTAAATGTTTGATTGTAGCACCTGGAAATTCGAACCAGTGTCAATGAAACATTATTATTTGGAAGCATACCAAAATAGATGAAGAAAATTTGTCGGGAAAACCTTTCGTATTTTGTAAAACAGATTTTGAAAACGTTAAATATTTGACGTAGCACCCGGAATTTCGAACGATTGCTAACAAAACAATTATTTTGAAGCGAACACTTATAAAACGGAACCCATGCAGAATACCAATCGCAGTAGGGGCATAAAGAAAGCGCCGCAGGCGAAAATTTTGCTAGATTCAAAGGTTAAACCTATTTATTATAAAAGCTGTTAAATTTATCGTTCGGAAAGACAAACAAAAGTTTGTCAAAAACTTTCGGATTTTTATAAAATGTAAACTTTAATCCTGCATTTAAAACTTTGAAGACGGACTAAAGTAATCCACCATACCCCTTTGCAAAACACGACAGAAAGAGTAAAATAATGTCTTACCGCAATTTTTTGATAATTTAGCCAAGGTGGCCGTACAAAAATAGTCCGCAGCCCCCGTGCCGCGGGTTGCTCATCACTGCTCAAGACGGTATCAGCAGAAGCAAATCAAAATTAGCATTGCGTAGTAAGTGTCGCTCTACGTCAGAGTGACCATGGATCGAACTTTACTAACGTCAGTATTTTAATACAGCACCTGTCAACAGCGGTAGAGAACAGACCACGTTTCCACAGTACGCTTTTTTCACATCGAACCCATATGGAAACTATATCGATAGCCATGTGGAAAATCTTTACTTTACAAGATCAGTATTTTCATTCTTACGATCTCACAAAAATTAGAGAAAAATAAAATCTTGGGACGGTTAAAAGTCATCAAAAAATTGAAAACACCTTGAAAATAACCACATATCACATGACAGCACATGTCATTTGCCTTTACCGTTGCGGTCAACAAATTACCAAAAAAATGTGCAAAATTCCCAACACCGATGAGTAGTACATATTCACAATCAGTAAAAAACACATATTAGAGCCTTTTTATCAATATTTTAAATTTAGAACAACACTTAAGAGCGTTTAACCAGCCGGCGGACGAAAATCCACATTTCGTCGAAAGTTGTTCTTACGATCGTGCAGGGCGGTTACAATGAGAAAGATTAATTATTCTCCGTACCAGCTTTTTTAAATTATAACTCAATATCGAATTTATTTCAATCCAAATTAGCTTTAATTTATACCTTCATCCAAAAATGCTGAAAAGCGTGATGATAAAACTATTAAAATGTAGTTATTTTTTGATTATAAGTATTTATCATTTTTCAATAATGTCTAAATTTAATAAGAATGTTAAAAAAATCTGAAATACAATTAGTTTGTAAGTGCGCAAATAAATGCACAATTGAACCAATTTTGGTCAAGAAACACATGTACGTACATATTTTTTAATGATTTTATTGAAACTAAAATTAAAATCCTAAAACATGTGTTTGCTAGGGTTCCATGGCAAATCAGAATGAAACCAACTCAGAAACACCTCAGAAAGGTCATTAAAAGCTATGAAAAAATAATTTTAAAATAGCCCGTAACCCTAACCTAACTTAACCTATTTAACCATATTTTTTATTTTTTTTTATCATCCCTCTTAATGACCTTTCTGAGGTGCTTCTGAGTTGGTTTCATTCTGAGTTGTCTGGTCACCGTTTGCTAGATAATGTATTGATTTATTTTACTGCATGATTATATTATTTGAAATTGGTGTGGTATAATACAAAATCTTTTTTGAAAATTTAACAAATCTGCCAACGACCTATGGAATAACCTTATTATACTAAAAATTTAAAATTTTTCTCAAAATTTATTACATGCGAATGAATGCTAGATAAAAGAACAATCTTTCGAAATCCATTTATAATTTTTTGTGGAAAAGAGTCTATACGTCTAAAATCTGATTTGAAAATGACATATTTTTGGTTTTCTCTGGTAATGCCCTCTTAAACACAATACAAAACAATGATTGACAGATAAAATAATTCGACATCTACTGTACCAAATTATAATTGATTGAAAGTGCACGAAAAAAATCAAAGTCGACACGGAATCAGAAACTACTCACACATAATATGGTCATGAAGGTCTTATTGCGTACCTACTAATCTCGTCGAAACGTGTTCTACCATTATTATGTGAGTAGCAGTGCGCGGGGACCGTACTCAGTAGTTTCCGGGCGTTCGGCGTTACAAGTCAAATTGGACTAACTGCGAATAAAAAAGTGAAACCATTTGGTTTGCTTCGTATCTCATCTAAATATGATACACCAATGGGGATGGTCTGAATTCTTTTCAAATCAGTTATTGTTATTGAATTTCTGCCAAAAATATTACATTCTACAGTCTGAATTCTCCATACAAATACTTCGAATTTTGGAAATGATGTCACAATTATTCAAAGCAGAAGTTCTAGAGTTCATTGAACTGGAGTTACAGGCGGAGTTACAACCGAAATTGGTATTTTTAATTAATAGAACAAACTGGAAAACTTTTGCTCCAACCCTTTCTCGTTAAAAACAATAAGCAGGCGAAAACAAGACAAAAGGCTGGTTCAGCGACTTTTGGCAAGGACATCAAAACACATAATCTTATATATAAAAATCTCGTGTCACGGAGTTTGTGGTCGCACTCCTCCGAAACGGCTTGACCGATTTTTTATGTATTTAGATATGAGAGAAGGGAAATTTGGAAAGGTAAGAGAATAGGTTTTAAAGTATATTTTATACCGCTAGGTGATTAGGGAACGTACACCCATTCTACGTGACCAACTTTTTGCAAATTTTAACCCCCCCCCCCGGTGACCAAAAGCCTAAGCCCGCCGCCGCTCATTTATACCAAGCGTGACATTTTGTAGATCCCCCCCCCTAAACGTGTCACGTAGTATGGGTACATTCCCTTAGGGTGTCCCTATCCAGAAAAACAAAATCTATATTTTGAAAGAAAAAAAATTGTTTGGAATTTTTTTTTATTTGGCATCAAAAAATACCTACAACCCCAAATTTTAACCCTCCTACCCCCACCCTCCCATAATCGCGATTTTAGTATTTTTGTGGGGACGAATTTAACCGTCTGTCGTATTTCAAACAGAACGAAATTATTTATGTTGTTAAATGACAGATGGCGCTACGTCCGCCTCATCGAACTTTGATCCACACATGCGCAAGACATTCACGAGAAGCGTCGCGTCATTTTGATATTTCATTCGGCATCATGTTCTCGCGTGGGCAAACCATCGAGCTTATTTGTATTGGCTAAAGACGGACTGACAAAAAATATCGTGCACTCAATTGCTCTTCGAAATTCATACTAATTTTCTTTATTTCATTTTCCTAATTTTGTTAGAGGTTTTTTTGTGTTTTTATCGGCGGTCATCTTCTACATCGCTCCATTCCTCTTTCTGTCATAGATCCCATCCCCACACACTTACAATACATTTGTTATTTTTTTTAACAACCAAAATATTCATTAGAAATAATTTATACGGCAGAACAACGTTTATCGGGTCAGCTAGTATTATTATAAATATATATTATAGAGTATTACGCACAATACTAAGTTTGTGTTGTTTTCCTCAATTGTAATTGCGCTACCTATTTAAGAAATTACAGAGAATTTCATGTTTTATGATACCATAAGAAAACATTGTATTATCACCTAGTCGGTCAGTACAATGAACTCTAAAAGTATGAATTTACACAACGCAAGTTAATTTAAATGCGATGCAGTTTATGTATGAAGTATGAGTCGTTTGATTAACAACAATAAAAACACAACAGAAAATCATCGCTTATTGAATTTTATAACACTGCGGAGAATCGCCTATAAACTAAAGCCACATTATTAATGCACGTTATCAGTTTAAATAATAGCTGCCGATAAGCAGTAATAATGAATATTGAATTGATTTGTTTATAAGCCTTATTAAAAATCATGAATATAGAAGAAAACTAGAAATTCCTTTTACACAAATTTGAATTGAAACACATGTTCCATTTCGCATGTGCTTTATCTCACTTATACTCGCCTGGCATCGTTATCTCCATCCCATTTGAATTTCGTAATCACAGTCTTGTATTGGAATATTAAGGTCAGATTAACGGTCAAATATTTGGATCCCCATACCCCATAAAGCACATCCACGTCACAGTTTCGGCCGAAACTGACACTTTTTTAGACATGTTAAAATCTATTGTTTACTGAAACTTGGCTTATTTTTTACACTTACACAGACGTAAACACGTGTTAAATGAAATAAAAAACAATAATTAAAATATGTGAAAAAATTATTTTTTTTTGCTATAAAACAAACAAAAATTAACAAAACTACTTCTTGGAAGAAAATTTTGTCAATAATCAACACTTAAATCATAAAGAAAGGACGTCATTAATTGAGTTTTTTTAAATTTTAATCGCGTTTTCAATCACAACATTCTTATTACACGTGTTAATTGAAATAAAAAATCAATAATTGAAATACGTAAAAAAATAATTACATTTTTTTGGATTACTGCTGTAAAACAAACTAAAATTATAAAAATTAACAAACACGTTAACTACTTCTTGGAACAAACATTCGTCAATAATCAACACTTATGTTAAAAGGAAGGACCTAATGATGATGGCGGGTGACACACGAGCCACGAACTCTACCGAAGTCAGCCGAACGACGCGCGATAATTAACGAACCCAGAGTTTCGGTGCGGCCGAAGGTTAGGCAGATTTTCTGCCAAAACCGAAACTGTTGCCGAAACTAGATTTTTTTTCTGAAAATTTTCGAAACCGAACCTTCGGACGGTCACTAGTTAAAAGTAAGTAGGTACGAGTACATTGATTTCCGATTGGGTATCAGATGTACTTGCACTATTCTAGACGGAAATGGAAATAAATGTAAATACTTTTCAAAAATGCGTAATCAATATATTTTATCAAAGTGTAAAAATATGTGCGTCCCGCTAAAACTCAGAAACGAGTCCCGGTAGGATCAAGGGAGTTATATGGTGTGGTAGCCCTCTACCCCCATCCATGAAGAAGGTTTCCGTTTTTACCTAAAGGGGGTGCTTTTGAATATATAAGGGCTGGAAGTTTCGACCTCTAGATATTTATAGAACAGTTTTTTTTTTTTTTTTACAGTGAATACCGCACAAGAATCTCAACTGCTCCCGTCTGGAGCCAGTGAGACTATGCCATCCCCAATTGGGGTATGTTGTGAGGCTGAAGGTAGTGGGAAGGGGAAGGAGGTGGGGAGGAGGAAGGTTGGGAAGTACCTGGCTATTCAGATCTGGTCACCAAACACGGCTAAAGCCATTTTCAAGCAACGTTTCAATTCTGAATGGTGGCCTTACACCAGGGCGATACTAATAGTATCTTCCACTCTGGAACATGTCGCAAATATACTATATATTATTTTAAATGAATTAATTGTGAAATAACACAAATTAATCAAATAAAATTTATTTCAGAACATTTAACAGTTTTCTAGAGCATTCCACAATATTCCAGAACATCCCGGAACATTCTGGAATTTTCGAGAATAGGTAATCGGGAACATCATTATGGAACATTCCAGAACACTCTAGCGAATGTTGTGGAATATTCTTGAACATTGGGGAACATTCGAAGGCTTTTTTATGGGTTGAGCTGCAATTGGATAGGGGTATATAAAGCAAGTTCCGTGTGGTGGGTTCGAACATCAGTTCAATCTCATATCAACTCCCTGAGCGAAGCCGGGTACCCCAGCTAATATTTTTTCTTAATTTCACGAAGAGGGAAATAAATACCATCGAGGCTTGTGTCATATTTGGGGGTGCAATGTGGATTTGGTATAGCGATCAAATACTAGTGTTTCGAAATCTTTGATTAGATCAAATGGCCATAAATCTAGAATGAACATCTACCGGATCTGCCAGATCTGCCCTGATGACGGACACTGCAACGATGTCCGAAACGTTGGCTAAAGAAGGAGGTAGTGCAACACGGCATAACACCCCAAAAACAAATAACGAAAATAGAATGTAGCGCTGTTAAATCGTATATTAAAGCGAAAATTTGATCGGTTAGAAACATTGTAGGTAATTGTAAAAATGTTCAAATATAATATTAGACCAACATAATCTTACAAACTTGCCTGATTTCTGAACAAAGTTTTTCATTCATTCACCCCCAGTACAAAGCAACTCCTCAATATACAATGTTACGCCACTGGAAAATGGGGTGTGATTTTGACATTTGGGTCATTCAGGGGTAGAAAGCAATGGCGTAACGGGAAAATAACACCAATCTAGGGATATTATTGAACGTGTAATAATATATTATTGGGTGGAGACGTACGATACATCCAGAGGCGTAACTGAAGGTAGGGAAGGTGGGCCCGCCTGCCCGGGGCCCGGATACCACCTTAGGGGCAATAGAAAAACAACACATCAGTGTGGGGCACCCATCAAACTATACTAAAACTATATCACTACATCTTATAAAGTAAAGTCCACCGCCGCGTCTGTCTGTTCGCGATAAACTTAAAAACTACTGAACGGATTTTCATGCGGTTTACACCAGTAGGTAGAGTGATTCATGAGGAAGGTTTATGTATATAATTTGTCAAGGTTTTGTGTAAATTGGTTGAAATATAAAGGAGAA
Source organism: Limnephilus marmoratus (assembly GCA_917880885.1). Taxonomy (NCBI): domain Eukaryota; kingdom Metazoa; phylum Arthropoda; class Insecta; order Trichoptera; family Limnephilidae; genus Limnephilus; species Limnephilus marmoratus. Next base: position 24,828,736 of record OU862924.1, on the reverse strand, counting down.
TGTCTGTATGTGGTGGACGAGCGGGCTGGCAACCGGGCGGCGTGGATTTGATTTGTATGCAAATTAAGGGAAGGAAGGAAGAAAATAGAATCAATTTTGCAACCAAACAAAGAATAATGCTTGTTTTTTACTTTATTTTAGATCTAACTTCATAATTTTCCTCGGTAATATTCTAGCATAGGTATTTACTTATAATTCAAATAATAAAACTTGTACAATGTGTCCTTAGAACGGGGTACCCCAGTAAGGACACATTTTCTCTAAAAAACTGTAAAAAAATAAATAAATAAATAAAATAACAGATGGCGGTGTGAGTTAAAAGGTTGAGTAACCGTCCAGTAGATGGCGTTGTGTTTCTTTAGTCGCAGCAACGTGTAGCCGGGTCAGTTAGTAGAAAATAAGTATGAGTGAGATTTGGATCGCGGGTTCCCAATCTATCTAATCTAAATGGCGAAAGATTTTCTGTGGATGTGCCCGACGGTAAACTAAAGTAAAATATTACGTCTAATAAGAAATTCAATAAATAAAATATTTTGTGTTAAATTATACCGAAAAACAATTTTCGATGCATTCTTTACACTCATATACAAATAAATATCCTTATTAAAATACTACCAGTAAAAAAATCTAAAGGTCTAATAGTTTTTAATCGTCTTAAATTTATTCCCAAAAACTGCACAACGCATTTTCAGAATGCTGGCCACTCGAGACATTAAATCAGAAACGGTTAAAATCTATAAATAATAAAAAACCGTTAGGCGTAGGCTACGCGTTCAATATTTATCACGATCCATATTGTTGGATCTGAGTGCTACCCTACACTTTTAATATTTATTGTGATGCGTCAATATTTATCTTTTATCGTGATATTTATTGAAAGGGTAGGTTAGCGTATTGACAAATCACAATATGGATCACAGCATTTCTAGATTCAAATATCAATTGATTTGAATTCGGAATTCCGGATCGTGATACGTATTGAACATGTAGCCCACGCATCAATATTTATCATTAACCGTGGGTTTGCGATACGGAATTCAGGAATCTAGACATCTGCGATAAATATTGTGATCCGCCAATACGCTAGTCCAGGGGTCGGCAAACTTATAAGCCAAAGAGCCAAATACAACGATTAAAAAAAATGGGAGCCAAATCTGTTTATTGATTAAGCTAAAAATTATAATAATTTTAGCACTTAAAATATAACGCTGAATAAAACTTATTTCGTACTTAATAAATATTTTATTCGATGATAAAAAATAATATGGCATCCATAAATTTAAATCATGACAATGGCTGACAAACACTTAATGCGAACAATTTCATTATATCTCTATGAAAAGTTTGAGTAAGTCAGGTTTGTATGTTGTTATTCTTAATTTCAGTCACGATTCCAGTATCAATAAGACAAGTTTACTCTTGATAAGGTTCATGTTTGAAAAAGATTGTTCGCGTGAATATGTAGAACTGAAAAGGGAATGGAACAGCAAACGCGAGTTTTTTCAGCTGATCGTAAGAGTCATGAATACTATTGGCGTTGAAGATGATCATGTCTTCCTTCTCCAGGTCTTTCAAAGCAGATCACCTGTGTTGTGAACTAGGCTCACATTTGTATTTCCATTTCATTTCCATTTTTATAATATTTCAAAATCAACACAAAGGCGTTAAAATTTAGAGCTCCATATTTCCTAGTTTTTAAATCCAGCAATTGTATTTCAAAGTTACCAATATGCCAAAAGCATTTTTTTAAAATCTGTTATCGAAGCATTAAGAGGGTGTTTGACGGATGCTAAGATCGCTCTGCTGTTTTTAAATTCCTGAAACCTGCTGAGAAATGCTTACCTCATATTTAAAATGGTTGTTTGAAAGAATGTTTGTCAATGGAGGAATTATTTTCTTGGCGATGCTTCAGCAGACTCGGAAAGTGAAACAATGTTTCCCTTTCAAAATCTTAAGTGAAAGGGGATAATTTATTTTCGAATGAAATGACTTCTTCTAACATCGAAAGATTTGATAAAACGCGCGAGTCTCCCGCGCCACGTAGGCCTTGCAGTCGTCATACGCCGATGCCATCGGCGCATCTTGCGCGTCCGTCAGTGGACATTTGTGTTAGGGCCGCAAATAACGGGCCAAAGAGCCGCACTTTGCCGACCTCTGCGCTAGCCTACACGATAAATATCAAGATATTTGATAAATATTGACAGATCACAATAAATATTGAACGTGGAGGGTTCGCTTTATGTGAAAAAATTCACAGTGCAACTTATCATATTTGTTGTGAAATTTCTGTAGTATTTTAAATAAATCGTGGTTAATTAAATATTTTCGCTCACATTTATCAAATATTTTTTTTTTTATATTACCAAGCTCTCTCTAACATTCGTGTTTACAAAAATATATCCCTTTCAAACTATCTTCTTCTTTCTTTTGAACTTTTACGGCTTACTACGGAGCCTAAACTATCGATAGAGTTCCTGTAAATTAATTCCTGTAAAAGAACTACAAATTCTAAGATTTTATCGCAGATCTGAGCAGTACATCGATAGTACAATTTTAAAAATGCAGGTTTTAAAGATCTTCGTTTAAGATGAATATATACGTGAAATTCTGTTTAGATACTATTTTGATTAATCTTTACGACGAATCGGCTTACAGTATGAACATCAAAAAATATGCTACGGATAAATCGAAGCTTTTACTAGCTTTTCTATGTATTGGAATTACAATAAAATTATTATTTACGTAACAAATAATATAAGCGTAAACCACCAAAAAAAATGTTTTTTCATGACTTAACTATGAAGTAACACAAGAAACAACTTTTTAAAAAATACCCCTTTATGGCTAACACTATTTTTGAGGTTTTCCATGTTCTAACTTTTTTTAGTTCTTATAAAATTATGCACAAAATAAATAAAAACCACTTTTTCGTTTACTAGCTTCGTGCAAAAAGACGCTCGATTTTAAAATTTTGCAGGCATGAGATTCGAAATATTTCTAGCGTTTATATTCCTCTTAAATCTTAATATAAAACTCCGCACAAGAAATTGATTGCTAGAGTGCATAGTCGACAGGAATAAATTTCTATGTATTCTATCTCTTAAGACGTTGACCTTCTTTAACTCAAAAATGGAGGGATTTGAGGATGAATTGAAAAAGGCGACGCACAAAATGAAAAACATAGATTCCATCCAAAAGAAAAATATGGAACTTGAAGCTAAAGTAACAATGCTCGAGTTCAAACTCGACGATCAAGAACGCCAACAAAAAAATTTCGTGGCCGAAATAAGAGGGATACCAGAGGTTGAAGGAGAAAAGTTACAAAATATTATTTTCAACATTAGTCAAGAAATACGCACAACCACCACTACAAATGATATCGAGTCAACCTTTAGAGCTCCTGGTAGGCCAACCCCAACCAAAACCCGGCCTATAATTGCGCGGTTCAAAGAAATTCACCTAAGGGATGAATTCTTAAGTTGCGTAAAAAGATACAATTTGAACGCTACCACGAAGGAAGATAAACTCAACACGAGCTCCATAGGCCTCTCCGGACCGCGTACACCCGTTTATATATCAGAACACTTAACATCGACAAATAAACGCTTACTTTACCTGGCGAAGAAGACGGCTACGGAAAAAAAGCTAGCTTACGTATGGGTGAAAGCGGGACGTGTCTACGTACGCCAAACAACAGAATCACGAGCTATCCACATTACCTCTGAAAATACCCTTCTCACACTATGACTCACTAATACAAGCATACACATACTATTTTACTCAAACACCACACACACATCTGTATATTCCCAAAGTTTATCATTGTGGATATACTTAATTAACTTTAAAAAAAAAGAAACTATAAATGATTCAAGTATCTTTTGACAGACCCGAAGAAACCTTGCTCACATGTACCAAAAATGTGATTGACAATCCTGAAGACATGAATAAATATTGTTGGGAATCGTACGGTCTGAAAATTATTCACCAGAACATAAGAAGTATTACCAACATTGATGACTTTCTCGTATTTCTGGACGAACTTAATTTCACATTTGATATGCTAGTTTTAACTGAGTGCTGGATTAATAAATACTTCACCTCCAAAGAGATACAAAATTATACTGAGTACCACACAACGAGTATAATAAATAAAGCTGGTGGTATTGTAATTTATGTCAGGGACGGTATTCAGACGCAAGTTGACGAACTCACTTTATCACAAGCTAATTGTCTAAAAATTGTGCTTAACAAAAACCTATGCATTTTTGCAATCTATAGATCACCATCATTTCACAACATCGATGCCTTTCTAAATTCACTCCACTCTATCATTAACAACACAGATAACCCAGAACATCAAATAATCATTGGAGACTTAAATATTAATACAATTCTAGACAATCATCGCCAATCCGATGATTATTTATGTTTTCTCACTGAAAACGCTTTTACTCCGATAATTGATACCCCAACTCGAGTACAAGGTACATGTAAATCCTGCTTGGATCACATCAATGTTAAAAACATTGATTTTACTGACTCGTTTGTTATACACACAACAATTTCAGATCATTACACCACAGCGCTCGGCCTAAGAAATAAGCCTTCCTCTGCTTCTAAAAATAAATATATTTCTAAAATAAATTACAACGCACTGGTTGAGGAGCTGTCTACAGAAAAATGGCAAAACGTAATAGATCAGACTGACACTGACCAAGCAATGCAGCAATTTATCACAAAATTACAATATTACATATCCAATCACACTGTCAACAAAGTTATACCGAACAAACAATTTAAACTCATGCCATGGATCACCCCTGGTCTAGTCAAATCCATCCACAGACGTAATCAACTTCACAAAAATGCTAAAAGACAATCAGATAATATTCTAGTTCAAGAAAAATATAAGAAATATAGAAACTTATGTAAAAAACTAATTAATTCCACTAAAGAAAATTTCTACAAAAAATATATATACGAAAACACCATAACTCCAAAACATTTCTGGGAAATATTTCGTAAAATTACCAAAACAAAAAATAGCAAATCGTCTTTCATACAATCATTGGATATTAAAAATACAAGTACTACTAACCCCAAATTGATGGCTAATTTTGCTAATCACTATTTCACTTCAGTAGGAGCCTCTCTCGCAAATAAAATCCTTAAAAAATGTCAGAAAACTGAGTCTGAACTAGCCAACATACCTACAAATGTTCTTAATCATAAAACAGACGAGATTCAAACAACGACCAATGAAGTCATGAAAATGATAGATGAGCTTAAGTCATCTAATGCCTGTGGGCCAGACAAAATTTCCTCAAATCTGTTGAAAGTATTAAAACCACTCATAGCGAATCCTATTGCATACATTTGTAATCTTAGTTTCAAGACAGGAATATTCCCAAACCACCTTAAGCAATCAGCTGTTATATTGATTCACAAAAATGGAATCAAATCGGATATACATAATTATCGGCCAATATCTCTGCTCAACTCGTTCTCAAAAATTATTGAGAAAATCGTAAAAAATCGTCTCACCCTTTACCTAGAAACTCATAAAATCTTATCTAACAACCAGTTCGGTTTTCGACCAGGTCTAGGAACAGAAGATGCAATTGCTAAACTGGCAGATATTATTTCCAAAAATATTGACAGGGGAAATAAGTCTATTGCTCTCTTCTTAGATCTTGCCAAAGCTTTTGATACCATTTCGCATAAAATACTTCTAAAAAAACTAAAGGCTATAGGTATTCAGGGACAGCTACACAAATGGATGGGTAGTTACTTAGCTAACAGATACCAAAAAGTTAAAATTAACGATTCTATTAGTGATCCGGCCCTTGTAGAATTTGGTGTACCCCAAGGGAGTACCTTAGGACCTATTTTGTTCAGTATTTATATAAATGATTTGTGTAACAGCAATTTTTCCAATCACATTATAACGTTTGCAGATGATACAGTCTTAATATTTGAAGGAAGAACATGGAACGATGTACACTGCAAAGCAGAGGATGGAATAAAACAGCTAAAACTTTGGTTAGACTGTAATCTCTTAACACTCAATTCGGAAAAAACAAAATTTATACGATTTAGTGCGACAGAAGCCGGCCAACCCAAGGAAGCATATAATATTTTCGTACATAAATGCAGTGACTTAACTACCTGTAATTGTTATAAATTAGAATGCGTGGACAGTATAAAATACCTTGGTGTTATATTAGACAAATATCTTAGATGGGACGGTCACGTGGATCTAGTCACCACAAAGGTTAGAAAGCTCACGTACATGTTTATGGCAATCAGAAACATCTTACGTAAAAAAGAATTGAAACTCATTTATGATGCTATGTGTGGGTCACTTTTAGACTATGCATCGTTAGGTTGGGGTGGATGTGCAAAAACTGTTTTGGACAAATTAGCAAAAGCTCAAAAATCACTACTGAGGGTAATCCTCAAAAAACCATTTAGATATCACAGTGATGCACTATTTCAAGACTTACAAGTTCTAGATGTTAGGCAACTGTACATGAGAAAATTAATTTTAAACACCCATAAACAACGCCACCTCTACCCATCTATTAACCACTCTCACGACACCCGACACTCACGGAGAAATCCAATTGTAACTTCCACAACCAAAACATCTCTCGCTCAAAGACACTTCTCTTTCTTAGGTCCAAACCTATACAACTTCATGCCTGATGCTTGGAAAAAAGAAAGCACAGGTGTTCTTCGTAAATTGACCACTACTTGGTTTCAACAATTAGGGAGAAAGGAGAGTGAACTTTTACTACACAAAAAATGAAATCAAATACAAACCAAAAACAACAACAAAAATTCTCAAAAGATACCCTTTTTTTCTAATCTATATTATTATATGTATGTATGTACCTACCTATTACTTTTAAATTAGAAAGCTAACCAAGCAGCTGTTAATCTTATGTTTTAATTGAATATTTTATTTTATTCTTTATATCTCCTCTCTTTTATATTAATATTTATACAAAATATGTACATATATATGTGGGCTTATCAATAAGCAATGTAAACACCAGTTTTAAGTACATATATATACCTATTATTTTAATAACTGTGCTAAGCAAACAACAGTAATAATTAGGTATTAATTGTTTATTTTATTTTACTATATTTTTTCTGTTCTCACTATATAAAATGTGTACGTAGGATTATAATATGAAAGGCAAACACCAGTTACCACCTTGTATTTTAATCATTTGCTTTTAAGTACACACATATATAACTTTTATTTATTTTTATTATCTTTTCAACAACCATGCTAAACAACCGACGGCTATTATATGTTTTAATTGGTTATTTAATTTTAATTTTATTCTTTCTCTTCTCCTTTTCTTTCTTTTTTTTCTACAACACATGTATGTAGGACTATAATATGCATTGCATACAAAAGTTACCTAAATGTTTTAACCCTCTCAATTTCTATTAGTTACATACATGTACCTATTTACCTTTTCTTTTTTAAATTTATATTATTTTAATAACTATGCTAAACAAATAACAGTTACTAGGTTTTAAACTTTTTTATTTTATTTTATATTCTTTTTGTTCTTTTAATTTCATCAATTTTCTTTCTTTTTTGTACAAATACAAATCATGTTCCATTTTACCCATAATAATTCGACTGTCCTAAAACGGGAATACTCCTAGTTGGGCAGTCAAAAAAATTAATGAATTATGTATATACATGTATAATCTTTTACTAAATAAACAAACAAATAAAAAAAAAAAAAATAAAAAAAAGATAACGGGCGGTTTACGAAAAGTTTTCAAGAACTCTTGATAAGGGTGGGAATAAGGCCACAGTACAATGCCGATTGTTAACTTCATAAGGCGGGATAATAATAATATATTATCCGAGTACAAGTTTAGCAGACAATGGAAAAATCTCATCTTACCCATTATTGTTTCTAATTGACTGGCAGATGTTTAAATCGTTTTGAAACTGCCAAAAACAGTGCCAACATTAAAATATGAGTAAGTACGTTTTTCCCCTTTTTGTGAATTCATACAACTTTTCATCTAATTAATGGCAGAACGAAATACTTTATTTCGACGTACACGGTGTCTAGAAACACAATGTACAAGAGAGAAACTAGTAAAATTCGAGTTCGAAGTTGGAATCCAAAATATTCGGACGTTACGGGTGTGCTATCATCTGTACATTTATCTGTATGTACACGGTGTCCGGGGATAAAGTGCATTAACTTCGGGAGGTGATTCTACATGATAGTAGGAGTAAAAAAGATTAACAACTTTTTCCGAAATTCCAACGTTTTTCCCATACAAAAAGACGTACCTACTAAAAATCCTTAGTGTGAGGTACGGCAGGCTCTCAGCAAGTAAGAACTTGCTGAGAGCCTGCCGGGCGCCCAACTCGATTGTGATTGACCCGTATCGTAACGGCGGAAAATAATAAATCTGGCCGCACACGCCGGACCAATTTTATCTTTTTATCTCAAAACTACCACTAAAAGTTGGAATTTCGAAAAAAGTTATTTATCTTTTTACTTGTACTATCGTACTTGTACTTTTTACTTGTAGAATCATCTCCCGAAGTTAATGCACTTTACCCCCGGACACCCTGTATATTCATCTACGCCATAGGTTCTCAAACTTATTTCGCCCACCGCCCACTCTGAGAATTTTTTTTTAGCGCCCCTAACTGCTTTTACTTACCATCATCTGTCGTCACGAATCTGAAACAGCTATTGTCACGATTATATTTACCACAACAGGGGGGGGGGGGGCGTAATGGGATGAGATGGGGCGGGATCGGGATATTTTAGAACATTTTTTTTTACCTGCTCACGCCATAACTATACCATCTCAACGCCCCCTAGATTTCTCCGAGTCTTCTACCGCCCCCATGAAAATCTCAAACACCCACAAGGGAGCGTTATCGTTATCCCCCGTTGAGAATCTATGATCGAAGCGAAGACACTGCTTCCTTTAGTTTTTAACCATTTAAAAGGTTTAAAAGAATTGAAATTCTCAGATCGAACAAATAAGTTATTTTTGGTTATCTATGTCAAAGTCCCTAGAATACTAACAATATGTCGAACTCCGCTAAAAATATTGCCAGTATTAACTTAGTATAGGCTGGCCACTCTGAACGCTAGAGGCACTAGTATAGCATAGTGTTATCATTAATTATGCATAAAATACATAAAGACGTATGAAAGAAAACCAAGCCCCACCGCTAGGAAGCGCTGGTGTAGCATATTGCCATTAGAATTTATGGGAAATGTCAGAAGAAGGAGGTATGTATTATAACTATCCAATAGTAATTGATGTGATGTAGATTCACCAGTTTCCTGCGTTTACCACTAAGTTTCCGGAAACCGTGTATAACCTTCATAGCGTAAACGCTAAAATCGTGCTGTTCGGACTACAAACGTAAAAAACAATAAACAAATAAAATCGAATAACGTGAAAGCTGGTTATTAGTATTGGCAGCTCGTAACTTTTTAATGTGCTGGAAAGCTAAAACTGAAAAATATCGTGTTAAGCCTCAATTACATTGAGCGACTTTACAAGCTACTAGCCGGTAAGTTTAAAAGCGGGTGAATCAAACTCAAAACTGTCTACTCGCTCAGTAGCAACAGTAGCAGCTAAAATGACGACTCCCGCGCGAACCAATACTGTCGACATTTTGTAAAAAACTTAGCTAGCGCCACACGCTACACAGTAACGAGAATTACGACTCCCGCGAGAACTAATTCTGACAGTTACGAAATAAGCTGTTCGTGGGCTGCCATTTTGAACGAGTAAAGTTGACTACCTTTTAACTTTTTTCGTAGATTGTGCACAATCTGCTAGTTAGCTAGTGATACGATTATACTGAGCGAGTTTACTAACAGATAGTGAATTTCCCAGATAGTAAGTAGCTTGTAAACTCGCTGAATGTAATCGAGGTTTTATTGATAATACTGAACCTAATTTTTGGCATAATTTTTTTTCAGCAATGTGGGGCAGGGCTCCACTAAAAAATATCAGAAAAGTATTCATACAAAAAAGATCATGAAAAATAAAATTAAGCTACAACGTCAATAAAGTCGTATTTTTAAATATCGGCATTCTAGCGCACTTTTCCATCACCACAGCGTTTAATACGTTTACGTTTGCGTTTGCCCAAAATTCAATTCGACACGCCACTGAACAGATAATCCCTAGAAGTATGATCTTTGGCTTATGTCATATTTGGAGACGCTATGTGGAGGGTCCTTTGAGGAAAGGAATGAGATGATTTGATCAATTTTTGTAAGGACTCGTAAGGAACACTATAGGATTACTTTAAAGTTTATTATAGTTAAGCCCACCTGAAGTGAAATAACACAAAACCGTGCTATATAAATACTACGTTGTTATTATTATTATGAAGCTCTAGGAAGGAAAAGAGTATGAGGGGTGGTTACGAATCTGGATGTCAGTGTCTCCAGGAGTGACGGACGTATGAATCTATCCTTCCCACTGCGGTGCCAGGCAATGTTCCGAGAGAGTCCTGCTGGAGAGATCAAGAGGTATCCCTCAACCAGTCTCTCCCGATCCGGCCTGGCACGCAGCTGATGGGCAGATGCATCCACCGCTAAGATCCGGATAAACCTGACCCCTTGAACCGGGTATCCCTGTTAAGTCACCAAACATAGCGAAGCACTTGGGGTGACCTACGCCGGAGGTGTTGGTTATCCAATAAATGGTATAAACAAATGGCGGTACCCATAACCGCCTCTCAAATTAGATCTTGAAGAAAAAAGCAAATAACACAAGACCTTTCGATTCCTAGGATTCTATCTGAATTTCGATACTAATTTGTATATTTACTAACTGAACTTCAAGGCTTTATTTAATTTTACCTTTTCTTCCTGCAATATAATATTGGGAGGCGCGTATGGGTACCGCCGCCCCGGGAACCATTTATTGGATAAACAACACCTCTGCCATAGGTCACTCCAAGTGGTTAGCTACGTTTGGTGACTTAGCAGGGGTGCCCGGGTTCACGGGGTGAGGTTTGTCCGGGTCTTGGCAGTGGATGCGTCCGCTCATCAGCTGCATGGCAGACCGGATACGGAGAATTGTTTGGGGAGTCCCTTTGACTTCTCCAGCCATACTCTGTCGGAACATCGCCTTGCACCGCAGTGAGAGGGATAGATTCATACGTTCATCACTCCTGAACACACCGACCTCAAGATTCCTACCCAGCCCTTATACCCTTTTCCTTCCCAGAACTTCCTCTCCTTCGTTTCCTAAACAGACCCCTTACACAGCATCCCCACAGAAGAAAGTGGCCCTGAGGGGAATTATTTACCTCAGGGCCTCCTGCGTGGACATAATGTAAAAAATTCTGGGAAAGGGGGAGTGATTTTTCAAAATCTTTGCGAATTTTCATCAAACGCGCAATAAAACGTCAGATTTTTACAAACATCAAATCCGTTCCGCATACAAGCTACATACACTCTTATTTACATACAAATATAGATATGCAAATGTTTGATCTATTTCACCAGAAGTAAGGAAAAAATTTGCTCACTTCGGGGACATGTACAGAACCACTACAAACTTCTACATTTATCCCTTCAGTGGACACGTCCGTCTACATAACACATCGACATTCGGACATTCGTGAATCAAATAATGTCGGGAAAGAAAACGGAAGTCCTACCGGCAAACAGGTAGGCGGAAGTTCATGAGCGGGATAAAGGATGGGGAACAGACCCACTGCTCTAACCTTAAACTAAATAAAAAGACAAAGAAATAAATTTAAAATCGGACAGAAATTTTATAATTAACAAATAGTTAGTTAACAAGTACTATAACCGGTTTCGTCAGAGAAACAACAAATTTTTTTCGAAATATTTCTCTTATTGAACAATATGGTAGGTCAGTTGTTAAATCTATATATCAAAGCTACATCGTTCATGATTAAAATGACCTTCCGAACTCATAATAGTTGTTGACCTAGTAATGTAAATGGATATAGATTTAGAATTACTAGGTTACCATATAGCTCCATCCAAGCCAGAGTTAAGTTAGCCTCTCGGGGCCCGCAGATACTGTACAGTACACAACCCTGTAAAAAATCAGTGCGCCCCACGGTTGAATTTGGCAGCCACCTCTGCTCTGGAGCTCCAAAATACCTGAAAAATACCCTAGAATCTGTGCAGAAACGGGCGGTCCGCTTGATAGATTCTCCTATCTTATCAGACGGATTGCAATCTTTAGAGACAGGCGTCGCACAGTGATTCGTTTCATACAAGCTAGACGCTAATAAGTCACTTTTGAATTCTCTAACAATGACGTCATGGCGACATTACCAGATAGACAGGATAATAAATGCATGCTTAATTGGGGTGATTAGTGCACGCATTTACTCATACCAGAGGCCTAAAGTCGGATAATGTGTTTTGAAATTATTATTTGCATTTATTCGCTCGTTGCAGCTCGACGTTTAAAATTGTGTACTTCGTTTGAAAAGTGTTTTTTTTTCGGTTCTGTAAAATGGAAGCTACTTTGGAAAGTATGTTTTAAAGTTTTTTCTTAATACTTTAGTGTAAATAATTTTAGTTGTTTTTTAAATAATAAATAAGTTTTGTGCTTTTTTTTGCGTAAAAAATGTTAAATTTCTATCTTCTCGAGAGTTTATCTCAGAGAGTATATCAAAATCAGAAAAAAAAATCTTTTTTTTTATATAGTGCAACTAATATTCTATTCATATCAGTTTCGATATTAACCCACACCAATCCACATTATTACTATTTTTTCATTTTACAGGAACCACATACGAGATTTCCAGGCTGGAATTGTTCGTGACATGGATGAATTTGCCGAAGAAAAAAAAGGCTTGAGGGAATGTTTAACAAAATTTTAAGTACATTTGAACTTGATAAGCTCAGTGCAAGTGGTGAAAAAAAGTTAAAAAAACCAAATAAGGCTTATATCTTTGAAAATAAGCCTTAATTTGAGCGTAGTTTTAGGAATTTATTACACTCAAAATACACTTTTTTTTACATTTTACATATAATTGTTTTATTATAAACCTCAAATACTCTATTAACACATTATTTAAAAATTAATAAAAAAAAAATAATAATAAAAAAAACGATTTTTTTTTTTTAAATTATTTATAACACTAATTTTCATAAAATTAGTGTTGACTACACCTCAATAGAGGGTTAAAAATAATTTAATTATGTGTAAGAATTTTTAGCGTCTCGCATGTATGAAACGAATCACTGTGCGTCGCGTGGAAATGCTATCCTTGTTCTACCGGTATTTCAAAGGAAGAAGCTCCGAGGAACTAGCGTCATTGATCCCTTCGGCACCTTCGGCATTGATAGCCGGGAAACACGTGCCCAACATATGTACACGGTCGAAATTTGTCACATGAGAACGTGTCGCTTCTTCGACTCGTTCTTGTGTTCAACATCTTGGCTGTGGAACGATTTTCCGGCCTTTGTGTTTCCTCCTTCCTACAACATGGGTCTCTTCAAGACCAATGTTCATTACTTCATCTCCTCAAAAAAACACTCCACACAGCATCTCAAATGACAGGCCCTGAGGAAAATAATTTCCCTCAGGGCCTCCTGTGAGGAATTAATGAAAAAAAAAAACAAAAAAAAATTCATAACCAGAGCGAATTTAACTAAGTTACTAAAGTAAGTTCTAGTTTATGAAAAGTTTGTCGTATTGGAATGGACTAGATTTTATCATTATTTAATAATCAAAACATAAACGTGAGGCAATTTTACGTGTAACATGATTTCTATCTGGAAGTTGGCACAGATTATTTTTCGTAATGTGCAAATATCAGAAGTCGTGAAAGTTTTCAAATTACATTAGAAAGTATATAATTATATGAAATAAGCAGAGTAAAAGAAATAATAATTCATCGTCCCACCATTTTTATTTGATATACTTGTCTTATCAGAGGTAAAGTTATAATTGGTTTTATTTTTGGTGTACTGGCTACACGTGTACATATTGATAAAATTTTAATTGTCGATTTTAATAACAACATTCGATAAACGATATTTTTTATCACTCACAAAATAGACACGTTTTCAGATTTTCACGGCCAAAAGTATTTTCGCAGTGTGTTTTTGGGGTGTTATGCCGTGTTGCGCTACCTCCTTCTTTAGCCAACGTTTCGGACACTGTAACGCTATCCGAAACGTTGGCTAAAGAAGGAGGTAGCGGCATAACACCCCAAAAACAAATAACGAAAAACTAACAATATAATTTAATAAATACATAACAACTTAAGAGCGTTTAACCAGCCAGCGGACGAAAATCCACATTTCGTCGAAAGTTGTTCTTACGATCGTGCAGGACGGTTACAATGAGAATGATTAATTATTCTCCGTACCAGCTTTTTTAAATTATAACTCAATATCGAATTTATTTCAATCCAAATTAGCTTTAATTTATACCTTCATCCAAAAATGCTGAAAGACGTGATGATAAAACTATTAAAATAATGTACTTTTTGTAATTATTTTTTGATTATAAGTATTCATCATTTTTCAATAATGTCTAAATTTAATAAGAATGTTAAAAAAATTTGAAATATATTAGTTTGTAAGTGCGCAAATAAATACACAAATGGACCAATTTTCGTCAAGAAACACATGTACGTACATATTTTTTAATGATTTTATTGAAACTAAAATTAAAATTCTAAAACATGTGTTTGCTAGATAATGTATTGATTTATTTTACTGCATGATTATATTATTTGAAATGGGTGTGGTATAATACAAAATCTTTTTTGAAAATTTTACAAATCTGCCAACGACCTATGGAATAACCTTATTGTACTAAAAATTTAAAAAAATTCTCAAAATTTATTACATGCGAATGCTAGATAAAAGAACAATCTTTCGAAATCCATTTATAATTTTTTGTGGAAAAGAGTCAATACGTCTAAAATCTGATTTGAAAATGACATATTTCTGGTTTTCTCTGGAAATGCCCTCTTAAGAAATAATTAAACCAACAATTAAAAGTGTAAAGTCACACGTGTTTTATTAAAAAATATTGCTTCAACATATTAATTTCACCCTAAAATATTTAGAGTCGAAATTCAAAACAACACAAGCGCAACCAATCAAATCGTCAGGCCAATAATTGTTACGCTGATATTCATAAATATACATTGTCAGCGCCAATCAATGCCATTTTGTTTTTCGACACTTTTTTATTACTCTTAGGGTTGTGCGCACTAGTAGCGGTCAGCCGCGTGGGCGGTCAACCGCGGCCTGCCGCATTTTTGTTTTAATATGCAACCGCACATATTTATTTGTACGCACCAAACCGCCGAAAAATTCGAACCGCGGCGGTTGAACGGAGGGCAGCGGCCCGCTTCGCGGCTGACCGTCATGTTGCCTATACGCCCTAGTTGGGGATTAGTTTGCTGCTAGCCGCTGCTGAGTTGTCTCCCCAGCCATGAATTTCGACACAGAAAAATTTATCGTTGAAATTTAAACACGAGAAGCTCTTTGGAATTTTAAAGGAGCAGCATATAAGAACAGTGAATTGAAACTCAAACAACAGGAAGAACTGGTGGATATTTTTGAAAACGAAGGTATGTTGATAATGCAAAAAAAATCTTGGTATGTATTAATTTCAATTTGGAAAGTAGGTAGGGGTACCGCCGCCACGGGAACCATTTATTGGATAACCACACCTCTGCCATAGGTTACCCCAAATGATTCGTTACGTTTGATGACTTAACAGGTGTGCCCGGGTTGCGTATTTACAATCCCTACCGCGTTTCAGTCGCTTTAAATTTTCAATATCAAAATTTAAATATTTAGAAATAAAATTATTAATTTCTAATATACACATTGGAAAGATTATTTTATCTAGATTTTAGAACAATTTTTGTTTTTGCAAAGTGATAAAAAAATTATCAATATAGAGGTGTATTTACAATATATGGGAATAATATTAAAATTTAAATATTTAGAAATAAAATTATTAATTTCTCATCAGAAAGATTATTTTATCTAGATTTTAAAACAATTTTTGTTTTTGCAATGTGATAAAAAATAACCAATATAGAGGTATATTTAAAATATTAAAAACGCAAATTGTCGTTACCGCGACTGAATCGGTATAGGTTTTGTAAATACGCGCCCGGGTTCCTGGGGGTGAGGTTTGTCCGGGTCTTGGCGGCGGGTGTGTCTGCCCACCATCTGCGTCGCACGCCGGATAGGAGAGACTGGTTGAGGGAGACCTCGCAACCTCTCGAGCAGAACTCTTTGGAACATCGCCTTGCACCGCACTAGGAGGGATGGATTCATACGTTCGTCACTCCTGGACCCAATGACCCTAAGATTCGTATCATCCCCAGCATCCGTCCATTCGCAACATCCCCAAAGATGACAAAGGCCCTGGGGGAAAATATTTTCCTCAGGGCCTCCTGTGTGAAGCTATTGTAATAAAAAAAAATCAAATTCAAAAATCATTCATTCAAAATAAATTAACTTTAACAGCGTCCATTTTATTAATGATGGGACAACGCAGTTTTTTGGTTCCGCGGTTGAACCGCTTCAGGCGGTTCAATAGCGGCTCGCCGCCATGGCGGCCAGCCGCTTGTTTCAACCGCGTCAGGCGGCTAGCCGCCTACCCGAACCGCGCACGCGGCTGGCCGCTAGTGCGCACAAGCTCTTATGCTTATCGGCGAATCACAATTTGTTCAAAAGCTGTAGAATAGGCACTAGAATCGCTGTTTAACAATGTGTGGTAATAAAGTTGTTAACTTGACCACTATAGTGTTTAGAGTGAGGCGGTAAAAGACAATGCTCCCCACTCACTCATTATATTTTATATATTCATTGTCACATCATCGTGCGTTCAATAAACATGTCGAATGTGACGAAAGTTTAAAACAAGTCACGTTAGCGTTTACTCCGCCAGTTCAACTACGATTAGCGCAAAGTACAGGAGTTGTGTTTCTAATAGTGGAAGTGGATTTTGACCATCAAAACTGAATAGGAGGTTTTGCTAATCTAATAGTCACCCACGGTCATTACTAGACACACACTTTTACTTTTAAAACAACGAAACGACAATGAGAGAAAGTTGACGAATACGGAGGAACTAATAGACCGACTCTAGCCGTGAGACGGGTTTATACCTTGTACACGTATGGGTAGGAAACCATTTGTCACGGGAGAACTTAAGAAAAATAAAAGTGCATAAAAAACCGTAAATTTTTTTTTTTAATAAATTCACCACTATCCCGACAGTTGTGTAATGAAAATAACTAAAAGCAATTAGCTTATTTATCATCTCAAAACATTTATTTTTCAGAAGTTAAAAACTTAAATAAATGATTATTCGAATAAAGCCCTGGATTCGTAGCAAAGCTAGATTCGTGGAATAACGTTTTACAAAAAGTGGGTAGATTTGTCGAATAAGACAATAAAATTAATATTCACTAGTGAAATGGGTTCCATGAAATATCATTGGTTCGATATCGTATCTTGTTTTCCATAAACGAAATTCTACGAGAATGACGTAATTGAATAAACATTTTGAATAAGTTTTTAGTTTTCAAGTGGATTGGTTTAATTATTTTAGATTATTCCGAGAGCACATCTCTGAGCGAACCCATGAATTCATCTGGGTTTTATTAATAACTAGCTGATACCCGGCATGCGTTGCTATGCCATTTAATAAAGAAATTGTTTCTCCCTCCGTGTCTTTTCCTATTCGTCCCGTTCCCCTTCCGCCTCCCCTTTCTCTCCCGCGTCCCCTTCCCTTCTCGCATACCCACTCCGCCTCTACCACCTTCCCTCTCCCCACTCTCCCCCGTCCCGAGTTCCCCTCCCCTCTCCCAGATTACCCTCCCCCTTCTTTGGTTTCCCCTTCCCGGGTTCCCCTCCCCTCTCCCCTCTTTGGTCCCCCCCCCCCTCCCTTCCACGAACCCCCTAGCCGAGTTCCCCTCCTCCCTCCCCCCTCCCGCATTCCATACTTTTACACCAGGTACGTTCAGCTTTCAAACAGCTCGCGTGCTACCTATTGCAATTTTTTTATACAAATTTCATAATGCCAAAGCCCACCAGTAGTTTTATACAAACCTTTGTCATGAACGAACACAACAAAAAAATAATTATCCAATTTGGTGCAGTCGTTCGGAAGTTATGCGCGTACATACATTTCGGCGATTCATTTTTATTTATATAGAAGATAGAAGAAGAAGATAGATAGATAGATAGATAGATAGATAGATAGATAGATAGATAGAAGATAGATTTTAATCGAAGTTTTATTGTACATTATAATCAATACATCGTTCTAGAGACGATTCAGACAGGTTATGACATCATTGGAAATGACATTTATATTGTACTAGCGAGTAGCGGCATACGTTGCTATGCCACTAATAAAGAAATTGTTTTAATTGTTTCCACTAACAAGAACAATCGATCAATTTTTGTAACTAACATAGATAACTATTTTTTAATATCTATAATTCTTGATTCGATTCAAAATATGAGGCGAGTACTTCAAATAAATCCGTTAATTTAAAGATGTTCGAAAATAGAATTTTGATTTAAGGCGATCCACTAGTTCACTACTGTGCCGTGGACAGTAGTTCTTCGGTGGACGCCATAGGGGTCACTTTGAATAACCGAATTCGTCGACTAGCGGCCGTATTGTAAAATATCAACGCGAAAATGCATAATTTATTTTATTTTGGGAAGATTGGGTGTAAATATCAACTTTTTTGCGGTTATTATAAAATAAACTGAATTTGCCACATTACACAATAAAACAATATCCGAAAAGGGTTTATAAATAGGAGAGTTTGGACTTGAAAGTGTGTTTTTTAGACCTTCTACTTTATTTTTTTATAGGCTTATTAAAAAACTTATAAAAAAAATGACCGATATTTTTAAGGGCCAAGGTATGTTCTACACGCAGTATTTAATTGAAGCATCTACAATACTTCTAAGCGATCAAATTTTCAAAACAAAAACATATGATTTTGCATTATTTACTATGACTTCATCTTAACAATCATTGTTTTGCAAAATGTCATTCTCAAGTTTTGACAGTTTTGCAAAGGTTTTTGTAATGATTAAAAAACTTTTCAGGTGTATGTATTGTCATGTGGTTGTAATAATCCAGAAACCTTCGAAGGGGGTTTAAATAAGGTATTTTGAAAGTATCAAACATTTCCTATGCTTAATATAGCAACACATAGCGGACATACAACATAATGCATACAAAGATTTTTAGATTTTTATTATAAACAGATACTACCTGCCGAGCGATTCTATATCTTTTGTGGAATCGTTATTAGATAACGGACGTTATCTCCTGTCAGATATGTGTGATTTTTAAATATTTAATGTCACATAATGTGGTTTAGATCATTTTAAACACGAATTCCTGCAAGTATGCATGCTTATTTATAAATGTAATGTACGTTGTACATAGAAAAAGCAAATAAGTCTTAAAAATCAAACAAATCTGACAGGAGATCACATCCGTTATCTAGTAAGGGGGCATACATTAATTACGTGAGCTCAAAAGGGATGGGGGGCGGGGGTGTCCAGCAAAATCTCACGTTACTTGAAAAGAATATACGAAGTGGCCCAAATTTATCTCTCCAAGGGGGGGGAGGGGGTCTAGATTGGAATAAAAACTGCTCACGTAATTAATGTACGCCCCTAACGATACCACAAAAGATATAGAATCGCTCGGCTGGTCTCCAAGCAAGCTTTGGTCTCTAAGCATAGTCTCCGGCCTGCAAGGTTCTTCGAAATCTCGTGAAGACAGTGACCTTCCTCGCATTTTCAAGATTAAGTGTGCAAAATTACATTAACCTCGGAATAAAACTGAAGATTTGTACACAAATCAAATCCACGCCGCCCGCCCTGTGTTCACCACGCCACAGTCACTCCTCGCTGTATAAACATAATAAATATATATATGTGAATCCATGTACACCCCCCTCCCCCTTACTACCAGTGCTTCGCTGAAAAAGTGTTACGAGAACATTAAATTACTAGAATATGAACACTAAATTTGGCCGTTATTATGTTATTATTTAAAGATTCAAAGCTACAGCAGATTTCACTTTTCAGCACTCGTTCCGTCCGGTCGCCTACCCCACAATCCCAGCGGTTGGTATAACTTTCGATAGCGAGCCGCAGCCGATTACACCGCGCTGCGCTGTACGCAATAAGTGTATCAAACATCATCGCAAGTGTGCCAAACAACTACATTTACCTGCAAATTAGTCGGCTGCTATAAATCACGGTTGCTAACCACTAATTCATACACAATGCTCCCATTCGAGGACGACCACAAGCAAATACTTGAGTCGGGCCATGTCAAGAGTCAGAATAACAGAAGGGTGTGTATGAGATGATGCATGAATGTGAATGAAGCAAGGTGTGTGCGCCAAGACAGCTTGGCGGTCCGTCTTCTCTGTCAAATCATGCGGGGGAACGACGTGATGGTCAATTAGTAAGTTATGCAGCGTTTAACCAGCCAGCGGCCGAAAATCCACATTTCGTCGAAAGTTGTTCTTACGATCATGCAAGGCGGTTACAATGAGAAAGATTAATTATTCTCCCTACCAGCTTTTATAAATTATAAATCAATATCGATTTTACTTCATTCCAAATTTGTTTTAATTTATACCTACATCCAAAAATGCTGAATGGCGTGGTGATAAAACTATTAAAATAATGTACTTTTTGTAATTATTTTTTTAATTATAAGTATTTATAATTTTTCAATGAGGTCTAAGTTAAATAAGAATGTTAAAAAATCTGAAATATATTAGTTGGTAAGTGCGCAAATAAATACACAAACGGATCAATTTTCGTCAAGAAACACATGTAAGTAAATATTTTTTAATGATTTTATTTAAACTAAAATTAAAATTCTAAAACATGCGATACCCAGATAATGTATTGATTTATTTTACTGCATGATTCAGATGTTTCCAGTTTTACTTTCAAACTGTTTCGAATTGTTTCCGTTTATAACTGAAGAGATTGTTTTAAAAATACGGTTTTGCGTTTGAGGTAACATAGAAATGTCAGTAAGAACTATATGCGCAAAAAACAAAAAATTGATTATCTCAAAACCAAAGATTTTGATTTGTTGCAGTTTATTACTGGGTCATGGAATAATATCACTTTTTTCTTTATTATAAATAAGCCTTATTCCCTGTTTACGAATAACCAGGTGAAAAATGTTGCTTTTGCAATGATGGAAAACTTAACTTCGTGAGGATCGAACCCGCGACGCCTGGTTGGGAACCACACACATTTGTCCACTCGTCAACTAACCGATTATTGTTTAAATTAAGCGCTATCAGAATGTAGATATTGTAGAACAGTGCACTTCTTGTTCTTGCACTTAATTTTCACCTTCAGTAAAATTGAAGCAGATAAAAAAAAATACCAATAGGTTCCCATAACAAAATGCTGGAAAATGACTGTTTGCGTTGTCAAGTGCTTTTAAATGGAGGGGATTCGTTTGTTCGATGTTTCTCTGCCGTTTATTTTAATTTATAGATTGTTAGATTTTTAAATATATCTACTCAATGTCTGTACACCTGTCTGTACCGGTTAGTAGCCGAGTTGACAAATGCGTCGGATGCCCATCCTCCGGTACCTAAGACCTTTTCAATTTGGGAGGCGGGTATGGGTACCGCCGCCTAGGGAACCATTTATTGGATAACCAACACCTCTACCATAGGTCACCTCAAATGGTTCGCTACGTTTGGTGATTTAAAATTGTGCCCGATTTCAAGGGGTGAGGTTTGTCCAGGTCTTGGCGGCGGATGCGTCTGCCGAGAGTCTGTCAAGAGAGGCTGGTTGAAGGAGGCCTTTTGACCTTTCCAGCCGGACTCTCTCGACCCATCGCCTTGCACCGCAGTTGGAGGGATGGATTCATACATCCGTCACTCCTGGACACACTGACCCATGGTAAATGAGTTGTAGGGTTCATTGAAAAGCCGATATTTCCGGCTTCTGCGTACTAAACGTAAAATAATATATCTTATATCCGTTTTGAAGGGAGAAGATTTGCAAAACTTCAGACGAAACCGAACGGCATTTTGTCCGAACAAAAAAGTATTCCTCAATTTACACTCTGGATTTTGACACTAGTGCAAATATCTTTTAAATGTAATTATAATACATAGATATCAACCACTTGTGTGTCGTTACGTTTTGCTTTTTCTTGATAGTCATTTCTTATTGGGAGTTAGGACCCTCTAAAAATCGTTAAAATTGCTCGGTTTAAACTCTATTAACAGGCGTTCAGAAAAGAAACTAGACAATGTATTTTAAAAAAATCAAAACGTACAGAAACAAAATATTTTCTTCTAATACAGTTGTTATAAAAAAAAATCTTAAAAATCGGTCCAGTTTTGGAGAAGAAAAATGAGGAAAGCAAATTCTCGTTTTGATGATTTTATTTAGGTATTATCAACCTGAGGTGCAGTTGTTCCTTTCGCTCAGTATTTGGCACAGCGACAGTGACAACTGTTTGGTAAAATAACCATTATTCAAATTTTTTGGCAATCGTGTTTCGTCTTAAGAGGGTATTACCAGAGAAAACCAGAAGTATGTCATTTTTGAATCAGATTTTAGACGTATTGACTCTTTTTCACAAAAAATTATAATTGGATTACGAAAGATTGTTCTTTTATCTAGAATTCGCATGTTCTAAATTTTGAGAAAAAATGTTTATTTTTAGTATAATAAGGTTATACCATACGTCGTGGGCAGATTTGTTAAATTTTCATAAAAAAATTGTATTATACCACACCCATTTCAAAGCGTCGCGGGTTCGATCCTCACGAAGTTAAGTTTTCCATCATTGCAAAAGCAACATTTTCCACCTGGTTATTCGTAAACAGGGAATAAGGCTTATTTATAATAAAGAAAAAAGTGATATTATTCCATGACCCAGTAATAAACTGCAACAAATCAAAATCTTTACTTTTGAGATAATCAATTTTTTGTTTTTGCGCATATAGTTCTTACTGACATTTCTATGTTACCTCAAACGCAAAACCGTATTTTTAAAACAATCTCTTCAGTTATAAACGGAAACAATTCGAAACAGTTTGAAAGTAAAACTGGAAACATCTGAATATATGACGGCCCCCGTTAAGCTCTTGACTCCCAATCCGAAGGTCGCGGGATCGAATTATTATAGTGAATTAAATAAATTAATATTATTGATTAATTTGTGTTATTTCACAATTAATTAATTAAAATAATATATAGTATATTTGCGGTACGTTCCAGGGTGGAAGATATTCTCAATAACGCCCTGGTGAAAGTAAGACCACAATTCAGAATTGAAACGTTGTTCGAAATGGCTTTAGCCGTGTTTGGTGACAAGATCTGAATAGCCAGGATAAAATAAAATAATAGTATTGAGTAATTTGTGTAATTTCACAAGTAATTAATTAAAATAATACATAGTATATTTACGGCACGTTCAAGGGTGGAAGATATTCTCAACATCGCCCTGGTGAAAGAAAGACCACCATTCAGAATTGAAACGTTGTTTAAAATTGCTTTAGCCGTGTTTGGTGACCAGATCTGAATAGCCAGGTACTTCCCCACCTTCCTCTTCCCATCTCATAAATGTATATAAATATTTGGGCATCGTGTTTGTCTTATGCACAAAAAAATATTTGGATATTTTCAAAACAATTTTTTCGACACTCAAGGAGTCAAACATCTTTATTAATTTGGATGCTGGTTAAAACTGAGAAGAGTCCCTTTTGCGAATCTTATGATATGCATATCGTAATTTATGATTTTTCGGACTTTTCTTTGTTTAATAATGGGCCATCGATTAATATGACGTATAGATAAAAATATTTTAAAGTAATATCTACGAGGCGGCAAATAGTCAAGTTACGTCTTGATAATGCTTTGATTGGCGATCAATGCATATACGCTTACGGATATATTTGTGTTATGCGGCGGGTGGAATGTGAAAGGTGCGGGAAGGGGGTAGGGAGGGAAGCGGCAGGTCAAGGGCGGCGCCTCCGCCCTAACCTCGCCCTGTGACCCAGGGGAGGCGAGATCTTGGCCCAGTTTCACGGAATCGCCAACAAAGAAGATTGCACGACAGATCAAATTACATGTCAACCTTAATCGAGTGCATGAGTTGCTCCCGTTTTGCGACCAAGCCAAAAATGCATTTAAGCATTACTTTTTTAAACCCATAGTTTAACTTTTTAAGGTGAATATATAAGTGAAATCCTATTTAGATACTATTTTGATTAATCTTTACGACGAATCGACTAACAGTATGAACATCAAAAAATATGCTACGGATAAATCGAAGCTTTTACTAGCATTTCTATGTATTGGAATTACAAAAAAAATATTATTTACGTAAAAAAAAATATAAGCGTAAACCACCAAAAAAAATGTTTTTTCATGACTTAACTATGAAGGAATACAAGAAACAATTTTTTAAAAATACCCCTTTATGGCTAAGACTATTTTTGAGGTTTTCCATGTTCTAACTTTTTTCGTTCTTATAAAATTATGCACAAAATAAATAAAAACAACTTTATCGCTTACTAGCCTCGTGCAAAAAGATGCTCGATTTTAAAATTTTGCAGGCATGAGATTCGAAATAATTCTAGCGTTTATATTCCTCTTAACATCCTTTTCTATCAAATTGTACTATTTTTTTAGTTTCACAATCATTGGGAGCCAATTCCAGCAATTATTGTAATGCCAAATTACGTGAGACCTCCTCCTCCCTAGTTTGAAGTCACATATTTTGCAATTTTACATCTAAAAATAATCAAAAAGTAGTTTTACGAGGTGATGACCCCCCCCCCCCACACAGTGTTACACTTCTCTATTCCCCCCCCCCCCCATTAAGGTTTAACGTAATTTATGGGGGGCCCCTTTTAAGCAATATCATCATAAGTTTTTTCTTGTTATTTTAGAGTTCTGGTGACGTTAAGATATCGTAAACAAAAGTAGTTATTGTTATTAAGAGCGTTTAACCAGCCAGCGGACGAAAATCCACATTTCGTCAAAAGTTGTTCTTACGATCGTGCAGGGCGGTTACAATCAGAAAGATTAATTATTCTCCGTACCAGGTTTTTTAAATTATAACTCAATATCGAATTTATTTCAATCCAAATTAGCTTTAATTTATACCTTCATCCAAAAATGCTGAAAGGCGTGATGATAAAACTATTAAAATAGTGTACTTTTTGTAATTATTTTTTGATTATAAGTATTCATCATTTTTCAATAATGTCTAAATTTAATAAAAATGTTAAAAAAATCTGAAATATATTAGTTTGTAAGTGCGCAAATAAATACACAAATGGACCAATTTTCGTCAAGAAACACATGTACGTACATATTTTTTATTAATGATTTTATTGAAACTAAAATTAAAATTTTAAAACATGCGTTTGCTAGATAATGTATTGATTTATTTTACTGCATAATTATATTATTTGCAATGGGTGTGGTATAATACAAAATCTTTTTGAAAATTTAACAAATCTGCCAACGACCTATGGAATAACCTTATTCTACTAAAAATTAAAAAAAAATCTCAAAATTTATTACATGCGAATGCTAGATAAAAGAACAATCTTTCGAAATCCATTTATAATTTTTTGTGGAAAAGAGTCAATACGTCTAAAATCTGATTTGAAAATGACATATTACTGGTTTTCTCTGGTAATGCCCTCTTAAATTACATTAATATTTGTAATGTTTCGATCCAAAGTAACAAATGTTCAATATCGTACATATAATATTATGTCCAGTTTTACGGTTGTGTGAAAATAAATTATTCTGTAATAATTATTGTTTTTCTTTAAACTATCATGAAAGAGCACTTCACTGGGTGTAGTGGGGGCGCGCGGCTCCCCTGCGAGGGAAGAAAATATACTGAATTATTCACGTGAAGGCCACACGAAACAAACGGCTTCAATGATTGAAGACAGAGACAATTTTACAAAACCTTGCAGTAGGTAATTAAATAATTATGAAACGTGAAGAAACGAAGCATATTTAAAAAAAATCAGAGTGTGCAAAACTGATGTTATTTTTAACTTAATTAATCACGGCATTTAAAGGGTTAATTTAAACAACCAACAGATAATATGTAAGTACAATCGTAATAAAACTATCGTTAGCATCGATTCGTATCGTGAATCATTGAATATCAAAATGAAAAGACAGTGACAATAAACCCATTGTTCACACTACTTGCAAGGTAGTATTATTTATGTCAAAGTGCGGTTGGGTAAGTACTCGCTACGCGGTTTTATTAACTACTAGAGTTCCCGGAATGCGTTGCAATGCCTTTTAAATAAAGGAATTGTTTCCTTGACCCCTTTCTCTACCGCGTTCCCCTATACTCTTCCGCATACAACTCCTCCCCATCTTCCTCGTTCACTTTACGTTCCCCACCTTACCCCCTCTTTCGTTCTCCTCCACCCCTCCAATCTTCTCTCTGCCGCTAAAGTAAGTAAAATCAATTTATTTTTCAAACAACTTGCGCTTCACCTATTGCTTAATTTTTATACACAATTTTATAACGCCAGAGTTCACCAGCTTATATAAAGGACCTTCAAGAGCGTGCGCATAACGACCCAACAAAACTAATCGCAATCGGACGAATAGTATAGGAAATAATTTCATAACACCAGAGCTCAATTACATACATAGAAATCTTCGCGGGCATGCTTTATAAATACCCCCAAAGTTTCATCGCAATCGAACTGGTTTAGGAACTCATAAGGGGCAAGCAAAGAAACGGTTCCATGCCAACTCAAAATCAAGTCAACTAAACACCTATAAGAAAAATATTATTACAAGCTATAAAAATAATTTTAAAATAGCCCATAACCCTAACCTAACGTAACCTATTTTTAATAATTTTTTTCCATCACTTTTAATGCTCTGAATGACTTTTCAAAGGAGGTTCTGAGTTGATTTCATTCCGAGTTGTCCGGTCACCCAAAGAAAGATTATTTTTTATAAATTTAGTTAACCTAAAACCTAAATGCTGCAGAAGAAATGCAAATAATAAATTTCAGAAAAATACGTAAATAAATTTAATTGACCCAATACTACTTATAAAATATATAATTCTTTTAACGACTGACTCTCCACATTAGTAAAAATAAGTTTGTATGGTATATTACGTTTTTTATTCAATCCTTTTTCAATTGACAATTAAATCCGATGTCTCCTTCGCACGCCCCAAGGCCCCAATATGAATTATTGAGACAATAATTCATAAATAAAAAAAAAATAAAAAAATCAGTATGTTTTTTCCAAATTTTAATTTTAATTTTATAATAGCTGAAAAAACCTTTTTCACTTATTCTACCTATGAATTAATAAATTTATATTTTATATGTTTAAGTCTATTTTATACTTTGGGTACTTAGAAATATAGTATTTTGTTTTAATATTACCCACGCTCAGGCAGTTTAGTGGGTTTTCATTTCTTGTTCATACTATTTGTTATTATATATTATGTTATTATATGTATACTATTTGCTATTATACATTATATGTACAAAGAAATGAGAATAAATAAAGTAAAAAAAAAGTATAAATCATTAATTCATTAATGACAGTATTTTTTACATCTTCTTTTATAAAAATCGTATTTTCGACTTTTTGATATTATAACCATAACTTATTTAAGTACTCCGAAAATTTTTTTAACAAAACAAAAAAACGACTTCAAAAAATGCACTAAAAAGTAAAAAAATAATTTCGTATTCTTCTACAACTTAATAATCAACTTAGTTTTTCTACACATCAATATGTATGAGTCGGTGTCAGCCAAGTTACGTTTGTAACTACAAACATAGTCATAGGTAAGATGTGCTTGTGTCGCACGCGCGACTTGACGAGGTGAGAGGTGAGAGCGGGCCGCGGCGGGAGGGGAGCTGTCAAGGAAACACGCCGGGCCGGGTACCTTGGCTGACACCGACTCCAAAAATAACAATCGTACCTACATGTTGATGAGTAGAAAAAGTAAGTTGATTATTAAGTTGTAGAAGAATACGAAATTATTTTTTTACTTTTTAGTGCATTTTTGTTTTGTTAAATTTTTGTTTAATTTTGATTTTTAGTGAATCTGAAGTACACTAACTAATTCGATTAAGATTCGGCCCAGTATCGTTAATTTGCTCTTAAGAATTGGAGAGTTCCGTTACTTTGTCATGGATCCCAAGGAAACACGCCGGGCCGGGTACCTTGGCTGACACCGACTCCAAAAATAACAATCGTACCTACATGTTGATGAGTAGAAAAAGTAAGTTGATTATTAAGTTGTAGAAGAATACGAAATTATTTTTTTACTTTTTAGTGCATTTTTGTTTTGTTAAATTTTTGTTTAATTTTGATTTTTAGTGAATCTGAAGTACACTAACTAATTCGATTAAGATTCGGCCCAGTATCGTTAATTTGCTCTTAAGAATTGGAGAGTTCCGTTACTTTGTCATGGATCCCATAATCAGAACCTAACCAAACTCTCATCAAACTACCCTTAAAGTACATCCTTCTCAATAAAAAAAGAATCATCGAAATCGGTTGGCGTGATATTGAGTTATTCGTCCATTTGTCGCGCACACACTTGATGCAAATTTAAGACTTATACGATTTTCTCATGGATGCCATTGTCAGAACTGGACTAAATTGAAACAGGACCACACGGGAAGCACCAGCTTTCAAATACAAAAAGAATCATCAATATCGGTTCATCCAGTCGAAAGTTCTGAGGTAACAAACATAAAAAAATACAGTCGAATTGAGAACCTCTTCCTTTTCAAAGTCTTTTAAAAAGATGGAAAATGTTCAAACATCAATATGATGCATATTGAAGTTATGCATAGTTAGTTCGTGCGCTTATCATTATTTGCACACTTTTGTAAATTTTAAAATTGTTATTCATGTTATCCGTCCTTTGTTGATACTTTCTATAATTGTTTTCAACGTACAGGTTTTTTTTATATACGTAAAGAATAATATTTCACAAAATTGTGCATTGAAAACTGTTATTCTTAAAAATACTACGTAACGAAAACTAAAAATAATTTTTAAAAAATCTTCGACTCTGAACCTGAAAATTTTTCGCTTGCAGGGCATTTCCTGTTGTAGCTAAAATGGCCGGTGGGGGGGGGGGGGGCATGAAAATTTGAGAACTGTCGAATTGGGGAAAGGCATCAATAAACACTGATCTAAACTACAAATCGCAAAAATATCTTACCTATCTTATCCGTAAAAGGATTAAATCGATTTCCATGATTAATTTATAATTGGTAAGCGTTAAATACCTCATAATTAACATACATATATGGCGGAGACTGATTATTATCATCATTATAAGGTACGTGTACAAGACGTGGAAAACGATAGAAGCTATAGTCTGTCAAAAAAGAGTGGAAAATATAAAAACTGGAACTACTAAATTTGTAGACTGGCAACACCAATTTAACTGTCAAATATTTTTTTGAAGTGCAACGACACTGAATGTATAGAATACAGTACACCGCATTTTTAAAAACATTTTTTCTTCATGACATAAATTTGATTAAAAGGTGATTTATAAAGCGATTTGCTTTAACATAAATTTGAATTTAGCAATAGATAGAAAGGCAGAATCACTAATAATGAGTTTAGTTACACTACTTTTAGATCTGAATGAGTTAAATATATTCAGATCTAAAATTAGAGACATGATCTAACGCCCAGGCAACGCTAGGTACTTTATCTAGTATTAAATATATGTGAGCAATTTCTGAACTGTGCTTTATATTTTATTACATTATAGTTATGCTTCATAATGTTAATACAAAATTGCAAAGGTATAATAATAATATACCTATATGCAATTCTAATTTAGAGATCGGCGAGTATCTATACTGCAATGAAAAAATATCTTTTCCACTATTATGCCTTTTTAATTTTTTATAAAAATGTAGGTTACACAGCTTTACTTTAACACCATGAGTTATATGTTTAGTAGGTATTGCCATTTGATCAACAGTGGCGCCCTCATATATTTTCTACTCTTATTTGACAAACTGTATTTTAGGCTTTTTTGAGATTTATGGCTTATCTTTGAGTACATTTTAAAAATTGGAATACTTTTACAACCATTTACCACGGAGGTCGTCAAAAGTGTTGGTAAAATGGGAGTGCTACTAGATGAAATTCGTCCTTACGAATTAAAACAGTAATACAATAAATGTTAAATAGGATAAAATCGATTGTGAAGAGATGTAACAATAAAATACAGATTCATTATTTTTCCTTCTACAAGAATTAAAATATAATGTTGAAAAACTTACACATGGATTTGTCAAATTTTCAAAGAAGCTAAACAGTGGCCAAAATCTGCTTACCTGTAAAGAAGAAAAATCAAATTAGTTTCATAGAAAATGATGATTAGTTACCCGGCAGATTTATTTATTTGCAAAAACAGTGTAAAAACCAATACATTGCAAAAGCGGTACATATATATTATACATATATTTACATTTAAGATACAAATTAAAACATGAGTGATATTTCACGTTTAAACTCATTGTAGGACATATGGAAAATACCCACATTTCCTGCGAGGCAATTAATTAACCTAGTAATTCTTCCCAGGGGCATCACCATTGGCAAGTTAGTTCTGCATCTGGGAAGAATCAAAAGCCTGTGTTGGCGGCCTCGCGTGAAATTATCCGGGACATAGAATCCTATTTTTGCCAGTATATCTGGTACCGATATAAAACCATTTAGAAGCTTATAAGCCATTAGTAGTAATGCGACATCTCTTCTGGAACTAAGGCTGCAGATACCCAACATTCCCGAGATAAATGCTGTTGGAAACAGCCATGGGTAAAAACCAAACTCTCTCATATAGAGGAATCGTAAAAATTTCTTTTCTTTAAAAATTATTAGTTGTGACCACGAAGGAAAGAAGTTCCTGGGTGGTTGTGGCATATCGCATTTTTCCCGACTTCCGCTGTAATGGGAAACACCGGGTTTCAGTGAAGGAAACAAATAAAATAACCGGTGAAATACCTCCCTATTAGCATGATTTCAATATTTGTATGCGTAGGAAATAAAACGGAGTAATGCATCATAGTATTTTCTAGAAATTAGTTGCGAAGTTATTAAACTATATTTTTGTTAACTAACTTCCTTAAATTACATTAAATTACTTAATTTTCCCCGTTCGTGTTAATGACCCAAGTTAATTGTTAAAGCCAGCACTATTACCTATTTTTAGAAGCTTCGTTGACGATTTGAAGGGCCAAATGATTGTCGGTTTGACTTTCTTTTAAGGCTCCGCAACCGGGCCCGAAAAGAAGAAGATGGAGAGATACGAAATTACGAATGTTAGAGGAGAGCGCTCTAACATTTACAGCGACAAAATCGATGCAAAAATTAAAAAAATTAGAAAATTTTCAAAATTTTCAAAAAATTTAAAGGGCGGTCCGTTTGATAGATTCTCTCATCTTAACAGACGGATTGCAATCTTTAGAGCACAGGCGTCGGGTGGGAATGCTATCCTTGTTCTACCGGTATTACAATGGAAGATGCTCCGAGGAACTAGCATCATTGATCCCTTCAGCACAGGTGCATAGTCGGGAAACACGCCAAACGCGTGCCCAACATTTGTACACGGTTGACATTTGCCACATGAGAACGGGTCGTTTCTTCGACTCGTTCTTGTGTTCAACAGCTCGGCTGTGGAATGATTTGCCGGCCTCTGTGTTTCCTCCTTCCTACAACATGGGTCTCTTCAAGACCAATGTTCATTCCTTCCTCTCCTCAAAAAGACCCTCCACACAGCATCCCAGATGACATAGGCCCTGAGGGAAATTATTTTCCTCAGGGCCTCCTGCGTGGAGTTAACGTAAAAAAAAATAAATAAAACACGACTCGTTTAAAATAGAGCAAAAATCTCGCGGGCATTGTCTTAAACAGCATTTAAAGAAACACTGTGATTTTTTTCAAATATATAACTTGTAAAATAACCTGAAACAAACGTGTTTATAATAATTTTTGGAGCATACTTTGCTTTTTTTTCTGTAGAGGGAATTTTATATAATTTGCGTTTCGGCGCGGGCAATGTCTAGATATTATCTTCAAGAATAACATATATATTTTTTTAATAGCTTTAAAACTTAACGTGTTTAAGGGAGAAATGTAAGAAATCGGTAGAAATTCGGGTTGCGGGCCCTTAATAATAATTAAGTACCGCTACCGCGGAATTTTTCGCTGCTGAACTGATTTCGCCCAATATATAAGTAATGATAGTAAAGTTTTATCACTAGTAATAATTTTGTCACCCAATATAGTCCTCTGATAGTAGAGTTTTGTCACTTTGTATATGTCGCAGGCCGATCTTAAAATCAGGTAGATCATGATGCGCCTCAGGCACTTCACGATGTGGCTAGCACATGACAGATCATGATGTGCTAGCCACATCGTGAAGTGCCTGGCGGTAGATCGTGAAGTGCCTGAGGCGCGTGCCTCAGGCACTTCACGATGTGGCTAGCACATGACAGATCATGATGTGCTAGCCACATCGTGAAGTGCCTGGCGGTAGATCGTGAAGTGCCTGAGGCGCATCATGATCTGCCAAATTTTACGATTGGCCTGCGACATATACACAGAAATTATTAGAATATGAGTAAAAATTCATAAAATAATTCATTAATCTTCTCTTTCGTAGATGGCGCGAGTTTAATTAATTTAAGGATAACACGTTTTACAGGTTATACTTTTAAATATTATGAAGAATTAATTATGTACTATGAATATGAATTACGTATACACACGTAATATGAATATGAATTTTTATCCATAAACAAAACTAAGGCGGAACACAATCCTAATAATGAGGGTTTGCTCAAAACTCGCATTTTAATCATTTCCGGCGAATTCGTAACTATAATAACTTTTTTTTCAAACCAACCCCAGGGGGTGAAAGTTCTTTATATTTAAGATTAAAAAAAACAATACCTTACCATTAATATATTTTACGTACAAAGATTTTAAAATTTTACAACCCGTTTATTTTTTTTCAGATATTAAGTTATAGGTAAGCACCAGATTTTATTTTTCTAGACGATGAATTAATAACTTCGGGAGGGAAACGTTTATCTTAAATATTTGTAACACGTTCTTCAGAATTAATTAAAATGGACCCGGCGGAAAGGTCGCATCTTCAGGCCTGCAAGAGTGAATTCGACCGTACGTCCGTCCAATACGCCATGTCTCGGGCATATATTTGTTTACACGCCGCTTTCTTCACTTACGTCGTTAAGATTCCCACATTATTTTAGAGTGTTTGGTAGGGCAAATTCGACAGTAGTAGGTCCGTCCAATACATCGGGTCGCAATTTGTGTACCGCAATGTGGGTCTCCGTGAAAAAAGGTCTCCAAAGTACTGCGGTCGCGAAGAACAATTTTACGCGAGTTCCGGCATCACTAGCGTGTAGCCTGGTTTCCTTAAGCCAAATCCCCACCACGCTACACTCTCTGCGACACTTAGTCTCGGCGTGGCAAGCGTTCGAGATTACGCTCTATAATTAGTTTTTTTGTGCAAAGAACAAAACCCCGATAGAAATTCATTCTCAGCTACTTGAAGTGTATGGAAAACAGTATAAGAGTGCGAAAACGGGCGCAAATGGGGCAGAGATTTTAAAAGCGTGCCGGACGGCCAAAGTGTAAAAAAAAACAATGATTGCAGATCGACAGGTGACGGTTTGGGAGCTCTGTGATATGACCCCTGATGTCAGTAGGACCAATTTTTTATTTTTTATTTACAAAAAGATACATAAATTATTACAAATTTTATACAATAATTAATTACATTATACATGTATTTGATGAACCCCCATAAAAAAGCAGGGCTTGTGGGTATGGGGGGTGATGGGGGGGGTGAATATTGACAAGATTTTGACAGAACATTTGGGAGACCACAAAGTCTGCTCAAGGGGAGTCTACTAATATCTACAGGGATTCCAAAAACTGAACAAATCGGACAAACTGGCAAATCTATGAGAACCAAAGTGTGGACGAATATCTACAGCACCGGCAGAGGTTGGATTACGTTAGGTTAAGTTAGTTATTACGTAATTGAAGTAATTTAGGCTTTTCCGTACATCGGGCCCGATCGGGAGAGATCGGTTGCGGGAGAACTTTTGACCTCTCCAGCCGGACTCGCTCGACCCATCGCCTTGCACCGCAGTGGGAGGGATGGATTCATTCATTCGTTCGTCACCCCTGAACACACTGATCCCAGAATCCTACCCAACCCACCCCACATACCCTTTTCCTTCCCAGAACTTCATCGCCTTCCTTTCCCTAAATTGACTCACCACACAGCATCCCCAAAGATGACATAGGCCCCGAGGGAATTTTTCCTCTGGGCCTTCTGTGTGTATATGTATAATGTTTAAAAAAAATGTGCTAAAAAAACTCGTTATTTTGATGATCTCTTCTGTCAGCAGTTGGCTATCGTCAGTAAAAATGTTCACTTCCAAGGGAAAATAGAAAAACTCTTAACTTGGCCCTAAACATTTTTCCATCTACAGTTTGTAAATTTGCACTCATCAACAAACAAGCCCCGAGTGTTTGTTCCGAAGTTTCGAGTGTTGGATAATGTAATATTTATCTGACCCATAATTCTTACTATAAATAGCTTGAAATATCATATTCTACAGTAAACCTATTCTGTTCGATCATTTCAGCTGCTCCGAATTCAACTTAGAGCGTTTAACCAGCCAGCGGACGAAAATCCACATTTCGTCGAAAGTTGTTCTTCCGATCGTGCAGGGCGGTTACAATGAGAAAGATTGATTATTCTCCGTACCAGCTTTTTTAAATTATAACTCAATATCGAATTTATTTCAATCCAAATTAGCTTTAATTTATACCTTCATCCAAAAATGCTGAAAGGCGTGATGATAAAACTATTAAAATAGTGTACTTTTTGTAGTTATTTTTTGATTATAAGTATTTATCATTTTTCAATAATGTCTAAATTTAATAAGAATGTTAAAAAAATCTGAAATATATTAGTTTGTAAGTGCGCAAATAAATACACAAATGGACCAATTTTCGTCAAGAAACACATGTACGTACATATTTTTTAATAATTTTATTGAATCTAAAATTAAAATTCTAATACATAACTTTGCTAGATAATGTATTGATTTATTTTACTGCATGATTACATTATTTGAAATGGGTGTGGTATAATACAAAAACTTTTTTGAAAATTTAACAAATCTGCCAACGACCTATGGAATAACCTTATTATACTAAAAATTAAAAAAAATTCTAAAAATTTATTACATAACTATGCTAGATAAAAGAACAATCTTTCGAAATCCATTTATAATTTTTTGTGGAAAAGAGTCAATACGTCTAAAAACTTTTTTGAAAATGACGTATTTCCGGCTTTCTCTGGTAATGCCCTCTTAAGTGGAACGTTCGCGCGGCCATTTTCAAACATATCTTAATTTTGGATTTGAGATCAACATACCCAACAAAACTGAAAAATTATTTTTGAAATCAAAAGGTATATTCAATGTATATTATGGATGTGAGCTAATTTATTTATTTTCGCTTTAAATTAGAAGATATGTGTAAGCCATTCAAGAATTTAATGTTTCAAGATATTAGGACAATTATAACTTACAACTTGGCCTAGGAGTTGAGAGGAGTCATGTAAAATAGCAAACATCAGTTTTTTCTATTTGGTACAGATCACACTTCTTGGGATTTTCTGTTCAGTGACTTACCTCGACGCTATCGTCCCTTTGAATTCACGGTTCATTAAACAGAAGCATTGGATGGTGACAAAATCAAGGTACTAAGGCTAAGGAGTGTCTTTGAAAAAAAATTAAATAGGATTGAATTGAATTGGATCCAAGGATTTACAGTATTTTATAATATCTTTTCAGGCTGCCAGAAGACGAACTTAAGACGATGTTTTTTTTAATTATTCTGCTGTCAAAATATTTTCAATTGGATTTCTAACCGTATTTTTATTACATCTTTAAAGGTGTATCTGGTTATACTTAACAAACTTTAACCAGTGATTCCTCAGCCTGTTAAAAAAAATAAACGTTTTTATTTTAAAACTAGGTAAACGGGAAACTGAAAAAATAAATAAAAAAAGTTTTTTTTCATAAAATACACACACACACAAATATATTTCTCTTGAAGTCACTCCGTTCAATATCCCACCCCAACCCCAATTGTCCAATAACTAGTGACTTTAAAAAAAAATTAAAAACATTAACATTTAAGGCTCTGCAACCGGGCCCGAAAAGAAGAAGATGGAGAGATACGAAATTACGAATGTTAGAGGAGAGCGCTAACATTTACTGCGACAAAATCGATGTGAAAATTGCGAAAATGTTTAATAAAACACGACTCGTTTAAAATAGAGCAAAAATTATCTTAAACAGCATTTAAAGAAACACTGTGAATTTTTTCATACATAACTTGTAAAATAACTGAAACAAACGTGTTAATAATAATTTTTGGAGCAAACTTTGCGATTTTTCTCTATCGAGGGAATTTTATATAATTTGCGTTTCGGCGCGGACAAAGTCTAGATATTATCTTCAAGAATAACATATATTTTTAAGAGCTTTAAAACTTACCGTGTTTAAGGGAAATATGTAATAAATCGGTACAAATCCGGTTTGCGGGCCCTTAATAAAATTTCAAAACATTTCTGCTCCAAACAAGGTTAAGAATCACTGGTTAAAGTTTATATATTACACATCCTGTACAAAAAGGCAATACAAATGGGAAAATCTATGAAAGGTGATGAGCGAAACATTATATATGATGGCATTCATCTTAGTATAGTATTGTACTGCTCTGATGAAGCCACGGTAGTAGCGAAACCCGGTCGGCACTACGTATATAAAAATTTAAAGTGGTGTTTACAAAGTTATATTTTTTTCCATGAGCTCCACACAGGGGCCCCCAGAGGAAAATAATTTCCCTCACAACCTGTGTCATCTTTGGGGATGCTGTGTGGAAGGTTTTGATATATTTTTTAATATTATATCAAAATTATAATATTGTGTTTATTACTGATTGGAAACGTGTATTACTGTTCAGCATTGTGAATTCGCGTAATTTTGTTGATTTGGCAGCAACGTTAAAGGCAAGTCAAAGATTTCGTGTGATCTATGGTTACGTTCAAGGTGTTGCAATTTTTGGATAATTTAGTACCGTCCCAAAATATTACGTCTTCTCTAACGGCAACCATCTGTATGAAAGAGTAAATATATGAAATGAACGATCGTACAAAGCAAAACAAACATTTTTCTTGCAAGTCTCAAGATGTAGTTTCAAAAAAACATCGTGTTGAAAGCCGTAATTACTGGAATAAGGACGTTCAAATTCCATGAACGATTTTTTTTAAATTACGTTCATCACTTTTCATTTGGTTTTCGTGTTAATTAAATACCTTCATATCATAAAAATACAAAAGCAACTGAGAAAACCCAAATAGAAACATTAAGGACGGGTTGTTTGAGAGAATTTGAACAATTCATCACATTTCACAATAATAATAATTGGATAATTTAAAAGCGCCGTTTTTGCGAAAAATCACCTCAAGGGCGCTGTACTTATTATGAATTCTTAGGCTCTATCTAATTTTATTCTTTACAAATAGATACAGAAAACATACTTACCTGGCAGGTCACTTCCGATAATCACACTTTTATTGGAAAGTTTATGCTCGGAGAAGAAACTACTTTGCACACGGAGGACACTATATTTAAAACACTGGACATTGCATGATTTTACATTTGATACCCCATCACTGGTGATATTACATTTACAAGTAGAGTTAATATTTATTTTGAAAGACTGAAGAATTTGGGACTCTTTAGGACTGGCGAATTTATGACCTTACAAATAAGATTTTTTTACATTTTTACACAATTAGTTATTTACAATGTCGCGGGATGAGAAGGTGAAGGTGAAAAGTTTTTGACTTTATAGATACGACTGTCTAAAAAGATGAGTTTTAAGCTTGGCTCTAAACTCCGCCGAGTCTGTGATCATTGTTAAATCATGTGGAACTCCATTCCAGGCTTTAGGTCCTGACACTCCGAAAGCACGTTCACCGAATTTAGAATCTGGTGTGCGCTTTGGTTCCTATAACCTTCCTATAGCTGATGACGCTGTTGACCTGAGGGTGGGCTGTTATAGTTATATATATAGAAATATATAGAAATTCAGTTATACAAATATAGAAAAAAAGTCCATAAACTAATGATTTTCAAAGGAGAGATAAAAGTGCCACTTTGTTGAGTTGTCCGGTCACCCATTACAATATTAACTAAGGTAGGGTTGTGTCACAGAATTTGAACAATTCATCAAAGTTAATATTCAAATTCTGTTATTATCTAAGTACTGTGAAACATCCGGCCCATGATGAAATAATGATAAAACTAGAATTTGAACTTTGAAATTTGATGAATTTGTTCAAATTTTGTGAAACAACCCGTCCGTACTTAAGTTGAATATCAAAAAAGTTGACTTTGGTTCCTCTTCCGACCGCCTGTAAAGTTATACATAACAAGTTGTCAGTGCAATTCAAATGTGCAACAAGGTCTATCGGACTGCACCCAGCTGGGAAATAGGTGTAACTAGATCATTAGTGCGGCGAGCCAGAGAGGATCAGCTTTTTGACCTCGACCGATATTTTTATGAACCACATTCAAGTTGTTATATGTATATATCGTTCAAAACAAAATGCAACTTAGACGCCTCCTTTGAAAAGTCATTAAAGGTGGTGAAAAAAAAATTAAATGGGTTACGTTATGTTAGGTTAGGATTTATTTTAAAAAAAAGATCATAACTTTTAATGACTTTTCAAAATGCCACTTTGTTGAGATGTCGTGGAACCATAAAATAGATCGTGTATACCTAACCCCAAACTTACAAAATGGAGATAAAGTACGTTTGAAATGTGAAATTTTTTGAGCTTTGATAAAATATACTTTTTTTAAAGGGCGTAGGGTCTGTCTATTCATAGTTAAAACGTTTTCACCAATTCGCAATCTATGCGTTTTATCAGTATTCTTATCTGTAAACGGAAGACACATATAACAGAATGACATGTTTATAATAAACACGTGGAACACAAAAGCCATAGATAGATTATTTAAATGCAAATTGTTGAGTTAGATTTCGAAGATTAAATTATGTGGATTAATAATTTTAAGCAAATAACGATTAGTTCTGCTTTGCCTAGTTTGCAATACTCCCTTTCTGAACGTTTATGATTGAAATTACTACCCCTTCGGACCCATACAGACGTATTTTTCTTGAATTTATCGTTTTCCAGTTTCTGGCAATAATAGCTTTGGGAGCTATTTTTTCGTTAGATTCTAGCGACTGGTTCGAGCGGCGCGTTTTATATTTTGAAAAGTGTCGTTTGTATTAATTTAACCCCGACTTCCACACTCCGTAATTTTTTATTGTAAGTTTTGAAGGCATGATTTTTTTTTGTACTAAAATAATGATGTATTTTTTGCACACAATGTGTTATTTATCATTTTAAGATAAACATCCCAAGGGACAGTTGAAGTTGAACAATTCATCAAATTTCAAAGTTTATTCAAGTTCTGTGAAAATTATTTAATTATGGGCAAGTTGTCTCGCAAAACGAACTATTTAATAAACTTGATGAATTTTTCAAGTTGTGTGAAACAGCTGGCCCTTAGAGACCTAATTTTTCAAATGAACGCAGCAAAACTTCTAAAGTATTGAAATAAAAAATCTTCACCAATTTTTTTCAAAT
Source organism: Limnephilus marmoratus (assembly GCA_917880885.1). NCBI lineage: Eukaryota > Metazoa > Arthropoda > Insecta > Trichoptera > Limnephilidae > Limnephilus > Limnephilus marmoratus. The sequence continues at coordinate 24,788,824 of OU862924.1, read as the reverse complement.
AATTCTATAAGGTCAACGAAGAATCAGCTAATGAGGTGGCAATTGCAGATACACTTCGGAGCGACGGTACGGCGCGCCATTGCAGGTCCAGTAAAGTACCAGTTTACACGAATTAGGTCGGGAATATCGGCAACATTTGTACATTGTTGACAATTGTCAGATGAGGACTGAACGTTTCTATGACGTGAAATTTGTACGACAATTTCACCTAACCCGTGCGTATTACCGTGGTATTATCTTATTCTTCGATTATGAGTAAGGCGAATTGAGTTTAACGGCTGTGGCTGAGGAACGATTTGCCTGCCTGTGGGTTTCCCCCTCTCTGAACTGCTAACGCTGTTAAAATTACAAGTGCGTCCCACGGTTGAATTTGGCAGCCACCTCTGGTCTGGAGCCCCAAAATATCTGAAAAAACCGTGACTCTGTGCAGAAAGATGCTCCGAGAAACTAGCGTCATTGATCCCTTCGGCACCGGCGCATGGTCGGGAAACACGCCAAACGTGTGCCCAACATATGTACACAGTTGACATTTATCACATGAAAACGGGTCGCTTCTTCGACTCGTTCTTGTGTTGAACAGCTCGGCTCTGGAACGATTTGCCGGCCTTTGTGATTCCTCCTTCCTACAACATGGGTCTCTTCAAGACCCTCCACGCAGCATCTCAGATGACATAGGCCCTGAGGGAAATTATTTTCCTTAGGGCCTGCTGTGTGAAGTTAATTTAAAAAAAAATGTATTCCAGACTCGTATCCATTCCCGCCTCTCCTCAAAAATACACTACACAGCATCCCCAAAGATGAAATTGGCCCTGAGGGAAATAATTTTCCTCGGTTCTCCCGTGTGAAGATGTTAAAAAAAGTTGGTCACTCGTTTGGTGGCCGTTAGAATAAATCCAGACATTTTCAAAAGTGTCCACAACGTGTGCCACCAATATTAGCAAACAAATAGCCTTGCCACGTGAACATTATCAAAATATCCCCCGCTTTCCGGAAAAGGGCGATGAAATGCCAGGGGGTCCCACGAGGCCCCAAGGGAATGCCTGCGCAGGGCTCAGTGGGCACTTAATAAAATATACAGGAACTTCCCATAAACGCTATAGCCCTTATTTTTCGATAAAGGCTTTAAAAATATAATTTAAACACGAGGAGAAAATTCCAGAAATTTACCAAATTTAAAACATAATTCCTCTTTCCAAATTTTAAACGACGTCAAAGATAAATAAATCCTTAAGACGGGTTGCTTCACAGAAATTCAAATGTAACATTGTCTTCCAAAGGCCATTCAACGCCAAATTCTTGAAGTCGTTCAAATATTTGAAGGCGGTTTGGACTGCCCCATCGGAGTTGAATTTTTTCCCTTGCAAGAAGTTATCCAAATTTCGAAAAAAATGGTAATCTGTTGGGGCAAGGTCAGGAGAGAACGGTGGATGTCCAATTGAAGCTCCTCTAATTTGGCAGTCATCTGTTGTGCAGTGTGTGGTCTAGCGTTGTCATGAAGCAGCAGTGGCCTAGAGCGATTAACCAGCCTCGGTTGTTTAGCAGCTAGCTTTTCCATCATGGTTTGCAGTTGCTGACAATAGACATCTGCCGTAATCGTCAGGCCAGATTTAAGAAAGCTGTAGTGAACGACACAAAACAAAAAAAAAAAACACAACTGTGTTTTCTTTTGCGGCACGTTCGCCATACACATCATTAATCCTTCGAGCCGTTTCTGCAGCACTGGTGCCACGGTGGAACTCGTACTCGCAAATAACGCGATATTTCAAGTTTTCCATTTTGTAAACTAAGTGACGCAAAGAAAAAAAACAATTAAGGAAAAAACAAATTAATAATAATTTTCGAAACACAAATACATGAGTAAATAGCTGTATAAATTTGAATTTGGAATTCCTAATCAAAGAGAAGATATTTGAGATCAAAGTTGCCAGTGCGGCAAAACGCCAATTTCATATTATTATGTAAGGACCTTAATATAAAGGACCTAATGTTAAGAGCGTTTAACCAGCCAGCGGACTAAAATCCACATTTCGTCGAAAGTTGTTCTTACGATCGTGCAGGGCGGTTACAATGAGAAAGATTATTTATTATTCTCCGTACCAGCTTTTTTAAATTATAACTCAATATCGAATTTATTTCAATCCAAATAAGCTTTAATTTATACCTTTATCCAAAAATACTGAAAGGCGTGATGATAAAACTATTAATATAATGTACTTTTTGTAATTATTTTTTGATTATAAGTATTTATCATTTTTCAATAACGTCTAAATTTAATAAGAATGTTAAAAAAATCTGAAATATATTAGTTTGTAAGTGTGCAAATAAATACACAAATGGACCAATTTTCGTCAAGAAACACATGTACGTACATATTTTTTAATGATTTTATTGAAACTAAAATTAAAATTCTAAAACATGCGTTTGATAGATAATGTATTGATTTATTTTACTGCATGATTATATTATTTGAAATGGGTGTGGTATAATACAAAATCTTTTTTGAAAATTTAACAAATCTGCCAACGACCTATGGAATAACCTTATTATACTAAAAATTTTAAAAAAATTCTCAAAATTTATTACATGCAAATGCTAGATAAAAGAACAATCTTTCGAAATCCATTTATAATTTTTTGTTGAAAAGAGTCAATACGTCTAAAATCTGATTTGAAAATGACATATTTATGGTTTTCTCTGGTAATGCCCTCTTAAGCTCATCAGCGTATTGCAATTTGATAAAAAGCTGAAACACACCTAGAATCGGCGAATACCTAACGGGGATCTTTCAAAGGTAAAAAAAATGGCGTTGAATACCACGAATTACAGGAAAGAAATGAAGCAACAGGCGTTTCGCTCCGTTTGCCCTTGCTCCGTTCCATTCCCATCCTTAGGTCCAGCAAAATCTCACGTTACTCGAAAAGAACATACGAAATGGCCCAAATTTATCTCACCAAGGGGGGGAGGGGTCTAGATTGGAACAAAAACTGCTCACGTAATTAATGTATGCCCCCATAGCAATAATAACCCTCAAAACATTTTCCTAAGTAGTGGTTCAACAATAATAATATTAATTTAACAATTTGAACAGTGCCAATATTGTGAAAAATTCCCTCAAGGACGCTAAAAATAAAAGCAAAAAAACGCTAAAATAAGGAAAATATTTAGTCAGCGAAACATCCAACAAAAAACTAAAATAACTTGTAAAAGACGTGCTACAAATTGGTTCCAAATATACAAAAAAAATCCATAAATCGAAATTACTAAATTACGAAAAGCAATTTTCAACGACTAACCGCAAAAATATGAAACAATTTTCAAACACCAAATTTTCTGCTTTTTCGAGTAGCCATTTATATAAATCACAATGCAAATAACCTCGTCAAATTCACCAAAAATGAATAATTTAATATTACAATTTAACCCTTCGAATAATAAGAAAATAATTTTCTGTCAAATTTTGCCTAACAAGGTTTGCGTGCAAAATTCCTGGTTCTTCCCATGCATTTTAAATGTTCCTATTTATTGTTTTTTTTTAACGCTTATGCAAAAACAAAAATTTTTCTAAAATCTAGATAAAATATTCTTTCCGGTGTGTTTAATAGAAACCAACATTTTTGTTTCTAAATATTAAAATTTTAATATTGGAAATTTAAATTGGCTATCAAATGCATACCTGCGAATATTCGAATTAAAGTAATTAAAATAGAATAAACTTAAACCGGTCGGATTTGCACATCAAATAAGTGGTTTATACAAAGTAAAATTATTTCATTATTTAAAATTTAAAATACAGACTCTCCTTTTCTAAATAAAATTTGTAATAAAACTGTCACCTCACTTTTTATCACTTTCATACAATTTTATTTTACAATTAAATGTGTGATACGTCACAAATTGGCGAAAAATTAAACTGTCACTTTTGATCGGGTTTGTAAAATATCTGAAAAACCTAGCTCATATAATTCTAAGACAATGAGAAGCATTATTTCATTCCGTTTCTAACATAAAAAAAATCACAAATATTCGCATGACAGGAAGAGAGATATCTAACTTTTAATAATGCACTGTCGCTCTGGGACAATCTGGGTCTCCTGTTATTATAACGGCGTATGATGTTTTGGGACAACTTGGGTCTCCTGAGATTAGACGGGTTAAATAACGAATATTATAATGACGTCAACAACAGAAATTTTTAAACAGTTTAATGTTCCAAGCATACAGAAAATCTATGCCAAAAACATTCTAGAACATCACCACAAAAATTATTCAGAGGCAGACACCTCACATGCTCATAAAACCAGAGCCAAACAAACAGACATACTTAATATACCAAAGTGTAACTCTTCATTTGGACAAAGAAGTTCAGAATTTTTAGCAGTAAAGTTATATAACAAACTCCCACTTAGTACCAAACAAATTAAAACAAAAATAGCTACATTAAGGACATTAAATGTTGGCTGAAGGATCTATCGGAAAATGAACTTACTTGTATACTTAAAACAACGTCATAGAAGTTTCTGGAAAACCTTATCCAAACAATGAAGTTAAACCATAGAAGTCGCTGAAAACTTATCCAAAGCATAGTCCCCCTCAGCACAGGATCTCCTAGTGAGGAGGACTACGAATGTATTTTCTATTTTATATATGTTTCATATAAAAATGTAAAAATTATAAATGTATAGTTACTAAATAAAAAAATAAAAAATTGTGACTAATGTTTTCCTTAGTTTGACCATTATTTAAAATGACATTTATGGATCACAATTATTATTATTATGCGTGCTTTTAACTAGCTGAAGTACCCGGGTTTGCCCGAGTTTTATGGAGTTTCCGAAATCTAATGTAGCTGGTGACCTTCCTCTTGTTTTAAAGGCAAAGTGTGCAAAATTTCATTTGGCAAAGCTGTTCCCGCTTAGATCTTTTAAACTACGCAACGGATTTTCATGCGGTTTTCACCAATAGATATAGTGATTCATGGGGAAGATTTAGGTATATAATTTGTCAAGGTTTTGTGTAAATTGATTGAAATATATAATTTATAAAGGGAGCGGGCTGGCAAGCGGGCAGCAGGCTGGCAAGTGGGCGGTGTGGATTTGATATGTATGCAAATTAACAGATGGCGTTGGTTTAAAGGTTGGGTAATGGCGTTGTCAGTAGACGGCGTTGTGTTTCGTTAGTCACAGCAACGTGTGTTCAGGTCTGCTAGTAAATTTTGCTGAAGTCCCTGGCGCTGCAAGGGCTTTACACAGATTTTTTCGGAATCAGCAGTGACCTTTCTTTTTTTTTGAAAATTTTCATTAATCTCAGAATAAAACCAAAGATTTTTACAAAAATCCAAACCACGTAACACGCCACAGACACTCTTTGTATAAATAGATAGATGGAATAAACTAGTTACAGCGAGAACTCATACTCTTACGAACATCGAAGTTCATCCTCTTCCTTCTCACGCATCTTATTTGAAAACGAAAATGATAGAAGATACTAGAATGATGACGTCAATTACGATATCTCGCTGGGACTAAAGGCGGGCCTCTTCCGACTATTAGATTAAACAAATGCTTTACATTTGCTTTATAACATTACTATAAACAATTTTTTTCCGTCTCCTCCGTTTGTAGAAACATGGTTGAAAGATTGGGGCGAATTTCATGCGATCACACACAATTTGGCTAGTGGTCTGTGGTAAGGACCTGTCCCACGCATACGCACATTTACATAAATGTTAAAATGCGTTCTGATGAAGAAGGGATGCTACATCAGGGAGAAAACAGATATTTTAATAGAAATCCATTTATCAGGAAAGATGTATGACTAAAATCGATTATTGCACGACCTAAAGTTACTATTTAAAAATTTCGAGTGCATCCATAATTATGTAGACGTCAAACGTCGAGTTCTGATGTGAAATTTAGCGATATGATTGTAGACAAACTATCAAGGAGAATACGCAGATTTCAAGTTAGACCTTACTACCTACCTCGAATTTTTATTAGGTATTTATTTATCATGAATTAAGAATAAAATACCGATTTGAGTTGGTCAATTCCTTACGCGTCTCTGAAACCGATTTATAAATTAATAAGCTTTATTTGCAAGAGAGTTCACGAAAGAAATAATTATCCATTACGACAGTATTTATTCACAATTCAATGGTCATAATTATTAGTATTAACGCCAAAAAAACTCGTTCGATTTATTCCCCGTTACCGTCCGTATGGCGTGGCAGCTGTAAAAAATGAACAAATCCCTTCTCCCCCCCCCCCCCCCCCCGCCGCCCCGCCTGCCTTCCGCTTCACCCGGAATGGGAACGTTTTCCATTGCGCATGGAAAACTTGAAGTACAACAAGAATTGTCAATGTTTATAGTGATGTTACAATGTTAATAGTGATGTTTAAGGGAATGTTTAAGGGAATGCCAAAGCAAAAGTTAATGGCGGAGGTCGCAAGTGATGGGCCTTCATATATGTATACATATATTATGTACATCATAATTAACATAAAATAATCTTTTATATTTGCGGCACGTTCTAGATTGGTAGACGCTACTCCACCAGGAGAAAGGCAGCTATTCAGAATCGAAACAATGTTTGAAATGGCTTTAGCCGTGTTTGGTGACCAGATGTGATTAGCTAGGTGCTTCCCACAACTTATTTTACTAACATATTCATATTCACATACATAATATATTCCGTAGGAGATTCCACAGTCCCACTTGCTCCGAGCGGTATACAATCTTGAGCGATATACAATACTAGTACTTTTAAGTCGGGTACGCCTCATAAGTCATACATATGTCTGAAAATGTTATATTATCGTTAAAACAAGCTTATGGGTCCGAGTGGTTAAGGTGTTCCACGAACCAGGCAACTACTCAATATGGGCAGTGCCCTCACTGAGGGAACTGGTACTGGTAGGACTACTAACGGGACACGCAGCTGTTGGGAGATGAAAACATTAATAGATGTGAAGAGGATGAAGTGACTGTGATGAATTATATGTGATGAATGACTCCAATTCACCTGTGGCGCCAATATCCACCCCTGATGGGAACAAGCCTCAGCTATCTGGGAAGATACATTGTGGAACTAGGAGAAATAGTCAATTATTATCCAATGACAACCCTGGTGAACTTTAAGGGGACCGGGTAGCTGTCAAAGGAAGGAGGTATAAGGGAGATAGAGGATTGGGTCAACAGCCTGAGTGCTCACGGAACCATTTAAATGAAAATTTGATCGAACATTTTGGATTGGAACTACGCTCGTCGTTGCCTCTACACGCTCGAGCAGCGCGCGTCTCGTATCGTGCAGCTCGGCGCAAGAAGGCGCTCGGTCGGCTCAGATATCTACAGTCAAATGTCAAATCTGCTTCGTATTCCATAAGCACTCTTTTTCACGGCAAAAATTAATAAGATTTTCAATAACATCGCGAGGATAACTTCGTTAAATGTGTCATTAATGTAAACCATTGGTTCCCAACCTTTGGGGGGTGGGGGTGAAACCACGTTATCCGTCCCAGGTGCCACCTACGCTGCCTAAGCCACTGTGGTCAGTAGGCTAGCATGGGTGGCACAACGGGAGGGGCGTGATGGGATAGGATAGGACGGGTTCTAAGAGCAGAATATTTACCACGACGGAGGGGGTAGAACGGGGTAGGAGGGGGTAGAACGGGGTAGGATGGGGTGGGGCGAAACGGAATACCAAAATGGCCACTGACCACAAGATACAACAATATTGTGCATATAAAATGAATATTGTCCCGATTTTATTTATTCAGACTTCTCGACCAGGGACCGCCCGCGCGCTGGCTCGTCTATTGACCGGCGGACCATCGCGGATCATCTTCTAGCCTCTTGCGGACCACAAGTGGTTCGCGGACCACTGGTTGGAAAACCCTGATGTAAACAATGTAAACTGTAAGCCGTGTAGAAATTTTAAGTGAAATTATTTAATAGTTTTTCCCGACCCAAGAAAATCAACCATTTAGTTATTATTGAACCGATGAACGACATTTTGCTTGTTTTAATTAGTGACCGACCGAACCGACTTTGGTTTCGGTTTCGGCAAGTTTCGGCAAAAAAATCTAGTTTCGGCATCAGTTTCAGTTTCGGCAGATTTTCTGCCAAACCTTCGGCCGCACCGAAACTTGCAAAAGATCTCAATAAATGGTAAATTTAGTCTTAAGAATGTTGTGATTGTAAACGCAATTTAAATTAAAATACTCAATTAATGAGGTCCTTCCTTTATAATGTACATAAAGAGAACCTACAGGGTCTACGCATAATGACTCATGGATTTCTGGGCCTTCACAAGCGGATCTAAAATGTTCTCATATGTGGAAGATTGTATTTAACAATCCATGTGTTTCCTATTTCCACGAAAGGGTAACAGTCGCAACCGTAACATTTCCCCGGGACACATTCCGAGAAAGCGTTTCTAAACGGGGCCAAAATCCAGGGGAACGTGTTGGGTCGCCCCATAACAACAAAGGAATTGAGAGGAGTCAGAATACAGAAAATTAACATCGGAGGGTACCCGGTGCGGGGCGACCTGCCGCCCACCACCCGCCGTAGGGCGGAGTGGAAATAGGTCACCCCGCCCGGAATTAGGTCGCAACAAAACGAATCCACAAGGCGGAAACAGGGAAATGCACACGAATGTCAATTACTTTTTTTACAGATCAACACAATTTAGGAGTCGGTGGCGTCGCTACAGTAAATTTTGTAGACACGAAAAATTTATGAATGTTTAATAATATTTCATTTCTTCTTCAAATACACTTGTGGCGTCATTTTTAATTAAATGAAAACAAAAAACTTTGTAAGAACATCACTATATAATCAATATTATCAACATGTTTCGAATTCAAAATTTTTCTGCGTCAGGATAAGGATAATATCAATATTAATCGATACCTGTGTAAGAAAACTTTGTTTTCGAAACATGTTGATTATTATAGTGGTGTTTTTACAAAGTTAATTGTTTTCATTTGTTCGTTATTTAAGCCGCCACTACACGAATTTCTACCGATTTCTTACATATCTCCCTTAAGAGCGTTTAACCAGCCAGCGGACGAAAATCCACATTTCGTCGAAAGTTGTTCTTACGATCGTGCAGGGCGGTTACAATGAGAAAGATTAATTATTCTCCGTACCAGCTTTTTAAAATTATAACTCAATATCGAATTTATTTCAATTCAAATTAGCTTTAATTTATACCTTCATCCAAAAATGCTGAAAGGCGTGATGATAAAACTATTAAAATAATGTACTTTTTGTAGTTATTTTTTGATTATAAGTATTTATCATTTTTCAATAATGTCTAAATTTAATAAGAATGTTGAAAAAATCTGAAATATATTAGTTTGTAAGTGCGCAAATAAATACACAAACGGACCAATTTTCGCCAAGAAACACATGTACGTACATATTTTTTAATGATTTTATTGAAACTAAAATTAAAATTCTAAAACATACGTTTGCTAGATAATGTATTGATTTATTTTACTGCATGATTTTATTATTTGAAATGGGTGTGGTATAATACAAAAACTTTTTTGAAATTGAACAAATCTGCCAACGACCTATGGAATAACCTTATTATACTAAAAATTTAAAAAATTTCTCAAAATTTATTACATACGAATGCTAGATAAAAGAACAATCTTTCGAAATCCATTTATAATTTTTTGTGGAAAAGAGTCAATACGTCTAAAAACTTTTTTTTGAAAATGACGTATTTCTGGCTTTCTCTGGTAATGAATCGCCGAAATGTATGTACGCGCATAACTTCCGAACGAATGCACCAAATTGGATAATTCTTTTTTTGTTGTGTTCGTTATTATCCGGACAAGGTTTGTACAAAACTACTGGTGAGCTCTGGCATTATAAAATTTATATAAAAAAAAATTGTAATAGGTGGCACGCGAGCTGTTTGAAAACTGTATCCACCGGGAAAGGGGGGTGTGGAGTGGGAAATGGGAAGAGGGAAGGTGGAGGAGGCGGAGTGGGAACATGCGGGAGAGGAAGTGGAGGTGGAAGGAGAACGGGACGAATGGGAAAGGACACGCAGGGAGAAACTATTTCTTTATTAAATGGCATAGCAACGCGTGCCGGGAACCAGCTAGTAATAAATAAATGCTTCCAAAAGTCTCGTAATCGCTACGCGTCTTCGTTTCGGATTATTTTCCAGTACCCGACAAAAATAAAAATTGGATGTTAGACCCTTTCAACCCAGATGTTACTGATATTACTGGCTTGACAACGGCACAGGAAAACCAATTAATACAAACATCTCGTGATTCAGCTTTCAATTTCAAAGAATTCTCTTTATCAAGATGAATGTAAAGAAAGTTTATAAGGAAATATCAGAAGAAATACTGAAACATTTACTGCTTTTCTCAACCACGTACCACTGTGAAAATGCATTCTTTGTTCTTGTATAATATATACTAAATACAAACACAGAAACAGATTAAAAGTGGAATCCGATTTGAGATTACAACTTAGGAGCAACATCAATCCGAATATAGCTAATTATTTACTCGTAGTTGCAAAAAACACCAATCTTCGCATTCATTAATCTTTAATTAATGTGAATGTTGGTGTTGCTGTTGTACGTTAATTAGTAACGTTTTTTACAAAAAAAAACTGTTTTATTTTTATTTGTAGTTACTAAAAAATTTCAGAGTGTTGCGGTAGAAGTGAAACTTTCAGAAAACTAAAGTAGACAAGAGTGGGGAGGCTACGAAGCACCGTAGTGAAAAAAGGAAACCGATTATAATATAATAATGATTCATTGTCTTCATTTCTTAGTAACAAGTAGAGATAATGATAACCTCACTGGGATCTCCCGTGCTCATTTACATATTATAATTTGAGTATAAGAAATTAATATGAATTAGACATAACGTATATCATGTAGTATTTAAAAAAAAATAATTGTAAAGTAAATAAGATGGTGTTTTTTTTATAATTCGGATCACTAGATTCGGTTTTAGTCTGTATTTGATATCAGTATATTTTCTATTTCTGATCTCCCTATATTTAGTATCCAGCTTTTTATTGGAAATTTAAATGTTATAATGTTGAGGTTTTTGAGTGAGAGTGGTATTTTATTGTAGAGTTTAATGCCATAATATAAGAAGCTTTTTTGCCCAAATGTTGTGTTAGTAGTTACTTGTTGGAGATGTTTTTGACCATGAGATCTAGTGTTTCTAATGTAAGAGTCAGTTGTTATTTCTAATTATACTATCTCATTCTCTCACAGGCTAAATCCTATGGATGTATGTGTTTTTCTCTTGTTAGTGTCGCTAATTTTCGTTTCATAATCGAGTTTTAGATCACAACGGTACTAAAGAAGTTTTCACTTCAAAAATGGTTCGGAATTTATTGTTGAGTTTTTTAAGGGGGTCCTTGAAAGTTATGCTTGATTTCCCAGGGGTCCGTGGCTGAAAAAGTTTAGGAAACGCTGTTTTAGAGGAACGCTGGGAGAAATCACCAATCACCTAGTCGTCCTAGTCGGACCACTTGGATATAAATACTAGAGCCATAACATCGTTGCAATTCCGACTGGACCTCTTTTGCGAGGGAGATACTGAACGTATAGAGAGACGAGACGATTTATCTTTAGCCAACGTAATATTAAAATTAATTATAAGGGATTTCTTAACCTTGCTCTTGCCCTCCCCACTCCAATCAGCCATACAACATATCCCAAAATAGAGATATCTAGTCCTACCGGCTCCGGGCAGTAGGTATTCACATCAAAACATTTCGATGTACCTATGTCTACTGCGAAAGGCGAGGTCAGGGAACTCGATAAACGTATTTCCATTGTCTGAAAGATGAAAAATAAATGTCGCCAAGAAATTCGTGGTTTAACGCGAATAAAAAATAAAGGAATCATAGTTTCTCCTTCAAAGACACTTGGATGTCAACCAAAATGAAACGTCGGAAAATGTCAACTGTTGTTGTTTGACAAAGTGTAGTATTTTTACTTTTACTGTGGAAACAATAGCTTTGGCTTTTCCCACGAAGGAAAGAGGGGGTCTTACATCCGTGGTTTTTCCCAACTGAAATTATTTATTTGAAACAAACAAATTTATTAAATTAGTCTTGAGCGCCTTTGAGGTGATTTTCTTGCTAAAATGGCGCTATAAAAATTATCCAACAATAATAATTATAATAAACACAATAAAATAACTTATAAGTTTGTTTCAATTCCACTTTATTATTTCTTAATCCAACCGGTTTCGGTTCATCCTGAACCTTCCTCAGGGGTGAATAAAAATATATTGTTATGTATAATATATTTTTATTCACCCTGAGGAAGGTTCAGGATGAACCGAAACCGGTTGGATTAAGAAATAGTAAAGTGGAATTGAAACAAAGTTATTTTATTGTGTTTATTATAATTATGTATTCCCACAAAGTGTTTGCTTCATGTGAAGATTTAATAATTATTATTATTATTAGTCTTACTCCGCTTCTCGGTTAATATCTAACAGTTAAATTTAGCTTTATATGTCGGGGGAGACGAAAAAATATGCATTTCACATTTTAATTTTAAATTAACGCGATATACGAACTCTACGCCGACAATCAATCCTTCACATATTGAACATTTTCCACGGTACCAATCACTAGAATAAACCCTTCAGAAATCGGCCGTATTTTGTCGGAAGGTAAAAATATTTCCGCCTTGCAAAAAATTTTATATATGGAATATTGGTGAACGAAATCGAAAACTAAAAACTGTTTTTGAAAGGTGATGAAATCCTCTTTCAAATTTTATTATTAGAAATAACCACTTATTTTCAATATAAAAAGGAATATTCCGTATTATCCGTGAAGCGGACTTCTACATTTTTACCCTAGATTTTCCGAAATCCATGAATGTCAAAACCTTGAGAGTCATGCTTTGTGCGTCACCTTTCATAGATTTTCTCATCACAAATACAAAAAAAAAACTTCTAAGAAATTCAACTGAAAATATTTTGACAGCCTTTTAACAAAATTCGGCTCATTTGGCCCACTGCAATATCAAGTTGTCGGTACCTACGTATAATGTTCAATTAAATATGGAGGAACAACTTCGCAACCAAGTTTTTTCCGACAACCCGTTGTTATCAAACACAGCTTATCAAAACACGCAATTACGTAAAAAGGTATCAATCATTTCCTAACGCGTGCATGCAACCCAGAGGTCAACAGTACTCCCCTCTGCCAACCGCATAGCTTGACCTGCCCTACCCGCGAGCCGCAGCTGGTCCTAGTATTTGAGTTTCACGTGTGGCCGCCAGGGGCAGGCAAGAAGAGCAAATATGGCGGCCGCACATCCCAGCTGATGCGAGCTACCAACTTGACAGGTGGAAAGAAACGTAATGTTTTGTTTAGAAACACTACATTATTTTGGGATCGAATCTAAATTTAACGAAGATCACAACACAAAACGTTCTAGGTTCTGGCCAAGAGACAAACAACGTCGCATTTGCGACAAAATATTGATACAAAAAATACTGAGCCATGTTTTCCAACATCAATAAGTAGGCACCTACCTACCTAATTACATTGGAAAGTGGGTAGATAGTACGTTGCTTGCATTTCACATAAATAAACACCTAATATTGTTTATAATTCTAACTAAATGTATAGGATATGCAGAGGATGTACCTACCGCCCCACAACTCTGTCTTGGGTCTTGGGACACACTCCGTGCTAAAGTCTTGAAACAATTTCGACTAATTTTGATTGACCGTGCCATGTTTGCCTCAGCGTCCAACAATGTTTATCTAATAAAACCTTTTTTATAAGTTATAAGGCAATTACAATTTTCAGTGAAGATTTTAGCGACGAAAACCAACGACAAAAAATAGGTATATACCTACCAAGGTATAAAAACTTGGAATAATATATTTTTTGCATTATTTAACAAAACACATCAATATTACGGTTTTAAGATACATAGAATACAAAGTGACTTATATGTCAACATAAAATTAGTTTGATTTATTGCAAAATATACTGCAAACATACCCACCTACCTAGGTAGGTACCTACATAGGTATAATATTTTTAAAATATGGTAGGTAGGTACATTAAAAAGATACAGACTGTGTAGGATAGGAACTGAACAAATCAACAAGATTAAGAATATGTGGGATACCTACCTAGTATGTGTATTACACGGTAAACTTAATTATCTCTAATTCTAATACAATATCATTGAATAATATTTATATAATAAATACGTAATGTTGAGACAATGAAATGCACAATTATTAGCAAATTAATAAATACGTACTATCATTATTTATCTTACGCGGTGAGCATTTCAATAGTTTGCGGATAAGTGTGATTATTTTAACTATTGATTGCGCGATAACTGTGCTGAAAACTAGAAAGGCGAAATTTTGTATTATAAACCGCCAGAAACACATAATTCGTAATCTTCAAATTTACTGATTTAAACAACAAAAAGATAACTTCTCGAACGTGGTTCTTATTGGAAAAATAAAACAACCTTTTGCATCATGATGAAACTGTTTAGATTTCCAATGAATTACAGAAAATGCAACCTTCAATAAAATGCAGAGAACAAATTGCCCTTTCAGTCAAGCCATAAAATAACACGTATGTTCGAATGACAGATTGTGCAAATTGGTTTTAAATCTCTTTAAAAGAATACTGTTGGTCTGGAGCTGATTTAAAATGGATTTTATGGACGTAATGATGTATAAAGTTTAGTTGTTTTGCGTCATGTCACAACGGAGCGATCAGCTGATTTCTTTGTTTGCGTTTTGCAGACATCTCGTATTGCTACTGCTTTACTGACACGGTCGATGACATGACTAATATAATTTTGCCAAAAGAAATAATGATTCGCACGTATGCACAGAAGAGTAAGGCTATCAACTTCTAAATTCAGCACGTAATTAAATTAAAATCAGTAAGTCCCTCTCCCATCCTATGAAATCTATAAACAAAAGCTTGAAAGTTTTACCTTTGTAGTGAACACGGAGATTATTTTGAGACAGTCCAATGTAGTTGTATTTGTCCTTGGTACTCCATGATCGAGGTAAAGGGGTTTCTTCTTCGTTCACATTTGGATATAACGCTTTTAAACGATCCACAATTTCACTTTGCAATTCAATTTGGGAATCCATAGCTTCCCGTCCACTACTCACAGCAGCCATTTCTAATTTAGTCATCCCCTCCAGTTTCTGACGTCACAAATATTGTGTCCTCTCGCCGCTAGATGTCATTTTTCTCTAAACAAAAAATGAATATGGGCTTCTGGCAACACTCGTAGTCACTTTTTTTTTATATATGGCTGGTGCGTAAAAATAAAATAGACCTTATTTTAGGTACCTACTTAACGTTGATCAATGACTCAACATTCTCAACAATCTATTTTGGCACGGAATTTTTGGTGTAGAAATTTTTTTATCGTGGTTATGCTCTCTTTAAATTTACTACTCTGAATTTTAATAACTTGTAAAGAATTTAAATGGTTGTGTAAGAATTGTAAAAGGAAAATAATAAAGGGAACTGTTGTTTTCACCACCAATTAAAAAAAGTAATTGTTGTTCATTTTCAACCTCCCCACTATTATACATAATGGTACATTTTATAATATTTGTGATAATAGTAAAATCATTACAAGATGATAACATTGTTATCATAAAATATTGAGATAATCCCCTAGGTATCCAAATAAGATAAGGAGCCATAAATTGAAACATTGCAGTTAACTCCAGATGTAAAAGTTCATCCATTAACTTAAGTTTATCATTTTTGCCTACTGTTATTTAAGTGAAATAAAAGATTCTGACTATGGAACCTAAAACTAAATCAAAATACATGGTAAAAAAAAAAAATTTTGGACGTTCATTGAGAATCATGGCGTAACAAACATAACTTTGCAGATGGCCTTTCTAGTGCAGATTTAGAGGATACAAAAAAATATTGAATTGAAAATATAGTTTGTTCCGTTATCAGTTCCTTCTTAGAACGCTTGGAAAGATTTTTTAAAGTAAATACTGCACAAGAATCCCAACTGCCCGGAGCCAGTGGTTTTATTGCATCCCCAACCTACATTGGGTGTTTTCCGAGGTTGAAAGGAATGGGGAGGGGAAGGAGGAAGGTGGAAAAGTGCCTCGCTATTCAGATCTGGTTACCAAATACGGGGGAGGGGTCAACAAATAAGGGGGATATTGAAAGAATCTACTAGTAGCAATAAGTTAACAACAACTGTGTCTAGATGCAATATAAAATATTTCTTTCTGTTTTTAATACAGCCCAAAAACACAACATACAAAAACGATCCAAAATTTGTGGTTGACATTCAGAAGAAAATTAATTCCCACCTTCCTTCAGTCAACAGAGGCACAAAGGAACTCTTCAAACAGCGGCAAGATTATATAGACCAGATATTGCAGGTGTTCATTTTTTCAAATACATTACATAAATTAGAAAATAAAATTATAAATTCTGTCTGAGCTTTAGTAATACATTTCATGGAAATATATTTTTATTCCAGGTATACAGGCAAGCTTTTAAAAATCTTTTGGAGAATGTTACCACATTTAAGCCTTTACTAATAAAAATCAAGGATGCTTACGAAGACGCACTTACAATAAGAGAACGGCAAATTGAGCTTAATGACAACTTGTTGGTAAGACTCTTTCCATTTCAGTTTTGTAAAATTCAGTAATTGGATAAACATAAAAAATGCACAATATTTCTAGAATGTGATCTGGACGTCTAACGAGGAAAATGAAAGTATTCAAGCTATCGAGAATTTAACCAATGATAATGAAATCTTAAGAAAACAACTAAAAGCATCACAGGAACAAAATGATAAGTTGACAGCAAAGGTTGAGCAGGTACTTCTTTAGCAAATAAAGTTTACTTTACTGATAACTTTTTTTACATTAGCTCCACAGAGGAGGTCCTGAAGAAAATAATTCCTTTCAGGGCCTATGTCATGTTTGGGGGTGTTCGGAGGAGGGTATTTTTATTAAAGGAAGGAGAGAAAGTTGTGGGTAGAAAAGGGGTAAGAGGGTGGATAGGAATCTGCGGGTCGGTGTATCCAGGAGTGTATGAATCTATTTGCGGTGCAAGACAAAGTTCCAAGGGAGTCCTCCTTAACCAGTTTCTCCTGATCTGGCCTACCATGTTGTTGGTAGGCAGACGCATCCCCTACCAAGACCTGCACAAACCTCATCTCGAATGAACCCGGGCCCGTGCTAAGTCAACAAACGTAGCGGACCATTTAGGGTGACCTATGGCTGTTGGTTTTACCAGGTATTGTTGGTAGGGTTTACATCCGCCTCCCAAACTGAAAAATTAAATTGCAATTGCAATGGAAAAGTAAAGTGTTATTATAATTTTTACTAAAGTAATATCATTGTTTCTAGCTGGAAAAGGAGACTTTTGTAATAAACTCAGCTTTATCGTCCGAAAGGGATGCTCGTTATGCGCTATTTCATGAAAATCACCGTTTAAAAAGTGAATTGCAGAACTTACCCAAAAATCCTGACAAAAACAAAGATCCTGTGGTACTGAGTTTGGCTCTTGAGCAATATAAGTGAGGACAGTATATTATTTATATTGTGTGTCTTGAAAATAACTGATTTTGCTGCATTCTTCAATATGCCACTATCTTGAAAAACTTATTCAGATTCTCAGCTATAGTGAAGATATCCTAAGTTTGCAAACTGATAATACAGGGTCCGGAAACTTGTAGTACAATCAACCTAACATTATTTGAAGTCGATTTTGTGATTAATTTTTTTTTTTACCTTTTGTTTTCGAATAAATCGAGTCAGGTCAAATTTGAAAACATCAGTTGTTAAGGGTTAATATCAGCTGTTTAATATCTTTTAAAATGCATTGAATCGTAGACCTGTCTCCATTTTTTCTGCCGTTTAGTTTTTTTTTTTTACAGTCAATAACCGCACAAGAATCTCAACTGCTCCCGTCTGGAGCCAGTGAGACTATGGCATCCCCAATTGGGGTATGTTGTGAGGCTGAAGGTAGTGGGGAGGGGAAGGAGGTGGGGAAGAGGAAGGTTGAAAAGTACCTGGCTATTCAGATCTGGTCACCAAACACGGCTAAAGCCATTTTCAAGCAACATTTCAATTCTGAATGGTGGTCTTACACCAGGGCGATACTGATAGTATCTTCCACTCTGGAACATGCCACAAATATACTATACATATATTATTTTAAATGAATTAATTTTGAAATAACACAAATTAATCAAATAAAATTTATTTGCGCATGCCGGGTTTGAACCCGCGACCTCCGGACTGTGAGTCAAGAGTCTTACCCACTGGACTATGGAGGCCGTCAGTATATTAGTTGCCGAAAAAAGTGGAAAAAAGTTTTCAAAAATCAAAATGTCTTGAAAAAAAAAAGCTTTTGAGGTTTTCAATCGGATGTACTCCCACTTGTAATGCGAGTTTCCGAACATATTGTCTAAAATTATTACATATAAATGCGATAAACTTAAGATCAAAGTTGTAAATTTGGGATTTATTATGTATCAATGTTTTATTTATGATAGTTGAATTCCTGTATTAATTACAACAAAGAAAAACAGGAGAATGAATAACTAGTCCAATATTTGGTAAATAAAAAATAGCAAGTCTGGGAATGGCATACAAAGGGTAGTTTTAGCTGTTTTCCATCAAATCACACTATTTTGCTTATCATATGTTAACCTGTTAAAAAGTTTAGTTTGTTAGTTTATTTTTAAGAGTTGCATAATTTCAATTATAGAAAAAGCTTATCTAAAGCAATCCAAGATCTCAACACCATGTCTGAAGATTACTCTGATGCAATTCCCAAGAAAGAATATGAACTTTTGGAATCCGATCATGTTGTTCTGACGAGGGATTTTAATGAAGCAATCAGTCAACTGAAAGTTACCACAGAAAAGTACGACACTTTGATGAGTAAGTAATAAAGTTTGAATGCATTCAAATTATATTGCAATGGCCTTTTATTGAGCGCAGTAGAATTTAAACCAATGTTTGAACACTGACAGCGCTTCTAACGGCAGAAGCATCTTGTTCGAAGTCATACCGGTTAGCGGCCGAATGGTCCTAAGTGTCGGGTTACCACCTGGTCATCGTCTGATCAATCATGTTGCATATTATCCACTTGTTGAGATGGTAGTAGGAAATTTAAAATGTTGTTAGGTTATTCGTAACGTCTTTCTTTTAAAAAATATATACATTGAAACTCTTGAAATTTAGTTTTATCAGTCCATTGGTCCAAAATTGATCATTTTATACCACGTATATAAAGTTTGTTTTTTCCCGTCCCTTGGAAAACTTCTAACGAGGTTTTCACCGAATATTCCTTTTGAAGTGAAACTTCTTTAGGGCCGTTAGTGACTTGAAATTCGGGTGAAACGGAAATGCGTCACAACTCAATTCTACACAAATACTCAGTTCTAATATAATGCGGTAAATTCACACCTCGCTACACAAATACTCAGTTCTAATATAATGCGATAAATTGGCACTTCAGCGCATGCCTTCCATAGCGTAGTTGACAAGGTGCCTGACAAGTCTCAGCAGCCAGAGAGACAGACATCAAGCGACCAGGGGTTCAAATCCTATGAAATCCAAAAAAAAAAATTTATTTTGTGAAATCAATATCCAATCTTCAAACCACTTTAAAATACAAGCAAAATAAAAGAAAGCGACATCGAGCAACTTTCTAGTTTCACTTCTACCGCGTGTGAATTACACTCTGATTTTTTTTTTTTACAATGATTACAGAAGAGTATTCTGCACTGAAAGACGAAGCCGTAGACTTGCGTGACAGATGCACAGACTTGGAGCAGGTGGGAACGCCGAGGCCCCAGTGGGATATCTGCGGCGACTTCATCGGGGGCGGGAGCTCTCGGTGGAAGGTGCTAAGCAAAGGACTGTCCAGCAGGGATCAGCTCCATGTCATACTCCGGGAGCTTGGGCCCATTGCCCAGTCCCTGAACTTGGAATATTTTGAAGGCTTGGTATGTAACATTAACAGATTGGGCACTTTAATAATTCCCATGGCAAAAGTACAAAAAAGGTAATAAACCTTTGTTCCTTATCATAATAATGCTGCAGCTCTATCTTACACACTTAATAATAGTGCGACAAACAATGAGATGAATGTTTGTCATTCTTCCAGAGAAAAAAGTAATAATTTTCTAGCATCTCCCTCACACCTATTAAAAAAATGAGACGCCGCATTCCACTGCCGTCGCCGTTACCGTGGGAATTTTAAAAGCATCCATTGAATACAATTATTTCAGCTTTCTATTCACCTAATAATTAATATGTGCGGAAGAATAAGTTTGCAGCATTTTAAATTTTTTATGTGTCAAGAGTCCCAACTGCTGGGAGTCATGTGACTGTGGCTACTCTGAGTTAGGGTATGTGGTCTAAACACGTCTTTCAGGGTACTGTATGTGTTATTTGATGATGCATCTTCATTTTAGGGCCTGGATCCTGTTGTCCCGTCCTATCTGCAGTATGAAGGACAAGTGAGGAACCTTCGACTTTCTCGGCGGGAACTGAGCATCCTGATAAATGACATTTGGGCAGCCAAAACAATCCACGAAGGAGAAATTAGCATGCAAGACTTTCTCTCCAAATACTTCTCAGAACGGTGAATATATAACATAGATCTCTCTCAAAGTTCTCCAAGTAATATTGCACTACTGTTTATGACGTTAAATTTCTGAATATCCTGGCAATATACTTGATATCCTGGCTGAGATAGGATTCTATAGAAGAGATAATTTGGTGTTAGGCCGCCAACAATTCTTCCTAGAACAAAACCAACTTACCACTTTCTTAGTGATGCCCCTGGGAAGTCTCACTCTGTAAGTTCATTGTCTCGGAGCAAACGGGAATATTTTACACAGGACCTGTGGAAAGTTCAAGTACAAACTCTCTTTTAAATTATATATGTAGAGCCTCGAAATGAACACCTCGTGCCGTGTAGGTATGACTGAGACATGTCCAAACATCATGATGTGTGCATGTTTTCCTACCATTTAGTAACTTATTGATCTGCTTCATGCATCATTTATGAGAAACATGGAAGTTGATAAAACAGTTAACAAAATTTTTTGAAGTGAAACTACTTTAGCACTGTTGTGATTTGAAACACAATGAATATATTGCGAGAGCATGAGATAGAATGAAAAATTACCGCATTGGCTGCTTTGATTTTGAGCTTACTTTTTAAGGCTAAATAAATAATTGGTTGAGATTTTGTTTATCATTATCTGTGACACCCACCTGTGCAAAACAGCACTGTTATTGTTAATTTTGTTCTCTTGTCATTGATTTGTATATGTTACTGTAAAAGCCCGTAAATTGGTAAATTTTAGATTTTACAAGTAAATCTTAGAATTTACTGGAAAATCTTAAGATTTACCGTAGCACGGGCTTTTACAGTAATATATTATTTGTTTCATATTATTTATATGTATATTCTTTGTTTCATATTATTTGATCAATATTTTCTAAGGACTCGTAAGGAACACTATAGGATTACTTTTAAATTTATTACAGTTAAGCGCACTTATTCTTATTTGTCAAAAAGGACAACTCTGTACAGATGTTGAGCGAGCATTTGGCATGTTTCCCTACTGTGCACCGGTGCCAAAGAAATCAATGACGCTAGTTCCTTGGAGCATCTTCTATTGAATTACACATAGACACCATTCCAACCCGACACCTGTGCTCTAAAGATTGCAATCCGTTTGTTAACCACTGAAGCGACAGCGCATTTTAAAACTTTTTTCTCCGTTTGCTCGACATTTTCAGAAGATAATTTTTTATATTTTTTGCCAACATTAAAAAAATCATACCTTCAAATTTTAACATGGAGACATGAAAGCTTATTATAATGCTATATAGTCAATGAATTATTCTATATTTTACCGTTTATCTCATATTTGTAAGATTTATAAAAAAAATATAAAAGTAAAGTTTATAACCGCGCGAATCTTGTGTGGTTGTTACTTTGAAAATTCCGTGAGAGGTCTTATTCGAGTCAACATAGAATATTTTCTATTTCTGTATATTGTCTGTGGTATACTTGATAATGAAAGGGTGCATATCTATGGAAAAGGGACTTAACTTTAACCGTAAACAGCTGATCAGAAATTCTGAGTAAAAAAAACATTGAAAAAAATTATTTTTAACATCGTTATAAAATAGTCTACGAAGTTCGGATTTGCGACATCTATCATAATAGATAAAGCATTTCAATAGCTTCGTTTTAAGTCCAAAATAGCAAACGTGGGAGCTACAAATATATTTTTTTTTAAATTGCCGAATCAAGGAGATAATTGCCATTTTTATCCGAAAAGCGATCGGAGACATTTAAATGTCACTATATATGGTAAAAATCGCTCCAGTGGTTAAGATAGGAGAATATATCACGGTCCACCCATTTCTGCAGAGTCAAGAGTTTTTTCAAGTGTTTTGGAGGTCCAGACCCAGCTTCTGAGAGGCCAATTTAACTCTGGTTTAAATCATTGAAGGAGACAAAATTTTCATTTAGATCCGTTACGTAATCAGACGTGATTGGGTCCTTTAAGCAGTGAATGCCTTCTTCATGCCGTGAGGTTATGTGATTAGGTACCAGCAAGCCAGTATCAGAGCAGAGTGGGCGTACAACCTGTGCAGCGGCTGCGAACAGATGTTGGATGATCAGCAGATCAAGCTGTTCTGGGGTGTGCTGAATGGTGCCTTGAGTCAGGATATTTACTACACCCATAAAGCCCAATGGTCTCGATTCAAAGAAAATGTGCTCAAATTTGCAAATGGAGTAAAGGTAAGCGTACTAAACAATTAAATATTACTCTTTGAGGAGTATCATCACACATATATGGCGGCACTCAAAAGATCCATTTTGAGTATCACCGCTTGTGTGCGACCATACGACTTTATTAAAAATTTTCTATTGCCGTATTTGTAATTTCGTTTAAATTATGATAATAATACAAATATATTTGTCAAACAGTTTTACGTATTAAAACAAAATATAAGTAAAGGGTTAATACAAAGAATGAATCAAACCAAACATAAATCTAACTTAACCATAAAATGCATTTCAATCTTCTATAAATATATATACAACTTGTCCGGAAACTCGTAGTACAAGCGGTAAACTGGTGAATCTACATCACGTAGAGAACCCAAAAAACTTATTTTTTTCGATCTGAGCATTTCGATTTTAATATATATTTTTTTCTATTTTTCCATTTTTTCGGCAACTAAAGGGTTAAAAAAATTTTTGGGCCCGGTTTACCCTTTGATGCATTTTATAAGACATTACACAGCTGAAATCAACCCCCTAGTGAAAATTTTTTTCAAATTTAACCAAAAAAATTCCAACTTCGGACCCGATTTACTCGAAAACGAAAGCTCAAATCAAACAAGTTATATCACAAATCGACACCGAATGTGATGTAGATTTACCAGTTTCCCGCTTGTACTACGAGTTTCCGGACACCATGTATATATACAGTGGAACCATGGTTCGCGAGTGTTTCTCAAAAATTAATCATTTAAACTTAACCACTCAGACCCATAAGCTTATTTTTACGATAATATAATATTTCCAGAGGTATGTATGGTGTATGAGGCGTACCTGACTTATTAAACTTGAATTTAATAAATTTAAACTTGATAAACGAGCTATTCAAGCAATTTGTGGAAAGCATTTTGTTATATGATGTATTTTCTCTTATTAAGTATTGTATTTTCAGAACACAGTATCAATAGAGGATCTCGAAAAAGCGGCAAAAACCTCATTCCCGATCAAATCAGAGGTCGAAATTAAAAATATCTTAGAAGTGGCCAGAAGACAACTAAAAATAAAATCTGTGGCCTCAGAAGTTGATCTGGATAAACTATTTATAGAGGTACAATTTTTTTTAGTGATTTAAAACCTATCAATAATGAAGCTTTATGCACTAGTGATTTGAAAACTGAACAGAAAATCAATAGAAGTGTGAGCTAGACCGATTTGAAAGAAATGTTGCCATTTTACATCATACCTGTCGACTCCTAGATCCCTGATGCATCATTGAAATTGATTATGCTGCTTAAGAAAGAATTTGAATATTTTATCAATTTCACAGAGGTGTAAAGAAAAATTGAGCTTACTTTGGCCACGTACAACAAGTGCACAATGCACTTCCATCGGTTTATCTCTTTAGTGGATGGGACCGATGTAATTACTTGATATTTCATTGGTTCTGTAGGAAAATGAGGATAATCTTATGCGATTAGTGCCTTCTTATTACATATTATTACAATCAAATGTGTGTAAATAATTCATATTATTAAATAAAAAGTGTGGTAATAAATAATAATAATAATATTTGGATGACTTGTATAGCCCTGTTTTTGTGAAAAATCACCTCAAGGGCGCTGTACAAACTTATATGTAATACATTTCTACAATCTTATTACAAACTAGACAAACCATTATAACAACTTATCGCTAAAAATTGCATCCACCGGTTCATCGATTATATTATATATACAATGATTTGACCAATGAACGTGATGCTGCGTAAAAATGTACTGTACAGGCAGAAAATATATAGGACCATACTTACCTGGGAGGTCACATGAGATTACTACATGTACGAATATGTAGGATTACACCAGTAGTTTATTTTATATTTTATTATTATTGTACAACAGAATAATTCCAATTACAGTACAATTTAGTTACCCTATCAGCATTTAGGCAAGTGACTCTTCAATAATATTTTTAAGGCATATAAAGAACAGTCACTTACATCCAAATGGTTTGCAATTTCATTTAACAGCACCACTCCCCTCGTCATTAGTAGTTTTTTTTCATCCCCTCGTAGTTTCAATAACCTTCAACAGATGTCATTAGTGTAGATAGTTCTGTGGTTTTTGGGTGTCTCAACAGATGTCAGTTAAGTAGTACCTTAGAAAAGGGGTGTCTATCATCCTTCATGGCTAATGCACGAACGGTTACGGAAATAACAGATGGTATATACTGGGCTCTCAGTATTTGTGTGCCTGGTTCCATAATAACTTAGAGCCTCCTATATAGTACAAATATCTGGTCCAGTTACATATTGACATAAATAAAGTAACTAATCTCGACAAACCTTGATCTTTATCGGAGTTTTCCCAAACATATTTCAAATAATCTCAATCACTGGGATTAAACAACATAACAAAAAGATTCACCTAAGATCAACAGTGGTGGTATATTATAGTATGCATATGAGAATTGTAATTGTCCCTCATTAGAAAACGTTGACCATATAAAGTATCTGGGTCTAAAAATTGACCAAAACTTAAAATGGACCGAACACATTACATATTTAAATAATAAAATTAAAAAACTAAGTTATTTTTTCAAAACTATCAGGAATGTCCTCATTAAAAAAGACTTAATCAAGATTTACAAGGCTCTCTGCCAATCACTGTTAGAATACGGTATTATCGGATGGGGCAGTGCAAATAAAAACATACTAAATCCACTAATTAAAACTCAAAAAGCCATAATGAAAATTATACTGAAAGTTCCTGTAAGAACTAGCACTGACGAAATCTTCAACAATCTTAACATCATGTTAATTAAACAACTATATTCTAAAACTATACTCATTTACATTCATAAGTACAAAACCCAAGAAATAACAACTAATACGTACATTAGAAACACTAGATCTCATGGTCAAAAACTTATCCAACAAGTAACTACTAACACAACATTTGGGCAAAAAAGCTTCTTATATTATGGCATTAAACTTTACAATAAAATACCACTCTCACTCAAAAACCTCAACATTATAACATTTAAATTTCAAATAAAAAGCTGGATACTAAATATAGGGAGATCAGAAATAGAAAATATACTGATATCAAATACAGACTAAAACCAAATCTAGTAAACTGAATTATAAAAAAAACCACTATCTTATTTACTTTATAATTATTAAAAAAAAAATACTACATGATATATGTTATGTCTAATTCATATTAATTTCTTATAATTAAGTTATAATATGTAAATGAAATCCTCAGCACGGGATCCCAGTGAGGATATCATTATCTCTACTGTTACTAAGAAATGAAGACAATAAATCATTATTATCATTATCATCATTATTAACAGATCTTTAGCGATATAGAGGTACAATGATTATATGTATAATAAATTATTGATTAAATAAATGGAACACTTGAATGCTGAAGTGAGGAGAAAAGGGTTTAGGTGTTACTGATCTTAACGGCCTATAAACGGACATGCTGATCTTCTTAAGTTCATAAACTTCCGAATTATTACTTTCATTACCATTTCTTTAGAATGAAGAGGGATTTGAGCGCACGGATCTGGCTAAAGAATTATTTCGCCAAATGCAAATGGCGCAAGAGAAGTACACACGTGAAATAATAGTTCAACTCGGGGGAAAGAAGAATCCAAACAAGCTTATTTCTGTGGACAATCTGAAGAGGGCGTTTGTTATTGTTGATCCACACATCAGTAAGTTACACAAACTGTATCTAGGTATTGCAGATATGGATTATAATTAATTTTAAGATTCAATCGAAGATCTACGCAATTTGGGAGGCGACCAATATTGGATAACCAACACCTCTGCAATAGGTCACCCCAAATGATTTGCTGTTTGGTCAGTTTGGTCAGTGCCCTGGTTCACGGGGTGAGGTTTGTCCAGGTCTTGGTGGTGGGTGCGTCTGTCCATTAACTGCATTGCAGGCCGGATCGGGAGAGGCCGGTTGAGGGAGACCCTTTGACCTCTCCAGCTGGACTTTATCAACCCATCGCCTTGCACCGCAGCGGGAGGGATGGATATACTGTCTCTCTTGGACACACTGATCTCAAGATCCTTACCCGCTCATCTTAACTATTTCCTTTCCAGAACTTTCTCTCCTTAAAAAGACCCTCCACACTTTGGCATTCACAAAGATGACACAGGCCTAGAGGGAAATTATTACGGAGTAATTGAAAAAAAATGGAAAATGCAGATCTACTACCCTAACATAAATACATATTTCTATCAATTTCCATTTCTTATTTATGTTCGCTAAATACATAGGTTACTTCAGAGTGCTGACTGAATTAAGATATTCTTTATAATTTTAGCATTTAGTAAACATAGTTAAGATATTAAAACATAGAAATCGATAGAAAAGAGGGGTGAAATGCAGATCCTGCCAAAGACTGGAAATTTAATAAAAAGGCACTTTCTAGATGAGAAAAGTGTGGAGAAGCTGAATAAAAAAAAAATAAGATGCGCTCGGCAAAATTGAGGGAGATACAGCCGTTCAAAGTATAAATAAAATTTCACTTCGCGAACCGATACTACAGCAGCCCGCCGCCATTTTGTCACTGTTATGTTGGTATCCCAGACCTGATACAAACAAGAGCTAGATACGATTGTAGCCGACTTCTTGGGATAAATGATAAGGCGCGTAATTATGAAAACCAGAATTAATAATAATAATATAATATAACCTCTAATCAGGCATTGGAATGGAGACAAACCATTCAAATCCTGGGATGTTTTTTAAAATAAAGATAATATACACAAGCCCGCTACACAAACCCTGCTTTGCCAGACAAACCATTCAAAAACGTAGGCTGTTTTTTAAAGTAAAGATAACATACACAATCCCGCTAGACAAACCCTGCTTTGCCAGACAAACCATTCAAAAACGTAGGCTGTTTTTTAAAGTAAAGATAACATACACAATCCCGCTAGACAAACACTGCTTTGCAAGACAAACCATTTAAAAACGTAGGCTGTTTATTAAAGTAAAGATAACATACACAAGCCCGCTAGACAAATTTCATAATTACGCGCTCATCATGTATCCCACGAAGTCGGCTACAATCGTATCTAACTCTTCTTTGTATCAGGGATACCAACATAACAGTGACGAAATGCCGGCCGGGCTGTCATAGTTCGCGAAGTGAAATTTTATTTAACGCAATTGAAAATTAAAATTATCCAAAAAAAATTTCTATTGCTTTACGCACTTTTTTTCACCTTCCAAATTAAAGTGCCCAACTTAAAACGCGGTAAAAACATGGTTTTTGGCAAAAAACAAACATTGGCAGGATCTGCATTCCTCCCGAAAAGAGTTGCATTTTGTGATCTACAGATTAAATCATTGATTGAATCTTATAAATCGTAATACAAGAATTTGGTCACTAGTATGATGGATGACCGTTAAGTATAGAGATTTAAAATAAGTATTAAATTTTTTTTTTTTTTTTTTTTTTTTTTTTTTTTTTTTTTTTTTTTTTTTTTTTTTTTTTTTTTTTTTTGTTTCAATTTTTGTTGATCCACTTTTATTTAACGTAAAAAGTTGAACGAGATTATGTTCACACGTTTCAATTTAAGTAGAACCGAATTTGACATTCAAGATGGCGTCAACTGAAATTGTCAGTGCGTGCGTCTCTCTAACTTCTGATGTTTTTCTTGATGATAAAATAACTTTTTGATGATAAAATTTAACTTTTTGATGATAAAATTTTTCAGAGACGTTTAAATTAATAATAATTACTACTAACTACAATAACCGGAGAAGCAAGGAAATAATCCATATTTCGTTAAAATTAGCTTTACCATAACCTAAAAACAACAACGCCAAACGTCATACTTTGACATAGGTAGTTATTGTTATTAGATTTGTACACAGTTTTTTTTCTTTTAATTTATGCGTATTAATGGTGACGCATGCTCTGAATATTTACCGTTATTTTTTTGTCATTATCATAATATATTGGGTAGGTAGTGTAAATGAAACACATATTATTTATTGCAGTATCACGGGCATTTCTATTTGTGTACACGTCTTGCTTTTGATCCCAAAGACAGGGATGCATAAATCTGAACATCAAATCATCCGACCATTTCAAATATTTTTTCGTTGAAACGGATTCCATGACGGTAGAACTAGGAATGTCTAACGAATATGGACATAAATGTTTGACGTCTAGTTGTGCACGCGAGTAACTATGGTAACCAAGATGGCGCGATCATACTTGAACGTCAAAAGTAGACGGGCTATCAACTTTAGCTAGTCAACAAAAAACTTGTTCAACTTTGTTGAAAGAAGGTTCACACCTGTCCATATGCTTTCAAGTGTCGAGTTGATCAACTAAAGTTGAACCGTGTGAACCGGCTATTAGCGTGTATCCAGGTAAACCAACGTGTTGGTTTTTTGCCACTAGGCTCTAGGCGCTAAGCCAGCCACCTGCCTGTGCGTTCGTAGCCTAAAACTTTCACAAGTGCAATTATTTCTTATTATTACAAATATTTTAAATAACTGTAATGCATTGATTATGATCAGAAAACGTTTGATTAAATTTAATGTTTGTTGATTGCAGATCATGTTGTGATGGAATCAAACATCCGTTGGGCTTTTTCTGACAAGACATCCGATCTTTCAATGATCTATCCAATACCTCTGAAGGCATTAGCAGTTAAACTATCCTCGGGGAATATACAAAGAGTCGGGCCACGGACCAAGGGAAAATAAACTAAACATTATAAATAAGATGAATGACAAGGGAAAGATGAAATAAATTAATATACAGTAAAGGAAAAATAAACTAAACATTAGAAATAAAATGGATGATGAGGGAAAGATTAAATAAATAAATATATAGAAAACATGAAGAAGAAAAGTATGCACAAAAGCTAGAATTCACACAGAATTGTCAAATTTCATAGCACAATAATGGCTACAATTTTTAAAATTAGAACCTAATCTTAAAAAACAAAATTACAAAAGTATTCGGTAGCAGACATTAATGGCCATATTTAAAAAAAACACTTTTTTCATAAGAAAATTTATTTATTTTATTAACCCTAATGAAAACATAGAAGTCAGTTTTCCTTATTTCAAATTATTAATGTTTGGTTTTTACAAGTTATTTTATTTTAGTAATTATTATAAATTATACATAAAAGCAATTGCTTTCTTTGAAAATGAACATATTGTATAATGATATCAGAAAACAAAAATTATATTGTGTTGACACGAAACTGAAATGCATAAAGTGTTTTTAATACAAGACTCTAAAAATATGTGTATATTAAAAACCCTGCATACAAAAAAAAAACTTATATCATGGTTCTCTTAATATTGCTCTCACATGAGCGCTATATTCTCATATGCCTATTTCAGTATATTGCTCTCCATACTTTTCCAGTGGGAATGGGAGCGTGGGCGAACGATATCCTGAAATAGGCCAAGCTATGAAAGTATAGCGCTTGTGGGCAGCATAATAATTGTAATGAAGTTGAATAGAATTTGATTGTGTCTCGTTTGTATTCACATTAATGGGTTGCATCATACTTTAGACTTTTTAGGTAAGGAACCAAATGCGGATATGACAGTACCTTTAGTTCCCGTGGCACTGGTGGTCAGAGCTGATGGTGGTTGGACCAGCCCGGCGGGTTTCACAGTTTGTTTCCCGGCCAGCGAGTTGGGGGCTGCCTGATCCCACTTGGACTTTCTTTTCTTTGGGTCATCATCAATATCCGATTTCTTAACTAGGCCAGTCGTAAAGTCGATCTTGGAAAGCTTCTCTTTCCGGTCTTTTTCGCGCCGGTCCATTTCTGTCTTCTGCGACTTGGCTAATTCTTCGTAATACGATTCTTTTCCCCATCGAAGCGGGTCGTAGATTTCTGGGGGATAGTTTGTATCTAATTCGTTGATATTGCAAAATTGGATAAGTTTTTCGTAGATGCTCGGGTTTCGAAAGCTTTTTCTGTCTTGTATGACTTTGTTCATGTCTTTGCCATCGTGGATCATTTTCTGATGTAAATGGGAGATTTTTTCTTGAAGTTCGGCAGAGCATTTTCCTGGTGGTTCGGGGGGGATGGTGACTCCGTCTTCCGAGACAATGGCAGGTTTTCTAATGGGTTCATCGTCGTCTATTTCCATGGAGATTCTCTTTTCGCGTTGGGTGTTGGGGGTTTCTTCGTCAGAAACGATGGTGTCGTCGTTGTAGGAGACGAGTCTTTTGACCTTCGGAGAGGTGCTGGTGGGGGAGAGCTTGAGGGGGGTGGTGGGCACGCTGTAGGTGTGCGGGGTAGAGCCGGGGCTCTTGTCGGAGGTCTGCCCATCCTCCATGTCCTCCTCACCCTCCGAGTCGGTGTACTGTGCTGTGAGGGAAGCCAGCGCTTGGGATGTCATGGTGCTACTGAAAACAAGGTTGAATTAGTTCAATTTGAGTGTTAATCCTGTATTTGAAGATTCACTTGATACAAAAATTAGAGTATTCAGTGTTGGTAGGTAAGAGAACTTGGTACATATACATAAAATGAAAGCACTTGTTTATTTGAAATTTTTTTAATCCCTAACCAGTATACAAACGTCCAACAGATGGTTTTGATCAGTTTACTTAACCAGTCGAATGCCGATGGTTACGACATTCAAGAATATGAATGTTCTCCGGAGAACATGCGTGCATTCCAATCTTGTCTTTTTGAGAATTATTTGCAATGCTATTGATTATGCCTTGAAAAATGTGTGAAAAACAAAATTATAATCGCTTGCACTAATAAAACTTTAGATTTCACTTTTGATTTTATAAATGGAGCCTCTCTGACAGCTTAAAAAATAATTTTATTTTTTCTGCTCCGGCTTTCAACAGGTATTTAGAAAGGTTAAGCAAAAAAAGGAGAAACAACAGCGAGAGGTGAATTTTAAAACATACTTCTTCCATTTCGGATCTCCGTGATATAATACGACAGAAGCAAATTTTCATCATACATAATTGAAATTTTGAGTGCATTATTTTCCATCGCCCAGAATGCAGATAGCTGTATTTTTATAGTAATTAAGGTGAATATAAAGGTTTTTTCTAAAAAATATCCTAGCGTGTCCAGTGATTTCGAAAGTTTACCAAAATTACACGATTAAAAATATGTGAAAGCACTTGTAATTATTTTTGAAGGAAAGAAAGGGAAATGCGATCTAATGAAGATTTATCCTAAATTAACCAATTGAACGCATACAAGTACAAACAGTGTCCGCAATCCAAACAAACTTTGTTTTTGGTAAAGTTGCCGGTAATTATCGGTTCGGACTGGCCACGCTCATTACAAATAATTTTTAGAAAAAAACTTTAGATTCGCCTTAATTACTATAAAAGGAAACTTTTTGGCTTTGGGCAGCAGAAAATAATGCATTTTAATTTTCAATTGCATAAAACCAAAATTCACTTCGCGAACCGACGCAGCGAAAATCCGCGGCCGTAGCTGTCACTGTTATGGACTGCAGCCGACTTCGTGGGATACCTACGTGAAATACCGCGAATCACAAACCATGTTACACAAACCTAGAGTAGCCGCTAAACCACTTGAAAACTGGGATGTTTTTCTTGCGTTGACGCGAGTAGGCGTTATAAAGGGGCACATTCTTTTGTATCACAAACCATGTTACACAAACAAGCCCGCTAGACAAATTTCATAATTACGCGCATTATCCCACGAAGTCGGCTACAGTCGTATTAGCTCTTGTTAATTTATCAAGGATACCAATATAACAGTGACAGTTACGGCCGCGGATTTTCGCTGGGTCGGTTCGCGAAGTGAATTTTGGTTTTATGCAATTGAAAATTAAAATGCATTATTTTCCGCCACCCCAAAGCCAAAAAGTTTCCTTTTATAGTAATTAAGGCGAATCTAAAGTTTTTTTCTAAAAATTATTCGTAATAAGCGGCCAGTCCGAACCGATATTAACCAAGTTGCCGAATACAATCACAAGAAAGTTTGCGTAAATGTTAATACTTAAAGTGTAATTTCAAAATTTTTTATTTTGTTCACACTTACCGAAATTAAACTTTTCTTAACCTTTACAAAATTATAACTTCAGCCGTAGCCTGCAGCTAGCAGCAATCCAAAATCCAAATGTCCAAAACTGACAGCTGTCAAAAACTTATAGTTCGTCTATGAATTCCCTACAAATTTGAAATTTTCTTTATTCTGTGGAAATCACATCAAAGTGCTACACGACCTACACTACACGCAACACGTATGTTGGCGGTGGCGTAAACATGAACCATACAATACTACGAATTTTGTAGGCTGGAAACACCAATTTAACTGTCAACTATTATTTTAAAGCGCAATGACACTGAAAATACAGAACACTGTAAATCACATTTTACAAAAAAAAATTTGTTCAAAGAAAAAAAAATCGAAGAAACACTGTTGTTAAGATAATTACTTATGATATAAATTTTATTAAATGGTGTTTTATAAAGTGATTTGCTTTCATTTAATTTAACATAAATTTGAATTTAGCTGTGGGTAGAAAGAAAAAATCACTAATTGTGAGTAAAATAAGTACTTTTAGATTTGAAGGAGTTAAATATATTGTGTGGTCGGTCTTGCATAGGTCTGACATAGACCTTGAAAGTAAATACCATGAACAGGTTAGAGGCTTTTGAAATGTGACTTCAGCGGAGAATGCTCAAGGTCCCATGGACCGACACGATCACCCACACAGAAATTCTCAGGCGGGCTAGAGCAGAGAGAGAACTGCCTACATAAATTAAAAGTCAGGAAAATTTCATAATTGGGTCACATATTTAGAGGGGAGAAGTATCATTTGTTCCAAATAAAATGCCGAGGGCCTGGTAGGAGACAAATGTCTTGGCTGCGAAATGTACGAGAGTGGACTGACATTTGAAGTGTGGAGGAGCAGCGCAAAACAGAGAAACATTATCCATTGTGATCGCTAACGTAGGGGGGGGGGGGGGGGCTGATAGGGCACACCAAGAAGAAGAAGAAATATATTCAGATCTAAAGATACATAATCTAAATCCTGTGCAAAGCTAATATTTATTTATTTTATTTAAGTTTTTATTCCAGCAGGACTGGGAGGGTAGTGCAATCCCAGTCTGCTATATTACATAAACAACTATAAAAGATGCTATGTAGGTATTGCTTTTTGAACAATGGTGACGCCCTCTTATATTTTCTATTCTTATTTGACAAACTTTAGTCGAGACAAAACAGGACTCCACTTTGCTACCATATAGTGGGGCAAGGGCGGACTCCAGATACTAATATCTACAGCCTGTATGTCGGACGAATATCTACAGCTCATATGTTGAACTAATATCTACGAACTTCAGGTGTTGACTAATATCTACAGAGCGTAGGTTGAACTAATATCTACAGAGCGTAGGTTGGACTAATCAGCTAAATGTGTCCAATAGTCCGATATTAGGGATTTTTACATACATACTTACTTAAATTAAGTTTTTTAAACTGCATACGCAATATTACGTTATTCCAACATGCTATACATAATTGCAAATCCCACCTCTGCCAGTGCTGTAGATATTCGTCAACACTTTGGTTCTCATAGATATTAGTCAACAGTTTGAGCTGTAGATATTCGTCAACACTTTGATTCTCATAGATATTAGTTCGATTTTTTCAGTTTTTGGAATTCCTGTAGATATTAGTAGACGCCTCCCAAGGGCGAGGGGGGCGAGGGCATCCTACCTAGAATTGGGCTATTGTTTTATGCTTTCCATATTTCCATCGTCCGTCTATTGGTTTATTTATGGTCCATCTTCGAAACTACTAGTGGTGGGCGTTTCTGTTCTTTTTAAAAAATTAAAACGAACTGTTATTTGTAAAACGTCAACTGTTTTCCCAAACTGTTAGAAAAAAACAGGCTGTTTTTAAAGCAGTTGTATGAAATAGCTGGGGACTGGGGGTAGTGGGGGTGTATGGTTATGGTGTATCCAGTATCTGTATCGATCCATAACAATAAAACCCTGACTAAGTGCCATTAAAATTACATTATATTATATGGGATTTCAAAATATTTTTCAAAGCGGCCGGAATCATTTTTCAGGTGTACCATTATTCATTTACCAGGTTTACCTCGATATGTAATTAAGAGCTCTTGGAAACTTAACAAATTTTAATTTCATTATAATGCGTAGTATGGTTAATGCTACCAAAATTACAAAAATAAAAACAGGTTTTTAAAATATTTGTCAAAGCTGCCGTCCTGGGAAACTTTGCGGTTAGTGTCATTTATTAATTTATGCAGTTTACCAGATTTATGTGAACAGTAATTAAGGGGTTCTTGGAAACGTAATTTTAATATCATTCTAAATAGGCCGTATTATAGGTAGGTACTAGGTACGCATCTCTAAACCTAAACATTACGAACGATAAGTATCCTATTGTACCCATTGAGGTGGTTGCAGCCGAAAAACAGTACTTCTACAATGAAAAACAGTATCTTATCCTCTCGCACTAGCGCTTTAACATTATGCGTGAGTAAGAAGAGGCACCTGTTATTTCTAGGAAATAGAAAAAAACATTAGCTGAACGTTTCACACTTAAGGCCCATTATGGGCAAAGAACGAGAAGGCAATCCTGTTATTTTTTCAAACGGGTTGAAATCGAATGGAACTAATGAAAAAATATATTTATCTAACTTTACCAAAACTACTATACTGTGTTTGATGTTGATTAAGGAAAAAATGCCTTTAAAATAAGTTATTTCTTGAAATGTATATACTTACCCACTTCTACCGTATTCTAACTATTAACTATTAACCTGTATTTAATTTTTATTAATTAATGCCGTTTAATTAGTTTTTAATGTTTCATTTCTCTTATATATATATTTTTTTAATTTTTGATTTATCATGTTGTTTATTTTTAAAATAAATAAATGTATTTTTCTCCTTTGAAAATTTGTTAGTTTCTGTTATAAAATTTGACATTGATACTTTATACCAAATGCAGGAATCCGGAAAGAATGGAACGATGGTGAATTTATTAAATAAGATTGAAAGGAAATCTAATAACAATGTAATATTCAGGCAATATTTTACACTAGCCGTTTGGTGAAGTCTGCCAGTTTGCCGTGTTTGCTCTATTTACTTACTTGGTAGTTTCGTTTTGTAAGTAAACAACAGATTAACAGAACACTGACAACAGTGACAACAGAAGGGCAAACGGAAAACAGCGAAATAATACCCCTGCATTTATTTAATTTCAATTTTTCAACCTGTTCTAAAAATAACAGGTTTGCTTCTCGCTCTTGCCCGTAATGAGCCTTCAGTGTGAAACGTTAAGCTACTGTTTTTTTCCTAAAATAACAGGTGCCCTTACAGCCTCTTCTTTCTTACTCACACATAATGTTAAAGTGCTAGTGCGAGAGGGTAAGATAGTGTTTTTCATTTGGAGCAATTCTGTCTCATCCACTCTCGCGCTTTTGTGATATAAGATAGAAGAGTCGACAAAACGGACAAACTCACGACTAAGTGCCATTAAAGGTATATTATATGAATAGGATTTTAAAATATTTTTCAAAGCGGCCGAATTAATTTATCAGATTTACCATTAGTCAATACTCATTTACCAGGTTTACCCCGATATGTAATTAAGAGCAAGAGCTCTTGGAAACATAACAAATTTTAATTTTTTTATTAATAGGTAGTAGGGTTAATGCTAATCAAATTTATTTGTTTTTTTGAAAATTTGTTTGTTTCTATTATACAACTTGACTTTGATAAATGTGGGAATCCGGAAGGAATGGATGGTAAACGTATTTAATAAGATTGAAAGGAAGTAGGTAGGTACCTATCCTATAATAACAATTAAATATTTACTATATTCAGGCAATATTTTACACGAGCCTTTCAGCCTTTTGCCGGTGAGGTGAAGTCTCTGTTTAGTGTTTGCCGTATTACTCTGTTTAGTTTACTTGGTCTTGGTAGTTTCGTTCAGTCTCGTTTTGTAAATAAACAATAAACTAATAAACAACAGAACACTGAGAACTGAGAACAGAAGGGAAAACGGAAAACAGCGGGATACCTCTGCATTTTTATTTGATTTCAATTTTTCAACCTGTTCTAAAAATAACAGGTTTGCTTCTCGCTCTTTCCCGTAATGAGCCTTCAGTGTGAAACGTTAAACTAATGTTTGTTTCCTAAAATAACAGGTGCCCCTACTGCTTCTTCTTACTCACACATAATATTAAGGCGCTAGTGCGAGAGGGTAAGATATAACTGACAACTGACAACAGTGACAACAGAAGGGCAAACGGAAAACAGCGGGATACCCCTGCATTTATTTGATTTCAATTTTTCAACCTGTTCTAAAAATAACAGGTTTGCTTCTCGCTCTTGCCCGTAATGAGCCTTCAGTGTGAAACGTTAAGCTAATGTTTTTTCCCTAAAATAACAGGTGCCCCTACTGCCTCTTCTTACTCACACATAATGTTAAGGCGCTAGTGCGAGAGGGTAAGATACTATTTTTCATTGAAGAACTGTTTTTCGCCTGCAACAGATCTATCTTCTATCTCACTATCACATATTATTAGAACGTTAGTGCGAGAGGGTAAGATAATGTTTTTCGTTTGGAGAGATTCTGTCTTCTGTCTCATCCGCTCTCGCGCTTTCGTGATATAAGATAGAAGAGACAGAAGAGTCGACAAAACGGACAAACTGTTTGTGCGGATTATAGATAACAGTTTGGGCATTTTTTAACTCCAAACGTGTTGTGCAAACGTGTTTGTCGTTTTTGGACTCATCACTAGAAACTACTGCATCGGTATTAGTTCATTTATGACTGCATCTATCACCTCGTGTTTGTCAGACTGTCAGTGTCAGATTTGATGCTTTTGATTTTCATAATTCTAATAAAAAATATTTTTCACTCGTTGAAATGAAGATAGGTAATATTAATTTATGTTCAGACGCCGAAGCAAACCCTTATTTAATTCTTAAATATTACCTTCTTAGATAAGGAGCGAATAACCTTTGTTATTATTAGTTGTTTTGTAATATTATTTTAACAACTTTAATTACGAACACTTGGTACTCATGTAATTATTTAACAAAACATTTAAAAATTGCGTTTCCACAGCCCTTGATCTATAACGTTGCTTTTACTTTATTCATAATACACAATAGTGAGGTTATTACGATTTTATCCAATGAAAATTGATTTAGTGCACTTTCGTAATGCTATTTAATATAAATATTTACTCTACAGGTATGGAGTCGCCACAAAAGGCAGGTAGCAGCAAAATATCTGATTTATCAGTGTTTTCTACTACTGGTCTATCAGATGAGAAAGCTTTATCTCTTGGAAATACCTACATTCTCAAAATGTGTGGCACAAGGTTTGTGAGGATGTTGTTATTTGGGAGGAATGCAGATCCTGCCAATGTCTGGAAATTTAATAAAAAGGCACTTTCTAGATGAGAAAAGTATGGAGAAGCTGAATAAAAAAAAATTAAGGCGCGCTCGGCAAAATTGAGGGAGATACAGCCGTTTAAAGTATAAATAAAATTTCACTTCGTGAACCGATACTACGCCATTTTGTCACTGTTATGTTGGTATCCCAGACCTGATACAAACGAAGCTAGATACAATTGTAGCCGACTTAGTGGGATACATGAGGCGCGTAATTATAACGGATTTCGTAACATGGTTTGTGATTCAAAAGAAAGTGCCCCTTTATAATGCCTACTCGCGTCAAGGCAAGAAAAACAACCCAGTTTTCAAGTAGTTTAGTGACTACACTAGGTTTGTGTAACATGGTTTGTGATTCTGGCGTACAATCTCACAAGACGAAAGCTAATTTTAATTTTACGTAATCGAAATTTAGAATGAAATATTTTCCACTTCCCCCAATGCAAATAGTTGCCTTTTAATGTAGTTAAGGTGAATCAAAAGGTTTTTTAAAAAAAAAATGCATATTAACCGTTGCCAGCGATCTCCAAAAATTACTATTATTAATTCTGTTTTTCATAATTACACGCCTTATTATTTATCCCACGAAGTCGGCTACAATCGTATCTAGCTTCGTTTGTATCAGGTCTGGGATATCAACATAACAGTGACAAAATGGCGTAGTATCGGTTCACGAAGTGAAATTTTATTTATACTTTGAACGGCTGTATCTCCCTCAATTTTGCCGAGCGCGCCTTAATTTTTTTTTTATTCAGCTTCTCCACACTTTTCTCATCTAGAAAGTGCCTTTTTATTAAATTCCCAGATATTGGCAGGATCTGCATTTCACCCTGTTATTTTGGTAAAGTTTCCTTACTCCGCTCACTTCTCAATTTGCACATTTAAATGATACTTTGTTTCAACTTAACCCATTGGCCACAAGCCCCTGCAGCCTGTCGGGTGTGCAACTGAGATACTTAACCACAAACCCCGGCGCGCTGACGGGCTAGAGCAGGTCCGCCAAAAGACGGAAAACAAGCATAACAGTGACATTTTTGAATAAAATTTTAAATGCCGAACGTTCTGTAGGTAATTAATAATTCATTTCGTAGAATTGGCCATAATATATTTCATAAGTTTTTTCCCTGATATTTGTGTTCTAAGTTTTGTATGCAGCCAGCCGCCATTTAATTTCTTCAAAATTGCGAGTGGTTCTAGGCTTTTGGCAGTGACCCAGGGCCGTATTTATACTTTTCATGTGTATAGGCCACTTCATTTGCACCGCCCCTTCCTCCTTCTTAGAAGTTGCCACCTATCACAATCGTTCACTTGTAGGCTGCCATTAGGTGACACACAATTGTCAAATAAATATTTAAAAATTGGGTTAAGTAGGTATTTAAAACTGAAATAAACAAATGAATTAGTCATAAAGTAAAAGTGTAACATGAAACAAGAATTACAATTTCTTACCAGATTTTTTAATTGACTAAATCATCTATAATATCTTCATAGTTTTCATTAAGTCTGATTCTATGCATAGAAGAGCCAAAGAGTTAAGTTTTTCTTGGCACAATGAAAACCTTTTGTAATTCTCCACTCGTTTTAAACAGGAAAAACTCCTTTCTCCAGAACAATTTGTGACCGGAGTGCAAAATGCGATGCGGAGAGCTATATCCAAGTTCGGGTAAACGTTGCACAGAGATTGTTTTCTCAAAAACTTAAAAAGATTCAGTAATGATGTAAGATTCAGGTTTCTCTGCCGTCGTATTAGAGGAAATGTGACCGCGAAAGTGTAAACATTCCTAAACTAAATCGTTTTCCAAATCATTGTAATTTTATTGCTCAAGAGACTGAGCCTTTTCTGAGACTCTTTGTGTTGACAGTTCACCCATTTGAATAGCTGAATATCTTTCGGAATACCTATTTAATTAATTTAATTAGGGAACTGTAATATTTAGGGGGTATTTACCATCATCCTCATAGCTTATCCATACGCACAACGAATATTAATAAATAAACAAATAACTACTCGCAACTGGTAAAAAACTCGGCTAACTTATCCGAATAGTAAACTCAGACTTTTTAAATAAATAAAACCTGTATAATTAATCTAAAATGTAGGTTACCGTATGAATAATCTATGAGGAGGATTGTAAAATACTCCTTTGGGGTCGTCCATTAATCACGTGATGCTCGAAAGGGAGGGGGGGTTCGGAAAAAATCACGAAATATCACGACGGGGGGGGGGGGGGGTATAATGAGATACCACTTGTATTTATTTTTTGTGATAATATTCTGAAAATTTCAAAATCCTTTGCACTAAAAAAATACACGTGATTTCGGGGGGGGGGGGGGGGGGTAGTCTAAAACCTCACCACGTATCACCAGGGGTGGGGGGTTAAAAAGTTGCTAAAAAAACATCACGTGATTAATCGACGACCCCTTTAATGAAGCATAAAGGTTGTACCTATAGAGCTAATTTGACAGACAATTTTTGTCGATAATTGCATCTTGTTTGTGGGCTAGTCCATAGACTTTTATATTTGATATTAGGTAGGTATATACTCTAGCATCCCTTATACAAAAAGCCACCGACCGCCACTGGTTTTTATCTGTGTTGAGTACTGCATACAAGATTCACTACAAATGTCCCTTACAAAAATGTTAAATATCCCGCCCCATTAACGCAAATATTTTGTATTACTAGGTGTTTATGTATTGCCACCATTGATAGTAACTTTTCGTGTTTGCGACATATTCTGGGGAATTCTCAACACATTATTTCAGTACCTCATACAAACTCCTTCTAAAATCATGTCCTACCTAGCATCTAGCTAGGTTTTCCATACGGTTGATAGGATAAGTTTTGAAGTATAGAACATACACATAAATTATTTAAATAAAACAAAATAAGAAATGGAATTAATCTTTTTTCAGTAACAAAATAGGCATTGCAGCCTCGGATTCTAGCTGTGAAGTATATTCTAGCAACGGTTCAAACTTGAAAAAGACCAACAAATTCACTCCTGAGAAAACAGCTGTGAATGATGTGAAGTTTTCACCGAAGAATGACAATATCCTGTACTCTTGCTGTTCTGATGGCACCATCAGATTATGGGATTTAAGAGCTGGTGATAAACCTGCTGTCGTCTTTGAAGGTTAGTTTTGTTATTTAGTTATCAAAGTACCTACCACTAATGCCATTCTTGTCTATGTTTCTAAGCTTAATAAATATGAGTTCTCGCTGTCTCCTGAATAAAACAACGTGTTTCATTTAATAGGTTATGGGCCCAGAAGATTCCCAAGCGTTTTTTAAATAATCAGTCATGATAATTTACATGGTATTTGTGTTAAAAATTCATTTCTTATTGTCGCGGATGTATTTGTTCGTATTGAGAATAGGGCAAGGAGTTATTGCGAATGCAAACTCGTAATTAGTGTCAGGACATTTTTAACAAAAATGGCGGCGACATCATATCTTACAAGTATACCCAAGTTGGTTGGACGACAAAACTACGATGTATGGGCGTATGCCGTTGAAAACCTACTTATATTGGAAGGCATGGAGAAGTGTATCAAGGCCGAAGAAATTGTTGCAGTTGGAGATGATGCAAAAACAAAAGCGAAGATAATCCTCACTATAGATCCGTCACTGTATGTACACATCAAGCAAGCTACATCTACTGCAGACTTGTGGAAAAGGCTAAAGCAAATGTTCGATGATAATGTTTTTTCAAGACGCATTTCCTTATTAAGGAGTTTGATATCGATTCATCTTGAAACTTGTGACTCGATGCAGAGTTACGTCACGCAAATTATTGAAACTGGCCAGAAATTATCCGGAACCGGATTTAATGTGAACAATGAATGGATAGGCTGTTTAATGCTTGCTGGTCTACCAGAAAAATTCTACCCCATGATATTAGCAATCGAGCATAGTGGAATAATAATTGCTGCAGATGCAATAAAAACAAATTTGCTTGATATGGCAGGAAATGACACGGAGTCAGTTGGGGCATTTTCCGCCAGAGTGCGCCCGCGCCGCAATGTTGACGGAAATACATCGAAGGTCAAAACCGTAATGAAATCTATTAGATGTTATAGATGTAAAAAAGAAGGGCATTTTAAAAATCAATGTCCTGTTGGGCAATCAGAGCGAAAGAAGACGTCAAATGCATTTTCTGTTGTGTTTTTGAACGGGAATTACAACAAAATGGATTGATTTATAGACTCGGGCTCTTGTTTTCACATGTCACCAGATGTAAACATTATGTGTAATACGTCGAATCGGACGAGTGTGAAGGAAATAATTGCAGCTAATAGAAGTGCTATGCCTGTTTTATGCTCGGGAGAAGCTAAAATTATTACTTTAACCCCGAAAAGTAAATATGAAGTTATATTAAAAGATATTTTATGTGTGCCAAAACTTACGACAAACTTGATATCTGTCAGTCAGTTAATCAAAAATGGAAATAAAGTGGACTTCAAAAGAAAATGCTGCTATGTTTATAGTAAACAGAACGAGTTAGTTGCTATAGCAGATTTGACAGATGGTGTTTATAAACTAAGGATGGAATACAAGTTAAAAGTTCCTGAAAGAATAATGTCTAATTTAGCGGTTTCAGGCAACACTTGGCACCGCAGATTGGGTCATGTCAATAGTAATTATCTGAATAAAATGACCAGTGCTGTAGAAGGAATGAATCTTCGAGAAAAAGTTGATCTTGGCAAGACATCGTGTACAGTTTGTTGCGAGGGAAAGCAGTGTCGTCTTCCATTCTCAAAACTGGTACAAGAAGCAAAGAATTACTTCATTTAGTTCATACTGACGTTTGCGGACCTACGGAGAAAGGATCGCTTGCAGGTTCAAGATTCTTCATACTCTTCGTTGATGACTATAGTCGTATAACATTTGTATATTTTATCAAACACAAAA
Source organism: Limnephilus marmoratus (assembly GCA_917880885.1). Lineage (NCBI taxonomy): Eukaryota > Metazoa > Arthropoda > Insecta > Trichoptera > Limnephilidae > Limnephilus > Limnephilus marmoratus. Next base: position 24,745,599 of record OU862924.1, on the reverse strand, counting down.
ATGAAGCACTTAGATGTTTTGCAGAATTTAAAGCAAAAGTTGAAAAACAAACAAATAAGAAAATAAAGATATTGAGAAGCGATAATGGTGGTGAATACTGCAACAAAGAGTTTGATTCATATCTCAAGAAGGAAGGTATCACGCACCAAAAAAGTAACCCATATACCCCAGAGCAGAATGGCTTGTCAGAACGTAATAATCGAACGATTGTCGAGAAGGCTAGATGCTTATTGTTTGATGCGCATTTGGGTAAAGAATTCTGGGCTGAGGCGACAAATACAGCAGTTTATTTACAAAATCGTACTGTACTTCCTAGTTTAAATGAAAATACTCCATATGAGATCTGGACTGGATGTAAACCAGACATAAGTCATTTAAGAATATTTGGTAGCAAGGTTATGGCTCATGTTGCTAAAGAGAAGCGTCAGAAATGGGACAAAAAGTCTGAACAGCACATACTTGTGGGCTATCCAGATGATATCAAAGGTTACCGAATATACAACCCTAGAACTAAATATATCACAACTAGTAGAGATGTCATTATCATGGAAGATGAAAACAACCCAGAGGTTAATATACCTATCACTGAGAGTGGAGAAAACTCATGTCCAGTGGGGGACACTAGTTGCAAAGATACGTCACGTTCAGAAGATATAACCTTAGTTGAGAATATTGTGGCTGAATGACAACCAAGGGGTCAAAACTCCTACTAGTAATCTTTCCCAACAAGCTATTGAAATTGTAAATTTTTTTGCCTTTATGAATATGTTTCAAGTAAATCCAGTCACTAACTATCTAGGTTCTTGCCTGGACTTAATTTTCACTAGCATACCTAATGTCATAGTATGTGAAGATGATGTCTCGTTGTTACCTATTGATAAATATCATCCACCTCTCTCTATTAACATCACAAATTTTTTTAAATTTGAATCTTTAAAACCAAGTGTCTCGTATCACTACAAATATCTTAATGGTGACTATTCTAACATGAACAAATATCTTTCCCTGATTAATTGGACAAAACTATTTTTAAATTCTGATATAAATGACGCCGTATTTAAATTTAATGATTGTGTAACATGTGCTATAGATTTGTTTGTTCCCAAGGGATGTTACTCTCAACCCAAGTTTCCAAATTGGTTTAGCCCGAAACTTAAGCAGTTAATAATTGAAAAAAAGAAAACTCATAAGATATTTAAAGAAACTGGCAACTTAAAATTTTATCAAAAATTTTCTCAATTAAGGGAACTGTCTAAAATCGAATCAGCCAAATGCTATAAATCTTTTGTAGAAGTTACTGAGACAAAATTACTTAAAAATCCTAAACAATTCTGGCAATTTGTTGCACAAAAGCGTACAGATAATGATCTCCCTTCAAGTATGTATTATCATGAAACTCACGCTACAAATGGTCACGACATCGCCAACCTTTTTGCTAAACACTTTTCCTCTGTATATTCTGATGCTTCATGCACCATCCCTCCACTTAACTATGACTATAATATTGACTTGAATGATTGCCAAATTTCACTTGCAGAGGTTTACCAATCCTTAAATAATCTTTCTAACAAAAGAAGTACTGGACCTGATGGCATTCCAGAAATCTTGCTAAAAGAATGTAAATGTTCATTATCTAACCCAATTTGTATGTTGTACAATTTATCACTCTCAACCGGTACATTTGCTGACTCATGGAAAATTTCATTTATTCGACCCATTTTTAAGTCTGGAAACAAGTCAAATATTGGAAATTACAGACCAATATCAATTATATCTAATATTCCAAAAATATTTGAGTCGATAATTACAAAGAAAATCACTCCTATTTTCAAAAATGTTCTGATCGAGGAACAGCATGGATTTAGATCGGCGAAATCTACAACAACTAATTTACTGTCCTTTATAAATACCATTCTTAAAGCCTTAGAAGACAACACTCAGGTTGAAGTCCTCTACACTGACTTCTCCAAAGCCTTCGACAAAGTTAATCACCGTATTCTCATGGCCAAACTTTATGCTATAGGGATTAGAGACCCATTGTTATCATTCTTTCACTCTTACTTGAGTAATAGAAAACAAAGGGTTAAAATAAATAACTTTGAATCCTTTAACATTGATGTAACTTCCGGCATTCCGCAAGGAGCCCATTTGGCCCCGCTTCTTTTTAACCTTTTTATTAACGATATCATTAAAGTTTTTTCTCACACACGTTTTTGGCTTTTTGCCGATGACAATAAGATTCTTAAGATAATTAAATCCCATCTTGATTGTTTACTTTTTCAACTTGATATTGACTCATTTAATGATTGGTGCAAAATTAACTGCATGGAACTCAATGTTGATAAATGCAAAATTTTGTCCTTTTATAGAACTAAAAAACCTATTCAGTTTGATTATAAACTAAATAATGTTTGTCTCTCTACTGTCACATCTATCAAGGACCTTGGGGTCACTCTGGATTGTAAACTTTCTTTCCGGGATCACATTAATAACATCGTAAACAAATCACTTAAACTACTCGGCTTCATTCATAGAATTACCTCTGACTTTAAACATATAAATACACTCAAAACTCTTTACTGTTCGCTGGTCCGCCCTCACCTTGAATATGCTAGTGTCATTTGGTCTCCTTTTTATGCTGTCCACATTTGTTACATCGAATCTGTACAACATCGCTTCCTACGAGGAATTGCTTGGAGGTTAGGACTTGAAAGAGGAGAATACTCGTATGATGAAATTGAACAAACTTTAAACATTTCCTCTTTAGAAAAACGTAGAAAGGACTCTGATCTAATATGCATTTTCAAAATTATCAACAGTATTACTGACACACCTGCTTTGTTACAACTCATCCAGTTCAACATTCCTTCCCGTAGACTCCGAAATAATGAATTGCTGTTCCTCAATCAACATCCTACTAATTATGGATATCATTCTCCTTTATCCAGAATGTCGAGACTTGTCAACACAAATCAAAGCATTGAATTTTTTGGTGTAAGCCTAAATGAATTTCGGCAGTCGTTACACAATGTGGTTTTTTAAAGTCTTTTTAAATCCATCTTCAAGCTACTTGTAGTTATCTTCTCTATGTACTTTTATATTATATGTATTTTGTCAATGCTCTTCATCTATATGTACAGTGAAACCCTCTTAAGAAGTTTTCCAAGGGACCGGAAAAAACAAACTTCTTAAGCAGGAAAACCTTATATGTGGGAAAAATTGGGCCAATTTTAAGCCGAGGGACCGAAAAAACCAAACTTCTTAAGCCAAGAAACGTCTTAAGAGAGAACTTCTTAAGAGGGTTTCACTGTAATCTCCTTTCATTGTGACCTCCCTTTTTTTCTTTTCTGTTCGTGTTATTGTTATATTGTTAATTGGACTATTTGTCCGTAAATAAATAAATAAATAAATAAATAAATGAGGATACATTAGTCGAAGATGCATCAGATGATACTTACACTCCTGATACTTACTCTTCTGATACTTACACTAGTGATTTTGAAGATGTTGATTCACCTGAGCAGCGTGTTAGATCCAGCAGAATCATTAGGAAGCCAGAGCGGTATAGGATGACGAATATGTGCATTCCTGAGGGTGTGTTTGATGATGCTAATGGACTGTCTTTAGAAGAAGCATTACAGGGAAGTGAAAAAAAGCAGTGGTTAAGTGCAGTAAAAGAAGAACTTCAGTGTTTTAAAGAAAATAATGCATGGGAGTTCGTTGATATGCCAAAGGATGGTAAAACTATAGTGAAATGCAAATGGGTGTTACGAAAAAAAATTGATAATAGTAATAATGTTCGATACCGTGCACGTTTAGTAGCCAAGGGCTACATGCAGAAGAAAAATGTGGACTATTCAGACACTTTCTCGCCGGTTGTTAGGCACTCAACTTTGAGATTGTTATTCGCATTATCTGTAAAACTTGAATTAGATGTTACACATCTAGATGCTACTACTGCATTCTTGAACGGGGACCTTGAGGAAACAATTTATATGGAATTACCAGAATGTTTATTAGATTCTCAAAAAGACAATAATAAAGTACTTAAATTGAATCGAGCTATTTACGGTCTTAAGCAATCCTCAAGGGCCTGGTACAAAAAGGTCGATGAATGTCTCGTTGGTATTGGTTATAAACGTAGTATGTTAGAACAATGTTTATACACAAAAAATAAGAATGATAAAAAGACAATTAATAGTTACTTTGTATGTGGATGATTTTTTTATATTTTCTAATGATAATGTAGAATGTAATAATTTGAAAAAGGAATTGGCTTCACAATTTAAGTTAAAAGATTTGGGTCAGGTCAAAAATTGTTTAGGGATGAGTGTTAATATTGATAAAGTTAATGGTACTGTTACTCTAAGCCAGGAGAATTATGTTGATCAGTTGCTAAATAGATTTAACATGGCAGATTGTAAAGTAGCAGATACACCTTTAGAGGCTAAATTAAATATTAACAAAGAAAATAAAAATCCTGACAGTCAAATTCCTTATCAATAGCTTATTGGTGGACTTATGTATTTAGCAGTATTAACCAGACCTGATATAGCCTTTACAGTAAGTTTTCTGAGTCAATTTAATAATTGCTATAACCAGGAAACCTGGTTACCTATACGCTAAACGTATTTTAAGATATCTCAAGAAAACAAACGACGACCTCCGTAGTCCAGTGGCTAAGACTCTTGACTCACATTCCGGAGGTCGCGGGTTCGAACCCGGCATGCGCAAATAAATTTTATTTGATTAATTTGTGTTATTTCACAATTAATTCATTTAAAATAATATATAGTATATTTGCGGCATGTTCCAGGGTGGAAGATACTATCAGTATCGCCCTGGTGTAAGACCACCATTCAGAATTGAAACGTTGCTTGAAAATGGCTTTAGCCGTGTTTAGTAACCAGATCTGAATAGCCAGGTACTTCCCAACCTTCCTCTTCCCCACCTCCTTCCCCTCCCCGCTACCTTCAGCCTCACAACATACCCCAATTGGGGATGCCATAGTCTCACTGGCTCCAGACGAAAGCAGTTGAGATTCTTGTGCGGTATTCACTGTAAAAAAAAAAAAAAAAAAATATTTTGGATTAAAATATAGTCAATGTGGTAATTCAAAATTAGAGGGTTTTGTTGATTCAGATTGGGGAAGTAACATCATTGATCGCAAGTCCTATACAGGTTTGTGTTATATTTTAGCTGGATGTGTTATTTCTTGGGAGGCTAACAAACAAAAAACAGTTGCTCTTTCGAGCACTGAGGCTGAATACATTGGTGTAGCCGAAGCTTGTAGGGAAGCTATTTATTTAAGTAATTTGTTAAAAGAAATAAACAATGAGTCATACACCATATCCTTATTTAATGATAATCAGGGTGCTCTTAAGTTGTCTTCAAATAATAGCTATAATAAAAGAACTAAGCATATTGACATACGACACCACTTTTGTAAAGAATGTATTAATGATAAAATTGTAGAACTGAAATACTTGGAAACAGCTGAAATGCCAGCAGATCTATTTACAAAAGGTTTGGCTAGTACCAAGCATTATTATTTTATGCAATTGTTGGGTATGCAGGATGTAAAGAATTAACATGTTTATTAATTATTAGACATCGGATTATATGCACTAACAAAGTGCCAAAATATGCATGCAAATATGCACTAAAAAAGGCCGAAATATGCACTAAAAACTCTTGATTTGCCCAAAATATGCACAATGCAAAATCAAAAAACCATTTGTATTTTTAATATATTTTAATTAAAGGCCGTACAAAAACAACGAAATATTCTTAAAATTATGCATAGTTTTTGTGATAATATACAACTAAGTATTTTTCCCAAATTTTCGAGCTCAAATTTGTGACGTTTGTCACCCAGTATTAATTTGTACGCCGAAAACGACCTCTCTACGTCAACTGACGTCATTGGAAAAATTTTAAAATTTGGCGCCATTTCTGGATATACCTGTTTAGGCAGGGTATGACCTGTGCCGCTGATGTAGGCATTAATGTTCTTCATGTCTTCAAGACTCGGGTTTTTAAGCAAAATAGAGTCTAACTTTTTACGAATCTTTTCTGATATTGAATTAGGAAGGGCGTTGGCGAGTTTGATCATTGTTTCCAGTGTTTCTATTGCTTTAAATTGAGGAAGGTTTTTTGTTTCTAATTTTTTATGGCATCTGGTAACTTGTGGAAATGTGTTGAGATGAGGGCGATATTCTGTTTAATGGATGCGTCTTCAAATGTTAGGGAACGTACCCATACTACGTGACACGTTTAGGGGGGGGGGGGGGGGGGTCTTCAAAATGTCACGCTCCATACAAATGAGCGGCGGGTTGCTTAGGATTTTGGTCACCGGGGGGGGGGGGGGGGGGGGGTTAAAAATTGCAAAAATTTGGTCACGTAGTATGGGTACGTTCCCTTAGCTTGCTTGAATGAATTGCGATGGCCTCAGAATTGTCAAATTGCCCAACTACTCGTTTTACGGCCTCAAAATTTTCAGCATAGAATAATACTGCCTTTACCCAAGTACCCCATCGAGTAATTTTTGGGTTCTGGAGATAATGCTAGATTTGGCAATTGATCTTTATAAGACTGCACACGCGACGGTGCTTTTAAAAACACTTTTTTGTAGAGGAAATCAATTTATTAACATTCCCATACTCTTGCCGTATCTCTTCTGCAAGGCGATGAATCCCGTGAGCTAAGCAAGTAATGTGTAGTAAATTTGGATAAAAAGCTTGCAAGGCTTGGCCAGCTTTCACGTCAGCCACCGCGCTGGTGCCCTACGCGTCATCGTCATCTAGCTCCCTATTCGTAGGTAGATGATACCTCCCGCTATTAAACGAAATATGCACGATTTGGGAAAAAAAGCTGAAATATGCATTAACGTCGTAATTAGAGAGTTATATGCATTTGCATATGCAAATATGTAAATGCATATAATCCGATGTCTATTAATTTTGTACGTTATTTTGATAAGTGGGGGTGTTATTTAGTTATCAAAGTACCTACCACTAATGCCATCTTTGTCTATGTTTCTAAGCTTAATAAATATCAGTTCTCGCTGTCTCCTGAATAAAACAACGTGTTTCATTTAATATTTATAAGCCTAGACGTGTCAGGAAATAGTGTTTTTCTGCATCTACTCGTTACTTGCGTGTAAATTAATCCGTACTTAAAATTCTTTTTTTAATGTACTAGTTAGCCAACCCTGTTAGAGTATTGTGTAAAAGTTGAAAATAAAACACAAACTCTAGAATCTATTGAGCACGAAACCATCATGATTCTGTAAGTTCCAAAAATTGCATTTAGATGGCCACGTGAAAAGAATGCCCGATGACAAGACTTTGAAATTTTAATCAATTAGAGTGGAAGATTCTCTCAGTACGCCCTGGTGAACATTGCTTGAAATTAATTCAGCCATGTTTGGTGACCAGATCTGAATAGCCAGGAACTTCTCCAGGGTGGCCACAAGACCTGGAAAACCTGGAATTATCAGGGAATTTTACCGAACCTGGAATTATCAGGGAAATGCCATGGAATTTAAAAAAAAAATTATAATATCAGGGAATTCCAAAAATAAAACAAATTCTTTATTTTGCGATTTGTGAAACCCCAAAGTTGTTTTATTGCGGTATTTTAAATAAGTACATAGTTATCTATGTCCTAATACAATCTTTATATATACATACACATCTATACCAAATCAATCACATATCTTCGCAATTTAATTTTAAATGCCTTTATGCTCTCTTTCAATTTTATTTCTTCTGGTAATTCTCCAAATATCTTCAATGCTCCGTCTGTGTTTTTTTTCCTGAAGGGGAGTCTTAGTTCATTTCTTTTCCTCGTCTTATGCGTATGTTTACTTTGTAGTTTATCAATTTTTCTTAGGAATTCAATAGACCTATGGCCATTGATTATTTTGTAGATTAACAATATGGTATTGAAATAAATAATTTGTTTAAATGACAAGATATTTAACTCCTTCAACATTTTCTTGACTGAAGTGTACCTATTTTTCTTCAATATAGTTCTCATGGAACTGTTTTGTAGAATTGTCATTTGTTTCATTAATCCGTCGTTGACTAAGAATAGAATGCTGATACAGTAATTTATGTGTGGTACAATGAATGCGTTCTACACATTTTTACTGGAGACTATGTCAAGGAATCTTCTTATTCTTCCCAACAGCGAAATTTTTTTAATAAATGGTTTTGTATTTTGAGCGAAAGTCAATTTGGAGTCAATTATTACTCCCAAATATTTAATTTCAAATACTTCTTTCAAAACTTCACCGTCTATCAATATGTCTTTTTTGTTTGCGTTACTCGTTTTCCAATGTTAGTTTTGTTTACATTCAATTTTAGTTTATTTTTCTTCAGCCATATTGATATATTATGTAGGTCTTCATTTAAATGATTCATTATGAGTTCATAATATTCTCCTGCTATATATATCAATGCGTAGTCTGCCATACTTTTACCATATCATTAATGTACATTATAAAAAGAATAGGTCCGAGAACAGACCCTTGTGGTACTCCCAATGTAATCTTCATTGGTTCGGAGATTGTCTGACCCACTTTTGTGGTTTGATATCTATTAGTTAAATAATCCTTCAAGCATTTCAATGCCTTTCCTTTTATTCCATTTTTAGATAGTTTTTTAATGATTGCATCTCTATCTATCGTTTCAAAAGCTTGAAAAAAGTCTTCAGGCGAAATATCATAAATTTGTAACAAGTGTATTTTGTTTTTAATAGATTATTGTGATGAAAGAAATAATAAATGCTATAGATCACTGAATTCCCTTTAATATTTATCTAACAAACGATATCCCCTTTTATCAAATTAAACATATCAGGGAAAAATGTAGAAACTGCCCTGGAAAACCTGGAATTATCAGGGAATTTTGAAATCCGTTTTTTGTGGCCACCCTGTTCTCCACCTTTCTCTTCCCCTCCCCAATACAGTCAGACTCAGATGGAAATGCATAGTCCAACTGGCTCAAGACTGTTGGAAGTTGGGGCTCTTGCGTGGTATTCACATCTAAAAAACAAAGAATGGAAAGGACTAAGGGCTGAAAATGAATGGTTAGTCACCGGAGTCAGTAGAGAATACTTAAAATGTTTAATAAATATGTAATGGCCAAATAAATAATATGTACATGTAATATTTTTCCATTCTTTGGACTTAGTAAATTATTTATTTTCAGAAAATCCGGATACAAAGCTGTTTACGAAGCCCCTATTGTCGTTTGACGTCTCCTGCAATGATCGGGTGCTCTGTGGGGGCGCTGAGTCCGTCCAGGGGGACGCCTTCATGCTCTTCTGGGACGTGAGGAACACCACCCTGTTGGGGGCTTACTGGAACTCACACTTAGACGACATTGTTCAGGTAACACCTTTTTTAAAACAAAGACAAACAGCCCGGGCCAACAAATAACCTAACGAAATTGGAATTCCTCCTACTTGCTTCATAATTGTGTGTATGACTTAGCTCTTACTGGCTCTTGAGCTGTACGAGTATCATTCAGACAGGCGGATCTTTATGCAAGGAATTTCGCTGTTGAAATTTTTTATTAAGTTTGATAAAATTGTTTGTCCTATTTCCTTCTATTTTTTTCGGAAATTCACTGCAGATTTTTCTTTGTCCAGGTTGAATTTGACAAGAAGAAATGCGATCAACTCATGACAGCCAGTGTAGACGGACTTATCAACGTGTTCGACATAACCGAACTGAAGGAAGATGATGCACTGCAGTATTCTCTCAACACAGAAGGCACGGTGGACAAAATAAGCATCATATCCGACACCACAGTAGCGTGCATCACCGATAATGTTGACGTACAGCTGTGGAACTTTGAGACTGCCGACCAATTGTGCAAATTTTCACGAGAGGATATTTCCAACGCGATACAGGTGATTAATATATTTTTAAATGTGTCATTCACCAAGATCTTCCCCTGTCAAAGTAACAATGATGGGAATGCACAACAATTGTTAGTCATTAAGTTAAATATTTTAATGTAATATTTTATTTTATTTTTAGTGTGAAAATGTGGACGACTGTTATGTGATAGATGTCTACAAATCGCCAAACGATAGTCCTGTAATCTTAGCCGGTTCCTATGCAGATCAAGGGTAACTAATTTCATCTTAATCGATACAAATAGTCTTTGAAATATATATTATGTTATGTTTTTATTACCGGCTTCTTTTTATTTTTATTTTATTATTTTCCAGAAACTGTTTGAGAACGCTACAAATCAACAAGAACAAATTAAATCCTCTATCTAACTACATAGGAAATAAACAAATTGTACGGTGCAGCTGGTTTGACTACGAGGTAGGCATATATTTTTAACACCTTTTTTACATAGACTCGTAATTAAAATTTACCGATTACATAAGATTTTGACAGGTCACTCACAGGAGCGTTTACATATGCATCCGACATGTGGTAATTAATGATCACGGAAGTTGTTCGGAAGTTCGACCTGTGTAAATGCTCATGCGACCGTTTACATCTGTAAATTTATTTGCGGTAAGATGGCTTCCTGTCAACAACGACCTGCTACTGTCAAATTTACGCGATTTTGTCAATAAAGACGAAAAGGCCCAAATAAAGTATTGAAATAGATTTTGGCTTTAATTAAACAATTCTCCACGCACTTTTGTGCCGTTAAGACGGCAATTAATTTCGTTTCATCCGAATGACAACTACCTGACATCTGCTGACAGCAACCGACTTCGAATTCAAAATTTCAAATACGTAAATGTTAAAAACAGAAACAATGATTTGAAAGGATTGGACCGAAAATTGAATAGAAGGATGCTCATTTTCCAGAAAACTTAAATAAGTGGAAATAAATACTAGTTTTGTAGGAAAAAAATCCTACGAAAACAATTGTTAAATAAATTAATTTAATTTTTCACATTCTCAACGGCGGCAACGGCGCATTTCAGAACTATTTCTTGCGGCAAGTCTCTTAGCTTATCAAACTGATTTTATAAGCTGTAAGAAGGCTGAAAATTCGCGCGGGCGCGATTAGACCTGTCAAAAAACTTCCGAAAGAATACGTTCTGTAACTTGCTATAAATTGCGTTAAGTGACTTTTGGTGTCGTTTACATTGGTAATTTGGCCATAATATTCAATATTAATATTCATCTGGTTCAGAAATGGAAAATTGCTAGCAAGAAAATCTGAAGACTCTTTAATAACTGAAATAAAAAATCACCAAGACCTTGAAAGTAAAATCATATAAACACGATCAGTAATCTATAACTATCTATAATAAAATTAACACTTATACCAGAAATGGATCCATTAACTGATGTTGAATATAACAACCCTTCTCCGGAAACCATTACAACATTAACAATTCAAGAAATTAACGATTATATAAAAAACAATAAAGCAAAAACATAAAAAAATACTCCACCAGAATGTACGAAGCATCAACAAAAATTTCGTAGAGCTGACGGTGATGCTACAGCAATTTGATGAGGATATCGACATCATCATACTCACAGAGTGTCGTATAAAAAAAGAAACATACTCACCAAAACACCTAGACAAATATAAGGTATATAACTCCACACAACATAAAAATCAGAATGACGGAGTGATAATTTATATTAAAAATGAGATCCAAGGAATTGTAAAAGAAATTCAACTCAGAGATGCTAACTGTCTACTAATAATCATTAATAATGACATCTCAGTATTAGGGATATACAGATCACCTTCAACAAGAGACATATCTCCATTTCTTCACTCCCTGGATGATGAGCTAACCCAACTACGAGATGTTCGGAACGTGTACTTAATTGGGGACATCAATATTAACATACTAAATACTGGACAGAAACACCCCCAATGTGATGACTACCAATTACTCTTACATTATACCAACAAGATTAGGATATAACGAAAATGCTCAAAATATATCTGCCTCCTGTATTGACCACATCATGATAAAAACAAACAAAGCATACGGTACCACCATTCACCATTCCAATATTACTGACCATTTTACACTGCTACTTACCATTCAACTTCAAAATACACATACTTACATTAAAAATACAATAGTCAAAAATAGAATTAATATTAACAGGTTAAAGGATTTATTAAAATTGGAAGATTGGGAAGAACTATTTAAAATTAATGATTTTCAGGATTGCTGGCACTCATTTACAAGCATTGTTCATACAAATATTCATAAATGTTCAGAATCATTCACTATACAAACTCCACACAAATGTAAAATAAAAAAACCTTGGATTACTCTAGGACTTCTAAAAAGTATAAGAGTTAGGGACAAATTACACTTAAAAACTAAAAAAAATCCACTTGATCTTTCGTTTCTAAATCTTTACAAACATTATAGAAACATGTGTTCCAAACTTATAAAGTTTGCCAGAGGTAACTATTACAAACGTCAGATTCAAAACTGTAATAATGACCCTAAACTTGTCTGGAAAATTATTAAGGAGATGACATACACTAACAACAATCAAAGTAGTGATATTACCGAACTTGATACACCAAATCAAAAATTAAATATGAAAGAAAATCCAAAGGAAATAGTTCAATTTGTGAATGAATATTTCTCCAAGGTGGGTTCTAATTTAGCAAAAAAAATAATTAAACCTCCTTATACTGATAATGAGATTAACAACACACTTGCTAATAATATCACCTTTAAATTAAATACAGTTACAGCAGATGACATTAAAAGCATTATAGATTCAATGAATCTAACACTAACTTCAGGATCAGATGGCATCTCAATGAGAATAATTAAATCAACTAGAGATGAAATAATTCAACCACTCCTCCACCTTGTGAACAGATGTATCATGGAGGGTATCTTTCCCGCAACGCTTAAAATGGGTTCTGTTATACCAATCTTTAAAACTGGCAATAAAGCAGATATAAATAACTATAGACCGATAACTATATTGAATAATCTTTCAAAAATAGTAGAGAAAGTTATAAAGAAGCAGCTCACTCAATATCTTGAAACAAACCTCATACCATCTGAAAATCAATACGGATTTAGAAAAAATATAGGAACCTCCGATGCCATTGCCTCTATTGTAAACAGTATAAAACATAGTCTGGATAACGGAAATAAGTGTATCGGAATATTTTTAGATCTAAGTAAAGCCTTTGATACAATAGGGTATTTTCACTGTTTTTTTTATTGTTGAAAAAAATTAAGTAAAAAATTACGATGATAGAGGAATTTTTATTTTATTTTTATGACGATGAATAAATTTTCTATAACATTTTAAAATACGCCTTTTTAAAATGCCGCCAAAACGATGTTTTCGCGCCCTTTGGTTGCCCAATGGCTCCGTGACGTCACCGCCGCCGAACATCTCGCGATCGCCGCCGAAGTGACTGTAATCAGTTCGTAAGTTGCAGTTGGTGTTATTTATTTACTTCCAGTTTGCTAGAATTATATTGTTATATTTATCCCATGTCTTCCCACTTGCGAAACATATATAGTTTGGTACACATTTATACAAATACTATAAGAAAAACCCAAAATAAGATGTTTAAACAACCCTTTCTAAAGTGATAAAAAATGTCGACCCTATACAAATGCTGCGTGAACGTTTAATGTGTTTGATACCAGTGCTGAAGGGATCAATGATGCTAGTTCCTCGGAGCATCTTCTGTTGAAATACCGTTAGAACAAGGACCATTCCCACCTGAAGGCTGTGTGCTAAACATTGCAATCCGTTAGAGGGGGAAATCGTTCGAACAGACCGCATGTTTCTGCTTTGTGAGTCAAGGGTTTTTCTAGTATTTTGGGCTCTAGACCAAAGTTGGCTGCCAAATTCAACAGGCGGACTTGTGATTTGTACAGGGTCAGAAGTCAAGGGCGGATTTAGGGGGGGGGCACGTCCAGAAAGTATTTTTTTGTACAGTGGAGATTCCATCACAGTACAGAAAACTGTCATTATCAAACATTTTTTTGCCCGTCCGCCCCTTGTGTCCCCCCCAGAAAAAAATCAGCAGTTGTGTACTATCTACTGTATCTGTGGACCCTATAGTACAATACTCCCAGCCAGGGCCGGATCTACGAAATCTGGCGCCCTGTGCAGTAGGTACCGATGGCGCCCCCCCCCCCCCCCCCTCTACATCTTTATTTTGATTAAAAATTCGTTCACCACAATTTTTTTTATTTTTTTTTATTTCATAATTTTTTTTTTACACTAATTTATCAAATAAAATCAAGACATATAAAGGGTGTAACTTTTCCAAGTTAGCTCTCACACTCGTTTTTTTTTAAAGAGAGGATCGCCAGGAGCCCTATACCTACTCTCTGAATCTATTGGGTAAACATAAAATTATGGTGCTATTTTAATTATTTTAGGAAAAACTCTTTTTGCAAGTTATGCTTTAAAATAATACAACGAATTGTTTGTTTGTGCCCGTACCATGATTTAAAATATAGGTTACGAGACAATGCGGGTGGTTTCGCTGAACTAGGTCCATTAGACATTCTTGAGATTTACTGCGTTTATGTATATGCCCAACGCGAATATTAGAAAAAGCAAATACAAATACGTTCTCATGGCAACGTACAACACAAGAATAGCATCTTCAGCTTCTGACTAGCAACAGGCAGTCCCGACGAGAGACAGTGAGCAGTGACAATAAGAATATAACCTCAAATTTGTACCTTGCATTTCCCCTGTGTTGAGCGAACAAATACCATACAAATTACAAACACTAAACAATGCTATCAACGGCTTACGAACAAAAATACCGCGCTGTGATTGGTTATTGAATTTGGATCGCACCCATTCATCGTAAAACACGGTAAAAGATATATGGAAAAATAGATCTTACGTTTAAACTAAATATATGGAATTTGTAAAAAAATTCTGTAACTGACTATAAATTCGTAAGCCGTTGATACCAACCTGATGCATGCGCATTCTGTTTCTTTGGAAAGTGTTGCTAGAGCGTAATAATTATTTCGTACTATGGGTAATTTTTAAACGATTCAGGGAATATTATAACTAAATTTTAATACAATATTTATTTTCTCACGGCGCCCCTTCGGAGTTGGCGCCAGGTTTTTTGCACGTTTTTGAACGTATGGCAGATCCGGCGCTGCTCCCAGCTTTTGAGAAGCTAACTTGACTCTTAACATTACAAAATATTTGAATGTTAACATTACAATAAATTAGTTATTGACCATTTATATTCATAATTGAAACGTGGAAACACCCATGTTTGCTATTGTAAGATGGATATAGATATTTTTTTAAAGAAAGATTAACATTCCCGGTATACAAATGATCTGGCAATGTGTGAAAATCTCCTAATACCACCACAGTAATAGGAAAATGTTGCTGTGTCGTGATGGAGGATTTAGCCAGTTGAGGAATTGAACACGCAACGCCTGGGTGGGACCCAAAGATGCCAACTCAGCCACTGATCGGTCTTTGAATAAGTTGTGTAAATTTGCATTTCACAATTTACTTGTTTAAAATAATATGTAGTGTATTTGCGGCACGTTCCAGAATGAAAGATACTCTCAGTATCGCCCTGTGTAAGACCGTCATTCAGAATTGAAATGTTGCTTGAAATGGCTTTAGCCGTGATCAGTGACCAGATCTGAAAAAGCAGGTACTTCCCCACCTTCTTCTCCGCATCTCCTTTCCTCCCCACTACCTTCAACATACCCCAATTAGGGATGCCTTAGTCTCACTGGCTCCAGGTTGTTGGGAGCAGTTGGTACGTTTAGGCGGTATTCACTTAAAATAAGGAAATTTACTTGAAGAACGGCCAAAGTTTTAAAGATCATCTTACGACAGGGAAGTTAGGTTTTACAAACTGTCACTTGCTGTTTTGTTCAGTTTAATTTAAAAGGGCCATGTTGTTAAAATATAACGGATATAATATTAGAGTTTGTGCATACAAAATGTTTTTATTACCGTATCGTCTTAAAACCCCGAAATTCAGGATTTGAAAATTACTGTTACTCATTGTAGCGTCTACATATTTTAGGCAAGTTGTCGAAAAACGCCCCTAAAAAAACATTGTCAGTCATCACAGCTGGACAATAATATATAAAACTGTAAGAACACAACACAAGCGTCTCAAAAACGAAATAAAACTGTCAATAACCGCGAACAAGCCGAGAATGTTTAAACTTTTGATAGTAACGTGGTGATAAACTTCTGAACGTTGACGGGCGTGACGTCACGATTCGCTCAACCAATCATGGGCCGTTTACTGTTGTAGGCCGTCAGGCCTATTTTGAAATCAATAATTATGAATGAAAATATTCAAATTAAACTTTTTTAATGCGATACTCGAGATCAGAAAAATAATCTTTAAATCTACCACATGTTTTTAGCGGTATTCCTAGTTTGTGAAAATACCCTATTGATCACACATATTATCTTCTAGAAAAACTCAAAAAGATTGAAATCTCAGGACGTGAACTAAACCTCATTAAAAGCTACATGTCAGAAAGGTTACAGTTAGTCAGGATTCAAAATGAATCAAGTCAACCAATACAAATCCAATATGGAGTCCCGCAAGGCAGTGTCTTAGGCCCGATTTTATTCCTGATATATATAAATGATTTATGTGAACTAAACTGTCACGGCTCAGTCATTAGTTTTGCAGATGACACAGTCCTTCTATTCCATGGAAAGTCATGGGAGACTGTATTTGAAAAAGCTGAAAAAGGTATGAATCGGGTAAAACAATGGCTTGATTCAAATTCACTAACACTAAATGATACAAAAACTAAATATATTAAATTCAAAATCCACAACAAACAGACGGATAACCTCAATACAAACCTAAACATAAAAATTCATAAAGACTGTATAAACGTGAACCGAGAAACTCCTTGCAACTGTCCAAAATTGAATGAAATACAAACAATAAAATATCTTGGAATAATAATTGATCAAAACTTAAATTGGAACTCCCAAGTGGAAAATGTGAGCAACAAATTAAAAAAACTAACCTATTTTTTCAAAACAATAAGAAACATTTTAGATAAAGAACAGCTAATTAAAATCTATTATGCCTTAGCCCAATCTCAACTACAATATGGTCTTATCGGATGGGGAAGCTCATGCGATTCCACTATAAAACCAGTCCTCATAGCACAAAGGGCAATTCTGAAAATTATACTTAGAGTACCCATCAGAACCCCTACAGACTATGTTTTTAAAGCGCTGAATTTAATGTCACTGAAACAATTATATACAAAAGATATTCTAATGTACGCATTCAAAAATCAGGATAACTTTACACAGACAAACTCGGGCCGATTCACAAGATCTTCATTACAACATACATTCTACCAACCTACAACTAAAACGACTTTTGGACAAAGAAATATGGAATACTTCTCTGTAAAATTATTTAATTTACTCCCTCTTGCAATGAAAACCATAAAAAAAAAATAACCGCCTTCAAAAGAAGCATAAAAATATGGATTATGGACATGGGAAGGAAGAAAATGCTAGTGGTGTGTGGACTCCGCACCAAGCTAAATAAATGCTAAATAAATGCTAGAACAAATTCAGAAAAAGTTCCTTAGGTATGTCTATATGCGGATGCATGGAACGTACCCGAGATTCATGCACCATATGGAATTACTTGAGGCAACAGATAGATTTAGCTTGGAAACTAGACGTTATGCAAATCTTGCAATTCTTAGTTTTAACATAATCCATAATCGTATTGACAGCCCATTCCTCTTGGAATGTTATGGCTTATACGTGCCTGAAAATTTCAGCCGTAGTCGTCGCCACGACTTGTTCAAAATACCATACGGCAGAACAGATGTTCTAGCACAGCATAGCATGACAAGAGGAATGGTGCTGTTGAACGAAATATCGGAAACACTAGATATATATAACTCTTCTTTAGATAGCCGTAAGATTTTTTTGTATAATAATCATCTTCCTAGGTGTTAAGACTGTCAAAATGAGAAAATTGTACAGTAATTGGATAAAAAATCTGTTGTACAATAAAAAAAAAAAAAAAAAAAAAAAAAAAATAGATTCAATTTTGCAACCCAACAAAAAATAATGCTTGTTTTGTACTTTCTTTTAGATCTAACTTCATAATTTTCCTTGGCAATATTCTAACATAGATTAGGTATTTACTTATAATTCAAATAATAAAACTTGTACAATGTGTCCTTAGAACGGGGTACCCCAGTAAGGACACATTTTCTCTAAAAAACTGTAAAAAAAAAATAATAAATAAATAAAAAAAAATTAAAATAAATCGCTTACAAGAGATTTACAGGAAAAAACTTATGAGTCAAACCCAGCCTAAAGATGTTGTGTGGAAAGTGAACATGGGTCTTGAGAAGACTCATGTTATAGAAGGGAGAAAACACAGAGGCCGGCAAATCGTTCCACAGCCGAGCGGTTGAATTCGCGACCCATTCTCATGAGACAAATGTCAACCATGTACATATGTAGGGCGCGTGTTTCCCGACTGTGCACCGGTGCCGAAGTGATCAATGACGCTAGTTTCTCAGATCATCTTCCATTGTAACACCGATAGAACAAGGACGGCCTGACGCCTGTGCTCTAAAGATTGCAATATATTGATAAAAAGATATCATTTTAATTAAATTGTCCAAATAGTGTATCTAATTTCCTCCGTGTCTCTCTAGTTCAACTAGAATTGCAGTAATAAAAAAATTTTGGCATATATTTTATGGTATCTCACCAGCAACTCCAATTACTAGCGGCCTTAGTCCTAGTTTGAAATCTCTTTTTTTTATTGAAAAATGTGGAGCAAACAATGATTGGTTTTCACATCATGGAAATAGTTTCATTGACCTAGAAATTCCAGATGGAAAATCCTTTTCAAATATCAGATCGTGTCATTTGACTTTTTACTACTTCACACATCAGAAAAAAGTATTTTAAGTACTTTAAGTCATAAAATAAAGAACACTAGAAATGCCTTCCATGCAGGGCCGGATTAACCATGTCGGGGCCCCTAGGCAATGCGCTTCTCGGGGCCCCTTTACCAATGGCGGACTAACGGGGGGGGGGGGGGGGGGTGAAGGGGCCTCCAAACGTCTCCTTGTTCCCTCGACCAAATCCTTAGCAAGGCTTTAAGGGGGGGGGGGGGTAAGGTTTTAAATCTTTTTTTTTTTTTTTTCTGAATGTAAAACATGTCAATATGTTGAGTATTGTGTCAAAATTTAAGGTAAATCGGAAAAACTAACTAAGGTACAGCGTTTCAAGCGACCGGCCCTCATGCTCGATTCTAGTATATTTCGAGTATAAAAATGTTTAAATCGGTTTTCTCGCAAACAACATTTCTGAAGTTCGTGAACATCATAACTCAAAATCTTGACTTGACTCGACCGATGCTTTTGAAATTTTGTACACTATTTCTACACATGGTAATCAACAGGTAGTCAGAGGGAGTTTTTTTACCATTTTGTAATAACAAATTCACCGAAATTTTTTAGCAAAAATCGCGTTTTTCACCTCAAAATGCTGCCAAAAATAAAACAAAAAATCGAAAAAAACTCCCTCTTACTACCTAGGAAAACATTTTTATGCACCAAGTCTTAATCTGTCCGAAAATCTACTGTCTATGGCATAGGGGAATTTTGATAAATATAAAAAAAAAATTGCGGACCAGCGAATTTTATTTTCGATTTTTTATGGAAAATTTTCATTGTTAAAAAAAAATAGATCTTCATAAAAAAATCCCGAAGTGGTGCCGTAGTGACTGGAACTGTATAAGACGTAGTGCATGCAAATCGGATATATAGTTTTTCTGATATGTTGTCAACGAGGTTGAAAAACGTAGTTTCGAGAAAAACGCTTTCAACGTTTTGCTGGGGATAATTCAACATACAAACTGTTTAAAACGGTTTCATATAAAATGCTGTATCTCCATCAATTTTACCAATTTCTTCAAATGGGGAGAGCATTATTAACAAATGCATCTTTCAGAAAATGAATTAAAAATAACAATTTTTTTGCGGTGTCCTTAAAGCCTTGTTTAGGATTTGATCAAGGGAACGTGGAGGCGTTTGGAGGCCCCCAGAGTCAGAGGCCCGTGTGTCTTGTCTTGTCACTAAAGCAGGGCCGTATTTACACTTTTCATTAGTATAGGCCACTTCATTTGCGCCGCCCCTTCCTCCTTCTTAGAAGTTTCATAATAATTACTCACTTGTAGGCTGCCATTAGATGGCACACAATTTTAAAAATAGATAGATATTAATAAATATTAAAAAATGAAATAAAGAATGAATTATTCATAAAGTCAAAGTGTAACATGAAACAGAAATTACAATTTTTAAGAGATTTTTAATTTGACAAAATCATCTATAATAGCTTCATAGTTTTTAGTATTCATTAAGTCTGCTTGTATGCATAGAAGATCTGAAGAGTAAGGCTTTTCTTGTGATAATGAAGACCTTTGGTATTTCTTCACTCGCTTTGAACAGGAAAAACTCCTTTCCCCAGTACAATTTGCGACCGGAGTGCAAAGTGCAACGCGGAGAGCTATATCCAAGTTTGGGTAAACGTTGCACAGAGATGGTTTCCTCAAAAACTTCCTTAAAAAGATTCAGTAATGATGAGGAAATGAGAGGAAATGTGACCTTGAAAGTGAATACATTCCTGAACTAAATCGTCTTCTAAATCATTGTATAATATTGCACAAGAGACTCTTTGTGTTGAAAGATTGCCAATTTTTTTTTATGATTTTTTTTCTTTGAAGTATTATGCCTTCTCTCTAATTCAGATCTCAGTCAGGAGGTTGTTTCAATATCCTCGTTTGATGTTTTGTCTATAAAGTTTTTTCTCTTAGGGTCTTCTTACTCTTAATGTCGCCCTGATATTGCAAAAGTGCGCTCATTTCAATTCCACTTTCTTCGAAATAACCAAAATTTTCTTGCTATGGTGTATAAACTCGAGAATAACTCCATAAAAATCAGATACCGTCAGTACATCAACAGATGAGCTCTGAATCAGAGCACTCACTTTATTTATTTAAAAAAAAATAGCTTTCCAAAATACGATTAGTAACTGAATAAGGTAACTCACTGCCCAAGCATTTTTTGTGAAATATTCGCACCATAATCGCACGACGCAATCCGCGGTCCCGTACGGGATCACTGGGCATCTAAAGGTTTCTTTAAGGGGGAAATAGGTGTAGACTCCAAAAATATTTTTTTTGTTAAATCGATGGTAGGTAGAACTATTCAAAAATATATTCTGAAAATTTCAATCCAAAATTCTACGCCATTTAAAAGTTATATGCGTTTGAGTGAGGGTCCGTCCGCCGAACTACCACTATTTAACTGCCACTCTTGTTTTCAAACGCATTTTTCTCGAAACTACTTTTTTCGAATGTGTGTAACTTGTAAACTCCGCACGTAGTTTCTTTACATAAATATGCTCTATTTGAACCTCAATCCTAAACAATATCTTTATTTTAACTATTTTTATGGCAAAAAAACGTTCAAGAGAATGGTAAAAATCATGCTAAATTTTCACATTTCTGAAAAAATATTAATATTCGATTTTTCGTGTGGTTCAAATAGAAGAAAAACTTGTGATCTCTAGGAGTTACACAAATTGTTCAGCCGGACGGCGACTTACAATGCGCGGCAGCTGATATCTCCGTTATTTTTTTAGGAAAATATTTGAAAATTTTAGAATATACTCTTGAATATATGTGTAAAATGACCGCAAGGTATAAATAAAATATATATAAAAATTCATGAAAATTACTAAAAATACGCCGTCCTACACCTATTTCCCCCCTTAAACGTTCGTGCGCCGCGTGCAATAAATGTAGCCCACTGCCAAAGCATTTTTTGTGAAATATTCGCACCACAATCACCGATCCCGTATTGGACCGTTGGGCATTGAACGACACAAATCCGTGTTCACGTACGGAACCACTGGGCGTCAAAGCTTAATAGATAGAAAACTCTATCTATCCACAGTGACTTTTTTGTTGTTTTTTTATAATCGTACACAAACTTAAGGGCTTACCAAAGCAAGCGAGCGCAGCGCGCGCCGCCCCCCGAACTCTGCCGCCCCTAGGCCGCGGCCTATAAGGCCTATTGACAAATCCAGGACTGCACTAAAGTGATCTCTTCCAGATAACCTTTCCCTAAGAATTTTAGCAAGCAGATAGGTAGTGCATACTGAAGCTTGTACAACATTTATATTTTAAACATATGATTAGAAATAAAACAAAACAAATGCCAATATAAACCACACACGGCACCTTCAATCACTTCAGATACTAAGTAATGTTGCAACAAATAGAAGGAAAGAAAAGTAAAATACAACTATGTTTATATATTTGTTTTAATTGTAGACTTTTTATTTATTATTTGTGCATGATGTGAACATTAGTTATTTATTGGGTTATAACCTAATTATTATAATTTGTTGTTTTCTTTAATGTGTGTACCTAATATTACTAAGCTGTAAATGTTCCTAATAAAAATTTAAAAAAACGTCTTGAAAGCTGACTTTTCCGAAACTTCGTTGTTCACTAATTGAAGCAAGTCATTTTTTCTCGGGACGCGGGGCCCCTAGCCGATGCGGGGCCCCTAGCCGAAGCGGGGCCCCTAGGCAGTTGCCTACTCTGCCTTAGGGATAATCCGGTACTGCTTCCATGTACATAGATTTGAATGGAAACCAATGTAGCCACTGACTTATTACCTTTTGGTTCGAGCCCATTTGGCATGCGCTCCTTCTTTTACTTGCTTACTTATTTGTCTGACTGACATTTGAATTTCATAATGATATGATAGTGAAAAACAGGGTCAGACTCTCGGATCACGAAACAAGCCCACATGACATTTCTTGTGTTTTTTTTTTATCCATGTTTATACTCAAGATGCCCGATATATCAGTCATTACGTATCCTCACGGTGTGCAACTTTCCTTGCTCAAATTTATGCAGGTTTGCTCCTTGCTATGCTGCAGCATAGTTCCTTTTTCAGACACCGAGGTGCTAGCAGTCACATCTTCGCTTTAATTTGTATTTGTCCAACAGACCATTAGAAAAATTTTCAGGAGGAGAAGGTTTTCTTTATTTATTTCAATAAAACATTATGATAGGTGTTTAAGGTAAAGCTATTTCCGTAAAGGTAAAGGTCCAATTAGTTTAAATAATTCTTAGTTAAGTGATTAATTATCATTTTTCATACTTTGTTTTTAATTTTAAAGGGGAGATTGAACAAAAACTAAAATGGTCTGTTGGACAAATAAGAACTGAGGCGACGACATGTCAAATCTGACTTATCATAACTTACAAAAATAATTGAATATTTCATATCACTGAAATTTAGATAAATTACCTAATTTTATAAGTACGGACTATTTGAGCGATGAGGAATGTCGATGTTATTGATAATCAATCTAAAATAGTCTGATAAGAGATTTTAAAAGTTTCAACTCAGGACAGTTTGTTTTCAGCGGTCAATTTCATGAATAGTGCTCCGGCAAAACAAATACTTTTTAAAATTAGTATCCTGGCATTCAGCATCTAAAACTATTTTAGGTTTATGAATTAAACTGCTGTCATTGACATTTTGAAAAATCACGCAGTTCGCGATCTCCCGACGACGGTTGAAAGCATAGATATCCCACTTACGTCGACATTAGTTTGGTTTTACAAAGAAAACAGAAACACATTTCTTTATTAAAATCATAAGACAATTTGTATAATACTAGGATGGTATCTAGGCTTTCGACTTGTATACGGATTGTGTTCCAAGCTGCGCTAAGCTTGACACTCCAACCAAGGGGAGCTTAAAATTAACTGATAAACCAAAGTTGAATTTACCCTACATTTGTGAAGTCGTAGAAGAAACAGAATTATAATTATTCCTAAATGGTTTAAGTAATCGGTACTACTATTACATGTAATACATTCATTTTACAAATACTTTTATCCTTTTCAGAATGACTTGCTGACTACTGGAGGGGAGTCCGGACTACTGACTTTATGGAAAAGTCAACCCAATGACCCCATCATTTCTAGTGGAAAAAGCAAAATTTTAGCTGGGATGAATAAAATGAAAATCCGCAAAGGAAAGCCCTACTGATATCTGAATTTTTTAACGTACCTGATGAATAAACTAAATGACATTGATAAACCACTTTCTTTTCTTTTATTTACTAATCAAAAGTAGAATAATAAACAGAATTCAGGACACGGATTTTCTTTTATCTAAGTTCAATACCTTATAAGCCAATAATTTTTTAAAAATTCAAATTTTTTTTTGACACTTTCAGTTGCACGGCACAAGTTGTGTTGATTGGTCCCTTCAAATTTTGAATGCTTGTACTCTGTTAAAGTCAATACCCCAAATGAACCATCCCCGTACAAAAGTTAAAGAAGAGTGTCTTTGCGTGAATTTGTTTTTTTATACAAATCTACAGTTTTATATGGTGATTGATGAAATTTTGCACACTTTTTGTTTTTTAATATGAATATCTCACAAGTCTCAGCTGCTCCCGTCTGGAGCCAGTGAGACTACGGCATCCCCAATTGGGGTATGTTGTGGGGCTGAAGGTAGAGGGGAGGGGAAGGAGGTGGGGAAGAGGAACGTGGGGAAGTACCTGGCTATTCAGATCTGATCACCAAACACAGCTAAAGCCATTTCAAGTAACGTTTCAATTCTGAATGGTGGTCTTACACCAGGGTGATACTGAGAGTATCTTCCACTCTGGAACGTGCCGCAAATATAGGTACTATAAATTATTTTTAATGAATTAATTGTGAAATAACACAAATTAATCAAATAAAATTTATTTGCCCTCGCCGGGATTCGATCCCGCGACCTTCAGATTGGGAGTCAAAAGCCTTGCCGCTGGACCACGCCGGCTGTCACTTGACCATCAACACAAAAGAAAGGTCTCTATCTATGAGATTTCATAAAACCACCCCCATCCCCTTTTCCACTCCAGAGCAAAATTTTGATATCAGATGAAATTTTGCACGCTTGGCATTTAAAATAAAGAGGAAAATTACTGTCTACGTCTACATCTGACTTTGAAAAACCCTGTATAAATCTGGGCAATGCTGGGGACTTCAGCTATAGTACCTTAGGGAACGTACCCATACTACGTGACCAACTTTTTGCAATTTTTAACCCCCCCTCCCCCCCCCGGTGACCAAAATCCTAAGCAAACCGCCGCTCATTTGTATGGAGCGTGACATTTTGAAGACCCCCCCCCCCCCCTAAACGTGTCACGTAGTATGGGTACGTTCCCTTATAAGTGAATTATTTACATAAGAAAGTGGTTGCATGCCAAAGGTAAAGCTCATGGGGATTTTATTATGTACATGAAAATTCCTGCTTTGGGATTATTCACCAAAAATAAATTCCTGGGAATTTACACATTCCTATGTACATACAACCTCTCTCTGGAACTACTATAGTTGTAATTATTTGTTAAATTAATATTAAAGTAGCTGGTTCCCGGCATGTGTTGCAATGCCATATTCAAAGAAATACATTGTTTCTCCCCGAATCAGCTTTCCCGTACGCTCCCGTTCCTCCCCCGTGTCCCCTTCCTAGCTAGCAACATAAATTATAGCCTAAATGTTATTCTGATGTATGAGCTATATTATTGTAAAGTTTCATTAAAATCCATTCAGCAGTTTTTGCGTGAAAGAATAACAAACACACATACATCCATACAAACTTTCGAATTTATAATATTAGTAAGATAAGTACGATAACAAAAAAGTTATGGAATTTTTACCATGTCAATAAAATTAGGATAATTATCGTAGATAGCAAACACTTTGTGGCTTGACATTATATAGAATGAAACAAGTACTTTGTTTAAAAACCACTTATTTTTATTTATATTCGTCGACCGGTTTCGGTTGAACTCAACCTTCTTCAGGACAATAAACTTATAAACTAAATTACAGTACAGATTTAAGATTCTAAGATTAAGACAAAAGAAAGAGAGAGAGCATATAAGAGAGGGAGAGAACATCAGATACTGGTTGGTGGAAGGGTAGGAGGCGGAGTCACAGGTGGGTGGGGGTGGGGGTTACATAGAGAGAAATGGAATAACTTTAAAATCGGGCTGTTGGTTAATTCTAACTGTTTGTTTAAAATTTGGCCATTAAGTTTCTTTGATTTGGATATTTCTAATGCTTCTAAATTATTAAGGCGTATTCCTATTTTATTTATATGTATTATTTTTACTCCTGTATGTGACTCCGCCTCCTACCCTTCCACCAACCAGTATCTGATGTTCTCTCCCTCTCTTATATGCTCTCTCTCTTTCTTTTGTCTTAATCTTAGAATCTTAACTCTGTACTGTAATTTAGTTTATAAGTTTATTGTCCTGAAGAAGGTTGAGTTCAACCGAAACCGGTCGACGAATATAAATAAAAATAAGTGGTTTTTAAACAAAGTACTTGTTTCATTCTAAATTAGGATAAGTTTGCACAAAAATCAATTCAGTTGTGTAGTCAGTTTCAAACAAAAATAACTTGGGATGGGTATCAGATGTCAATGAAAACAAAATATTTTATTGCGTAAGAACCGTTTTATATAACTTTGTAAATAAGTATAAATTATTAATAGCATGGCACTCACGACAAAAATAATCGCAATCACAAAGCGAGCAGTAATTTCATAAACATCTTGTAACGAAGAAACAGAATCTCCGTGCCTGCGGCAAACCAAGGATTGTCATAGAATACATTGTTAGGTTTCGATGTCTGCCATAATGGAAGAAATTACATAAAGATTTGATGCCAAAGATATAGAACACACAGATCAACCCATGAAACATTCAAAATAATTACAAAATATTCAATGATTTAGTAGCTTGAATTCAATTTATTTAAAATAAAATAAAGTTCTTCCCATAACACCAATATGTACTACAGTGCATTTACTTTTGTTTTACATTTACAGTGCATTTAATTTTAAGTTTTGGGTGACTTTACAAGTAAAACATTAAAGTTTTTTTTACAGATTATGGTTGATAAATGTGTTGAAAAGAGAAATAAATCGGATGACAGTTGTCCAAAGGTTTAGATATTGGACAAAGTAGCTATATTACTGGGTGACTTGTCTATGGATTCCACATCAATGATAATGAGAACTAGCAAAAATTTACAATTACTGCTGAGAAGGTAATGTATATAATTATAATAATAAGATTAGGTATTTACAACACACATTATTATAACAATAGTGCATTTCTACGTAGGTTTTTGCTTTTTTTGAAAATACACAATGTCATTAAATAATTTTATTTAATCCTCTCACAGTGGGCGGTTATAATATTACCTGTGCAAAGTTTGTTTTACAATCAACAATATGAATGTGGTTAGCAGAAAGCGTCCAACCAACAATTTTGCCAAAATCGAGTTTTACATCTCTTCCTACAGATTAATATGAAAATCAAAGAGAATTCAAAATAATCATCACCGAGTCACTTATATAATATTACAAAAAAATAATAAGTAGATTATTAGGGTGAATTGCCCAATTCAAAAAAAAAAATAAGTAGATTAATATAGCCAAATTGGCTATGTTCAGTACTTGCAGTAATGACACACAAGTTCATGCTCATTATCCACAGCCAGAGGGTTAAATTGTTAGATAATGTCTTAGAATTATTGCAAGTCAATTGAGAATTTTAGTAAAAAGCTAACCACTAGATTCTTCATTTGAGTCTGAATCTTGAAGCAACCTCTTAAAAATCCTTGTACATAATGGAGAAAAAAAATATATCAAAATTGTAATTTTATAGTTTTGAGTATTTAATATCCATTTCAGCAGATTAAAAATATGTTTTTAAAAATTTTAAGTACCTATGTCTTTATAACCAGCATAGAAATAATTTCATTATGTGAAAAGAATACTTAATATTATGTACAAGCAAATCTTATATCGAACTGAAAAATTCTGAAGTGATTAAAAATACGGTAATCATTATATTATTAAGAATATATCTATAATGAAGAGCAAAGTAATATCAGTTCATTTGGTAAATATATATTCTTAGGTATACATTTTAAAACTTAAAACTAGAAATTTTCAGAACGAGCAGTCATTACAACATTGTAATTTTAAACACTCCTCATAATGATTTTATTATCACACAGTCAATGGGAATTCAACATGCCAAAATGATATTTAAGGACGTTAATGAAAAAATTAGAGATTTATTGAAGTTGCATTAAAACTTTAAATTAAACAAACTATCTTTACAGTCAAATGAAATTAAACTTTTTTTTCTAACTTCCAGAATTTATTGCATTACTCAAATTAGTTGTGTCAATCAATCATTTTACACAACCCTCTGGCAACACTCTACTTTTACACTTAGAAGAAATGCCATAGATAGATAGGGCGGCATAGGTAGACCATAGATGCATAAATTGTGTAGATTGCACCTTGAGTCTCGTTTTCATGCCATGAACAAACAACTAGAGATGGTTAATCTGAAATGGACTGTCATTGCGGTTTCAAATTCGACCGACTTTATTTTTTTTTTAAAAGTATTCTGATCGATCATTGGTTAAAATGACGGAATAGTTCACAATCGACACAGGACTAATTTAAATGATTACCTAACACTGGGGTGCTATGCATTGTGATGAATTTATAGTGACGATTTTATGTCTTTTACAAAAAATCATATTTCATAAAGTGTAAATGTGGTACAAAAATTAAAAAACATAAAATAATAAAAACTAATCAAAAATTCGAGTTATAAAATACTTTCCCCAACCCCCTTAGAATAAATCGAATTTAATCTTTCATTAAAAATAAAGGTTTATAATTACTATATATATATATATATAAACATGCATTGTATAAATAATTTTTAAAGTTGGTATGGAAATGGTTAACGATTGGAAAATGTAGAGTTTGACTGCAGGAGAAACAGCATTACTCTTCATTGTACTATTTGGAGATCAGGAACATGATTAACCTGAAAAACAAATTAATAATTTTAAATTAATACATTTCTGCCACATCCTGGCAGCAGTACTGAATAAGAGTAATTTATTTATGTGTGGACAAATCCAATTACGGTAATTTCTTGAAAAGTTGTTTTTCAGACCTGTTTCTGCCTTGATCTGGTGTATGGTGTATGTAGTGACATAAAGATATGTATCAGCATAAAGGCTCTGCTAAACTACGAGTAGCAACTTTTGTAACAATTTCTTGCCCGCAAGGTATTTCCGTATTGTCATCAAGATTGCGCAAGATTCTCCTGTATTGCCTAATCTTGTTGAAGTATTGCCCTGGCTTGATGGTGAGTTTGCCCGGCTACCGATACTATCACAATATTGCTGGGCTAAATCTAATTCCTTCTCGCTTTGTTACATATGTGCGTCTCTGTTCACCATATGCCCTCGACTCCAGATACTAATATCTACAGCCTGTATGTCGGACGAATATCTACAGCTCATATGTTGAACTAATATCTACGAACTTCAGAGTGTTGACTAATATCTACAGAGCTAAGGTCGGACGAATATCTATGACGGTCCCAGTGTTGACTAATATTTACAGAGCGTAGGTTGGACTAATCAACTAAATGTGTCCAATAGTCAGATATTAGGGATTTTTACATACATACTTACATAAATTAAGTTTTTTAAGCTGCATACGCAATATTACGTTATTCCAATATGCTATACATAATTGCAAATCCAACCTCTGCCAGTGCTGTAGATATTCGTCAACACTTTGGTTCTCATAGATATTTGTCAACAGTTTGAGCTGTAGATATTCGTCAACACTTTCCTTCTCATAGATATTAGTTCGATTTTTTCAGTTTTTGGAATTCCTGTAGATATTAGTAGACGCCTCCATGCCCTCTACCAACGCAGTCATAATTTAGAACACGATTAATATTACCTAATAAATAATTTCGTGATTTCAGGAGATCATTTTTTTGTGTTGTGAATTTGTCTTATACATTATGGCAATCTTGACAGGACACCTTGCCCTACAAAACCATTGATGACCAAGACAATTGATCGGCAATAGACAATAATATCTTGCTCATTTACCAGCACCTTTATTTATAGTATGTAAAATAAAAAGGAAGCACTGAGAGTAATTCAAATCTGGAATGGAAACTTTTTCCCGAAGAAAACTTAGTGTTGTCGTAAAATAATCATTAATACATAATAATTAAAACATAAATAAATGGGAGTAGGTACCTGAAGTTAATGGTTTTGTTGGCTAATAGTCGGTTGCACTCGGTGGTGTCGGGGAGGGGCAGAATGGTGGGAGTGGATTCGGCATCCCTCTCGTTGAACTCAAACTGATAGATGCGCGGAGAGGAACGCATGTCTCCAAAGGGGCCGCGCAGGATCACGTAGTGCAGGGACAGGGGGTTCTGGGGCTTGCTCTTCAGAATTATCTGAGGATTTTATACAGGAAATTGTTAAAATTCCAGCATTAAATAACCAAGTTTCAAACCACATCTTACGTTTAATTAACATATAATTTCATTTTCAGTTGGCTGTCTAATAATAAAATTTGAATTTTATAATTTGAATTCGGTGAAACAACCCGTCCTTAGTCAATATATTGAGGTAGGTTTATCGATTAACCGTACGCTGGAAGACAACTTCAGGCTCCGAGCTCTCCATGGGGTGCTTCTGGCTCTTGTTAATGTGCGTCTTCACTACCCACTTGAAAGTCAAGAAGCAAGTTGTTTCATAGAACAATCAGTTAACATACTCCTCCGTTCTGTACGTTCGTACCGAGTGATATGCATCGTCCATATGACGTGATGCAAGCGTGCTGGCATTTGGTTGAAGATATACTAGTTTTCCGTACCTGGTATGCAATGTCCCGCTCCGAGCTCTGCGTGGGATCCCTTTGGCTGTTATTGATGTGTGCCTTCACTACCCACTGGTTGTTGAAAGCCGAAAAGCGAGTTGTTTCATAGAACAATCGGTTCACATACTCTTCCGTTCTGTACGGTTTGAATTGCAAATCTAAAAAAAATAAATAAAACATAAACATCCTTACTAAAAAATGTCGTGAAAATTTTAATCAATTGATAAACGACCGTGGATGTGAAAACATTACTAATTAAAAAAATTACAAAAAAAATGGTTCATGGAAAGATATATACATTGTTTACACAGCCAGAGGAGGTTGTTTATCTATTGTGTAAAATGTTAATGAAGAGTAGAAAATATTAAAAATGGAAGTACAAAATTTGTAGGCTGGCAACACCAAATTAACTGTCAAATATTCTTTTAAAGCGCAATGACACAGAATTTATAGAATACTGTAAATCACATTTTAAAAAAACATTTTGTTCTTAAAGAAAAAAAATTAAATTGAAGAAGCACTGCTGTTAACCCACTGGAGCGATTTTTGCCATATATTGGCGTCATTTTAAATGTCTTCAATTGTTTTTCGGATAATAATGGCAATTATCTCCTTGATTCGGTAATTTTTTTGTTTTTAAATATTTGTAGCTCCCACGTTTGTTATTTTGGACTTAAAACGAAGCTATTGAAATGCTTTATCTATTATGACCACAGATGTCTCAAATCCGAACTTCGTAGACTATTTTATAACGATGTTAAAAATAATTTTTTTAAATATTTTTTTCCATCAGAATTTCTGATCTGATCTGTTTACGGTTAAAATTAAGTCCTTTTTCCATTATCAAGTATACCACAGACAATTAACAGAAATCGAAAATATTCTATGTTGACTCGAATATGTACCTCTCACGTCAGTTTCAAAGTAACAACCATGCAGGATTCGCGCGGCGGTTATAAACTTTACGATTTTTTAAATATATTTTTTATAAATCCTACAAATATGAGATAAACGGTATAATATAGGTTAATTCATTGGCTATATATGTTGCACTATAATAAGTTTTTACGTCTCCATGTTAAAATTCGAAGGTATGATTTTTTTTAATGTTGGGGAAATTAAAAAAAATGATCTTCTGAAAATGTCGAGCAAACGGAAAAAAAAGTTTTAAAATGCGCTGTCGCTCCAGTGGTTAAGGTACCTACTTAATGACATAAATTTGATTAAAAAGTGGTGTTTTACAAAGTGATTTGCTTTCATTTAATTTAACATAAATTTGAATTTAACAGTAGGTAGAAAGGAAGAATCACTAATGGTGCGTTTAGTTACACTACTTTTAGATCCGACCGAGTTAAATATATTCAGATCCAAAATTAGAGACATGATCTAAAGCCCGGGCAACGCTACGTACTTAAGCCTCGGTTCTCCCAATTTCTACCGATTTCTTACAAATCTCCCTTAAACATTTGAAGTTTTTAAGCTCTTAAAAAAATATATGTTATTTTTGAACATAATATCTAGACATTTATCGCGCCGAAACGCAAATTATGGAAAATTCCCTCGATAGAAAAAAATCACAAAGTATGATCCAAAAATTATTATTAACACGTTTGTTTCAGTTATTTTACAAGTTATATGTATGAAAAAATTCACAGCGTTTCTTTAAATAAAACTAAAGACAATTATCGCGAGATTTTTGGTCTTTTTTCAATAAACCGTGATTAATTAAATATTTTAACAACAGGCGCTTACGTTTTTTAATTCTAAAGATAATATTTACAGGCCATCTCGATCTAACGTGCGAGTAACCTATGTGCCTTTCAAATATTCGTCATTCGCTGTCCAGACAGCTCGCCACACAGACCTGTCGACCTACGTTTCGTGATTTGTTTAATATACACGTACGTAAATAATAATATTGTTTTGCGAAAATGGGAAGACAACAACAAAAAAGTCGTATTTCTAAGCATAAACATTATCTTCAAAATTGAGAACGTATGATGAATTGTATCAGGTAAGAAGAAAAAAATAAAATTTTGATTTTATTAATATAATACATACTCGTATTATTTACTATTATGTAATATTTATTATAAAAATAAATTTTCAATTTATTTGTGTATTATATAACAAAGGTGACCGTTATTGTTTTATTTTTTACAGAATGCGTACTTTGGGAAATAAATCTATTTCTAACTTCGGAAACTGAAATTCCCGGCTAAGTTTTTTTAAATTAAATTACATTTTTTTTAAATGACCATTGAATGCAAAAGCTTTTATTTCGCTCATTTATTAAAATTATAGGACATAAACAGCATTGAATTCTTTATTTGAAATGACTCGCGATCAACGGCACGTCGTCGACGGCAGTGACATCTTTTGGGTCAATTTTAAATTTGCTTCCTACGCGCGCTTTAACAACAAACGAGATGCACAATTTACTTCTCCTGACAAAGAAAGTTACAACCAACGAAGGGACTTATATACCTAGATAATAATATATCGGCTTTTTCACTTTCTGTATAAGACAATATGCATAATAACTATGTAAGTACCTGGAATATGTAGAAATAGTCCTGGGTCAGATCTCCGATCTACCGATGATTTCGTACATTTAATAATACCTTTTTACTCAGTGGATGCATTTTGCCGGCTGCCCGCTCCGTTTTGACAAACATTCGAAAGCATCGGTTTCCAGGGGTGCATCTAGAACTACGAATTGAAGTGTTTTGCATGAATGATTTTATTTGACCAGGAATCTAATAATTCCTGGTTAGTATTTATAAGAATGTTGGCATTCTCGTCATATAAATTTAATGGTGTAATGTTTATATCTGCCTTGCAAATTATTTTGTGCATTTCTGAGCTATTAGCTTTCCTATGGAAAAAATTTCTAAGCATTTCTACCTGATTGTGTTTCAAAGATGTTATTTTGACTACACCTCTACCTCCTAAATTTTTAACTTTATTTTTTATTACAGTAAATCTGAAGCATGCGTATACATGAACAAAAAAAAAGAACTTAATAAGAAGAAAATCATCGGCCGGAGAGGTCTTTCTCAAAGCTTTGACAATGGGTATGATATGGTGATTTATTTCACTAAAATAATATATGTATTTTATTTTACTAACGAAAAAATATATGTTCCGATGAGGTGAATTACTTATCTACAAACTATCTGCTTTGTGTGAAAAAACATCCGCTTTATTCGAAAAAAATTATCTGTGATAATCTGTAATACAGACATTAAAAAATCTATCGTACTTATAATGATATTGGCATGCAAATCATTATCGATATCCATTTTTATTTCTATTTTTTCATAAATCGGTATCCATTTTAATGCTGCTTTTGCTTTTCTAGGTTGTATAAAAATGATGCAGTCGAAGGAGGAGAAGAAAGACGCATCGTCGACATTTTCTATTTTATAAGCCAACTGCAATCCATATCGGACCATTCTCCTTTCGGATGCGGATTTGGAAATCTTACTGTTCAATCTGAGCAAAGAGTTGGCCTAATGTCCAAAATACTGTTTGAATGTAACATGTGTCGCGCCAAATTTACAGTCAACACATGCGACCCAAAACCTAAACATACCATGGATGTAAATGCAGCAGCAGTATCAGGGATGACTCCTGCGGGAGTAAAAGGGGGTGTAAATTCTATTATACTTTCTTTGTCATCTAAACACACCTATATGCACTAAAACATAAAAAATGTTAATGTATGTAAAAGCCCATAAGAGCGTTAATGATTAATAAAAATAAAATAAAATGAAAACATAAACATTGATTTCGGTGCTAATATAAGTGATATAGTTTTTTTTTATGTTTGTATTGCATCACGGTCTTCATCATATGGCACACACGTCAAGCATTGTTACCAGGTTGTCCCTTTTCATATAACCCAGTTTCTTTTTCAGTTTCTTTCAGTTTTCGGGTAAAAAAGTTGAATTGTTTGCTTATAAAAAAGTATATTCCTCTACGGAAAAATATTTTTATTATGGAAAAAAACATTGAAGTTTCGAAAAAAAGTTGTCATTTTTACTTCTACCGTCATTTAAAATCTCCTTCCGAAGTTTGTACACTTTATCCCCGGAAATCCTGTATAGATAGCCTTAGAAGAAAAATCTTAATTAATTTAGTTGTTTTTTTAAATACATTTTTTTTTCATTGACTCCACACAAGAGGCCCTGAAGAAAATGATTCCCCTCAGTCCTATATCATCTTTGTGGAGGGTACTTTTTATAAAAGGTAGGAGAGGAAGTTCTGGGAAGGAAAAGGTGTTAGGGGTGGTTAGGAATCTGTGACGTGTGTGGGAGTGCTCAGTAAGTAATAAAAAAGGTATATGTCTACCTCTCTATCGTTAATCGATATTTTTTCATTTAAGTACTGACAAATTGAAATATAGATAATCGTCGTTGCGGTGGTAATATCTATTAAGTAACGTTTCAAAATTGCTCAAGAGTTAATATAATAGTTTTTTTTTTTTTGTAGCTTTTAATAGCTTGGTAATCCCCAATTCTTCGAAACTCCCACTGTTCATGCACGGGGCATGGGGATGAGGGTAACCTTGCGGATACCCTTGCTAAGACGCTTATGGAATTCGTTGAGTTATGCCCAACCACCAAACAAGAAAGGTATATCACAATTAAGTAGTACTCACAGTTGGTCTTCTGGCTTGGTGACAGTCATAGATGTCCATAGCGCTCGATATTGTTCTATTTGATTGTTAGAACTTCGGTAAAGTTTGAGTCACGAGTTCACACAAAATATACGAAAGAATACGGTAGGATTTATACTTTATGTGACGATATGATGAATAACACTTCGGCTCAGTGCGAATTGTCACTATACGGTCGGGGGTTAGCAACGGACTGACTTGTTGACGATAAAGCGCTTGTCACTTGTTGACCGTGTAGTCAGGCACCCTTATTGTGCGGAATTCCCAAGTCTGGGTTCCTGCCGATCTCGTATGACAATCGGAGCACAAAACGAAAGAAATCCATCGGCGTTATTTTTTTTTTTTTTTTTTTTTTACATTAACTCCACACAGGAGGCCCTGAGGAAAATAATTTCCCTCAGGGCCTATGTCATCTGGGATGCTGTGTGGAGAGTCTTTTTGAGGAGAGGAAGGAATGAACATTGGTCTTGAAGAGACCCATGTTGTAGGAAGGAGGAAACACAGAGGCCGGCAAATCATTCCACAGCCGAGCTGTTGAACACAAGAACGAGTCGAAGAAACGACCCGTTCTCATGTGACAAATGTCAACCGTGTACAAATGTTGGGCACGCGTTTGGCGTGTTTCCCGACTATGCACCGGTGCCGAAGGGATCAATGATGCTAGTTCTTCAGAGCATCTTCCATTGTAATACCGGTAGAACAAGGATAGCATTCCCACCCGACGCCTGTGCTCTAAAGATTGCAATCCGTCTGTTAAGATGGGAGAATTTATCAAACGGACCGCCCGTTTCTGCACAGAGTCGAGGGTATTTTTCAGGTATTTTGGAGCTCCAGACCAGAGATGGCTGTCAAATTCAACCGTGGGGCGTACTTGTGATTTGTACAAGGTTAGCAGTTGTGTACTATTAAAGTATCTGCGGGCCCTGTACAGTACGCCCAGTTTTTGGGAGGCTAACTTTACTCTGGCTTCGATGGAGCCCCCATACCTGAGCTGGTCACTTAGGGTTACACCAAGCATATCAATGGAGGGCCTGTTCGGAAGATTGCTTCCGTTGAAAGAGACTAGATTTTCATTTCGATCCCTTTTAGACGTAATCAGACAAGATTGGGTCTTTGAAACATTAAATTCAACGAGATTATTTTTACCCCAAGAGAAAACACTCTCGAGGTAACCGTCCATTCTTTGCTTCAAAGCCCTACGAGCTGTTGGAGTTTGTGAGCCCTTTGGGGGCTTGTCAAACAAAAAGCTATCATGAACTGTACTGTCATCCGCGTAACAGTGAATTGGTGCACATGACAAAAGGTCGTTGATGTGCAACAAAAACAAAGTTGGAGACAGAACCGATCCCTGCGGGACGCCAGCATTTATCGAGTGTGAGGAAGAAGTGAAACCATCGACTACCGTCTGAATCGACCTCTCCCTCAAGAAGTCGGCAATCCACATACACAAGGATGCGGGAAGTCCGTAAGAATGCAGTTTGTTGACAAGTCCTCGGTGCCAAACCCGGTCAAAGGCCTTGGAGATGTCCAGTGCAACCGTTTGGGTCTCACCGAAACGTTCCAGGCATCGCCCCCAAACATGCGTCACATACGCGAGAAGATCACCGCACGAGCGGTTCCGCCGGAATCCGTATTGACGGTCGTTAATAATTTTGTTCTTCTCGAGGTATGTGAGCAGTTTGTCGTTGATCACACGTTCCATCACCTTAGACAGAACTGATGTGATCGCTATGGGGCGGTAGTTGGCCGGGTTGGAGCGGTCACCCTTCTTTGGAATAGGATGGATAACCGCTTTTTTCCAACCAGAGGGCACAGAGCCAGTCTTCAGGGACAATTTAAAAAGCTTCGTCAAAATTGGAGCTATTTCTGCAGCGCACCTCTGCAGTACCAGGGCAGGTATTCCGTCAGGCCCACTAGCTTTATTAACATCAAGCCCTCGTAAAACATGGAGTACTTCCCGATGCCGAATCCTCAGCTTTTTCATACGAAAACCGCAGTGAGGAACCGACGTCGGGACAGCACCTTGGTCATCGAGGGTTGAGTTATCCGCAAACATTTTACCTAATAAGTTTGCCTTTTCGGTGGCGGTGTTTGCTAGTGAGCCGTCAGGTCTGGTGAGAGGTGGCAAACTGGATTTGCAGAAATTGCGACCTATTGAGCTCGCAAGCGACCAGAATTGCCTGCTGCCATGCGGGCATGCAGCCAGCTTTCTGCTGATCTGCAGGTCGTGCTCCAATTTCGACCTATTTATGATTCTCTTGGTTTCCTTTGCCATTTTGTTGTAAGCTGTTCTGTCTTCGGATGTTCTAGATGTGTTGTAGGCTCGGTAAGCCGCGTTTTTTCGTCGCACTGCTTCAGCGCATTGTCGACTGAACCACGGCTTTGAGCCCACACCAGTTTCCTTAACAGTAGAATGGATGAAGCCATCCATCGCGGATGTGATGACTTCACCAATTTCCTGGGCACATCTTGAGGGATCCGAAGTCCGAAAACAGACAGCTGACCACGGAAAAGCATTAAAATGTGCCCGCAGACCGAACCAATCTGCTGACCTATAGTGCCACACTTTTCTCTTCAGCCTCTCGTTTGGTGGTCTGAAGTTTACAGGGATTGATGTCGTCACCAGGCAGTGGTCGGACGATCCTAAAGACGCTGTGACTTCAATCCTGTAACCGTGTGGCACAGTAGTTAAAAATAGATCTAACAGATTGGAACGGTGAGTCTGGACATCAGGAACCCTTGTAGGCTCCTGAACCATTTGTTCCAATCCGTAGCAAAGGGCAAAGGATTCCGCTTGGCGTCCAGCCGAGTCTGTTGATCCTGAGAACTTCAACCAAGGTTCGTTATGAACATTGAAGTCCCCCAGGACCACAAACTCTGCCGTAGGGTAGCGGGGCAAGAGGTCATCAATAGTATCGCTTAAGTGTTTGAAGAGCTCGGACGTGTCTGATTCGCTAAGGTTCGGTGAGCGGTATAAACACGCGTAGAATCTTACCGTACTGGCAAGATTGACGCGTACCCACATTACGTCGAATCTGGAGTTTTCCAGATTCAACAGTCGCACACAGTTGACGTCAGCTCGACTATAGAGACAGACACCTCCTTTAGGTCTGAACTTGCCTGCGAGGGTGAAGCCCGGGCAGTTCAGATAGGAGGTGTCTACAGGCTCAGCTATCTGGGTTTCAGACAGGAAAAGTAGGTTTGGGCGTTGGGAAAAAAGGTGGTGGTGGACAGAATTTAAATTGGTGTGCAGGCCGCGAATGTTGGTGTAATTCACCAACAGTTTTGGCCCGCACCGGGGACGCCTACTCCTCGCCGCTGTAATGACGTTATTTGTTGATGGTTGTATATTCATGATTTTATTTGTAGGGTTATTTAAGTGTGAAATGAGGGGAAGGAAGGTCAGGGAGGGAAAAGGTAAAGGGGTGGGTAGGATGCTGGGATTCAGAGTTTCCAGGAGTGACGGACGTATGTATCCAACCCACCCACTGCGGTGCAAGGCGATGGGCAGGGAGAGTCCGGCTGGAGAGGTCGCCCAATGCGCCCCAAACGCTACTGCTGGGTCCCCTCCGGTCACGAACCGGCACAACAGCAGCGGCGGGGTTTTTACACTCGTTGATGGGGCAGCCCACCCTCAGTCGTGAGCCTGAGGGTCGGGCCCCTGTACTACCGAGCGACCCGGACAGCGGTAACCGGTTGTAAAGGGTCTCCCTCAACCAGCATCTCCCGATCCGGCCCGCCACGCAGAAGGTGGGCCGACGCACCCGCCATCAAGGCCTAGACAAACATTACCCCAAGAACCCGGGCACCACTGCTAAGTCACCAAACGTAGTTATGAAACATTCCGCCCACCAAAATACAGCAAATTGTATTTTAAAGAAAAGTTGAACGTTAAGCGAAACGCAGAATGCCATGAAATGTAACGTCGATGAAAAGAAGACGAAGCAGAAGAACTAGTTTTAAACGATAACTAGATGTAGATAAACTAGACGAAAAGAAACTAAATGATACGATTAACATAGACGTAAAAAGAATAAAACGAACCGCGAAACGATGATGATTAGTCACATTGCCTAGGCAATGGACACGATTAGGTGAATGGTCTTGTAAGAGAAGATCCATTCAAAGTATGAAGCGTAACGATAGCACAAGATTTTTAATAATGATTCTAATCACTTGCTCCGTAGAGAGTGATGTCCAATGTTTGGTTAAAGATAGAATACGAATTTCGAAATGATTAAATAGAAAATCCGAACGACGAGAGGCTTTGTTATGAAAGTTGTGTACGAATAGATAACAGTAAGCAGTAAGACGTTGGAGTTTCCGAATACGATATAATTTGTTTAATAAAAGTTTAGCAGAATATATCATGTTGGACTAATGACGATTGAACTCGTTCTTCAGAGTGGAGTTCAGTTTTGTTAAAATGGCCATCTGAGATGGGCCAAGAGTCGTTTGGCTGGACAAACCCGGAGGGCTCCGCCCACCATAATACGTTACGGATAAGAACGGCCTGAGAATGGCCACGTGAAGCGATATCCGATGGATTATCAACCGATGATGCTTGACGCCGATGATTAGATGCGATAACTGTCAAGAGCGATAATTGGTCGGTGTAACGATTCCCGTGACGAGTATCATCGGGTGAAGCATCCGGTGGCCTCCACTTCCATCCCAATACCCTGAGAGTAAGAAAATGATCAACATTCTTGAAGATTACATCAGTGAGATAGTAGCCCGGCGGTAAGTTTCGGTAGGCGCGAAGTTTTGGTTTGCTACAATCCGACTTCTGCAGTTCAAGTTGACCTCGTTTGGTATGTTCGATAACTTCGGATTGCGTTTGTTGAGCTTGTTCCACACTGGAACAGCCGACGACGATTGAATCGATATTTGAATCCGAAGTGATCGCGTATCGTGTGAGTGATAATTCGTAACCATTATTTTCTGTCAACGATCTGATAATACGGTAGGACAGAATAAAAGCAGAGATATCAGATGTCACAGGGTGTAATGGGTAATCCGGGGTAGATTCCGATAATTGATGACGCCAAAATGTTCTTTGGAACGCGCGATTTGGCTCTTGAAGAAATATTTGGCGATACATTTGCCGTACCTCAGCAATGAACACCACAGATGGTGAACGAAAGTTTTGCAGAAGTTCATCAATGTTCGTTTGGAACTTGGGAACGATAAAGAAAGCATCATTTGACGATGATTCATTCACCTCCGTCACCAAGGCATCGAAGACCATTCGCAACATAGTGGTAACGGTGCCCGGACGAAGAATGCAATGACAAAGTATGTGATGCATTTCCTTGAGTAAATCTTTTCCAGGAACACGTGTCATGTGACCACTGTGCAAGTAGTCAGTCATGAAAGCGAAGTACGGTTCACGTAAACTGAGCTTTAATGTCTGTTTACGTTCGAGTGAAAGGATGATGCGCGAAGAGACTTCGCGCGAACCTGGGGAAGCGATATGCTTATCCTTTTCGCCAAAAGGTAAGGCTACGATGAATTGTCCCGAAGGGTCACGTGAGTTATTAGTGTGATGGACCTGCTCATCACGTTGTTCTTCAGGAGTGAGATGTGAAGACTGAGGGAATGTGTCAAACTCTCTCAGTTTCTTGACCTTTTCAGAAAGACGGTACTGGTTGGTTTCGATAAATTGACTAGAAAAGTCACGTGAGCGATAAATGCGATACACTTGGTCACGACGTTGTTTAGTGGGCTGTGAAGACTGAGGAAATATGTCCAACTCCCTCAGTCTCTTGACTTCTTCTGGAAGACGATACTGGTTGGTTTCGATGAAGGAGTTTGTTTGACGATCGGTAGTAAACCCAACCGAATCCAGAGGAAGCCAACCGAATGGTGAATTGATAGCTGAAGGCTGGTGAAGATTACCCGTTAATTGGGGTCTCGGTAGAGATGGCAAGATCTCAACATCTCGAAGTAGGTCAATCGCTCCTGTGTCAGTTGTCAGTTTGTGACAGTCAGAGTCGGCATGAAGTATGTCTTGGAACAGATGACAAGATAACTGGTCGAATTGAATCGTTGGCGATGGAAGTAACTTCGTGTTGAAGATAGTTTGTCCCTTAACTTCGACATCGAAATTAGTGACGCCTGACGCGGTTGTAGAAGATTGGCCTAAGCCCTGATTTTCTGAGAGCTGACTGGACGCTCGGCAGTGCGATTGGATATGAAGTGTGCTTGACTGTCTGAATCGGTCAACGCACGAAACGTTTGAATACTGCCGGAGGGATCACGATTGCTAATATGAGCAGTAGGCAAACGTACGATGGAGCTGTCACCGAAGTTAGCGAGGAAAAGAACTGGAGGATCTGAAATAGAAACTCCTTGAATGGCAAACGTGGTGGGTCGTTGGTACTCCTCTTCAGCAGAAATGTTGTCTTCCCTATGAAGAAGAGTGTGGTGCTTACGATGACATTTCTGACAATCAAACACAGATTTGCAATTCGTGAGAGAATGAGAAGGCGTGAGACAATTCAGACACCAACGGTGTGCCTTGGCGAATTGAGCACGTTCCTGAACCGATTTGAGTGCAAATGATTTGCACTTAGCGATATGGTGAATACCCTTGCAAAACGCGCACTTTGAAGTGAACGCAGTCAAGGACCCTTTGATTTCAGGTTTTGCCTTATTCGTGTCACAAGTAAATGATGACGTTTGTTTTATGACAGCTTGATCATGAAATGTTGAAAAGTTTTGGTTTGGTACGATAATGTTCGCGGGCTCCGATTCGAAAGATTGATTCGTTAATTCCTTGTGAATTACGACGATTTTGAAATAAACATTATCAAAAGCTTCGCGAACTTGATTTTCAATGTCCTTGTTTGCCTCATCTAAAGCTAAGATGTCAGCGTGAACGGTTTCAAAATCATTAACAATTTTTTGCAACTTCGTATAATACGCTAAAAATAATAGGTAATTGGTTGCATCTTGCAAAACGCTTTGACCGACCTCATACACCTTGTTTATTCTGCTAATGGCAACGTTCCGTCTTCTACGCAAGCCTTGTAAAGTACTAGCCATTTTTTTTTAAATAAACAAATGTACTAACGAATTAATCAGGAAAACGTTATGAATTAAAAAATAGAATTCGATGTAATTTAAATGCCCGGTAGGTCGTTAATTAATTAAGAACTACGTAAACTAATTCTACGATTCACTGTTTGAATTCGTTCTTCGAAATGACATTTCAATTCACGTAACATTTCATAGCATTCTTTCGTTTTGTCAATGAAAGAATTTATTTATCTAAAGGTTTGCTGGTTATCGGCACCAATGAATCATGCACGGGGCATGGGGATGAGGGTAACCTTGTGGATACCCTTGCTAAGACGCTAATGGATTTCGTTGAGTTATGTCCAACCACCAAACAAGAAAGGTATATCACAATTAAGTGGTACTCACGATAGTTGTCTTCTGGCTTGGTGACAGTCATAGATGTCCATAGCGCTCGATATTGTTCTATTTGATAGTTAGAACTTCGGTAAAGTTTGAGTCACGAGTTCACACAAAATATACGAAAGAATACGGTAGGATTTATACTTTGGGTGACGATATGATGAATAACACTTCGGCTCGGTGCGAAATGTCACTATACGGTCGGGGGTTAGCAACGGACTGACTTGTTGACGATAAAGCGCTTGTCACTTGTTGACCGTGTAGTCAGGCACCCTTATTGTGCGGAATTCCCAAGTCTGGGTTCCTGCCGATCTCGTATGACAATCGGAGCACAAAACGAAAGAAATCCATCGGCGTTATGAAACACCCACCATTGTCAACCCTTCCCCCTCCTTCAATTTCTTCTCTCCATATGTAATCTATAATTAATTTTTTAACTTTAGTATACT
The DNA here is from genome assembly GCA_917880885.1 of Limnephilus marmoratus. Lineage (NCBI taxonomy): Eukaryota > Metazoa > Arthropoda > Insecta > Trichoptera > Limnephilidae > Limnephilus > Limnephilus marmoratus. The sequence continues at coordinate 24,702,165 of OU862924.1, read as the reverse complement.
TTTATTCCTGAAGAAGTGAACATGGTTCACGAAACATGTTGATAGTATAAAATATAAAAAAAAAATATATATATATAAAAAATAAAGTGATGTAAACTAAGTTATTTTCTTTTAATAAATAATATAATAGATATGTATCTCTTTCGATTTTGTAAGATGTGTTTTTTCAACAAAAAGAAACACGTAATTAATATAGCAACATAGAACGCATCAAAATAAATTACTGAAAGACGGGAGTTTTTTTTATAGCAAAAAAATTTTATTGAAAAAAAATACCCGCGGGCGATGATGAAATACAACCCTGATATGTTGAAACACGTGCACCTTGTGACGTCAGAAACTTTGCTTGTAAGTAAATGTATGATTTTAAAATTTTGTTAACAGATGGCGCTAATGCGAAACATTAATTTCTTCGTTTATTTGAATGGAACGATGGAACCTCTGCAGGGAAGATTTGAAAGTATAAATTGTACAAAGAACCGAATCGCAAATTCTGATTTGGGAGAACCGACTCTTAAGCTAGTATTAAATAAATGTGAGCAATTTCAAAACTGTTCTTCATATTTTATTACAATATCGTTATTCTTCACTATGTTAACACAAAATTTCAAAGGTCTAAGATACCTTTATGTAATTCTAATTTTGAGATCAGTGGGTATCTATAATGCAATGAAAAAATATTTTTTTCTCTTTTATGCCTTTTTAATATGAATTTGGTATTTATTTACACACCCACAAGCCATTTATGTTATTAAATAACATTACGTTATTAGTAATATCGTCGCCTTAGTTCGTATTTGTCCAACAGACCATTAGAAATTTTATAGGAGGAGAAGGTTTTCTTTCATTATTTTAATGAAACATTATGATAGGTGTAAGATAAAGCCATTTCCGTAAAGATAAAGGTCTCATTATTTTAAATAATTCTTAGTTAAGTGATTAACTATCATTTTTTATACCTTCTTTTAAAGTTTAAAATGGAGATTGAACAAAAACTAAAATGGTCTGTTGGACAAATAAGAACTGAGGCGACGATATTACAGAAATACCGTTTAACGGTCACCGTGCAGAAACACCGTTTAGTGTTTTATTTTTATTAGTAAGTATGTTATTTCAGATGTAACTGAAAAAAATTATTACATATTTAGGGGGTTTTTCACCATCCTCCCAATAGCTTATCCATACACATAATGAATATTTTGGATTAATTCTACAGGATTTATTTATTTAATAAGTCTGAGTTTACTATTCGGTACTTGAACCTATGAACAATGGCTACATATAGGATAAATTAGCCCAAGTTTTTATCTGTTGCTAGTATTTATTTGTTTTTTATTAATATTCGTTATGTGTATGGATAAACTATTGGGAGGATGGTGAGAAACCCCCTTAGTACAGCAGCACTTTCCAGAGTAGTAACTCTCAATATCAAGTTGTTAAACATTGTTGAAATGGCATTCCATATCCTTCTTCAGTAGCACGAATGGTAGATTCTCTTAATATTGCTCTGATGAAAGACCATCATTCGGAATCGTAATGTTACTTAAAATGGCAATAGCCATATTTAGTTAGCAGATCCCAACCTTGCACTTTCCCATCTGCTTCCTTCCCCACTTTCTTCAACCTAATATACCCCAAATAGGAGGTGCCATGGTTCCCCTGGCTCCTGGCAGTTTGTGTGTGAAAATGACATTAAAAAGAAAGACCAAAACTGCAATAATACGCACCATTGAACGTGATCTTCTCAAAGCACAGCAGCTGAAAGAGCGTGTCGAGCAGTTGGCGCTCGTGCAGATGGGCGCGCTCGGTGCTCTGAAGCGCAGCCATTACCTCAGCCCCCGAGCGACGGGGGTGCAAGCAGGCCGCCTCGTGGGGGGCCCTCTCGTGGTGCGGGCCCCGCCAAGGGCACCCGATGCAGGCGTACTCGCAAGTCACCAGCCTGGGGGGTGGAACGCTGGATTATTGGTGAATGCTGTGTGTTATATTGGCCAATACCATACATTGTATTGGCCGAAGCCAAAAGTGTTATATTGGTCAAAGCCGTTTTATATTTGTGAATGCCGTATATTATATTGGCGAATGACATATATGATATTTGCAAATACCGCATATTTTGTTACGGATATTGATCGCTTGAAATATTCGGTGAGCAAAGTTTTTTTATCTTTCGACTAGCCACATCAAAAAATTACTTTATACAGGAAATGATTAATTTTGACAAATAATTACACAGATCAAACAGTTTTAACATCCTCGTCAATATGGTATTATGTATTACTATTTTGATGATGGTTATTTGATCTAAAATTGTACTACTACAAAAATGATTTGATTAAATTTTTATACGGATAAATCTTTTTCACTCTGCCTCAAAAATGACAGAATAGCAAAACATGTGAAACACTTGAATGTTACTGTCAAAGTTCACGCAGATTGAACATTCTTGTATATTTTTAGGGCAGAGTCAAAAATCAAACTAAAATAATTTATAGCGAAAAACATACATCAATATTTGAATGCAATTATGTAGTAGTTTTTTGTACCATTTATTACTCGGTATAACTGTAAAAAAACTTTGGTATTTTGTATGTACATATTATATTATACAGTAGACCACATTTAAGAAAATGCATATGACCTTTGTTTGAAATATTTCAGGAATACTGTATTTACATATCAACTGAGTTTTGGTAAAATCCTTCAAGACACAATTTTGAAAATCAAATCAGGGGTCTTTTCAGTGGTTCCATGTAGAATTGTGGTCGAAGTACAACATGGCAAAAAGAAGATTTGCTGATTTAGGTATTTTTAATACTAAAAACTAAATTTATGCATAAATTTTTTCTTATTTTATTTCAAAAAAAGCCATAGATGAAATCTCTCAAATCTTTCTTTATTATAAATAGAATTGTAATAAATTTTACATGAAAATTTTTAAAAACCAATATATAATTGTTTTTTTCTTACTTTTAGGAATTTGTAATTTTTTTTTAATGTTGTGTATAAAGTTTTCATTTGGTTGCTACTAAAATTAAGCGACAAATTTTGTATTGTTTGTCGAGGTTAGTAGTTGAAATGAGCACATAACCTTTCCCAAAAAAACAAAAGACAGATTGAAAGACAGATACATCCACAAAAGACATACGTATATGTATCTAACCAGCGAACACCTCATGTTATTAATGTGAATGCATTTTGAAGATATACAGAAATGTATTGAGAAAGATGATATTATTTTACAACCAGATTAATAAACCCAGAATTCATAAAAGCAATATAGCAGATGTACATAGCAGATTAACATAGTTGAACACAAATATGTGTACTTGAAGATGTAATAGATCTATCTCTTAGCCCAATCAAAGTTTTGATATCCATTTATTCATTGCTTTGATTTTGTAATATTAACATCTTCATTCATTCACGTATTCATCATTAAAAGAATTCATAATCTGCTCTTTCATAGATGGTGCTAGTTTAATTATTTTAGGAAAAAAACACCTTTTGCAAGTTATGTTTTAGCGTGTTATGTGAGGTGATAATAACATTTGTTTACAATACATTTGCCTAATAAAATGTGTGTGTTTATATTTTTTTCATTTTCTGTAATTTTAAATAGAAAAAACGTAAGGTGAGCCTTTTTTTAAACTTGTTTATGTTTGTATTAAAAATTTTAGTATTTCAGAAATTATATGTTTATTTCTAATAATAACATTTGAAAGCATATTCTATCACATTTCAAAAACAGTTTTTATTTCGGATACATTCAGAAATATTCCATTTATTTGGATTTTCTGACCTTCTGACAGAATATGACCGAGACCTGATGGGTTAAAATAATTAAATTAGAGCCATCTCTGAGAGAGCAGATTATGAATACCTAGAGATGGCAAAATTTCGTTTTAACTAAAAACGCGAAAAAATAGCGAAAAACGTGATTTTGGCCATATTTCAGCTAAATTATTCAATTTTGCGAAATAGGCGTGAATTTCCCGAAAACACCGAAGGATAAAATAATGAACGTAAAGTGTGTGACTTGGTGCAAATGTTGATGCCAATAAAAGTGACAAACTCTGCCTTTGCTGGGCCAGCCCTACAGACAATTTGGGCCCCTGTAAATAGTGTTGATGCAGAGCGTTTTTTCAGTCACTACAATTTAGTACTGACTGACAGGCGTATGAGAATGAAGGAGTCCACTATTGAAACGTGCGCAATGCTATTATTCAATCAGTAAAGTGCCATTTCCATTGTTTTTTGTATTTACCTGTATTTCAAATATGCCTACTTTATTTCATTTTTGGAAGCCTGTCCTACCTCTTCTTACAATTTTGTTACTATTTTATGTGTAAATATTTAATATTTTTGTACTGTAGGCTAAAATTGCTTTTTGACATTACACAAATTGTGCGAAATAAATTACGCCTATTGATGTTAATCGCAATCTGCATTAGTTGTGTTTGTGTTCGACCCGTACTTAAAGTTTCCTTCCTTATTAATTTAATATTAAAATTAATTATTTATAATCTTTCACATGGAAATACTTGCAAATGAAGGTTAAACATATATTTTACCAAAAATACTTAAAATATGCGCTAAAAACATTCAGGAAATACATTTTTTTCTATTTTGCTACAAAACGCTAAATTATGCCTCAAAATGCTATAAAACGCTAAATTTACAATTGTTAATGCTAAAAAATCTGAAAATTAATGCTAAATTTTGCCATCTCTATGAATACCCAATCCAATCTTCATTTGTAGAAATCTATATACACCACCGAAAGCTAATTGAGGACTAGCATTTAATCGAATCAATCGACAATCGATGGCCAACAATCTCATTTCAATTATAATTTTAATTCATTTCGCTCAATATGACACGTTTTTAGATTTTCACGGCCAAAAGTATTTTCGTTATTTGTTTTTGGGGTGTTATGCCGTGTTGCACTACCTCCTTCTTTAGCCAAAATTTCGGACAGCGTTGCAGTGTCCATTATCAGGGCAGATCCGGTAGATGGTAAACACCTATCATGCTTGCCGTTTACCGGATCGATAACGAAAATACTTTTGGCCGTGAAAATCTAAAAACCTGTCATATTGAGTGTTGATGGTAGAAAATAATTTTTGACCATGCCTTTGGGAGATGAAACAGCTGCCACAAATAACAATAAATACACCTGACAGAGCTTGAACGTGTGTATTTTGTAGAATGAATTTTGATTGTACTGCGCTACCTACCTCCTCTTTCTAGAGCAACGTTTCAGATGCTATTTCCAACATTTTAGAGATGTTTATAATCTGTCCTGATAATGCAAAACTGTTCAAAATATGCTTGGCAATGTTGTTCTACTTAGGGAGGGAGTAGAACAACATTGCCTTAAGGGCCCGCAACCCGGATTTGTACCGATTTATTACATATTTCCTTTAAACACGGTAAGTTTTAAAGCACTTAAAAAAATATATGTTCTTCTTGAAGATAATATCTAGACTTTGCCCGCGCCGAAACGCAAATTATTTAAAATTCCCTCGATAGAAAAAAATTGGAAAGTATGCTCCAAAAATTATTATTAACACATTTGTTTCAGTTATTTTACAAGTTATATGTATGAAAAAATTCACAGTGTTTCTTTAAATGCTGTTTAAGATAATGCCCGTGAGATTTTTGCTCTATTTTAAACGAGTAGTGTTTTATTAAACATTTTCGCAATTTTCGCAACGATTTTGTCGCTGTAAATGTTAGCGCTCTCTTCTAACATTCGTTCTTCTTCTTTCGTATGGTGGGGGGTCAGAGGGGGACATCTAGGTCTGCGAGCCAGTCTAGGGCCTCAGGCGTTGCCCTGTGGACCTCATCAATCCCGCCGGGGAATGAATGGAGCGGGCATTCGTTGACCACATGTTCGGTGGTCTGCACCGCACCGCATTCACACGTCGCAATATTAATAACAATAACATTCGTAATTTCATATCTCTCCATCTTCTCCAACAAAACTAAAAAATTCATACCGTACTTTTTTATTTAGTTTTTGTATTCAAATTTAAAAAGAATGTAATACATATTTGTGTATATATATATATTATTTTTCCAATTTACGTCTGGTGTTTTTTCTTATATATTTTTTTTAATAATTAATTTGTTTAAAAAAATAGCCATAAAACTGGCACACTATATTTCACAATTTTTTCTTTTGTGAGTACTATCATTTTACTTTTATTTTGCTTTTACTTGTTTTTTTTCATAAATGTACATATTATTTGTCTACCCTAAGTCTGATGTTTTTTATAAATGTACATATTATTTCTTGACCCTAAGTCTGATGTTTTTCAGTTTTCGTCATTATTTTTGTATAAACATATATTTAATTTTTCTACTTTTCTTGTTTTTTAATCTTATCTTATCTGTATATTTTATATATTATACAGTATTAGACAGTATATCTAGATTATGTTTAAACAGTTTATCTAGTTCCGATCTCTGTAATATTAGGTAAAAAAAAAAAAAGTGAATACTAACCTATTGACTTTTTTATTTATTATTTGGGCATGATGTGAACATTTGTTATTGGGTTATAACCTAATAGGCCACTTGCATGGACTTCATAATGACTTGGAAAAAATCGTGTGGATAGAGTTTTTTACTAAGATTACGAAAATGTTAGTAAAAAGTTTTAGAAATGTACAGTTTTTTTTATTTTTAAATAAATAAATCCATTATTTGGGCTCGTGACGTCACTACATGAAAATGTCCCGTCGCCGAAAATGTTCCTATTAATTTTATAAAATTCCACACTGATTTATTTTTTTATATGGCATCACTTTGACTTCAGGCGAATTTTTGAATTCGTTCACTAGATTTATTGTTTGTTCTCTGCGAACTTATCATTTGGTTTGATTTTTTGACAGATGTTCTGAAGAGAACCCCGTACAATTAATGGGTATGGGGTTCTCTTCAGAACGTGAAGAGGATGTCGGTACATGTTTTAGAGGTATAATGATTATGGTGCTGATTTTAACAAAATAAAATTTTATAATATTCTTATTATTATTACAATTTACAAGTTCAAGTATATTACATTGAATTTAGTAATATAGACGCTGTACATTATAATGATTTATGATCAATAAGATGGATCAAGGAAAAAAATATTTATGAGATGTAATATTTTTGGTATGCCTCGTTATTCTCCTGTGCCATTCGTGTGGAAAACGTTATTTTTTTTAAATGATTTTCGGCTATGTAATTATCGTTTTTTCACACCTATAAAATTATGTCCCGTCTTTCCGGTTTATAAAAAATGGTCTGATTTTTCGTATTGAAATTTTCAAAAAATCCCCAGGGTTTCAAAAATACAATTAAAAAAAAAAAAAAATACAGAATGTCTTAGAATATTTGCCTAAACCGGAAATTTTTTTTAAAAAATGTGATGCAAGTGGCCTATTATTATAATTTGTTGTTTTCTTTAATGCATGTAATGTTATTAACCTGTAAATGTTCCTAATAAAATAAAATAAATAAAATACTGATTAACAGAGAGGTAAATAGATGACGTATTATCACTACACAATAGGTATTTACCGAGCGCTGCATATCCTGAATGGATAACACATCGGGTATTTACGAATATGCATCCTTAACACCCTAAAAATATTAACCATAAGAATTTACAATCATTATTTGTCCATAAAACTTTTTTTTTATATCATTTTCAAATCAAGATTTCATTTGTTCACATTATTAGAAAGGTAGACAAATACCAAAGTTATAATTAATTTAAAATGTAAATTCAAAAGTCACCTATTTGACACCACAATTAGCATAATATTAGATTCATGTCACACAGTACATATTTGAAACAGATCACAATCCATACAAAATGCAGAAGAAAGTAAACCATAGCAATAAACTTAGCCACATCATTTTTATGAACAATACATAATATATAAAATAGAAAGCGGGCTCAATAGTTGCAGTTACAGAAATATGTTAGTAATAAACATAGTATAAATACATACAATATTATAATAATTAGCAATACAAATGAATGGAGATACGCAACAACAGTTCAAGCTGCAGACTCTTGTTGACTGGTCTTAACCGCCCCACCCATTAGTCGCCAAATTCTTAAAAACATGTTACAAAATCCATGTTTCAATTGAAAAACTAAGCAATAAATGGCAGAAAATCGAATATGCATCTCTGCTACCCTAACTTAAATACATTTTTCTATCAATTTGCATGTTTTATTTTCCAATTTGTATTCACTAAATCTCTACATATTATAAATTAAAGTCCTCCGACGTGTCTGTTCGCGATAAACTCAAAAACTAATGAACTGATTTTCATGTGGTTTTCATTAATACATAGAGTGATTCATAAGGAAGGTTTAGGTATATAATTTGTCAAGGTTTTGGTTAAGTTTTGAGTAAATTGGTTGAAGTATATAATGTATAAAGGGAGGGGGCTGACAAGTGGGCGGTGTGGATTTGATTTGTATGCAAATTAACAGATGGCGTTGTTTATAAAGGTTGGGTAACCAACCGGTAGATGGTGTTGCGTTTCGTTAGCCACAGCAACGCGTGGCCGGGTCAGCTAGTACCTTATAAAGAACATCTAATTCAGTCGGCTCTCCGAGGTCCTGGGAAATGTTGTAAAGATGTTAATTACATTAGCTCCACACAGGAAGCTCCGAGGAAAACAATTTCCCTCGGGGCCTATGCCATCTTTGGGGATTCAATGTGGAATTTATTTTTAGAAAAAGGAAGGAGAGGAAGTTCTGAGAAGAAAACAGGTATGAGGGGTGAGGTAGGAATCTGGGGGTCAATGGTCAATGTGGCTGGAGTGGTAAAAAGGTCTCCCTCAATCAGTCTCTCATGATTCGATACGTCTCGCAGTAGGTGGGCAAGTGCATGTGCTTCCATGACCTAGACAAATCTCACCCCATGAACCCGGGCAACTCTGCTAAGACACCAAACGTAGTGACTACTTGGGGTGACCTATACTAGCTATCCAATAAATGGTTCCCGGGGCGGCGGTACCCATTCCCAGCTCTCATTAATGTAAATCATTGAAGAAGATAAAACTAATAAATCTAAACAAATATGTGAAAAAGAAGAACAGAAAAATAAAAAGGCAGCGGTCATGACTGGGCTCAAATCCAGGTCTTATGGGATAAATGCCTTAACCAACTCGGCCATTGGGACCTCATATTTTGGGAAGTCATTTTTATCAATCTCATATTTTAAATTCAGAATTAACAATATTATCTACAAATAATTTTTCCAATATTTTAGGCTGCTACCTTTTTTTAAATGATCACAAAGTTCCAAAGAATTGGTTTGTAACCCAGATAGTGTCTCGGATAAACACAAATCACTTTATTTTTGTATGCCTTGTTTTTTCTTCATATATTTGTTTAGATTTATTAGTATTAACCTAAGATATTCAAATACAGAAGAGATATGCTATGGTGTCCGCGCAACTGTCGCCGGACTACGTGCTAATTAGCGTAGTTTTCATACAAAAAGAATTTGTTCATTTTGTTGATTTTTTTAAAATGTGCATTAATTAATACTGGTTAACAATATATTTTGAATAAGGAAAGAATTCGTTCATTTAGTTTAACATTCGTTTGGTTTATTCGTTAATTATTTGTTCTTTTAGTTTATTTGTTAATTGGTTAACAATACGGCGACACCCAGAAGCGCAGACCCACATAGTAAAAACAGCAGATAGCACATCTACTTATATTTCAATATCTTTGGTATTATCTTATTCTTCAATGATATATTACATTGATTGAGTATAACCTTCAAAAGTTATTATAACAAGAGTTATTACAATAAAAATTGAATGTTTAATAAGTTATTCAGCGAATACAAAGTAGAATTTAAAACATAGAAATCGATAGAAAAGTGTATTTATGTAAAGATAATATCAGGACTTCATTATTGATTATTGCAGATCGATTGAAACTTAGAATACTTTGTAATACTCCATACAAGAATTTAGCCACTAGCGGGGAGGGCCGTTATTACTTTTGATGCATAACAACGTCCAAAAATATTCTACAAAGAGAGAAATGGACCACAAATGTTATAATGTTTAGTTAAGAATACAGCACATTGAATTAAGTATTATTCTGTAAATAGACTATTGAGCCCACCTGACATGGTTTTGATTGGTCCCAAACATGGAAGATCCGTTCTTAGGCTTCCGTAGCATGTTCACAAACATAACGCAAAACATGGCGGCCCTACGTACCAAGCCGCCCATCGATACGTCATGCGAACCTTCACTACTCACTGTGATCTGGTTAAACCTAACAACACACAACTGTCTTAGAAGATGCTCTTGCTTCGGTCAGAGTAAAGGTGGATTTATGTTTGTCTGACGTGTCGGGTTGTGATGATGGCTAGCTTTTGCATCTACAGGGTTTTTCAATAAGAGGTGTTATTTTGATAATCAAAGAAAAATGCCAATTTTTAATAAAAAATGATCGGATGTTTATTTCATTATAAAGAGGAAGGTATGACGTTAATAGTGGAAAATAACATCAGGCAAATGACCGCCACGACCACGCTTACAGGACCATATCCTTTTCATGAAATTTTCTATAACCAAATCGCAAAGTGGCTGCCCTATGTCCTCGATAGCCTCATGAATTCCATATTTGAGGTCTTGAATCGACGCTGGGTTGTTGGCGTAGACCTTCTCTTTCACGTGGCCCCAAAGGAAGAAGTCGCAAGGTGTTAAATCACAAGATCTCGGTGGCCAATTGTGATCACCTCTTCGAGAGATAACACGGTCCGGAAAATTTTCCCATAAAAGATCAATGGTTTCGTTGCTTGTGTGGCACGTAGCGCCGTCTTGTTGGTAGTAAACGTTGTCCAGATCAATACCATCCAATTCCGGCCATAAAAAATCATTAATCATCTCTCGATAGCGCAATCCATTCACCGTAACTGTTGCTCCAGCCTCATTTTCATAGTGAATTTTAATCATTTCAATGCGTTGTTGAAGCGTGTATCATTCCATTTTTATTAATGGCATAGTTTCTACTTGTCAAATGTCAAAAAATGACAGCTTCAAAAATGACATCTACCGAAATAGCGGGCTATTCAAAATAACACCTCTTGTTGGAAAACCCTATATATGTCATGTTTGATATTTTGAATCAACACAGTCGTCACAAAAGCACGTGCACACTTGTCTGATCTGTCGGCCGCTCCCCCACCTCCACCACTCTGACGCAGATCAGGAGCTTCTGATGTGACGCAAGGCATCACGGCACATTGTGGCACACTAATATAAATCTTACCATTACTAAATGTATGAAACCGATAAACGTCACGACATGTCAGACACATATAAATCCACCTTAACAATGATGAGGTCTGTTCCCTTCAGTTACCTATGTAGAACCATTATCTTTTAATAATTTAAAATTTTCACAATGAACAGTAATAAAGTATATGTCGCAGGAAAATTGTAAAATCAGGCCGATCATGATGCACCTGAGGCACTTCACTATCTGCCGCCAGGCACTTCACGAAGTAGCTCGGCGCATCATGATCTGCCTATATATATATACATAATAATATTTAAGCATTAATATATATATTTATTGAATCTCACAGAATATAAAGCATAATTTTTCATATAGTAATCAACCTCACTAGGACTAAGCCTGCATCAAGGCAATTAAGATTTGAGTGAAGCCACATAAAGGTAGAGTAGTTTCACTATTATAAGATCCTCAGGCATAGAATGGTTCACATTAACCTTGCTCAAAAACACAGTAATTTATTTAAGGGTACTAATTTTGAACAATGAGTAAAGTCATAGGGGTCCAGACACAGAATGGCTGTGATAATGCGAAATAGCCACTCTCGTGATGAAAGCCTCGATGACACACGGCGAGTTTACAAGCTACTATCTGGGAAATTCACTATCTGTTAGTAAACTCGCCCAGTGTCATTGTGTTACTTGCTAACTAGCAGCAACTAGCAGTTTGTTGACAATCTACGAAAAAAAGTTGAAAGGTCGTCAACTTTACTCGCCTACACGCTTGCTCGTGATTGGTTTATTTATGTTTCCAAGATGGCTTCCGATAAACAGCTGATTTCGACTGTCAAATATCTGAAGAATTAGTTCACGCAGGCGTCGTTATTCTTGTTACTGGCGCTAGCAGCGGCCTCAGTTTCCTACGCTTCTGAGCGAGTGGACAGTTTTGTGTGTCATCATGACAATCTCACTCGCCGATTTACCCGCTTTTAAAACTTAGTAGATAGTAGCTTGTAACTCGCCGTGTGTCATCGAGGCTTAACTGGTCAGAATATTTGTTAATATCATGAAATTGCATGGATTATCATTAAATCATATTTTTTCTATTTTTATTTTATTTTTAACCCAGTTTAATTTTATACCCTGAAGATGCTTGTGTTAGGCGAAACCGGCCGGTATTATAAAATAAAATAAATAAATCGTGGTTACAAACAAAGTAATTGTTTTATTTCAGTCATATTTTTTCATCAAATTCGTTTGAACACAAATTTGAATCAGATGTGAGTTTTTGAAATGTTCTATCACTTTAATAATAACTTATTTGGTTTGTCGTTACGAAGGTATATCACGTCCAAGTTTTGTCATGCTATTAAGGACTATTAAAAAATAAGTTCTCTGAATATAACCAGCTATTCAGGCTAAACTACTTATGGTAGATAATATTCTATTTATATAAATAGAAAAGCGCCCTTGAGGTGATTTTTCACAAAAAAGGCGCTATACATAGCATCCAAATATTATTATTATTATATAAACAAATGATCTACATAAAAACATCTGGGGCATGATGAAAATTTTGTTGGCGATCAAGAAGTTAATAAAATCTGGAAGAATATTAAACGTAAAGAGAGATCTGATACAAATATATTGATAGACATTTGGTGTACTGAGCTACGACAGCACATTCTCCTCCTTCTTTAGCCAATGTCCATTGTCAGCATGACATCCTCGCAATGTCCATCGTCAGCGCAGGTGGATAGTGTACAAAATGTATGTTTTTTTTTGTAGTGCCACGGTAGTTTCGTCTTGTTAATGTGGGAACAAAAGCGCAGCTAGGATATTTGGTGCCATCGATTTTCCGACAACTAATGTAATCCATTATGTTTACTAGTTGATCAAGGTCTATAATTCACATTCACAAAGATACAGAAAAGGTGATGCAGGTAAGGTGTTCTCCATGGTGTACCGATTGATGAAACAAAAAAGGCTTAATACCTCAAAGGCCAAACATATGAGTACATATATCATTATGTTTCATTTTTAAGAATCCAGCAAGAAAACGAGTTCTGGTTTGAGAGAAACATTTTTCAATAAAATTCTCGAGTCACTGTTATTTTTTTGTATTCAGTGCATATTACAGTTTTTGAGAATTTTTCGACCACCATGCTAGACAGTTGCCTCTTGCGGTGGTCGATTAACTATGGTTCTACATTGATTACTGAAGAAATCAGCAGAACAATCTATGAGAGGAATTCTACTATAGAATTTCGCAATGGATATAGCTTACATCAGTATTAAGCAACTAGAGCAGTGGTTCCCAACCGGTGGTCTGTGGACCACAGGTGGTCTGCGAGATCTAAAATGTGGTCCACGAAACATTTATTCATTTACTACAAAAACTGAATCGAAAAGTATCCAAATAGGCTGATTCATAACCCTTTTGGTATTAATGATGGAGAGGTAGCTGGAAAAGTCTAAGAAGAGCATATTGAATTGCAAAATGATAGTAATTGCAAGCACGCTTTAATTACGCGATTAACAGTTTATCATTATTGTACCTTGTGGTCCTGTGAGAACAAATAAATATAATAGGAGTTCCTGATCAAAAAAACGTTGGGAACCACTGAACTCGAGGGTAGGTAAAATTATTATTTATGATAAAATTTTAATGCACATTGAATTTCCAAAATGCCATTTAATATGTATAATTTAATACAATAAATAATTTTGTGAAATGATTGTTGCAGATACCTTTGATATTTATTAGGTTAGGTTGCTTAGTGAAAAGCGCACTTGAGATAATATTGTTTTTTTGCGCATTTTTATGCCCCGACAAAATAGCCCTCTGGCAAAATATCCCTCGACATCACATCCCAAGGACAAAATGTATGTCCACTGTGCTGAATTCTTTCTTATAACTATTTTTGAACAATAATTTTTGGTCTTTACAAGATGTCTGTATTATTTTTGTCCCATTTTTTTGTGAGGTTAGGTTAGATTTAAGTAGATATTTTGTCGGGGGATGTTTTGTCGTGGGATGAAAACGCGCGGAACCCACAAAACTGCAGTTGAATAAATTAACTGTTATTATTATTTTTAGTTCAAGTGTCAATCGGGTTATCAAACACTCAATAACAACTTACTTAAATAAAAGTATAGCCTTAAAAAAACTCTGTTTAGTTAATACAATAGCTAAAATAATTATTTAAAACCACAAGCACAAGAGGTTGAGTGTACTCATTTTGTTAGGGTTTTTTGGAGTCTTCGCCCCTCTTCCTTTGGAACACAGGATAAGGCATAAAGGATTCAGATAATATGTCAAAACAAAGAAATATTCATTTTTATATATTAAGACTATTTACATTTGGGGCAATTGAAACACTGCATTTAAAATTTCAATTATGTAAAATGAAAATTTGCTTTTGTCGTATGGGATGACCAGTGGCGTAACTAGCTTGGGTGGCACCCCTCCCCCCCATTAAAGTTGACTTTGAGAAATTCAAAATGCAAAATTCGACTTCATAAAAAGGGTGACCAGAGAATTTCTTCATAAATATGGGCTAGTCTCGCCTGTAAAAAAAATTCTCCCGTTTCGGGGCACTGCACGGGGAGTCACAAAGCTTTTATTACAGAGAACAATTATTAACATACTTTTGAGTCTGAAGAGCCGAAAATTACAATTTACAAAATCTCAAAGTTTTTGAAGAGCCACAAAAAATTTTCTTGCTGACAATAAAAAGTACTTGCATAAGTAAATTTTTAGGGGGAGGGATGAATAATTTCACTATGGTAAAGGAGGTGATACGGTTAAGAAACGCTGGTACACATGATTTTTAAATCGATCAATTGCATTTGTAGAGACATAATTTCCAACTTCAAAATGGCTAAATGTGGATTTCTACTCAAAATCAATTCAACTCCAGAGTATATACTATGAAAGCTAGAGTGCTTTTGTTGGTTTTGAATTGCTGAAATCTGTCAGCAAATTCATCTTTAATTTTTATAATTCGTGTCAACAGTTGAACTGGTTGCAAGGTTCCTTTTTTATTTTTTATAAGGGATGCATGTTTAATTAAACTAAATACATATTTTAATTTCGAAATTATTATGAAAATTACAATGGATACAAAAGCTGGATTAACTTAGTAAATGATTCTAATTGCTTATTCGTTTGCAAGGTTCCTCAGAACATTTTTTTATTTAAATAGGAGTGGATAAAGGAACTATAATATAATAATTGAAATAGAAATTTTTTTTTTTTTTTTTTCAAAATTGGAATTATAATATATCTTGTGATTTTTCATGGGTCTGCTTTAGTCTTCTATTTACATAAAGAAGAGTGTCTGTGGTTGGAGGCTTGGATTCGATTTTTATTGCTAAATTGACGAAATTTTTGCACATTTGACCTTCAAAACAAGAGGAAAATCACCATCTATTTGAGATTTCGAAAAACCACCCCCATCACCTTTCCCACCCCTTAAAGCAGAATTTTGATATACCATGATGAAATTTTGCAAACTTGATGTTCAAAATAAGATGAAAATGATTGTGTAAAGCCCGAGCAACCCCTAGTATCTAATAACATTGATACGTAACTTTAAACAGCTCTAATGCAATGTTACCAATGTGCACATCCGACATTGTACATCGGGAACGTTGATATATCGACCCCATGGAATAACAGGGTTCTAATTGGCTCAGCACTCTCCTGAGATAATGAGTTCTAAAGCAGCAACAATGCTGTGCCAGTTGGAACCTGTTATTTTAAGGGATACAACAGCACCAATTAAAAAAAAAAAAACATAATCATTACCTTTCATCGCACAAATTGTCCTGATGACGGTCGAGCGTGTTCCTTGAAAATTCCTTTGAGCAAAATTTACATTCCGACGGCAGCTCGGAGATGGCGTTCTCGACAGCCAGGTTCCTGGAAGCCGAGTCCTTGGATATCTCCACGCGGCAGTTGGGACACGTGGCCGTCTCGTCTCGCAGGCGGGAATCCGCCAGCACGTGCGTGAAGCAGCCTGCACACATGAGGTGGCCATTCCCGCACTGCAATTAAGTTTTATCAGTCCATGCCTCAGGTAACATCGGACAGCTATTTTAGATTACATACACATACAGTAGAACCAATTTAAAGAAATTTTTGCTTTTGAAGTGGTGTTCTGCATCATAGTACTGCAGGGCAAGAGGGGACTGTGGGCTGGTGTTTCAAACTATTTTGAACCAAACACTTGTATGTAGATTTGCTTAAATATTGTTATCATTGGTTTTATTTTAAATTTCTGTTCAGAGGGGGGGGGGGGGGTCTTCAAAATACCACGCTTGGTACAAATGAGCGGCGGGTTGCTTAGGTTTTTGGTCACCAAAAAGGTGATATTTTGGGGGATATTTTGTCGGAGGATGAAAACGGCGGTACCATCAGTATCGCCCTTGTAGAAGACTATCATTCAGAATCAAAACGTTGTTTGGTGACCAGATCTGAATGCACGTTACGAAAGACGCACTTAGAAAAATTTCCACGACGCAGATCGAAAGAGCAAAAAAACGGAGAAAAATGACACATTTAACTCATTTCCGGATTTTTTGTCCTTCACAGCATTTTAAATTTCTGCTTTCGATAAGTTTTTAACAATATGTATGTAAGAAGAAGGTCCTGGGTTCGAGTCCCAGAGGTGCCAAAATCTTTTTCTGAATTTTCTGTCTCAAGGTTTTTGATTGAGTTTCGCTACTATTTATTATTTATATGTTTTTGTTTTTGGTCTTTGGTTTTTTGGGGGGGGGGGGGTTAAAAATTGCAAAAAATTGGTCACGTAGTACGGGTACGTTCCCTAATTTAGAAATTGGATTATTTTTAATATGGAATGGTTTGTCAGTCTACGCTTCACGTAATATAGAAATAATTAATCGGGTTTATTTGAATATGGAATGGTTAATCACTCTGTGTCAGATAACATTGGATAGCTATTTGATTTTATAGAATGGTTTCATTGGGTTTATTTTGAATATGGAATGGTTTATCACTCTCTATCAGATAACATTGGATAGCTATTTGATTTTATAGAATGGTTTCATTGGGTTTATTTTAATATGGAATGGTTTATCACTATGTCAGATAACATTGGATAGCTGTTTGATTTTATAGAATGGTTTTATTGGGTTTATTTTGAATATGGAATGGGGCATAAATCTATGCGAACTAAGACGGGTTGTTTAAAAAAAATTGATCGATTCATCAAATATTTGAAGTCAATTTTCATGTTCTGTGTAAGTTCTGTAATTATATAATTATAAGCCAAATATTTGAAGTCAATTTTCATGTTCTTTGTAAGTTCTGTAATTATACAATTATAAGCCAGTTGCTTCATAAAACTGAAATAATCACAGAACATAAATAGAACTTACACAGAACGTGAAAATTAACTTCAAATATTTGATGAATCCGTCAAATTTTTTGAAACAACCCGTTTATTACAAATAGACAAAACTATGAAAAAAATGGCAATTTATTGCACAATTCTTACCTTCCACAAAACAATACCTGTAATTTATAATCAAAATGATATTATGTAGTAAGAATTCTACAGAAAATATAAAAATATGATACATATACATGTAGGTATCTTTTGTGTGGGAAAAATAAAATAATTAGATGTAAAATCTCAGTGGAAAGGAAATTGGATAATTATGAAAGAAAAGATTATAATTTATCAAAATACCATTTATTAAAAATATATTAATATTTTAATACAAAAATAATACAAAACTGCATACACAAAGATTCTACACACACCCTGACCATAACAATACCAAAAACATCAATTTTTTTTTTAATAATTTTTATTGGAGTCCATTTTGTGAACTTGATACATGAATGTGAACAAAGAAATAATGAACTTTATAGACACATATATATTATAGGTAACACACAACGTTAATCGTGAAATATAAACATGGTTGTAAAATTAAACATACAGGAGTTCATTTCACATTATAAAGAAAACATTCAACAAATACTTAATAACATCTCATAAAAATATATTCGACGAAAATCTCAAACGATGAGAATAATCGTAGATGAAATACCTACGTAAGTAGTTTTCGTAGTGCAATAATCGTAATTGATCCAAAAAGCATAGTAAATTAGAACGAGAACGTTGCATACTCGATAATAAAATAATAATGATTATGAATGTCAGTATATAAACAAAGGAATGATTTGTTTTGCAAAATGTCAAAATCAGCTGTCTTTCAAAATACCTGATAAACGGCGGCCCGTGGCAGATCTAGGCAAACTGCGCAGCAAAGAATGCCCCCCAGCCTATATTCCAACTTATCGGACGATTTTCTTTCATATTTGCTAATTTTCCGTCTTTTAGCCTCGGGTTCAGAAAGATCGTCTTTCTGGACCACTTCCACGGCATTGCTGGACGAGGGCTCAAGTTCAGCCTCGAGTTCCACTTCCGACATTGTTCAATAAACCCAACAGTTTTACACGTAAACTACTTTCTCTAGAAGCCCTAGCCCTTTGTTTTGAATTCCTTATTACAACTCGTAAAATACTCGCCCTATCAGATCGGCGCAGTAAACAAACTCCGTTTCTAGTTTCGTAATTCTGTTTTCCGTCTCGTTCCAACATTTTATGTGCTGATGTTGGTACTGAATTTAAACTAAAAAATGGGATAGAGATTCAACGTGAAAAAGTGGAAAAAGGGGTTATTTTTCAAAATCGGAAAGAGAATCAACTTGAAAAAAGTTCGTTGTCACATTATTTTGGTCCTACGACATACTAACATATAACAGGCGGCCCAAATGATAAAAAACTATTATGAAAATAGAAACCACTTTTTATTTTTTTCTTCAAAATCAAAAAAAAAAAATCTTCCACATGTCGTCACTGGTCACTCGGCTGAGCAACCGAGCAACCCCTTTACTGTCCTATACCTACTGGTTGTTAAGTTTTCAGTCGAAAAATAAAACATCAAAAATGTCATCAGAGGCCAAAATTTCATTTGTATTTTTTAATTCAAATAATGTCGGGAATCATTGGTTAAAGTAAGTCGAGCACGTCCCTTCACACCATATACAGTGTGTTAAGGGACGTACTTGACTTACTTTAACCAGTGGTTCCTGACATTATTAGGAGTAAAAAATGTGAATGAAATTTTGGTCTCCGGTGACATTTTTGATGTTTTTTTTTTTTTTTCTACAAAAACATAAAAAAATGGTAGTTGTTGAACAGTTGGATGGGGGGTAAGGGGTTCGTTGGACACCCGGCTGAGTGACCAGTGACGACATGCGGAAGATTTTTTTTTTTGTTTGATTTTGAAGAAAAAATTTTTGAAAAAAAAAAAAAAAGTCGTCACAAAAAGTCTCCAAAGACCAAAATTTCATTTACATTTTTTACTCCAAATAACGTCAGGAATCACTGGTTAAAGTAAGTCAAGTACGTCCCTTAACACCCTGTATATGTGGGGATGGCCTATCTCAAGATATCGCTCGCCGTATTATCACTCATCACAGAAGGGAAATCTCTATATATATAAAAAAATCAAAGTGTGCTTGCTTCTAGGATTGTATATATATAAGAGATGCCTATGCGTTGCTAAACCATTCATCCGATTGCGATGAAACTTTGGGGATTTGATGTGTGCATGGCCGCGAAAGTTTTCTATATACATATGTACTAGTGAGCTCTGGTTCTCTCTCTCCGTCTCTCAGTTTCTCAGACTTTCTGTCTTTCTATCTGGCTCTCTCTCTGTCTTCCTCTCTCTTTGTCACTTACTCTCTCTCTCTGTGTCACTCTGTCTCTGTTTCTCTATCTGCCTGTCTCTTTCTATCGCTGTGTCTCTGTCTCTCTTTCACTCTCCGTCTCCATGTTTCTCTGACACTCTGTTTCCTTGTCTCTCTGACTATTTTTCTGTCTCCTGTCTCTCTCTTTCTTTCTATCTATCTGGCATTCTGCCTCTGGCTCTCGCTAGGTGTCTCTCCGTCTTTCTGTCTTTGTCTCCCTGTTTCTCGCTCTCCGTCTCTTTGTCACTCAGTCTCTCCTCTCTCTCTCATTGTCTTTCTGACTCTCCGTCTCTCAATCTTTCTATCTGTCTGTCTCTCTGTTTCTGTCACTCTCTATCTGTCCGTCTCTCACTCTGTGTCTCTGTGCCTCCATCTTTCTATCTGTCTCCCAGTTTCTTTGTCTCTCAGTCTATCTCTGTCTCACTCTGTATCTTTCCATCTCTCTCTTTTCTATCTGTCGCTCTATGTCTCTGCGTTTCTCTGTCTCACTGACTTTTTGTCTCTGTATCTCAGTTGCCTGTCTCTCTCTCTCTCCGTCTTTCTGCTCTCTCCGACTCAGTTTCTCAGACCGTGTCTCTCTCTCTTTGTTTCTGTTTCTCTATCTGTCTCTGTTCGATCATTAAGGGCCGAGTTTTTCGGCGGTGCTTGCTGGTGAGTTTTCTGCAAGTGACCAAAATCGAATCGAATTTTGAACTATTTATGATTCTCTTGCTTTCTATCACCACTTTGTTATATGCTGGTCTGTTTTCGGATGTTCAAGATGTATTGTAGGTTTGGCAAACCGTGTCGAACTGCTTTGAACCATTATCACAAAAGTTTATTTAATAGTCGATTATATGAAACCATCCATCGCAGATGTGATGACTTCACCATTTTCCTGGGCATATCTAGAAGGATCTGAAGTCTGTAAACAGACTGCTGACCACGGGAAAGCATTAAAGTGAGCCCGCATTCCGAATCAATCTGCTCACCTATAGCCTATAGTGCCACACTTTTCTAGAATTTATCAAAAAATAAGTGACATGGTCAATCTCATAATATCGCTCGCCATCCAATCTCATGTTGTCACAGATCAATAATGTTATGTCTGTCCCCCTGATATTATTTGATCTGTTAGCCAATGGATATTTGTACTTTTTAAAATAAATTAGAGGGCTATCGGGCTAGGAGCCGCACGTGTCCCTCCCCCCCCCCTCAGCTTTGCACATATAAAATCATATAGCTTCAGTGTGTAGCATGAGCATAATATAATCTATGACGATACTTCACAAAAACTGAAAACATGCACCAATCTCACACACTATGAAAACCTGAGAAAAGTTCCGATAATTTCAATATTAGGGCTAAGTGCCACCAGTTATTTTGTCAGTTTTGATGTAAATAATGAGAGAAGTTTATTGTTTTTAACCCAGCGTCGATGACGCTGGGTCACAATGACCTGAGGCGATTTAAAACGGCCATATTTTTTTTTCCTGTCAACCATTCAACTTGAGCGCTTGAGTAGCTGGAGATACAAACCCCTTCTACCTGCACCGCTGGCGTGCTCAGTGCGACGCCGCTTGCGGAAGGAGATACACGTGCATCAAGTTAAAACGGGTAAATATGACCTATAGTTGAAATAAAATTCTATAGTTATGTTTTCATAGTTGATTTGGCACGTGTTTCTTAATAAGATAATAAAAAGTTGATTTTTAAAATATACTGGTATTATTTATATTTTTTTATGAGCAAAGAACCCATAAATAATAAATAATTTTCAAAATCAAGATAACCCTTTCAGTTTTGGTACAACCCATCAACAAAATTCGGGTCACGATTACCCAGCGTCATTGACTGCGTAATTATTTTCATGTCATTGACGCCGGGTTAATTTGTTAAATTCAATTCAATATTTATGCCAATAGTGTTTAAAATAATAATACATTAAAACAATTTAAAACCTTTTTCAATTAATTTATTTGTGACTAACCGGTTTCAGGCCATCTTCAGATATTATTTTGCAGAAAATAAAATGACGATATTGTTTGGCTGGAATTTAAAATACGCTGACTTTGTACTATAAATTAAATGGCTGGGGTCAAAAGGGATAAAAAGAACTAGATTAACTTGAGACTCTCGAGGAAGACACTGTGTTTTTACTTATCATGACAGTATACACTCATTCTGCCTAATTTTGTGGAGCGGTTAAATACATAATGCAACTATTTAATTAAATGAAGACAATATTAGCGAAACTCAATCGAAATCTGGAGACAGAAAAATCAGAAAAGATATTAAATATCTTTTCTGATTTTTCTGTCTCCAGATTTCGATTGAGTTTCGCTAATATTGTCTTCATTTAATTAAATATTATAATTTGAGATTTTACTCATAAAGTTTAAAAAATTAATAATAAATATTCATCCTAGACTTGCAGAAAAAGTCAATAGATGTCGCATATTACAAATAAAATGGATATGTTGGTAGTTCTTAGTCGAAGTATGATACAGTTAAAAGTGACCGAATTAATATGGGCTCCGTAGCTTAATCGGTAGAGCTGTTTCCATGTAAGAAAAGGGTTCTGGGTTCGTGTCCCAGCGGAGCCAATATCTTTTCTGATTTTTCTGTCTCCAGATTTCGATTGAGTTTCGCTAATATTGTCTTCATTTAATTAAATATTATAATTTGAGATTTTACTCATAAAGTTTAAAAAATTAATAATAAACATAATACAACAGTTAAGGACACATTTTCATTCAAAGATTTTATTCAGTTATGAGATAGTAATACAAAACTACATTTTAAATACACATTGAGAATGAAGCATTATAATCACTTCTAAAATTATAGATTTCTTACAAATATAATTAATCTTATTAAGATAAATATAAGTTCCAATAGAATTTGCTGAATATTATAATGTGTAACTTGGTTATAGTGATACAAAGGGTGGAACCCAGTTAATTCGAACCCCGATAATTCGATAAAGCCTAATTTGAAATTTTTGCCAAAAAAAGTCCCCAGAATTTTTTTTAAACAAAATGATTTTTTAGTTTGAAATTCATTATTTTCGTTATTTGTTTTTGGGGTGTTATTCCGTGTTGCGCTACCTCATTCTTTAGCCAACGTTTTGTCCTACCCTACACTCATCTGCCCTGAATATGGACTCTGTAACGCTGTCCAAAATGTTGGCTAAAGAAGGAGGTAGCGCAACACAGCATAACACCTAAAAAAACAATAACAAAAATGCTTTTGGCCGTGAAAATCTAAAAACGAATCTGAAATTCGTTAATTTGATATTTATTTTTGCCTTCACACGAATCTGACAGCCGTGGCGGCTCAACCGAAATTTCGATTTAGGTGAAAATTTATCACATTTTCATGATTTTAAAGGGACGGCCGCGATGGTAATCGGCCGCAAAAATTTGATTTATGCGGAAAATATCGTATTTTTATGAGTTTTCTTCGAATATAGATGGGTCGACCGCAGCGGTAAACGCCCGCGATAATTCGATTTACATTGGTATAATTCGTATTATTACAAATTTACTTCGAAGAACATATTCGAATTTGAATTTGCAGCGGAGGAACTCATTTTTTTTAAATAAAATTTCGAGATATGTGGGAATTTGTTAATTCGAAATTTTATACTTGATGTCCCTTGGATTTCGAATTAACGGGGTTCTAAAACTTTGAAAAAAAAAAAATCTTAAAACAATCCCTCCAGACACTTATTTTTCAAAAGAATACAATCCATTCGGTAAGGTCATCAGGTATCCAAGGCTCCAGACCAGATATGGCTGCCAAAACTTAACAGCAGGTCACAGACTAAGTATAGTCTGTCAAAATAGAGTAGAAAATATAAAAACTTGAACTACTAAATTTGTAGACTGGCAACACCAATTTAACTGTCAAATATTTTTTTGAAGTGTAATGACACTGAATGTGCAAAACACAGTAAACCACATTTTAAAAAAACATTTTTCTTCATGACATAAAATTGATTAAAAGGTGATTTATAAAGCGATTTGCTTTAATTTAATTTAACATAAATTTGAATTTAACGATAGATAGAAAGGAAGAATCACTAATGGTGAGTTTAGTAACACTACTTTTAGATCTGAACTAACTAACTAACTAACCATCACGCCGTTTCCCCGCAGGGGTAGGCAGAGAGGACGGACCGCCAAACATCCCGGTCTTGGCACACATTCCTTGCCTCGTTTACATTCATACAATGTCTCATACATTCTCTTCTATTATTCTGACTCTTGACATGGCCCGACTCAAGTATCTGATTCACTTGGTCGTGCCATAGATCTGAATGAGTTAATATTCAGATCTAAAATTACAGACATGATCTAAAGCCCAGGCAACGCTAGGTACTTTATCTAGTATTAAATAAATGTGAGCAATTTCTAAACTGTGCTTTATATTTCATTACGTTATAGTTATTCTTCATTATGTTAACACAAAATTGCAAAGGTATAATAATAATATACCTATACGCAATTCTAATTTTGAGATCGGCGGGTATCTATACTGCAATGAAAAAATATTTTTCCACTATTATGCCTTTTTATTTTTTTATAAAAATGTAGGTTATCTATCGGCGGGTATCTATACTGCAATGAAAAAATATTTTTCCACTATTATGCCTTTTTATTTTTTTATAAAAATGTAGGTTACCTGCTTTACTTTAACACCATGGGTTATGTGTTTAGTATTGCCATTTGATCAACAGTGGCGCCCTCATATATTTTCTACTCTTTTTTGACAGACTATAGTATACTTAGACGGTTTCAAACTAAAGAACATCTTGAAAAATTATCGTTTTATCATAAAAATTTAATATTGTGTAATTATTAATAAATGTTTTCTCCTTCCTTTTAAATTTCGTCACTGTTATTGACCTTCTTGAAAATGATAATTAGCCATTTCCCTTTTGGCTCAGGCCATAATTTTTCAATGGTGGATTGGCTGAAATTTTATTTAGGCAAAACATTGTATTTCTAAATTCGTTCTATCAAATGTTAAAATAGACTTTTCAAAAACGAAGTTTTGGATAAATACGTATAAATTTGACTAAACAATGACTGAAATAAGGTGACCTTAGAACAGTTGATTTGATGTTAACACACTTAAGGCGGGAAAGGTAGTTCCACCTTTTACACCCGTCCGACTTGGTGGGACAGGCATTACTTTCTGATATGTTTATAAGAATATTGTATAACAATCTCTTTGTAAAGGTTCCCACTATATGAATATTGTAAACCAATTTCTTTGTAAAGGTTACCACTGTATGAATATTGTAAACAAATTTCTTTGTAAATGTTTCCACTGTGCATATGAATATTTTATACCAAGCTGGCAACTATTTTTTTTTCTATTCAAAGTTTAACTTTTTATTTGACTTTTTAATTGATTTTAAACTGAAAAATCTTCACAAAAAAATTATAATTTTTCAGGAGTTCTTTTTTCCCACTTGAAATATGTTAATACTATCAGATAACCAAGTTGTACCACATCTTGCAAATTCCATTAAAACCTCTTCACTCCCGTTAGTTGCCATACATCTCAATGAAGCCCATGCATTTCTGTGGATTGAAGAAGAACATGTTGTTGTGTGGTGGCTCCTTCTGGCTGACGGCCTTGATGACCTCCTGGCCGAGGACGCCGCCCACGATGGCACAGGCGGGGGACACCTCAGCAAACACGTTGTTCAGCGCCGAGTCGGGGACCAGCTCGCACGGCACCCCGCAGTCTTCCATGATGGAGGTGCGAAGGTCCAGTAGGGTGGCGATATCCTTTTCGCGGGTCTCCGGTGCGGGATCACGACCCTTTTCCGAACGGAAGCGCAGAAGAGCTGAAATAAAAAAAGATGTAATTTCAATGATTTTATCACATAATATTATTAAAACAGTTAATACAAAGTGTCTCAACTGCGTAAAGCCAACAGGAATATTGCATCCACCATTTGGAGTTGTGTTGGTTTTAGTGAGACTGAAGGGGGTGGGGAAGGAGATATGGTCACTAAACTCGCATTTGTGTATTTCACCAGAGTGATACTGAGAGTATCAACCTCTCTAGAACGTGCAGCAAATTTGCTGCACATTAAATATTTATGTCGAATAACACTTATGTGAGCTTTTTTCTTCCCAGAACTTCCTCTCCTTCCTTTTGTTAAAAAGACCCTACACGCAGCTTCCCCAAAGATGACAAACCCCTTGTGGAGTCAATGTAAAAAATATATTTGTATAACATTATACAGGGTAGGGACCAAAGATATTCAAATACAAAAGAGATATGCTATGATATCCGCGCAACTGTCGGCGAACTACGACCTAATCGGGGTAGTTTGCATACGAAAAGAATTTGTTCATTTCGTTGATTTTTTGAAGGTGTGCATTAGTATTGGTTAAAAATAAAGTTTGAATACGGAAAGAATTCGTTCATTTAGTTTAACGTTTGTTTGGTTTATTCGTTAATTATTCATTCATTTAGTTTATTTGTTAATTGGTAAACAATATCGGCGACACCCGGAAGCGCAGACCCACCTAGTAAAAACTGCAGATAGCACATCTATTATATTTCAATATCTTTGGTAGGGACGTACTTGACTTACTTTAACCAGTAATTTCTGACATTATTTTGAGTAAAAAATGTAAATAAAATTTTGGTCTCCGGTAACATTTTTGAGGTTTTTTTTTCAACAAAAACCTTAAAAAATGGTTTGGACAGTTGGAGGTGGGGTACAAAGTCAGTCGGCTACTCGCCTGAGTGACCAGTGACGACATGCCGAAGAATTTTTTTTGTTGTTTGATTTTGAATAAAAAAATTTGAAAAAAAATCAATTTTTTACTCCAAATAATGTCAGAAATCACTGGTACGTCCCTTAACATCTTGTATATATAAAATTTATTTGCGCCTGTTGGATTTCAATCAATCAACCTCTGGATCTGTAGAAAAATATCTTAACTGCTTGGCCACATATTGTAACTTCCAGGGTTAAAATTTTTTATTACTTACATTCTTAAGCCCCATTTATAATAGGAATAAGCCGTAAGAATAAGCCGGTGCCGTAATCTGTAAGCCGTAATATTTTAGAACGTCGTTTATAATTGGAATAGGAATAGAATAGAATACGCCCATAGAAGTGAGCCGCTGTCACTTGTCTATGTCAAATGTCAACTGTCAACCGAGAAGAGTATAATCGAATTCATATTGTTTTATTTAAATAATTATTAAAACGATAGATTCAGATGGATTCGTCAGACATTGTCGCGTGTGGAATGTTTTTATCAATTCTGGGGCTGGCATATACTGCATATGGAGACGCACAGTAAAAAATTCGGTAAAATATCTAAACTCCGCGTAAATATTTGCTAAAAATTATTGTTTACGTGTTCAACTAACTAAACTGAATACTGAATGTCAATAGTAGATATACCATCAATATCATGCAGATACCATAGAGTATCGATCGAAAATACATAAATCTCAGCATTTATCTAAGCTTTCTGTATGCCGTAACCGTAAAAGATAAAGTTGAACCATCTTTTCGGTTACGGAAAAAGTTAACGGCTTATTGCCATCTATTATAAACGGATACACAGGTTTCCTATCTTCCAACTTCAACGGCTTACGGCTTACGGCATACGGCTTACGGCTTATTCCTATTATAAACGGGCCTTTACTGATTTTCATTGACTTCACAAACACATAAGTCAGGTGACAAAATGACAACTGTCCGTCAATGTGCTAACCTCTCAGGGTAATTTATTAGCTTTTGTCTCCCTTAGTATCATTGTCAGATATGTGATATGGACGGTGTTGGAAAGAGAAAACACCACATTTTATATTCAAACGTAAAAGTTAACCACACAACATTTAAAATGTACACCTTTATGAAACAAAGTTTCCATCTGGATTTTGAAAAAAATGTGAAACTTTGGTAATTTTTTATTAATTATTTTTACATGAAATTGCAAAAAATTGGGGTGATGATAACATTTATAATATATCTGTCCAATAAAATGTGTGCATTTTTTTTTCATTATCAGTACTTTTATAAACTTTGAAAGCGCATTTCATCGCCTTTCTAAAATAGTTTTTAGTTTTCTGATACCTTCAGAAATATTCCAATTATTTGGATAAATTGCAAAGCGGAAAAATTCTGACCTTCTGACAAAACATGACGGAGGCCTATCTCTAAATCTTCACTTGTATGTGGTTGTGATACAAATTTCGGAAAAAATTCGGTTTAGGGGCGGCGTTTCTAGATAATTTTTTTTTTTTTTTATACTAATTAAGGGCCGGAAAATCCGAATCTGAAAGAATTAGGTGTCGGCAAGCAATATTAACTGAATTACACGACTTTAAAATTTTCTATAAACACAAAGGAAAACCAGCCATTTTGAATGCATTGACATTACAAGTCATAGAAAAACAAGAAAGATGTTACACCACATAAAATTAAGTGTTGCCATTAAGCAAAAATATCAATAACGTAAAACTTTCCGACACGATACTTCCTCACATGATAATTCATCACATAACACATTAACCTGATGAATTATGACTATCTCAACGGCCGTATTCTTAGACCAAAAGTATGAAAATTCGTAGTCTTAAAAATGCGTAACCTAACCTAACCTAACCATAAGATACAAAAGTGAGTAAAATTTATAAAAAATAATTACTTAAATTAGTTATTGATATTATTGCTTAACTTTTTACCCGCGTTGATCTACTCCGTTTTTTCAATACCCATACGCGGTATGTATATGTCATATTTCAAGTACCACGAGGCACGAGGACACATTCACTTGATTATAGATGTTTTTTACGAAAAAAAAAATTTCTTTCGAAATATGCCTGAATATGTCAGCATCGTGATAGTTACACGAATATCCTAGCGAGCGGGAAAAAATACTGTGACATAGTAGCGCTTTTATATCGGCAGTCGAAGTTAGCGTAACAAGGGCTGATACGGGCGCGTGTGAGGCATGGCTTTTGCCGTATCAACTGTTGTTACGATCGCGTGGAAAAGGTTAATGGCAACACTTAATTTTATACCTAACCTAACCTAACCTAGCCATAAGATACAAAAGTGAATAAAATTTATAAAAAATAATTACTTAAATTAGTTATTGATACACTTGACGATGCTCCAAATTCTTTAACCCGTCTGAAAATTATGTTTTCTCGAGGTCTGCAAAGTAGGCCTCCGTGGCGGCGATGACCTCCTCATTCGACTCAAATTTTTGCCCGGCGAGTGACTTTTCCAAGTTTGAAAACAAAAAGAAATCACACGGGGCTAAATCTGGAGAATACAGTGGATGAGGTAGCAGTTCGTAGCCAATTTGGCCGTGGCGACGGCGGATGTGTGAGCCGGTGCGTTGTGAAGGTGGAAGAGCACTTTTTTTCTTCGCCAAATGGGGCCATTTTTTCTGCAATTCGGCCCAATAATTCAGCATAGTACCGCCCTCTGATCGTTTTGCGTTTCTCTATAGTCGATGTAGATCACACCTTGTGAATCCCAAGAAAACGGTGGCCTTCACTTCTCTGGCCGACAGGACAGTCTTCGCCTTCTTCGGAGCACGTTCGCCGGGTGAAGTCCACTGTTTTGACTGTTCCTTGTCCTCTGGTATGGACCAGTGGATGCATGTTTCGTAAAGGGTCACGAAACGACGCAGAAACTCCTTCGGATTGTGCTTAAACAGCGTCAAACACTGCCCTGAAGTGTTTCACGGTTTCGCTTGTTGTCCGGAGTGAGCAAACGCGGGACCTAGGATATGACCAACGCGATCTTTTGAGATGCCTACTGTCTCAGCTATCTCGCGCACCTTCAATCGGCGGTCTGCCAGTACGAGATTGTGGATTTTTGTTATGTTATCCTCCATAGTAGCCGTTTTCTGACACCTGGGCGTGGCTCATCAAAAACCGATGTGCGACCGATGTGCGACCACGTTGAAACTCATTAAATCAATTTTTGACGTTCGCCATCGAAGAAGAAGAGTCACCGTACACAGCATCCAAGCGCTCTTTGATTTCGCTTCGCGATTTCCTTCCGAAAGCAAGAATTGCATATTGCTCTTTTTCCATTTTTCTAAAATCCGCGGACACGCCCGCTTCCACACGCGGTCAAAACAAAACTACGAGTCCAATTCGGCTGAAATTTCAACAGAGCCTTCTACGAGAATGTACTACACGATAGTAAATTTCTCTTGCATTGAGGCTAAGTACTAGTCAGACAGCCCTCGTACATGCTCCTTTGTTTATGTGAATTTTCACAAGAGTCTCAATCAAATGCTCCCAACCGTCTGGAGCGAGTGGGTCCATGGTATGCCCAATTGGGGAATGTTGTGAAGCTGAAGATGTGGGGAAGGAAAGGAGATGAGAAAGAGGAAGATTGGGAAGTAACTGACTATTTAAATCTGGACACAGATATTAGATAAAGCCATTTCAAGCAACATTTCAGCTCTGAATGACGGAATTGTTAATCAGTAAAGTTTACCTTTGGTCACAAAGTAGGAGGGGTCCCCCTTCTTGAGGCGCGCGGCATATTGCTTATCGGCCCAGTCGACATCGAGCGCGGCCTCCAGTGGCACGTAGGTGGCTGTGCGCCGCACCGTAGTTGTTACTGCCTCGCCCTTGTTGCCCGCCTTGCCCCCATCCGCCTTGTGCTTGGCCGCCCTGTAGTGCACCACGTCCCTAACAAACAAACATTAGTGAGAAAACAAACGGGAATCAAGAAATAAAGTTAATATTTTATTATCACAATCTTTTTATTCTTTGTCTTATTTGGGGTGCCTTATTGTGCCGCATGTTCACTTGAAAAGCTCACAACTTTATCATTTTTGGAGATATTTAAAAACTAAATTAACTTTTTCAAAAGAAGCAAACACATTGTGACTTGACATTTTAAATAAATAAAAAGAAAACACCTTGTTTACGTCACTTTATTGATATTTCTTCCGTCTACCGGTTTCATACCATCATCAGGACTGAATATAAAATACTGACAAATACAGGGAATGCAAACTTAATGCAAAGGCTGAAATCATTAATAATCAACTTAATTTAACATTCAGCCCTATTATAAGTATGTTTCCCGTTATCCCAATCGCTCCACCCCCACCTCCCTCCCACAACTGACGCACTGTCCCGCTCTTATTTACTGTCTCTTTCTTTTACATTTTGTATATATATATATGTATATTTCCCTGTATTTGTCAGTATTTTATATTCAGTCCTGATGATGGTACGGAGGTACCGAAACCGGTAGACGGAAGAAATATCAATAAAGTGACGTAAACAAAGTGTTTTCTTTTTATTTACTAAATTAACTGTCGTTAACTTCAGGATTGAGATGATAATCAGTGATTTAAATCGCAATTAATATCCAGTGATTTCCGAGTGAAAAATTGATTTAAATCAAATAAATCCGATTTTCATGATTTTAAAAAAAATCATGATTTTTATCGACCCTGGTTAACTTAAAATATAATTAATTTTCATCAAGATAAATAAATAAGTCATCCAGTAGGCCACACCAGGCAAAGCTGAGAGCCTTGATCTGCGACTTTTCAATACAGAGTAACAAGGGTTTGGTAAGAAGCACATCTCGGATCGTCAAGCTTCTCACACTGGAATTGCCCAGTGAATAAAAAATAAATAATTCTCACTCTGCGTATTCATGTATCTGCAGGTCGGCGAACATGTACCCAAACATGCCCCACACCTGGCCGCAGAAGAACTTGACGCCAGCGGCGCGACAAATGCCGTTGATCCGAACAAGCTGACGCTGAACACAGTCCATGGCGCACACCACCTCGAAGTTGGTGAAGAAGGAGTCGGGAAGTTCGACCACGGGTGTCTTGTTGACGGTGACGGCCACCATGGGGTTCAGGGCCTGAGCACGCTCCTGCGATGCCTCCGCCCTCTAGTGATTGAATAATCAAATACATATATTTATTTATGGATTAATTCTAAAAACAATCAGCCTTACTCATCATCGCAAAATAAGATACAACCTCGGAGCAAGACCGGGTTAGGTGAAATTGTTACTCAATATGGTGGGTTAATCGCGCGCATGCGCGTGTTCTTCCCGCGTCGCTGTACGGGAGATGTAGTAGCTGTCAGAATTTAAACCACCCGATCACCAAGGTTAACTCAGTACCTATGGCGTTGTAACTGACGAAATGGCGAACTTTTATGAGAATCTTGACGTTTTGAACGAAGCTTTGGCAAATATTGACCGTATTCGCGGCATTCGTGCACCACGGCTACGGAAAAGGTTCAAAAAAACGTACGATCCATTTGCGGCACTTACGGAAGGAGATTTTAGGTCTAAATATAGATTTACCAAAGTCAACGTCGTCCCGCTAGACAAATTTCATAATTACGCGCCTTATCCCACGAAGTCGGCTACAGTCGTAGGCTTAATTTCGGTTTACGGAAGGTCTTCCAAAATAATAAAACTTTTTTTTTTATACTAACTATTGGCTGGAGAATCCGAATCCGAAAGAATTTTTTTTCGGAAAGCAATATTAACAAAGTTACACGACTTTAAAATTTTCTATACGCATACATGAAAATCGACATATTGGAAGTATTATGGCAGTTTAAAGTCATAGAAACAGCCACATAAAATTAAGTGTTGCCATATCAATAACTAACTTAAGTAATTATTTTTTATAAATTTTACTCACTTTTGGCGTAAACGCTAAACTACTTGAAAACAGGGATATTTTTTTAAATTGACGCGAGCAGGCGGTATAAAGGGGCACAAACCATGTGACACAAACCTAGCGTAGCCGTTAAACTACTTGAAAACGTAGGCTGTTTTTTAAAATTGACGCGAGCAGGCGGTATAAAGGGGCACAAACCATGTTACACAAACCTAGCGTAGCCGCTAAACTACTTGAAAACAGGGATGTTTTTTGCCGTGACGCGAGCAGGCGGTATAAAGGGGCACAAACCATGTTACACAAACCTAGCGTAGCCGCTAAACTACTTGAAAACAGGGATGTTTTTTTGCCGTGACGCGAGCAGGCGGTATAAAGGGGCACAAACCATGTTACACAAACCTAGCGTTAGGTTAGGTTAGGTTAGGTTAGGGACGCGAGCAGGCGGTATAAAGGGGCACAAACCATGTTACACAAACCTAGCGTTAGGTTAGGTTACGCATTTTTAAGACTACGAATTTTCATACTTCGTCGATTTATAAGGTATGTTTGATGATATTATTGCATGGTAACATTTAATTGTGTGTGGTAAAACATTTTTCTAGTTTATCTATGACTTTAAACTGTCATAATACTTCCAATATGTCGATTTTCATGTGTGCCTATAGAAAATTTTAAAGTCGTGTAACTTTGTTAATATTGCTTTCCGAAAAAAAATTCTTTCATTTTTGGATTTTCCGGCCCATAATTAGTATAAAAAAAAAAAAAAAATTATTTTGGAAGACCTTCCGTAAACCGAAATTATTCCCAGTCGTATTAGCTCTTGTTAATTTATCAAGGATACCAACATAACAATTGAAAATTAAAATGCATTATTTTCTGCCACCCCAAAGCCAAAAAGTTTCCTTTTATAGTAATTAAGGCGAATCTAAAGTTTTTTTCTAAAAATTATTCGTAATAAGCGTGGCCAGTACGAACCGATAATTAGCCTAATTTCTAATACAACGTTTGAATGTAAAGATTCCTTTGCATAAATTGAATACATATTTCCTCAACCCAACTTAAAAACTTATTTTCTTTTACTTCATCCTCTGGTAATTTTCGAAAAAAAAAACCCTCTAGCCAGATCTAACGTTTATAGTTAGTGGTGACGGGTGTAACATTTTATTCATTTTTAGTTGAAAAAAATGTCGCCAGACTCAAATAAGTTCAGGAATCGCTGGTCTGTTTTGCAAGCCCTATTTAATAGGGGGGACTTACATTTGATCCAATTTTGTCTGGAGGTGCTAGAAACTGTGCGCAAGAATCTGCAGCAGTGAGGTCTTCGCTGTCCAGGAGTGTGACGCTTTTGACTCCCGATAAAATAATGTTCTTCGCCACCTCCGCACCAAATCCCTTCAGACCAATTAACAGGATCCGGGCACCTCGTAATCTGAAACAATTAATTAAACCCGAAGTAATAATTGTCCTAGATGATTGCATTTGACAACATTGTCTACTGTCTGTACACCACTTGAACATAAAAATATAATGACTAACATACAACTCTGCCTTTTTGAACTGATGGCCAACAACACCAATGAATGTGAAATCCAAATACAACAAAAATTAAAAACTGTCAAGAATTAAATATTGTCAAGCAAGATATAATGTTTTTACAACGTAATTTCGCTACCCAACGGGATTTTGACAGGACATTATAACTTTACTGACAATGGTATAACCTATTACTATATCAATATCCTACCGCTTCTGCGAATCCAGACCCCATAATCTAATCTGACGGTCATACAGCTCAGCTTCCGCTTCTGTAAGTTCTATTTGTTTATTTTCTACCATGTTTAAATATAAAAAATATGAATTGAATAAAATTTCTAAGCTGAGCAGATGCCAAAACAAAACACGCCGGGACTAGAAGTGTGTCGTTCCGGCCGGAACGAATCCAAAGATTCCGAGTCCGAATGCGTTTGATTCGTTCCGAGTCCGCAAAATGTTATGAATCAGTTCCGGAGTCGCTCGCACTCGGGCGAGGTTGACGCGGAAGGAGGTGTGCGACGCGGGCCGGGCGGCAGGAATCATTTACGGGAGGAGGTGCGCGGCGCAGGCCGGGCGGGGATTTGTCACTCTATCACTCGGGAACGAGTGACAGAGTGAGAATACAGGACTTATTCACGGGATGAGGTGTGTGGCGCAAGCGGGGCGGCGTTGTATTGCTCTAGCGGGGCGCGATGACAGCGTGAAAACATTTTTCGAAAAGAAATAGCATTATATCTTAGTCAAAAGATAGCAAGGAGCACTGCTTTTTACCTTTTGTCGGTCATCACGGAGCAAATTTGCCTTCCCGCAAGTTCGCGCCGGTGATACTCTGGTGAATTACTAGTTTTATGAAGAACGTAAAATATCTAACTAACCATCACGCCGTTTCTCCGCAGGGGTTTTTCTCATTCCTGAGAGGAATGACCGCCAAACAACTCGATCTTGGCACACACTCCTTGCCTCACTCACATTCATACATCGTCTCAAACATACTCTTCTTTTATTCTGACTTTTGACATGGCCCGACTCAAGTATCTGATTCACTTGACCTTGCCATGTCTTCCCCGGGCGTCCCCAACATCTTCCACCATTCACATTTTGGCATATATTCTCCTTACACTACTTTCTTCGTTCATTCGCTCTACTTGCCCAAACCATCTGAGGGTCCCCTTCTTAATCTTACTCATTATGCTTACATCAGCCTTACATTATTTGCGGATCTCCACATTTCTCTCACGATCATACATAGTTTCACCACATATACGCCTCAGGGATCTCATTTCAACAGCATTCAGTTTACTTTCATCCTTCCTCTGCCGGTTCCATGGCTCACTGCTATACAAGAACTCCACTGTTCGTAAGTTTCAAATTTATCGTAAATATCTTACACGGTTCTCATAAAGCCGACAAAGATATCACTCATGTCAAATACATTATTATTAGCTATATAAAGATAAGACTTCTCGCTCGCAATAAACAATAGCATGTTAATGTACACACGCCCGGCTACTTAAACACATGATTCCTTAACTCCGTAACGTTCCACGATTCCACCGAGTACGGCGAGTTCAGCTGAATCAACTCTCGGCATTGAATCAGCAGGAGTCAAATTGAGTTTGGTTCTGGCCGATTCAACGACTCCGGCGGAGCGCCACAATGAGTTTGGTTCGGCGAGTCCGGCGGAATCAACTCTGGCATTGAATCAGCAAGAGCCAAACTGAGTTTGATTCCGGCCGATTCAACGACTCCGGCGGAACGCCACAATGAGTTTGATTCGGTGAGTCCGGTGGAATCGCCGGAATCAAAGGAGCGAGTCCAGTGAATCGAGTCCACTCAGTCGAATATAGGTCCGGAATTGATTCCGTAAAATGAGTGAATCAACCCACTTCTAGCCGGGACACCGGTATTAGCAAGTGTTGCCAATTTTTAGCTCAGCATCTCAGTAATGATGCCATATCCCAAAAATAAAATGAGATGTTTCAGGGGTAAAAATATGTTTTGAAAGACGGTAAAACCATGTTTTTGTGAAGACAATAATTTTACAATTTTCCTTTGAATAATAGGAAAAAACATGTTTTTTACTATGTTTGAATGGCTTTTGGGTCATTTACACTTACGAGGATTTTAGAAAAATATCATGTCGAGCATGGTTTTTACCGGCCACCAAAAATAATACATGTAGGTACTTTTGAGTGAGATGCATTCAAACATAATACCATCAAATTGATGGCATCAATACATACATTGAGTTGCATTCAAATCATGGTAAAACACGGTTTTTACCCCTGAAACATCTTTTTTTTATTTTTAGGAAATGGCATCACTGTGTTAGAATGACATCTAGCTTTACCAGTATTGCCAGATTCGTGGTTTTAAACTTATTGGAGAGAATTTCTTTTCCCTCATCTCATGGACCTGAAAAAACTTTTTTTAAATTATTTTCAGTGGCGGACAAAGCAGGGGGGGCGCCCCGGGCCCCTGGTCCCAGTGAGGCCTCCAAACGCCTCCATGTTTCCTTGGTCAAATCCTAACCAAGGCTTTAAGGCACCACTGTAAAAAAATCGTAATTTTTTTATTTCATTTTGAAAGGTGCATTTGTGAATTAACATAATACTCTCAACAAATGTTTTTTTACACCATTTTATGTGGAACAGTTTGTACGCTGAATTATCCTTTGAAGCAAGTTTGTATGTTGAATTATCCGTTGAAGCAAAACTTTGAATGCGTTTTTTTCGAAACTTTTCCAACACGTTTTTCAACCTGGTTGACAATATATTCAAAAAAAGTATTTATCCGATTTGCTTGCACCAAGTCTTAAACTGTTCAAAAATCAAGTGTCCATGGCACCTTAATTTCCTTAAAACATTTGGTGAGAGCATTATTAAAAAATGCATTTTTAAGGAAATGAAAATTTAAAAAATGCATTTTTAAGAAAATGAAAATTTAAAAAATGACAATTTGTTTTTACAGTGCCCTGGTGCCTTAAAATCTTCTTTAGGATTTGATCAAGGGAACGTAGAGACGCTTGGAGGCCCCCCAAGACCAGAGGCCCATGTGAACCGAATAAAATATAATTGTAAAATTACATTAACTTATAAAAATAGGGGGGGATGGGGCTCATTCAGCGTTGCCGCCTAGGGCCTCTGACGGGCTTAGTCCGCCACTGTTTATTTTTTAATTTATTTTGAATGGAGTTCTAAAATTTAAACTTAATAACAGTAAAAAAACAACTTTTATTATGTATTTTAGTAAGTAAGAATTTTTTAGTACTATTTTCTCCCTTTATTGAATGGATAATTATAAAATTACTGTTTTTTATAAAGCGTTACAGATAATTTACAACACGGTAAAATATTATTTCTTTTACCCCTATTATAACATGGTTTTTGTATTTTTATATTTGGTATATGGGGTATTGGTTTATTTATGTGATATGGCATCACTAGCTTGACATGTTATCATTATCAAGTCAGGAGTTTATTTTTATTTGTCAAGTATCTTGGACTTGGACGAGTTTTTCTTTTTGCGGAAGTAATTATAGTCATTGGTGTATTTATGAAACGCAGTAAATAATGACGAGTGCTTATTGAGATATTTGTGTCAGTTTATAGCTATTATAATATTATATTATAAGTAATTATTTATAATGGAAAATGAACATGCACCAGTATCAATCGCGGAAACAAACAATGAATCTGAAGATAAAACTGTTGATTTGGAACTGCCAAGAAGTGAAAGAACAAAACATTTTTGGAGGAATTTGACAGATATTCCTGTATTTGGTTTCTTCTTTGCGTATTCCTTCTCAGGTATATTTTTCGTATAAATCCACTGACTAAATTATTCTAATTTAGTACAAATAATTAATATTCTAATTTATTACATGCACTATGAATCAGGGCCTTGGACTCAAATAAATTATTTCTGTTTTTTCTTCTGTCCTGATCAGATGTAAAAAGTTTTCATGCCATTGTGACATTGTAACAATCATGATAGTTGAAATACTTTATTAAAGTTTTCAAAATACTTTATTTTAAAAGGTTTAGAAGTAATAGGGGATAGTAATAATAATGGTTTGGTCCTCCTGCACAAGAAGGCCATAAATCCTTCCTAGATTTGAGATCAAATTATTAAAAAAGGGATAAACACAATTGAATTTTTCTATTCTGTCTAGATAATTTAAAAAAAGATTAATACCTAATAATTTGAATATGAAAAGTTTTGCATGAACCAAATAATAATACGAGTCG
Organism: Limnephilus marmoratus; assembly: GCA_917880885.1. Classification (NCBI taxonomy): domain Eukaryota; kingdom Metazoa; phylum Arthropoda; class Insecta; order Trichoptera; family Limnephilidae; genus Limnephilus; species Limnephilus marmoratus. The sequence continues at coordinate 24,663,635 of OU862924.1, read as the reverse complement.
TATAGTTCGCATAGTCGACAAGTCCACTTTTTAAAATAAGAACCTGGAAAATTATTTATTTCATGCTAAACATACAAAGATCAGCAATAGCACACAAAATAAATACTTTTCTAAGTTTTAATTGGAAAAAAAGGGTTTGGCAACATTTTACCCAAAAGTGAACCTGGGACTTGTAGAAACTATACAACACGTATATGAACTACCTATATAACACATATACAACGTGTCCGGAAACTCGTAGTACAAGCTGGTGAATCTACATCACGTAGAGAACGCAAAAAACTTATTTTTTTCGATCTAAGCATTTCGATTTTAATATTATTTTTTTTCTATTTTTCCATTTTTTCGGCAACTAAAGGGTTAAAAAAATTTTTGAGCCCGGTTTACCCTTCGTTGCATTTTATAAGACATTACACAGCTGAAATCAACCCCCTAGTGAAAAACTTTTTCAAATTTAACCTAAAAAATTCCAACTTCGGACCCGATTTACTCGAAAACGAAAGCTCAAATCAAAAAAAGTTAAACCACAAAATCGACTCCAAATGTGATGTGGATTCTACAGTTTCCCGCTTGTACTACGAGTTTCCGGACACCTTGTATAATGCAAATAAAGTTTACATCGTAAAACTGCCCCTGAAGTTTATAATAGGTCACCTAAGGGGGCATTAATTACGTGAGCTCAAAATGGGGAGGGGGGGTCCAGCAAAATCTCACGTTACTTGAAAATAATATATGAAGTGGCCCAAATTTATCTCACCAAGGGGGAGGGGGGGATCTAGATTGGAAGAAAAACTGTTCACGTAATTAATGTATGTCCCCTAATTAGAGTTGACTAAACAACCTCATTTAGGATTGTCGTTGTGTGTATTGGTGTGTAATACCTATATTGCACATCGTCCGACAGTAATGTCCATACGAAACATCGCTGAGAAATAGCCCTTTGTCTTCAAAAACAACCTCACACAGGGGGCCCTAAGGAAAATAATTATCCTCAGGCCCATGTCGTCTTTGGGGATACTGTGTGAACGGTTTAAAGAAAGGAAGGAGATGAGTTCTGGGAAGGAAAAAAAGGATTAGGGTTGGGTAGGAATTTAGGGGTCAGTGCATCCAATCCATCACTCCCACTGTCAGTGCAAGATGATGGGTCGAGAGTGACCAGCTGGAGAGGTCGGGGTGACCTATGGCAGAGGTGTTGCTTATGTAATAAATGGTTCCCGGAGAGGCGGTACCAAGCTCGCCTCCCAAATTGAAAATTGTTTTCTAGCAAGAATAAGAAAAAAAAGTGACAACATTAATCAAATTTGAATATTGCTAAAGTTTTCCTTTGTATTCATATCAAAAATTAACTTTATTTTTAATATCACTGCAGTTTTCATTTATGAAGTCAAATGACAAGTTTGAAAACCGCTTTATGCATCTGTGTGTGTACAGTGTTTGGTCAACTTTTGTTGTGATACCTGTACCTGTTAGGTAACTACATACCTTAAAGTTCGCTTATTTGGGCAGCCGTCTTTGGGACAAAATATTTGGGACCGATGTGCCCCAATTAAGCAGAATGGACTTTATATCTTGTTTTTACTCTACCGTTCTGCATTTCATCTGTCTATAAATTTATTTGTGTTCCGAATTCCGTTTTCGAAAATCTGCTGCACCCACTTTATTATTCAAGCATGCCTTACTTTCATTAGATGACTAACTTCGACTATGGATCAGAAAAGATTACTTTTTTCAAGTCATGTTTATTTGCATTTTTTTATATTATGGTACCTACCTGCCTGAAAAAAGTTTGAAAAAAGAATTGTCATGGTGATGTTTCTTTGGATAAATAGTACAATAGAGAACTCCAATGAATAACGACCTTCTAACTTAGATAACTGAAATTTTATTTTTATTTTTAGAGTTAGTTTTAATAGTTAAAATAATTGTCAAAGTTTTAATTTTTCAAGACCCCCTGAAAACCACCTTATGTATGGTGAATCGTGTGACGTCATCACTCCTGAAAAATTACTATAGGATCGGGCAATCAGCTGATCAACGGCCGCCATTTTGAATTCCATTGTTCGAAGTATTCTCCCTAGAAGTAGCATGACTATTTTTTTTGTGCAGTAGTTTTTGAATATTTTCAATAATAGAGATAAACTAATAAGAGATACCTTTATTTTTTAAACATTATTTAGGCCTAAATAATGTTTCAATAAACACAGCAACTCAATCTCTATAAACAGTATGTAAATAAACGAATAAATTAATACAATGGCTTGCATCATACATTCCCATGCAATGACTTTACGGTGGCATCACGACACTTCGAACAGTGACGTCACCACTAAAATTTCAATAATGCCAACTTGACGGCGTATTTTTACGACCCTATAAACTCTAAAAACTCTGAGTTTAATATTATTAAATAAAACTTATATATTCAGAATCAGCGTTTATTGGTCTATATGAACATATTTTTTTAAAGTCATAATATTTTTCACTGGAGTTCCTTGTTCCTTATTGGAAATAAAAAAGTGTTACTTTAAATAAACGGTTTATAATTAACTATTTACAAATCTTATATATTCAAAGGAAATTTTGATTTAAACAAGAGAAACGATTTTGATTTAAAATAAGAGAAAATTAGAAACATCTTTTTTGGATGCAAGGTCTACTGTTCACAAAACTACACTAGTTAGTATGGTAGAAATTTTCGCTAGTTTAATTTGAAAGAACGTCACACACTGTTTACAAAAAATAAAACATTTTATTGAATTAAAAAACTTTACATAAAAACAATAGAGTGCATAGGTCGAGATTAGCCGCAAAAATTATCTTTTAAAATATCAACATAGCTAGGTACTGCCTGAACGATTAAAAAAAATTCAATGAAAAAATAGCGTGCAAAGCCAGTAATGGCAGTAATTGGAAAATGAGATTATTTGCTCTAGGGTAGCGAGGAAAAAATTGAGAATTCTATGTATTGAAATTCTATGAAAAAATTCTATGAAATTTACATAAGGTATGAAAGGGTTAACCAATCTTTTCTTATCTCGTTTTATTTTAATGCAGCTGTTAATTAATCACCATCAAGTTGATATAAATAATGAGTCAGAAATATGGTTTGAAGGCTGCCAATGTATTTTCACAAGCAATCTCTTTGTAGTTTTATTTTACAAGCATAACCACTCGCACACAAAAAATAATTTGTTTGCTTCCATTTGCCTGGGAGCCTGCCTGGGGCCTAGAAGTCGAAAGGTATTATGTATATTTGGCGACATCAGTTTTCTTTCAAATCAGAATAGATCGTACTTCTATTAATTTTCTGTTCAGTGTGTATTACACATTATTTAAGGCGAAGCGCTACAAAGGAATGCAGAGTCATGTATTTTTGGATTGAAATAAATTTGATCGCTTAGAAATATTTTTTTAAATACTGCGGGTAGAACACATCTTGGCCTTTGAAATAGGCAAACATTTTTAAGAATAAATTATCAGGCCTATTAAAAACTACTTTAAAGTTAAACACCTTTTCGGTTATGGTTTTATTGATATTTATAAATTAAAATATAATTATGAATTAAATTCTTTAGAAATTATTTATTTCTAAAATGATCGTAAAACATTTAAATATTTTTGCTTTGCAAAATAAAATAAAGCAATTTTTCATAGAGTTTTTCTATTGCTACATCCAAACAGGCTTTTTTGTCTGATGTTAAGCGGGAATTTAAACATTATCGCCATCCACATAACCACTGGAGCGACCATGCTATATAAATAAATTTGCCTGGATTGCTCGAGATTACTCAGAAGAAATTTTTTTAATTTTTCACCAATATTAAAATATCATACCCTCGAATTTTAACATGGAGACAAAACTTATTGGTAAATATGCAGTTAGTCCACCTCACGGAAAATACGGAACGTTCGTGTTGTCGAAGTTTGATGCACGGATAATACGGAATGTTCCTTTTTTAACTAATAGACAATCAAATTGTCGGAAGTACCAATCTTATAAAATAAAATCTCTAAAATAAACTCACATTTCATCATAATTTAAAAAAATATCCCAGGTTTTGAATGGTTTGTTTGGCAAAACAGGGTTTGTCTAGCGGGTTTATGTAATTATTTTAATACATTTCTTTCCATGTTCTACTGTTATAACAGGTACAAACTTGTCAAGGATGCATTCACTTTGTTTTACGCAAAAATATTTTTTCTATGATTGGCAGCATTGATGAAATGTCTATGAAATGTTAAAATAAAAACGATGAATAAACTTGGCGTTACCGCACGAGTGAATTAATTTTAATAAAATTAAAATGTTAAATGCATATGTTTTGCATGTTTTTTGGTCTCCCCCGACATAAATACTCACTTTTCGTAATAATAAAGCTAAATCTAACTGTCTGGATAAAAAGTATTCCGTATTAACGAGTAAGCGGTTTAATGCCTAAATAATAACTTATTGTAGTGCTATTATAGCCAATGAATTAAACCGTATTTTATTATTTATTTCATACTAGCAGACCCGGCCACACGTTGCTGTGGCTAACGAAACCTTTATAACCAACGTCATCTGTTAAATCAAATCCACACCACCTGTTTGTCAGCCTGCTGCCGCTTGGCCAGATATATTATGTATTTCAACAAATTTACACAGAACCTTGACAAATATATACCTAAAAACCTTCCTCATGATTCACTCTATCTATGGTTGAAAACTACATGGAAATCCATTGCGTAGTTTAAAAGATTTAAGCGCACATACAGCGTGTGCGACTTTATTTTATACTTAGTAGGATTTATAAAAAAGTTTTATAGATTATAGGATTTATAAAAAATATATTAAAAAAATCGTAAAATTTATAACCATGCGAATCCTGCATGTTTGTTACTTTGAAACTGCCGTGAGGGGTACTTATTTGAGTCAACATAGAATATTTTCGATTTCTGTATGTTGTCTGTGGTATATTTTTGATAATGGGAGGTGCATATCTATGGAAAAGGGACTTGATAGTTGATCAAAAATTCGGCATGAAAAAAATATTTAAATAATATATTTTTAACATCATTCTAAATTAGTCTACGAAGTTCGGATTTGTGACATCTATGGTCATAATAGATAAAGCATTTCAATCGCTTCCTTTTAAAATAAATGGCTGGCCATGGAAATATTTTAAATAATTACAATAAATGTTTAGATAAAGCATTTCAATCGCTTCGTTTTAAAGTAAATGGCTGGCCATGTTTTATGAATGGTAGGAAAATGTGGTCCAATTTGGACCGCTATCAATCGCAGATAAATAAAAGTGGTATTTTTTTTTACCATAATTTCTCCAGTGGATGAGTGGAGTTATTGTTAGCGGCCCGATCCCTAATTTTATACAACATGGTGCATCGCCTTAAGATAGATAAGTGTACACCAGCGATTCTTAACCTCGGGTCGCGACCCAAATTCAGGTCGCGAGAGGTATTGGGTTGGGTCGGGGAAATAGCGTATTGACAGCTCGATCGATGTTACTAAACTAGTATAGTCACAATTATTACTACTCACAGAACAAGGACTAAGGGCTGTGTTCAGGGCTGGGCAAAATACATGCTTTGCTGTAATTGAAATACAAATTACAAAATACTTTTTCGCATGTATTTAAAATACGAAATACAAAATACTTTCAAGTCGTGTATTTAAAATACAAAATACAAAATACAGTATTTTAACCATTTTTTTCTTTCAAATACAAAATACATTTGGTTTTGGTAGAACCTTTGGTTGCAATAAATTGTCGTAAATGCCCTTATCTAAGGGTGCGTTTCCATAGAAGCAATGTTGAGCAGAGTGAAACAGAGACGTGCAAAAATTGACCAATCATATTGCTCAAAAGACACATTTCATCTCCGCTTCACTTCACGCTCCGCTTAAAATTTGTGGTAAAGGACTCAGGTGTTAGGTAATATAACAATAATATATTATTATTATAATACGACATTTGTATAGCGCTATTTTGTGTTATTTCTAGTGACCGACCGAAGGTTCGGTTTCGGTTTCGTCAAGGTTCAACTCTAAATATTATTTCTGCCAACTCTAAATATTAACACACTTAACATATAGCTTTGGATTCTAGCGTTTTTAGTCTACGTATTATCTATGTCAGTTTATTTTTCAATATCATTATTAAGATCGCTAAATGTATTTGAAAATGTATTTTGAAACCATAGGTATTTGAAATACAAATTACAAAATACCTCAGCCCCAGGTAATTGAAATACCAATTACAAAATACATTTTTAGGAAGTAATTGAAATACAAATACAAAATACGTATTTGTATTTCAAATACGTATTTCAATTACAAGTATTTCAAATACTGCCCAGCCCTGGCTGTGTTACTGCCATCTATTGTCCATTCACAATCGCGACATGTTAATTTTGGGCACAATTGTCTGGGAAGCCTGTTCTGAGCAATGTGAAGCTGAAAAAGCTCAGCTACCTTTCCCAACTACCTATTTATGTGAAGCAGGATTTTCATGCCTTGCTGTTATGAAAAATAAGTACAGGAATAGGTTGGATCCTCAGCATGACATGCGGTGTGCACTTTCTATAAACATAACTCCATGTATACATGATCTTTGCTCAAAAATACAACACCAGGGTAGTCACTAATTATTTTCCTGTAAATTTTTAACTGTTTTAATGCTGAATTGTCTGATTTTAATACAGAACATTTAAATAATGTTGTTTATTTCTAATTTCACAACTACAATCCTATAAATTTTAAAGGATGTAGTTGTAATTTTATAGAATAAAATTACATAATATATCATTTTAGTACCTGCCACTAAAAAATAAAATAAAAAATTAGATTAGGGGTCGCCCATTAATCACGTGATGTTTTTTAGCAAATTTTTTAATCCCTCCCCCCGTGGTGATATGTGGTGAGGTTTTAGACTAACCCCCCCCCCCCTCCAAAATGAAGTGTATTTTTTTTAGTACAAAGTATTTTGAAATTTTCAGAATATTATAACGAAAAATAAATACACGTGATAACTCATTGTACCCCCTCCCCCCCCGGTGATATTTCGTGATTTTTCCGAACCCCCCCCCCCCCCTTTTGAGCCTCACGTGATTAATGGACGACCCCTTGGGGTCGCGTACTTCAAATATATTCGTACTTTGGGTCGCCAGCCAAAAAGGTTAAGAACCACTGGTGTACACATTGAGAGGTCAGATAAAACATTTAATCTACGTTAAGGCAAATATATTAAGGTTATTGGCCTGTCAGAATGTCAAAGACAATATTGGAGAATGTAATAAAGATATTAAAATTTACAATCTTATTAATAAACAATGTTAAATAGATTGATTCTTTCAATAAATGTATGCAAGAGAATGAAAACAGAGTGAAATAAAAGAAACCCAACTAATTGTAGACTGTAAACTTTATGATAATGATATTATATTTTTGAGTATCGTTAACTGTCAGTATCGCCCTGGTGAAAGAGCACCTTTCAGAATCGAAGCGTTTCTTGAAATGGCAAGTTTAATGTTTAGTGAGTGACCAGATGAAAATGGCCAGGTACTTCCCAGCCTTCCTCTTCCCCATCTAATCCCCCTCCCCACTCCCTTAACCATTTGTTACCGTGATGCTGGAACGCGACGGAGTGTGTGTCACATGTTTTTAAATGAAAAAAAAATCCAATGACATACATTTCTTACTTCAAATATGCTCAGAAATGCTTTTAAAAATCCTCCAGTTATGTGCTGTTACACCCTGTATAGATATATCAAATTTAAAAATAAATTTATCATGGCCAAGAATGGAGCCCCGATCAACTACTTCAAAGGCAACTGTGCTGACCGTTAATTAAAAACTAATTTAAGAACGGTGTTCTAAATTCATTATATTTACTGAATATAAGAAAAAAAAAAACACATAAATTTGTTTAAGACCACTTTTATTTTAAACACTCTACCGGTTTCAGAGGCACCCTTCCTTTGTCAGGAGAATATTATAACAGTTATAATATTCTCCTGACGAAGGAAGGGTGCTTCTAAAACCGGTAGTGTTTAAAATAAAAGTGGTCTTAACCCTAGATCACTAACCTTAGTCAAAACGACGACGCGGAATCGAAAAAGTGCTATAAATTTTGAGTGTGTCGTTGTACGCATTCCAGATTTCGGCTAATCTCAGACGACCTGCAGCTCGCGCGGCGCACGTATGTGTTTTTAGTGTAGGGGCCCTGTGTGCCCTTTATGCCCAATGCAACAAATCCTTGTGTGGCGAACACAAACTTGAAATTTGTCACAAATGTATTAATTAATAGTTTTTTCTAAAATGTTTCTTTCTTTTGTTGATTTTATTACTTAATTTTAATATTTTAAGTCTTTGTTTTTTTTTAGTTAATAAGATTTAAGCATTTAAAAAAACAAAAATTTTCAAATGAGTAAAAACTCTGGTCTCAATTAAAAGGCTGCCAAAGTAATTAAAATGTGATTTTCGAAAATAAAAAACTTATAAACATGTTAACAAATGATTATTGTAATAAATAAGTAAAACACACATAAACATTTGATTCCATAAACCCTTAGAAACGACGAAGGTTAGTAATAAGCATTGTAAAATAAGGTTAGTGATCTAGGGTTAAACAAATTTATGTGTTTTTTTTTATTGTAAATTATGGCGAGCCACAAAGTTAATGCTTTTTACAAATATGAATATAAGAGTTTTAGAATGTTAGATGAGTCCTATAATTGCAATACCCGGTATATCCGATTTTTTGCCAAATTGATCTGAGAATGACATCTTGTTATTTTTGTGAGGAACAAGATGAACTTAAAATTGAGTTAAAACCTCCCTTATCACAACCAAAAACCATGTTAAAACTGTGAGTGAGAAACAAAATCCACTATATCCATTTTATTTATCGAAATTATTTAAATATTGGGCTAAAGTTCGGTTTACGGGAGATAGTCGGAGATAGATAATTTTTTTTTCTTTTTTTATACTAATTATGGGCCGGAAAATCCGAATCTGAAAGAATTAGGCGTCGGCAAGCAATATTAAATGAATTACACGACTTTAAAATTTTCTATAAACACAAAGGAAAACACATCATTTTGAATGTACATATTGACATAACAAGTCGAAAAACAAGAAAGATGTTACACCACATAAAATTAAGTGTTGCCATTAAGCAATAATATCAATAACACTTTCTTTTCTATCACAAACCATGTTACACAAACCTAGCGTAGCCGCTAAACTACTTGAAAACTGGGATGTTTTTTTGCCGTGACGCGAGTAGGCGCTACGAAGGGGGCACTTTCTTTTCTATCACAAACCATGTACATTGATATTGGTGACCGGTGTACTGCTTATATTATTGATAATGGCAACACTTAATTTTATGTGGTGTAACATCTTTCTTGTTTTTCTATGATTTGTTGTGTCAATGCATTAAAAATGACGTTTTTTCCTTAGTGTTTATAGAAAATTTTAAAGTCGTGTAATTCAGTTAATATTGCTTGCCGACGCCTAATTCTTTCAGATTCGGATTTTCCGGCCCATAATTAGTATAAAAAAAAAAAAAATTTATCTAGGACTATCTCCCGTAAACCGAATTTTTTCCAAATATTGCTAGACGTACACTGAAAAATGAACACTTGTCAAATTCAATATATAAAAAATTAGAATGCAATTATTTATTTACGTTAGAGATGTCACAGTTTTTTTGCAGTTTTCTCTGATTCAGTAAAAGTTGATATAGCGGATATAGAAATTAAACGACCAATATACACAATCGAAATTATTTGTTTATTAATAATAATAATTGGTATTTTTCAGAAACAATCTTTACCAATCTGATAATATATCGCACTTGCATGGTGACGCTGGGATACAATGAGACTATCTGCTCATCACTGGTGCAGTCCAACGACCACAATGCCACCAAGGACCTGGAGCTGGAAGTGCAGGAATATGCCTCCAAGATCATCATGGGCAAGAGCCTGGTTATGGGCATCTTCCCTGCCCTCATCAGCCTGATCCTAGGGCCCTGGTCTGACTCCAACGGACGGAAACCACTCATCTACTTGGCTATGTCTGGTGAGCTTAACTTTACTCGGCTATTTGCCAATGCTGCTATCATTGGCAATTATTATTGAATAATTGACTCCAGTCAATTATTATTTTATTCAACATGCATATACATGGTGTCCGGAAACAATAAATAAATAAATCTACATCACATTCGCTTTCGTTTTCGAGTAAATCGGGTCCGAAGTTGGAATTTTTTTTGGTTAAATTTGAAAAAAAATTTCACCAGGGGGTTGATTTCAGCTGTGTAATGTCTTATAAAATGCATCGAAGGGTAAACCTTTTTTTTTAACCCTTTAGATGCCGAAAAAATGGAAAAATAGAAAATCGAAATGCTCAGATCGAAAAAAATAAGTTTTTTGGGTTCTCTACGTGATGTAGATTCACCAGTTTCCCGCTTGTACTACGAGTTTCCGGACACGTTGTATATAAATTACTTTGCATACATTGCAAGTTAAGTTAAACCCCTAAAAGCAGTGACGTTATAACAAGACTTAAAAGTTACAATATCACAAGACTTGAAATGGGAATTGCATGTCGCTGGGATCATCAAATGAACAAATTCATTAACATATCTAATTAGGAAAACCTCTTACACCGATCATAATGTTATAAATTTACAAATCGTATCTAAATTTAAAAATCTAAATTTGAGTTGAGTATCCAGTTATATGTAAAAGTGTACCCTCTATCTTGTATAAAAGATTTCTCATTAACACCACCAAATCAATTATAATGCAGAAAAACTTGTAGTGAAATGAACTGATTTTTGAAAAAATCTAAAACTGAACTAATTTTTTAAAAATCAAAAAAGTTTATTTTCTGGGTTTTTAGTAGGTAAAAGTCGACCGAGATCTCGGTCTCGGTCTCGGCATTCTCGGCTACAAATTCTACCGAGAACTCTATCTCGGTTCACGGCGAAAAATCGCCGAGATTCTGAGCCATAACCGAGACCGTTGTAAGTAGGTACGGTATAGGATATTTCGTCCACATTTGTCACTTAATGTCAGTGCGTGAGAGAGCTGTCGATTGTGATTGGTCGGCTGGCAGCGAGGCGGGTTTTGCTTACCGCTGCTGCCGCCGCCGCCCACACCGTTCTTTAATTTCACTACTTTTGTAGTTAAAGGAAGTTTGTTTGAAATTCGTTCGTAAAGACGATACGCAAAAAAACAAGAGCTTTGAAAGACCGGCAATATGAAGGTGACTCAAGGAACTAATATTTTATCTGGGCATTACAGCTGCCCTGGTATTCAAGATATCTTCACCACAAAAATCTTAACAAATTCAAAAATTTATTAAATGTTTAATATTAACCCCCTAGCATCTGAATATTTTCTAATTTGACTGAAAAAATTATAACTTTGGCCTCGATTTAATCGAAAACCAAAGTTCAAGTCAAAAAACAGTTATGCCCCTAAATTGACTCAATGTGATGTCGATTCACAAACTTCCTGCTTGTTACGAGTTTTCACCGTATATATGTATTCATACCATCACGCTTTCATCCATATTGTTCTCTTTTTGTTTTTATCAGTACTAAGGCAGCATAACACAAAAGTTCATTTGCACGTTCACTCCTTGCGAAGATCAGTCAGAACTGACACAATTATATTGTTTATCTCCACACATCCGTTTAGACCAGGGGTGCCCAACCCAAATTGTTTGGCAAAAAAAAAATTATTGAGCTTAGGTGGAATCTCTCAGCCATGACCTCGCACTTTTCAAGCAATAACCCCCATCGAGAGTCCAAGAGGTTCTAATTTCACAAAATCTTAATATATAAAAATTAATGTTTCTTTTATTTGTCCCTTATATATTCCTAAACCATTCATCCAATTGCGGTGAAACTTTGGGGATTCGTTATGCGCACGCCCACGAAGGTTTCTGTATATATATATATACTAGCGAGCTCTGGCGTTATGAAATTTGTATAAAACTTTTGCAATAAGTGGCGTACGAGTTCGAAAAATGAGTGTATTTCATATAGTTTAGCAGCCGGGCGTTAAAGTGGGGAAGGGGAGGCGGAAGGGTACGGGGACAATTGATAAAGGACACCCAGGGATAAAACATTTATTAATTTAAGTGGCGTTGCAACACATGCAGAGAACTCGCTAGTATAATGTAAATGTAATATATTTACGAGAACAATTTTTTCTTTTTTTTTATGAATATCGAAGCCCAAAAAATTTAAAGCTGAAAACTCCATTTTGGGCTGCAAAAATCTTCAAATGGGCGGCAGGTTGGGCATGCCTGGTTTAGACCAAACTGAAGTAGTACGGTCTATTCTGCGTGGTCTGACCGTGTACGGGGGTTATCTGCTATGGTAAGGTTATCTACCATGACAAAATAAAGAATTGATTGCAGGTTATGTATTGTTATTAGTTATTCAGTTTTTTATTATGTAATAAAGAAATAAAGTAGGTCAGGAGCAACGATGTTAAATGTTCGGTTGATTATAATGTATTAATTTTGGCTATTGGGCGTCATGAATGTTTGATACCATTATCTCTTTCTCACACCTATTAAATGTAATATAATTTTAAACAGCTGGTTATTTTGTATCTGTTTTTGTTATTTAGAATATGTGTCAACTGTGTGGCGGCGCCATGATGTGTATCACATGACAATGAAAAAGTATTCAAAGCACAACTGGAAATGCCACAAAGTTTGGCATATTTGGCTAAGAGCTAGTATTACAATATTTTTCAAAATGATTTTCTGTGTTTAGTTTTGGCGTAACAGTCAATTACCGGATACCAGAAGAACTATTGAGCTTAGCCCCGTCGTCTCTATTAATATTAATGGGATTTTTTGAATTTCAATTGCCACCGTAATTAGGCGTGCTCTACGAGTTTTGATTTGGGTCTTCCCAGATCAAATCTTGGGTCTGGGTTAATTCTATGGTCTTCCCAAACGATTCCAAAGTAATGGCCGGTTTTAATTAAGTGTTCGGCAATTGTCAATTTGGGTGGCCGAGTTTAAACACTCGAAAATGTTTGAAATCCTTTTGGAGATCATCCGCTCTGTCTGACGTACATTTTTTTTTATTTTTTATTGTAATATAAAAAATATGAGTTACATAATATACACATATATTTTACAAAATATTAAATTAAGGGTCGTTTCTGGTCATGTATACCTTATCAGAAAAGAGGGGCTCTTGTGCCTGATACGGGAGCCACGATTCTTACTTGAGTTGTAAGTTATAATCTGTTTTGTATAAAATATTTACTTTTTACTGTAAGTTTTTTTTGAAAAATTGTTTTATTTTATTTATTTGTTCTGATTGGTTGATGATACAGCGCAATTCAGAAGGGAGGTTATTATAGTTTTTTATGGCTTGGAAAATATAATGATTTTGCATTTGAGTTGTTTTAAAATTAGGTGTAATAAATTGGTTTCCGTTTCTCATTAGTTTGTAAAATTCTTGATATTCTATGTTATTTTTTTCTTTACACATTTTTATAATGGAAGCTTGCTTGAAGATGTCATCAACATTTGGTACTGGAAACAATTTAAAAAGTGATTCTGTTGAGAAGGTAGATTTTTTTTATTAATATTACTTTAATGATGATTCTTTGCGAAACTTTTACTGAGTTGGAAGATCCTCCCCAACCTATAATTCCGTAGATAAGTAAAGAATGAACAAGGGCATAGTACACATTTTTCATTATTTTTACATTTAAAATATTTCTTAACCTAACAAATATATATGTATATACATTTCCTCATTCTCTTCACTAGCTCTGAAATGTGATTATTCCATTTCAGGTTTTGATCAATGATCACACCGAGATATTTAATTTCGGAGGAAGAGTTAATTACAGTACAAATAGGATTATGCTGTTTACAGATTACATGATCACATTTTTCTTCATGGATTACAATATTAACTTTATGATCATGAGCAGGTATTTTCTGCAACGTTTCTGTTGTTTTTTTTAGCATTAAGTGTGAGTAAGTTACCATCAAACCATGATTTTAAGCTATTAATATCTTCATTTGCCATTTCGTTAACTAGTTCCCATGTTTGACCTTTTATTAACAGTACCGTGTCATCAGCATAAGAGATTAATTCACCTTTAATTTCAACATAAACCTTGTTAATAAATAATAATGATAATAATTTTGGCGGTGAAAATCTGAAATCATATCATTTTTTGCACGTGTTTTACACATTAATAAGTCAGGTACGCCTCATGCGTCATACAAGCTATAAGATAACACCGCGAGGCATAATAGTCGGTACATTAGTATGACATTTTGAAATATCTTACTAGTGACCCAGAAAGCATCAACATTTTGTTCAATTCAGTATAATTTTTTCTGCATTACAATTGGTTTCATAGTGTTTATGAGTGATCTGAGTATTATACCAGATAGTGGGTACCCTTTTATATATAACTGCATACTCAACTTAAATTTCGATTTTTCGGATATGTCTGAATAATCAATTGGACGATCGATGTTGTGACATGTCTGAAATTATTAAATTGTTGTTAGTAAAATGAAACAAATATTGATTTATGGAAAAATAATGTTATTTAAAAAAAAAGAATTATGTGTAATTTTTGTACTCAACACAATAAATTGATTAAAATATATAAAGAATGTTGTCTCTTAAGCGCGGGTCACATTATGATGGTTGCCAGCTGCTGCTTACCAGCGGCTGGTAGTAGTACCAGCTAGCAGCGGCGGGCAATCTGGTCACACTACTGTTGCTGCTACTCGCGTCTCGCACTCTCCAGTTAGTCATTCACTATATGTCGTCTGTCGTTTCACGTAAAAAGCTAATTAAGCAGTTGTTGAGAGAGGGTGTCAGGGAACTTAGTTTAGAAATGCTTAACCAGCTTCACCGCAAACAGAGACGATGGTGGGTCAGGCCATGGATACAAAGAAGGGAAAAATTAGGGGCATCGTCAAGACTTCTCCAAGAACTGAAAGAAGAGGATCCAGAAACACACAGAAATGTTTTAAGAATGACGGCCCCTCAATTTCAAGAATTGTTAGAATTAGTTGAACCCTTAATTAAAAAACAAGATACAGTATTCAGGCAGGCAATCCCGTGTAAAACGAAACTGGAAATTACTCTAAGATATCTCGCAACTTGAGATAGTTTTAGGTCTCTGGCATTATTATTTAGAGTACCACACAACTCAATTTCAGTTTTTTTACCTGTGCTGATAGACGCAATAGTGGTCAGACTGCGCTGCCGGCTGGTGCCAGCGGTCACGTGATTGATTATTCGCCGCTGCCTGCTACCAAAAGTTAAACATGTCCAACTTCATCAGCCGCTGACAAATACTCGCCGGCTGGCGACGCCAGCGCCGAATTTTGTTGTCACACCAAGCTGATCGACGGCTGGCAGAAGCGGCTTCTTCAACTCGCGGCTGGCAACCAGCATAATGTGACCCACGCTTTAGTTGAAATATCTTATTTCATATGAATTTATTTGACTTTCAATGTGTATATGCTCACTACATACGAGTGAAATGTTTAATAGCCAAATCTCTGATCTCACTTTTTCATTTAACGCTCTTTCCCATAAGGCTTGATTGTTGCAGTTTTGTAAATAAGAAAATAGAATAAAAACATACATTTTTGAATGTGTAAATATTTTTAAACTACACAAAAATAAAAATATAAATATGCAGCTGGTTTGTAGCCGATGATAATTCTAACATTCTAACCATTGCATTATTCATGTTGTATCGCTACGACCTACCACAATGATAATTTAATAACTGCCCAATAACCTTCATTTGACATTCGCCCAGACAATCGTTGTTAGTTATGAAAAGATAAACCTGTTTTACAACTAGAAACAGGTTTTCTAAACACACATAATACCTGTCCCTATAATTTAACAGATGTTTTCATTTGAATTCCTAATTATTGCATTCAAATACCAATACCAAGTAAAATTAGCCATTTTAAAAACTACACTAAAAATGCATTTTTTAACAATAAATTTCTAGGTTAGCGTAGTACATTTTTAAAAATTAACTTGCTAGGTTAGCGTAGTACATTTTTGAAGTAAAACTTCTTTATGCACGCTTGACTTGGGGAGTAAGCTGGTGAATGCGTGACGAGAGCGTTATGAAAAGTGTGATCGGGCGAGGCGAACGGAAGTTGAGAGGGAGATATAAGTTAGTGAAGTTTTACTTCAGTCGTGTAGTCTAAAGCACACTTGTTTTTTTTTAAACAACTTGCTAGGTAAGCCTAGTACTTTAAAAAAAATAACTTACTGGGTTATTATTGTTAACAGTGACAAAACAGAACAGGTCAGGCATTTTCTTTGTTCGCTTTTCTTCAATGTTCTATTTTGTCATAGAACCGTTTGGATTATTTCTTCAGAAATTGAAGCACACTCTCTCGCACACGCAATCTCTATGTATATGTGAGTGAAAATACATTGACAAAGCAGAACATTATAAAATAACAGGTTAGGTTTACTTTTTATTTCTTCAGTGTTCTTCAATGTTCTATTTTGTCAAGAAACCGTTTGGATTATTTCTTCAGAAATTGAAGCGCACTCTCTCGCACACGCAATCTCTATGTATATGTGAGTGAAAATACAGTGACAAAGCAGAACATTATAAAATAACAGGTTAGGTTTGCTTTTTATTTCTTCAGTGTTCTTCAATGTTCTATTTTGTCAAGAAACCGTTTGGATTATTTCTTCAGAAACTGAAGCTCTCAATCTCTGTGTATATGCGAGTGAAAACGCAGTGACAAAACAGAACATTAGAAAAGAACATGTTAGGTTTGCTTTTTCTTCTATGTTCTATTTTGCCATGGAAATATTTGGATTATTCTTCAGAAACTGAAGCTCACAATCTCTATGTATATTTGAATGAAAAGACAGAAGAAATGAAAACATTTTGCAGGTTACAGCGTCTATTTCATCCTGAGCTGCGGACTGAGCTTGTTGGAGACCCTGAACCCGTGGTGGTTGTTGCTGCCCGCCGTCCCCTATTCCCTGTTGGGTGGACTCAGTTCCATCATCACCGGCTGCTTCTGTTATATCAATGACGTCACCATCGCCAAAGACAGATCCTTCAGGTGAATAACCGTTAACCTTTCTTTATGAAATAAAAACAAATAATCAATATTATCGACATGTTTCGAAAACAAAGTTTTCTTCATCAGGATAAGATTATTTGCAAAGGGTGAAGAAATACCTTTCTCTCTACCTGGCTTACTGAAGTTGTTTCTGAACTTCAATATTAACGTGAAGCACTACAAAGTAATGCAAAATCATATGTTTTGGTTGGTTTGTAAATTTGATCACTTAGAAATATGTAAATGCTTTAATTAAATACCTCGAGTAGAACACATATTGGCCTTTCGTTGATTTTTTTTTTAATCAAGTATCAGGTCTATAAAAACTACTTTAAATTTCAATATCTCCTACCTACAAACCACTTTTGGGTTGTGGTTTTATTGTATAATGTGGAAAATTAATTGATTTAGAAATTGATTGTAAAACATTAAAATATTTGTGCATGAAATTCGCAAAATAAAATAAAGTGCGCTTTTTGGCGATGTTTTTTTCTTGAGTAAATCAAAATGGGCTGTGTAAAGTGGGAATTTAAATCTTATCGTCATCTACACAAGGAGTGTTAAAGTTAGCGGGCCGATTTCAAATTTTACGCGAAGTGGTGCATTGCCTTAACTTTGAAATGAAATAACCCGTCCGTTTCAACTTTTGAACAAATTGTGATCAGCAGAAGAGGACAACTTTCATGTTGTTAAGCTTGTCAACTTAAAAAAATTTGATAGAAAGTTGAAATGCATCTAGAATCTCTCTCGGAAGGATTATACTGTTAAATATGACCAAAGGGGATAGAGTTGAATTAGCTCAGTGGTTAGAGCAGAGCCCCGGCAAGGCTAAAGTCCTCGGTTCAATTCCTAGATGCGACCGTATCTTTTTCAAAATTTTCGTTTGAGAGTCGCTAATATATATATTTTTTTTGAAGGTGCCGGTAACCCGGGCGTTTATTAACATCAATAGTTATTTACATATATGTGCGCTACCCGACTCACTAGACAATATCTGTTCTGAGCCGGGTAGCAGTATCTATAATTACATATATCATAAAGATTAAAGCAAAAACATAAAAAAAAAAATAATAATAAATAAAAATACAAAGTAGGTCCTTACATATGAAATTGGCGTTTTGTATGGGAGGAACATCGAGTCGATTTTTTTTTTTATATAATATATATTTATTTAATCAAAGTTTGTACCATTGCTATCTATGCACTTTTGCCATCTCATAGGTAGTTCATCGATCCCTTTACTAAAAAAACCATTCGGACGGGAATCAATAAAATCTTTGAAGGCAGTTTGGACTGCCCCATCGGAGTTGAATTTTTTCCCATGCAAGAAGTTATCCAAATTTCGAAAAAAATGGTTATCTGTTGGGGCAAGGTCCGGAGAGTACGGTGGATGTCTTAGACATTCACCGGAGATTACGGTGGATGTCTTAGACATTCCAATTGAAGCTCCTCTAATTTGGTAGCTGTCTGTTGTGCAGTGTGTGGTCTAGCGTTCTAACGCACGTTTGTTGATTTGCTTCACTCAATTCGTGAGGTACCCACCTTTCAAGCTTTTTCACCTTCCCAATTTGCTTCAAGTGGAATAAAACAGTTTTATCACTAACACCGCAGCCTGCAGCTAACTCGGACGTGGTTTGCGATGGATCCGCTTCCACAATAGCCTTCAATTCTTCATTATCAACTTTGGTCTCCAGCCGTCCACGGGGCTTGTTCTGCAGGTCGAAATTTCCAGAACGAAAACTTTGGAACCAAAAACGCACTGTGTTTTCTTTTGCGGCACCGTCGCCATACACATCATTAATCCTTCGAGCCGTTTTTGCCACGGTGGAACTCGTACTCGTAAATAACGCGATATTTCAAGTTTTCCATTTTGTAAACTAAGTGACGCAAAGAAAAAAACCAATTAAGGAAAAAACAAATAAATTATAATTTTCGAAACACAAATAATATACATGAGTAAATAGCTGTATAAATTTGAATTTGGAATTCCTAACCAAAGAGAAGATATTTGAGATCAAAGTTGCCAGTAAGGCAAAACGCCAATTTCATATGTAAGGACCTAATATTATCCTCATTGATAAATATTACAATTTAAGATTTTGCTCAATAAGTTATTCCAAATATATGTATTAAAGATGTTTTTTTTAGAGGTATACATATTAAAAAAGGAAAAAAAAAACATAAAAATAATGTTAATGTCTATGATATTAGCTTTATTTAATAGATAATTTTATGCCATTATTGTTTAAATATGATTTTGGGCATGAGCGCCACGGCTAGCTCGAATGAAGCCCAATCGTGAAGTCCAATTTTCGACAACTTTGTCGAGCAACTGGGGCCATATAGGGCAATAACACGGCGAATGTTGACTTCCAAATGGTCCAACGTGTCTGGTTTATCAGCATAGACTAGTGACTTCACATACCCCCAAAGAAAGTAATCTAATGGTGTGAGATCACACGATCGTGAAGGCCAGTTCACAGGACCATTATGTGAAATTATGCGCCCACCAGATGTTTCCTGCAATAAATTGATGGTTGTTTCCTGCAATAAATTGATTGCCCAATTTGCAAGCGCTGTTCTGACGTCAGTCTATTCATGGTGAAATGGCAAAACGTAACTTTATCGAGCAACTGGGGTCATATATCGGCAATAACACGGCGAATGTTGACTTCCAAATGGTCCAACGTCTCTGGTTTCAGCATAGACTAGTGACTTCACATACCCCCAAAGGGATCTAACGGTGTGAGATCACACAATCGTGAAGGCCTGTTCACAGGTCCATTACGTGAAATTATGCGCTCACCAAATGTTTCCCGCAATAAATTGATTGCACAATTTGCAAGCGTTGTTCTGACGTCAAGCTATTCATGATGAAATGGCAAAACGTACTGACTACAAACAGTGTTGCCAACTCGAAATCTCCATTCCCGCTAAATCGTGACGGATCAACGGTCAGAATTCCATCAGACACCCATATTTTCGCCCATGAAAATTTCAGGGATCAAAATTTCTCCATAAATGTATGCTATTTTTGCCTATAAAAGTATGTAATTTGTTACTTTTTCGAATCCGCCAGAAAATCTGTCATCCTGTAAATTCCGTAGACACAAAATTCTCCCGTTTCAGGACATCCAATCCGTCAGATATGATGGGAAATCTGTTAAGTTGGCAACACTGACTGCTAATCAACCCTCAACCGTCAAATTGACAGTCTGTAGAAACAATGTTGCCAATTTAAAAACCAAACCTCTAAAAAAAATACCCTTTGTATGTATTCTTAATTAGAAAGTGGAAATGGGTTAAGTTTGGATTTAGGTTTTTAGTTTCTTGGATCATTTAACTCACCAAAGTGCCTGTGGGGGGCATGAAGTGATTTAAAACAAAAATTGAATTGTATTTTTTTAAAATATATTACATTGTATCGTCACGTGAGGATGTGTATTCACTGGTTTGTGGTAAAGCGGCAATATGCTTTTATCACTATTATAAATCATTATTAGGAACACTCTAAAATGTATTTTTGTATGTGCAAATTGCTGATGCACCATTTTGAACATTGATAAGAACCAAATTATAACAACACCCCATGTTTATCTGCTTTATTATCATAATAATATGCTGACATTTAGTGATAACTGTTGTATATTCATATCTAACTGACATCTGAGATCACAGTTGGTAATAATAATTAGAATATTGTCTAGTCATAGTGCCATGTGCATTGGGACTCTTATATGAATTTTCAATTGGCTTAGAAAAAAATATTTAGCAAAACTTCTTTAGCATCATTGTGATTTGAATCTCCATGAAACGAAAAATAGCGACAGTGAAACGAAAAATACATCTATAGGATTTAACCAACAAGAGAATGAGATAGTAAAATCGGTCTCCTCTTTGTGCGGTACTTCAAAGCCTCCCCACTCTTGTCTACTTTAGTTTTCTGAATGTTTCATTTCTACCTCTTGTGAATTGCACATTCTGTTTTTTTTTTTTTTTTAAATAGTTTTTTTTTTTACTAAGAATTTGAACAGAAATATATATGTGTTAAAAAAGTTCAACTATTTGTTTAAATATATAATTAATGTTTCTTTGAAATTTACGATTGGCATTTCAAAACTGACACTGAATTTGATGATTTTAGCTGGTGTCTAACTAATCGTTAATTATTGATTTATTACCATTATCATGAACCCTATGATAGTTATTATTTAAGATTTTCACGCCCCAAACTATTATTGTGATTTATTTTACTTCCTTCTTTAGCCAACTTTTCGGATAGCATTACAGTGCCCATCATCAGGGTATATGTGTATTCAAAGATTGTGGTGAAGTTTGCACTTATGTATGTAGATGCTATCGCCAATCCTCTGCGACAGCGGTCGTCACACTTTTGGGCCACATAGGACAATGTGAGGTTTCACCTTGGGCCGCATAATTATGAATTGGGGGGGATGGGGGGGGATGTTTGTTATACCTTTTTGTTTATCAAGTTAAAAATGCAATTTTTTTTAAGTACCGGGTTGCTAGCTCCTTCCTTCTTGTGTTCATGTTATAGTGTCAATTCTTAATAATAATAATTAATAATAATAAGGGGGCGTTCAAGTATTACGTAACGCAATTTTTGAAGATTGTTAAAAACATGTTACGTAATGCGTTGTTCGAACCCCCCCCCCCCCCCCCTGGTAACGCACAATAACGTTTCACAAGACCCCCCCCCCCCCCAAGTGCGTTACGTAATACTTGAACGGCCCCTAAGATGATGATGATAATTTTATATAAGAAAAATAAATATGTGTATAATGAAAATTAAAATGTTCATATCATCCAATTTAATATAGATATGAATGTAATGGAATCTTTCGGTTCAATTTTCAGCCACTTCCCGAACTACCGAAATATGTGAATTTTCGCACATGTAGTAAAAATGATTACAATACGTACAATAATAAAAATTAACCAATATTAAAGTTTACTTTGCTTTATTAGTATGTGATTAGCATGTTTTTTTTTTTTTCTATTTCAGACCCTATTTTTTTGCCTGCCCATATCAACGCCCCCTAATTTTTTTATGGGTCTTCTACTGCCCCCCTGAAAGTCTCAAATACCCACTAGGGGGCCTTATCGCCTACGTTGAGAACCTATGACGTACACTGTGCGCGTGTTCAAAATCGACTTAGGATGTGTTCAAAAACCAACTCGGTGTTTTAAAATCAAATGTCAAACAATTAAAATCAACGTTTTAAAATCAGCGGGCCGCACAAATATCTGCCGCGGGCCGCAGTTTGACGACCACAGCTCTTTGAGCTGATATACAGTTTAATTTAAAATGGTTTTCTGTATTTAGTTTTGGTGTAGCCGTCAATTACCAGTTACCAAGAACTGTTGAGCTTAGCCTCGTCATCTTTATTAATATTTTCGTGAATTTCAATTGCTTCTGTAATTATGTGGGCTCTGTGCGTTTTGAGTCATTCCAGGACTTCAGGAATAAATCCAAAGTAATGGCCGGTTTCAATTAAATGCTCGGTAACTCAATTGCAGGTGTAGAAAGGTCTTGAGATATTCAATCAAGTTGGCCGCGCACAGCATCAGATGGGAACTTATAAAGCTAACGATGCAATAGAGTGAAATAGTTGCCTCAGACAGATAAGGCAAATAAAAAGAGCCAAATCTACCCCAAATGAAGACACAATTGGGTAAGAGTCAAAAGGCTGCGCTTTCTTGTCTATGTTCACAATGCGACAGACAGAATTGCCAGGATACTGAGAAATGAAAGCATCAAGACTGTCTTCTACAAAAAAAATACAAGACCTACTGAGGTTTTGATAGTTGTTTAGCCATTGGAGCGATCACGCGAAATAAATAAATTTGCCTCGATTGCTCGAGATTTCCCAGAATGTCATTTTTTAAATTTTTCGCCAACATTAAAAAAATCATGCCTTCAAATTTTAACATGGAGACATAAAAACTTATTGTAGTGAGATAGCCAATGAATTAAACTGTATTTTACCGTTTATCTCATATTTGTAGGATTTATAAAAAAAATCGT
The DNA here is from genome assembly GCA_917880885.1 of Limnephilus marmoratus. NCBI lineage: Eukaryota > Metazoa > Arthropoda > Insecta > Trichoptera > Limnephilidae > Limnephilus > Limnephilus marmoratus. Next base: position 24,640,443 of record OU862924.1, on the reverse strand, counting down.
AAAGTTTATAATCGCGCGAATCCTGCGTGTTTTTTAATTGAAACTGCCATGAGTTTTGTGTATGCTGAAGATAATTTCTGTTTAAATGATCAATTCACTGTGATATTAGTGTTTTGTATTAGTATTTCTGAAATGTGGTTTTTGAATGACTTCTCCGCGTGAATTTAATAAAACTTCCATGAAAGTAATATTATTTAATAATGTAAAAGCTCTTGTGTAAATAATTACAATTCGAGAAATCAACATTTTAATTGTATAGTGTATCTAAAAGCTTCCGGCTTTCTCACATAGATGGCAGTACTAAGAATTGTCCTAAGACTCCCGTTAGTACCAGTTATAGGCAACAGAGGGTCCAACAACTCAGATGCTGATTCCAGACTCACGGCGAGAAGCCTCGGCGAGAAGTTCTCGCCGAGACTTCTCCGAGAAATCCTTTGAAGCGGCCAAATTTACCGACAGTGATCCGAGAAGAGGCGAGCCCGAGAAAGAGAATGCGAGAAACTCATCACATTCACGCTTCTCGGGTGTTCTCGGGGCGTCTCGCCGTGAGTCTGGAGGGGCTAAGAGAGTCTTCAGCAGAACTCTCACCTCAGATTCCAATTAGCAAGTTTCTAGATAGGTCGACTATCGTGGTCAACACTGTATACGCAAAGTATCAATAAACCAAATTTATACTAAAAGAACATTACTCTACCCATTTAATTAATCTCCTCCCAAGGTGAGTTGGAGAACTGTTAGTGATATACCACAAATTGCATAAAAATAAATCCAAGATGTCAGATTTTTTCAGTTAATTCTTTCTGAATTATTATTATATTTTTTTATAATTTTTAATTGAATGAACGAGATAAAAACTGAAGTGACAATTTTCTTCTAAATTCATTATAAGAAGACTGTGTTTTTTAAATTTTGAATTTTCAGAAAATTTTCAACCATTTAATAGAACATGTGTAAACATATTCTATTAAATGGTTGAAAAGCTTACCGTAAGGTAAGCTGTTTTTTTTTTCAACTTTTTTCTTGTTGAAGCTTAAAATACTGCAATTTTTAAACGCTTACGTATATTTCAGATAAAAAAATCTAAAAAGTAATTTTATCTAGCTTTTATAAAGGCATTTGTTTTTACGATATCTTCAAAAATAAGAAATATACAAGACATGACGGCCGGTATAGTCCAGTGGTAAGGCTCTTGACTAGCACTCCGAAGGTCGCGGGATCGAATCCCGGCGTGGCAAATAAATTTTATTTGATTAATTAGTGTTATTTCACAATTTATTCATTTAAAATAATATTTAGTATATTTGCGGCACGTTCCAGAGTGGAAGATACTCTCAGTATCGCCCTGGTGTAAGACCACCATTCAGAATTGAAACGTTGCTTGAAATGGCGTTAGCCGTGTTTGGTGACCAGATCTGAATAGCCAGGTACTATCCCCACCTTCCTCTTCCCCATCTCCTTCTCTTCCCCATCACCTTCAGCCTCACAACATACCCCAATTGGGGATGCCATAGTCTCACTGGGTCCAGACGGGAGCAGTTGGGTCTCTTGTGCGGTATTCAAGTAAAACAAAAAGACATTTAAAATACATTCTAAAAATTCCAAAATGATTAACAAAACAGATATACGGCAGATAAACTACCCTGTCTGGCTGTGTAAGTAGTGTATATATCTTTCCATGAACAATTTTCACAGGGTTTTTTTAGTAAGGGTGAAATTCTTTGAATGTCTATCATTGTCTTACATGAACGAACATTTGAATTATGAATTGATTGGAAACTTGAATGTGTTGGTTATTTTCCACATCTTGTGTTAATTTTAACGATGGACAATAACCTGTCTACATGTTAGTAAAGTCTTTTATTTCTTATCTTTTATTTCTTATCTTAGTATTGTAATTTGACAGTGAACTCAACAACTGCAAAGTTAAGGCGATCCACTAGTTCAGGAAAAAATCGAAATCGGAATTCACGCCCTTTATGGGAGGAGTTTAAAAGTACTTAAGAAAAAGCTTTTGGAAAGGTTGGAAAAGGTATTTGAGAGTTTTGTTGTACAGGTTGATTTCGTAAAGGCCTGTAAAAAATATTAATTCCTGTTTTACGCATTGTTTATTGTAATAAAACGGAAATTTAAAATTGATTTCACGAAATCAAGCGACGCGGAGTGACGTGTCCATCTCCCGCTCGGTTCGGGGCGTGACTGAGGTTTGGCGACTGTGGCGTGAACAGTAGTTCTTCGGTGGACGCCATAGGGTTCACTTTGAAAAACCGAATTCGTCGACTAACGGCCGTATTGTAAAATAACAACGCGAAAATGCATATTTTATTTTATTTTGGGAAGATTGGGTGTAAATATCAACTTTTTTTGCAATCGTAATAAAATAAACTGAATTTGCCACATTATACAATAAAACCATAACCGAAAAGGGGTTTATAAATAGGAGAGTTTGGACTTAAAAGTGTGTTTTTTAGACCTTGTACTTTATTTTTTTATAGGCTTATTAAAAGACTTATAAAAAAATGACCGATATTTTTAAGGGACAAGGTATGTTCTACACGCAGTATTTAATTGAAGCATCTACAATACTTCTAAGCGATCAAATTTTCAAAACAAAAACATATGATTTTGTATGATTTTGCATTATTTACTATGGCTTCATCTTAACCACAGAAGCTGTAACCAAATTAAAACTTAAATACGTGATGTATTTGTTTTCAGGATGGGAGTAATGGAGGCCATCCTATTGCTGGGTATTTTGCTTGGTTCGCTGTCCAGCCCGTATGCCTTTAAAGCTATTGGCTACGCCTGTATATTTGCCATTTGCGCTGTGGTCACAATCCTAGCAACTGTTTACGCATTTTGTTTGGAAGAATCACTGCCTGAACATGAAGTACGTTAATTTAAATATAAAAATATATTTTATAAAAAATGTGTAATGGAGAAATATGTACTGCGGATTTGAAAAGTGGTTCCATAGTGTAATTGGTTACATGGCCACCACCAAATAGAAGTTCTGTATTCGAAATCTATTTTCTTTTATGTGTGCTTTTCTATTTCACTGTTTGAATATTTTTTATATGTAACATTTCAGAGGTGAAGTTGCTGTCAGTATCACCCTGATGTAAGACCACCAATCGGAATTGAAACATTGCTTAAAATGCTTTAGTCGTGTTTGGTGACCAGATCTGAATAGCCAAGTACGTCCCCACCTTCCTCTTCTCCTTATCCTTCCGCTCCCCACTACCTTCAGCCTCACGACGTGGGTACCAATATTGGGATGCCGTAGTCTCACATGCTCCATAAGGTTGGGAGCAGTCGGGACTCTTGTGCAGTATTCACATAAAAAAATAGGTTTAGATTTATTTTACCAAGTGAGGAATTAATTTTATAATTTACACAATATAACATAAACTTTGATTGCCAGAATAGTAAATTACCTAGGACAGTCAAATTGGCAATATGTATTACAATATAATATAATATGTACACATCTGAAAACATTTGCAAAATTTAGAGGAAGGCAACAATAAACCCAAATAGCTCAATAAATTTTATTAATGGTAATATTTCAAATGCTAATCCAAAATTTAAAGAGGAGTTTTTTTATGTACCATTTTTTTTCTTAGAGTTAAAATATAAAATATATCACAATTTTGTATCAAGAGTTACACAGCTACATAATTGTATTGATAACTAGCTTTTTCCCGCGGCTTCGCTCGCATGGTGTAAGGAGGGTTCCCACTCCCCCCCCGCTCACCGCCCTTCCTCCCCCCTCCTGTTCAATCAAAATTTAATTTTCGAATAAAGTCTTTAATTTAATGAATTGAAATGCTCCACTATGATACTAACCAAAATCGAATGCTTTGAATCTAAATAAGAATTATATTTATTTTCAACTAGCTTTTTCCCGCGGCTTCGGTCGCATGGTGTAAGGGGGATTCCCACTCCGCCCCCTCTCACCGCCCTCCACCCGGCCACCAATAGCAATTTTTTTATACAAATTTCATAATGCCAGAGCTCACCGGAAGTTTTATAAAAACCTTGTCCTGACAATAACGAACACACAAAAAAAAGAAATATCCAATTTGGTGCAGTCGTTTGAAAGTTATGCGCTTAGCAACACATTCAGCCATTCATTTTTATATTATAGATTAACCAAATAAGATTATTGATTTTACAGTATGCAACTAAGCCTTCTATTGATGTGCTTGGTGTAATTCTAAGTGACCAGCTCTGGTGCGCGGGCTCCGTCGAAGCTAGATTTAAATTGGCCTCTCAGTCGCTTGGCATACTGTGTAGGGCCCGCAGATACTTTAATAGAACTCAACTGCTAACTCTGTACGAATCGCAAGTGCGCCCCGCGGTTGAATTTGGCACCTCTGGTCTGGAGCCCCAAAATACCTGAATAAAAATCCTCGACTCTGTGCCGAAACAGGCGGTTTGTTTGATAGATTCTCCTGTCTTAACAAACTTTTGCAATCTTTAGAGCACAGGCATCGGGAGGGAATGTTGTCCTTGTTCTACCGGAATTTCAATGGAAGATGCTCCGAGGAACTAGTGTTATTGATTCTTTCGGCACCGTTGCACAGTCAACATTTTTACACAGTTGCTTTTTGTCACATGAGAATGGGTTGTTTCTATGACTCGTTCTTGAGTTCAACAGAACGATTTGCCGGCCTTTGTGTTTCCTCCCTCCTAGAGCATGGATCTCTTCAAGACCCAGGTTCACTCCTTCCTTTTCCACAAAAAGACCATCCACACAACATCCCCAAAGATCTATTTTCTATATCTATTTTCCTCAGGGCCTCCTGTGTGGAGTTAATGTAAAAAACTGTAATTCAGTCCTTATTCTATTTCCAGATGAACAAATGCAGTATATTCAACCTCAGCTTGGCCACGGGAATGATCAAGACATGTTTCAAGCAAAGAACGCATTACCGCAGAGCCATTCTGTGGATGGTAATGCTCTCATCAGCCCTGGCCATATTCTCCCAAGAAGGGGACCTCACTGTCACATACCTCTTCACCAGGGAGAAGCTCGACTGGGTGTTGAGTGACTACGCCTGGTACGGAGCCTTCGGCATCTTCAGTTCTGTCCTTGGAATCTTTGTGTCTTCCTTCTTCTTCCAGAAGTTTTTACACTTGCACGATTCTGTCGTATCGCTGTTGTCTTTCTTCTCTGCTTTGATAAGGTCGATCTTAACAGCCTTTGCATCTTCTACATGGAATATGTATGTGGGTGAGTAATAAATACATTATAATAAAATAAAATATGTAGTACCGTAAACCGGGGCTACTTTGCATCTTACGGGGGAACTTTTAATAAAGAAAGACTAATAATGACTTTTAGGGTTGCATCAATTTGGGGTATCCAATGAGATAATAAGAAAATACAGTGATACAAAGTCACCCCCAAAAGAGGAGTAACTAACTATACAGTTTGTCAAATAAGAGTAGAAAATATATGAGGGCGCCACTGTTCTTCAAACGGCAATACTAAACACAAAACTCATGGTGTTAAAGTAAAGCTGTGTAACCTACATTTTTATAAAAAATTAAAAAGGCATAATAGTGGAAAAAATATTTTTTCATCGCAGTATAGATACCCGCCGATCTCAAAATTAGAATTGCATATAGGTATATTATTATTATACCTTTGCAATTTTGTATTAACATAATGAAGAATAACTATAATGAAATAAAATATAAAGCACAGTTTAGAAATTGCTCACATTTCTTTAATACTAGATAAAGTAACTAGCGTTGCCTGGGCTTTAGATTATGTCTCTAATTTTAGATCTGAATATATTTAACTCATTCAGATCTAAAAGCAGTGTTACTAAACTCACCATTAGTGATTCTTCCTTTCTATCTATTGTTAAATTTAAATTTATGTTAAATTAAATTAAAGCAAACCGCTTTATAAATCACCTTTTAATCAATTTTATGTCATGAAGAAAAAATGTTTTTTAAAATGTGGTTTACTGTGTTCTATACATTCAGTATCATTGCACTTCAAAAAAATATTTGACAGTTAAATTGGTGTTGCCAGTCTAAAAATTTAGTAGTTCAAGTTTTTATATTTTTTTACTCTTTTTTGACAGACTATACATCATTGTTCAAAAAAAAAATTGTAGATCTACTAAGTACACTCTAAACAACAAAAAGATGTTGTTCATATTATCCTAACATTAAATTTCAATTATATTTAAATGCCAACTTGAATTTGAAACGATCCACTCTCACGCAGGTGCAGCCATTTTACTGTCTTTACAATGACTGTAAGCGAAAGATAAAGATGCGTAAAACATACATGAGACAGAGAAAGGTGTAGGTGGGGAGATAGGACCGCCTTTCTATTCCAATCCCACGCAAATTATTGTGACGATTTCTGTACCAACATCAGGTTGGCATTAAAGTTTGGCGCTTACTATACCTACTCATAACCTTATCCACTCCGAATTTTCGAGAATATTCGCTTTTGGTGTCTCTAACGAAATGACATTTTACGAAAACTTTTTGTTATTACCGCTTCACAATTAAAGCTCTATAAATAAAACATTTCTGAATGTAGCCGAATAGTAAAAACTGTTTTAGAAAGGTTACAAAATAGGCTTTCAAATTATTATATTACAAATAAATATTAGAGTTTGTGAATATTAAAATTTAGAACGCAAACATTAAAAATAGGTAAAAATGACTCATGTGATGTTTTTATGTGAAAACGGTACTAAAATCACAGATTATGTAAACAACAATACTTATTCTATTGTATATATGTGTAATAAACACTTTTGTCACATCACTTTTTTATCATTTCATATAAAAATATTTAATAAAAATTTAAAATGTGGAGCGCGGTGGAGCCGCCGGTAGCAAATTTGCGCAGGTAAATATTTTTGTCAACTACACGACTGACAGCTGATTCCTGTTATGTATTTCCATAGACAACTTGATAGGGATGTGCAGCTTGATCTACTATCGACCTTTTACTTTTTGGTTTAGGGATGTAACTAAAACAATAACGGAGTTAGAACGATTTCTATGGAAGCACACGCGCTGACGTATAAACACGCTTATTGTACTTGACTGCTGTCCTATTTCTAACGCTTATATCTGCTTACGTTGCGGAGGGGTTAAAAGAAATCAATTTTAGTGAAAAATTTCAAGAAAGTAATGCAAGTAACCCCGGTTTACGGTATTTATAGATATACTGCTGGTAAATTAAGATGCATAGTTGCATATCTCTTACAAAAAGGGCTTGGTTTATTAGTAGTTCGTTAGCAGTCGTTGGTGACTTGCCACACCGCACTCACCTTCCTTTATTTTCACAGCTTCCGGGGTGTCGTCACTTCGAGCTTCGTTCGGGCCCACAAACCGCGCCATGCTCACTAAGGTGGTTCCGCAGGAGGATGTGGGAAAGGTTCTGTCGCTGACTACTTCGCTGGAGTCCATCATTCCGCTGATAGCCGCCCCGCTTTACTCCGTCGTGTACCAACACACTCTGGACACATTCTCTGGACTGTATAATTTCATCTCGGCCGGAATTTTCATCATTTGTTTCGTGCTTATTGCGTGAGTTACTATTACTTATTATTTATGTGTTATTCTTTATACTATGATTATTTCTCAAATAATTAATGTAAAATAATATATGTATAGTATATTTGTGGCACATTGCAGAGTGACCCTGGTGAAAGACCACTATTCCAAATCGAAATTTTGCTTGAAATGGCTTTAACCGGGTACTTCCAAACATTCTACCCCTTTCCCCAATTCCTTCAGCTGCATAAAACACTCAATTTTATGCAGCTGACTCATAGACTCGCTAGCTTTGGGCAGTTGGGACTCTTGTACGGTATTTACATTTTAAAGTTGCAATAACTAAAACATTGTTTTTTTTCATTTTTCAGAATTGTCGACATAATTATACGCCGAAATCCATCTACAGAATATGATCTTCTTGATTCTGAATAATAATTCTGGTACATATTAATATTCTCTGAACAAGAAGTATTCAAGACAAGTAATGCATGTAAATAGAGAAAAGAAGGTAAACTAAATATTTTATAAAATGCATATCTACGTAATATGTAGGGAAAGCTAGACTATGATTGCCCGCAACTAGTGATTGCCCACTGATTGATTGCCATTTTGATTGTACCTTTCTCACTAATAATGTATGTAAATATTTCACCCAAGTCTTTAGGGGAACTTGGATTTAAGGCCAAAATATTTGACCAAACTGAATAATAATTTTTTAAACCAAAATGTGTAGCGAATATCTAGTAAGGATATGAGCTATTTTATTGATTTGTTTTTCAAATTATAAAATGTAAGCCATTAGAGAAATCAATTTTTCACAATTTTGGAGGCATATTTGGCAATTATTTGAGAGTTAGTGAATTATTTAAAAAAGTAATTTTGCCCATCTACTATATAAATATAGGGTGGCGTATATATACCGTATACCGTTTTATTTTGAATCTTATTATGTGTAATAAGATTCAATCCATATCGGTAGTTTTGCACCACCCTTTATAATGAAATATGAAATAAATCAATCAAAACATTATTTGGATTAAATTTTAATTTTAAACAACTGATTTACATTGGAATTCAAATTTGTCATTTATAAATTTAAAATTTCGATCCAAGAAACTCTCCACTACCATATTTATTTTTTTAATTTTATATTTCAGTATGTATGCATAGCAGGTTGGGCAAGATTATTTTTTATTAATTACCGTTAATTCACAAAAAAATGTCAAAGTTGCCTTTGAAATCATTAAAAATTTAATTCTTTAATGGCCTATATTTTATAATTTGAAACAAATAAATAAAGTAGCACATATCCATACTAGAAATTTGCTGTATCTTTTGAATAAAAATAGAATTATTCGGTGAGTATCGGGTGTCAAGTATTATGGCCTGACATCCAAATTTAAGTTTGTACAAACTCTTAACCGATATCTATCTCTATTAATTCAATGTGACACAAACTGCCATATGGGCAGAAACAGCCACCTTGTTGAAAGTCAAATCAGATTTTGTGAAGTATGTTGAGGTATTTTCTTTGATTTACCAACTATTATTATTGATAATAAAACAAAATAGATACCTACATATGAGTGTACCAAAATCAAGTTGTTTTTCTAACAATTTATCGAATCACTAAAGTGGTCAATCACTGTCATTATTGTGGAAATCACTGTAAGAAGGTGGGCAATTGCTTACATTTAACTATATTTTTTGTTCTATTAAAAAAATTGTCATCTATTCTCCGTCCACCTTTAGATCAACTTGGGAGAGTACGAAATTTGGTTCGTATTGCGCATACCCCGCCCCCTTCTTTGGTCCCTTCACTACCGCTGTGTTACTCCGCCCATAGATCAGTCGTTCGTCGGCTGTCGCGCTGTATGCATGTGTCTTGAAATTTTAACCCTTTCAGACCCTGTGATAAAATGGATATTTATTATTTCTAATTTTTCTTTATTCATTGCTTTTTATGGTAACATACTTTGTGGATTTTACGACAATGCTTACATTTTACAGCACATGCCCGTGTTATGGTGGTGGATTATTCAAACATCAATGTTTCAGCCAAGTCCTAATTCATTAGATATCACTGTCACTAATTGCAAATAACAAAATAGGAAAGTATGACATTAATAATTATGTCCTTATATTCGAATTGCAACAATATGAACAATTTATAAAACAATGGTGTTACGTACTGTACTATAAAATTACTGAATGTTGGTGTTAATCAGTTTTATTTTTTTATAGGCCGTACACAAACCTCAACTCACAATTATTATTATTGATTAATTATTATTTGTAAAAAAAAATATCTGGAGAACATGATATTTCGCAAACATCATACAAAAATCGGTGATTTCATTGAGCATATTTTCAAAAATTGAATATATCGATAGATGATTTGATAAAATACAGTGCGTTTATTGGAGAACCATTACAATAATTATTTAAATGTAATAATTAAATAATTTTGTTAATTTATTTAAACACGGGAATCTAATGGGTTAACGCGCATTCAAGCAGCAGACGGGGGGAGGGGTGGAGACATGCGCAGTCACGGGTTGATCTTATTTTGGACGGAGAATAGTTATGGTGTAATATAAATGGCAGGTAATCTGGAAAGCTCGACGCAGAGCCCTGGTGTAGTTGGATATCATTTGCATGATATTACATCTGTTTGATACGGTTTTAGATAATGTTTTAAGGATTTAAAGCCATTTTTAATGTTTGATAAAATGGTGGTTGGAGTGTCAAGAAGTTATTAAATAATGAATTGAGAAATATATGTACAAAAGTAAATAAGAAAAAGAAAGGCTTAGTTTGTTTACAACTGCAACCTAGGAATTTATTAAATTATTGTTTTGTAATATGGTGGTTAGGACCAAATCTACCCCCATTTGTATTTTTTATTTTGATACAACTTTTTACATTTCATAGGCAATCCAATAATGTTGGCCTCACTGGGTGGCCCCAAAAGTCAAAATTTCCTTGGCGGGCAATCATTATCTATTTTACCTTCACAACATTATTATTTGTATATAGTATGTACTGTACAATCTCTCCAGAACGATAAAAGGCTTGAAGTCTGATCTTGAAAGAAATTCAGTGTTGCCTCTTCACACAGGACTTTGGCTTTGGAGAGGACTCCAGTTACTAATATCTACAGCCTGTATGTCGGACGAATATCTACAGCTCATATGTTCAACTAATATCTACGAACTTCAGAGTGTTGACTAATATCTACAGAGCATAGGTTGAACTAATATCTACAGAGCGTAGGTTGGACTAATCAGCTAAATGTGTCCAATAGTCCGATATCAGGGATTTTTACATACATACTTATATAAATTAAGTTTTTTAAACTGCATACGCAATATTACGTTATTCCAATATGCTATACATAATTGCAAATCCAACCTCTGCCAGTACTGTAGATATTCGTCAACACTTTGGTTATCATAGATATTAGTCAACAGTTTGAGCTGTAGATATTCGTCAACACTGTGATTCTCATAGATATTAGTTCGATTTTTTCAGTTTTTGGAATTCCTGTAGATATTAGTAGACGCCTCCTTTGGAGAGTACACATTCAATCGTAGAGTTCTTCGCTATAATGCTATATATTTTGTTTACATTATATCTAATTGACTTATACATATGTAATTGATTTTTATGCGCGATCACAAGTTCAGTTTTCTGGACTCAACTGCTTTCTTGATTCTCACGCATGTTCGATAATCTGGACCAGGGCAATCGAGTTGTTAACAGATCATATTACGTACCGATCAATCCAACAGTTCATTTGTAAGCATATTTTTAAATTGGACACGAAATTCCGCTGAACAACGCTGAAATACGCATTAAATCGCTTCCCACATTCTACCATGTACATATTGATTTATTCATTTGAAATAATAAATAAATTTTAAATTGGTGATTGGAAAAGCTTGTTGGCAGATTTCTGACATCAGACAACAAACATCAAAAACCTTGAAGTTGCCAAGTAATGAACATTTCCGTCTGATTAAATTTCTAGAATATTTTCTATGTTATCTGTATTGTCTCAACTATATTATATTCCCTAAGCAAATTAAAACTAAGGGCCCTGCAATCGTTTATATTGAGTTAAATGGCAACGCCAAAATAGTTCAAAAGTAAAAGGATGTATAGTAGAACCCTGTTAATTCAAACCCCGATGATTAAAAAAATGGGTAATTCGAAATTTTTGCCAAAAAAAAATCCACAGGAATTTTTTTTCAAGCAAAATGATTTTTAAATTCGTTGATTCGTAATTTGAAATTTATTTTTGCCTGCAAATGAAAATTTACGCGCGTAATTCGAAAACTTCGATTTTTGCAAAAAAATCATATAATTTCGTAAACCAATGACCGCCGTGGCGGTAAAACGCCGTAAAATGTCAATTTACGCATCCCAATTCATATTATTATTTTGTAAATCTGAATCAGTAGAATCTATCCGAATGTGAATTTGTGGCTGAGGAACTCTATTTTCGGTGATTTTTTACCAATTTTTTTTAATAAAATTTTGAATTACGTGGGAATTTGTTAATTTGAAATTTTATTTTTGACGTTCTGTGGATTTTGAATTAACAGGGTTCTACTGTAACTATAAAAAAACCACTATGGTCCAAGTGAATATTTTCACATTTTGTAGGTATACACGGTTCAGAAATTAGTGGTACATACTTTCCGAAAGATGATTTTACATAATTTTTTAGGTATCTAATTTAATATTGGAACATGTTGTTTTTTGATACTTTGTTAGTAAGATATTTGCATGGAATTTAAAAAAAAATGAAATATACATACATATCAAAGATGTTTAATAAAAATATATACAATGTTGAAAAAACACAGACTTTTAGCAAATTTTTTTTTTTTTTTTTAAGAATTATGATTAAATCATAATTCATAAAAAAAAAATTAAAATTAAAAATTAAAATCAAATTTTGATTTTTTTATTATGTACATATCAGGGGCTTATGCTAGAAGTTATGTCAAATTTGGGAACCGCTCAGGAATGATGTGTCTCAATTTTTTGGTGTAAAGAACAGTATTTTGATTTATACATTAGATAGGCTATAATTTAATTAATCTGGGACACCTGAAAAAGTATTCATCCTTTAAAATAAATTAAGTTTTGGAGCACTTTCTGGTACCTAAATCCAATTTCCACAAACTGACACAGGCACTTCTAGCATTAACCCCCCGATAAATAGAGGACCGGTCAGTTGGCTGAGTTGGCATCACGTTTATGTCCCACCTAGGCATTGTGTGTTCAATTCCTTGACTGGCTAAATCCTCTATTACGACACAAGTAACATTTTCCGCTTACTGTGGTGGTAGTAGTCAGATTGTTTGTAAACCGTGATGAGTCTTTCTTTGAAAAAAAAAAAAAAAAAATTATTTATTTATTGTGAAAAACAGTTAACATATATATCCAATTACATTTCACAATTTTTAGTTAATAGTGTAATACATTAATTATATAGGTACATTAAACAATGACGGGTGCTAATGATTGTAGTTCGATTGAAAAATGTCAATTTCAGAAGAAAGGTTTAATAGTGAGGTCATTCTCCCCAGAGGCATAACCATTGGTAGGTTGGTCCTATATATTAGAGGCATTGCTGAAAACCAGCTGCATTTCGGATCCGGAAGCAGTCCGGGTCTGATACGATGTGCAAATATATAACAAACTAACAATCTACTGACAAAAAAATGTTAGAATTTCGAAAAAAAAACATTTTTATATTGTACTATACTTCCAGTTGCACCAGAACTACTGTTTGTACTTCAGTCTATTTGTAGAATTTGATACTCGAATGTAAGTTTTTATAAAATTGGCTTTTCTTGATGTTGCCATTGTAATGAAAATTTTTAATTGTATATAATCAAAAATTACTGTGATAAGGATTGCAATATTTTTTCATAGTTAATATTTTTCACTATAAATCTAAATAACATTAGTACAAAATTTAATGATTGTATTCCTTTTGTCAGTGTATGCTGATTTATATTTTAATATTTTTATCATGTGTTATATAATTTTACATTCCCTGTCTCAGTATTACCCTGTCCCTGTAACATATAATAAGTACTAATACTAATAATATAAATAAGTCAATCTTTAATGCTAATTCCCAAAAAGTTATGTTAACAACCTTCATGATATCGTCAGTGCAATGCCAAAGAAGCGAATCGACGAAAACATCATTCGGAGAAATTGAGGTTTGAAGTTTAGAATTGATATCGTAAATAGATTTTTATTATTACTAAATTAGCTTGAATAGATCTGTAGGTTTATACATAATGTATAATCAAAAATAAATGCAGGGTATGTATGCAGGTTAACACTGACAAAAATGCGGATTCGCGACTTTGTTATTGGACCGACGATATGAAGATTATGTACTATGTGCTTGCAAAGTCACTGGGCTCGTAATATCTCCAATGTCAAATTTTTATAAATTATACAGGCCAGTGAAAACTCATTTTTACGCAAGAAAATGAAGGGCGACTTAAGATTTATTTTTATTTATTGTAAAATTAATAATCATTAGTAGTATAAATAAATATTGTTTGTAACAGGGATGATGCAATCTTGTGTGGTACAACTAGATGGCAAGCAGTGAGCAGAGGTCGCTGCCTTCTGCGACAGATTGCAATCGCTATAAGCCCGAGCGCCTTATAGCCTTATAAGTTTAAGAATAAAATATAATAAAACTTTATACTGCTAAAAGATACCATTGCTCATGTATATACTACATATATTATTACAGTGAAACCTATATAAGAAGTTTTTTAATACTATATTATTATATACAGTGAAAACCACATAAGACATTTTTTTTCCCTTAATTGAGTTTAATTTTGTAATCCAATAGATTTTTTTGTAAAAATCATATATTGTTCATATGAAGCATTATAATTTAACGAGACATTATAATTTAAAATAAAACAATAACTTAGTAAACGCCACTTATATTTTTTAATATAATTAACCCCTCAGGCAAATTTGTTCAGTTTTCGGAACAACTCAAATAGGTCTCAGAAATCGTTGTCTCCGTTACTATAATGGTTAGAAATATATATATATTTTTTTACATGAGCTCCACACAGGAGGCACTGAGGAAAATAATTTCCCTCAGGGCCTATATCATCTTTGGGGATGCTGTGTGGAGGGTTTTTTTTAAGGAAAGGAAGGAGAGGAGAGTTCTGGGAAGGAAAAGGGTTTAAGGGGTGGTAGGAATCTGAGGTTCAGTATGTCCTGGTCATCCGCCTCCAAGACCTAGACAAACCTCACCCCATGAACCCGGGCACCCCTACTAAATCACCAAACGTAGCGAACCACTTGGGGTGACCTATGGCAGAGGTATTGGTTATCCAATAAAGGTTCCCGGGGCGGCGGTACCCATTCCCGCCTCCCAAATTGTAATTGTAATATGATCTAAACCAGCGGTTTTCAACCTTTTTGAGCCTGCGTACCCCTTGACTCTTACTGCAAATTTGTTGTCCATACCCTCGATCTATCTTGTGTATACATTAATGAAACACATGTTTAATTTGTAGTTTTTTAATACCCTTATTATTACATGAATTTAACAATCAAATACAATTATTAAAACAATTCGGGAACAAATTCAGGCATTTTTAACCAGTGACTACATGCGAAATTGAACAATACTTGACTCATGCCACGTTATTGCGTACCCCCAATTTTTGCTTCGCGTACACCAAGGTGTATGCGTACCACAGGTTGAAAACCACTGATCTAAACGATTGTTAGAAAGAGAAAACACTATGCTTTCTATTAATATCTAAAAATTAACCACAAAATATTAACCATAAAATGTACACCTTTATGAATTCAAAGTTTCCCGCTGCATTTGAAAAAAAAAAAATGGAATTTTTTATTAATTATTTTTACATGAAATGACAAAAAAGTGAATAGACCATAAAGTTTATAATATATACCTAGTGAAATATCTGTGCTTTTTTTAAAAACAATTTCATTATCAGTAATTTTAGTTAGAAAAAACAAAGGTGAGCCATTTTTAAACTTTTTTATGTTGCATTAAAAAATTGTATTTCTCAAAATAATTTTTTTTACATTAACTCCACATAGAAATAATTTCCCTCAGGGTCTATGTCATCTTTGAAGATGCTGTGTGCAATTAAATGTTTATTTCTAATAAGATTTTAAATCATATTTCATGGTTCCATGCCAACTCAGAATCAAGTCAACTCAACACCTCTTTGAAAAGTCGTTAAAAGCTTTGAAAAAAATAATATAAAAATAACCTATAACCCTAACCTAACATTTAACCAATTTTTTTTTCATCACTTTTAATGACTTAAAAGAAGGTTCTGTGTTGATTTCATTCTGAGTTGTCTGGTCACCGTATTTCATCACCTTTCAAAAATAGTTTTTATTTTTTGGGTTCAGAAATTTCCCATTTATTTGAATTTTATTGCAAAGCTTTCTGACAAAATATGCCGGAGGCCTTAGGGTTAATTAAGAATATAAAAGTGGTGTTTACTCAGTTATTGTTTTATTTAAAAAAAAATCATTTGTTATGTTCACAACATTGTAAGGAGCATATTTATGTGATAAAAAAATCGGTATTACACAAATTGACTCTCCCAATAAACAATGTCAGATGTGCAAATTGAAAACTTTGCATAGAGCTGTTTAAAGTTTCATGTATACATTTTTATTGTTTTTAGAGTAAGAAAATCGTTACACTGGATCAGCAATCGTCATAAACTGAAATCACTAAAGCTAAGTTAGCTATGGTTTGTGGCGCGGCCATTGTGGGAATTTTCTGCACAGGGTCTTCAGTCTATGTCGATTGCCGAACGATACCGACCCAGTAGGACAACAATGAAAAATATATATTTTTTTTTGTATTACATGTATTACATATTTTTTAATTGGAAGTAAATACATATTTTTTAATTGGAAAACTATATTTACGGTATCTTTAACCGGTCACAGGCCATGCTATTTCGCGGAAATTCGCGAAACTTCACAAAAAAACACTAAAAAAGCACCATTTGCATGAATTGAATGTTTTGTTGATTAATTTTGAGCTATTATATATTTTATTGACTGAAAAACGTTCACAACAAAATAAACTATCTACCAAAACAACATTACTTGCATTTATTACTTAAATTAATAGGTTTTACGATGTTTTATTCGCGATACACTCATTTATTGTGACCGTTAAATTCGCGGCAATTTATGACAGCGCATTGTCATGGATGAAATCGTTTTAAAAATATTCCAGGGTGACTAGGTGAATGAAACTTTTAGCACCACCTAGAGTAATGATGGCGCAAGCGATTCTGACACTGTTCTTCATACAAACTATGTACATAGAAGGGCCAAAATCGCAGACCAAAAGTTTTTCGTCGACAATATTATTCAAATATTTGAATTATTTTCTCGCGCATGCGCATATGACGCGCGCGTCGGCGCGTCTCCGGCCTGTGACCGGTTAAACGGTTCTAATCCCATTTTCTTTGCACGGCTGACATTGTTCATTGGGAAAATCGAAATGTGTGTCTGAACGGCCTGAACTTCCATTCATAATTAGTAAGATGTGATAAAAATGTATTGATATTTTTTTGTCAATTTTACAATATAATGATATATAATGTATTGTGATTGTATAAAATATGCTATCCAATTTAATTGAGGAAAATAAAATTATATGCTATTTATTACTTTTTTTAATTTTTCTATGTATTAATATTTGAATTTTCCTTGTAAATATACGGAGTACGGAAACTCAGGGTAAAGGCGGGAAATTGAAATCTACATCAAATTGTAGTCCGTCAATTAAGAGTACAAAATATTAAAAATGGAACTATTTATTTAGCGCTGTTTTTGTGAAAAATCACCTCAAGGACGCTGAAACTGTCAGATATTATTTTACAGCGCAATGACACTGAATATGTAGAACACTGTAAATCACATTTAACCCCTCCGCAACTTAAGCAGATATATATGTTAAAAATATGACAGCAGTCAAGTACAATAAGCGTGTTTATACGTCAGCGCGTGTGACTCCAAAGAAATCGTTCCAACTCCGTTATTGTTTTAGTTACATCCCTAAAACAAAGAGTGAAAGGTTGATAGTAGATCAAGCTATACATACCTATTCAAGTTGGCCATAGAAATACATAACAGGAATCAGCTGTCAGTCGCGTAATTGACAAAAATATTTACCCGCGCAAATTCACTACCGGCGGCTCCACTGCGCTCTACATTTTAAATTTTTATTAAATATTTTTATATGAAATGATAAAAAAGTGAGGTGACAAAAGTGTTTATTACACGTATATAAAATATAATAAGTATTTTTGTTTACATAATCTGTGATTTTAGTACCGTTTTCACATAAAAACATCACATGAGTCATTTTTAATGCTTGCGTTCTAAATTTTAATATTTACAAATGCTAATATTTATTTATTAATATAATAATTTGAAAGCTTATTTTGTAACCTTTCTAAAACAGTTTTTACTATTTGGCTACGTTCAGAAATGTTTCATTTATAGAGCTTTAATTTTGAAGCGGTAATAACAAAAAGTTTTCGTAAAATCTCATTTCGTTAGAGACAGTTTAAGTGCTTAAATGGCGATTTTCGGAGGGGTTAAAAAAAACATTTTTTTGTTTGAAAAAACATAAAATCGAAGAAGCACTGTTGTTAACTCTCCCGCAGCCAACTGGGGCCGAAGGTAGGCCCCAAAATTACTATCCTTCTTATATCTACTTAATTACATGACATATTTAAAGTATTTAAGGTATTCCTGCGCAAAGGATTAATACATAAGGGGCCGTTCAAGTATTACGTAACGCACTTGGGGGGGGAGGGGTGGTCTGGTGAAACGTTACGGGGGAGGGGGGGGGGGTTCGAAGGACGCGTTACGTAACATGTTTTTCTTTATTTAAATAAAAAACTAAGGAATTGAAATCTTCCAAGTTGGCAAGCCTTTTACTTTATGTTTTACGGGGAATTCCTCGACTCTATTGTGCGTCATTTTTATTTTACTTTCGTTGTCAGTATTCGTTAGTGTTTTAAACACGAAATACGCATAAACACAATTGGGTGTAGTTAGTGTTGTTAATGTGAGTTTTTAGGAATTATAATGTCCTCCAAACCGGGAAATTTACATCATCAGCTGTTATTGGCCTATAAAGGCTCTCATGCTGACTTGCCAGCGCAGCGCAACCAAATTGGAAGACAGCAAAATAAAAATTATAAAAATTAAAAATTTATGCAACATATAAATGATGTTATACGAGAGTTTTTAGTAAGAACAACGCTTGTTAGTTATTACACACAGGTTAGTTTACTGCTAAAATTTAATAATATTACCTAAAGCTAGGTTTCGTAGTACATGCATAGTAACACTCAGAACATGAAAAAGGTTTTCTTCACTTTGAATCGTTCTGTGGATTTTTTAATCTTCCTTTCGAGAACTTGAAAAACCACGCTGGGACAAAAAAATAGTTTTGTCTGCTGAAGGTAAACATGTGATTTTTCGTGCCTCTTTGCAGAACACGAATAGTTGCAGTAGAAACATGTAAGTGGTTTTGTAGCACTGTGAGTCAGCAAATGATTTCTAAGAAGTTCCTTTGTACAACATGAATAATTGCAGTCGGGACACGAAAAACGTTTTGGTCCAGTGTGGGTAAACATGTGAATTTTTAGATACCGTTTTGTAGCGCCTGAATAGTCGCACTCGGGACAAGTAAAAGGTTTTTCATCACTGTGAATTAGCAAGTGCCGTTTTAGTTTTTTTTTCGAGAAGAAGTATAGTTGCAGTCAGGGCATGAAATGGGTTTTTCACCACTGTGAGTAAACATGTGATTTTTTTATTTCTCTGAATAGTTACAATCGGAACATGAAAAATACTTTTCTCCACAATGAGTAGAGTCAGCAAAATAATTCTTGGATATCCCTTTCAAGAACACAAATAGTTGCAGACAGGACATGTAAAAGGTTTTCTCTTCTGTAAATCGCACGGTGGATTTATTAATTGTCCTTTTGAGAACTTGAGTAACTGCATTCTGGACAGGAAAATAGTTTTTGTCCGCTGTGCATTAACATGTGATTTTTGGTGACTCTTTGTAGAACACGAATAGTGCAGTAGAAACATGTAAAAGGTTTTATATCACTTTGAGTTAGCAAATGATTTCTAAGAAGTTCCTTTGCACTACATGAATAATTGCAGTCGGGACATGAAAAAGGTTTTTCGTCACTGTGAGTTAGCAAGTGCCGTTTTCGTTATTTTTTTTCGAGAAATAGAATAGTTGCAGTCAGGACATGAAATGGATTTTTCTACACTGTGAGTCAGCAAGTGACTGTGGGTAAACATGGCTAATTTTTAGATTTCTCTTCGTAGTACATGAATAGTTGCAGTCGGAACATGAAAACGGTTTTTCTACACTGTGAGTCAGCAAGTGACTTCTTTGATATCTCTTTAGAGGACACGAATAGTTGCAGTCAGGACATGAAAATGGTTTTTTTCTTCTGTGAATCATACTGTTGATTTTTAAATCTTCCCTTTGAGAACTTGCATCACTGCATTCGGGACGTGGAAAAGGTTTAACTCCACTATGAGTCAGCTTGTGAATCATAGTGGAGTAAAGTGTTGCTCCACAGGGAAAACTTAGGGAAATTACTTTCCTCAGGGCCTCCTCACTAAAGCTAATGTAAAAGAAAGTATGTGTTATAAAACCATGTAGGTTTATTCTAGGTCAGACAGTGTTAAATTGTGGAGATCTGGAAGGAATACAAGGCCGATAAAAATAATAATCTTCTCAATTTTTTCAAAATGACAATATGAATATATAAAATGTATATAATGTATCGCGAGTTAGAAATCTCTTGTTTTATTTATTACCGCAAACGCGATAAAATCAAGAAAAAGGGTATTTAAGCGACATTTCAGTACGTTGCGCAACTTAATTGTGACTTTCAGGTAAAAATTGTTACTTGGGTGTTACGTAACGCTTAGGGGGGGGGGGGGGGGTTGAACAGGAAAACGTTACGGCGCGTTACATGGGGGGGAGGAGGGGTCAAAAATCTTCAAAAATTGCGTTACGTAATACTTGAACGCTCCCTAATGTGCCGTTTAAAAAAATGTGAAAAAATCGTTGATCGCAAAAAAAAATATTTTGTCAAATATAGGTAATATTCCCTGCCCAATATATGCTCCTATATTTTCTACTCTTTTTTGACAAACTGTAGAAGTCAATTATGTGGTATTACTTTTTTGTTTTTAGCTTTCGTTTTCATGTAATTTGAGTCTGGAGATGGAACTTTTATGGTCAAATTCAAAATATTTGGTCGCTAAGGGGCAGTGGCGGCTGGTGCTCACAAAAATCGGTAGTGCGCTAAAAATCTTGTACATATACCTACTCTAATTAAAATGAATTTAATTATGAAAAAAATCTTGTTTGTAGGTTAGGTCGATTCTCCGTTGTCTCTTTTGTTTTTAACTTGCACTCTTGTTAAATATTTAAAATGGGCCGTGGTGGGCCACTATTTTTAATTTCTAATCGTTTTTCAAAGTTCAGAGCATTGTTTTTTATAAAATCAACATTAATAATGGAACTCATTTTTTACTCTTCCCGACTCATCCAAAAAAACTAATAACAATGGCGTATTGACCTGCGACCCGTCACAACGGGTCTCATTGTTTATGTTGGTTGGTATGCTGTAGAGATAAGAAATGGTCGATGCTGAGCGGAACATTGACTAAAAAGGAGTAGATCTTAATTTAAACGCACAATATCAATAATAAAATGACACGACCGCGTCCCCAATTAAGATGCTACTGAACAAACGGTCCTTTTGACATGATGGAAATTCTCAGATCACCGTCCAAGGGTTATTTAAATTTGCAAAGGATTATGCCTACCTACGATTCTGGATCATGGAGAATTGTGTAAGGATTCTCCTCGATTCTGTGATCGCTTTGGCAAATGCACTACCGGCCTGAATATAGGAACAAAACGTTCTGCTTCTGTTATCACTTATCTCAGCATCTGTTACGCGAGCGGGTATACATAGACACCTATATTATGTATGCATTATAGCAAAGAGTGTATTGTGATTTGTGATAAGGCCTGTCGGAAATATAGTATGTTTTTCGGTGCTCGGGAATTTTTACATTGGCAGAAATTTTGGGAGTGCGTTGCACCGCCGCAACTTAGGGTTGGCCGCCACTGCTAAGGGGATACATTAGCTGTTTTATGTCTTTTAAAACGTTGCCCCGACTCCAATATGTTTTAGCTATTGATGTGGTATTGTACATCAATGGTATTAGCCAATAAACCTTAACTCTTTGTTGTGAAAAAAAAATTGAAATGCTCAATCAAGATTCTAAAAAAAGTTTTAATGGGCTCTATATGTCAGTGGTCCCCAACCTTTTTAATGCCACGGACCGGTCAAGGTTTATAATTTTACCAAAGCCCGCTGAGAGGAGGACGTTGATTGCTTATATTTTAGATTGTTTTGATTTATTAATTTTAATTTAATTGTATTTACAAGCCTTCAAAATACAAAAAAGGTAAAAAAAGTTAGGTATAGTCTGTCAAAAAAGAGTAGAAAATATAAAAACTTGAACTACTAAATTTGTAGACTGGCAACACCAATTTAACTGTCAAATATTGTTTTGAAGTGCAATGACACTGAATGTATAGAACACAGTAAACCACATTTTAAAAAACATTTTTTCTTCATGACATAAAATTGATTAAAAGGTGATTTATAAAGCGATTTGCTTTAATTTAATTTAACAATAGATAGAAAGGAAGAATCACTAATGGTGAGTTTAGTAACACTACTTTTAGATCTGCTGAATGAGTTAAATATATTCAGATATAAAATTAGAGACATGATCTAAAGCCCAGGCAACGCTAGGTACTTTATCTAGTATTAAATAAATGTGAGCAATTTCTAAACTGTGCTTTATATTTTATTACATTATAGTTATTCTTCATTATTTTAACACAAAATTGCAAAGGCATAATAATAATAAACCTACACGCAATTCTAATTTTGAGATCGGCGGGTTTCTATACTGCCATGAAAAAATATTTTTTCCACTATTATGCCTTTTTAATTTTTTATAAAAATGTAGGTTACAAAGCTTTACATTAACACCATGAGTTATGTGTTTAGTATTGCCATTTGAACAACAGTGGCGCCCTCATATATTTTCTACTCTTATTTGACAGACTATAAAACGATGTTCCTGTCTTGTGACAGAATGCCCCAGATTTTTGCAGATCGCATAGTCAATAAGAGCTGAAATAATTTATCTGAAAACTTCTCAGCGCTTTCGGGAGAATACGCTACAGAACCGATGACCACGACGAACGCCGCTTCAAAGTCTCCCCACTCAGGGTCCGGAACTCCGTCACCAGCCGCCCCCTGCCGCGACAGAATCCAGCCCTTTGTCCGGTTCCGCTTGCAGCGACAGAATCCAAGCCCTTGCCTCAGATTCCGGCTTCTTCCGTGAATGGTCTGCTCGTCACCGTCTTCTTCATACGCACGCCTGAGCTAGCGTGCTTACGCCAATAATAGCTCCCTCAATATTCTGCGGATGCAGGCTGCTTTTTCTGTCTACTTGTGGACATATGAGATGGCGTCTTCTTCCTTGTGACAATTTTACAAAATTGTTGCAACAAATTTTTACTTCTCTTCCGCACTTTTTACCGGTGTAATATCACAGCCGATTGCACTTTTTTAAATATTATGCCTTCAGGTTCTTTACTTTTTCAGTGGCTGCGCCAATGTAATGTTGTCGTGTAAGTGCTGTGTGTCTGGTGGGTAGAACACCGTAATGAAGAGAGTAGGTATAATTGGTACTGGTATTTATTGGCGAGCTGCTTGTAGCAAAAGAGATGTACTTCTTTCAGGCGTCGCCTTCTAAAGCCTCTCGCAAGCATCCCATCTCGCTTGCTCACTCACACATTCGCACAAACACCACAAGTATGTTCAATTTTTTTTCTAGGTAATCCACGGTCCGGTAGCGGTCTGCTACCCGGAGATTGGGGACCACTGCTCTATGTGATATATATATTCACCAGTTTCCCGCTTGTACTACTACTTTACAGACGCCTGCAATTAATTTGTAACTTAATGACACATTTTAAAAGGGCACTGGATTATGATGGTCTGGCTAATTTTAATAGCTCTTAAAACTTAAAAATATTATTGCTAGAATAATGAATTTTAGGCCTTTATGTAGTTTCTTAACGTACAAACAGGCAAGTATTTCTGAGGGCCGAAAAAATTATTCCAAATTATGGGAAAGAAAAACAACCTGTTTGTATGCAGCATTAGGGCCCGCTCCCATTTCCACTTCAAAATCAGACAACAAAAAACTGCACACTATTCACACCTGTGTTTAAAAAACGAAACTATAAAAAATCAGATGTCGGACGCCCTGTTCACACTTCTGTTTAAAAAATGGAACGAAACTAAATCGCATGACTACTCAAACACTGCGTATTATCATTCCTTGCGACTAGGAGCGGGCGGGTTGAGGGGTCGGGGTATAGTGGGGCTCACGCCGTAACGTACAAATCTATGAGCAAGCGAGTTTTGACAAGATTTTTAAATGGACAACCTACAAAATATGCCTGCCGACTTTTAATCGCGTCGTACAAGTGTGAACAACTCCATATATTCTCTGCAGCCACTAGGGCATTCGATTTTAAACGGAACGTGGTCCAATTTTTATACGAAAGAGGGAAAGGGCCCTTAGGTTGGGATCTTTGGTTTCAAGTTTTGTCACATTTGGTTGACAATCAAAAGACCACTAGCACTTTTGACATTTGAATGGTACGTCAGTTTGATGCTCGGCCAGTTATTGGATTGTATTTGCAGTAAACTGCTGTGGCAATTGCTCCCATCTACTGGATACACGAATTTGATTCAATGCAATACTTTTACAGTTTTCCGCCACCCGCCACTAGATAGCTCAACATCTTCAACTGAATTCGCATTATTTTGTTGAATTGCCCTTGTGGACCATAAAGATTTACCAATTTCAAAACATTATTGTGGTCAAGCGGCGCTGCGGACAGGGGTGCGGGTGGTGATGATCAGTAGCTCGGTTCATGGAAATTCAGTCGCAATGGAGCATTTAACTGGAGAATGACGTGCATTTTGTGTAAAACATTTTTACAAAAAAACCCATTTTTACCTAAATGGGCATGTAAACATAATTATCATTAATCTGCAGCAGAAAGCCTAAAATCAAAACCCCCTACATTCGCCGAAAGTCAGTTTGCGCAGCAATTTCATCCCATGGAATCATAGGTCCTTATTTCTTTGAAAACCAGCGAGGAGAATCTGTGACTGTTAGTTCATCCCGGCATAACAACAATGTTACGTGATTTTTTTCTATCCTGAACTGTATCAATTTGAAGGTTATAACACTAGGGCTGTGTCAATAATATGGCGCGATGTGCCATACTTTTAACGAGATGTTCCCAGGAAAAGTAATATTGCACTGAGGGGATATTTCATGGCCTCCCAGGAGTTCAGACCTAACTCCCCTTGACTTCTTTCTAAGGGGTACTTGATAAGTCGAGTATACATAGGGAAAACAACATCAATTGCCCAATTGAAAGAAATCATCCAAGAAATGGATGAAATTCCACATGTGCGAAAGAGTTGTTGCAAATTTGCACTCCAGGTTCGACGAGTGTTAGCGTCGAGATGAGTCACACCTTGATGTTATTTTTAAAAAGTGAATTTCCCATATTTTTTTACTCCTAATAAATATCTGCACAACTTTATGGCCCACCCTGTATAAGAAAAATTATTCTCTGAATGTTTCTTGGAAGTGTCCAGTGGAGAATATTCAATTGTGAGGAATTTGAAGATGGGTTTGTAAAGTAAACATTATTTGAGTCATATTTTATATTTTAAAATCTTGAATCTTTCTGCAGCGTTATATGATGCATACATCAATATACACACACATATAAAATAAAGATATTTCACCTTATGGTGTAAATCACAATCACTATTGTGTGTATACCTCTTATATCAATACAATATTCAGCAAAAATATTTAAATTTGAGTTAGTTTTCTAATTGATTTTCATAATTATTTTAATTATGCAAGTGGTTTTTTTGTTTGTTCAATTTGTTTTTGTAATTTAGAAACATTTCAAAATCCATTTTGTAAATTGTTTAGAGCCATTATTATGCAGTGGTGCAAATCTTACATCAACCTAATAAAAATATCTTAGCTTACTGAAAATAGTTTTATTTTTTTTTATAATGTGTGTGTGTGTGCATAATGTATTAGTGTTATAATGTAAATCTAAATCACATTGTGTAACGAATTACATAGATATAAACAATTTGTTTGAACTGCAACGAAATAAAAAGTAACAAAAAAAATTAAAAATTTATGTCTCTTCATGGACAATAAGTATGAAAACATGTAGTAACATTAGAATAACGAATGAACCTTTAGCCCAAGGATTGACTGCAAGGGGTACAAGTCCTGGTCACGGCGGACTGGTGTAGACTTGTATCCCCTGACTTAACCATCAGCCCTTCTTTGGTTGAGCCCCATAGTAGAATCACAATCACAAGATAACAGGGTCTTTTTCCTTGCAGTTTGAGACTAAAGGAATTATGTATAACAAAATCCTCTCAACAACTATTTTAACATCAGTTGACTTAGAAATATATATAAAGATTTTAGTACCGGGTACTGGGGTTCATAATAATCTTGACAAGAATTAAAATTATATTATTTGGAAAGAATATATCGTCGCCATACAGCCAAAATTGAATAAAATGCAAACAATCGAAACATATTTTTTTGTATCTTTGTTTCCTAAATGACCTTACGCTTTCTTATTTTAAAATCTAAAAATATATTTAAGAAATTAATAATAAGAGGTATTAAAGCATTTTTATTATAACAATTTGACAAAATATATTTTTTTATTTAATATTTACACTACTTTCATAGATATTTAAAGATGATCAATATCTTTAAACCTCGCCTATATAATATTGTCATTTGATAGCTATACTCAGTTTTAGCTATATGGTAAGATGATAATCCTTTCATGGCATTCTCAACACATACAGAATAACAGGAGTGTGCCCAGCAGTGTATAGGTAACCATAACCAAATTGTTAAATTTCTGCCAAACAACCCGTCCTTAACATGTTTAGGTTACGTTCAAACAAGGCAAACGTGTTTAGATTAGCAGGGATATTAATTAGCAGACGTTTAAAGGGATTGGAATCTGCTTTGACGACTCACCGAAACATTTGACTCAGTAATAGCCATGTTTTTAGTTTCTCCACAATCACTCATCCAATAACACGCACGAGGCAACAGATAAGCATAATGTGAGCCGATTGTTAACACAACGACACCGTGCTGATGTTTCTCCCAGTCATGTTGTGAGAATGAATGTTGTGTCAACCAGCTCTTACATGTTAGTGTTAACATTTTAAAAAAAATACAATAAAGTTACACAACATTATAATTTTCATGTCATGAGAACCTTGAATCACCATTCTTTGATCAGAAATCTCAAAATGATTCAGGTAATACTGCTAAATTAAGGAATCACATCCGATATAGCATCACTCAAGGCAAAATTAGACATCATACAAGTTTTAGTGTTCAGATTGATAATTTAGAAAAGGAGCAAAAAATAATAAAGCACACATTCTTACAATCACAGCCCGTCAGTTCACTTTGGGCATGAGATTACTGGGGAGATACTGTTTATGAAGCTTGTTTACTTGAGAAGCTCGCAGTCTCAATACAATAGTTAGAAATAGCAAGTCTGCATCAGAAATAAGACTAGTAAGAATCTACCCCGCTAGAATACAGATCTAATTTCCTTTAATATTTACAACACGACCCCATTTACCCAAAAAGCACCCATCGCTACAGTACTTGTTACAATTAACATACAGACAACAAATAGTATGTAAATTCAAATGGCTTCACGATAGAGAGCAAAAAATAAAACAATTATGCTCGATTTAAATGGATTTTCATCATTGATTCATTCTTACACATAAGAGAAAGATAAAATCTTTTTTTTTCTTTTGAATTGAGATTCAAATTTCTTGCAGAAATATGGATGATACATTCAACTAAATTGACTGCGATTTGGTAAAACCCTTCAAGCCACAAAATGAAAACTTTGCAGGAGACAACGAAAATTTACAAATTGTAAAACTAATAAAAAAATCTTGAGTTCATATGAAAGTGGTTATCTGTTTTTCAAAATGTTGATGTAAAATATTGCAATCCTATTTATAACTACGAAATATTAAGGATTGATTAATTTCATCCTTGGTTTTTTTGACATAATCTAGAAAAATGCCTAAAATATTTTACCATGTGGTACTTCAGACTATTCTACGTGAAACAACTGAAAAATAACATCAGAGTGTGCAATTCACACGCGGTAGAAGTGAAACCTTCAGAAAACTAAAGAAGAGGAGGCTACAAAGCACCGCACAAAGAGGAGACCAATTATACTATCTCATTCTCTCGCAGGCTAAATCCTACAGAAGTATGTATCTCTTTTTAGTGTCACTATTTTTCGTTTTATCAAGTTTCAAATCACAATGGTGCTAAAGAAGTTTTCACTTAAAAAATGTGACTTATTTTACCAAAACACAATCAATATAGAATATTCTTTCAGAGCTACCAAAATCACAAAAACTTCCCACAAAATTATTTCAAACAGCTCTAGAATAATAATTGAGCAAGCTGCCTCAGTAAAATAATAATAACAGAGACATTATCAACATTAGAAATTTGGAGAAATATCAGTGGACAAGTGGTAAATTACTATAATATGCACACAACATCCAAAGTGGTTGTAAATTTCTTTGAATTTGGCAATGTGTCAAGCAATACTGTAAAATACCACCCTCGGAGAACAAATTTTACACATCGGATTATGGGGGTATTTCACCATCCTCCTGATAGCTTATCCGTAGAATAACTTATATTTTCAGTTTACGATTTATTTACATATTTATAAAATTCGTGTATACTATTCGGTACTCAAACCTATGAAGTGGCTGCATATCGGATAAGTTAGCCGAGTTTTCTACTATAATGAGAATTTATTTATTAATATAAGTTGTCCCATGGATAAGTTATCAAGACTTAAGTACAATTACAACATTAATAAAATTATTATATCTTTGTAGGAATGCAATAGCGGTGGCAAGGAGCACAATGACAACCATACAGAATATAAGCTCAATAGAACAGTCTTTCAAGAATCCCCCATGTGGAAAATAATAAAAAAATGGCGAAAAACATAAAACTGGCAAAACTCTCTTAACCACTGGGGTCACGTAATGCTTTATTTGTCACAAAACATAAAAAGCCAAGAGTCGTGTAGTGCTATATCTGTCACCAAATGATACATCCTCATAAATCTCCCTTTCTACTATGGTCAGACGTATTTATAAAGAGAGAACACCAAACTTTCTCTTTGCATTTAAAAGTTTACCGTAAATTTTCCTGCACAATTTGAAATATGTAATTCTATAAAACCAAAAAATTAACAGTTCATCTGCTCGAAAATTGCCAATTTAAAAAAAAAATTACTTTACATAAAATGAAAAAAAAAGGGAAATGGCAATAATCTTTGTAAAACATTTTTGTCTAATTGAGTGTGTTTTTTTAGTTTCATATAAAAGTGTTAAATAAAGTATATAAGAAAAACACTATTTGGTAAGCAATTTTGAAAACTTCAGCTAAGCTTGCATGAAAAATGTTAATATTTTTAATTTAGTAAATAGTCTTTCATCTGCTTTCCAATACAGTATTTAATTTTGGGATACATTCCAAAACAGCTAATTTCTTTGAAATTGAATGTCAAGCAGGAATATTTCCAAATAAAAATCTGTAACCGACATGAAACAATAATTGTCTAGACCCCAGTGGAAAGAAATTATAAAATAATATTTTTGTTATTTTTTATTCACTCAAAACATAATAGAATAACCTAATTTCAACCGTAAACAGTAATCATTAAACTTAAATCTTTATTGTTCAAAATTAGCAATGTTTTAATAAAACGGACGCACTTAATTCAAACTTTTTATAACAGTTTTTACATTAGTGTTGGTACACTCGCTGGAGGTTGGGGAACTTCAGTACAAGAATTGTTTCATAGTACTTTCACACCAAACAATGTACTGAATCCCTCAAGTCTCCTCTACCAGACTTCCTCCTCTTGAGCTCCCGAGGACGAGGGGTTCTCATCAAAAGTCTGTAAGAAAACAATTTATTATTACAGTGATTCAAGAAGTGGCACTTAACCTGTGACAAGCCAGGAAAAACATGGAAATTCCCTAACAAAGCATGACTTTGAATTTTGAATTGAATGTTTTGTGGATTAACTTTGAGTTATCGTATATTTTATTGACCGAAACACATTCCTAGAACAATAAACTATGTACCTAAACAACATTACTTGTGTTAATTACGTAAATTGATAGGTTTTTACAATGTTTTTGTCAAGTAACACGCATCGACTTTGACAGAAAAAATCGCGGCAAATTTAACATTTTGATGCCACAGATAAAATCATTTAAAAATATTCTGGGGTTGCAAGGTGAATGAAATTTTTACCCATCTTACGGGGAAATGTTGGCGCAAGCGATTCTGACCTTTTCCTTCATACAAATTCTGTACATAGAAGGGTCAAAATCGCAGACAAACATATTTTCTTCGAAATTACGCATGCGCACAAACTGCGCGCATCCGCGCAAAACCGGCCGATTACAGGTTAAGAAATTCGGAATTTTTCAGTCCCTTGAAGGCCTTTTATTTTCCCATATAAGTTTGTTTTCGTTTCCCTTGGAAAAGCTTATAAAAAGTTTCACTGTACATGAACTTTCATAAAATAATATTGTTGTCCATTAGAATAATATAATTTATCAACCTCCTGAACAAAATCGATATTTCCGCGACGTCAGAGTTGCCGTCTAGGCCGGATTCTTAAATTTAAACCATACAGTCTCTGGTCTTATTAATAATACTGTTCAATGATGAATTGAATCTATTTGATTGTCTGTGGTGGGTGGCATGGATTTGATTTTTTCTACATATCTACAGTTTTATTCCAAATGAAATTTTGCACACTTGACCTTCAAAACTAGAGGAATGTTACTATCCATGTGGAATTTCAAAAAACTCTGTATAAAGCCCGGGCAACTTCAGCTAGTAATACATATTTCAACAATGAATGTAATCTTTTGGTTTTGGAAAGCTTACCTCTGTGAACTACATAGAAATAATAATAATGCACAACTTTTGTAGAACAAAAAGATGGACTCACTCTGACATCCTCGCCACCGAAGCTGGAGAATCCGCCGCGGCCGCCGGCCTGTCGTAGGAAATCGGGAACGGGCTGCTCCGCCTGGCCGAGGATGCGCACAAGGTCACCACCCAGTGCGCCGTCTTGGCTGGGGTCGTAGAAAGAGGTGGCTCGTCCCTTGTTGCCCACTCGCCCCGTACGCCCGATTCGGTGCACATACTCGTCAATGGATTTCGGCATGTCATAGTTGACGACATGGCCCACATTCTTTATGTCTGGAATGGTAAAAAAAAAACTATTTAAATTTTTTATTTTTTTTAAACTTATGTCGGGTTTGGAAGCAGGCATCGAGAGTTCTCTACTAAGTCCTCCATCATAGCACACACAATATTTTCTCACTTAGGTTGGTAGTTATTCTGAAAAATAATCTTAACACCGGTGGAGAGCCATGTCTGAAATTAACTTCCATACTGGAAATTATGCAAAGCATCACTTTGAAGTAACATTTTGTGGATTAATTTTTAGCTTTCGTATATTTTATTTACCGAAACACATTCCTTGAACAATAAACTATTTATAAAAATAACATTACTTGCGTTAATTTGGTAAATTGATAGTTTTTTCGATGTTTTTGTCAACTATCACTCATCGGACTTGGACAGATCGCAGCAAAATCTGACATTTAGATTCCACAGATAATTCATTTAAAAGTATTCTGGTATTGCTAGGTGAATGAAACTTTTGGCTATATCAAGAATGATGTTGGCGCAAGCGATTCTGATCTTGTCCTTCATACAGTTTCTTTTAACATAAGGGTTAAAATCGAATACATTATTTTTTTCAAAAATTTATTCCGCGCGCGCATGTCCCCGGCCAATAAGGGTTAAGCAAGTAAGACACTGCTACCTCAATAGACACCAAAAACAGTGTCATCCGTGTCAGTAATAATAAGTAAGAGAAAAGACCAGTTGTTTCGCAGAAATTCAAATGTAACATTGTCATCAAATGGTCAGTTGTGATGGAAATCTGCCTCAAAATTTCGATTTTCATATTTTTATGAATTTATTTCGAATAGGTTAAATTTAGAGTGCCGGCCGCGAAGGGATTCGGTCGAAAAATTTCGATTTATGCGGAAATATATCGTATTTTTATGAATTTTCATTCAATATAGGGCCGACCGTGGCAGTAAATGCC
The DNA here is from genome assembly GCA_917880885.1 of Limnephilus marmoratus. NCBI lineage: Eukaryota > Metazoa > Arthropoda > Insecta > Trichoptera > Limnephilidae > Limnephilus > Limnephilus marmoratus. The sequence continues at coordinate 24,608,306 of OU862924.1, read as the reverse complement.
TGCGAAAATTCGATTTACACTGGTATAATTCATATTATTACCAATTTACCCCAAAGAACCTACCCGAAATTGAATTTACAGCTGAGATTCTCAACTTTCGGCGTTTTCTTACAATTTTTTTTCATAAAATTTTGAGATACCTGGGAATTTGATAATTGATGATGTCCCGTGGATTTCCAATTAACGGGGTTCTACTGTAATTGTGTAAAAATGTAAAATTTCTTATTTGCAAACTTTTGTAAAGGTCATTTCATAAAAATTCTCCAGCCCTAAAGAGTATATAAATAAATTCTCCAGTCTGTCAAAATAAATATCAACTCTACTTTTGCCACTAATCTTCTCATAAACGTAAATACTAAACATGGTGGGGGTAGTAAATGTAAAATCATGCCATTTCCAGTGTTTTAAATATAAGGTCCTCCGCGTGCAAAGTCATATCTTCTCCAGCAAAAACTTTCTAAAAAGTGTGTTTATCAGAAGTGACCTGCCAGGTAAGTATGTTTTCTGTATCTACTTGTAAATAATAAAATTAAATAGAGCTTAACCTGTCAAAGGCCGGCAAATTCCAGGAAAAATACGAAAATTTCGTAACAAAACACGATTTTGAATTGAATGTTTTGTAGATTAATTTTGAGCTATCGTATATTTTATTGACCGAAACACATTCCTAGAACAATAAACTATGTACCAAAACAACATTACTTGCGTTAATTAAGTAAATTAATAGGTTTTACGATGTTTTAGTCAAGGAACAAGCATCGACCTTGACAGATAAAATTCGCGGCAAATTTGACATTTTCATGCCACAGATAAAATCGTTTAAAAATATTCTGGGGTTGCAAGGTGAATGAAATTTTTACCCATCTTAAGGGATAATGTTGGCGCAAGCGATTCTGACCTTGTTCTTCGTACAAATTCTGTACAAAGAAGGGCCAAAATCGCAGACAAACATGTTTTGTTCGAATTTTTTTCGAATTATTTTCTCGTGCCTGCGCACAATACAGCTAATAAGAGGTTAAGAATTCATAATAAATCGTACAGCGCCGTTGAGGTGATTTTCCACAAAAACGGCGTTCTACAAATTATCCAATTATTATATACCTAGTCCTCGGGAAGCAACGGCCGTGGCGACCAGCACTTTGCAGCGTCCGATTTTGAAGTCGGCCAGCGCCTGTTCACGCTCGCTCTGCAGTCGGTCCCCATGGATGGACGTGGTGCGGATCTGCTCCTGCGACAGGTACATGGCCAGGAAGTCCGCATTGCGCTTCGTCTCCACAAATACCATTGTGCGGGTTTCCTCTGCAAACAAACATACAAACTCAACCTGGTGTATATGTAAATCCAAAGGTGGCTTCCCCCTATGTGAATGTCACATATTTTTGTCTTCAAATCAAGATATTATATTTCCATAAATCTTATAGATCAGGGTTTCCCAACCAGTGGTCCGCGATGGTGCACCGGTCAATAAACGCATTAGTGCGCGGGCGGTCCCTGGTCGAGAAGTCTGAATAAAAAAAATCGGGACAATATTCAGTTTATTATTATTGTACCTTGTGGTCAGTGGCCGTTATGGTATTCGGTTTCGCCCCACCCCATCCTACCCCTTCCGTTGTGGTAAATATTCTGCTAGAACCCATCCCACCCTATCCTATTCCGCCCCCTCCGTTGTGGTAAATATTCTGTTAGAACCCGTCGTACCCTATCCCCTTACGCTCCTCCCGTTGTGCCATCCGTCCTCAGAGGCTTAAACGTCCACTACACTACTCGCTTCGACGAAGTCCTCGACGAAGTTAGCCGAAGTTCGAAGCGCGTGTCTACACTACTCGCTGGCCCGAGTCCTTTGACTCAGCCGACCAAATACTGACAATTATCGGAAGTCAGGCGAAGCGAAGTTCGTGTCTGCACTATCGTATTGGGGGGGTAGCTAGAGAATAGCGGTCTTGGGCCGCCCCCCCCTCGCTACGCCACTGCTTGTGGTCCCTGTCGAAAAAATAAACGTACATGTGGTCCCGGGTCAGAAAAAGGTTGGGAACCACTGTTATAGATGAACTGAGAAAAAAATATCTCTTGGAAAATTGGAATTTAACACGTAGAAATATTTTAAATACCTTTGGTAAGGTGAATGGTACCATATTTTCACAAATTTGGGTTCTCCTTAGTAATTCGTAACTCATTTTTGCCGTGAAATATAGATTTATTTTTATGTGTCTGGAGCTAGAAAGTCTATGGCATCCCCGATTGGGGTATGTTGTGGTGAATGAAGGTTGTAGAGAGGGGAATGAGATGGAGAAGAGAAAGGTGGGGGAGTATCTGGCTATTCAGATCTGGTCACCAAACATGGCTAAAACTATTTCAAGCAACTTTTCAGTTCTGAATGGTGTTCTTACACTGGGGCAATATTGGAACGTGCCGCAAATATACCTTACATTATTTTAAATGATGAAATACCACATCAAACAAAATTCAAGCCGGGATTTAAACCCGCAACCTTTGGAAAAAACCTTCCCCTTTGACCACGAAGGCGGTCAAATATAATATCCAAACAAATGACTTCAATCTGTGATAAGCCAGGAAAAACATGGAAATTCCCTAACAAAGCACGACTTTGAATTGAATGTTTTGTGGATTAATTTTGAGTTATCGTATATTTTATTCACCGAAACACATTCCTAGAACAATAAACTATGTACCAAAACAACATTACTTGCGTTAATTATGTAAATTGATAGGTTTTTACGATGTTTTCGTCAAGTAACAAGCATCGACTTTGACAGAAAGAATTGCGGCAAATTTGACATTTTGATGCCACAGATAAAATCATTTAAAAATTTTCTGGGGTTGCAAGGTGAATGAAATTTTTACCCATCTTATGGGGAAATGTTGGCGCAAGCGATTCTGACCTTGTCCTTCATACAAATTCTGTACATAGAAGGGTCAAAATCGCAGACAATAATATTTTTTTCGAAATTACGCATGCACACTAACTGCACGCAATTACAATGTGTCGAAATGTGCCATGCGATGGAATAGATTACGTTGAAAATATCATTGTTGTAAAGGTTAAATATAATATGGGTTGAGCATGTGACGAATGAGTCAAGTTGGAAAAGAATCAAATCTTTAGTTGTGTGGGCTAATACAACAATGCAACCTACTATCTTCAGAAAGCAACTCGAGGAGTTTGGACTTTTTCTTGTATTTGTCTACTTCGTAGAATGTCTGCTCCACATCGGTGCAGGCTCCACCCACCACACCCACTGTGATGAAAAGGTAGTCGTTGAGGAACTGGCGCGCCAGCTGCTGCACATCTTCGGGGAAGGTGGCTGAGAACATGAGCGTCTGGCGATCGCCCGTCTTCTTCATGGTGGGGTGGTTCATCATCTTCTCGATGTCCTTCATGAAGCCCATGTCCAGCATGCGGTCGGCCTCGTCCAGCACGGCGAAGCGGACGTGCTCAAAGTCCACGCGGTTTCGACCCACAAAGTCAAACAGCCGGCCGGGGGTGGCCACCAGGATGTGACAACCTCGCTGTATAAAGAAAATCCAATATTCAAACATTACCGAATCAACAACAGCTACATATCGACATCCAAATTTAATGTACATATTATATTGCTGTTAATATATTATGTAATGTATGTGCTTTTTTTATAAATAAAATATTGTCAGTATGTTTGATGAAAAGTCAGTTTAATTTAAATTTTCTTTAACCCCTCAGGCCTCGGGCATATTTAGTCAGAAGGTCAAAATATTTCGGCTTTGTAATAAAATCCAAATAAATGGAATATTTCTGTACAAATCTGAAAACTAAAAATCTTTTTTTTGTACGGTGATGACATTCACTGTCAAATTCTATTATTCAAAATAAAAATATAATTTTTTGTACGGTGATGACATTCACTGTCAAATTCTATTATTCAAAATAAAAATATAATTTTTTTGTACGGTGATGACATTCACTGTCAAATTCTATTATTCAAAATAAAAATATAATTTTTTTGTACGGTGATGACATTCACTGTCAAATTCTATTATTCAAAATAAAAATATAATTTTTTTGTACGGTGATGACATTCACTGTCAAATTCTATTATTCAAAATAAAAATATAATTTTTTAAATGTAAAAATTTTAAATGCAAACACAAAAATGTTTTAAAAATGGCTCACCTTAAATTTTTTTAAACTTACAGTCCCTGGCCAAATTATTAGACGCACTGCAAGATTTCATGTAAAATATTAATTACCGGGTGATATTGTATCGTTTTATTATTTTAGATTGATTTGTTTTTTTTATTTTTATATTATCCAATCAATTACCGATTTATTTGACATAAATAAAACAGCATTAATTTAGAAAAGCTTAAGTTTATTAAGTTTTAAAGAAAAATGAAATTAATGAAGATGGCCTTTTCTACCCATAATGAAAATAGTCAATTACTTTTTTGAAACCCTGCACACAAAATAAACTAATAACTGAGTAGTATAAAACTGTTAAACAAACAACCACAGTCCATAGAGCCACAGAAACATGTCCGTACCCGACTCGATTCCGATCGCGACTGATACAGGTTTGTACTTGTTTACATTCATTTTCAGTTTCACTCAGTTTCACTTTGTTCAGTTTCACTTTGTCAACACAGTGTTGCCATATGTTAAAAATAAATACAAATATGTAGTCTACAAAAATTCTTTTAAATAAAAATCAATAATATTGTAGTTTAAATATACCATTATTGCATAAAAACTCTTAAGAAACACAAAATTACAAAAAAAAAAATACAGTGCGTCTAATAATTTGGCCAGGGACTGTAAATTATTGTTAATGAAAAAAAACAAACACATTAGACAAATGTATTATAAACTAGCGATGTGTGGGTTCAGCTGGAGAGAGGGCTCTTGAATTCAGGTTCTTAAAGGAAAGCAGAGCCTACTACTCCAATATCAAATTGCCTACTCCCAGAGAACCCGGTCCAGGACTCGTAGCCGAACTCGGAGCCGGAACCCGCATGCCTCCACCGGCGTCCCTGTGTTCGCAGTGTCGGGAGGTTCTTGTCCGGGTTTGAGTTCTTATGCGGGTTCTAGATCCGAGGTCCGGCCGAACCGGTGATCCCGGTAGCCGCAACAACACCCAGTCCACTCCCAAGAACTGAGACCTGTTCTTAGAACTCGAGTGCTTTTAAAACGCCCCGGAGGCCTCCAGCCAAATGCAGAAATCAACCATCTCTATTTTAAAAGTTATTGTCAACTCACTTTTTTGTCATTTCATGTAAAAATAATTAATGAAGATAACTTTGGTTTTATACAAGTGTACATTTTAATTATGTTGTGGTTAACTTTTAAATTTGAACTTAAATCTTTCTAACACAGTTTAGATGTTTAGATCATATTTCTGACAATGGTAGTAAGAGAAACACAATGATTTCTACGAGACCCATACGTTTTGTGCCCAAGAGCGAACCAATTAGCCTGAGGGGTTAAGAACATTCATTAGATCAATCTCAAGTTCACGATCACAACGTATATAAACATCAGTGGTTCTTACAGAGATGCTCTCAGCCTGATGTCTCACGGCAGTGCCCCCGTACACCAGGCACACCTTCACCACGGAGCTGTGCGCAAACTTGCGCGCCTCCGTGTAGATCTGTATGGCCAACTCGCGCGTGGGTGACACAATCACCACCTGCGGCTGGACACAGCCCTCGCCCGACACCATCACTTCACTGGGGAACTCTATGAGGGAGTTGATGATTGGCAGGAGGAAGGCCGCCTGGAACACACAAATTAAATAATGTTAGCCATGTCTACACAGGCTGAAACATAAAATACACTAGCGCACCTAATGCCAGTAGAACGCCAGAGAGTTATTCCTAAGTAATGGCACAAGCTGGATCTTTTCACATGGTTTGTTTATTTGCATATTGTGTATCCAAAACTGGGATGTAGTGTAGTGGTGGTGGTGGTGTTAATAATACATACATCCAAATTTACATAAAATAATTTCTCTGTGTTGGAGAGGTTGTGAGGATATTTTTGAGGAGAGAGCGTTACCCATAATTGCCTCCCAAATTAAAAATTTATTATAGTACTTGACGTAAACAAGTTAAATTTTCACAATTTTAGTAAGTAAGCACTAGTATTGGAATACTCGAGATAAGTCACAAATGAAAAATAACTAATAAAAAATATCGGTAACTCGGGAAAAGACAACGCTAGTGTATTGATACAATTCGATAAACTACGCCATATCACTTCGCTTTGTACGTATTTGTCAAATTCCTCATCCCCCCCGGATACTGAGCGAAAGGAACTTCACACCGGACCGATAATACCTACATGAAATCTTCAAAATCGATGTTTTGTGTTCCCCATTTTTCTTCTCCAAAACTGACTGATTTTTAATTTTTTTTTGCTATCATTAAAAGAAAATATTCTGTCTGTATGTTTAGCTTTTTTTAAAAATACAATGTCTAGTTTTTATACTAAACATCTGTTGATGGCTTTGGAGGGTCCTCCTAAATTAAACCTACGCTTTAAAGATTGCAATCCGTTTGTTAAGATAATGGAATCTATCAAACGGATCGTCTGCAGTATTTGCAGTCTGAACTGGTCACTTGCTTCTGTTGAAGGAGACTAGATTAACGAGATGCTTTACCGTTTTTCCGGAGCCAGTCTGCGCGCAGGCCATGAGGTCCCTGCCCGCCAGGATGATGGGGATGGCGTGCTTCTGTATGGGCGTGGGCTTGGTGTAGCCCGACTTTACTACGTTGGATACCAGCAGGGGACGCAAGCCGGCGTTCTCAAACGCATCGATGCTGCGGGGCGGCTCACTGCCTGTCACCTGCCAATACAATGTACAATCAACTTATATAGTATATGAACCAATTACTTTGCAACTTTCAAACATCATTCCTTAAAACATTATCACATAGCGTGCATTGCTTGAGGTGCGGCATCACAGTAAACACCAAATAGAGTTCTGGCAACTGAAGGTAGTGGGGAGGGGAAGGAGATAGGGAAGAAGAAGGTGGGGAAGTACCTGGCTATTCAGATCTGGTCACCAAACACGGCTAAAGCCATTTCAAGCTACGTTTCAATTCTGAATGGTGGTCTTACACCAGGGCGATATTGAGAGTATCTTCCACTCTGGAACGTGCCGCAAATATAGTATATATTATTTTAGATGAATAAATTGTGAAAAAACACAAATTAATCAAATAAAATTTATTTGCCACGCCGGGATTCAATCTCGCGACCTTCGGTGTGCGAGTCAAGAGCTGGACTACGCCAGCCGTCATACGTCGGCCGGGTATACAGCAGAATCCAGTTAATTCAAAATTCACGCGACATCAAAAACCAATTTTCAAATATAATGTATTCGAAAACTCATAGCACAAGAGAAAAACTGGTGAATCGACATCACGCGTCTACGCTTCAACGCAATTCAAGAGACATTAACCCGGCAATATGCGCTAGGTATTTACGAACATGAACACTCGCTACTGGGTAATAAATACCACAGAGTTTAATTGCCGTTATTTCCAAAAAGATGTTTGAGTTTCAATGTTTGACAATGTATTTGTGTTATTGGTACTATTGTTCATAAATAAAACTACAAATGCAATTTTTTTATGTTTATTTATTTGCATTGAGAGTTTATCCTAAAAAATTATCAAAAAATATTTTTTTTTCTTAGCAATCTTACGAAAATCAACAATAATATTTTTTTTTCTTACAAATTTTGCAAAATTGAGATCGGTACCGAAAATATACTAGGTACACTCCTAAAATACTAAAAAATAATGATACCTTTATACTGAGTGAACATTGAGATAATCAACACTAAAAAAACTATTTCAAATATTTTGCTAAAAACAAAACTACTTCACTCTATCATAGTAATCCTCATGTAGCAACCACGCATTGTTGCTACGTCACGTGTTGGATTACGCCCGAAACGTATCGATATTTCCAGAGGCGTCGCCGGTGTTCAATTGTATGCGAGCGAAATTACTAGAGAAATAGTTCTGCCACCTAAGCGAAAGAGCTAGAACGTACGGCTGTACCGTTCAAGTGCCCGCAGAAGGTTCGGGTGATATCTCGCCTTTACGTGAATTCACCCGGCGTTACCTACCGTCATTGAATCTACTTGCCGGGCCGGCAGAGTATAAAAGCAAGTGCGAGCCGCATACGGCTCAGTCTTAAGTCTAGTATTCATTCAACTTACCACGGAGCAGTTGCCTCGTCTATCCGCGATCAACCTTGACCCAGTGTGTAATATTGATATCGTAAAATTGTACGCTAACCGTTTATTGTGCTCACGTATTATAATTATTGTGTGGACTCATTAAAGGCTATTATTACACGCAAACTCGTTTCCTTCATTCAATCATCAGCCACGACACTTGAGTACCCACACTCATATATTGGGGTTGTATGCTAGCGGCATATCTTTTTCGAGCACAATTCGCAAATCAACTTCTGAATCCGAAGGTAGACGGTCAAAAACATTTTCTGAATTTGAGGGCGTGCCTGAACTAGCAGATTCCTGTTCAGTTTCATTTTCGTGTTCACTATTCTCCTCAAAATCTTCTATTTCTGACACATTTTCTTCTCCGCTGTCTTCTTCTTGAAGCAGCTCTTCTATTATACTATCACTTAGAGGAATACTCATTTTATTACAGCTCGAAAACAAAAAATATATCGAAAAATAATGGAACAAGGATCGTCGCTACCGGGTATTTTTTACCCATACTCACTTTATACATCCGTCGTTAACAAGCACCATGTGCGAACTGACCGCCCTGTGGGGTAAGGGTGTGTGAACTATCGGTTTGAAGGTACTTAGAATCTTGGGTTGCCAGAATGCGTAGAAAAAAAAATACAACCAATTTTTTGTACTCTGGTATTTTTTACCCAGTAGCGAGTATCGCCGGGTTAAACAAGCCAGAAATTTCAAAATATAAAAAGATTTTTTTTGTTAAAGCCAACACGTAGACAATACCATACTAAACTTGACATTATTAACCTAGTAGAGGTAATATCCGAAGACAAAATGAATATACAATGTGTCTGGAAACTCGTAGTACAAGCGGGAAACTGGTGAATCTACATCGCGTAGAGAACCCAAAAAACTTATTTTTTTCGATCTGAGCATTTCGATTTTAATATTATTTTTTTTCTATTTTTCCATTTTTTCGGCAACTAAAGGGTTAAAAAAAAATTTGAGCCCGGTTTACCCTTCGATGCATTTTATAAGACATTACACAGCTGAAATCAACCCCCTAGTGAAATTTTTTTTCAAATTTAACCAAAAAAATTCCAACTTCGGACCTGATTTACTCTAAAACGAAAGCTCAAACCAAAAAAGTTATATCCCAAATCGACTCCGAATGTGATGTAAATTTACCAGTTTCCCGCTTGTACTACGAGTTTCCGGACACCATGTATAAGGTCGACAGTGCAATCATGCCTATGCAACATGCATAGGGGTATGATTCTTCAACACTGCAATTGGCCCCTAGGGGTTAATGACCAACTTAAAAAATTCCAACTTCAAATTCGACTTAGTCAAAAATGGAAGGTTAAATCAATAAAGTTATACCTATCACAAAAAAGGTCCCATTTGTGCTATGGGTTTCCGATCACGGTGTATAATTTTTTTCTCTCTTTTGTACGCCCAATGGATTGTTACACTTGGTACATAATATTTATTTTTTTTACGCAAGGATTTGTAATAAATATTAATCATATGTTAAATAACACATAAATTAAATCTGTTGTGGAGTAGGAAAGGGTGCATCATGACCTGACCTAAACTAACCTATCTATACATATAATTACTAAAAAGTCCACCTTTGAGAGAGATGTTCCCTCAATATTCAGGGACAATATTTTCAATTGTTCCCCGATATTTAATGTTTCCCCTTGGCCGGGAGACCTTTCGGTCTTCGGCCCCTTACGTGGCGGCATAATTATTCGTAGTCGGAGGCCCTCTTAATATTTGGTTGCCGCCTCACTCACAGCACTCACTACCTTACACGCGCGGTAACAATATTCGTGCCGGTAACATCGCGAATAGCGCGGCGGACACTACCTTTGCGTGCGGCGGTTGGCACTTTTCACAATTCGTTTCTCACCCGGCATGCCGCTTAAAGTCTCGAAAACCCTTCTGGACGGAAGGAGAAAGACTCCTTCGAACACCTCTCACCCCAGAAGATAGGTGGAAGCTTGAGTGGCAATCAGCCAACGTCAAAAACGCCGATCTCGTGCAAGACCCCACTGAGAGACAGCCTGGGTTCTCATTGCCTCGCAAACTCTGGACTGCCATCAATAGAATAAGGTGCTCCCATAGCCGTTGTGCTCACATGATGCATAGATGGGGCCTTAAAGAGTCGGCGACGTGTGAATGCGGTGCGGTGCAGACCACCGAACATGTGGTCAACGAATGCCCGCTCCATTCATTCCCCGGCGGGATTTATGAGGTCCACAGGGCAACGCCTGAGGCCCTAGACTGCCTCGCAGACCTAGATGTCCCCCTCTGACCCCCCACCATACGAAAGAAGAAGAAGAATATACATATAATATTCAATTATTTCAAAATGAGTCTATATTAATTAGCATTACCTACTTTCTTCTTAAAATGAGGTGGGGTGAAAAGATTGGGCGCCAAATTTCAATTTAACACATACAATATAATATAGTTAATTTGTGTAGTGCTTACCTGAACTTGAATGCTGTCGTAGTTGTCAAAGTTTATTCCACTGGCAATACCAGCGGCAAACATTTCATTCTCATCCTCAGTGGGTGCGGGGGGAATGTAAAGCTCCCTCGGCTTCTCGGGAGCACCGTCCCCCCCATCGTCTCCTCCGTTCTCATGGCTCCCTGGTAATAACATCAAATTAATAATACATTTCACACAAGTTTTTTTTAAAATTATTAAGTTTGGGGTGTTTCAAAATCCATCACATTTGATAACCATCATATCGACAATCAGCCCTTTTTTTAATTTTTAACAGTCTACATTAATGCTAATTCTTGGTCCTCAAGTAATTAATAATATTATAGATATATGTATTATGAGCTGCAGTAAGAAGGTACATTGCAGTCAGAATGAAAAAAAAATATATATGCACAGTAAATTTGATAAAAAGTGTAGATGGTACATATTTATATACTCCAAACAGTTATAATGTATCTAACATAAGTGAAGAACTAATTACTTTTTATGGAAAACAAATGAGATATGGATGGATATTTTTTAGATAATTCAAGTGGAAACAATTGCTAGTAACCTAGTAGGCTAATAAATCTAGCTACAATATATATATGCATATTATCATTTCAAAACCAAACACCCGGGTTATGAATAACCTGACAATATTTGAAAACCTCCTACTACCACCACAGTAAGCAGAAAATGATGCATGTGTTGTGATGGCGAACTTAAAAAGTTGAAGAATTGAATACATGACTCCTGAAAATGATAAACTTTCTTCTTAAAATGAGATGGAGTAGACAAGAGGAGACATCAAATTTTAACTAAAATAAATACATACATAGACAGCACGGCTTTGTTATAACCTAGTAAGCTAGCGCCTCAAGCCAGGATATTTTAATAGGATGGGGATGAGCTAATAGCGCTCCATACCACAAAAGTTACTATTCTGGCTTTATGTTTAGCTTCGCAAGGCTGGCGAAGCTAGTACATGATTGGCTTCTGTTTTCACACACAACATGCTTCTATGCAAAAATTCTAAAACTTACGTACAATTGTATCATGAAAAAGAATGGCTTCGGAACTCTAATATTCAATCTTACAAAAATTCATAACTACAAAAAATGTGTGCCGAATCAATGACAATCGACAACTAAAAAAGATATTTAAAATAAAATTGTCTACAGCATTGTCCAAGTCCAAACATGTTTTTCTAACAACTCTTCTAATAAATAATTCGTCCAATGCAACTTGACACGGTTTCCGAAGCAACTCTTTTAGTGTATTTGTCCATTTATGTAAGCTGATTTTTTCCTATAGACGGACATGTGGTTTACCCTAGTCACTGAAATGATACTGGCTTAAAATTTCCTAGCATTGTGTAAACTGCTCTAGTTTGTGTCAAGCCAGGACAGTAAGCCAAGATCTTGCCAGGATAAGATCCCGGCATACTAGCTTGCTATTCTGGCTTGAAATAATAGCCTCGTGTGGCCTGCACCCGGCAAATACACCCAAAGAATATATTGAAGTGAAGATATTATAATAATGTTGTTTTTACCTCCTCTTCCTCCCCTGCCCCCTCCTCTTCCCCTACCGCCACCGCGACCTCTGTATCCTAAAAATTAAAAAATATATAATAGAACACATAAAACATTAATTGTCAATAGGAATTATTATCGGTACATTCAGTTTGGATAATTGACATTTAGTCAACTCATCAAGTTTAACCTTCCCTTTGCCAACAGTGGTAACTGAGTCACCCGTCATAGCAAGTAAAGTTTTGTTTGTATCTTGGCATGCTGAAAATTAACATGAGACAGGTAAAATTTTGTAAATATCTCAAAGCCAAATTAAATACTGAAAATTAGATGTGAAATAATAGTACAAATTCAACTTTTTTACAATTTTCAAGCACACCAACAATGCGTTCAAAAATTCTAAAACCTGTATCTACACACTGCACAAAGCAGTGCACTTAAATAAATAGATAGTCATAATTTCACTGGTCTGCAAATGTAACCAGCCAGCCACACAAAAGGGGTTAAAGTAAAGAAAAAAAGTCTTTGAAATATCTGTGACATGGTCATGAATTATTATTAATGAAAATAATGCAAGTTTAGAGACAGGAATATTATTAAAAGCTTACATACCTCCCTCTTCCCCATCATCTCCACCGCCACTGTTTCCATAGCCATTTGACTCTCCATCTAAAAAAGAAAAATAATTGTTATATTTTGAAAATTAGCACGGTCAGTACCCAAGATGGGAGTGGCGAGCTACCAGACATAAATTTGTAGAACGGGAGACTCAAATCTTATTTTCGCGACATTACATGATCGTATTAGCAATTACATACTGATAAACCTTCCTGCCACAAGCAATCGGTTCCCACTGTGGTAACTGTGTAAAGAATAAGTAAGAATAAATCAGTCTCCGGTAACTGAAACCTGGAAATGCAGTGATAGTCCTTTCAGATTTCAGTGTTGCGAGAATGAGACTCGGGGTGCCTGGGCTACCCGGACAGCCGGTGGTGGCACATCCATCACTTCGCTAGTGGGCCATGATCGAACAGGGTTGTGTAAAAAGATGGATGGACCCAATACTTACAGGTTCGTGTGGTTCATCAGACAGAGCGTTGCATTAAAAGACTACAATTAATTTTATTAAAGTGAACTTACCATCTTCATATTTGTTTCTCCTTTCGCCACCGTAGCCTCCCCCACCACCTCTTCCCCCTTCCCGGCCGCCACGATAATCCCCTCGTCCTCCGCGGCCCTCCCCTCGTCCACCTCCACGCCCCCTTCCTCGACCTGTAACATTACATTAAATTAATTTATTACACATATTATTCTACCATGATTTACACTTTTAATCCCCCGCGGTTGCCTAACGGCCCTCCACATTAGCAACCAAATTCATATACATTTTTGCAGAATCTATGATCCAACCAGTTGAAAGCCAGAGCAGAATTTTCTAAAAAGTTGACCGTTAGATCCGTCCATGATTACCACAAAAAGGCGGATATTACAGTTAATTTGAATTGGTAATTTCGTGTTCAAAAATGCAATCATTGTGAAACCATGAGCAATATCTGATATTGGACGAATTTGTAACAAATTTAATAATTAAATTATGTAATATATTTCAGTAAATTAAGAAAATTTCAGTAAATTGCAATTCCTAATGGTGGTTTTCATAAAATGCTTGTGACGATAATAATATTTACATTATAAGGAACATTTTCAAGAAATGGGCATTATTAAACTACAAGTTTCACAGCACAGGATCTCCTAGTGAGGAGGACAATGAATATTATTTCTATTTTATATATAAAAAATAATAAATATACAACGTGTCCGGAAACTCGTAGTACAAGCGGGAAACTGGAAAATCTACATCACGTAGAGAACCCAAAAAAGTTTTTTTTTTGATCTGAGCATTTCGATTTTAATATTTTTTTTTCCTATTTTTCCATTTTTTCGGCAACTAAAGGGTTAAAAAAAATTTTGAGCCCGGTTTACCCTTCGATGCACTTTATAAGACATTACACAGCTGAAATCAACCCCCTAGTGAAAATTTTTTTCAAATTTAACAAAAAAAATTCCAACTTCAGGTCCGATTAACTCGAAAACGAAAGCTCAAATCAAAAAAGTTATATCACAAATCGACTCCGAATGTGATGTAGATTTACCAGTTTCCCGCTTGTACTACGAGTTTCCGGACACCGTGTATAGTTACTAAAATAAAAAAAATAAAAGTTCTGTTCATTTCAATAGGGCATAATGAGTTTAACGACAGAGAAGTGCTTTAACGGTCTCTTTCACCAATCAATCTGAGCGAACGCTTATTAAAAATACAGTGAACCCTCTTAAAAACTTTTGTCCCTCGGCCCAATTTTTCACACAATAAGGTTTACCTGCTAAACTTGTTTTTTCTAGTCCCTTGGCACTGTACAACCTTTATTGAAGATTCAGATTTAATCATTTCCATATAAGTGCATGTTTTCTAGTCCCTTGGCACTGTACAACCTTTATTGAAGATTCAGATTTAATCATTTCCATATAAGTGCATGTTTTCTAGTCCCTTGGCACTGTACAACCTTTATTGAAGATTCAGATTTAATCATTTCCATATAAGTGCATGTAACCATATCTTTTTAGTTGAAAGTTCACAAAAAGCTAATAGGAAAATTTTAAGATATTTATAATAAATATGAATGCCTTCAATGCTAGAAGGCATATTAACTGACATTGCTAATAATGTTAAACAATCATCGCAATGTTAGGGATGAACTACTAATATTTTATTACATTATCTTTCAATTGTTTGCCTTTGGCTTGTCATAAATGGCACGTGTTTAGCCGGCGTGCTTGCTCTCCACTTTGCACTCACCCTCTATTTATTAAAATCAGTTGCATTCGATCTTCGACACTATTCAATCAAAGTGGTCTAATAAAAAGAAAGTTCTAATTTCACAAAATATAAAATAAATTTATGAGAATGATTTTCTTTTTTTGTATAAATACCAAAATCCAATTGAAAGCTGAAAATTTTGGACCGCAAAAATCTTCGATTGGGCCGCAGATTGGGCAAGATTTAAACAGTGTTAAAAAGAAAAAACCACCACGCTTTGTTTTCAAATCTAAAAGTTAGCCACAGAAGAATTAAAATGTACACCTCCACGAAACCAAAGTTTCCGGCTGCAATTTATAAAAAACAAAAAATTGTAAAATGTGAATTTTTTTTAACAAGAAACGACCAAGAAGTAAGGTTACAATAACTTTTATAATAAACACATTTGTCCAATAAAATAATATCAGTAATTTTAGTTAGAAAAAATCTAAGGTGTGCCATTTTTTTATGTTTGCATTCTAAATTTTTATATTCTTAAATTATATATTTACTTCTAATAATAAAATTTAAGGGTATTTCAACACCTTTCAAAAATAGTTTCTAGTTTTCGGATGTGTTCAGATATATTCCTTTTATTTTATTTTTAATTGCAAAGCAGAAATATTTTGACCTTCTGACAGAATACGCCTGAGGGTCAACAGATAATTTTAATTGTAGCAATTTACACAAGTATATATGTATTTAATTTGAAAAATATTTAATTTGAAAAATATTTACCTCCTCCTCTACCACCATAACCGCTGTGGGAATCTGAAAAACAATACATACATTATTTCAATTTATATGAATTATAACTAGCCTTTACACTTTGCATCATAAATTGCAATAAATTGATGGGAGCTTAAGAAAATATTTAGATTATTATTATCGATACAAGGTCACAGTTGCAAAGTGCAATCGGGTAATGCTATCCCCCAGTAGGCTTAGTTATCAGATTACATAGGTGTAGATACACAGTGGCCTTTCAGGAAAAGGTCACCAAACCACAAAACACATTTTTGAGATACTGCAAATTTGAAAGATAAATGTTAAATAAACTTTAGAATGTGGTTTAAAAGTTTATGTAACAGAAATTTAAAACTCAAATTCAGACTGTGATTATGAACCCCATTATGGAATTGGAAATAAAATCCTAAACTACATTAGTTTTTGGTGACAAAATGACCCTAAAATATAGTCAGAATCTTAACAACGTAAATGAAGGAGTGTAGATAAATATGCAACGCGTGAACCCGGTGTATTGAACGGACCTACTGTCGAATTTGCCCTAGCAAATATTCTAAAATAATGCGGGAATCTTAATGAGGTAAGTGAAGAAGGAGTGTACACAAATATACGGCTTGCGGCCCAACATTTTGGATGGACCTTCTGGAATTCGCCCTAGCAAGCCTGGAAATTTGATCTGTCCGTGGGGTTTATTTTAATTAATTCTGATAAATATATCACTAAAATTTCAGGTGTTTCTAAACGAATCCCTCTGAAAGTTATTAATTCATCATCTATAAAAATAAAATCTGGTGCTTACCGCTAAATTTATTTAAATTTTCACACCGTTTTATGTAAAATATTTTAACCTGTCACAAGCCAGGAAAAACACTGAAATTCCCTAACAAAGCACGACTTTGAATTTTGAATTGAATATTTGGGGATTAAGTTTGAGTTATCGTATATTTTATTGACCGAAACACATTCCTAGAACAATAAACTATGTACCAAAACGACATTACTGGCATTAATTACGTAAATTGATAGGTTTTACGATATTTTCGTCAAGTAACACGCACTGACTTTGACAGAAAGAATCGTGGCAAATTTGACATTTTGATGCCAGATGCCACAGATAAAATCATTTAAAAATATTCTGGGGTTGCAAGGTGAATGAAATTTTTACCCATCTTATGGGGAAATGTTGGTGCAAGCGATTCTGACCTTGTCCTTCATACAAATTCTGTACATAGAAGGGTCAAAATCGCAGACAAACATATTTTTTCCAAATAATTTTTTTCCGCGCGCATGCGCACAATTTAGGCCGATTAGAGGTTAATGGTAAGGTACTGTTGTTACCAATCTTAAATATAATTAACTTATATCAGTAGTTACCGGTTTGAACAGAAAAGGTATTATACTTAAGAATTTGTCGGAATTAATTAAAATGTGAGCCTAATGTAAATCCTCATCATTATTGTACCACCTTTAATTGACTGAATAGGATTATTAACTCACCACCATTGTTGTCTGATTGGAAAGGGGTGTAGCCTCTACCAGCCGAGAAACTCTTGCCAGAATCGATTGTTGGCAAAGTCAGATCCTACAAAAAAAAAAACATAATTTTAAAACATGAACATTTGAAAATCACGTACCATCAAAGTTGTCAATATAATTGGATTTAAGTTAACGGTCAGCATCCCAAAATACACACTTTGTAGTTTGCTAACGCAAGATATACCACAAATGATTTATCTATAAATTCTGATTCCATGACAGTTGATCCCCTGACAGTTGGCCCCGACGGCATTCTTATATACAATCATTCTTACAACTTACACAAAACATAACCAAGTTTACCGAAGGGGTATTGCAGAGAGGATGTACCACCGAATAACAATAGTAAACACATTTTCATTCAAATGCATCAAGGAATAAAACTACTTACCTATTTACTGGAAATACCAGCACAAATAATAGAGACTAAATAAATTCGTTGATCAAATTGTTTTATATTCCTTTACAACACTGTGTAACATATAAAAAAATGTATATTTATTGTAAAAAACAAACAAATACTTTTAAAAAAATGTAATACATAGGTACTGTAATTTTAAGTAAAATGTTATGCTGCGTGTATATTTTCGAGCCGAACCACAAATTATGATAAAGGAAACCTTCACACGATTCAGGGTTCGGCTGACAGGTGTATACACACAGCATTAACAGCGCTCTTGAGGCGATTTTTCGCAAAAACAGCGCTATATAAGTTGTCCAAATTTATTATTATTATTAGAAATTGGCTTCACTGGTTTTTAAACTGCGCCTAATTACAGATATTTTGGTATGTAAATATTTCGTAGAAATTAAAATATTAGAGTTTGAGAACTGCAGAGTTGAGGAAACCGTATACATTTTCCTTACTACCCATATAGAATTCACAGATAAATCATTTGTAGTATTGCTTGAGTTAGCAACAGAACCTTGAAGTTGTCCTTATGATAGTTAAACCTTGCAAAAAATGTGTACAATATTATTGTACAATAAAAATATTATGCTTGAAGTATGTAGATGTCATTTTGCCTTCTGATGATATTTTTCATCAATTAACAAAAAAAAAAATTCCATCACACGTTGCAACTGAGTAGTCGGGTGTAGGTCACTTTATAAACACTCCGTCTCGTTCCAGCATTGCGGGCACACGTCACGTTATCATTATTATAATTGAAAAATGCTTTGTTTTTAACCCGGCCTGTGCCGCTTGTGCGCCGGCGCACAAAAATGAAAAATCAAAATTTTTACGCAATTTTGACCCTTATGTATAAAGAAAGTGTATGAAAAACACGGTCAGAATCGCTAGCTCTATTATCGCCCTTTACCATAGAAAAAGCCGCAATGCAGCCGGTCACTCCGAATAATTTATATGAAATTTTTCATCGGGCGGGATGTGCGCAGGTCTTGCGCATGCGCGAAAAAAAAATATTTTCATCTTCGATTTTTACCCTTCTATGTACAAAATTTGAATAAGAACACGGTCAGAAATGCTAGCGCCAACATTCTCTATGAGATGGGTAAAAATTTCATTCACCTTGCAACATTAGAAAATTTTAAAATAATTTTTATCTGTGGGCATCTCGAACTGTCATTTTGGCGGCCGCGTCAAAATGCCGATGCGTGACCTCGAATAAAACATCATAAAACCTATCAATTTACGTAATTACGCAAGTAATATTATTTTGGTAAATAGTTTATTGTTCTAGGAATGTGTTTCAGTCAATAAAATATACGATAGGTTAAATTTAATCCACAAAACATTCAATTGAAGATCGTGAAATTTCGGTGTTGTTCTGGTAAAAAGCCTGGCCCCCAGGGGGTTAAGGGCCTGCTACCCGAATTATTATCGATTTCTTACATATCTCTCTACACGTTAAGTTTTTTTAAAGCTCTTAAAAAATATATGTTATTCTTGAAGATAATATCTAGGACATTGCCCGCGCTGAAATGCAAATTATATAAAATTCCCTCGATAGAAAAAAATCGCAAAGTATGCTCCAAAAATTATTATAAACATGTTTGTTTCAGTTATTTTACAAGTTACATGTATGAAAAAAAATCACAGTGTTTCTTTAAATGCTGTTTAAGACAATGCCCGTGAGATTTTTGCTCTATTTTAAACGAGTCATGTTTTATTAAACATTTTCGCAATTTTCGCATCGATTTTGTCGCTGTAAATGTTAGTGCTCTCCTCTAACATTCGTAATTTCGTATCTCTCCATCTTCTTCTTTTCGGGCCTGGTTGCGAAGCCTTAATAGAAAAAAATATATCATCGGACAGCAAAATGAGGTATTTTGATGGAAAAATGTTTTGTTTTTAATAGAAAAAAATATCAACGGACAGCAAAATGACATCTACTATTTTACTCCAAATATTCTCAGGACTCACTCCTTCAGGTACATGCTGTTACTGTATAGATAACAAGTAGAACTTTTGGAGTACCTGTGGGTTATAATACCACATATTTGTTTTGGGTTAGGTTTAAATTAAATTAACCTTACCTCACATAAGGAGACTTTTAACTCTCACTCAGAAAAAAGAAATATTTCTTCACAACAAGATTGGTTTACATAAATATGCCAACAATACTGCTTTGAAAACAATATAACATCAAATACCAAACAAGAGTGTGATTATAAATAATTAATCACAACTTTTATAAAAAAATATTAATACATTTTGTAAAAAAACAACAAACCTCTGATTCATTCCATTCGTCCGCCATTGTTCCTAAAAGAAATAATAAACAAAAATTACAACACTGTTTATATTAATGGTAACTAACAAATTTTCACACAACTTCATTCTGCTGTAAATATATTATTAAAATAATTATTTGTTTATTTGTTTTGACTAGAATTATCACGTAGATCTATAATAGATTTTTTTTTTAAATTTGATTACCGCACAAGAATTTTGGAGCCAGAGATACCATAGCATTCCCGTTTGTGGTATATATATATATATATATATATTTTACATGAGCTCCACACAGGAGGCCCTGAGGAAAATACTTTCCTTCAGGGCCTATGCCATCTTTGGGGATGCTGTGTGGAAGGATTTTTTAAGGAAAGGAAGGATAGGAGAGTTCTGGGAAGCAAAAGGGTTTAAGGGGTGGGTAGGAATCTGGGCTTAAGAGTGTCCTGGTCATCCGCCACCAAGACCTAGACAAACCTCACCCCATGAACCCGGGCACCCCTGCTAAATCACCAAACGTAGTGAACCACTTGGGGTGACCTATGGCAGAGGTGTTGGTTATCCAATAAAGGTTCCCGGGGCGGCGGTACCCATTCCCGCCTCCCAAATTGAGTATATTGCGAGACTCAAGCAGTGCGGGGAAGGAGATGGGAGAAAGAGGAGGGTTGGATAGTACCTATCTATTCAGATCTGGTCACTAAACGTGCCTGAAGCTAATTCAAGCAACTTCCAATTTTGAATGGTCTTTTAACAGGGTGACACTATACTAAAATATCTAACACTCTTTTTTATGGTCAAAAATTTATTTTTTTACGTCTATTATTATAATGTAAATCAATAACAAAATAGGGAGTGGGAACCCTCAAGGCACTACCTGTGTGTGCGGGTAAAGACACTGCCTGAATGTGTGCTTAATTAAGACTAAAAATTTATCACCTAACTTACGGGTGATTAAAAATAAAAATAAACATTTATACCTAAAAAACTAAAATTAACAAAAAAATATTGATTGCCTTCTTAGTGACTACAGCTGTTCTCTTAGCTGACAAGTGAATAGAGTTGGAATAGAGTTGAAATAGTTTTAATATAACTAGTTCTCTAATTAAATTAAGTTTATTGTCTTTGCTTATGAATAATGGGCAAAGAAAGAAGTAGTTCGGTATTTTGTCAAATGGACCAAAAATGGAGTAATATTTCAAAATAACCACCAGCAAAACAATGCCTAATGCCATGCCTTTTAAACTCCTCAGGCCTTGGGCTTCTTCTGATAGAAGGTCAGAAAATTTTCACTTTGCAATAAAATACAAATATGTAATTGGAATATTTCTGAATGCATCCAAAAACTAAAAACTTTTTTCAAAGGTGTTAAAATACGATTTTAAATATTATTATTAGAAAAAGGCATATAATTAATTAGATATTAAAATTTTGAAAGTAAACATAGAAAAGTTTTAAAAATGGCCCTCCTTATGTTTTTTATAACTAAAATTATCGACAACGAAAAAAAAAAGAAGAGAAACATGTCATAGGCTGACCGCAAACATCAGATTTTTCCATCCGATTGTCTGATCAGGCAAAATTCGATTGGACTGCCGGCGCGGAGAGGCATATTTTCATTACGCCACGCCGGTCGTCCAATCCGGTCCGACAATGGGCGTGGCCCGGTATTATAACCAATCGGGTTTCGAGTCGAATTTTGTCTGATCAGACAATCGGATGGAAAAATCTGATGTGTGCGGCCAGGCATACATATTTTATTAGACAAATGTTTTATGAATCTTATTGTCACCTCACTTTTTAAAAAATTATAATTATAGTCATTTCATTGAATTTTTTTTTCTCAAATGGCGTAGCAATTTGAGTTTAATAGAGGTGCATTTTAAAATTTATCAGTGGTTAACTTTTAGATTATAACATAATGTGTGGTGTTTTTTCACGCTAACACCGTTTAGATCATATTTCGCACCATGACAATAAAGGAGATAAGGGTTTCTAAGAGACCCATGTGAGATATTCCCAAAAACGAACCAATTAGCCTTAGGGGTTAAACTGTAAAACTGCATTTTTATATTATGTTAGTAGACAAATAGTTGTTTTTGTATTGCTTATTATTTTTAGTGAGAAAGGGAAAACAAGAGTTTGAATATTCTAAAAATTTAAACAGTTATAAAAAAAAAATTACAGTGTGTTCTATTTTATTATACACTAGCAGAACCGGCCACGCGTTGCTGTGGCTAACAAAACACAACGCCATTACCCAACCTTTATAAAATCCACACCGCTCGCTTGCCTGCTGCCTGAATTGAATATTTGAATTTCTCGGCTTTTCTCTACTATAATAAGCAAGTACTATACATATAAACCTTTCTCTTGAATCACTATATCTATTGGTGAAAACCGCATGAAAATCCGTTGCTTATTTTAAAAGATCAATGCGCACATACATTTTGAGCGACTTCATTTTATACTATGTAATATTGTCATTTATACTACTAACAATTTTTTACAACTTAAGAACTGATGATTGCTTTTTATAGCGTCGCGCTGTAAAGCACGCTTTATTTTACTGGCTGGAGAATACCGAACACTGATAGACACGAGCGATCGCCACTAATTATACAATGCTTGCAATGCAACACTGGATATTTGAAAAGGGAAAATCAAATACCTACTTACTCTAGGACATCTATTTTCCAATTTCTTCCGTAGAACGAATTTCAAAAGTGACTATAGTACGGCCCACCAGCCGTTTTAAATCGCACAAAAATATGTTTTCTTTGAATTTCTCGGCTTTTCTATAATATAATTTACATGTATTATACATATAAACATTCCTCTTCAATCACCCTATCTATTGATGAAAACTGTATGAAAATCCGTTGCGTAGTTTAAAAGATTAACGCGCACATACATTTTGAGCGACTTCATTTTTGATGGGTGTTCAGAAAGTAAATGTACTGTGACCATAACGGGCTGTGGTTTTTTGTGGGTTAGCAGCACTGAGTGGTAGAGGGGGATCATAAACGCATATTGTAGTGTCCAATTGATTGAAAGATGTCGGTAAAATATCCCGCCAAGTGCTGTGATTCGCTTCTTACTCACAGAAGGAATAACATCTACAAGAAAAAAAGGTGAGGCCTTCTGAGCTCTATTGTGACTGGAGATGTGATAGTGGGTGGCTCATTACACGCCTGGGAAAAAAGACAATAGTCAAAATGGCGTCACACCAATTTCTCATCTGCCAAAAAATTCACAACCACAATTTCAGGCAAACAAATCATGGCCTCAGTGGTTTGGGAGTGAAAACGCTTCATTTTGATCGAATTTCTGCCTCACGGGGAGACCATCAATGCACAACGATATTATGAAACCCTAAAAATACTCAAAAGGATCATTCAAAACAAATACAGAAGAATGCTGATGGGAGTAGTGTGCCTGTTTTCACGAAAACGTCTGTCCTCACACAGCCTTAGCCACCAATATGTTCTTGGACTCATTTGGTTGGATGTTTTGAACCACTCCCGTATTCCCCTGACTTGGCGTCTTCAAATAATCATCTTTTCACCTCCCTGAAGGCACATATGGATGGAATTAAATTTTCAACCAACGAGCAGGTGCAAAAAGAGGTTCAGAATGGAGAAGGAGCTGGCGGGAGAGTTCTTCAAGGAGGGCATAAAGAAGCTTGCTCACCATGTGCATTGACGGGATCGCAATTTTATGGAAATAAAATAAAAATGTGTATCAACAATATACTGTAACTTTTTTTTCAATACACTTTTTCTAAAAAAGTATAAAAATCTAGTACACTTACTTTGTGAACATCCCTTGTATTATAATTGAACTTGTTTTAATCTCACTGCAATTAAGTTGAATAACAAGTTTGAAACATGCTGTAAGCAAGCAATTCACCTGTGTTCAAGTCAACTCTGGCTATCTGCACCACTAAGATCCATGTCTTGTGCCTACAATAATTATTCTATTTTCGGAAAAATTTCGGTTTAGGGGCGAAATTCCTAGAAAATCAAACTAGTTATTTTTATACTAACTATGGGCCGGGGAATCCGAATCTGAAAGAATTATGCGGCGGCAAGCAATATTAACTGAATTACACGACTTTAAAATTTTCTATAAACACTAAGGAAAAACGTCATTTTTAATGAACTGACATAACAAGTCATAGAAAAACAAGAAATGTACAAAAACATGTGCCGGCAGTGTTACCAACTCTCAAAAATATTTATCACTATATCAATAACGTAAAACTTTCTGACGTTTGTGTAACATGGTTTGTGCCCCTTTATACCGCCTGCTCGCGTCCCTAACCTAACCTAACGCTAGGTTTGTGTAACATGGTTTGTGCCCCTTTATACCGCCTGCTCGCGTCCCTAACCTAACCTAACCTAACGCTAGGTTTGTGTAACATGGTTTGTGCCCCTTTATACCGCCTGCTCGCGTCCCTAACCTAACCTAACGCTAGGTTTGTGTAACATGGTTTGTGCCCCTTTATACCACCTGCTCGCGTCCCTAACCTAACCTAACCTAACGCTAGGTTTGTGTAACATGGTTTGTGCCCCTTTATACCGCCTGCTCGCGTCCCTAACCTAACCTAACCTAACGCTAGGTTTGTGTAACATGGTTTGTGCCCCTTTATACCGCCTGCTCACGTCAATTTTAAAAAACATCCCTGTTTTCAAGTAGTTTAGCGGCTACGCTAGGTTTGTGCCCCTTTATACCGCCTGCTCGCGTCAATTTTAAAAAACATCCCTGTTTTCAAGTAGTTTAGCGGCTACGCTAGGTTTGTGTAACATGGTTTGTGCCCCTTTATACCGCCTGCTCGCGTCAATTTTAAAAAACATCCCTGTTTTCAAGTAGTTTAGCGGCTACGCTAGGTTTGTGTAACATGGTTTGTGCCCCTTTATACCGCCTGCTCGCGTCAATTTTAAAAAACATCCCTGTTTTCAAGTGGTTTAGCGGCTACGCTGGGTTTGTGTAACATGGTTTGTGATAGAAAAGAAAGTGCCCCCTTCATAGCGCCTACTCGCGTCAAGGCAACAAAACATCCCCGTTTTCAAATAGTTTAGCGGCTACGCTGGGTTTATGTAACATGGTTTGTGATACAAAAGTGAGTAAAATTTATAAAAAATAAGTACTTAAAATATAAACATGTTATTTTACGTTATTGATATTACTGCTTAATGGCAACACTTAATTTTGTGTGGTAAAAACATCTATGTTATCTTGTTTTTCTATGATCTTCGTACTTCGTGTGTCAGAATGCTTCCAAAATGGCTATTTTCGTGTGTGTGTGTATAGAAAATTTTAAAGTCGTGTAATTCAGTTAATATTGCTTGCCGCCGCCTAATTCTTTCAGATTCGGATTCCCCGGCCCATAGTTAGTATAAAAATAACTAGTTTGATTTTCTAGGAATTTCGCCCCTAAACCGAAATTTATCCCTATTTTCTTGAATTCAACAGATTATTATAACTTATAATTAATTTATATTATTTTTAGTCCTTTAATTTATTATATAGCTATTCACACCAAGGTTTACGTACTCAATATAATTTTATTTATGTTTGAGACCCGTGAATAATCACAGGATATAAAATTAAGAACCAAAAAAATAGCCACAGCCGAGAATCAAACCTTGACCAACTGCCTGTAAGGCAACTATGCTGACGATTATATCACTAACTATTTTGAGAACAGCCCACGACATAAATTCATTACATTTATGTAGGTACCTACTGAAAAACATAAGAATTATTTATTTTTGAATTTTAGAATGTTTCTTACATCAACCAAAATTACAATCATTTTAATTGTCAGCCATTTATTCATGTAAGAGTACTTTGTTGATCTTTAGTGTAAATAGTTTTAACCAACTTTAAACCAGCCCATGAATAAAGTAAATAAATAGTGTATAAGTCATTATTTATTCCATTTCTTGTTACCTATAACAGTCCTCGTCCATTAACTATTAAACAAAAATACAATAATGTGTTATTACAACATTAAATTGGGCTTAACATGAGGAGTTGATTTAATTCTCTCACACCAATAAACTTTAAACAATCCATTATGGGTATTATTATTTGTACAAAGTTATTGTTCAGGGAGGGGTTTGTTTGTTCAAGATTTTATTATTTAAGCGGGCTACAGACCTTCAGTTTTAACTGTACAGTTTAACTGTACAGTCGAACTGTACAGATAAATCGTAGGTCCATACAGCCTACACACATTCAAGTAAAACTGCGATATCTTTCAGTTTTTATCAACAATGGCCTCCATAGACGACCCTTTAGCCGTTACAGGGCTAAAGATATATTAAAAGAAACTGAGTATATTAAAAGAAAAATAAAAGAGAAATTAAAATTAAATGAATTATTTGTATTAAAAGAGATATTTGTATTAATTTAATGAGTGTATTAAAAGAAACTGCGACAAAACTGACGATACTGTTTATCTATTCGTATTTTGATTAGATCTCAGTTAAACTGTACAGTTCTACTTTTGTCCTACACACCTAACGTTTATCTGTACAGTTCGACTGTACAGATAAACTGTACAGTTAAAACTGAAGGTCTGTAGCCCGCTTTAAACAAGAATAACAACAACAAACAATCGACACTTTTTTGAATTTTGGCTCTCATGTCAGGTATACAAAGGAATGAAAACTTATAGGTACACATATTTAATATTCATAAAGGTCATTTTTCACTGTGGATAAAATAAAATAATTTAAGGTAGTGACTTATGTCTTAGTGACCGTCACTGTACTCGGAACTCTAACTGATACCCTTGCTTATGTGTACTGGATGGATCAACAAATTATTGTTTTTTTAGAAAGCTGAAGGAAACGAAAAAATCTTAAAGCAATACATTCAATTGAATGGTTCCATGCCAACTCAGAATGAAACCAACTCAGAAACACTTCAGAAAGGTCATTAAGCTATGAAAAAATGGTAATTATCGGTTCGGACTGGCCACGCTTATTACGAATAATTTTTAGAAACAAACTTTAGATTCGCCTTAATTACTATAAAAGGAAACTTTTTGGCTTTGGGGCGGCGGAAAATAATGCATTTTAATTTTCAATTGCATAAAACCAAAATTCACTTCGCGAACCGACGCAGCGAAAATCCGCGGCCGTAGCTGTCACTGTTATGGACTGCAGCCGACTTCGTGGGATACCTACATGAAATACCGCGAATCACAAACCATGTTACACAAACTTAGCGTAGCCGCTAAACCACTTGAAAACTGGGATGTTTTTCTTGCGTTGACGCGAGCAGGCGTTATAAAGGGGCACTTTCTTTTGTATCACAAACCATGTTACACAAACAAGCCCGCTAGACAAATTTCATAAATACGCGCATTATCTCACGAAGTCGGCTACAGTCGTATTAGCTCTTGATAATTTATCAAGAATACCAACATTAACAAAACATTAACAACAAAAGTGACAGTTACGGCCGCGGATTTTCGCTGGGTCGGTTCGCGAAGTGAATTTTGGTTTTAATGCAATTGAAAATTAAAATGCATTATTTTCCGCCGCCCCAAAGCCAAAAAGTTTCCTTTTATAGTAATTATGGCGAATCTAAAGTTTTTTTCTAAAAATTATTCGTAATAAGCGTGGCCAGTCCGAACCGATATTTACCGAAAAAATAATTTTAAAATAGCCGGTAACCCTAACCTAACAACTATTTAACCAATTTTTTATCATCACTCTTTGACCTTTCTGAGGTGCTTCTGAGTTGTCTGGTCACCCAATTGAATAGTGAGGCTAAATTTAAATGAAATTTATAAATGTCACTTATGCGCCCAGTACCTTCAAGTGACTGCGGGCGGATGTTCCAAACTAGTTTCAATTTATTTTTTCAAACTTTCGATGTGCACAAATTATTCTAAATTAGGTTGTGTTTTAAGTTCTCATTACTTAGTATAAAAATGTTGTTGTTTGTGTCAGTTACAAGGAAATTCCCTCCATACAGTGAAAGCTTCAAGGCCAAATATTCAAGAAGTAAACATTTTTCATTAGTTTTTTTGGTAAATAAACCTGCTAGTTCAAATGCATTTAAAAGCAAAATAATCATCCGACGAAGCTTTTTGGGACTTGCTCCGACATCAACTGATGGAATCTTGGTTCAAATATTTTATAATATTGATGAAACTCGCGGTAAAACCAGGCAATTAGAAGATAAAGCATCCGGAATTTTCTTCAGATTAGGTTCTGATATTCCTAGATAAAACAAAATCGACATAGATTGCGCTATTTCAAAAAGGAGCAAAACAACAAAATTGTAGTCGGCATGCGCAAATGCATCTTTTGACGAAACTAAACCGTCGAGAATTATTTATAGCAAGCAGGTGTTACAATATTATGGAAAGTCGATTTAATGCCATGTTATTTTCATTTAATTCTTGGATAAAACAAAAGATAACGGAAATTTGAAGGCAAAACAAGGTATTCGGTTCCATTTCAACATGCGGTTGTACGACAATTCTGTACAAATCGTGAAATAATATTAAATGTCAGTTGAAGGGAGACGGCAGTGGAAGAAAAAATAATACAATACGATACATACCAGAATACTCGTTGTGTTTTTTCGATTGGAGTAAATTTCGTTTAGTGAGAGTATCCTTATCCGAACAAAGGGAATTCGACGAAAAAGCCGGCAATGTGCAAAACAATGCAGACTTTTTATTCCCGCTTAAAACCAAAGACAGGATCAGAGAATAGAAGAAAAATCCTTCTAGAACAAAAACTGTTCGGGTTCGGATGTTCGGAAAGTCAGATATCCGATTCCTAATTTCCAGATAAGAACTGAACTCACGTGGACTCAACTAGATAAGCGCATGACTATGGCTTACTACGTATATTGGTAAAGTATTTGGTACAACTGGAATTTACTAGGTCTAAAGGTTATTATTAATAAAAGTCAAGGGAATTTTAGAAAATAATTAATACCTTTTTTTATGGGCAAGGATATTTTAGGCCACTTTGTATACTGAAATGAAGTGTTAGTGGAGCACAGAATGAGGAACATGTACTTTTTTATTATTAGCGCAAACCCGCCAAAAATTGCTGGAAATAATATATTTTTAAAATCTTAATGTGTTGGAATATGTTGTTTGCCCCTCATGCTTTTATATACCATTAATGAAACTTTGGTGATTTGATGTGTGCATGCCCGTGATGATTTCTATATATAATGGTGAGCTCTGGCATGTGAAATTATTTCCAATACATTTCATCCGATTGCGATGAAAATTTACTGAGTTGTTGTGCGCACCCTCGCGAAGGTTTCCATATATACTGGTGAAGTCTGGCGTTATGAAATTTGTAGACGTGGGAGAAGAAGGGGAACGATGGCGAATGGGAAAGGACACAGAGGGAGAATCAACTATCTGAAAATCGGCAAAAAATCCCGGGAATAAAAGGGGTTTTCGTATATTAGACATATTTATCCTGGCTCCTTGGCTGTAACCATCACGTGGGTGAAGATGGTTTTGCTCTAATCGTCACGTCATGGTCACGTCCAACAAGGCCAATCGAGCGATTCTATGTCTTTTGTGGGGCTGTTATTAGATAACGGACGTTATCTCATGTCGTGTGACTTACTAGTACATATTTACTGTCACATATTTTAGTTTAGATCGTTTTAAACACGAGTTCCTGCAAGTATGCATGATTATTTATTTATTGAATGTACGTTGTACACAGAAAAAGCAATTAACAGCCATAAAAATCGCACAAATATAAGGGAACGTACCCATACTACGTGACCAACTTTTTGCAATTTTTAACCCCCCCCCCCCCCCCGGTGACTAAAAACCTAAGCCCTCGCCGCTCATTTGTACCAAGCGTGGTATTTTGAAGACCCCCCCCCCCCTAAACGTGTCACGTAGTACGGGTACGTTCCCTAACAAGAGATCACGTCCGTTATCTAATAACGATCCCACAAAGACATAGAATCGTGTAGGGTACGGTGATTTTGCTATAACATCGCACAGCTTACTAAAGTCTCATTAACTATAGGCGCAATCTTCCTGCTAGCGTAGGCAAAACTGACACTCGCAAAGTAAATGGTAGAAAAAAACGTCTACCAGCAAAATCTTTTTTTACATGAAACGCAGTGAGCTACCCGGCATTATACGTGAGAGAATAATTTCATCACATGATGCGTTTAATAATTACCTCCAAAGTCATTGAAAATGGTTAGCTCAGGGAGAGTATGATTTCCGTGACGCCGCGATAAAAGTTTGTATTAGAGACGTAGCATTGAGCGCAATCTAGAGTATTTTTCTATATAAAATTAAAAACTTAAATATCGATATTTCGAAAACTAAGCGAGATGTAAAAAAAAAATATTCTTCATTTTCATCTTATTTTGGGTTGTTCTACCTGAATACATCGTCAAATTGCGGGGTCAAGGAAATCGTACTCGTGCCGTTAGCTCGTACGGGTCTTTTTCAAAAAAAAAAAACTCGTGGGGCCGCTTTCTAAATTTCGAACGCGTGACGTAGCTTGAAGTATTGCATTAATTCAAAGCTTCCATTGGATCATGGATAGTAAGCTACGTCACGAATTTTTAGCCAAACACCGCTCTACCCCCTCGATGAGCTATCCTATCCTTGTTAAAACGCGTTTTCTACGAACCAAATAACCAAAAAAAATCTTCGTCCAAAAATGGTAGCGTTCCAGAATCGAAAATATCGATTTAAAAATGTACCGATTGCGACCATCACTAATGGCAAAAATGATATCAATCATGTATTCATGTATTATTCTATGGATCAGAAATCAGAAGTACCAAGAAATATTGCTCTTGTCAATAATTATTGTATTTCTATTTGTTTGACAGTTGCGGAAATTTTGCGGTTATATTGATAATATAGATACATTTACGAAGAATACAAGTTTTTTCTGAAGTTTTCTGTATCGCCGCTGATTATATCGGAAGAGCAGATGGTTAGATATTTGGAAAACTGGCAAAAATTGTTAGTTCATTTTTACGTAAAAATAGACCCAGTATGTATGTATTTTCCTATGATTATTTATTTCATTATGTGCTTGGTTTGTTTACACAAATACACATTTTCGTGGTGCTGTTTATTTTTTTGTAAGTGTAAATTATTCCTTGTTTTGTTTACGAGTTTCTTTCGTTGAACTCGAGTATTTTTGAGTGAAATTTTGTTCGAGATTAGGTTAAGAATGTAACGTTCGATTTTGGTATGTTTGCTCCCAAAAAATTATCTCCTTCTTGACTTCCGGTGTTTGTTTACTTATTGTACCCATGTTTTTGATATTGTGGAGGCAAAAGTAAAGCATTTGGTACATGTACTATTATTTGTGCAAAGCTGAAGGTAGAGTGATCTTCTTTGCAAATATTTTATGGCTTTTTAATTGTACTTTTTGATCGATTTTCGACATGATGCTTATCTTATGCATTTATTTACACTGCACAGTATTTGTCAAAATGAAATTGGCATGTTTTGGTTTGTTAGTAAAGAGTTTTATCTGTCCACAAATCAGTATAAATCGATTGTGTATCATGTAAGTAGATACATATTTATCTCCATATAAATGAACCAGTTTTTAACGATATAATTTTTTTAAGATAACTGTTATCTTGAAAAAAGTTTTCTCAAATGCTAATATACAATAAAAGTATGTACTAAATAAACATGTTATAAAGTGTTCATTATTTATCAGTTTTTCTTATGACAACTGAGGAGCCACATTTGCAAGGTCGATCTGAACTATGACTGCATCTATCGTGTTGTGTGGATAGAGCTAATATTAGCGTACGAAATACGGGCCAAAAACATCGGTTAATTGACCTCTTTGAGACATCACGTTAGTTTTGAGGTGTGGGTCTCCAGCGATAACTGGAAAATGCTGACACTGTACAAGTTCTGGAAAGAAAGGTAAAGCAATGCTGTGTCCTTTCATCGATAAGTAAGCCTTTACCATAATAAATATTAGTGTTCATTGGCTCCTTTAAAGTTATAATATACCCTCAGGAATTCCACAAGGATCACACCTCGGACCTCTCCTTTTTATTTTGTATATAAATGATATAGACTCTTGCTTCAAAAACTCTAAAATCCAAATTTTTGCTGATGACATTAAAATTTACAAAAAAGTAATTAATATTAATGACAGCCTAGAATTGCAAGAGGAAATCAATAGGCTTGGACTATATTGCGCGAACAACCAACTGTACCTTAATCTAGAAAAATGTAATACAATATCTTTCACCAAAAGCACTAACCCCCTAACATTCCCATATAAAATAAACGGAGTTGAATTAAAAAGGTGTAGCGAAGTAAGGGACTTAGGAATAATAATGGACTCCGGAATGTCTTTCCGATCACACATAAATTCCATTTGTGACAGGGCCTACAAACTCCTAGGATTCATTGTAAGAGTGACTAAACCATTCAGATCACCACATGTAATCAAGATATTATATTTTTCTTTTGTTCGCTCCATACTAGAATTTGGATCAGTGATTTGGAATCCCCAATACAAAGTCAATATTGAAAGGTTAGAAAGAATCCAAAAAAATTTTTTGAAATACTTAGACTTTAAATCGTTCCGAATATCAGAACATGTAAAAGATTCCTTAGCATTCCATAAAATTACATCACTAGAAGAGAGAAGAAATATATCCGACCAGAAATTTTTATACAAAATCATCAACAACGCTGTTGACAGCAACTATCTTCTGGAAAACATCCATTTCCACTGTCCAGTACGTAATACAAGAACAAACAAACTATTCCACATCCCACAATCAAAAACTAACTACTCACAACATACATTTCTGAAAAGGACGTGCACAAAATATAACAATATCCTTTCAGACGCTGATATTTTCCATTTGTCCTCAGTTCAATTCACAAAATATGTAACGGAGAAGATCAAAACAGATTGTTGATCGTAAATCCTGCTGTGTGCCTTATTTTATTGTTTTTCTCTTATTATGTTGGTTTCATCTGATTTTCGTATGAATTATTATGTTGGTTTCATCTGATTTTATTATGTTGGTTTCATCTGATTTTCTGTAATCTAGTTAGGTATTATGTATGTATAATAGACATGGGCAGATTCATTCCCAGGAGAGAATCGATTCAGTCTGATTCCCTCGGCTTTTTGAATTGATTCCTTTTATTCAATCCTTTAATTCAATTAATTCCAAAAAAAAAAAAAAAAACCTTCGTTTATATGTATGTATACATAGATATATTATCTAATGCGCAGTTTTCACTTCAGAAAACTAAAGTAGACGTGAGTAGGGAGGCTACGAAGCACCGCACAAAGAGGAGACCGAAAGGCTACGAAGGACCGCAAAAAGAGGAGACCGAAATACTATCTCATTCTCTCGCAGACTACATCCTTTTGATGCATCTGTTTGCCTATTTTTAGTGTCGTTATTTTTCGTTTCATCGAGTTTCAATTCACAACGGTGCTAAGGAAGTTTTCGCTTCGCAAAGCACTCTTCTTAGGGTGAATTATGTTGTTCTGAAAAATTGTAGGTACTAAAAACGACTCGCGACGGGGTTAACGAAATATTTCAATGCGTACTTAGATATTATTTTGCCAAAAAGGCAAAATAATATCTAGGCTAGCAATTAAATCTTAAAATTGAACAGTTTTTGTGGTTAACTCCTAAAGTTTTACTATTTTTTATTTATTTATTAAACTTAAAATCGTTCCACTTCACGTGATCTAAACTTCCCATACCCTCAACCTCGCAAAATATCCCAATTGTGGTTGCCATAGTTTCATTAGCTCCAGACGGGAGCAGTTGGGACTTGTGCGGTATTCACAAAAAAAACATACTATTATACACCTGGATCACTCAAATATATATTTTTAAATGCACCTACCTCAATGGTGAAGTTAAAACCAAGCGCCGAATAAAAACTAATTAAAAGTCTGGGCGACACGCGTCATATAATTTATTACAAAAATAAAATCGATTATCATTTATCAGTATCACGGTTCGACAGCGACTGATGCATAAATATAATATATAATATACTAACCCCGACTGATGTTTTGTTTACGGCTAGGTAAACAGATACCATAAAAAAACAATAATATAAATAAACATCGTTTTGTTTCTACACGCATTGCATAATTTACGCACGTGTGAGGGAGAAAAAATGTAGCATTAACTTTCGCTTTTTAGTCTTTTTATTAACATTCAGGGTCCGAAGTGGGAAGTTTCGCCGTAAGATGACGGCTTGGCCGCGCGGGGACCAACGACGAACCGATTTTCTGCGGGCATCAAGAAATGAATTAGGAACTTCTGACTAATAAAGTGTCTTTTGTCTTGCTGTGACTTGAATAACTTGCATTCCGCGGACCGGCTGGATAGACTCGACACGTGTGACCCGGGGGGACCCGTGGGACTACAACGTCACAAATGAATAAGAAATAAATGTTTTGATTCCTTGAATAAGTGAAACAGAGATTGGGGTTGCGGATTGAGCGTTACAGTCCGCGCAGACTTGTAGGAACGATTCCTCATTCCTCCGTGACTATGACAATAGCGGGATTGGCGGGACGACTGAAACAGACGCGGCACTCGGAGCTCAGAATTATTTGACTCGCTTGGCGGTTTTGTCACTTGGATTGGGACGGGGACTCTGGCCTACGGGGTTTTTTGTAGGTATAAGATTTACTGCGCGGGATACTACACAGTACACGTGATAGGCAATTTCGCGGCGCGCATCGCCTGTAGTAGGTGTACCTATCCGCGCAACAAATATCCAGAATAATATTTAATTTAATTCCTACGAAACACTACAATATTTAGTAGAGTACATTATTATTTTCTTACCTCAATATAACATGAAATATTTAACAGTAAAATAAATTAATCGAAATAAAAATAAATATGGTGCTGTTAAAAAATCGTAAGATGCAAGGCCAAGGGTAAGGAATATTGATTTAATTCCTTTTGAAAATGAGAATCAGATCGAGTGTGTTACAAAATTGAATTTATTCATTTAATTCATTCATTCAATTTTGCCCACGTCTAATGTATAACTCCTTATATTAATGAGTTTTTTGTTTTTTCTTTAAATTCTATATTCTCAAATGTGGAAACTTCACTGGTTCATGCAAATTTGTCAAATGTAATTATTTAATAAAATATGTACAACTGTTTGTTTCCCAAATAAAGTAAAATAAAAAATAAAGTAAAATAAAAAATAAAGTAAAATAAAAAATAAAGTAAAATAAAATAAAATAAAATAAAAAACTCAAGACATAGATAGTGTAACGGGCCGTGAGTACTTGTCTTTCAGGACGGCTTAGGTGATTTGTTGGGGGAGGAATGCAGATCCCGCCAATGTGGGGGATTTTAATAAAAATGCACTTTCTAGATGAGAAAAGTGTGGAAAAGTTGAATAAAAAAGAAATTAAGGCGCGCTTGGCAAAATTGAGGGAGATACAGCCGTTTAAAGTATGAATAAAATGACACTTCGTGAACCGATACTGTCAGCCATTTTGAAAACTAAATATTACCTTAAAGTTGGTAGCACTCGTAATCGTCCTCTAAATCTGTTACAATGTAACATGGTTTGTGCCCCTTTATAACGCCTACTCGCATCAACGCAAGAAAAACATCCCAGTTTTCAAGTAGTTTAGCGGCTACGCCAGGTTTGTGTAACTTGATTTGTGACCATTATTAATTCTGTTTTTCATAATTACGTGTATATCACACGAAGTTAGCTACAATCGTATCAACCTTCGTAAAGCAAGTCTGAGATACCAACATAATAGTAACAAAATGGCGTAGTATAAGTTCACGAAGTGTCATTTTATTCATTCTTTAAACGGCTGTTTCTCCCTCAATTTTGCCAAGGGCGCCTTAATTTATTTTTTATTCAACTTTTTCTCATCTAGAAAGTGCATTTTTATTAAAATCCCCCACATTGGCGGGATCTGCATTTCACCCTTTGTTGGAATTGGCTGAAAGAATCGGTGGCGTAGCAACCCGGTACTTAAAGTAAAAAAGAATTGCTATTTTAACTTGTATAACAAAAGGTATAACCAATAATTGAATATATTTTTAATCAAATTATTGTCGAGCAGGGGGGGGGGGCGGTTTTTTTTCCCTATTTTTTTATTATTAGTTCCACACAGGAGGCCCTCAGGAAAATGATTTCCCTCAGGGTCTATGTCGTTTTTGGGAATGCTGTGTGGAGGGTATTTTTAAGAAAGGAAGGAGAGGAAGTTCTGGGAAGGAAAAAGATATGAGGTGTGGTAGGAATCTGGGAGTTAGTGTGTCCAGGAGTGACGGACCTCGCGGAGCAAGGCGATATTTTGAGTGACACACGGCAGATGATTTGGTTATCCAATAAATGGTTCCCGGGGTGGCGGTACCCACGCTCGCCTCCCAAATTAAGTCTTTAAGTCCTCGTATTTGAATTTCAAATTATTTTTCATGGGCAAGTAATAATATATTGTTTTTTTACATTTCTTCGACAGATCTATCGAAAATGAACAAAAATACCGTTTTCATTTTCAAAGTAAACTACAAGATGTGACTGACTAGTGAGAGTCACACGCAGCTAAATCAGTCATGAACATGATTCCGATAAACATCAACATCGCCACACGGGAGAAGGTGGAGCTGGTGGAATGTTGTTCCACGGCCCTGGCGGAGGACTTGTGCACAATAGTCTGCCGGAGTCTCCATATATCACCCATCGCCACCACTCTGTTTGCGTTGAGGCTTCCCGATTCTAATGTATACCTCCCTCCAAATGCCAGAGTGGAAAAATATAGCAATCTCGTTCTTCGGATACGATTCAGAGTAAGTTTATTACTCACCAAATACAGCTAAAGTCATTCCAAGCATTGTTTCAATTCTGAATGATGGTCTTACACCAGGGCAATACTGAGAGTATCTTCCACTCTGGGACGTGCCACAAGTACACCACTTACATATTATTTCAAATTTTTTTTTTTTTTTTTTTACAGTGTATACCCCACAAGAATCTCAACTGCTCCCGTCTGGAGCCAGTGAGACTATGGCATCCCCAATTGGGGTATGTTGTGAGGCTGAAGGTAGTGGGGAGGGGAAGGAGGTGGGAAGAGGAAGGTTGGGAAGTACCTGGCTATTCAGATCTGATCACCAAACACGGCTAAAGCCATTTTCAAGCTACGTTTCAATTCTGAATGGTGGTCTTACACCAGGGCGATACTGATAGTATCTTCCACTCTGGAACATGCCGCAAATATACTATATATTATTTTAAAATGAATTAATTGTGAAATAACACAAATTAATCAAATAAAATTTATTTTCGCATGCCGGGTTCGAACCCGCGACCTCCGGATTGTGAGTCAAGAGTCTTACCGACTGGACTACGGAGGTCGTCTTGGGAAATTACTAATTGGGAAATAACACTTAATTAATCAAATAAAGATAATTTGCGCATGCCCCCTCGACGACGCCGGTTGTCATAAGTCGTCATTTAAAATGGCTTTAGCCGTGTTTGACCAGATCTGAATAGCTAGGTACTTCCCCACCTTCCTCTTCCCCGTCTCCTTCCCCTCCTCGCTACTTTCAGTGCCACAACATACCCCAATTTGGGATGCCACAATCTCACTGGCTCCAGACGGGAGCAGTTGGGTCCGTTGTGCAGTATACTATTAAAAGTGGTTCTTTTTCTGCTGGGGTTGAAAAATAATGGTTTATTTTAAAATCGAGGATTTTTTTTCAAAACATTTTATTCTACATAAACAGTAAGAAACAAATAATTTTACACGATAAGCAAATACGTTTTGATTGTTAAATTCTTAGTTTTTCTCAATTTAGTGGTCTCGGCGGGTGAAATGCAGATCCCGCCAATGTCAGGGAATTTAATAAAAATGCACTTTTTAGATGAGAAAAGTGTGGAGAAGATGAATAAAAAATAAATTAGGCGCGCTCGGCAAAATTGAGGGAGATACAACCGTTCAAAGTATTTAAAATTTCACTTCGCGAGTTGATATTGACAGTCCGTTCGCCATTTTTTCATTGCTTATGTTGGATCCCAGACCTAATACAGAATTAATAGTACGCCAGAATCACAAACCATGTTACTCAAACCTTGCGTAGCCGCTAAACCACTTGAAAACTGGGATGTTTTTCTTGCCTTGACGTGAGTAGGCGTTATAAAGGGGCACTTTTTTGTATCACAAACCATGTTTACCGTATTAGGTTATGACAAAATGGCGGGCGGACTGTCAATATCAACTCGCGAAGTGAAATTTTAAATACTTTGAACGGTTGTATCTCCCTCAATTTTGCCAAGCGCGCCTTAATTTTTGTTTTATTCAGCTTTTCCACACTTTTCTCATCTAGAAAGTGCCTTTTTATTTAATTTCCAGACATTGGCGGGATCTGCATTCCTCCCGTCTCGGCAACTACTGAATTTAATAAATTTAACTACAGAATTTCACCGAGTATTTCTTTCCTTTTAGGTTCCAAATTTAACACGCCTGAAGAATCTAGATGTCCAAGCTCACAATTATTATTTTCACCAAGTGAAAAATGATGTCCTTGAAAATAGGATACCGGAAATTGTATATGCTAAACATCGGGATGAACTCCTTGGCCTGGGAATTACTGATATGTAAGTTAATTCATTTGCATTTCAATATACTATGAAAATAAAACCAGCTATTGGACATTCTTCTGCTAGTAAAAACATTCCTAATGATGCTCTAATGGTTCCATCAAATTATGTTGTTTCTCAAAACGTAAGGTTCGAAGATATATCGCACATTCGATAATTTTATGAAATTTTAAAAATTTTATTTTTATCTCTGAATAGTAAAGTGATTGTAATTATCTATGCCCCACTAAAACTGTATTTACGTTAGATCACTCTATCTCCGCGAGATGTCGCTAGTGTCTCTTTTCTCCGGGACTGCTTGTTTCATCAATCATCATTTGTTTTCGCTCTCTTGTAAAATTAACTTTTTTGACTTACGACCCTTTTCTACGGGATGTGCGATATAACAAGGGGCATATATATATATATATATGTTACCGTAAAATCCCGAATATTGGTAAATCCTAAGATTTTCCGGTAAATCCTAAGATTTACCAACTCTTAATGGTAAAAGTCCGAAACATCGTTCACCAAGCTAACCTAACCTAACCTAACCTAACATGTACTAAATTCTAATGGTAAAAGCCCAAAAAAATAGTTTATAATATTTAAATAAGAAACGATTTTTTCAGGCTTTTACCATTAGAATTTAGTACATGTTAGGTTAGGTTAGGTTAGGTTAGGTTGGTGAACGATGATTATAGAACGGTTCGGACTTTTACCATTAAGAGTTGGTAAATCTTAGGATTTACCAGAAAATCTTAGGATTTACCAATATTCGGGCTTTTACGGTAACATATATATATATATGCCCCTTGGCCTTTTTTTCTCTTATATTTTGTAATCTTCTCCGTAATAATTTGGTGTATAACTGTTTTATGGAGAACCTGAAAAAAAAAAGGTAAATATTCGGAACAAACGTCAACGATTATGTAACGGGATTGTGTATGTTATCTTTACTTTAAAAAACAGCCTACTTTTTTGAATGGTTTGTTTGGCTACGCAGGGTTTGTGTAGCGGGCTTGTGTATATTATCTTAATTTTAAAAGTTTTATCAAAAAAAAGTGCGTATTAACCGTTGACGTTTGTTCCGAACTGCAAACAGAGTGATTTGACAGTGTGAAAGCAAATTTTCAATTTACGTAAATAAAATTAAAAATGTAACATTTTCAACCTCCCCCAATGCAAATAGTTGTCTTTTATGGTAATTAAGAAGAATCTAAAAGTTTTATAAAAAAAAGTGCGTATTAACCATTGACGTTTGTTCCGAACAATTACCAAAAAAAACAAACAAAATAATAATAAATAACCATTCAGCATGCAATGCCA
The DNA here is from genome assembly GCA_917880885.1 of Limnephilus marmoratus. Lineage (NCBI taxonomy): Eukaryota > Metazoa > Arthropoda > Insecta > Trichoptera > Limnephilidae > Limnephilus > Limnephilus marmoratus. The sequence goes on along the minus strand of OU862924.1, from coordinate 24,568,258 downwards.
TAAATGTGACAATTTTTTTATAGGTGATATTTTATCATAATTTTCTCCAGGTATGTTCATCCACAATATTTGTTAAAATGTTTATTATTTTTGTCAATATGTTACACAATTCCCAAGGAAAATATCGCTGGAATATCAAATCAGAATCCCATCGGAAAATTTCAGTATATTTGCAATTCCTACTTTTATTAAATTTATTCAATTCAATCATAGACATATGAATATTAGTAGACCTGCCCTAAGTGATAAAAGCATATTATTTCCCCCTCCCCATACGGGTTCCTTGGAACTGGCTGGGATTGAGTATGGCTTCACGTGAATCTAAAAAATGTGACGTCATCATTCTTCTGTGAGCCAGCGTTGAGCGCTCATCGGTGCATTTTACGAAATAACACCGCAAAAAACATGGTTTGAAAACATGTAAATATATACTATCACTCGAGATACATGGCGTGTGCTCGTCGATGTTTACGGGGTAAGTAAATTATGAAACATTTGTAAAAGTGTCCTAACTAAATACGGCAACAAAATATTGGAGTATGAAAATAAACGAACTTTACTTTGCCGTATTTAGATATCGCAAATTTGTTCAATATGCGGCAAGCAATTCGCGCTCCCATGTAAAAAGGTCTATTCATTCAAAAGCAGAGTTTACTTTTAAGAACTAAATGGTGATATTATAATGCGAGATGCCTATATACTGTCATATTGAGTTATCGACGAATCACATATCTCCAAAGTCACCTTCCCGCTCTGCGCCCCGCTGTAGTTATTGTCTACCCCTCATATTTATGTTCTGGTCTACTAATATTCATATGTCTATGAATTCAATTCAATTTATTCTTTCAAAATTTTACATTTTAATACTTTTTAAAAATACATTTGTAACAGTATTATATTGAATATATATATTAACATTTATAACATAAGTACAGTAGGGCCTCGCTAATCCAGATAGGGAAAAACAAGACCCCTTCCGAATTATCGAGGCGTCCGGATTATAGTATGCAATTTTTTAATAGGAATAAAACACATTTTTAACTTGGGTTTCATTTATTAAAGTAAAAATTTAAAGTCAATTTAGACAAGAAAATGTATGTTCGTACAAATGTACTTATAAAAAATTCAAACATGTAAGAAGTTTGGGCACTTAACATGAATAAAGAAAAAATTAAAAAAATTTAATTAACAAGTGACGGCAAATGATTGAATATTGACCCGTTTTGACGCGCACGTTCCTGACCGGATTACAGCTTGCACCGAAATAACGGGGGTTTGGATTAGCGAGGCTCTACTGTATATTATATGACCAAAAGCGTAGTGCTTGTCGTAAAATACTTGTGACGGTACTAATATTTACTTTAAAAAGGACCTTTTCAAGGGACGGACATTGTTAGACTACAAGTTTTGTTCATTTCAATAGAGCTAGGAAGAGAGTGATGGGTTTAATGACAGAGAAATGCATTAAGGCGATCCAATAGTTCAGGAAAAAATCAAAATCGGAATTCACGCCCCTTTTATGGGAGGAGTTTAAAAATACTTAAGGAAAAGCTTTTGGAAAGGTTGGAAAAGGTATTTGAGATTTTTTTTTATAGGTTGATTTCATGAAGGCCTGTAAAAAACATTAACTCATTTTTTACGCATTGTTTATTGTAATAAAACAGAATTTTAAAATTGATTTCATGGAACAAAGCGACGCGGAGCCTAGCGTCCGATTCCCGCTCCGTTCGGGGGCGAACTGATAAAAAACGGGCGTGACTAATTGAATAACTATGTGGCCCTTCGGTGGACGGCATAGAGTTCACTTTGAAAATCCAAATTCGTCGACTGCCGGCCGTACTGTAAAATAACAACGCAAAAATGCATATTTTATTTTATTTTGTGAACTTCGGGCGTAAATATAATTTTTTTGCTGCGATTATTATAAAAGAAACTGAATTTGCTACATTAAACAATAAAACCATATCCGAAAAGGGGTTTATAAACAGGAGAGTTTGTTTTTTACAGACTTTATATTTTATTTTTTTGTAGGCTTACTAAAAGACTTATAAAAAAACTGACCGATATTTTTAAGGGCCAAGATATGTTCTACACGCAGTATTTAATACAAGCTTCTATAATACTTCTAAGCGATCCAATTTTCAAAACAAAAACGAACGATTTTGTATGATTTTGCATTATTTACTATGGCTTCATCGTAACCGAAATGATTTGAAAATTTTTAAAGTATTTATAACAATATGAATAGAATACCTTCAATGCTAGAAGGCATAAACTCATATGAGAATGATTTTTTTCTTTTTTTGTATGAATACCAAAATCCAAAACATGGACAGCTGAAAACTTCATTTTGGGCTGTTGGTTGGGCATGCCTGGTTGAAAGTCTCAATGACGTGAGTCGTGACAACCTTACCTGACTGGTCGCGGTAGACTGGCATCGCTGACGGATTACAAAATGTCAGCAAAGCTTGTCTGTTTACGAACCTCCATGCAGATGTATAACGGTATTCGCCAAGATACTTGAATCGTCGAAGGACCTAAGAAAAGGCCTGAATGAGAGGCAAATGGTTAGAGACGGGAGCAGTTGGGAATACATATTTGTGTAGGTTGTCTAATCCCATGCTGGGTTATAGCAACCTGATGATCATATCTCCGTGATGAACAGTTTTTAATAATGATTACATTTTATGTTACCAGGTACCGCCTGATGGTTGAAGAGAAAAAGAATCGAGAGGAAGTGGAAAAGGATTATAGAAAGTATATACCAAGAGAAGTCATCAAAAGGCATAAGATGTTTACCAAAAAACCTATCCACACCACATTAGTACAATTCACTAAATCCGGATATGCAGATGCTGGGTAAATATGTATTATTTTTAACCAATCCTACCATTTTGAATTTTTGAAATAATCTTTTCAATTTTGTGTTAAATTGTGTAGTTTCAATGAAATACCTTGTTAGATTGTGTAGCCTTATTGAATTACCTACTTAGATTATTTAGTTTCATTGAAATGCTTGGGTTAAATAATGTAGTTTCATTGAAATGCCTAGTTAAATAGTGTAGTTTCATTGAAATACCTAGTTAAATAGTGTAGTTTCACTGAAATACCTAGTTAAATAGTGTAGTTTCATTGAAATACCTGGTTAAATTGCTTATTAAATCCTACCACACAACGTACTGAGGTTGGTTATTTTCAAATTCCATCATGTTTAAATATTTGAGGACCCTCAAATCGACGATTAATACCATTTAGCATCTACACCGGTCCCCGTTAAACGCTGATTCTCAGCCTGTTTGAGCTTTTGAGCTAATTGTAATCATCTGATAAGCATAACAACATGACCGTTATGCTTGACAGCTGATCACAATTTGATGCAAAGCTAAAATGGGCCGAGAATTGACGTTTAATGGGGACCCTTCAAATGTCAATAAATCTAAATGGTGCCGATCAGTGTTAGAAATAACTGTGATTCCTGGTGATTTTTCTTCATTCTTCGTTATGTCAGCAATTTTTTCATTAAAAATCACTATTACATCAGATTTTATTCATTGTGTGGAATGTGCATTTCACACTCTTTCCCAAGTATGAGAATATTATTAACTTTAGCCTTTTGTTTACAGTTTTATCAAAGAACAATACCTGAAGAAACTCAACACTATGGCACCTAATTATTTATCAGAAGAGTATGAAGTTTTGTATGTCAGTAACGCAGTTAACCACCAGGGGGTCCTGCACGTGATGCCCTTTCACAAGGATGAACCCGGCCTGAGAATGCACAATAAAACTAAGAAAGAAGTTAGTCCAACCTTTTATTTACATTTAAATAATTAACCATGTTTGCTAACCCTTTGTTCGGCTTTCGGAACAACTCGTATAGGTCTCATAGAAATAATGGTTAAAATTATGATTTAAACAGCATTATAAAGAGAAAACACCATACTTTATATTAAAATCTAAAAATTAACCACAAAAAAATAAAATGTACTTACGCCTTTATAAATCCAAATCCTGCTGCAATTTGAAAAAAAAATATGGAACTTTGTGAATTTTTTAGTAATTATTTTTACATGAAATATCAAAAAAGTAAGTTGAGGATAATGTTTATAATACATTTGCCTAATAAAATATGTGCGCATTTTAATTTTTTTTGTTACCAGTAATTTTAGTTAAAAAAAGTAAGGTGAGCCATTATTAAAACTTTTTTATGTTTGCCTTCAAAATTTTTATATTTAAACAATTCTATGTTTATTTTGAATTATAAAAATTGAAAGCGTATTTCATCACCTTTCAAAAACATTGTTTAGTTTTCGGATGCATTCAGAAATACTCCAATTTATTTGAATTTTTTTGCAAAGCGGAAATATTTTGACCTTCTGAATAAAAAAAAGACCTGAGGCCTAAGTGGTTAAAACTAACTTTGTAGTGTAGATTTTATATTATGGTATCTGAAAAATGTGTAAGAAGAACTAATGCTGTAACACGACTCTGGTCGGTCACGAACAACCCACTGGTGGGTTCATTCGGGTTCTTTTAAACATAGAAAAAAATGCTATAGATAGATTGATGTACCGCCGCTGTGTTGACGTAGACCATAGATGTATAAATAGTGTAGACCGGGGGTCTCGAGTCTCCATCTCGCTTCACATAAATAGAAATGAACTGTCACTGCAATTCCAGGCTGGATCCGCAATGACAGCCTATTTCAAGTTTCAGGAATCTACCATCTCTATTTCTGTATTTAGATCAGTGGTTTCCAACCTTTTTCTGACCCGGGACCACTTGTACGTTTATTTTTTCGACAGGGACCACAACGGAGGGGGTGGAATGGGTAGGACTAGGATGGGTTCTATCAGAATATTTACCACAACGGAGGGGGTGGAATGGGACGGGTTCTAGCAGAATATTTACCACAACAGAGGGGGCGGAATGGGATAGGGTGGGACGGGTTATAGCAGAATATTTGCCACAAAGGGGGCGGAATGGGATAGGGTGGGACGGGTTCTAGCAGAATATTTACCACAACAGAGGGGGTAGAACGGAGTAGGATGGGGTGGGGTGAAATGGAATACCATAATGGCCACTGATCACAAGGCACAATAATGATAAACTGAATATTGTCCCGATTTTTTTTATTCAGACTTCTCGATCAGGGACCGCCCGCGCTGGGCTCGCTTATTGACCGGCGGATCATCGCGGACCATCTTCTAGCCTCTCGCGGACCACTAGTGGTCCGCGGACCAATGGTTGGGAAACCCTGATTTAGATTCTACAAAATTTATAGATCCATGGGTGCTCGCCATGCCTATCATGGGCTGATCATCGGTCCAATGATCGAATCTTTTTTTTGTAATAGTAACCCAGTAGAAATCTATCACAATTTTGACTTTGAGAATCTCAAATTATATCTAAAAATACATGAAAAATTTTACTTTAAAGTGGGAATACCTCTGCACAATCGACGAACTCTGCTTCATGTCATCCGGTCAGGATGAAAATATAGAAATCAGTCGAATCAACGGCCGGCCCGTCTACTTAAAGTTCCCCGACCAGCAGAGAATGCTTTCCTTCATTAGTGTGTGCGATGGATATTACAGGTAAGATAATCTCAACAACTATACAGCCGTAGAATATAGAAATCAGCCGAATCAACGGCCGGCCCGTCTACTTAAAGTTCTCCGACCAGCAGAGATTGCTTTCCTCCATCAGTGTGTGCGATGGATACTACAGGTAATAATATAATCACATCAATTATATAGCCATAAAATACAGAAATCAACGGCCGGCCCGTCTACTTAAAAATCTTCGACCAGCAGAGAATGCTTTCCTTCATCAGTGTGTGATTGACGAAAGCATTCTCTCCGTCAGTGTGCGACAGGTAAGATAATTCCTATACAGAAATCAATTGAATCAACGGCCGGCCCGTCTACTTAAAGATCTTCGATCAGCAGAGAATGCTTTCCTTCATCAGTGTGTGATGGACGAAAGCATTCTCTCCGTCAGTGTGCGACAGGTAAGATAATTCCTATACAGAAATCAATTGAATCAACGGCCGGCCTGCTTGTTTAGGAATAAATATATCCCAAAACACGTAATTGCGTTATACTTTCGTAGGACCAAAAACGTCCCGAGCGACCTTACATTTTAAAAGCTATATATCTCTCTTCCTCTCATGCAATCATATGTATTTTTCTTTTAACCAGAAAGGGAACGAAATAATGCTTCTTATTGTCTTTAAAATATGAAAGCTATCTTGCATAGATATTTTACAATCTCGATCCAAAGTGACGGTTTCAGAATTTACGCACGAAACTGAGGCTTCCGGATTGTGAGGTGCGAATATATTGAACCAAGCAGACGGGTTAATTAAGATCGTCCTGTATTTTGATTTATTTATTAATTTTAACGTTCTTTATTCACAGATTGATGGTGAAGTGGACATTCAATTTGTGTAAAGTAGTGACATCCCCGGCCCTGCAACAGTTACACGACATGAAATGCCATGGACCAGTAGGGTATGTATTTATTTTAATTTCATTTTTCTTGTGCACAACAAACAGAGGGTTAATATCAAAATTACAAATACCAACTATCCAATAATGGTGTACGGCAAGCAGAGAAAATAAAATTCAGTTCAAGTGAAAACAAAGCAATAATTAACTCTTCAAGCTAATTTGTTCGCTTTTGATAACAACTCATATAGGTCTCATAGAAATTGTTGCCTCCCTTACTATATAATGGTGAAATATATTATCTTAACTGTGTTAGAAAGAGAAAACACCACGCAAACACCATTCAAACCAAAGATATTCAAATACAGAAAGATATGCTATGGTGTCCGCGCAACTGTCGCCGGACTACGCGCTAATTAGCGTAGTTTTCATACAAAAAGAATTTGTTCATTTCGTTGATTTTTTGAAAATGTGCATTAATATTGGTTAACAATATATTTTGAATAAGGAAAGAATTCGTTCATTTAGTTTAACGTTCGTTTGGTTTATTCGTTAATTATTTGTTCTTTTAGTTTATTTGTTAATTGGTAAACAATATCGGCGACACCCGGAAGCGCAGACCCACATAGTAAAAACAGCAGATAGCACATCTACTTATATTTCAACATCTTTGATTCAAACCTAAAAGTTAACATTAAAATAATTAAAATGTACACATCAATGAAACCAAAGTTTCCGACCGCAATTTAAAAAAAATTTACGATATTTTGAGAATTTTTCATGAATTATTTTTATATAAAACAACAAAAAAAGTTAGGTGATAAAAATGTTTGTAATACATTTGTACAATGAAAATGTGTGTTTTTATTTTTTATTATCAGTAATTTTAGTTAGAAAAAAAAGTGAGTCATTTTTTAAACTTTTTCTTATTTTATATTTCAAAAGTTATATGTTTATTTCGAATTATAAAATTTGAAAGACTATTTAATCACATTTCAAAAACAGTTTTTGGTTTTCGGATACGTTTAGATTTATTCCATTTGTTTGGATTTTATTGCAAAGCGGAAATATTTTCACCTTCTGACAAAATATGCCTTAGGGCCTTCTGAAAGAGAGACGTGAATAGGGAGGTAGAAATACTAGTTATTGGAGTTATTTGCAAGATATTGGAGGAATTTAGAAAAGTTTTGGGGGGTTATCGCTAAATATGTCAATTATCATAATTAGCCACTACAGTAGAAGTATCACCATCATTACATTATATCTTCTTTTTCTTGCCTTCTCATGACAAATGTCAATAATTCAAGGAAAAATATAGTAATGATGTTTATGGCCATTACTGATATAGGTCACCCAAAGTGGTCTAGATCTTGGCGGTGGAAGGGAAGGGATTGAGGGAGACCTTTTGACCTTTCTCGACCATGCACCTCAGTGGGAGGGATGGATTCATACGTCTGTCATTCCCATGAGATCCTACACACCTCATAACTTTCTCCTTTTCCTTACTTGCCTTCCTTTCCCTAAAATCACCCTTCACACAGCATCCTCAAACATGACATAGGCCCTGAAGGGAATAATGTTTCTCAGATAATGTGTGTGAAGTTAATGTTAAAAAATATATTATATACATGTATATTTTTATGAAATTTTATTATTTATTATTACTTTTTTATTTGATAAATTAAAAAAAGTAATTTTTAATGTTGAATGAGCAAGTCCCCCTGCGGTGACCAAGTTTGGTAACGGTAGATAACGCAAGACATTTTCTACGGTCTAGACTATATTTATATCGGCACTCCGCACTCAAGGGGCATAAAGTATCATGCCAGTATATCGGCATACCGCATTAACTGGCTTAAAGTGTCGTTGAGTTGATATTTTTACAAATATTTCACTTCACAAATTATAACCATATTTTATTGTTTTATCCATTCAAAATTGAGGTATGTTTTTACATTCATCTTATTTTTCTAGAGGGGAATTTTCATACCACAAATTAGAAGAGAAACGAGCAAACAAACCCGGATGCTTTATCCTTCGTCAATGTGAAAAATATTTTGACACTTTTTACATTGACGTCTGTTCAAAAACTAGGTAAATATATTTGGTATATTTTCGTTATTTGCTTTTAATTTTTTCAACACATTCAAGGACACAACGTCTCTGTTGACGTCGTTTTAGAGGAGATGTGATATGACATAATGCCTTTTGACTTCATTTAAGAGGAGATGTGATATGACACAGCGTCTATTGACACAGTTTAAGAGGAGATGTAATATGACACAATGTCTATTGACAACATTAAGGAGGAGATGTGATATGACACAATGTCTTTTGACTTCATTTAAGAGATGTGATGTGACAACATCTATTGACGTTGTTTTTGCATTGCAGTAGTATATAGCCTGTCTATTTGTGTCTCAACGTTAACACTTCTAAAATCGATAGTATCACTTCCAAAAGAGATAATTTTTTATTACTGATTTTCATTGACTTCACAAAACACGTGTCGTGTGACGAAAGACACATGATAGCATTTGTCATATCACGAACATCCATTTTACAGCAAGAGTTCGTCAATGTTTTAATTTGCTATACTCTAACTAACTAACCATCACGCCGTTTCCCCGCAGGGGTAGGCAGAGAGGACGGACCGCCAAACAACTCGGTCTTGGCACACACTCTTTGCCTCACTCACATTCATACATCGTCTCATACATTCTCTTCTATTGTTCTGACTTTTGACATGGCCCGACTCAAGTATTTGATTCACTTGATCGTGCCACGTCTTCCTCGGGCGTCCCCGACTTCTTCTACCATTCACATTCGCGTCGTATATTCTTCTTACACTACTTTCTTCGTTCATTCGCTCTACATGCCCAAACCACCTGAGGGTCCCTTTCTTAATCTTACTCATTATGCTTACATCAGCCTTACATTCTTTGCGGATATCCACATTTCTCACACGATCATGCATTGTTTTACCACACATACGTCTCAGGGATCTCATTTGCTATACTCGAAATTTAAAAATCACTAACTACATAAATAAATAAATCTACTTGTCAACCCGATTTCTATAGTTTTTTTAATATGCTTTCAAAATTGCACACAATACTCAAATCGTCACCTCATTTGGATAGGGTTCTAACTGACATTTTTTTAAAAATGACCTTTGAATGCCAAAGTATTTCTTTTGCTCATTTCTGTACCCAAAACAATTTTCAGAACCTTCCGTGCTGTATTTTCATAGATACATTTTTTACAAAGTTCTAACATCAATCATTTTCAATAATAATTCATTTTACAAGGTTCTAACATCACTTACACTCTCTGTTTTGTTTGTATCTGACTGCTGATCTAAAATACGAGGCGCATTATGGCTCGTCACTTCATTTGGATAGGGTTCTAACTAAGCCTTACCATGTTTTAATGTTTCTAAGTTTCCAAAAACGAGTTTTTGTAATCTTTTTTAACAATTTTAGTTAAAGTATTTTAGTTTATCATATTTTAATGGAAAATATTTAAATAGAGCATGGCCCTAGCTTGGAATTGCATTAGGAAAATATAATTAGAACCTTGTGCAATGAATTATTATGCCCTAGCTGGTTGCACAGGGTTCTATTTACATGTTTAGGTATGTTCCAAAAGGGTAAGTATACGTCCTATTTAAATACTTTTCTTTAAAATATGTTCAATTAAAGTATTTTACACAAGATTCAACCTCAAAATCGGAAATTGGTAAATAGATAATAAGAAATCGTCTTTGCAAATGACACCTCATATCTCAGAACAAGGTGAAGTGAAGTTGGAACCATATCCAAATAAAGTGACGAAATGTAGAGGAAAATCTATTAAGAAAGTATTAACCTATCCCAATTTATTTAGATTGAATGTTTTTCATCACCTCTGAGTAAACTGTCGATTAGCCCTACTCTTTGAATAGAGTAATTGTTTCATCACCAGCACTACCCATCAAGTAAATGTCTGATTTAAGAGCAATGTTAATCGATGGACAGCCAAATTCCCGCCAAATTCAAATCCCATTATTATATTTTTCCAGCCCAAAACCAGAAACATATAAAATAGAGAAAAGAGGAAATACATATACATTACATGAAAACGAAGTAAGTGAATATCCAAGTTGGACAGAGCTGATCTCCAAACACAGACTGCCCGATGGAAATATTTACTTACAGGAATGCCTACCCCCTTCCGAATATGGTGAGTTTTCAATGAACTATTGTTTAAATTCATGCTTTTATTATTAAAACACTAGCTGATACCCGGCATGCGTTGCAATACCATTCAAATAAATAAAATTATTCTCTCTTCATCTCCTTTGCCACGCGTCCCCGTTCCCCGTTTCCCTTCCACCTTCCCTGCCTCCCCCTCCCTCCCTCACCCTCATCACCAGTCCCGTGAACCCTACCTCGTTCGTTACGCTTCCCGTACTTCCTTCTTTCTCTGCCATTAAAATGTATGAAATACACACATTTTAATTTCATAATGCCAGAGCTTACTATTATATATAGAAACCTTCGCGGGTTTGCGCATAACAAATCACCAAAGTTTCATCGCAATCGGATGAACGGTATGGCAGCGCATAAAATACGAACAAATATTGATTTTTATATATAAGAACATTAAAGTGATATTAGAACTTATTCATTATAAAATGTTACATCTTATGCAATCCTAAAAACTATTCAAATGCATTGTAGATTTATTAAAAATATGTCATTTATAATCTACCGTACATACATATTGAGTAAGCGGGTTGTTAACGTGTCTACATATATCACCTTAGAATCGAATCATTTCTTGAAATGGCAATGGCCATATTTAGTGACCAAATCTGAATAGGCAGGTACTTCCCAACCTTCCTCATCCCATCTCTTGCCCTTCAGCCTCACATAATGCCCTGGTTGGGGATGCTTTAGTCCCACTGAGTTCGGACAGTTAGGACTCTTCTGAAATTCTCTTTCACGAATAAATTATTATTTTTAAAGTGATTGGAAAAAACATTTGTTGTAGGTATAAGGCCCAGTTGTTTCGCAGAAATGTAATATTGATATCAAATAGCCATTAAACGCCGATTCTAAGGATGTTTCAGCTTTCTATAAAATTGTAGAGGAGGACAACAATGTCCTCCCCTGCTGATCATAATAGGCTACTTGCATGGATTTCATAACGACTTGGAAAAAATCATGTGGATAGATCTTTTTACTAAGATTACGAAAATGTTAGCAAAAATTGTTAGATATGTACAGTTTTTTTTTATTTTTAAATAAATAAACCCATTATTTGGGCTCGTGACGTCACTACATGAAAATGTCCCGTCTCCGAAAATGTTCCCATTAATTTTTTAAAATTCCAGACTGATTTATTTTTTTATATGCCATCACTTTGATTTCAGGCGAATTTTTGAATTCGTTCACTAGATTTATTGTTTGTTCTCTGCGAACTTATCATTTGGTTCGACTTTTTGACAGATGTTCTGAAGAGAACCCCGTACATTTAATGATGTACGGGGTTCTCGTGAAAATGATGTCGGTACGTGTTTTAGAGGTATAATGATTATGGTGCTGATTTTAACCAAATAAAATTTTATAATTTCACTGAAATCAATCTGAAGAGATCAGAAATGAGAGTCATTTTTAGATTAAGATCCGGACATGCACTAATGGGAAGAATATTGTGTCTGTTAGGCCTCTCTGATTCTCCAATGTGCTCTATGTGAAGAATTTGAAGACATTGAACACACTCTCACAAAGTGCATTAAATTTGAACAACAGAGAGTAACAATATTGATGACCTCAAACCCATCGGAAATTCATAATTTGATAGCTTCAACCGACTACTATGCCATTTCAAGACTCATGAAATTCATTAGATCGTGCAACATGGAAAATATATGATACATTGTTTTATAAAGATACATACATATATTAATATTGCAACATTAATATATTAAAAAAAAAAAAAAAAAAAAAAAAGAAACCTTAAAATAAATAAAAACAGATGAGGCAAAAAATGACAGCAGTATGCGAGTCAGAAGCCTCGATTAAATATTATAATATAAAAAAAAAAAAAATTTATGATATTCTTATTATTATTATAATTTACAAGTACAAGAATATAACATTGAATTTAGTAATATAGACGCTGTACATTATAATGATTTATGATCAATAAGACGATCAAGGGAAAAAAATATCTATGAGATATAATATTTTTGGTATGCCTCGTTATTCTCATGTGCCATTCGTGTGGAAAACGTTCTTTTTTTTTTTAAATGATTTTCGGCTATGTAATTATCGTTTTTTCACACCTATAAAATTATGTCCCGTCTTTCCGGTTTATAAAAAATGGTCCGATTTTTCGGATTGAAATTTTCAAAAAATCCCTAGGGTTTCAAAAATAGGATAAAAAAAAAAAAAAATACAGAATGTCTTAGAATATTTGCCTGAACCGGAAAAAATAAAAAAAAAATGTTATGCAAGTGGCCTATTTATTCAAAAGCTGAAAAGGACTTTTTTTTCGTCGTTTAATGGGAACCTTTCAACTGTCGAAGAGACAAAATGGTGCTGAATGGCCATTTGATGACTTTTTCATAGTATATAAATTCACCTCCCCTCTCTCCATAATTTGAAATGATGGCCTAGAACACTGTTGAAGAGTGAAATCCATAAAATATCGAAAAAAATCTGAGCCTTACGTCCTGATCCTGTTTTTTATACACAGTGTAAGTAATGTGTAAAATAAAATATCTGATTTTGAGTTGTTTTCAGATAAGTCCCAGGTTCTTCTCTGCGAGGACCTTGGGCGAGGGGTGGGAGGCAAGATAGGCCAGGACACCCTGGAAGACATGCTGGCCAACATCAAGGGGCCACGATGCATTCACACCAAAGATATCCTTGTCTTTAAAAGTAAGTCTTTTAAAAAATAATTTTTTGATATATTATAACCAATGTTACCGTTATCGTAATTGTAATCTTCACCGTCTTCTTCAACGTCAACGTTATCTTCATTGGCATTATTCTCTACATCATCATTGTTATTTTCATCGTCATCATTATCTTCATCGTCATCGTTATCTTCATTGTCATCATCATTATGTTCACCATCTTCGTTATGATCATTGTCATCATTATCTTCGTCATCATCATTATCTTCATCGTCATCGTTACCTACATCTTCATCTTAATCATAATCAATACGAAACCTGAAATTTCTTTGCATAGGATCTATGTTATGTAAAAAAAGCAATATAATATTATAAATATGGGCTAGCATTTTAGCTTCGCCCGGCGTACAGCTTTTCCATTTTTTTTTCTATGAATTACAAGCATTCAGACAAAGGAAATTTTATAGCATTTTGGAAAAAACCATAAAAGTGATGTGCACAAATTAATCTGTTTTAATTTATTTATATAATAGACACGAAACAGTACATTGGTTACAGTGAAAAAACAATTTAAACATTTTCAAAAATATTATTTCATCATGGTATATGTTTCTTTGTAATGCCTTATTTGTGGTAGGTACATAGACTAATTGTCGGATTAATGTTTATTAATTTGTAGACGGGAAAATAAATAATTATATTTTTAGTGAATATTTAGTTACGTGTTTTCATCAGGAGTTCATAAAAGGTAAGTAATTTTTTTTATTTCTATGTGTTTTTATTGTTTGAACTTGTAGTATCAGTACCTATCTACTAATTGACTGAGCAAGTTAATATTAATATTCAAAATTTTCTGTCAGTTGGAATGACTGCATTTTACAATATCTTTAAAAAGAAAAAACTAGATTCCTGTCTCTCTACGGTTATGTCATTATGTGTTTATTTAATTATCGAAATATTATTTTATTTTCTTTGATTCGAACATCTCTCACTGTGTCAGACAATGATGATAACAAAAACTTTTCAAATTGTAAAACATCTCATAAAGGTCTCGAATATGTCGGACGAATCTACAAATCTGCTTCAGGAAAGTACTGCCAACGGTGGCACGCTCAAAAACCCATTCATCAAGTTCAATTTGAAATAACCAGTGCAGATTTTCCAGAACAGAACATTTTAAGTGCTAGTAACTACTGCCGAAATCCTTCACGGTCTGAGAATGGTCCCTGGTGTTACACCATTGGTGTGAATAAATCAGAGGATTGCAATGTGCCACTTTGTTCTTCGAAGAAATGTAGGATTACCGGTGCCGGTATGGACTATTCAGGGAAAATGCATTGGAGTTACTCTCTGTCTAAGTGCCGACTTTGGCTAAATGACTGGAAAAATATCCGGATTAAATCGCCGAGTGGAAGGTACGAGCCTGCTTCGCAGTTTGATAAAAATAAGTTTCCCGAAAACAGTCTCGTTGAAGTTCACCATTTTTGTAGAAATCCCGATGGAGATTTAGGAGGTACATACGTAACTTTTTATCAATTTTCTCTGTATTTAAAAGGACTTGAAAAATCTTCTTATTTAGGATCTTTGGCCTTTTTTTAATGGATGGTCCAAAATAAGTTTGCATTAATTATTTAAGGTCTTATCCCTTTCCGACCGGCAAAAAATGTCAGAATTTTGATGGGCCTCACCAGTAAAGCTCTTAATTATGATTTCTTGGGGCTGGGCGACTTACTGATTTAACCATGTGCGCATGATAGCTCCCTGCATAAGCAGCTACCGCACGATCGATCGACACCGGTGTGGTTCCCAAATACAGATTTATTTTCTGAAAAGATTTTTTTAAAGACAAACTCACGCTCGTATGAAGCCGGTCGGAAAGGGCTAAAACGGTTTTATAACCATCAATTCGTCATGCTTGATACCATTTTCAACAACGTTTGTTTGACTGTAGGCTCAATATTTGTTAAAAATGGTATCATATTAACGAAAGGATGGTTATAAAACCGGCTCTTAACCTACTTTTTTATGCACTGCAATCATCACTAATGCATCCCTATTGGGATATATCAAAAAATAATGGGAAGAAGAGGAGGGGGAAGAGAAAGGTTGGGGTTTACCTGGCTCTCCAGATCTATTAACCCATCGTTTCAAACATTGTTTCGATACTGAATTTACAATTTACCACTCTGGAAACTTAATTTGACGGTCCCGAAGAACAATGTTGGATTTGCTAAAAATTGAAAATAATTTTGTTGACTTATTTATTGGCTTATTTTGTTGATTTAAAAGCCTGTATTTTCGGAATTTTTAATGAAATGAAATGAAATTAAAAACACATTTTTATTATATGCAATATTTCTTGATATCAAAAACAGTAAAAATGCTCAAATGATACTTTAAATAGCTCTACTGCAAAACTACAAAATCGCACATCCATTGCTCTTTGTTCTTTGCACACATTGTTCTTTGGTCGAATTGTATTTAATATCCGCAGGACCCTGGTGTTATGTGGATTCCGGCATTGACAAGGTGTACTTTAAAGAATATTGTGACATTCCATTGTGTGACCGTTTGAAGCATACGACCCTTACAATCGAGCGGGAATACGGCCATTACGTGTCCCTGAGGGAAGGCATGACAAGTTTGACTTTTGGAATGAAGCTTTGGGATCCTGACTCTGCTCTTTACGCCTACGGAAAGGTGACGCTCTCGGTTCTCGCAATTCCCGGGAGTAAAGAAGATTTGGTGCGATGGGGAACGACTGTGGAAATAATCATTTCTGCTGCTGGTATGGATAAGAAATCAGTCAATATAACTTATACTCTCGGTTTACCGGGGTAGAAAGTTAAAAAATCCCACTTAAAATATATCTGATGCTTAATGCTAGAAGCGCCTATGTCAATTTGTAAATCACTAAGGAGTGAATATCGTTTATCGATTTCCTAACTTAAAAAAAGCTGAAACAATATTGGGATGCGGACGCTATGTGGAGGGTCATTTTAGGAAAGGAAGTTCTGGGAAGGAAAAAGGTGTGAGGTGAGGTAGGAATCAGGGGGTTAGTGTGTCCAGGAGTGACGGATGTATGAATCCATCCCTCCCACTGCAGTGCAAGGCAACATTTTGAGTGACCTGTGGTAGAGGATTTGGTTATCAAATAAATGGTTCCCGGGGCGGCGGTACCCATACCCGCCTTTTTTTATTTATTTTTTTTTTATTAAATAATCAGAGACGGTTTACATATATATAGTTCCCGAGAGCACTTAGGCCATAGACCCATTGTACTATCTCCCATTTTACCTCATTCCTTTGACAGTTACCCAGTCCCTTTTATAAAGTTCACCAGGATTGTCATTCGAAATGAAGCTATATCTTCTGGTCCGACAATGTGTCTTCCCAGGTCTCATTTCCCCTCTTCACTCCTCCTTGGTTCCCTGAAGGCCCCACGACGGAAGAGGGCTTCATCTCTCCTCTCCACTCCTTAGTTCCCCGAAGGCTCCACAACGGAGAGTCCACCTCCCCTTGGTTTCCTAAAGGCCCCACAAGGGAAGAGTCCACTCCACCTTGGTTCCCCGAGGGCCCCAGGAGGGAAGAGAACTTCATCTCTCCTCCTTGGTTCCTCTAAGGCCCCACAGAGGAAGAGTTCACCAAGATGGCCTCATTTCTCCTCTTCACTCCTACATGGTTCCTCGAAGGCCCCACATGGGAAGAGGACATTATCTCTCCACTTCACTCCTCCTTGGTTCCACAAAGGCCCCGCGCTGGAAGGGTGCCCTTCCCCTTGGTTCCTTGAAGGCCCCACAAGGGAAAAGTTCATGGAGGTGGCCTCAGCTCACCTCTCCACGGTTTCTCCTCTTGGTTCCTCTTACGGCTCCAGGAAGGAAATCCACAGAGGTGGCCTCAGCATTCCTAGGTTCCCAAAAGGCCCCTAGTTTTCGAATGGTCCAATATTTTTTTGTCCCACGAGTTACCAGGGAAATAGAAGGTCCACTCCAGCAGAGCCCTGAGTGCTGGAGTGAGGTCTAAATACTCCGAGATGCGACCTTGTTTCTCGGAGGCACCGTTCGTGACGCTGTTGGCTTGGGATGGCTATTGCAGGTTTGTGTTTTCCACTCCCTGAGCGATGGGTTCGCCACACTCCCTACGCTATCATACCCGCCTCACAAATTGTGTTGTAGTTTAGTATAAACATGACAAGATATTCATAGTATTCAAATAGTGGACGTTATGGAGTACTTTATGGAACCTAAATCAAATTATCAAAAACTGACATACCCAGATATATATTAAAAAATTGCATTCACACATTAGGCCCTGAGGGAAATAATTTCCTGTGTGGAGTACATACAATATACATATTTTATGGATTCTAGCTTTTAATCCAGTGTTTCCCAAACCTTTTGTTTTCGTGTCACAGTATTTTTGTAATTCTACTTCGTAACTCACAATTTTTATTTCATGCGTTAACAGATACGATTGCCACTTCAGTTATTTCACATTATATTTAAAATACATTTACTCTAGGACACTGCACATCCATCATGCATCTTGATTAATTGAATTACGTATTTATTCAGTATTCCAAACTCACCATTATTTACTTGTATTTAAGAGTTTCCTTAAAATACCCCGTATATCTAACATCATGCTACAAGTTCTTGGACACATCATCCCAGAATGGACGAAATGTCTTATTTAAATTGGAATTATGTTTTATTTTAACCCCTCAGGCTATTTGTTCGCTTTAGGGAACAGCTCATATAGAATTCATAGTGTCTCCCTTACTGTCATGGTGAGAAATTTGATCTAAACGGTGTTAGAAAGAAAACACCATGCTTGAATATTCAAATCTGAAAGTTAACCCCTCCGAATTTTCGCGAATATTCGCTTGAGATGTCTCAAACAAAATGACATTTTACAAAAACTTTGTGTTATTACCGCTTCACAATTAAAGCTCTATAAATGAAACATTTCTGAACGTAGCCGTATAGTAAAAACTGTTTTGGAAAGGCTACAAAATAAGCTTTCGAATTATTGTATTACAAATAAATATTAACTCTTGTAAATATTGAAATTTAGAATGCAAACATTAAAAAAATGTAAAAATGACTCACGTGATATTTTTATATGAAAATGGTACCAAAATCATAGATTATGTAAACAACAATACTTATTCTATTATATAAATGTATAATAAACACTTTTGTCACCTCACTTTTTTATCATTTCATATAAAAATATTTAATAAAAATTAACAATATCGAGCGGGGTCGAGCTGCCGGTCCGAAATTTGGCGGGAAAATTATGTGTCAGATTGCGCGAATGACAGAATATTCTTGTTATGTATTTCTATGGACAACTTGAATAGGGATGTACAGCTTTTTCCACTATCGACCTTTTACTTTTTTGTTTTAGGGATGTCACTAAAAGAATAACGGAGTTATAACGGTTTCTATGGAGACACACGGGTTGATGTATAAATACGCTTATTGTACTTGACTACTGTCGTATTTCTAACGCATATATCTGCTTAAGTTGGTGACCGGTTAACCTGTCAAGGGCCAGGGTTTTTTACCTTACCTTTTTTAAATTACCTTAATAACAAGAATGGAGGAAGCTATTTTAAGCTTTATTTTATGTTATAAATTAATGGAATAAAATTTAAAATCGCATCCAAATTATTTGAATTAATATTCTTTTTTGAAATTCCAGTCTCGCGCGCGGGCGCGTTCCTGGCCTTTGAAAGGTTAAACACAATAAAATTTTAAAGTATACTTCCGTAAAAGTGATTTCCGACCACCATTTGGAAAGAGAATTATAAACTTACTTTTGAAGTGAAAACTTTTTTAGCACCGTTGTCATTTAATACTCTATGAAATGAAAAAGCAAGACTAAAAAGAGACAAACACATACATCTATAGGATTCAGCCTGCGAGAGAATGAGATAGAATAAGCGGTCTCATCTTTGTGCGGTGCTTCGTAGTCTTCGTAGTCTCCCCACTCTTGTCTACTTTAGTTTTCTGAAGCTTTCACTTCTACCGCGTGTGAACTGCACACACATTTTTAAAATTAATAATTTGAACATAAATGACAAAAAAGTGAGGTGACCATAAGGTTTATAACACATAATATGTGTATGTTTTAATTTTTTGTCATTATCAAAAATTTTTGTTAGAAAAACCTAATAGAGCCATTTTAAAAACATTTTTAAGTTTGGTTCCAAATTTAATTTAAAAAATTATATGTTTACTTCTAATAATAAAATTTTAAAGCGTATTTCATCACCTTTTGTATAAATTTTTATATAAAATCTTTTGTATAAAAACGTATTTCATCACGTATTTCATCACGTATTTCATCTTCATTGGTTTTTGGATACATTCAGAAATATTCAATTTATTTTGTTTTTATTACAAAGCAGAAAAACTCTGACCTTTTTACAAAACATGCTTGAGGCTTGAGAGGTTAACAATGGATTGACGATAGAAGTATATGTAAATATTTACTTTTATATATATAAATATTTGTTTCTAGGTACTGGACTAATTATTGGCAGTGAAAAAGTAATACTAAATCCTAAGCCCATGCTACTAAATAGTACAACATATAAATATTTTAAATTGGATTGGACAGACGATGCTATTTACTTAAGTATATAATATACATAATTCATTTTATAGGAATTCATCTTTATTCCTCCACTGGAAAAATATATGAAACGGGGTTAATAATTTTCAAACAATAAATAATGTTCAATTTTATTAGGGATAATGTATGCAAGGCTTATAAACCTCATTGCAATATTTATTTATTTATTTAATAATATATTATAAATATTAGGTCCTTACATATGAAATTGGCGTTTTGCCGTACTGGCAACTTTCATCTCAAATATCTTCTCTTTGGTTAGGAATTCCAAATTCAAATTTATACAGCTATTTACTCCTGTATTTGTGTTTCGAAAATTATAATTCCTTTCTTTTTTCCTTAATTGTTTTTTTCTTTGGAATGGAAAACTTGAAATATTGCGTTATTTACGAGTGCGAGTTCCACCGTGGCACCAGTGCTGCAGAAACGGCTCACAGGATTAATGATGTGTAGGGCGACGGTGCCGCAAAAGAAAACACAGTGCGTTTTTGGTTCCAACGTTTTCGTTCTGGAAATTTCGACCTGCAGAACAATCCCCGTGGACGGCCGGAGACCAAAGTTGATAATGAAGAATTGAAGGCTATTGTGCAAGCGGATCCATCGCAAACCACGTCCGAGTTAGTTGCAGGCTGCGGTGTTAGTGATAAAACTGTTTTAATTCACTTGAAGCAAATTGGGAAGGTGAAAAAGCTTGAAAGGTGGGTACCTCACGAATTGAGTGAAGCAAATCAACAAACGCGCGTTAGAACGCTAGACCACACACTGCACAACAGACGGCTACCAAATTAGAGGAGCTTCAATTGGAATGTCTAAGACATCCACCGTACTCTCCGGACCTTGCCCCAACAGATTACCATTTGCATAACTTCTTGCAAGGGAAAAAATTCAACTCCGATGGGGCAGTCCAAACCGCCCTCAAAGATTTTATTGATTCTCATCCGAATGGTTTTTTTTAGTAAAGGGATCGATGAACTACCTATGAGATGGCTAAAGTGCATAGATAGCAATGGTACATACTTTGATTGAATAAATATATTATATTTAAAAAAAATCGACTTTATGTTCCTCCCATACAAAACGCCAATTTCATATGTAAGGACCTAATAATAAATTGAATGTAACAGTTAAATACAAGCATCATTGACAAAGATAATGTTAACAACTCTCACTGGAATTCGAATTCAGATCCTGATAAACTGGCACTTGACCAACTGAGCTATTGCCACCTAATTACATTCCGTCACTTTTATCAATATCAAACTTCATTACATTTTGTCATTTTTATCAATCTCATACTTCATTATATTCCGTCATTTTTATCAATCTCGTATTTCATTACATTCCGTCATTTTCATCAATCTCATTTTTAATTGAGCTGAATATAAACAATGTCCCCAGGAAATACGCTGAGAATCCTGACGAAATTCTTGAATATGTCAATAACTTCTTCATAAATATAGGATCTAATTTAGCAAAACAAGCTACGCAATGTGATGAAGCAGTACAAACAAATGAATCTCCTGACCAAGGAAAAAAGCTCGAGTTTAAACAAATCACAGCTGATGAAATCAAAAATACAATTTCTTCTCTAAAATCAAATGTATCTTCCGGGGAAGACTTAATAACAACAAATGCAATAAAATTTCTCTGTAAAGAACTTATCGTACCTCTAACATATCTAGTAAACATGGCTATAACTGAAAGCGTATTCCCCACAGCTCTCAAAAAAGCTATTGTAATACCAATATATAAACAAGGATGTAAAAATGACGTAAACAACTATCGACCAATAAGCCTACTCAATACATTTTCAAAAATATTGGAGAGAATATTAAAAAAACAACTCCTATCCTACTTAGAAGAAAATAAAATATTATCAGAAACACAGTACGGATTTAGGGAGAATCTAAGTACTGGTGACGCCATAGAAACTATTACAGATATGATCATAAAAAGTTTAGACAGAGGAGAAAAAACACTGGCAATCTTCATAGACTTACAAAAGGCATTTGATACAATAGATCACAAAATCCTTTTTGCAAAACTTTCAAAAATTGGTATGTCAAATAGAACTCTAAACTTATTAAAAAGCTATATGATGGAGCGTACACAGAGCGTTCAAATTAACAAGAAAAAAAGCAAACCTCTCCTAATCAACCATGGAGTACCGCAAGGAAGCGTACTAGGACCGATATTATTTCTAATATACATAAATGATATCGGTAGCCTAGGAACGAGGGGAAAAATCATAAGCTTTGCTGACGATACAGTAATTGTATTCAACGAAAAAGATTGGAGAAGTACCTACAAAGAAGCGGAACATGGACTTGGTCTACTGCAAAACTGGCTTAAGAGAAATTCCCTTACACTTAATGTCAATAAAACAAAATATCTTACATTTTCTATAACAGCCAGAGGACAGCCAGAGGATGACTTTAATCTCAAATTACATACATGCCAAGAAAACTATCAAAATCAAGGCTTATCATGCCACTGTCCTACCATAGCACACTCCAAAAGTATCAAATATCTTGGAATTGAAATTGATGATAATCTCCGATGGAACGCACACATTGAAGTAATCACAAAAAAACTCACCAGGTACATTTACTTCTTTAGAGCCATCCGTAACATACTCAACATAAACGACATTAAGAAAGTGTACTACGCATTATGTCAATCACAAATAGAGTACGGGATAACTGGATGGGGATCTGCCTTAAGCACTCACATGGACCGGCTCAATATAGCCCAAAAAGGAGTACTAAAGACAATTTTGAAATTACCGGTTAGAACTCCGACAGAAGAATTGTTTCAAAGCATTCAAGTCTACAACATACAAAAACTTTATGCAAAAAATATTTTATTTAAAATTAAAAAAAACATATCAGAATACTCCACTGTCCAACATAGATACACAACCAGGGCAATAAACCAAAATATTCTAGCTACAGACAGTTTGAAAACATCTTTTGGACAAAGAAATATGAAATTCAATGCGACAAAACTATACAACGCTCTACCAACTCAAACAAAAGAAATAACAGAAATAAATAAATTTAAAACAAAAGTAAAAATATGGTTGAAAGAACAAAGTGAAAATGAACTATCAAACATACTGAAGACCATGTAAAGACAACTGGATACTAAATACAAATGTGGAAAAACTACAGGCCGCCTCAGAACAGGAAACCCTAGTGAGGAGGACTGTGAAAAAAAAAACTTTATAATACCTTAATATAATATAATTTATAAAAACATTATGTACAAATTTTGCTATAGATACTAAAAAAAAAAAAAAAAAAAAAAAAAAAAAAAAAAAAAAAAAAAAAAAAAAAAAAAAAAAAAAAAAAAAAAAAAAAAAAAAAAAAAAAAAATTACATTCCTTCATTTTTATCAATCTCATTACATGCCATCACTTTCATCAATCTCACACTTCATTACATTTTGTCATTTTTTATCAATCTCTTACCGTTACATTACATTCCGTCATTTTTTTTAATTTCACACTTCATTACATTTTGTCATTTTTATCAATCTCGTACTTCATTAGGTGGCAGTAGCTCAGTGCCAGTCCCAGTAAGACTAGAGGACCTAGATTTAAGTCCCAGTTGCGACCGATACTTTTTTGAAGTAAAACTTCTTTACGCAGGCTCGACATGGGGGGGTAAGCTGGTAAACGAGTTACGAAAAGTGGTGATGTGTTACGAAAAGTGGTGATGGGTTACGAAAAGTATGATGTTACGAAAAGTGTGATGTTACGAAAAGTGTGATGCGAATGGTAATCGATGCGAACAGTGATCGATGGCGAGGCGAACGGTCGGGCCTTTATGCACGTTTGACTAGGGGAGTGATAAGGATAAGGCTGGTCACCCCAAGGTCGTAGGTCACCCCAAGGTCGTAGGTCACCCCAAGGTCGTAGGACGCCCCAAGGTCGTAGGACACCCCAAGGTCGTAGGTCATCCCAAGACCGTAGGTCACCCCAAGGTCGTAGGTCACCCCACGGTCGTAGGTCACCCCAGGGTCATAGGTCACCCTATGGCCATATGTCACCCCAATATCAATGTCAATGTCATATGTTCTTTTATAAGTTAGTGAAGTTTTAATAATGGAGTGCTGGTACCTACCCTGATGTATGGCAGAGAGGCATGGAACTGGCAGAGGAAGGATGAAAGTAGACTGAATGCTGTAGAAATGAGATCCCTGAGGCGTATGTGTGGTAAAACCATGTACGATCATGTGAGAATGTGGAGATCCGCGAAGAATGCAAGGCTGATGTAAGCGTGATGAGTAAGATTAAGAAAGGGATGCTCAGATGGTTTGGGCATGTAGAGCGAATGAACGAGGAAAGGAGTGTAAGGAGAATATATGACCCAAGTGTGAATGGAAGAAGAAGTCGGGGACGCCCGAGGAAGACACGGCACGACCAAGTGAATCAGATACTTGAGTCAGGCCATGTGAAGAGTCGGAATAATAGAAGAGCATATATGAGACGATGTATGAATGTGAACGAGGCAAGGAGTGTGTGCCAAGATCGAGTTGTTTGGCGGTCCGTCCTCTCTGCCTACTCCTGCGGGGAAACGGCGTTATGGTTAGTTAGTGAAATTTTACTTTGGTCGTGTGGTCTAAAGCACACTCGTTTTTTTTTTCGGTTTCAGTCATTTTTCATTGAGAATTGTTGACATTATCTTTGACAATGATTAAATAAATAATGTAACAGAGAAATATTTTCAGTTTGGAAAAGAGGTAACATTGTGTAATTGGGAACACAACCATCTTTCATTGTTTGAAAGCTATTAACACTGTTTCAATAATTAATATAATACTTATTTGAAGTACCATATTTTGAATCGCTGATCAGATTCTCATATCGCAGGCTTACCAAAGGAAAATAACAAGGTGATTTATGCAGGCAGCATTGCAAAGAGCCAGCAAGGAAACAAATTGGCATTTTATTCAATACATGGCTCAAACATACTGTGGAAATTCCCCGAATCGCAAGATCTGTGCGAAATACACACAACAACAGACACGGAATTCTCGATGAAATGGTTTTTTGCCAAAAAGTCTAATATTGGCGATTTGGAAATTTACGTGCGGAGTTACCATTCTATTCAAATCGAACTACTGACCACGCCTATTTCGTACAAATTTCGAATCCTAATCAAGATTGGCAACAAAGACAGCAGAACACTTCTAATCTTGGAAGATTATAATAAACATACCCTCGAATTGAGCAGCTCCAACATATTCAAGAAGCTGGACTACTGGAAGTGGAATGGATTTTCATTGTCGATAAATGATGACACTCTAAA
Organism: Limnephilus marmoratus; assembly: GCA_917880885.1. Lineage (NCBI taxonomy): Eukaryota > Metazoa > Arthropoda > Insecta > Trichoptera > Limnephilidae > Limnephilus > Limnephilus marmoratus. Next base: position 24,542,936 of record OU862924.1, on the reverse strand, counting down.
CTTGTTATGGTTGGGAGATTCAGGTTATTTATTTGTGTTGTTAATATGAATACCGTAAGAGAGAAGGGGGGGGGGGGGGGGAGGGAAGAGCTTTCTCTTTGTCAAAGCCGTTTCGAGCAATATTTAAATTCTGATTGGTCGTAATTGTGGTTCACCAGGATGAATATCACCGCTTTCAAAGATAGCATCTGTTTCAATGTTAGCCAATTTAGTTCCTTTAACATTTTACATAGGTAGTTGCATTTGAAAATTAATTTCGCTGTAGTATTATTCTCATTGCTCTATTTTGGAGAATTCGCAACTTATTTTGTCCTCTTTACGGGCTTCATTAACCAACTGAGCTGCGCGGTGTTGCCACCCATCGGATAATAAGGTGGCAAGTCTACAAATGTTTCAAGTAATTTTTTACGATGGTTGTCTATAACTTAAATTTGTTTTAGGTTATGTGAACATGTTATCTTCGCAGTATGATTTCTTCCGAAGTATAAACTGGTACTCTATTGGTTCTGATAAGACAGTTTCTCATTGGAGTTTGAATTGTGTACCCCCCTCAATTCCAGCAGCTGAGCCTCCCAATTGTGGGGCGAGTGGTATAAAATATCTTGGGGATGAATGGGTTTCTGACGAAGGTATTAACTTCACATAATATAATAATACATAAGTCATAAGCTCCGAATAAATAAACTGTACGTGCCCGATAACCAATTTCATTAGACTGTCAGGGGCCTAGGAGTCGAAAGGTCCGGAACAAATAATTCCTGAGTGTAAAATTTGACCGGCCATTGGATTTGATTATCTGTTTAAGAGCGTTTAACCAGCCAGCGGACGAAAATCCACATTTCGTCGAAAGTTGTTCTTACGATCGTGCAGGGCGGTTACAATGAGAAAGATTAATTATTCTCCGTACCAGCTTTTTTAAATTATAACTCAATATCGAATTTATTTCAATTCAAATTAGCTTTAATTTATACCTTCATCCAAAAATGCTGAAAGGCTTGATGATAAAACTATTAAAATAATGTACTTTTTGTAGTTATTTTTTGATTGTAAGTATTTATCATTTTTCAATAATGTCTAAATTTAATAAGAATGTTAAAAAAATCTGAAATATATTAGTTTGTAAGTGCGCAAATAAATACACAAACGGACCAATTTTCGCCAAGAAACACATGTACGTACATATTTTTTAATGATTTTATTGAAACTAAAATTAAAATTCTAAAACATAAGTTTGCTAGATAATGTATTGATTTATTTTACTGCATGATTTTATTATTTGAAATGGGTGTGGTATAATACAAAAACTTTTTTGAAAATTGAACAAATCTGCCAACGACCTATGGAATAACCTTATTATACTAAAAATTAAAAAAATTTCTCAAAATTTATTACATACGAATGCTAGATAAAAGAACAATCTTTCGAAATCCATTTATAATTTTTTGTGGAAAAGAGTCAATACGTCTAAAAACTTTTTTGAAAATGACGTATATCCGGTTTTCTCTGGTAATGCCCTCTTAAGAAAGAAATTCGATATCGGAAAAAGTTAGATCAATTATTTCACTCGCTTCTGTAGGTTTATTTCTTCTAAGTGACTGCTTATTTTTATTCCATTACAAATTGAGGAGCGTTTTCACAAGAAATATATCTACAATTTTTTTTTTTCGTGCGACAGATAAGTGAATAATTTAGGGTCAATATTTTATGGTAATGTTTAAATGCATATTCGATTAACTGTTAGACATGATTAATAATAATGGACAATCTCTTTAATTACCTATCACTTAAAAAAAAATTATAAATGTCGCCGGGGACCAAAATTTCATTTATATTTTAAAAAGTGAACAAATTTGTAAACTGAAAATTCATGACTAACAGATTTTATGACAAATTTGCATAGTGCCCGATGGGTAGCAATATTTCACATGCCGGGTCTTGCCGGGTTTAGCCATAAAAATTTGAATCTGTCCCTAACGGGATAGGAAATTCCCGCCAGCTGCCGCTGTTGCACGCAGGGTAGCTAACCGCTGCGCTATGCCGCCACCTTTGATTGTTTACAACTTACTTTCACACTTACTTTGAGAATAATTTCCAATTATTGTTTTTTTTTTCAAACCCATTTATCCATTTAGAAATTGTGCCAACATCCATTTATGTATTTAGAAATTGTGTTGAAAAAATTATTTGCATGTTATATCAGTGAATCGTCTTCGTTACAGTCAATGTCAATGATTATATCAAGAACTAAAATATCATTTGGTAATTGCTCATTACAGCCGTGACCTCGTTATTGATGTGAACATTATAACCAAGTTCAACTGCATTTCACTTTGTTAGAATTTTTCATTTTCTATTACACATAATGTAGGTAAATATATTAATTTTGAAAATCTGGATTATCCATTTCATAGACACCTGTACAGAAATTAAGAATAAAATAAATCCAAAAAAAAAACCGTTTGGGTAGACATTCTTTGCGAATATGCTCCTCAATTACAGTTCTCGTTTTAGTCCCCCATGGTCATGTTATCAGAGAAATAGTTTGTACAAATCGTGGTAAAATGCTGACGTAATCGGTACATTATAGTATGGAATAGATAATTTGATCTGTAAAACCACCCGAGCGAACGCTATCCAAATTTAGGTACTGATTTTAACCTCTTATTTGCCAGGGTAGGCCAGCAAAAAGCACCACCAATTATGACGCGGCACCCGGCGGCAGAAATGACATTTCGTGTCCAGCGATTCCTGACACTGTCCTTTACAAATTTTGTACATAGAAGGGTCAAAATCGTAGATAAAGGAATTTTTCCCGCGCATGCGCAAGAACTGCGCACATCCGTTAAATTATTAATATAAATTATTTGGAGTGACTAGGCGCATTGCAGGTTTCGCTATGGTAAAGGGCGATAATAGAGCAAGCGATTCTGACCGTGTTCTTCATACACTTTCTTTATACATAAGGGTCAAAATCGCGTGTAAAACTCATGACACACCGGTGCACGAGCGGCAAATAATGGGTTAAAAAATTAAAAAGAATTATGAATTTAAAGCGGTTTTTTATTTTATTTTATAAAACATAAAAATTTGGGATAAACATTGAAATATAGGTGGATCATTGGCTTTAAACCGCAGTAAGCAGTTTGTATGTTTTCTTATTAATATTTTGAGCTATGATATTAATTAAATCGAATGATCGAATCAAAAAGTTAAACACCCCGAAATCCCCACCGCTCGAGTGATTATCTCTTGGGTAAATTCCAGGTTACCCTTGCCTGCCTTGGGTCGACAAGGAAAATATTCCAAACTCGGCTACGAAAGATAAAGATCAGGACATTCTAGCCGTGTCGAGAAACTATTGCCGGGACTACTTGGAGGGCATGAGGGGCCCGGGCTGCGTGGCCATCACCCCTTCTGGATACAAGGAGTCCCGTTGCCATGTGAGGAGTTGCTCCACTCTTGCCTGTGCCATATCAGGTACCGGAGTTGACTATGTGGGGGACTTAAATGTCACTAGGTATATTTATCCATTACTGTTTTTTTTAAGTGCCGGGATAATATTTATGACACGAAAGTGAATTATAGAACAAGTGAAAGAAGATACAATATACTTGAGTCGGGTCAAGAATCGGAATAACGAAGAGTATGCATTAGTGTGAATAGAGCAAGGAGCTTGTGCCAAGAAAGAGTTGTGTAGCGCTCCGTCCTTTCTGCCTACCCCTACATAGAAATGGCGCTACAATTAAGTTAGTTTTTCTTATGTGAATGCTGCACAGCGAGCTGTATAGATCCCTGTTGGGGCATGTATTGCAGCAGAATAGAGGGAAGAGGAAGGTTGGAATATATATTCTCAACCTTTCTCTTTCCCATCTCCTTCTCCTCATATGTATAACATAACTCATTCCACAGATTAATCTCCACTAAATGCTAAATAAAAAAAGAATTTTTCAACTCGATTATAATTTGTTTTGCCCTGCTTTTAAACCTTTTTAGAAAAAACCGCATTTGTATTCCCTGGGAAAATGTTGATCCTGATGAACAAACCAAATTCTTCCCAAAAGCTTTTGATTTTGATGGTGGCATTTCGAAATCAGGGAACCGCTGTAGAAATCCAACCCTGAACATTGGAGGTGCGTTGAAATCTCTCAATTGAAAATAATATTTTATTTTTATTTTAACTTTATGAATAAAACCTCAAATTGTAATATTTTGATTAAATGAAGATAATATAAGCGAAACTCAATCGAAAATCTGGAAACAGAAAAATCAGAAAAAGATATTGACACCTCTGGGACATGAACCCAGGACCTCTTGCAAGAGCAAGAGGTCCTGGGTAAATTATCATGTTTATCAGTGGCAGAAAGATACAAGTCCTATCATGAAGAAAATAGGATTTTCAAAAATGTATGCGGATGCAACTACCTTTGATGCAACAACTATCTTAGATGCAGAAAGATGTATATGGACTTCGTCTTTATGATTTAGTTGCATTTTGAGTTTTATGACTCAAATCCATTTGCATCCTTCTGCCTCTAACATTACTACGCTTTCTATGGAAGTAAACAATTTTCAAACATTGATCCTTTCATAATACACCACATGTCATAACAAAATATTCCATTTCATTTAGAAGCAGAAGGACTCAAGTCCGTGTTTTATGGTAGCGTTTTTTTTAAAACAATATTTTAAAAATATTTCATTTACATACAAAATATTTCGTTTTATTTGCTCATTTTTAAAACAAAACTACGAGGAGACGTTTTTAAGTTTGTGGAATGGGGGCCTTTTCAATATATTCACCTACCACCCTAACACATTTGTTTACGCAATGCAATATGTTTTTTTGTTTGTTCGAAATTTTAAATAAATATATATCACAAGCATACTTACTCACTCCTTGGAATTAACAAAGACATCGAAATGGATTGTTTTTCAAAAATAGATTCTAAAACAAGAAAATTGCTGACACTGTTTGTTTTGGAAAATTTTCATGCATTGTGAAAAACTATGAGTTTGTGTATTGATTGACAAATTTCATCTCTTGTAAAAACTTATGAGTCACCCAAGGATTGCATTGACTGCGTTTAATTGTTGATTGGATGACATTAAGGAGGCCTCCACACTTCAAGATCTACAAAAACAAGGTTGGTGGATTTGTTATTTTCCCTGGAGTTTCTTTTGTGCCATTTGTGATATATTTGTTCGCAAGTAGAGTTTTTTCATAATCATAATTTCTTGGGTATTAAGCCCAGAGGGTCTGGGGTTATTTACACACCTCAGGCTCGCATATTATAATGCAACATTTTTTGGATCATTCCATTAACTTATGTATACCCTAAAAAAAAATTTTTCTTTGTCTAAAAAATACGCCGAAATTGCATCCTTCACTTCTTCATCACTTGAAAACTTTTTCCCACAAAGTTCTTTTTCAAGTTTGGAAATAGGAAATAATCACGGAGCCAGGTCAGGACTGTAGGATGGGTGGGGCAAAATTTCGAAGCCCACCTTTTGCAAGGCAGCCATTGCAACACGGCTCTTGTGAACAGGCGCGTTGTCATCCAGAAGAAGGACACCTTTGGTCAATTTTCCCCTTCTTTTCTCCTTGATGGCTTCCTTTAATTGCTCTAAGATTGAAGCGTAGTAATCTCCGGTTATGGAGACACCTTTATCTTGGTAATCGATCAACAGGATTCCTTCTGAGTCCCAAAAGACTGTCGCCATGATTTTCCTAGCTGATTGTGACACCTTAAACTTATTAGGTGGTGGTTTGTGCCACTGTATTTGTCTTTCTTGTGCCACTTTGTCTTTGTCTTTCTTGTGCCACTGCATAGAGTCCTGTTTATAATCAGGTTCATAATGATGAACTCAATTTTCGTCATCAGTAACAATTTGAACCAACTTTGTCTTCCCTACGATTTTCTCCATATTTCACAATTTCTCTCCGATTGACTTGTTTGGTCGACGATAGCTCAAAGACTAATGACCTAATTACCATAAAACCCGGTGTGTATACTAATAATGAGTTGCTCAATTAGTACCTAATTCAGCGACACCCCCACTAATCACCTACCTACCCATTCCGCAAACTTAAAAATGCGCCCTCGTAATTGATTTCATAATTACTTTTTTGTTATCTATCAGCATGGATATCCGAAGAAGTTATGAGACCATTACAGAAAAAATTTTTTTTAGCTATTTACCCTTTTGGACTTCCCGGGTACAGATTTATTGTTTGATTTTATTTATTCTCAAGGTCCCTACTGCTTTACTGAAGATACAAGTGTGCCCGTCGATCTCTGTGACGTTTCCGATTGTAATGATGATAAACATTCCGCCTTAGTTTTCATCTCTCCTGCTGATGAGAATAATATGTTTTTAATATTTCCGGAATGGAAGTTTGCTGGTAAAAAATATTTTTTTAAGAATGTAATACCTGGTAGTCGTAGTAGTCCCGACAGTAGGCCCCCCAGCATACTTATATACAACATGCAGTCGGTTTAGGAAAAGCACGGTAAATCTACTTACACAAAATATAACTAAGTGACCCCGAAGGGATGTGCAGAGTGGAGGTAATGCCGATTCAAAAGCATAAAACATATTTTCATTCAAATGCTTCAAGGATAAAATTACTTTTTTGTATACTGTATATACCAGCATATAAGTACAAAAAATTACATTAATTATAATTATTATGTTTGGAGGGCTAACTGTCAGGGGATCAACTGTCGGGTCACCCCCAGAAAGAGGTCATGCATACGTCATCCACGATCGTCTGTTTCTATCTCACATGTCTTGTATGAAAAGACAGAAGATGCTAGATGTCAAATATGACCTTTCTCTGGGATTAGTTTACTGGCATTTTGTTGTTGGATCATGTAAGTTAGTTCAAAGCCTTTAAGTCATGGGTTCCCGACTTAAAGTCTTTTGTGGGGGGCGCAAGTTGCTACGCCTGAATAGTAAACATCACCTTCATCTTTTCCCCTTTTCCTATATCGGGTCGAGATCCCATTGCTTCGTCGCGGCGCCTCCAGGCATCCCTGTCCTACTTTGGCGGCCGGCGCAATAACCTTCTCTGTTTCAATATTCATTTTATATAACTACACACATCTTAACTAACTACAGTCATCGGTTCCCGTGATCAGCGCCGTACTGAACGACCTAACGTTCCCATACAGATAGTAAGCTTATCAGTCAAGCAAAGATGTAATGCTGAGAAGCTGAGGACCTACTGGCACGTGGCTGATCCCATAGTATTGTACTGCAGCTCTTCGTTCTTTACCGCACGCAACCTAAAAATGCATGTCAATATTTCCAGTCTGGCATTCTGAACACATGTCCAAGCTACCTCATCTGTGACTTTTCTATGAAGAGGAGCATGGATTCGATGCCAAGCAAGTCTGTTGAATATAAGCAATCAAAAAGTTATTGCAGAAAAAAGGTATTACAATGGAAGATGCTCCGAGGAACTGGCATCATTGATCCCTTCGGCACCGGTGCATAGTCGGGAAACATGCCAAACGCGTGCCCAACATTTGTACACGGTTGACATTTGCCACATGAGAACAGGTCGTTTCTTCGACTCGTTCTTGTGTTCAACAGCTCGGCTGTGGAATGATTTGCCGGCCTCTGTGTTTCCTCCTTCCTACAACATGGGTCTCTTCAAGACCAATGTTCATTCCTTCCTCTCCTCAAAAAAACCCTCCACACAGCATCCCAGATGACATAGGCCCTGAGGGAAATTATTTTCCTCAGGGCCTCCTGTGTGGAGTTAACGTAAAAAAAAAAAAAAAGTCTTCTTTCGTATTGTAGGCACCGTGAATATTATTTTGTGAGTAAATATCTTTTAACACAACACTACCCTACACTAGCACACTATCTGCGCAGTCGAAATAACAAAAGTGAGCTCGGACTCGAAAGAATGTTCGAGATCATTCTGTCAACGACGCTCCTCCCCGCCAGTAAACTTACTAAATCGTTTGCGTATAATAAATTATTGTCGCGGATACAACTCCTGTAATCATTCAATATTTAACTTGTTTTAAATAAATTTAACTATACTAAACGGTGTTATAATTTGGTAAGATCCGTGACCTTTGATGTGGGATATTTCTGACAGGTAAGCGGAGATAACCGATTCTCCATAGTATCATCACTCCTGTCACTCTTCCATCAGCACTCTTGATAAGGATCTGCGAAACCATTCCTCGGCACATAATGACACAAATTCACCTTTGACAAAAGTTCACCCGTTAATTTTGAAGCCGTTGAACGAGGTTCAACTTCAACAACCGCTTTAAATAAGTTGGAATTACCTACATTCTAAAACCATGTTTTCAGGTGAATTTCATTACCAAAAATGCTTTTCCCAAATGTAAAACTTTTAAGAACCTGTTTTTTAAGTCATTGATATCCTCATTTTAAAATCAGCTAATCTTTTATAATCCTTTCCGTTTCAGTTCTAAAAATATCACTCAAAGTTTGGGATACGGAGAGGCAAGAGGGATTAATTATTAAAATATTCCCACAGTCTCGCAAGGAGCATCTTTCTTTTGAAATCACCAAGGACGGACAGAAGATTATTTTGTCCCACGTAGACCAGTACAACTATACGTCTTATTTGAAACAGGAAATTAGCCCAGAGTTAATTCCCATTGGGCAGTGGGGAAAGTACTGGTTTCGTTTCGCTAGAGGAAGTATTTTATTTGGTTATAAAGGCGTCAAAAGGGAGGCCTTCAAGTGGGTGGATAAAAAGGAGAAACACACGTTTGAGCCTTTGTACGTCACATTCTTACCCGTGGAGCACCATCCCATTGGAATGATCTTCCCCAATAAAGAATGCCTCATTGAAAAGACCACTTCGAATAAGATCTTTCGATTCATGTCCTTGGGTGTGTGGGAAACTAAAAAGAAGGCACTTCTTACTTTGCACCTGAGGGGAGACGGAAAAGCTAACATTTTGCTGTCTCTTCTGCCAAGTAATGATTCATTTTAATATTTTACTTTTTTATTTTATTTTATTAGGAACATTTACAGGTTAATAACATTAGGGAATGTACACATACTACGTGACCCGTTCAGGGGGGGAGGGGGATCTTTAAAATACCACGCTCGGTCACAATGAGGGGTGGGGGGCTTAGGTTTTGATTACGTACCCAAGCATTAAAAACTGAATATGTTTAATTTGTTTAACCCCTCAGAAAATCGCGAATTTTGCACTTTAACTCGTTGAATGCCGGGGTATGCCGGCAAAAAGCACCACCAATTAAAACGCGGCATTATGACACCACGTGACATTTCGTGCCTCGCGATTCTGACACTGTCCTTGAGAAATTTCGTACATAGAAAGGTCAAAACCGCAGTTAAAGGAATTTTTCCCGCGCATGCGCAAGAACTGCGCACGTTCCCGCGCTCCGGTAAATCATTAATATAAATTATATGGAGTGACCAGGCGAATTGCGGTTTTCTCTATGGTAAAGAGCGATAATAGAGCAAGCGATTCCGACCGTGTTCTTCATACACTTTCTTTATACATAAGGGTCAAAATCGCGTGTAAAGTCTCACGACACGCCGGCGCACGAGCGGCACCTGAGCGGTTAAATGTCTTAAACGAAATGACATTTTACGAAAACTTTGTGTTATTACCGTTTCACAATTAATGCTCTATAAATGAAACATTTCTGAACGTAGCCGAATAGTAATAACTGTTTTAGACAGGTTACAAAATAAGCTCTCGAATTATTATATTATAAATAAATATTAATATATTTGTAAATATTAAAATTTAGAATGCAAACATTAAAAAAATGTCAAAATGACTCACGTGATGTATTTATGTAAAAACGGTACTAAAATCACAGATTATGTAAACAACAATACTTATTCTATTGTATAAATGTGTAATAAACATTTTTGTCACCTCACTTTTCAATCATTTCATATAAAAATGTTTAATAAAAATTAACAATGTCGGGAGCGGGCGACCCGCCCGTGGGAAATTTGGCGGGATAAATTATCTGTCAGACTGCTCGTCTGACAGAATGTTCTTTTTAGGTATTTCTATGAACAACTTGAATAGAGATGTGCAGCATGATTCACTATCGACCTTTCACTTTTTATTTTACGGATGTAACATGTAACTAAAACAATAACAGAGTTATAACGGTTTCTATGGAGACACACGCGTTGACGAGTAAACACGCTTATTGTACTTGACTGCTATTGTTATTTTAACGAGTATACTTGCTTACGTTGCTGAGGGGTTAACAAAGAATTTAGATTTTTTAATTGTGTAATTAATAATTTTATTCAACGTAAGGGAACATTGACCTTTTCTTGGCCAAACACACACACCCACATCCCACTTCAGTTTTTTAGTTTTTTTCACACCAGTTTTTCCTTCAGTGGTTTCAGCCAAGGATAAAATAATTCCATTGCTCTAAAACAATATTACACATATATCGGTGCTGCTTTCAGATACGGATGATTATTATTTATTATCATTTGACAATATTGGTAATAAAATATCTCTGGATGAAAACACAAAATCAGGAACCAACTCTCTCGCTTCAGCAGCTGTGGGCTATCAACTTTTCACCAAAAATAAATGGACCGAATTCAAAATCGAATTCTCTGAAAGTAATTTTGATATTTTGAGGAATGATAAATTGGTGCTCAGTCATGAATCCGGCAAGCCGCTAGTGATGTACTGGTACACTTTGGTGGTGGAGCGAGGTTGGGTTATGTGGGCAGCCAACTGTCTCCCGTTGGAACCCGGGGCGGATCCCATTGATGGAGTTTGGAGCTCGTGGAGCAAATGGGACTGCAACTCCGAGTGTGATGGAGGGAAAGGGGTGAGATTAAAAAGACCACTTTTTCCAATACAAACATGTTGGACTTTAAAAAAAAAATGACTTTCTCTTAAAAACCAATGCTGTGGTGGAAAACTGTTTTTCTAAATTTTAGGGCCAGTCATTTCACAGAACTTGAACAATTCATCAAATTTCAAAGTTAATATTCCTGTGAAAGTTCTTCTCACATTCTGTGAAATAACTGGCCGAGAATGGAATAATAACAGAACTTTCACAGAATATTAACTTTCAAATTTGATGATTGTACAGATTTTTTTCAGAAGTGGCATTTTGTTGGAAAAACTAGAATGCATATTTTTCTGCTCGTAGCCTATGACCAACCAATAATATTAATAATTGGATAATTTGTGTAGCTCCTCTTTTGTGAAATATCACCTCAAAGGCTATGTAAACTAACTAAATAACCATCATGCTTTTTTCGCAGGGGTACTTAGAGAGGATGGACCGCTATACAACTCTGTCTTGACACATACCACTTGCTTCATTCACATTCATACATTTGGGCAAAATATAGGTTGAAAAAAAAAAGATGTAAAGATTTCGACGAAATATGAGCAGTTCTTTCAAATATCAATGATATTCTTTCAGGGCCGGGCGGAAAAATTTCACAATAAATAATAATAATATCTTGTTAAAATTTTAATCATTTCTTTCATATTTTTGTTGCATATATGATTCAGACCGATTGAAATGGACACGGAATTTTTCATTACTTATTCTGTGACAAACCTGGGGAATCCCCTTTCTTCAAATGAATGTATAATAATGTCATCTTGATAACTGCAGCGCCTGGCTACACCGTCCGGGTCGATTTTTGTTTTGCGCTTGGATTTTTTATGACTAATATTCGGTGAGAATGATTGAGAGAGGTCCGTGGGCGATGCGCGACAATTCTAAGAAAGTTTCATGGATCGTCAAATCCAATGGATCATCAAACCATCCATGTGTTCCAAGAACAAAAGTAAGAGGAAAACCATTTTCTTGTTCTGGGTGTAGTATCTGAGCTTAAGCTGAGGACTTAGCAGATTAAATCCTGGGTTAAAACCAGTTTCATGATCCGAATGATCTGTCAAAATTCCAGTAGCGGATTAATCTGCTGACACATTTCGAAGAAAACCGTTCAAATATTTCGAGTGGAGTTAAAATTTTTATTTCAAACCATTCCACAAAATTCGTAACTCGTAGGAAAACCGTACTACGCATTGTATGAGAGTAATACTAATTAAATCTGTGGACACGCAAGCAGATTCACCCTTAATTTAAAACCAGTTTTGTGATCAGAATGTAAATTTCCAGTTTTGGATTCATCTGCTGACATATTTTGAAGGAAAACGTTCTCTTATTCGAAGTGAATTGGAGGTTATCCACCACATACCCGCCCGGTGTAAGTAAGAGAAGGTTACTATTTAACAAGGACTCTTATTTTTTTATAGAACGACCCTCCAATTATAATTAACTAAAACTAGACCCCTTTTGTCCCTGCATACGTTGTTAGCGAGCAGTATGCAAGTGCTTGATCTGATGACAAACCGTTTAGTATGGAGAAGGCCCTAAGATATCGATCTAGGGATTGGTTTATTTATGACTCAACGTTGAATAACATCCCCAAACTGTTTGGGAATTCCCCCTAAGCAGTGATTGCAATACGCGCACAGCCTCTCACCACTTACTTCAATTCCATCTATGGGCAGAATAAAGAATTGATATAATATGATTCTTTGGTTAATTCGAAGCTGTTTAGTTAGATGTCGCTACGCTACCCTAATAGGAAGTATTTTTTTTCAATCATGTCAAACAATGAACAAACAGTTTACTAGTATATTATCATAGTCGATGGTATTTCTTAAGGTAGGGCACAGGTTTTTTAAGGTAGGGCATTGCCCCCTAATGCCCCCCCCCTAGCTACGGCCCTGTATTCTTTTGAGACCTAATGTGAATCCTAAACTTCCTGTATCCTTTCTCCCCTCCCCACTTCCCATTCCTATTGTCACGCGACATTCCCCCAATAATCAGGGAGTCATAATCTAATTGACTCTGGGAAGTTGGGATTCTTTTTAAACCGTCACATGAAAAAAATAAACTGAACTTACATCAAGCCAATGGATCAACCATAGTATTATGAATGCTTTTATTATATCTGTCATTTTAGATTATTCTTTCAATTAATCAATATATTGTATTTTGGCATTTCTAGATAAGGTTCCGCGCCTGCGACTCTCCACAACCGAACATAAATGGCAAGAGTTGCGTCGGACCCGTCGCCGACATCGGACACTGCAACGAATTTGAGTGTGGTGATCTGCCCCCTGTCGCCGTACAGAACATCAAACTGGCAATGAAAACCGATTACTCCAGTCTGGTGGCAAAGGAAGGCGAAAGAGTATCATTTAAACACTCAGTGCGTATGGCGTTGTCCCTCCATAAAGACTCTCCAAAAACCAACGTATTTTGGATCTTCAATGGAAGAATATTAAAGCTTATAAAGAAACATTCACATTGGAAACACTTAGAGAAGCGAGGATTACATATCGACAAAGTTAAACCGGCCAATACCGGTGTTTACTCATTTGTTGTACAAAGGCTTCATAAAAAGAAGCTGATTGTGAGCATCGAGACCCTCGCCGTGAAAAGTAAACATTATGATATTATAGAGTTCACCGATATGGAAAAAATAATCCGTTGCAAAGCTTTGCCGTTGGGTTTGGCCTACGAAGAACTAACTCAAAAATGGTTTTTAAATGACAATTTGTATAAAAGTCACGGTGTTACTCTGTTGCCGCTAACTGATAGACTAGTTGTCAAACTGAACAAATCTCACCATTCGTGGAAGTGTCAAGTTTCCACAGATTTTGGTTTCAATTGGACCACAAATATTGTGAGTGTTATCGTCAAAGACACTGGTATTCTCGCCATGCTGATGGCGGATGAGGCCATTGGACCATTCTTCAGTTTATTTGGAAGCGAAGATAATGTATTAATTTTTGTGATAGTTGCTTCAATTATTTTTGTCCTTGTTACGTGTATAGGGCTGTATAAATTCCTAAGATTCGATCCTAGAACTGTACCACTCGAAAAAAGGATTGAAAAGCATTTAAGCAAAGAGCGAAAAAAAACAAAAAAAAAATAAACCGGATACTGAAAAAAATAAACCAAAAAGTGCCTAAGAGGGGTATTTTTTTTTAAACATATTTTTGAAATTTATTTGGATATAAAAATGAATTAATCTGTTAATACAAAATCTAGTTGAGAAAAAAAAAAGATTATTTAAAAGTGTATTTATAATTTGGAAGGGAAAAAGACAATAATTGAGGAGCTGGATGCAATAACAACTTGCGGTAAAAATTGTAGTTTTATTAAATGCATAAAATTCTTGTAGCTCTTTCAATTATGATAATTGGAAGAAAAGGAAAAAAAAACTGTTACCCCTGAATAGCCATTTATATTCACGGAAATGATTTTCTCTCTCATTTTGTATAAAAAAGTTTAATATAGAAATCCAAAGATATTTTTATTGTTTTATTATATGTATTTTTATAAAGCTAAGTAAGAGTCCTTCACAATGAATCTAAATAAATATATAATACAAAATAAACAAACACGAAATGTCCAATGCAAGGTCGATGATGCTTCAACAACCGGCAACGAAGTTGTTTAAAAATAAAATAAATACTTTATTAAAATGACAAATAACTTTGTTTATATTAGTTTATTTTTATATACCCAATTTACATGTTTCATGGATGATGTCCGCTTCTTGAGAAGTAAATGTACACTAAAGTTAAAAATTTAAATCTAGGGCCTAATGCCAGAAGTGCGTAAGTATCTTTGCAAAGTCATTAGCGCCGTTTACACGCATACTTTGGAGCAACCGAGTCCCGCGCCACTTCAGGCCGCCGCGCAGAAAAGTAAAGACCGATAGGTTTACAGCGCAGTTCACTGTGAGACTTTTCTGCGCGGCGGCCTGAAGTGGCGCAGGACTCGGTCGCTACGAAGTGTGCGTGTAAACGGCGCTATTAACAGTGATGAATAAAAAATAATAAAAAACTTGTTTAAATAGGTTACACTTTTTTATCACTTTTAACGACTTTAAAAGGGTGTTGAAATGCCAATTTGCTTACACTTTGTGGAGTTGTCGTGGAACCGGAAACTACATACGATTATATATGTATACAATTACAATATATACGATTTTTACAAATATATAACCACATTAAGACAGTACAATTTACAAAAAAAACAAGTAAGTTATTATGAATATAGTGTCAGCCGGCGCATGGTGGGCCATGGTGGTATCTAGCATACTAAGGGTTATGTGAAGCTGGTAAATATTGTCTTCATGCTTTTTGTTTACAAATCCTGTAGTGAGTTGTAGTCTTCGAATAAAAGTAATTTTTATCGCTCTGATTTGATTTTATTTATAAAAATAGCACATCCCTTTACGGTGTAAATATGTTGACTTCCTAAATTATTAGGTCAGTTGCTTCCTCCGCTGAAGATTCGTCCATTTGAATCCATTTGAATTCACCAAGTCAATAGCAGGCTAACTGCCTTAACAACCGAATAATCATCTTTCACTCACAGACATCTAACTACCAAGTTAGGATTTTAATAGCAATAATTCGTAATATCACCAGTTGTTGTGTAGCTCAAACATGTATTTTTCTTCCCTAGATACACGGGTAGCGAGTTCGGAGAATCTGTCGCTGACGTACAAAGCACTGTGGCAGGTGGCTCAGTCTAAGAAATTTGAGGTGGCCATGAAAATGTTGAAGCAGGATGCTAGCAGTGAACATATGAAGGTAATTTTATTTTACCTAAGAAGCTAGAATATGGCCATCTACTTTTTTTAAGCATAGTAAAACAAAGCATGGAAAAATGGATAAACACAGTGAACTTACTCGCTTTAAAATTATGTTATATCATTTTTCCTGTGAATAATGTCAAACTGCCATATTCGAACATAACCTCACATTTCTATGTACTACAATTTTTTTCCAAGATCGGTATTGCCACAGTAATGAACATTTTTAGTTCCATATCATAAGTACCTTATTAAAGCTGAAAATAATATCAACAACTCGATGAAAATATGAAACAATTCGGTCACAACGAGACTCAAATATGTTTATTAAATTTCTAGACTTTCTTGACCGTCTGTACTTTTTAATATATATTTAAAATCGAAACCATGTGTTTTTTGTTTCAGGAGTTTATTGATAAGGCTGGGCAATGGGCCTTTCTGAAGTCCTCTGCCCTGGTCAGATTATACGGTGTCATATTGAGATCTCCAGTTGCCATGGTCTTGGAGTTCCTGCCAATTGGACCATTAGATGTTTATCTCAGGTAAAATTGTTATCATAATTAAGCTTTCCAAGTAATTAAGCATTCACCATGCTATAATGTGTTAAGAGACGTACCTGATTTTTAACCAGTGATTCCAGGAATTATTGGATCACCAATCATGACACCAGCAATATTTTCCCCTTTTTAGTTTAAAAAGTATGTATGTATTTGTATTGCAGGGAGAACAAGAAGAGTATCCGGATGCGAGAGCAGGTGGAAGCTGCGGCCTCGCTGGCCTCGGCGCTGTGGAGCCTCGCCGAGAGCGGCTTCGTCCACGGGAACATCCGCTGCCGCAAACTGCTGGTGGCTGGCCACGACAATTCTCACCTTTCCATCAAGCTGTCGGATCCGGGCCTCCATTCGTCGTATGGGGAAAATGAGTATGTGATTTATTTATCGTAAGGTTTTTTTTCCTTTTTTTTTTACCACCTCACCCCCAAATAAATAAATCCCTTGTCATGATCACTTGCGATCTTAACGCAGTGTGAGAAGGATCAAGGTCACAATCAGCTCACGTCACAATCTGAAAGGAAAAGGACCACTCAATAGTTAGAAGCCCAGTCATGAAATTCCAATCCCATGCTGGCGCCGGTTTTATGTCCTATTGGAGAATCCCACACCTCTGTGGTATCCGACCTTAAGGGATTAATGAAGCTCATGATGTCATTGGGTGTTGGGCAAAGTCTTCTGGATTCACAACCAGGCTTTTTTTTGAGTTAATAAATAAATACACACTACATATTGACACATTGTCAATAGGCTCTTGACTCACAATCCGAAGGTCGCAGGATTGAATCCCGGCGTGTGAAAATAAATTTTACTTGATTAATTTGTGTTACTTCGTAATTCATTCATTTACAATAATATTTATTATATTTGCAGCACGTTCCAACGTGGAAGATACTCTCAGTATCGCCCTGGTGTAAGACCACCAAATTCAGATTTGAAACGTTGCTTGAAATGACTTTAGCTGGATTTAGTGACCAGATCTGAATAGCCAGTTATTTCCTCATCTCCTTCCCCTCCCCACTACCCTCAGCCCCACAACATACCCCAATTGGGAAAGCCATAGTCTCACCAGCTCCAGAAGGGAGCAGCTGGGACAGTTGTGAGGTATTCCATAAAAAATAAATAATAATAAAAAATGTTTGTAAATATTTGGGAATCGTGCCTGTCTTATTGTACTGTAATTATTATTATTTTTTTTAATTATCTTTTTACTGGGCATTTAAAAAATATATGTATTGTTCGGGCAAATCTATACCTACGCCCATGTATTCATCCCGTCTTACCTACCTATCCTGATATATCCATCTTGCCATTGTCACCGGTTCAAGATTGATTCCTAACCGCGAAATCAGTGCAATTTCTACAACGCGCGGTACTGGCAGCCAAATACTTTGGTCTCGTCCCTTTATAGTCGAAACCCGGATCCGCGCAAGATACGTGTTTTCAACCGTGGAGTTTTCTTGAGTGCATGAGTGTGGGACCCCTGGACATCACCAGCAAGGTAGGGTCATCTTGTTTTCGGTGGACATCCCATTTTTTCCCCTTCATCCTTTTCATTCCAACAGTGGTAGGTAGAGATTTCGAACTCCGCGGAAGAAAATAACAGCTTCCAATAGCTATCGAAACATGTATATATTTTTTAAATTTACTCCTTTTTAAAGTTGAATTTAGATTTAGAATCAAGCATGGATTGTGTTCTCTTAGGTATCATTGGCTGCCTGTGGAATTTTTCAACAACATGAATGCAGCGCGAATGTCGCCTCTGGCCGATGTTTGGGCATTCGCCACAACCTTGTGGGAAATATTCTCCTTTGGATTGTCACCTGCTCAGATGAGTCACCCTTTTACTAAAAAGGTAATGTTACATTTTCTATTTTTGTGGAAAGCATTCACTTTGCAGCATTGTAAATATAATAATTTTTTTTTTATTAGAACAACTCTCTTTTTATAACTTTTTGAAGGTTATTCCCATCAATGTGATAAGTATATCATTGAAGAAGAAGATAACACCAGATTCAATTTTTTATAAGAACACTCTTTTTATATATAGGTTCTGGGTTCGAATACCAGTTGCGACCATTATCTTTTTGATTTTTCTGTGTCTTGTTCTCTTTCATATGTTCGTTTAGATTATTGGTATTATCTTCTTCTTTAATGTGTAGCTACCTGCGCTGTGAGAAGTACTTACTTAAGAATTCAAATTCAAGCAATTCAAATTCCAATTCTTTTGAACAGCAAGCTGAAACAAATTGTACTATTTATTATTTTTAACTGTCACACTCCATATGTTGATAACATTGTGAAAATTTTAATGGCACATAAAAAACTATCAACCGATGATTCTAGAGTTTTCTTTTAACTGTGTTTACGTAGCACGTTCAATTGCTACATTGGTGACACCGACGTTCACATTAGTGACCACGAAGTTTACATTTGTGAATCCGACAGTGAACACGACGCGTGCAAGTACATCTACCGCGAGCACGTCGCGCACGAAATAAACTCTTCGGTGATAAATTTCGCGCACCAATCATCATCATGTCTCTTGTGAGCGGAACATCTGAGGACAGCCAGCAACCAACGACAAGTAACCAGCAACCCAACATCAGGAATCCACCGCCTGAGGTCAACCGAGTGGCAGTACGCATTCAGCCTTTTTGCCCTAATGACCCAGAATTATGGTTCGCTATGGTGGAGCGCAGCTTCGAGGCAGCAGGAGTGACCGTGGATGCCACAAAATTTGGTTTCATTCTCGGAGCCTTGGATCCCGCCCACGCCCAAGAAGTCCGGGACATCATTGTGAAGCCCCCTGAGGTCGGTGCATATGCACTATTAAAATACGAATTAACCAGACGCCTCAGCTCCACGCAGGAGCAGAAGACAAGGAGACTTCTGGAACATGAAGAGATCGGAGACCGTAAACCCTCCCAATTCTTGAGACACCTGCGCACCCTCGCCGGCAGCGCTGTGCCCGATGAGGTTTTGAGAACCCTATGGATGGGTCGTCTTCCTAGAAGTATGCAGGTGGTTCTGGCTACGCAGCAAGACACTCCGCTTGACAAGGTGGCCAGCTTGGCCGACGCCATAGCAGACTATGCTGGTAGACCGGCAGTTAACTCAGTGGCTGTTCCATCGTCCGAAGATTCATTGGTTACACAGATGGCGCAGTTGATTCAGCCTCTCCAACAAGAGCTCGCTACCTTGAGGCGCGAAGTTTCGACACTACGCTCTGGCCAGCATAGGAGGAGCGCCACCCCGCATCGTTGGAGCAATCGTTCCCGCAGTCGGTCCAGAGGTCGTCAGCCCGAGGGAACATGCTGGTACCACTGGAAGTATGGGACGAAGGCAAGCAAGTGCACCAAACCCTGCAACTTCCAGCAGGAAAACGCGCGGGGCCCAAACTGATGGCGACCAGCACCAGCCCCAACCAAGTCAGTCGCCTTTTTGTTACCGACAGGGTAACCCGTACCCAATTTCTTATAGACACCGGCGCAGATCTCTGCGTTTTCCCACGACGACTTGTCCAGGGACGCCCCACTAAAGCGACATACGAACTGGCAGCAGCAAATGGCAGCACAATCGCTACTTATGGCAGCCTAACGCTCAACCTGGATCTGGGATTGCGACGCGACTTTACTTGGAGCTTCGTCATTGCAGACGTCTCCAGGCCAATCATCGGGGCAGACTTTCTCGCCAAGTACGAGCTACTGGTGGATGTCCGAAATAAACGGCTGCTGGACCAGGTGACGAATTTGACCATCACGGGAAAACGAAGCGACAACAAGATCGTTTCCATTAAGACGGTCACAGGAACATCCCCGTATCATAAGCTTCTTCAACAGTTTCCTGACATCACTCGCCCTGACGGCGCCAGGAGGGAAGTTCGTCACGCAACACTGCACCATATTAACACCACGCCAGGACCTCCAACAGTCGAACGCCCACGACGCCTTGCTCCTGACAAGTTAAAACGCGCCAAGAAGGAGTTCGAGGCCATGGTCCGTCTCGGAATCGCTCGACCTTCCGAGAGCTCTTGGGCATCTCCCTTGCACATGGTACCCAAGAAGGACGACCAGTGGAGACCATGTGGCGATTATAGAAGATTGAACGCCAGAACTATTCCGGACAGATACCCCGTAGGCCACATCCAAGATTTTGCACAGGCACTGAGCGGCACCAAGATCTTCTCAACGATTGATCTGGTGCGGGCATATAATCAAATCCCTGTGGCTCCCGAGGACATTCCGAAAACAGCAATCACTACGCCATTCGGACTCTTCGAATTTCCGGTGATGTCTTTCGGCCTCCGCAACGCAGCCCAGACCTTCCAACGCTTCATGGACGAGGTTACCAGAGGCTTAGATTTCTGTTACGCCTACATAGACAACATCCTTATTGCCTCAACGTCAGAGGAAGAGCACCTAGCCCACCTCAAGATATTATTCCAGCGCCTGCAGGAATATGGTGTTGTCATCAACACCGCCAAATGCCATTTCGGCCTGACTAAGGTCAAATTCCTAGGATACTCGGTGTCCGACGCTGGCACTTCACCCCTCCCAGATAAAGTGGAGGCCATCAACAACTACAGCCAACCAGCTTCCATCAAGGATCTCCGCCGTTTCCTGGGAGCAATAAATTTTTACAGAAGATTCATTCCCAACGCCGCGAGGACACAAGCTCCACTCAATGACCTCCTAAAAGGGAACCAAAAAGGCAAACAACTCGTGTCTTGGACTGCCGAAACAGTAGAAGCTTTCAGCAAGTGTAAGGAAGCTCTGGCCCAGGCAACCCTGCTCGTTCACCCGAAGTGCGACGCCCCACTCTCTATCGTCAGCGACGCGTCTGATACTACAGCCGGTGCCGCACTCCACCAATTCGTCGCAGGTCACTGGGAGCCTCTAGCATTCTTTTCGAAGAAGTTTTCGGCAGCTGAAAAGAAATATGGCGCATACGACAGAGAACTACTAGCCATCTATCTCGCTGTGAAATACTTTCGCCACATGGTGGAAGGCAGGTCGTTCACCATATTTACAGACCATAAGCCTATCACGTTCGCCTTCCAACAAAAAGCAGACAAATGCTCACCAAGGCAATTCCGCCATCTGGACTATATCAGCCAGTTCACAACTGACATCCGACACGTCTCCGGAAAAGACAACATCGTCGCGGATGCTCTCTCCAGGGTCGAGACGATAGATACTCCTCTGGACTACGCAGCGCTGGCAGCTGACCAGATGTGCGACCCTGAACTGGAACAACACTTGCAAGGAAGTTCTAGCCTACAACTTAAAAAGATTTATATTCCGGGTACTGACGCGCATCTCTACTGTGACGTCTCAACTACCATAGCCAGACCCTTCGTCACGAAGAAGTTCAGACCTGCGGCATTCAATGCGGTCCATCAGCTGGCTCACCCTGGAATTAAGGCCACGGTTAAGCTCATATCTCAACGTTATGTCTGGCCGGCCATTAAAGCTGAGACTATTAAGCTCGCACGCAATTGCCTTCAATGCCAACGAAGCAAGATTACACGGCACGTGTCAGCACCCCTGGGAGCCTTTCCCAGACCCTCCGCTAGATTCGAGCACGTCCACATCGACATAATCGTCATGCCTTCTTCAGAAGGATGCCGATACTGTCTCACGTGCGTAGACAGATTCACGAGATGGCCAGAGGCATTCCCGATCCCAGACCAAGAGGCTGAAACAGTGGCGCGTGCTTTCTACAAGGGCTGGATAACAAGATTCGGCACTCCACTCCGCATTACTACGGACCAAGGGAGACAATTTGAGTCGAGGCTGTTCAGGCAGTTGAATTTCCTGGCAGGCACGACGCAAATCCATACAACTGCATACCACCCCGCAGCAAATGGCATGGTGGAACGATTTCATCGTCAACTGAAAGCAGCGATCAAGTGCCATCAGAATAACCGTTGGACGGAAACACTTCCCACCGTACTCATGGGAATCAGAGCAGCTTGGAGAGATGACCTCGCGACAACCTCAGCCGAGCTAGTATACGGCGAGCCGCTCCGCTTACCCGGCGAATTTCTATGTACAGCACGACCTAATGTTAACGACGACACCGGAAGCTTCCTCAAGGAACTACGGAAACATTTCAACGAGCTGAGACCAGTTGAAGGTACCCGCCATGGTTATGGACATCGTTTCGTCTTCAAAAATCTTCCCACAGCTTCTCACGTCTTTCTGAGGGACGACACAGTCAAGAGCCCGCTTCAACAACCCTACAGTGGCCCTCATAAAGTCGTTCGTCGGCACGAACGAACATATACCATACTGGTAAAAGGGAAGGAAATCACCGTGAGCATCGACCGCCTCAAACCAGCATACGTTGCTCAAGATCTTGAGAGTTTCACATCACACTCGCAAACCGCATCAGAGTCACCAGCCGCCACATCACAACCAACCCTTCCGTTGTTCGATGGCAGTAAGGATCGGACACACACAACCACTCGTTCTGGAAGGCGGGTTCGATTTCCCGATCACCTCGGTATCTGACTATTCCTCTTTCCACCGCAGCCATGTCTGCGTTGTCTGGGGAGGGAGTACTGTAGCTACCTGCGCTGTGAGAAGTACTTACTTAAGAATTCAAATTCAAGCAATTCAAATTCCAATTCTTTTGAACAGCAAGCTGAAACAAATTGTACTGTTTATTTTTTTTTTAACTGTCACACTCCATATGTTGATAACATTGTGAAAATTTTAATGGCACATAAAAAACTATCAACCGATGATTCTAGAGCTTTCTTTTAACTGTGTTTACGTAGCACGTTCAATTGCTACAAATGATATATTACATTGATGGGAATAGCCTTCAAAAAGTTATAAAAAGAGTTGTTCTTATAAAAAATTGAATATTCATTTAGACTTTTATAAATATACTAGCTGACCCGCAAACATTGTTTTGTCATATAAATTTCTTTTTTCTGGACGCCCTAATCACCTAGCGGTATGAAATATACTTTATGACCTATTCTCATACCTTCCAAATATACATAAAAATCGGTCGAGCCGTTTCGGAGGAGTGCGACCACAAACACCGTGACATGAGATTTTTATATATATATATATCTCTTATCTATATATATATATAGATGTTCCATATAAAAATAAAATTGGATATATTTATCTGAGGCGCTATCTAGGGTACAAACCAGTTCTTTGAACGATTGTTTTAAATGAAAAGAGTAGTTGCCTATAAAATGGAAAAATTAGTCAAAGGTAATCTTGTTAATTCTAAAATTTTAAATATGATATAACAATATGACGGTTTGATGGAAGGTGGCAGTGGCCGAATTGGTAGAGACGCCCATCCCGGTAAGACGAGAGGTTCTGGGTTCGAGTCCTAGTTGCCACCACTATCTTTTTAATTTTTCTGTGTTTTGTTCTCTTTCATATTTAGATTATTGGTGTTATCTTCGTCTTCAATGATAAAATAAATTTCAATTACTTTGTTTAAGGGCGCTCAATTAGTGTTGATGCGTACAACTCATACTTAGGTGTTTGTATCTCTATACATTTACATACAAATTACATTTACATACAGCAGCGCCCTGCAATGATGTTCTTGAGTCTTACATTCCTCATTTTAATTGATTTAATTTTGTGTACAGAACTATGTGGTTGATAAGCGCACTTTGGAGCCACCCGTGGGCTGTCCCCACGAGGTGTATGTGGTGATGCAGTCTTGCTGGCACCACGATCAGCACCGCAGGGCGCGGGCGCAGGTCATCATGAGAGACATCAACCATCTACACTACCAAGGTATAGTCCCCAACTACTTACATCTAAGTAATACTGTTGATGACCTCTTGCCCCGCTTCCCTACGGCAGAGTTTGTGGTCCTGGGGGACTTCAATGTTCATAACGAACCTTGGTTAAAGTTCTCAGGACCAACGGACTCGGCTGGACGAGAGGCGGAATCCTTTGCCCTCTGCCACGGACTGAAGCAAATGGTTCAGGAGCCTACAAAGGTTCCTGATGTCCAGACTCACCGCTCCAATCTGTTAAATCTGTTTCTAACCACTGTGCCACACGGTTACAAGATTGAAGTCACAGCGCCTTTAGGATCGTCCGACCACTACCTGGTGAAGACGTCAATCCCCGTAACCTTCAGACCACCAAACGAGCGGCTGAAGAGAAAAGTGTGGCACTATAGATCAGCAGATTGGTTTGGTCTGCGGACACATTTTAATGCTTTCCCATGGTCAGCTGTCTGTTTTCGGACCTCGGATTCCTCAAGATGTGCCCAGGAAATTGGTGAAGTCATCACATCCGCGATGGATGGCTTCATCCAATCCACTTTTAAAGAAACTGGTGTGGGTTCAAAGCCGTGGTTCAGTCGACAATGCTCTGAGGCAGTGCGACGAAAAAACGCGGCTTACAGAGCCTACAACACATCTCGAACGTCCGAAAACAGAATAGTATATAACAAAATGGCAAAGGAAAGCAAGAGGATCCTAAATAGGTCAAAATTCGAGTACGACCTGCAGATCAGCAGAAAGCTGGCTGCCTGCCCGCAAGGCAGCAGAGCGTTCTGGTCGCTTGCGGGCTCAACCCAGTCTGCAACCTCTTACAAGACCTGACAGCTCTCTAGCAAATACCGCTGCCGAAAAGGCTAACTTATTAGGCAAAATGTTTGCGGATAACTCGACCCTCGATGATCAAGGTGTTACCCCGCCATCGGTTCCTCATTGCGGTTTTCACATGAATAAGCTGAGGATCTGGCATCGTGATGTACTCCAAGTCTTACGAGGGCTTGATTTTAATAAAGCTAGTGGGCCTGACGGAATACCTGCCCTGGTATTGCAGAGGTGCGCTGCAGAAATAGCTCCAATTTTGACGAAGCTTTTCAAAATGTCCCTGAAGTCTGGATCTGTGCCCTCTGGTTGGAAAAAAGCGATCATTCACCCTATTCCAAAGAAGGGTGACCGCTCCAACCCAGCCAACTACCACCCCATAGCGATCACATCAGTTCTGTCTAAGGTGATGGAACATGTGATCAACGACAAACTGCTCACATACCTCGAGAAGAACAAAATTATTAACGACCGTCAATACGGATTCCGGCGGAACCGCTCGTGCGGTGATCTTCTCGCGTATGTGATGCATGTTTGGGGGTGGTGCCTGGAACGTTTCGGTGAGACCCAAACGGTTGCACTGGATATTTCCAAGTCCTTTGACCGGGTTTGGCACCGAGGGCTTGTCAACAAACTGCCTTCTTACGGACTTCCCGCATCCTTGTGTACGTGAATTGCCGACTTTTTGAGGGAGAGGTCGATTCAGACGGTTTCACCTCTTCCTCGCATTCGATAAATGCTGATAAAAGGGATCGGTTCTGTCACCGACTTTGTTTCTGTTGCACATCAATGACCTCTTGCCATGTGCACCGATTCATTGTTACGCAGATGACAGTACAGTCCATAATTGCTTTTTATTTGACAAGCCCCCAAAGGGCACACAAACTCCAATAGCTCGGAGGGCTTTGAAGCAAAGAATGGACGGTTACCTGGAGAGTGTTTTCTCTTGGGGTAAGAAGAACATCGTCGAATTTAATGTTTCAAAGACCCAATCATGTTTGATAACGTCTAAAAGGGATCGAAATGAAAATCTAGTCTCCTTCAACGGAAGCAATCTTCCGAACAGGAGCTCCATCGATATGCTTGGTGTAACTCTAAGTGACCAGCTCGGGTACGGGGGCTCCATCGAAACCAGAGTTAGATTAGCCTCTCAGAAACTGGGCGTACTGTACAGGGCCCGCAGATACTTTAATAGTACACAACTGCTAACCCTGTACAAATCACAATTGTGCCCTACGGTTGAATTTGGCAGCTACCTCTGGTCTGGAGCTCCAAAATACCTGAAAAATAACCTCGACTGCAGAAACGGGCGGTCCGTTTAATAGATTCTCCAATCTTAACAGACGGATTGCAATCTTTAGAGCACAGGCGTCGGGTGGGAATGCTATCCTTGTTCTACCGGTATTACAATGGAAGATGCTCCGAGGAACTAGCATCATTGATCCCTTCGACACGGTTGACATTTGTCACATGAGAACGGGTCGTTTCTTCGACTGTTCAACAGCTCGGCTGTGGAATGTTTTGCCGGCCTCTGTATTTCCTCCTTCATACAACATGGGTCTCTTCAAGACCAATGTTCATTCCTTCCTCTCCTCAAAAAGACCCTCCACACAGCATCCCAGATGACATTCCTGATAGCCGTGAGGGAAATTATTTTCCTCAGGGCCTCCTGTGTGGAGTTAATGTAAAAAAAAAAGAGATAGTATGGAAACATTGTGCAATGTAGCTTGAAATGATTAATACTTGGAGTTAGTGATATGTTCACGAGAGGATGATAAGGTGAATGCTATTGGCAGGGGACTATTAAGGAGGATTGTAAAACTTAAGCCGAGAGTCGAAATGCCATTATTTGCATCTGGGATGTTTTCCACCAGTGCCGCTAGTGTACTGTAGATTCTTAGCACTGGATGGACAATACTCTCTTACCTTCATGTAGGTATGAATGGAAACCAATGTTGCCACTGACGTTAGATTGTATCTTTTGACTATTAGATCGAGACAGCCAATTGGCATCACATACTTACACTGCCTGACATTGTATTCGCCATTCAATTTGATTTGGAATTTCTGAATTTGAAATTTTTAGCGAAGAATAGTCAGACTTTTGCCGCAGTACATGCACGGTGACCGGACAACTCAACAGATTGCCACTTCTTCACTCTTTTGAAAAGTTAATAGTTTAGGTTAGGGGTCGTCCATTAATCACGTGATGTTTTTTTAGCAACTTTTTAACCCCCCCCCCTGGTGATATGTGGTGAGGTTTTAGACTAACCCCCCCCCCCCAAAATCACTAGTATTTTTTTTAGTACAAATAATTTTGAAATTTTCAGAGTATTATCACGAAAAATAAATACACGTGATATCTCATTTTACCCCCCCCCCTCGTGATATTTCGTGATTTTTTCCGAACCCCTCCCCCCCCCCCTTTCGAGCCTCACTTGATTAATGGATGACCCCTTACGGGGTATTTTTTTTCATTGCTTTTAATGACTTTAAATTCTTGATATCAAAATTTCTCTTATTTCTCCACAAAATTTCTTCCTTTTTATTATTATTACTGATACATTCATTAGTTAAGTTTTAAGAACCGTCCATATCTCAGGCAAAATTACCTAATGATATTCTATCGACTTACATAATAGGTACTACAACCATGTAATAATTTAATTTAACCCATCAAGTCTGTTTGTTCGGTTGTCGGAACAATTCATACAGGTCTCATAGAAATCACTGTGTCTCCCTCACTATCATGTTTCCGACCTCAATTTGAAAAAAAAAAGAAAATTTGAGAATTTTTTATGAACTATTTTTACAAGAAACTATAAAAAAGTAAGTTGACGATAACATTTATAATATATTTGCCTAATTAATTAAGTATGTGATTTTATTTTCTTTCATTATCGGTAATTTTAATTAGAAAAAACATAAAGTGAGCAGATATGTTTTTAGATTTTCACGTGTTTTCACGTTTTTGGGGTGTTATGCCGTGTTTCCTTTTTTAGCCAACGTTTCGGACAGCGTAGCAGTGACCATCATCAGGGCAGATCCCGCAGATCTGACACATCTGCCAGATCTGCCCTGCCTAGCGATTCCGTATTTTTTGTGAGATCGTTATTGGATAATGGATGTAATCTCCTGTCAGATTTGTGTGATTTTTATGACTGTTATTTGCGTTTTCTATGTAAAACGTATGTTAAATGTAAATAATCATAAATAAATCAGTAAATAATCATGCGCACTTGCAGGAATTCATGTTTAAATCGATCTAAACTAAAATATGTGAAGTAAAAATCACACAAATCTGACAGAAGATAACGTCCGTTATCCAATAACGATCTCACAAAAAATACGGAATGATGATGGTCACTGCAACGCTGTCCGAAATGTTGGCTAAAGAAGGAGGTAATGCAACACGGCATAACACTCCAAACACAAATAATGAAAATAAAGTGAGCAATTTTTAAAACTTTTTAAAATTATGTTTATTTCTAATTATAAAATTTGTAATATTTCATCACCTTTCCAAAACCGTTTTTAGTTTTCAGATACATTCAGAAATAATCCATTTATTTGAATTTTATTGCAAAACGGACATATTTTGACCCTCTGTCAAAACACAGTCGATACCTGAGGGGTTAATATACCTATAACTTGTTTCATAATGTACTGCGTATGTCTTAATAAAAAAATAAACAATGAACACAGGGGTGTTGAAATGCCATTTTGTTGAGTTGTCATGGAACCCATACTCACATGACATTTCTTGTGTTCTTCTTTATTCTATGATTGTCTGTTGCCAGGAGTGTCTACATTGTCCTCCTTTTAATGTTAAGGTTGAATTTCTATTATCATGGTAAATCATTATGTCTTTCTTTTTAGTTCATTGCTCGCATCGAAATGTGTACGAAACCGTCTCTCCGAAATCCAATTTGGTAACTGGATCAGCTCAGAGTCTCACATCCAACGTAACAGGTGAAATAATTTTTTTATTATTTAAAAAAAAAATTTCAAACATTTACAGGTTACGAATAACTTTAAAATTTTGAAAAACTCCTACTACCACACCGTTGTTTTAACTTAATGTCTGAACAAAATAATAATTATTATATCCAGATTTTTGCTCAATAATACCAGTAACTAATATTAATTTTCAATAGATGTCTCTGTGTTTCCATTTATTTATTAATATTAGTAAATTCCTGTTTTACCATGGTAACCATTTTCTTTATTTATGAATAGAAAAATATTATGTATAGATTCCTGTTTTACCATAGTAACCATTTTTCTTTATTTGATACAGCAATATATCTAGATTTCTGTTTTATCATCTCAACCATTTTCCTTCATTTGATGGAGCAATATCTCTAGATTCCTGTTTTATCATCTCAACCATTTTTCTTTTGTTTTTACGAGACTGAATTTTCTCTCTTCAAATTTTCGAACATTGAACATCAGCTTGTGACCGAAGCGTTCTTCTGTTTTTATTATCATAAAAAGAAAATATTGGACAATATAATATGTGGTTGACGTAACAAACAGTGCTCTTTAAATAACAACAACTATAAGTGGAAAATGCTGCATGTGCAATGATGAAGGATTAGCAATAAGAGGAATTGAACCCACAATGCCTGTGTGGAGCACACTGATACATTTGTCCATTCAGCTAGTAAGCGGCCACCCACCGGTTATATTATCTGTTCTTTCATCCACAGTAATGTTATCATGTTTAGTTGAGTGTGTACTTTCAGGTGAAAGTATGGTAGATGGAACCCTGTTAACGGAGGCCAGTGAGATTGAGCATCAACATTATCTCAGCATGAGATCTACTTCTTCGTCCCAGAGCGACGTCAACACTACCATGACATTCGATGGGGTATGCTGTTACTTTTTATTATTATTAGAGACGTAATGTATGCAGATGTTTCTTTTAAGTAAACGCCGCATAAGAGTCCCAACTGCTCCCAACCGTATGGAGCCAGTGTCTCTATGGCATCCCGAATTGGGGTATGTTGTGAGGCTGAATGTGGTGGGAAGGGGAAGAGGAAGGTGGGGGAGTACCTGGCTATTTTGATCTGTTTACCAAATACGCTTAAAGCTATGTCAGGCAAAATTTCAATTCTGAATGGTGGTCTTTCACCAGGGCGATACTGAGAGTATCTTCCAATCTGGAACGTGCTGCAAATACACTATACATTATATTTTAAGTGAATTAATTGTGAAACAAAACGAATTAATTAAAAAAAATTACTTGCACACCCCGGGATTTGATCCCGCGACCTCTGGATTGTTAGTCGAGTGTTTTACCTCACAACTAAGGAGACTGTCATAATTGATATTATAAATTCAAAGGGAATGAGTAGAATAGAAAATCTTTAAACACTTTCTTTGGATGAAGTGTGTTTATATATGTTTTAATTTAACATTGAAAATTTTACAATGGTAAGTTATACCTCATAATATAAACACCTATTGTTGAGAGAGAAAGAAATGTGTGAAACGACATACTCTTAGGCACGTTACTTAAATACTAATGGGAAAAACAAAACAAATCATGCAGGCTGGTGCGAGCCGTTTGCCCTGCTACCTGCTCGCCACCTACACTCCCGAGGCACATGCACCCGGCCACCGTTGCTAAGAATCTAATCCTAGAAAGTTCTGTTAAACAAGTGTTATAATTATGCAGAAGCAGATGTGAAAAGTCTGCAGAACTTCAACTAGAATTAAATTACAACCTTCTGTTATGTCACTAATACATTTATAAAAGTTCATTAGATCATCGTCATGGCACTGCATCCCAGGATGGAATTTGGCTTTCTTCACAATTCGCCATGCTTTCCAATGGCTGCGGTCCCTCGCCATTCGCCTTTCCTAATCCTTCCCATCCTTCTCCATTCCAATTCCATACAGTCTATCCACTTCTCCTTTGCCTGCTTCTGGGTCGCTTCTATTGGGTCAGAAAATTGGTCATAATTCTTGGTGTCCTGTCATCTTGCATTTTGTTAACAATTTTATAATCATGATTTTTAGGATGATGACGACTCTCCACCATATGACTTTAGCGACTTCACAAGTCATACTCAAATGCAAAATGTACTGGAGTTGGATAAAGACTGCAATATCATAATGCAGGGTCGTATTGGACAGGTAAGTTTCATTTAATCTTTTATTGAATACCCAACAAGTTCCCAGCTATCGTCCAGTGAGACTAGGTAATCCTTAATCGGGGTATGTTGTAAGTGAAGGAGGAAGGTTGGGAAGTACCCGGCTATTCAAATGTGGTTACTAAACATGGCTAAATCCATTTAAAGCAGCATGTTGTGAGGCTGAATGTAGTGGGAAGGGAAGAGGAAGATGGGGGAGTACCTGGCTATTTAGATCTGTTCACCAAACACATTTAAAACCATTTCAAGCAACATTTCTATTCCGAATGGTGGTCTTGCACCGGGGCGATACTGAGAATATCTACCGCCCTGATAATGTACATAAATATATAATAAAAATAATCTTAAGACAAGTGAACTGAATTTTAGCTTAGTTTAATTTAAACCTTTTTGTACTTGACCACTAATTATGAAATATGTATACTTTGCATACGTACACTTATAGACAGTTTATGACTATCTTTTTATCCACTTACAGATAGTTTATGACTATCCTTTTAAAGTCACTTACAGAAAGTTTATGACTATATTTTTATCCACTTACAGATAGTTTATGACTATCCTTTTAACCGGTCACGGCGCGCGCGTCATGCGCATGCGTGAGAAAATAATTCAAATATTTGAATAATATTGTCGACGAAAAACTTTTGGTCTGCGATTTTGGCCCTTCTATGTACATAATTTGTATGAAGAACAGTGTCAGAATCGCTTGCGCCATCATTACTCTAGGTGGTGCTAAAAGTTTCATTCACCTGGTCACCCTGGAATATTTTTAAAACGATTTCATCCGTGACAATGCGCTGTCATAAATTGCCGCGAATTTAACGGTTACAATAAATGAGTGTATCGCGAAGAAAACATCGTAAAACCTATTAATTTACGTAATAAATGCAAGTAATGTTGTTTTGGTAGATAGTTTATTGTGTTGTGAACGTTTTTCAGTCAATAAAATATACAATAGCTCAAAATTAATCAACAAAACATTCAATTCAAAGTTCAAAATGGTGCTTTTGTAGTGTTTTTTTGTGAAGTTTCGCGAATTTCCGCGAAATGGCATGGCCTGTGACCGGTTAAAGTCACTTACAGCCTAGCGATTCCGTATTTTTTGTGAGATCATTATTGGATAAAGGACGTTATCTCCTGTCAGAGTTGTTTGATTTTTACGTCACATATTTTAGTTTAGATCGATTTAAACACGAATTCCTGCAAGTACGCATGATTATTTACTCATTTAATATACGTTGTACATAGAAAACGCAAATAACAGCCATAAAAATCACTCAAATCTGACAGGAGGTTACGTCCGTTATCCAATAACGATCCCACAAAGAATACGGAATCGCTAGGCAGAAAGTTTATGGCTATCTTTTTAAAATCGCTTACAGACAGTTTATGACTATATTTTTGAAGTCGCTTACGTACAGTTTATATTTAGCCGTAAAGCTATCCCCATGACCTTTGTTTAATTCTGCTTTGATATGATTTCCTGTCAAACTTTTCCGTATTTCCTTTTTCTTTATGTACCGTTGCAACCCAATGCATTACATCATTTCTTGCATGTTTGATACAGATTATCATAGTCGGTATGGTTAGGCCCTTCATCCACAGGTATATGCAAGTATCTGATACTCATGTTGTGGACTTGCGTCGCAAACAATTTTTTGCACCCAGGCTGTACAGGTCGCTACTGAATCATGAGACCTGCATCGCCACCAATCATTGTTGAATTGTTAAAACTAGAATGCTTTCATAACCTCACTCACAACTAACAGTTGCTGTAGCTGTCATTTTCTTTGTTGACTGTTCTGTTCCTAGCATTGATCTAGAGCACTTGATTGTTACAAAATGTCTGACACAAGCGATGCCATGTTTAAAGTTTCGACGACGTGAGTTAGAATAATCTTGTCCAGCTGGTCGCTGGAGATTGGCGTCACCGACAAGTTTACAAAAGGTCGGCAACAAGTAACCTCCGTGCAGATATATGACGTTAATCGCCAAGATACTTCAATCGACGAGTATCGGATTCTTGCATACTCTGAAGAAGAGCCTTTCAAGTTCAAAAACATGCATGTACCCTATTGGATCAGAATCCTGTATGTTCAATCGACACCGGTTCCATTCCCAAAAGCAGATTGATCCTGTCAGGATTTTTTCAAATACAAATTAACCTTCATCTCATCTCGATTGTAAAGGGTTATGTACTATATTGTTTGAATGATTTGATTTGTTTGCTTCATCCAGGGCTACTACGGCGAAGTGTTCAGGGGGACCATGGAGTGTGACAACTCTGAGTCTCGACAAGTGGCCATCAAGAAGTTGAAGCAAACAGCTCAAACAGCCACTGATGACTTTGAGAGAGAGATTGAAATCATGAAGGTATGCTTATTAATTTATGTATGTATTTATTGTGTAATACATGGTGTGAAATAATGGTTCTTTCAACAAACTCAGATTCAAACCGTGAGGTGTTTCAATCTCTGTCACATTTAATTAACTTTGAGTGAAATTTGAATTTGAGTGGTTCCCGTTAAACATTGATTCTCAGCCTGTATTACCTTTTTGTATAGTATTTGTCATCCCCATTACCTGTGGTGCACCGACTACCTCTGTATTGGTGATTCAATCCAATATTGTATTTGCATGCCTTTCTCGAAAGAATTGACTTTGTAACTATTTATTTATATTCATATTGCTTATGTTCATGCACAAACAATTCATCTAAAGAGGGTATTACCAGAGAAAACCAGAAATATGTTATTTTTAAATCAGATTTTAGACGTATTGACTCTGTTTCACAAAAAATATAAATGTCTTTCAAAAGATTGTTCTTTTATCTAGCATTCGCATGTTTTAAATTTTGAGAAAAAATGTTTATTTTTGGTATAATAAGGTTATACCATAAATCGTTGGCAGATTTGTTAAATTTTCAAAAAAGATTTTGTATTATACCACACCCATTTCAAATCACATAATCATGCAGTAAAATAAATCAGTACATTATCTGGCAAATACAGCAAATTTAGAATGAAATAAAATCGATATTGAGTTATAATTTTAAAAAGCTGGTACGGAGAATAATTAATCTTTCTCATTGGAACCGCCCTGTACGATCGTAAGAACAACTTTCGACGGAATGTGGATTTTCGGCCGCTGGCTGGTTAAACGCTCTTAACTCGTAGAATGCCGTTCGTGCACCGGTGTGTTTGAGATTTTACACGCGATTTTGACCCTTATGTATAAAGAAAGTGTATGAAGAACACGGTCAGAATCGCTTGCTCTATTATCGCCCTTTACCATAAAGAAAACCGCAATGCGCCTGGTCACTCCAAATAATTTATATTAATAATTTACCGGGCGCGGGAATGTGCGCAGTTCTTGCGCATGCGCGGGAAAAATTCCTTTATCTACGATTTTGACCTTTCTATGTACAAAATTTCTCAAGGACAGTGTCAGAATCGCTGGACACGAAATGTCATTGGGTGTCATGGATGCCGCTTTTTGCGAACGCTAATTGGTGGTGCTTTTTGCTGGCCTACCCCGGCAAACAACAGGTTAATATTTTAAAGCATAACTTGCAAAAAGTGTTTTATTCTAAAATAATTAAATTAGCACCATCTACGAAAGAGCAGATTATGAATTATTTTTAGTATACCCTTAAAAAACCGTGTTAGGTATTGATTTATATTGGTGTTTTTTCAGTCCCTCAAACACAAAAACATAGTGGAAATAATCGGTGTATTGGAATACCCTGAGGTGCAGCTGATCATGGAATTTGTTCCCAATGGCTCCCTCCAAACATATCTCCATTTTCACAGAGACTGCTCCGTCCACCAGCTGCTCAAGTACGCCTGCGATGTTGCAGTGGTAAGAATCTCCATCATATTTATCATTCTCAAGACATGATCCGTGCAACCTACCGTATTGTGAGGAAGGAACAACATCCTTCTAGCTGTGCTCCCAATCCTAAAGGACATACTATATACCATCCTATATACACTGTGGAAATTTACAAAGAATGCAAGGCTGTGATGTAAGCGTAATGAGTAAGATTAAGAAAGAGATGCGAGATGGTTTGGGCACGCAAAATTTATGAATGAAGAAAGGAGAGAATATGTGACTTGAATGTGATTCATAGAAGAAGTTGGGGACTCCTGAGGAAGATATGGCACAATCTAGTGAGCCAAATATTTGAGTCAAGCCATATTAATCACAGAAGGGCGTGTATTAGACGATGTATGACGGTGAATGAAGCAAAGCACATAGCATGTGACAAGCGTGCGATGCGACGTGTGACTTCAGCGATGCGATCGGTTTTGTAAATGCATTTGCAAGGACTTCTTGAAGAGTTGCGAATGTCTTTGTTTTTGAATAAGTATATTATAAGTTGTTAGTGTTTCTGTGGCCAGGAGTGACTACGGGGAAGAAAATGACGATTAATGTTTTTAAAATGGTTAAATTGACTTACTTTCAGGGCATGGAATACCTGGGCAAGCTGAACATCGTGCACCGAGACTTGGCGGCCAGGAATATCCTGGTGGTCAGCGAGGATCACGTCAAGATATCAGATTTCGGCCTAGCTCAGTTCATGCACGGGGACTACTACATCCTCAAAACTAACCGAGAACTTCCGCTCAAATGGTGATTCAATTTTACATTATATTTGCACGTACATTGAAACTCTCTTATACATAAGCAATTGAAGAAGAAGATAATACTAATAAATCTAAACAAAACATGAAAGAGAAAAAATAAAAACCAAATATAAAAGGTTACGGTCGCAACAGGAAATCGAACCCAGGATCTCTGTCTTATAAGTCTGATAAGGTTTTCCAAGCGACCGGAATAAAACCTTCGTGGGAGAAGTTTGGGCATTTTTAAATTTCAGTGTTCAAGGACCAAAAAAACTAAACTTATGTGGAAACCTTATAAGTAGGTTTTACTGTTAAATATTGTTCATTGCTTTCTAAACCGATCTTTAAATAAATAATTTAGTACAGAAAAATCTCATCTCAGTAAATTTATGTAATTTGCAAACATTCGTAAACGATGAAAGAACATAAATTTGGGAGGCGGGAATGGGTACCGCTGCCCCGGGAACCTTTATTGGATAACCAAAACCTCTGCCATAGGTCACCCCAAGCGATTCGCTACGTTTGGTAATCTAGCAGGGGTGCCCGGGTTCATGGGGGTGAGGTTTGTCTAGGTCTTGGAGGCGGATGACCAGGACACACTGAACCCCATATTCCTACCCACCCCTTAAACCCTTTTCCTTCCCAGAACTCTCATCTCCTTCCTTTCCTTAAAAAACCCTCCACACATCATCCGCAGAGATGACATAGGCCCTGAGGGAAATTATTTTCTTCACGGCCTCCTGTGTGGAGCTCATGTAAAAAAATAAATAAAAATAAATGTAAGTAGATCTTGTTAACACAAGTGAGATGGATTTTGATTCTCACAGTGGACACCAGCTAACTCTTTTCCAGAACAAAATATCTTTAGTGAGAAAGTCTGCACTACGGTGAAACTCTCCTATAAGATTTTCCAAAGTATCTGAAAAATAAATGTGTGAGTAAACCTTGTAGATACGTGGAATAGATTGATAAAAGGTGACCAAGAAACATAACTTCTTAAGAATGAAAACTTCTTGTGTGAGGGAACCCCCTGTAAGTGAGTTTCACTGTATAAAACTTTAAAGAAATTATTTAAATTAAAAATTTGCTTTATTTTTAACAGGTATGCACCCGAGAGTGTATCAGATGGTAAATTCTCAACCAAGAGTGACGTGTGGTCCTACGGAGTTACCTTGTTTGAGATGTTCTCCTTCGGAGTGGAGCCGCCCGCCTGGGGTCCCGAAATAGCCTCACAGGACGACCGCTTTTCTAAGTAAGTCATATTAACTTATGTAACTAATTAACCATCACACTGTTTCCCCTACTTTGGTGCGTCTATTTTTTTAAATAAAATTTTTAATTTAAATACGTACATACTCTTCTGTTATTCTAATTCTTGATATGGCCCAAATATTTCATTCACTTGATCACGCTACCTCCTCGGGCGTCCCCGACATCTTCTACCATTAACTTCAAATTTTTTGATTATTTTGCCATGTTGCAATTCCTCCTTCTTTGGCTAGCGTCACAGTGTCCATCATCAGGGGAGATGTGTAGATTGTGGTGAAGTGTACCGTGGAAGTGTATGTGGAAGTGGTACCATGCTGCAAGCATTAATCCTCTTAATGTGGTTTTCTGCAGTTTAGTTGTGGTGCATCTGTCTAATACCGGATACTAAGAACTATGAACCTTAGCCCCGTAGTAATAGTTCTTAATATCACAATGATCCTATTGGCCGTCAAAATATACTAAATAGCTAAGTGTACTCGTATTTCAAATGAATGCTTTATCGTAGGAGTAAAGTAAGTTAAAAAAGTTAGCTGCTGTTAGTTAGATCTGCTGATTGCTAAATGATGCTGAAGCTGTATTAGGAAGCATTTAAATAAAGAGATTTTAATTCAAACAGATTAATTTTTATTAAGCACTTAAATTTACAAAAGCGATGTTATCAGAAAAGATTGAAAACACTGAGATTAGTAAGTAAGAAGTACAATGGTATTATGTCCGACCCTCGAAACAAAATAACGGTTGATTTCCGAAGGTTTGCAGAAGTGCAGTCCAATGTGCAGGCCTTACAGTGTGGCAACAAAATGAAAATTGCTAGTATTTAAAATCAAATTAAGAGTGGTTCCTACAATTTGTTCTAGGCTGGCATGTCCGCCGTTTTGTCCGGTGGAAGTGTACGTGAACATGTTCCTTCCGTGCTGGAAGTTCACGCCCACGGAGCGGGCCACCTTCACGGAGTTGATCATCAAGTGCAAGGAACTCGGCACTCAGTTCTGCTGAGAACTAAGGACCGACTCACTCGAGGAGAACTCCGTTACTACTAGTTTTAGTTTATTCAATCAGATCGTTCGTTTTAATTTAAGTTTAACTGTTTATTACCATTCTATGTTTTATTTTGGTTCGTCTCACCAAAATATGTATGTATAGATTTAATTTTTGTGTCATGATTTACCAATGTTTTTATATATCTCCCTATTAATTATTAAGTTGTTGTTGAAATATTTATGTTCTCACTGTTTATTTTTAAATACAATGAATGAATGACGCTGAGTTGACAATGCTAGGAACACTGAACAATTAAATCCACAAAATTATTGTATACCCGAATTAAGCTCAATTTTTTCTTATTTCTGGTTAAATTTATCAACCATTAAAGTGTTTTCTTTGGCAGATAATTAAATTCATTGGCCTGTATAAATTAGCATCGTCAGTTTTCTTCCAAATCCGTTTCGGTTTAGGTCATGCTTATCAGAATAATCTATTTGAAACTCATAGTATAAGTAGGAAGCTGGTAAATCTATCGCATTTGGAATTACGGTTTTTTTCTTTCGAATTGAATTTTTTATTGAATTATTTTGAATTCGGCAGCCACCTCTGGTCTGGAGTCCCTAAAAAATGAGAATTTGTTGTTTCTATGACTAGTTCTCAAGTTCAACAGCTCGGTTGCGGATCAATCTGCCGACCTCTTTGTTTTCTCCCTCCCACTTGCCTTATGCCTACCTTTCATCAAAAAGATTCCACACAGCATCCCCAAGGATGGCAGGGAAATTATTTTTCTCAGGGCGTTAATTAAAAAAAAAATTTAACCCTAAAGTTGCAAAAAACTTTTTTTTTAAATGAATATCGAAATGCTCAAATTGGAAAAAATAAGTTTTTTTGGGTTTTCTTTTTCTTTAAAAGCCCCGAGCTTGTTCCAGGTAGATATCAAGGGAACAGTTGGTTTTAACTGTTTTTCATTATTTAATTAACAAATTTTCTAAAATAATAGAGTGGGGACAGGAAAACATACATTTTATATATACATCTTAAGAAGTTTTCCAAGGGATCGATCGCAAAAGAAAACTTCTTGCGGGAAAACTTTGTACGTGGGATAAGTTGGGCCATTCAATCTTCAAGGGACCGAAAAACCACACTTCTTAAGAGGGTTAATAATAATAATATTTGGATGACTTGTATAGCGCCGTTTTTGTGAAAAATCACCTCAAGGGCGCTGTACAAACTTATTATGATTATAATATATTGTGCCCCCCCGGGATTGTGATGTAGATCCTCAGTTTCCTGTTTGTACTATTAGATTCAGGACATATCAGAAATTTTTTTTTTAATGCGCAATATATTCTAAAACTTTTTTTTTTTGTAAATTACGTGAATGATTGTAGTTACATAATTTTATTTGTTTCTTCCACTTCTGTGCTATTTCTTTTCTATAACTTGTTTTATGGATTCACTTTACTTTTTTTATTATAAAAAATTCTTGTGTTGTTAATTAATTTTAAATGTACGAGGCTTTTTGTAATCAATGTTGACCCGTGTTTAGATAAATAATCTGTACATATATATTAATTACAAATTTAATCCTTTCTATGTTTTAATGTGTTGGATTAGACATGCATAGTTATTCCATAAGACTGAATGTGCTTCTTTATATACTTTTATTTTATAGCATTTAGTTATAAACTTTATATGGATTATGAAATTTAATCAAATGGAAGATGCCTTACGTATAGCCAAAAGTCGGCTATTTTAAAATCAAATAATACAATAAATTGATTTTTTTTAAGGATTTGACATTCAAATTCTATCTAAACCTATTTATAAGTCACGCAATTAAAATACATTCTTGGGATTATAACGAGGTTATGTTATAACGAGCACGATTCATTACAAACAACTTCTAAATACATAAAAAAAGATCATTGGGTCTGAAAAAAAATCAATTCTGTAAGTAAGTAATAACAAACAAAGGTGGTAAAATTGCGCGAAGGCGAGCTTAGCGGCGCACAGCGGTTTGCAGAAATTTCTTTAAATCTCATTAGG
Organism: Limnephilus marmoratus; assembly: GCA_917880885.1. NCBI lineage: Eukaryota > Metazoa > Arthropoda > Insecta > Trichoptera > Limnephilidae > Limnephilus > Limnephilus marmoratus. The sequence goes on along the minus strand of OU862924.1, from coordinate 24,503,023 downwards.
GATGGATTAATAAATATTACAATACGTAAAATTGTGACATAAAATCTGTGAAATTTGGACTTTGAAAATTTGTTCCCTTTTAATATATACCTTTGTATTACTACTCATCGCCAATTTTGTTTTAAAAACCAATAAAAATACTTATGAAGGGTACCTACATCCCTGGTCCCATATGTTTATGACAGAGATACACAATCTTTTGAGCAGAGGGGCCGCTTTCTCCATTTCTCAAACGCTGCCCACGACCTGTGAGGATTATTTTCATTGAGGGGAAAGGATATTAAAAATTTCAAGATTTCACACTTCTGGAGATTTTTTGAATTTTTGTGTTTCGAATTTTCATCTTCAAATTTAACTAAAATTCTATAATATATTCTCAGCCAGGGTTTTCAAGAATTGCCGCAAACATTTGGGTTTTACTCTATATCCAAGTGGCAAGTATGACATTTGACATGCGGGCCGCACGAATTGGACTGTGGCTTGTGCATCACTGGTTTGTGATAAGTAAAATTTCAGAACCAAAACAAATGACTATTCTGCAAGCTAGTGATAACACGATGGACCAGGAAGCCTTGAACCAGGTGATGATAGTTATAATGCGTTTTGAGTTTTCAAGAGGAAATTGAGAAGCATGAAAGCAAAAATCGTTAAAATATTAATTGATTATAAATTTAAACAATAAATAATACTAATTAATTATATAATTTTGAAAATGTATTATACATATGTCAGTGAATATATTGATAATAGAGGTATATATTCTGATATGTTATGTATTTAACAAGTAATGGCTATCAGGAGTAGATCTAGCAGTCAGGTCCTCTTGTACTCGGTATAACCATGTTTAACTGTATGTACCGGTATTCATATGACAAATTAAGTAATCTGACGCGTGCCTAGACTCAAGTGTCAAGCTTTGTACACTGACGACGGGTTGGGTTATCTTACTCTTACACACTCAGTTACAATACCGCCATCTAGCTTCCTCTCGCTGGTCATTTTACTGGTCACCGGAATTTGTTATTGTTGTTTTAGAACTTTTATTTCATTTCGGTTAGTCCTCTGTGTATTCTAGCAACTGTCGCATGTGTTTCTATTCGTTTCGTCATGTTTTTTGTTTAAATAAGTTTACAAAATGGAGTCTTCCCGCATGCATAATAACACCTTCTTTAAACCAAAAAAAATTGTCATATTCGAGAAATCCATAGAAGTGTTTTTGTTTTTACGAAATCCTGTATTTATTTTTTGCATATTTTTTATATACCTATGGACTATAATCGACTTTCACTAATTGGACACTTGCCCAGTTTTTGGGGTGCGGATTACTGTATTCGAAAAGTGTTACAGTACATTCTTTTTGTTATTTAAAATTAACTTTTTTTTAAATTTTCTTTTTTGAAGTTGAATAACACGTTGTATGTAAGCAACGTTTGATTTAACTGATTGCAATGTCTAAAAATGTTTGTAAAAAGTTGTTACGCTTCAGTTTGCCAATTAAATTAATTAAATTAATAAAAAACCTACTTTGCTTTAAAGGACTAAAAAATTATTTTCACTGATCAAGAACTCTCCTTTTAACATGATGAAATAATACTAAAATCCAGAAAGAATTTTAAATATTTAAAACCAAGTTGGTTGTTCAATTCAGTTTTGGTTGTATTTTTAGCAGGGAACTTTTTGAAAGTGCATTTATTGCGATGATGTGAGGTTGGTTGCAAGTGCCTTGTGCCATTAGTTTCACTACAATGAAGAAGACAAATCTGAATCTGTGATCCAAGTTCGCAGAAGGTCGCTAGGTTAAGTGCTTCATGAATTTGTGGGTTTCAGTAAAACCTTTCAGTTCAGCGTAAACCTTTTGAAATATTTTATTATGTACGCCTAAAACGCCTTAGTAACTTTTATGTACGTTTAGTGAGACCTTGTTTGATTGTTTTTGTCGATTGTTGATTGTTTCGTATGTGTCCTGCTTTTTATGTGGTGTGCAATTTTTGAATGTCTGTAATATTATATTTTGTCACTGAGAACTCTGTTGTAACTTCTCAAAGATATTGAAATACAAGAGATATGCTATGATGGCCGCCTGACCATCGGCAGACTACCGTCTAATGAAAATAGTTTGAATACAGAAAGAATTTGTTAATTTAGTAGAGTTTTTGAAGGTGTGCAGTAGCATTGGTTAACAATATTGGCGACGCCAGGAAACACAGTCCCACCCAGTAAAAACTGCCGGTAGCACATCTCTTATATTTCAATATCCTTTTAACTTCTAAAGGTTGAGTGAAATTGAAAGAGAGAGAGAGGTTACGACGTAACCGTCGTCAGTCATAGATAATAGAAACACAGGGAGATGTGGCATGGAAGCGTGACGATTGTCACCAAATTGCACTGTCTATCAAAGCGACGAATCCAATGAAAGTTTTGCATTTGGTGTGTAGGGAAACAAAGGCGGGGTGCCGCTGTGTGAAGATGAAATATGCATTAGTATGTGGTGAACGTATGTCTTGCGGTATGAAAGAGACATGCGTGTATGAGTGAGACAGCATGAGGAACGTATAAAAGGGTGTGATTGCTGTCTACCGTGCTCTTTGCATTATCGCTTGATACCTACATGATTCTCTAGTAATAACAATAAATTTTCGACCGTAATATCTGTAATTTTTTTTAGGAAAACACAAATCAATCAATAAATATATTGTCTCTGTGTGTAAATGAGATATTAAAACCGCTCTCTTTTTCTCTACCGAATTAATTTTGTCATCATTGACGAGGTGAACTGTTCGTATTGCAACACGAACGTCTCCAGTTTGTCCCTCAAATGACAAAACCTGGGCAGTTCTCCCCCTTCCATCTTCACACAGATACAATCAATAAGCAGAAAATTTTACAAACAGCACTCAACTCACGACTCTGTTGACTTGATGCTGCTGCTCCGATCTCGCCCTTCCGCGGACCGTCTCCTGGCTCCTGTACCCTGGTCGTCCTTCTAATGCCCCGGTACGCTTTCCGTGAGGTCTGCACCTGGTCTCTGATCTTCTCCTGAAGACCCGGACTTCTCCATCCACGCCTTACGTGTATGTTTCTCCAGGTTCTCGGCACTGAATAAACCTATCCAGCGCCTTGAAGTTCCTCGGATGCCAATTCTGCTGCTCTTGCTCTTCCTGAATGTGATCTGGCCTGATGCTGCCTGATCACCTATTGTCCACTGTAGCCTCAATCTCGGATTTTGCCAAATGATTTTGGCTGCTGCTAGTTCCTTTATCGGCTGCGCCAAATGTGATGACCGTGGCCGGTTATCAGCATTACTTTCTGGACTCCGTGTGTGGATCCAGATTCCTCTTGGGATGGTGATCTCAGTTCAGGGTGATTGACAATAATAAGTCGTAGGTAGACTTAGTGAGTTTATTCCGAGATATGGTACAGGTGTGCTTCCTACGAAGCGATAATGCAAAGAGCACGGTAGACAGCAATCACACCCTTTTATACGTTCCTCATGCTGTCTCACTCATACACGCATGTCTCTTTCATACCGCAAGACATACATTCACCACAATAAGGGCCAAACTTAAATGCCGATCTGAACTTCATACGATCCATTCTCGTACGGACACAGTCACTTTACAACGACCGTAAGTGAAAGAGAAAGATGCATAAAATATACATGTGACAGAGAAGGATGTGTCGCTTCTCAGACTTTAAACTCGCCTATTGCGACGATTTCTGTATCAACATCAGGTCGACATTAAAGTTTTGCGCTTACTATATGGGTGAACGATGTTGGTAAGCGCAGTTTCATACTAATAATGGTTCATTGCATATCTCCCTTGTTTTTAATATCTGCGCTAATGCGGTAGGTATGTCTATACTAACCTATCTATTGAACAATGAACTATCTACGCCCTCCTAACTCACATTGATATACAGCCACAAATTACCTCTGCCGTTTCTTCGTGCGATTCATTCAGATGCAATGAAAGTGTAGGCAAAACGGGATCAGTAAATCCTCCCTGGACGAGGGAATTAGTTGATTTTGATCTCAAGAGAAGATTATAAACAAAATCATTTAACGGTAAATATTGTAATAATTATTTTTAATGCATTTATTTTTGTAAGTAGATGTAATTCTTTTTTTCAGTGCTTGATTATCTGTGATTTAGTATAAAAAATATAAGTCAACTTTGTCTTGCCACAAATATGTTGTGTTTGGACTGTGACTGTTTGCTTTCACCTAATATTGGATTATTCTATTTTTTTGCTAGGAGAAGAAACGAATTTTATCATTTCTATTCTTAAGACAACGAGTAGATAAAACAAGATTTTGTATCTCACCACAATCATTATTTTCTTTGTAATAAAATAGCACTATAATAAAATGTTATAAGAATTGTAAAACTTTATTTAAAACCAATGTATGTTATTATGACGTAAGAAATCATGAATTTTATTGTCAATTTTATCAAGTCAAATTATATGCATCGAAATTTATTAAATGGTATGTTGTAATTATCCGGGGTTTTACATTTTATAAATATTTTTTATCGCTTGTAGATTGTATTTTAAATTAAGTTAGAATATAAATATACTATTATGTATATCAGGCACGGACGATATATCCAAAGCTTTAAAACCAGAAAAATTGAAGTTAAATCAAGGGGAAAAGTAAAAAAAGATAATAATGACAAATTGAAGTCATCAATGTAACGAAATTAATTTTTCGTTCTATAGGTAGCTAAATATTGGTACTTAAGTATTTTGTTTTTAAACAAATTGTACAAACAACACAAAACATATACACAGCGTGTCCAGTAAACTTGCAGTAACTTCCGGATGTGATAAAATTATATACAAAATTATATAGATATACAGTGAAACCCTCTTAAGAAGTTTTCCAAGGGACCTGAAAAAACAAACTCTAAACAGGAAACTTTATATGTGGGAAAATTGTATTCCACTTAATTTTATTCGACCGTAACCGGTTTCAGCTCGTCAAAGCCATCTTCAGACTGGTACAAATATTTCCTATTCTACGGTTTATATACACAACATATTGGGGAGGGGAGAGGGGTGGTCTACAACCCCTAGAACCGTAGAATAGGAAATATTTGTACCAGTCTGAAGATGGCTTTGACGAGCTGAAACCGGTTACGGTCGAATAAAATTAAGTGGAATAAAGTTTCATATTTGTTTTATTATAATATATTATAATGGAATTCCACCATGAAATATCAGTCTCAAAAATAGAAATATGGGAAAAATTGGGCCAATTTTGGGCCGAGGGACCGAAAAAATCAAACTTCTTAAGAGGGTTTTACTGTAATGATAATAGAATTAAAAAAGATAAATAACTTTTTCCAAATTCCATTGTTTTTTTTACATACAAACTTTACCTTTAAACGTTGGAATTTCGAAAAAATTTATTTATCTGTTTTACTTGAATCACCCTCCGTCGTTACCGCACTTTGGACATTCTGTATACAAGGTGTATCAGCATGTACCCAAAGGATTTTACTAGCGATTCCTGAAATATATTTTTCCAACACACATTTCCACCAGGTACAACCTATCGCACCCTGTCTTAGACGAGACAGAGTGCATATCACACTATCCATTGCAACATTTAGCAGTAAAGAAAAATAATTTTTGTTTTTAATTGAAAAAAAATATCATCGGAGAGCAAAATGACATCTACATTTTTTACTCAAAGCTCATTTACGCTCAGGAATCGCTGGTTAAAATCTTCCGGGTACATGCCGATACATCATGTATTTATATTCCCCTATGAAACAGTACCTGTGCATTCAATGAAGTCATTTATAACATGTTTGTAGAAACTAATAAACCAACCTAATAAAGAAATTCTGTGTCATTATTTTTTACAAACATAATATGTAGCTATTTACAAATTTCAAAATTAAAGCTTGCTTGGTGTTGCTGCATATTGAAAAAATTTAATGCCAACATGAATTCCAAAAATAAAGTGTCTTTCCATGTAATTATCTTCCTATAGTAAAAAAGTTTAAAAATTGTCTTATGGTGAGTGCACACAATCAAGTTTACTGTCTAATTTGCATGAGACTTGATCAAATAAACTTGACCGTGTGGATGTCAATTTGCATGACAAGCGTACTTGAAGACAGGATCGATTTTCGATTGTGCCGACTTGATCAATCTTGAAGCGCCATGCACATTACCAGAATGTGTGTGTGCGCAATCGTCAGTTCCGTCTAAAGTTTTTTAGTTAATAAGAAACCGATCATCGCTATTTTGTCGTCCTCCAGAGTACGCAACCACTCAAAAGACGAGTGAAGAAATGAACTCACATGAACTGACGTCATTTAAAAATACAATGGAACGTTTATAGAACTATTAGAATACCATGTAGAATCGTCTTATTTCTGAACACCGCCTGGTTAAAGTGCGAAACAGCACTTGGATCATTGTGCTTTTTACACTTAACATTAATTTTCCTGAGCCATCATCGGTGTTGCCATTTAACACCTTTTAAAAGATCGCAGCACCATCAATTCTTGTCTACCACACTCTATATATTATTATTCCTTTACTTATCTTCCTCTCCTGTTACTAACCTCAAAATAAACTTAATACATCTTGCCACGCTTTCTTTCTTTTTCTTTTTAAAAGAAAGACAAACATTCCCGGGTTACGAATAACCCAACAATGTTTGAAAATCTCCTACTACCACCACAGAAAGCCGAAAATGATGCTTGTGTTGTGATGGAGGACTTAGCCAGCAGAGGAATCGAACACGCGATGCTCGGGTGGGACCCAAGCGCTATGCCCACTCAACAACTGGACCGGCCTGTTAACTTTTTAGTCAATGAATTCACCATTGACTGTAATTATGTAATGAAAAAAGAAATGCTAACATGTGTGGTTCTCTATATTTATGTTAAATTCTACAATGGGTACATTAAATATTACAACATAATCTAATTATTAATTTAATACAAATTATCTGACAGTCCCGGCCTAGAGTAAGATTTCCTATTGAATGGCGCACTGTTGTTGCGGAAAGTGGAGTGCAGACGATTGTCTTGGTTATTTACATTATTGATAGATTGCTGAATCTGGACACACAGGAGGTCATCAATGGTCTGAAACAATAACAAAAACATTACTTACAAAACAATGTCGACCTTTCTTGAAAAACTGGAGTTTTGATAGGGACAAAACTATTTATTAATATTCATTCACATGTACAGTAGCGTGTGTCTCTCTCCATAGAGAGAAAACAAATGGCCTTATATTTAAACGCCCGGGGTCTCAAAAGTTTCGTATGATCTGTAGCTATTCGAAAACGTAAAAAAAAATTAAATTATTATTCACTATTAGCCCGCTAAAATGGCCGGAAGTTTCGAAAAAAATAGATTTCGTGATTTGGAAAAAAAATAAAACAAAGGGTTCATGTTTTATATTTTGTACCAAACTTATTTTTTTATTACATAACTGCAGTACAAAGAACCAAAAAAAAAATTTTTTTTTAAACATATGTGATGTGTTGGTTAAAAAAATAAAAGGGGAAAATAACACTTTTTCTGAATAAAATCAGAATTCTTGTTGACTTACTTGTATTCATAAAGTTGAACTTTTTTTTCATTTTTGTCAGTTATACGCATTTTTTAATAATTTTTAATGTTAAAAGGTTAGATTACTGAAAAAAAAATAATTATAAAATAAAAAAAAAAATGGTTTTAGGGTTGTTTTCTGATTTTCAATGCATTTTAGCGGGCTAATAACCATTTAAAAAAAAATAAATTTAAATGCAGTTCTCATTTTCTTTCCAAGACGCAACTTTTGAGACCCCGGGCGTTTCTGAATTCAAAAGTTGAAATAATTGACACACGCTAATGTACAGGTGCAAACAAACAATTCATTTTAACTTCTCAGGCTGATTTGTTCACTTTTGGGAACAACTCGTATAGGTCTCATAGAAATAATTGTATTCATATCTAAAAGTTAACCACAAAAGAATTAAAATGAACGCTTTTATGAAACCAAAGTTTCCGACTGCTGTGTGAAAAAAATTTATGAAAGTTTGTGAATTTTTAATTAGTTATTTTTATATGAAACGACGAAAAGGTAATGACAATGTTTATACAGTGAAACCACCTTAAGAAGTTTCCAAGGGACCAGAAAAAACAAATTTCTTAAGCAGGAAAACCTTTTGTGGGAAAAATTGGGCCAATTTTGGGCCGAGGGACCGAAAAAACCAAACTTCTTAAGCCAGGAAACATCTTAAGAAGGTTTCACTGTAATACATTAGTTCCTAATAATTTTTTTTTCATTATAACTAATTTTAGTTAGAAAAAACGTAAGGTGAGCCATTTTTAAAACTTTTTTGTTTGTTTTCAAAATTTTTATATTTAAAAATTACATGTAACAAGTTACATTTCTAATAATAATATTTGAAAGGATATTTCATTAGTTTTCGGATAGAAATGTTTCATTTATTTGCATTTTATTGCAAAGCAGAAATATTCTGACCATCTGATAGAATATGCCCGAGACCTGAGGGGTTAATATTTTAAAGCATAACTTGTATAAAAGTGTTTTTTCTTAAAATTATTAAATCAGCGCCATCTATGAATGAGCATATTGAAACGCTGAAGAGATAAACCATAGAAAATAAAACAAAGGGGAATACATGGAAGCGTATCGCCCACCGTTGCTGATCTACAATCAAACTAACGGACTATCAAACCGGCGGAGCCAATTTAAGTTTTGCATTTGTTGTGTAGCTAAAAACCATAGAAGAAGAACACAACAAATGCCACATGGACGTGTTTCATGATCCAAAAGTCTGAAGCTAACTCCGCTTAACCTCCTCCCGTTACAGTTACATGAGCAGACAATGCGCAGATGGTTTGCTCACCCGGCAGTAGATTATATTTCAGAACTGTATTTCTTCTCCTGAATGGCAATAGATGATGTTAGGCAAGAGTGTAAGAAAGAAACAGTATACGATAAATGGTCTGTAACCAAAAGGTACCAAGTCAGTGGCGACATTAGGAAAGCTTTTCATTATTTATATCTTACCAGCTTTTTCCCGCGGCTTCGCTCGCATAGTGTAAGGGGAGTTCCCACTCCGCCTCCTCCACCTCCCCCCCTCCCCCTCCCCCCTCTCTACCGCTTTCCATACATTCAGTTTTCAAACCTCGCGTGCCACCAATAGCAATTTTTTTATACAAATTTCATAATGCCAGAGCTCACCGGAAGTTTTATAAAAACCTTGTCCTGACAATAACGAACACACAAAAAAAAAGAATTATCCAATTTGGTGCAGTCGTTCGAAAGTTATGCGCTTAGCAACACATTCAGCCATTCATTTTTATATTATAGATTTTAAATTTTATTCTCAACTTTTTACTTTTTGTTTCTTTTAAGATCAGGCAATAACCATGAGAAGTTATTTCAAATTCTTTTATTTTTAAGGATATTATTATTAACTAGGTGTAAATATGTATACCAACAAATGCTGCGTGCAATTTGAATCTTGGCGTGTACAATGATAAAGTAAAATAAACAGTTTCCTTATGCCGTTGTTGGGAAAGTGGTGGGACCCCTCCAATGTGCTTCTTCTTTGTATGCTAGAAACAAAGGCAGAGAAGGGCTACTGTGCGTAGATGCGATTTGCAGAAGTACAGGTGAACAATGTTGACAAACTTTCATTCTAATTAATGGTTTAAGGTCCAACTCCCTGGTTTCATCAGGCTGAGATCCCTCTTTTCCGTAGATCAAACCATTTGAAAAAGGACATGCATTCACGCTTGCTCTATTTCTATTCTATTTAATTTGTATTTGGAAGCACAACCTCACACCTGAATGAACTATAATCATTCCAAAATTGACATAGCTAAGTGTTGCCATAGAAATTAAATTTTTTGCTAACTCTTCAATAAATTTCGGCGACAACTGCTATTTTTTTTTCGTTAGTTGTTTTTGGGGTGTTATGCCGGGTTGCGCTACCTCCTTCTTTAGCCAACGTTTCGGTCATCGTTGCAGTGTCCATCATCGGGGCAGATCCGGCAGATGTAAAAAAGTTTACATATGTATCTATGTACTAACCTTGTTATCAATTAATTTCCTGTCCTCAAGTCCTTTGATTATTGGATTTAGTTCCCTGTTCACATCTTTGTTGTTACTTCTTTCAACTGAAGCCTTGAGTTTATCAATCTGTGAAAAATAATTACATTAGTTTTAGTAACACATTAAGGGAGATTAAAATTTTGTAGAAGTGACATAAAATGTGGTTCTTCAAAAAAAATTTCTGCATGCTTTTTTTTATTGACAACCTTAGAAAGCAAATTATCTCTCAGTTTAGTTTTAAATGGGATATGTTAGGCTTTATTTATAAAAAATCGAAAATTGTGCAAATTTTGGATTTTGACTTCAAGAACTAGCTTTGTGGCAAGAACTAGTCTTTTTTTCAAAAATATGCTGTGCCCAAAATTGTGAATATTCCTTGCTGGGAAGAGATTAAAAATTATAGTCAAAATTGACGTTGATATTCAAGAGTTTTTTGAAATCATACTAAAAACTCACTCAAACATTATTTGAAATGTGTTGATCCATAAAAAGGCTATTTTAAGCCAGAGCAGAAAACAGAAAATTAAAGGTGGAATCTAAAGTTTTATCAGCGCAAATGATTCTGACTTTGTTCTTCACCCATTTTTCAAAGCATAAAGGTCAAAATCGAATCACAAATAATTCTAACAAGTACCATATTAGAATGCTCGCTTCGTTCTCCGGAGATCCATCGGCATTAGACTGGTTAAGTAATCAGTTTTTTCCCATGTCTGTATTGATAATGTAGCTCTACGAATTTTTTAATTTCCCCTCGTAAGTTGCTTAGTACATTTGATGCCACAAAATTTTTAGTATGTCAACGAACTAAAACCGAATGGGACCGGTAGCAGTAAACTAGTGAGACTTTTAAACACCCCAACCTTAAATATTCAAAAATATATTTACCGCATCCCTGGTGAAAGTATTTTTCAAGTTTTCCGCAGAGTCGTATTCCAAAACACCTCTCAATATGGGCAGAGCATCATCTGCCCTGTCCAAATCCGCCAGAGCTGCTACCTGCAACAACAATATTTACTGTAAATTTCATTATATTTATTTTGTTTGTGATTAAGTGACAAGAGTCCTAACTGCCGGAGTCAGTGGGACTATGGTATATCCAATCTGGGGTTTGTAGTGAAACTGAACAAGAAAAGGATAGAAGAAAGAATTGAGAAAGAGAAAGGCACTTGCATATTCAAATCGTGTCATTAACACAGCTAACGCCATTTTGATTCTGAACGGTGGCTTTTTGCTGACCGATTTTCACTCAGATTTCAGGATGCTTTTTATCAGAAAAAATATGAAATAAACAATTTAGCATCTTGTCTTATTAACCCAAATTACGCTGACATCAGCTTGCAGGTTCAGATTCTGAGAATTTGATAATAAATCGCCTAGTACTTATTAAAAAAAGCTTACTTTGTTGGAATATTTAATGATTCGAAGCTGGCAACACTGCATTGTCAATTGCTTTTGTTCTGTATTCTTTTTGAACTTTAGTATTATTGCATTACAATAAATATATCTGTACCATGCAATTGCATTTACTTAATTACAAACTAACATACTGTACCGTTTACAACAGGCAAAAACAGGGGGGGGGGGGGGCATTCTAGCAAAATCTCACGTTACTTGAAAAGAATATACGAAGTGGCCCAAATTTATCTCACCAACTGCTCCCGTAATTAATGTATGCCCCCATGGTTTAAAAGATAGTCTCCTTCAAAGTTGAACAAAATATGGCATACAGGCAAGCTGTTTTTAAAAAATTATTATCATTAGCGCAACTTATTCACTCGTGATATGGCTATCCAAATTTATGTAGGTGATTTTAAAAAGATTAAAAAAAATTATAGATTTAAAGATATAGCTTTTTTTTTGTTTAAACCTAAAAATATGGGACAGATAGTGAAATCTAAGTGGATTCATGGCATTAAACCGCAGTAAGCAGTTCATATGTTTCCGTATTAATATTCTTGAGGTATGACATTTATTAAATCGAAAACTAAACAACCCGAAATCCCCATCGCTCAAGTGGCAAAATATTTTAAAATGCAAATTTTAATCACTTCTAATATAGAATTGACTGAGGTTTAATAGAAAATATATAAAAAAAAAAAAAAAAAAAAAAAAACTATTTTTAAACGCATCACTCAAAGCATAACTTTTTAAATAATTTTTTAGCGGTGTAATTTTATATCATATCTCCAAATTTCATAAAAATTCAACGGAATCTGTTTGTAGCGAAATTTGAGTTAAATGATTATTTCAAAGTTATGCGATAAACATACCATTGTGAGCTTCAAATTTATGCAGTAGCGTTGAAGTAAAAATTCCAGAAAGAAGAGAAAGCTGTACAAATCTAACGATGCAAGAGCTTATCGTAAGAAAGATTTTTTTGCTTAAAGCCTCAATTACATTGAACAAGTTTACAAGCTACTATCTACTAAGTTTAAAAGCGGGTGAATCGGCGAGTGAGATTGTCATGATGACACACAAAACTGTCCACTCGCTCAGTAGCGAACTACCTAACGACGCTTGCGTGATCTAATTCTGTCAGATGTTTGACAGTCGACATCAGCTGTTTGTTTGCCGCCATATTGAGCGCATAAATAAACCAATCGTGAGTAAGCGAGTAGCAAGTAAAGTTGATGACCTATCAACTTTTTTCATAGGTAGTCAACAATCTGCTAGTTAGCAAGTAATACCATTACACTGAGCGAGTTTACTAACAGACAGTGAATTTCCCTGCTTGTAAACTCGCTCAATGTCATCGAGGCAAGATAGTTAATGGTGTGTGGTGGGTTACCTTTAAACTTCTGATTGTGACGTACATCTGATTCCTCACACTCATGGATACTTCGAGGGCGACATGGGGCGCTCCTTGTTTCAAGGCCAGACCTGAAATAATCATTAAATAACATTTTTAATAATTTTATCACTAGCAATTTAAATCGCCTACTGGAAGGCCCAGAGGCCTTTTGACCTTTCCAGCCGGTCTCTCTCCATCCATCGCCTTGCACCGCAGTTGGAGGGATGGATTCATACGTCCGTCACTCCTGGACACAGTGACCTCCAGATACCTACCCACCCCTCATATCTTTTTCCTTCCCTCCCCTAAGAAGATCCTCCACACAGCATCCCCTAAGATGACATAGGCCCTGAGGGAAATTATTTTCCTCATGGCCTCCTGTGTGGAGCTAATGTAAAAAAAACTGCACAAGATTCCCAACTGCCTGGAGCCAGTGAGACGACTATGGCGTTCCCAATTGTGAGGCTGAAGGTAGAGGGGAGGGGAAGGAGATTGGGAAAAGAAAGATGGGGAAGTATCTGATTAATCAGATATAATATACAATATATATATATATTATAATATTTGATTAATTAATCTGGTCACCAAACACAGCTAAAAGCCACTTCAAGCAATGTTTCAATTCTGAACCTTTTATTATTTTGGATGATTAAATTGTGAAGTAACGCGATTTGATAAAATGGACTTGCACCTGCGACCTTCGGATTAGTAGTCGAGAGCCTTACCCCTCGACCACGGAGTCCGTAATATCTTTAATTGAATCTAACGGGCAATACGTCATTATTATAACCAAATGTAATATGAAAATAATGAAAAAAATAAAATCTTAGAATTAACTCTTACTTATAAAAGAATTTGGCCGCCAGTGTGAAAGAATATAAAATAAGCTAATTATTGTGTAGTTAGTTATTAAAAATTAAGCAAATACATAGGCAATGATAATTTAAAAAACGTGTTTTAAATTTTACACAACTGATAAAGGACCATTTACCCCACATTAATGGTTAATCATCGGTTATGTAAATTTTAAATAATGTTTATTAGTATTTAGTTTATTAGAAATCTTTTAATAATAATATGTTGGGCTAAATGTTACCGGCAAAGAAAGTGACTGCTCGCCTCATGGGGATGTGTCCCACCTCGGATAAGTTGCCCCAGAGCTTCTTGGCATACTCAAAGCTGGCACCTGTGTTCTGAAACATTTCAAAATCTTTTATTAACCCATTGTACAGCATTGTTAGCAGCAGAGCGGCCGTGCTCTGTGCGCGGACGTCACAACAGTTGTGTTGCGAACATATATAAATGAAAAAGTGCCGCATACAGGGGGCACCAGCACCCTAATTTGAAGAGTTAATATTTATTGTTTTATAACAAACAGCTTCTTTATATAACATAACTAATATTCATGAATCAAATTGAAATATAAGTGTTAAAATTAACCATCCGAAAAGGACTGTACTACTGTAATTTAATATACATACCTGTTGGTAACAAGCAGCCATGGCCAAAACCACCAAGTGTTTGGGGTATTTAGTCATATTTGCTTGCTTGGTTACGGCATATTCAAACACCCTTAAAACTTCATCGTACTTCTTGTGCTTGTAAAGGAGGTCCATCAGGATATGGTAAGACATGAACTGATCGAAGAAGCCAGCAGATTCAGGATCTTCGAATGTCTGAAAGTAAAAAGAAAAGCGTTTTTATATCCCTACCCCTCTTTTTATCACTTCCACCAAAATAGAGTTTTGTGTATTATCTAAGTCAACACCGCAAAGTGTAGGAAAGTGATTTTTACCTTTCATTGCATAAACGTTAAAAGACGAACATTCCCGGATAACAAATAACACGAAAATGCTTGATACACTCCTACCATCATCACAAATGAAAAATGTTGCTCGTGCAAAAGGTGGAGGACTTGGTTTGAAGAGAAATTGAATCCACAACACCTGTGTGGCCTTAGAAGGCTACGAGACATATGCACCTATTAGTATTGAGGTGCCCTATAGTATAAATAATCATAATATTCTAGGTATAAGTTCACGCTTCCATACACAGTATTAATTTTTAAAAATTACATTTAGGACTCACTTTGAGTGCCAGATCTGGTTGATCTAAATGATGGAACAACCTCATGACGACAGGACCAAAAATAAAACTTCCAAATCGCAATTCCTTGTTTTGATTATTGAACCTAAAAGGAATGACATTTATGGTATGTTAGTAAAAATATTATCTAATAAGATACACTTTAATATTGGTTTAGAGTCAACTGTTAATTTAGCTTCGATTTGGGTAGAATGATATTTTGATAGAATGTGAAAGAAAGGAAAATGAACACAGACAGTGTTCAAAAAGGTTCCATTTACTTTTGCCTTTTTTAAATCAAGGAATATCTTACTTCAATATCATTTGACGCACAAGTTCCAGATCATCAGGTTCACCTAAATGGACCATGCTCTTGAGGTCTTCAGTGAAGATCATGTTCTTCGATCCTTGGCTCACAAAATCCTTCATTTTAATGCGAAACTTATCACTTAAACCG
The DNA here is from genome assembly GCA_917880885.1 of Limnephilus marmoratus. Lineage (NCBI taxonomy): Eukaryota > Metazoa > Arthropoda > Insecta > Trichoptera > Limnephilidae > Limnephilus > Limnephilus marmoratus. The sequence continues at coordinate 24,487,586 of OU862924.1, read as the reverse complement.
TGCATTTGAGTCGCCACCTTTTCTCTTGCCATTACATATTTATCAAGCCCTAGGGCAGGCCCCGCATAAAGAGAAGCCGCTAAAACCGAAAAAAATTATTAAATGAAAAAAAAAATGACCGCCGCAACATTTACGTCATAAATATATTATCATTTTATCGGTGAACATGTAAGTTATGCATTTGTATATAGTATTTTACATGTAAAAAGAGTTCAAAAGTTCTTCTTACCACGATACTGTTGCTTTAAAATACATTGCCTTACGCTATGAGAATTCAACGAAACTAATGCATGCTTATAAGCATTCATGAAATTATTCATGATGAGAGTCAGATCGAGAATTAATATAAATTATACTGTAATTTTAAAATGCATGAAAATTAGCCGAAGTACTCTTTCAGGTTATGTCAGATTTATATTTTGTACTTAACCCATAAATAAACCAGTCATACTTAACCATAGAACAGAAATCACATAAATATATCAATGCCATAGATAGAACATAGAAGATCATTATTGTGTTTTTTTTTTATATTCTATTCTAGAACTAGATGTCAGTAGGTCAGTACTCTCAGTAGTGATGTAAAATCGAAATATTTAATCGAAATTTCCGAATCCAAATAATTAATTATTTTGAATAGGTAGTATCAACAGTCAAGAAGATGGGTGATAAATAATAATAATAAATAAAATTTAAAAAAAAAACACAGGCTTAGAGTCACTACATCACTACAGCATAGTTATAAAATGAAACCGTTTGATTTTTAGAAAAAAAAAGTTCCCCAAGAAAAAGAAAGTTGATAAGAACATAAGATTATTATTTCATAAATAAGAATGAAGAGGGTAGAGGTTGTATCATGATGCGTAGTTGGGGGTAACGATACGTAAATATTATGGATGTAAATGAGTATAAGTACAGAAAAACAATTTTGACTGTGAAGTTGGTCAAAAGAGGAACTATACTGATGAATAGGCAAACGAAATCCTTTAGGCTGGGCGCAAATGGACGTTTTCCTTATTCGATTTCCTGATGCGGAATTCCGATTCGGAATTCCGTGAGACTAGCGCAAACGTTCGTTTTTCTTCATTCGGAATGTATACACGTCAGTACAGATAGTGATAGCGTGGTGAACGCACGACGATGGAGGTCGATGATTTATTAGCAATTGCATTTCTGTTAATAATGAAGAAGAAAAAATAATGGAATGATGAAAAATAATGAATTAATAATGAAAGTTTCTGCCTCACACATTATCGTGTTGCGATTCTATGCGTAACAAATACAAAGAATACGTCCGATGCACGCGGTGCCGATGCGATACTGAATAGAAATTTCCGAACGTATGCGCCGGCCCAAACAAAATGTATGGAAGCGCTGCGTTCCGCATGACGTCATTAGGTTTTTTCCGTTCGGTTTCTCCGAACGCGCCGGCTTGCATTCGGAACGTACGTACGGAATTTTTTCCGTTCGGAAAAAAACCGAACGTGTGCGTCAGTTAATGTATTTTCTACTGATTCCATGCATTCCGGTCTCCGAATACGGAAAACGAATTCGGAAATCGAATAAGGAAAACGTGCTTGTGCGGCAAGCCTTATACTGCGTACAAAACTTCCGGGTGCTTGCACCTTGTATATAGTATAAAGAAAATTTTGTCTGTGAAGTTGGTCAAAAGATGAAACTTTACTGATGAATAAGCAAATGAAATTCTAAATTCTAAAGGCATCAATTTATTTACAGTACTAGCGAGTTCCCGGCATGCGTTGCAATGCCACTTAATAAAGAAATTGTTTCTCCCTGCGTGTTCTTTTCCAATTCGTCCTGTTCCCCTTCCGCCTCCCCTTTATCCTCTCGCATCCCCTTCCCCTCATGCGTTACCACTCTGCCTTTCCTCTTCCGCTTCCCCATCCCGCGAACCCCCCTCCGCGTTCCATACATTCAGTTTTCAAACAGCTTGCGTGCCACCTATTGAAATTTTTTTATACAAATTTCATATTGCCAGAGCTCACCAGTAGGTATACATAGAAACCTTCACGGGCTTGTTCACAAGAATTCACCAAGGATTCATTGCAATCAGATGAATAATTTAGGAAATAATTTCATACCACCAGAGCTCACAACCATATATATATATAGAAATCATCACAGGAGTGCGCACAAGTCCCCAAAGTTTCTTCGCAGTCGGATGAATGGTGCAGGAAATAATTTCATGATGCCAGAGCTCACCACTAAAAATAGAAACCATCGCAGGTGTGCGCACAACAACTCACCAAAGTTTCATCACTATCAGATGAATGGTTTAGCAACTCATAATTGCGTGACGCCAGAACTCACTATTATGTATGGAAACCTCAAAGTATTCTAGTAATCTCGCATATTATTAGGGGGTTTCCCACTTCACCTGCTCCACCTTCCCTATCCCCCCTTTGCCCCCCTCCATACCCGTTACATTCATTTTTCAAACAGCTCACTTGCCACCTATTAAAACGTAATAATCAAACACGCGCAGATTTGCATTTATAATATTAGTAGACTTTTATAATTTTGTTTTCAGACTTTATGTCCGGGTTAAATCTTCCCCACAGGAAAACTAAACCCTTTCACACACTTTTCCACATCATCTAGTCAATTCACGCTGTGCAATTGTACTATAAGAGTATAATAAATAAAAAAAAATACAAGAACAACATGTCAACCTACCAGAGACCAAATGGGAAAATAATTCACCGACTCCAGATATTTTCATATCAGAGGGTTCAGCTTGGTAGAACTCCTAATTGGACCTATAAATCCTACTGATCCCTCAATGTAAATATTTAAAAAATCTTTTGTAATCCTACATGTATTTAAAATGACTGATTTTGCATTTTTATATATAAATTCTTAGACAAATCTAATATGCCTAAATTTTGAATGAGAGAGCTAGGTATAATGCCAGTAGCCGAAAAAACATAGTTTATATTATTACATAATATATGAATTTTTACTATCAAAGGAATCTCCATAGTAACCTAAACACATAACAAAATGATAGTGCACGTCAAACAATTACTTAGCAACGCTTTGCTTTTCGTCCGGACAATAAACGTAAAATAAATAATTTCATAACGCCAGAGCTTACCAATATATACAGCCTATTACTATTACTCGCAAATAATGCAGTTTTCTATTAGAGAAAGAATTTTTAAAGTCCATTCAGTATTTATTGCGTGAAAGAGTAACAAACATCCATACAAACTTTCGCCTTTATAATATAGGAAGGATTAAATTTGCAAAATTTATTTTCATATTCTACTCCTCTTGAAATATTATTAAAATTCAGAACAAGCACTTTACCTTACATGTAATTTTAGTAAAAATATTTTCTTATGAAAGAGAAGAGGTTTTTCTTTTCGACTTGTTCATATATTCAAAAAGACCCTCCACACAGCATCGCAGATGACATAGGCCCTGAGGGAAATTATTTTCCTCAGGAGTTTCTTCTATTTTCCTGTGTGGAGTTAATGTAAAAAAATATTGAAATTCAATTTTGGTAGCACTTTCTTGATTGCTAACATGTAGTTAAAACTTATTACTTGCGTTTGAAAGGAAAAATCATTTTTTTAACAATAAAAAAACAATTCACTGATAAAAACATTTAATATTCCACAAAACATTATTTTACAGATTCAATTTATTGTTTTATTTAACACAGAAAAAATAGGTTGAATATTATCACAAATTAATAACATAAATAGTAAGCTGTACGATACGATACCGCTTTTGAAAGCCTGTCAACACACAAATGGACATCTTCAGAGCTGGTTGTTTCACGCCATCTATCCCTGTATGCGGCACATTTCGACCCATTGTAAAAGTGTTTTAGTGATACTTCATAAGCAAAAACAATGTATTTATTTTTTTATTTTTTTTATTTTAGCATATAAAATATAATATACATTTAGATAATGTAGTAATTTGCGTACATGTTCATTTTAAAATACGTTAATACCACTCTTCCATGGAAGCATTAGCTTGTGTCTGGAAGAGTAGTGTACATTTTTAATGCTATATTTAAGTTCTTAAATTACAATGTGAATGTACAAAACAATAAGTTGTAAGTTCGGTGATATGTAAATAGTTGCTAAAAACAATACAAAATTTAACTTATTTGAAGAACAGAGTATCACTTGGAAACTGAGTTATAAGTAGTTGTTCTTGAGATTAGATTAGTCGGAAACTTTTTTTTTAAGTTTTTTTTTTTATATTATCTTTAAAATATTTTTTAACAGTGTTTATTAATTGGATTTTATCATTAATTTTTCTAATTTCATCCGGTAATCGGTTGAAAATAAGTCTTCCTTGATAAGTAAAATAATTTTGTGCAAAGGAAGTGTTTAATTTTGGGCATGAGAAAATATATTTATGTCTAGTACGGTTTTCAGTTATAAATTGATATTTTTCTTTTTCTTTTATAGTTTGAATCAATGCATTTCTATTGTATAGATCTTTGAAAGATGGTACTTGGAATTCCTTAAATAATTGATCCGTTGGGTAGTCAGAAGGTTTTTTCAATATGATTTTAATTATTAGCCTCTGCACAACTTCAATTGGGGAAAGATTAGTTTTGTATGCGGATCCCCAGCTAATGATAGCATATTGTAAAGTTGATTGAACCAAAGCGTAATATATTAGATATAAGTTTTTTACAGATAAAAAATTTCTGATTCTTAAAAATATATAAATCAATTTTCTAATTTTTTTTACAACTTGACAAATTTGTTCCTTCCATTTCAAATTTTTATCGATAATGACTCCTAAATATTTGATTGTGTTTGTTGTTTTTAATATTGTGCAGTTTTGGATACAATAATTTTTACTATGTGTTTTGGAATTATCATGGATGATGATGTCAATGTTTTTAGGGGTATCATTTTTGTGTATTGCAAATGGAATTACAAATGTTTTATCACCATTTAGTGATAGTAAATTTATGTCGAAGAAATTCTTTAAAATATTTATGTCTTCGGTGGCTTTAAATGTTACTTTTTCCCAAGTTTTATCGCTAATTATTAATACCGTATCATCGGCATATGAAGTAATTTGGCCATGTAGTGGTTGAAAAAAAATGTCATTAACATATATGGTGAAAAGGATTGGTCCAATTACTGTACCTTGAGGGATTCCAAAGTCTGATATTTCTTTATCGCTATTAATCTGATTTATTTTTACGACTTGCGGTCGATTTTTTAGGTAGTTCGAAATCCATTTAATTGCATTGCCTTTTATACCTATATTGTTTAGTTTTTTTAGTAGAATCTCATGGGATATACTATCAAAAGCTTTTCTGAGATCAATAAATATACCGGCACATTTTTCACCTTTATCCAATGATTCGTTGATATATGAGGTTACATTAGCAATAGCATCTTGTGTGCTGAGTGACTTTATAAAACCAAACTGGTTTTTGTGAAGAATTTTATTACTTTCTAGGAAACTGACTAATTATGTTATTCATTGTCCACATCTTATGTTTTCTCATTGTCCACATCTCTTCACCGGTTACTTACTTACTACTCTGAACCTCCTTCTTAATTAGGGTAAGTCTTTTATTATTACAGTCAATTCTGTTTGACAGGGTTTCGAAATAACACCATCTACAAGGCGCAATGGTAACATGTTTCCTAGAATAGATTTGGAGATCCAATTCGGGAGGAGGGTGTGGGTACGGCCATTTATTGGATAACCAACACCTCTGCCATAGATCACCCCAAGTGGTTCGCTACTTTTCGTGACTTTGGTGAGCAGAGGTGTCCGGGTTCATGGGGTGAGGTTTGTTCAGGTCCTGGCGGCGGATGCATCAGCTCACAAAATGCGTATCGGGCCGGACACACTGACCTCCAGATTCCTAGTCCTCCCTCACACCATTTTCTTTCCCAGAACTTCCTCTCCATTCATCTCTTTAAAAGACCCTCCACACAGCATCCCCAAAGATGACATAGCCTGGAGAGAAATTATTTTATTCAGGACCTCCTTTGAGGAGTTTATGTAAAAAAAAAGAATCGAATAAAGATAGAATTTCAAGTCGTGAAAGCAATTTCATACCAAAAACGCGAAAACGGATACAGTTGTCTGATGGCGACATATTACATTATACAATTGAATCTGTCTCCCATTTTTCCATCGTAATGTATTCACTTTTTTATTCTGCACAATATATCTACGGCGTAAAAACAGAATTTACACATTTCTCAGATACTATCACATGAATAATCCCTAAACATTATTCGTTGTGGCAGGTCCACCTTCCGCACGTGCATGCCTCTTGACGTGCCTCATCAGGTCGGCCCGCTGCGTATACGAGTTGGCGCACTGGGAGCAGTGATGCGGCTTCTCCCCCGAGTGTATCATCATGTGTCGCGTGAGGTGGCCCGAGCGCGCCATGCGCAGGCCACACACGGTGCATACGAAGGGGCGTTCACCAGTGTGCGTGCGGCCGTGCTGCTTGAGGTCACTGCGCGTTATGAAGGCGCGCTGGCACACGGCGCACTCAAAGTTCTTCTCACCCGTGTGCTGCCTACAAACACGAGAGCTTAATGTTACTTTAACCCTTAGAAGACGGGTAGTATTTTGTAAATATTTAAAACCAAACATTATATTGAAAATTATATTTGAAATAATTGACAGGTTTCTTCAATATCAACTTTTTTGCTTTCAAACTTTCATGGACAGGAACAAAATGCATTAAAAATTCTAAAACCTAGCTCTACACCCACACATTGGAGTTCATTTGTAGATGTAGTCATGATTTCACTGCACTGCTATTGTAGTGTGTCGTATCCTAGGGGTTAAGTAATTTGGCAATAAGTCACTTATGTGAGCGACTTACGGGAAAAATCTTACGAGTGTAAAGGCAAATAGTAGAGTGAAAAACAAATTCAAGAACACTTTCGTCCTGGCTGTCGCCCAGTGGCACAGCACTCACCTTCGTCGATTCCATGATAAAGCAAAAAGGTGAAAAAAACAGAACATTGAAGAAAAAGAACAGATAAATAAATTTGCAAAAGAGGAGCATTTTCACAGAGAGTCTACCAAAAACTTAAAAAAAATATATTATTCTTATTCTCTATGCAGGTGTCTACGAAATGGCTAATTCAGATTTTCAAAAATCGACATATTTATAGTCTGTCAAATAAGAGTAGAAAATATAAAAACTTGAACTACTATATTTGTAGACTGGCAACACCAATTTAACTGTCAAATATTTTTTTGAAGTGCAATGACACTAAATGTATAGAACACAGTAAACCACATTTTAAAAAGCATTTTTTCTTCATGACATAAATTTGATTAAAAGGTGATTTATAAAGCGATTAGCTTTAATTTAATTTAACATAAATTTGAATTTAACAATAGATAGAAAGGAAGAATAACTATTGGTAAGTTTATTTACACTACTTTAAGATCTGAATGAGTTAAATATATTCAGATCTAAAATTAGAGACATAATCTAAAGCCCAGGCAACGCTAGGTACTTTATCTAGTATTAAATAAAGGTGAGCAATTTTTAAACTGTGCTTTATATTTTATTATATTATAGTTATTCTTCATTATGTTAACACAAAATTGCAAAGGTATAATAATAATATACCTATAAGCAAATCTAATTTTGAGATCGGCGGGTATCTATACTGCAATATGAAAAAATATTTTTTCCACTATTATGCCTTTTTAATTTTTTATAAAAATGTAGGTTACACAGCTTTACTTTAACACCATGAGTTATGTGTTTAGTATTGCCATTGAATAATATAATAATATAATATAACAGTGGCGCCCTCATATATTTTCTACTCTTATTTGACAAACTGTATCTGCTTTTCGTGTAATACAAAATGGTAAATTTTGACAAGAGCAACATCTATTTAAAGGTGAAATAACTAGGTAGGTATATAATGTAAAATATTTATGTTTTTTTTTGTATGGACCTATTCAACGGTAGGTGTCATATTTTAAATTTTTAATTTAGAATTACTATCATTATTTTTTCGGTGGAATTAGATACTTTAGAAGTTAAAGCAAACAAATCTTTTCATTTTTATTAACTCCTAAAGCCTCGGTGGACCTATTTTGTCAGAAGGTCAAAATATTTCTGCTTTGCAATAAAATCCAAATAAATGGAGTATTTCTGAATGCATCCAAAAAATAGAAACTTTTTTGAAAGGTGATGAAAAATGAAAAAAAATTATAATTCGAAAAACATATCAACGATAAATGAATGGTTAAAGGATAAATAGTTAAAGCGCCAAGCGGCTGGAAAGGAAGAGTGATTCAAGCGGTGCACAGCTGTAATGCGCTTGAGCCATTTTTCCTTTCCAGCGTGATATAATTTTTGAAATATAAACATTTTGGAATGCAAATGTGAGAAAATTTTGAAAATGGTTCACCTTACTTTTTTCTAATTAAAATTGCTGATAATGAAAATATATAAAAAAAAAACATATTTAATTAGGCAAATGTATTATAAACATTATCGTTCACTCACTTTTTTGTCACTTTGTGTAAAAATTATTAATAAAAAATTCCCATTTTTTCATAAATTTGTTTCAAATTGCAGTGGTTTCGTAAAGGTGTACATATTAATTATTTTGTGGTTCACTTTTTGATTTGAACATAAAGCTTGGTGTTTTCTCTTTCTAACACCATTTAGATCACATGTCTAACCTAACCTAACCATGATAGTAAGGGAGACACAATGATTTCCATGAGACCCATATGAGTTGTTCCGAAAACAGAACAAATTAGCCAGGGGGTTAAAACATTATTTTTACTGCAAAACTAAAATGTTTTGATGCTTTGCAAAAATTTTATTTTTCAAAAATGAAGATATTTCTCTTTTGTTGATATCCACAATTTTCATTAATGAAGACAGTATTTGCGACACTCAATCAATCTGAAACAGAAAAATCAGAAAAAAGATACGGTCCCATCTAGGAATTGATTGGCCTTGCCGTGGCGGTGATCTACCACTGAGCTAATGGAACCTTATCCAATTCCGTCATATTTAACTGTATCATAATTCAAGTAAAATCTACCAATTTCATAACACATATTTTTATTGGATGCATCTTTAAGTATGATTGCAAGATTCATCTCAAACTGAATGCTATCTAGATGATGACTTGAATACATTTATCCTTTTTTTTAAATACGCGAGTTTATTGACTTGAGAAAATGAAGATAACGTTCTTCAATTCACTAGTTCCTGGACACCAAGTACACAGGGTGTTAAGGGATGTACTTGACTTAATTTAACCGATGATTCCCGTTATTATTTGGACTAAAAAATGTAAATGAAATTTGGTCTCAGGAGACATTTTGATGTTTTTTTTTCTACGAAAACGTAAAAAAATAGTAGGCTTTGGACAGTTGGGGGCGGGGAAAGAGGTTGGGCGGTTACTCGGCCGAGTGACCAGTTACGGCATGCAGAAGATTTTTTTTGTTTGATTTTGAAGAATATAATTTGAAAAAAAGTCATCAAAAGTCACAGGAGACCAAAATTTAATTTACATATTTTACTCCACATAATGTCAGGAATACTTGGTTAAAGTAAGTCAAGTACGTCCCAATGCCCTGATATATATATAAACCATCTTCTGAATTAGAGATCTAATTATTTAAGACATTCCTCAGACGCCACGAAGTGCAGTAAGCTGTACACTATAAATGAGGTGTATCACCTCTTGTGATACTGCAGGTGTCCGTAGGTCCGGAAGCTCTGGGGACACAGCGTGCAGGAGTAGGGCGTCTCTCCCGTGTGCAGCCGCTGGTGGGCCACGAGGCCCGAGGACTGCGCAAAGGACTTGCCGCAGGTGCCGCACAGTAGGGGCTTCTCCCCTGTGTGCACGCGCTGGTGCACCTTCAGGTTCTGCGACAGGGCGAAGGTCTTGCCGCAGTGGCCGCACGAGAAGGGCTTCTCGCCTGTGTGGATGCGCATGTGCATCTTCAGACGGAACCTGAAAACGTTGTATAGATAGATTAAACATCAAATCGACACGCCTCCGAGTCTGGCAGCAAATAGTCTGCAATTAGCGAATTAACTAACTAACCTAAGGGGTAGGCAGAGAGGACGGACCGCCAAAAAACATCTTGGCATACACTCCTTGCCTTATTCATCCATACTTTTCTATTATTCTGATTGACATAGCCTGACTCAAGTTACTGATTCAATTGATCGTTCCTTAAATACCATAGGCGTCTTCGACTTTTTCTAACATTCACATTTGCATCATTTATTCTCCTTACACTCCTTTCTTCGTTCATTCACTCTACACTCCCAAACCATCTCAGCATCCCTTTCTTAATCTTACACATTATGCTTACATCAGCTTTGCATTCTTTATGAACCTTCACATTTCTCACCATCACACTGATCACACTGTCACATTCCGCAACAGATCACATGATACACGCTCCGTCTCATCTGTACAGTGCTGCTGGAATGAGACGATGCGCATTTCACGTGACCGCCTAGGCTACCCAGTAACGGCGTGCGATGGATTTTTAATTGAAAAAAAAATCACCAGACAGCAAAATAACATCTACAGTTTTGCTTCAAATATGCTCAGGAGTCGTTGGTTTAAATCATTCGGGTAAGTGCTAATACACTTAGGACCGATTGTTTCAAAAAACTTGAACAAATCAAATTATTGAAGTTAATTTTCGCAATCTGTGTAAGTCCTATTCAAGTTTTATTCTTATATAATTATATGACAGTTGCTTCATAAAACTGAAATAATTACAGAACCTGAATAGAACTCTCACGGAACGTGATAATTAGTCACAAATGAGGTCACAATTCAGGACATGTTGTACTAGTAATTCTGGGTACAGTACACCTGAAAGTATGTTTCTAATATTCTCTTGTTTAATACACTAGAGCCTCGCTAATCCGGACCCTGTTCGGTGCACGCTGTAATCCGGATGGGTGCGTGCGGGTCAAAATGTGTCAATATTCAATCATTTGCCGTCACTCGTTAATTAACTTTTAGTATATACTTTTTTTTCATGTTAAGTGCCTAAATTTCTTACATGTTTGAATTTTGTATAAGGACATTTGTACGTACATACATATTCTTGTCTAAATTGACTTTAAATTTTTACTTTAATAAATGAAACCCAAGTTAAAAATGTGTTTATTCCTATTAAAAAATTGGGGAGGAATGCAGATCCGGGCACAGTTTGGAAATTTAATAAAAAGGCACTTTCTAGATGAGAAAAGTGTGGAAAAGCTGAATAAAAAATAAATTAAGGCGCGCTCGGCAAAATTGAGGGAGATACAACCGTTCAAAGTATTTAAAATTTCACTTTACAAACTGATATTGACAGTTCGCCCGCGTCCGCCCGCCATTTTTTTAATAACCTAATACGCTAAACATGGTTTGTGATACAAAAAAAGTGCCCCTTTATAGAGCCTGCTCACGTCAAGGCAAGAAAAACATCCCAGTTTTCAAGTGGTTTAGCGGCTACGCTAGGTTTGTGTAACATGGTTTGTGATTCTGGCGTACTTTAATTCTGTATTAGGTCTGGGATCCAACATACCTAAGCGGTGAAAACATGGCGAACGAACTGTCAATGTCAGTTCGCCAAGTGAATTTTTAAATACTTTGAACGGTTGTATCTCCCTCAATTTTGCCGAGCGCGCCTTAATTTATTTTTTATTCATCTTCTCCACACTTTTCTCATCTAGAAAGTGCCTTTTTATTAAATTTCCAAACTGTGCCCGGATCTGCATTTCACCCAAAAATTGCATACTATAATCTGGATGCCTCAATAATTCGGAAGGGGTCTTGTTTTTCCCTATCAGGATTAGCGAGGCCTTACTGTATATCAGAACCAAAATTTCCATTGAAATCTTAAGATTTGTAAGTAGGCACTAAAATACAGTGACCCTGAAAATCTGAACACCTAGAAATATTACATATTCTTTAAAGAAAATACTGCGAATCGAACACATCATGGTCTTTGCTATAATCAAGCATTTTTATTGATAAGTTATTTTATTATTTGATAAGTCTAGAAAATATATGTGTGTGTAAACTCTCCGACTTAAGAACCCCTTTTCAGATATGAGTTTACTGTATAATGTGGCAAATTAAGTTCATTAGATTATGATAGAAAAACATTTTAATGTTTGTGCCTGAACTTCACAAAATAAAATAAAAATGCATTTTCAAATCATCATCCAAATCGACCACTATAACACGGGCATGAGCCTATTCTAGGGTGGTCGAAAAATCCACAAATGATGTAACCATTCAAAGTGATGAATAAAGAAAAATTAAAAAACAAATTTTGACAATGTTTTATTATTGCATAAATTAAAAAGGCGGCAGGTATCAAGTGGAAATTCCTTATAGCCATCAGCGTAAGGAGTGCGCGATTTCGCGCCCAGGCGGATTACCTTAATGGATCATTTATGAAGAGAGAGAGAGATTACAAAAAGCTATCAGCGGAATGCCTTCAATTATGGGAACATTGGGTGAAATGCAGATCCGGGCACAGTTTGGAAATTTAATAAAAAGGCACTTTCTAGATGAGAAAAGTGTGGAGAAGCTGAATAAAAAAAAATTAAGGCGCGCTCGGCAAAATTGAGGGAGATACAGCCGTTTAAAGAATAAGTAAAATTTCACTTCGTGAACCGATACTACGACACTTCGCCCGCCATTTTGTCACTGTTATGTTGGTATCCCAGACCTACAAACAAGAGCCACATACGATTGTAGCCGACTTCGTGGGATAAATAATAAGGCGCGTAGGTACTGGAATGGAGACAAACCATTCAAATCCTGGGATGTTTTTTAAAATAAAGATAATATACACAAGCCCAACAAACCATTCAAAAACGTAGGCCAATTTTTTAAAGTAAAGATAACATTCACAAGCCCGCTACACAAACCCTGCGTAGCCAAACAAACCATTCAAAAACGTAGGCTGTTTTTTAAAGTAAAGATAACATACACAAGCCCGTTAGACAAACCATTTAAAAACGTAGGCTGTTTTTTAAAGTAAAGATAATATACACAAGGCCGCTAGACAAATTTCATAATTACGCGCCATGTATCCCACGAAGCCGGCTACAATCGTATCTTGCTCATCCTTGTATCAGGGATACCAATATACCAGTGACAAAATGGCCGCCGGGTTGTCATAGTGTCGGTTCGCGAAGTGAAATTTTATTTAACGCAATTGAAAATTAATTACTTATTAAAAAATTTTTTCATCTTCCAGATTAAAGTTCTCAACTTAAAACGCAGTAAAACATGGTTTTTTGCAAAAAACAAACTGTGGCAGGATCTGCATTCCTCCCGGAACATTACCTGGAAGACATGACTTTGCCACATGTAAAGCATTGTTCCTTGACAGGCTTGTTGGAAACCTTGCTGGTCACAGTATTTTTTGCTTTAGATTTTTCTCCCTCTAGAAAATTTTCATCATCTGCAGCAAAATCCAGTGCTTCATAAATATCAATATCTTCATTGTCAGACAAGGATAACTTACACTTCCTTTTTTTTACAGATTCCTTTTTACGTAAGTTGGTTTTTCTTTTATTGTTTTTTCTATTACTCAATTTATCTAATTTAATTAGATTGGATTTTTTATCTTCATAATTTGAAACAGGATATTCATTATTGAATCCACTGTCTTCCAACTCGCATTTGATGGATGAATCATAAATTATTTGGCTAATATCTTCATCCTTAAATGAATTGTTGGGGCACTTTTGGCTTTTACATAGTTTATTTCTTAAATTTAAATCTGAATTCTCGCACTGAATTTTGAAGTCGTAAGATGTATTGAGACGATCTATACAAGGTTGACAGATTCTCAAAGGAAGATCTTCGTCTGGAGCAATCTGAAACAAACATTGATTTACTCAATTAAACGACGCTACAAAGCGAATATTGAAGAAGAAATTGATTCACTGTTATAATTTATTGTCCCCGTAACCGCACATTTAAACGTGTTATTGAATAATTATGTTATATATAAAAACCTACCTGAACAGATGTGCAAAACATAATTTTAGCCGATAATTGAATAGAATCCCTGATTTCAAATAAAGAAACCAGATTTCCAACAGTCAGGCATACTCGACAAACGTCAGTCATTGTAAAGACGTTATTTTATAAATTACCGGCTACAGCTCTTAAATAATGATAAAAGATTACAGTGTCTTTATATTTACGAATAAATACACATTTTAAATATTCAACTAAATATAATAAGGCTCAAAGTGACATTGAAATGTAAATAGCGATCATAACTAGGCGTGAGCGTTATTTAACGAGACTAGTTACAATAACTAGTTACGCGGCATGTAACGGAAATAACTAGTCTCGCTAAAATCACAAGTAGTTATTTTTGTAAATGCGTTATTTCCGTTATTTCTGTGTTGGGTGTGATGTGAGTAATTGAGTACAGAGTAGTTTCGCCGCGTTTCGCGTTTCGCATAGTTGCGTTTGCCGGCCGGCCGAGCTGCGAGATTTTGAATCGAACATTTTCGAGTAAGCGAGTGGGTTCCGTTTCTGGGAAACGAGCCACCATTTTTTGAATTTAAAGTTTAAAGTAAAATAATTTAGTTTGTTTTAGTTCGTCGTTGTACTTGTGTATAATTTTGAGTACTTTCGGTAAATTTTCGATCTTACTGTCAACGCTTATTACGAATAATTTAAAAAAAAACACCTTTAGATTCACTTTAATTACTATAAAAGGAAACTTTTTGCATTTGGGGTCGCGAAAAATAATGCATTTAAAATTATAGTAAACACTAATTAATCATAAAAAACATTTAATGCAGTCCGTCCTAAGCCTGAATAAAGTATGAAGGGAGTTAATTTCATGTACGTTGATTTCACTGTATAGCTACAAACACTTAGATAGTGCTTAAATTTATTTTCGTTTCGTGTGTAACTTTATAGTTGGTGGAGGTATACAGTTTCGTGTGCAACTGAAACTAAGAAAATAACTAGTTACAAAAATAACCTGTTTCGAAACAGATTATGCCGACCAAGAAACTGGTTTCGTTACGTTTCTTGAAAACGGCGTAACGACCCACGTCTAATCATAACAAACGCTTTTGACTTTTGACAACAATAGACAAAACAGATTGCTAGAGATCATAAACAAACGTGGATGTAACAGGTCATAGATTCGGAAATTTCGATTATCAAAATGTTTCGATTTTAACTACTGAGTTAGTGATGGAATGATCGAAACATTTACATAATCGATATATTTTGATGAACCTCGAGGAGGCGTCAACTAATATCTACAGGAATTTCAAAAACTGAAAAAATCGAACTAATATCTATTAGAATCAAAGTGTTGACGAATATCTACAGCTCAAACTGTTGACTAATATCTATGAGAACCAAAGTGTTGACGAATATCTACAGTATTGGCAGAGGTTGGATTTGCAATTACGTATAGCATAATGGAATAACGTAATATTGCGTATGCAGTTTAAAAAAACTTAATTTATGTAAGTATGTATGTAAAAATCCCTGATATCGGACTATTGGACACATTTAGCTGATTAGTCCAACCTACGCTCTGTAGATATTAGTCAACACTCTGAAGTTCGTAGATATTAGTTCAACATATTATGAGCTGTAGATATTCGTCCGACATACAGGCTGTAGATATTAACCCATTGGCCACAAACCCCGACAGCCTGCCGGGTGTGCAACTCAGGTACTTAACCACAAACCCCGGCACCCTGACGGGCTAGAGTAGGTCCGTCAAAAAAAGGAAAACGAGCATGATAGTGACATTTTTCAATAAAATTTTCAATGCCGAACGCTCTGTAGGTAATTAATCATTAATTTCATAGAATTGGCAATAATATGTTTCTTATGTTTTTTCCCTGATATATGAGTTCCAAGTTTTGTATGCAGCCAGCCGCCATTTAATTTCTTCAATATTGCGAGTTGTTCTAGGCTTTTGGTAGTGACCCTGAACGTCCCTGATTGCTTTGAGGACTATCATAGATAATTATTTTACTAGTTATTAGTATTTATGTATATAAAAATCAAAAATTATTATTGTTCGATTTATGAATATTATATTTTTTTGTAACTTTTTGAATAAAAAGTGGAAAAAAACTTACGAAAAAAGAGAAGGTTATATTTGTAACCATATTTACACATATTTTAATATTTTTAAATATTTTTATTTTTATGTTTTTCTTTACTTTAATCCAATATGTAAACAAATTTAAAGAAATTAATTCATTTGAATATACGGCTCAAAAGTAACAATAGATTTAGTACACCAATGCAGGTTTTCAATTTTTGGTACAAAATTAATTCAGTGATGAAGGCCAACTTTTTAGCTCATTAATTCTGTGGCCAATGGGTTAATAACTGGAGTCAACCTCGACCTATGAAAATTATATTATAGAACAAACTGATATGTCCACCAGTGGCGGCGTAGGGTAGATCGGCACCCGGGGCGGTTTTGTATTGAACATCCTACATAAAATAAAACACCAAATATAAACATGCTTACGAGATTTCATTTTACTAAAATATTCGATCACAATATCAAGATTGTTTTCCCTGTCTCTTTCAATTGATAACATAGAAAAATTTATTATTCGCGTTTGGCTCATTGTGGACCTTAAATAAGATTTTATTAAGGAGACAGAAAAAGATATTGGCACCTCTGGGACTTGAACGCAGGACCTTCTGTTTACACGGAAACAGCTCTACCAACTGAGCTAAGGTGTCTATAAGTATCCAATTCGGTCACATTTAACTGTGTCATTCTTCGACTAAGAACTACCAACTTTATCTTCATTTTCTTAACACACATATTATTGGCTGCTACCTTTATGTATGATTGCATGATTCAAACCCGAACTAAATGCTATCTACAAGGGCGGATCCAGGATTTTTTTTCTGGGGGGGGGGGGGGGGGGGGGGCCAAGGGGCGGACGGGCAAAAAAATCAACAATTACTGTTAGGATTTTTTTCTGGTGGGGGGGGGGGGGGCACAAGGGGTGGACGCGGAAAAAAATCAACAATAACTGTTAGGATTTTTTTCTGGGGGGGCACAAGGGTCGGAAAGGCAAAAAATCAACGATTACTGTTAGAAATAAACTTAAGTATCATATTTCAAGTTTATTTCTACAAGTTCAAGTATGTATAGGAAGATTTATGAAAGTGTCAAAACAATCGAAAAATTAAATGTTTAAAAAAGACAGTTTTAGCTTCTAAGTATGTACTGTGATGGAATCTCCACAGTACACAAAAATACCGTCTGGGGGGGAGGGCACGTGCCCCCCCCCTCCCTTAAATCCGCCCTTGGCTATCTAGATAGTGTCTGGATAAATTATTAATTAGCTCAGTTAGTAGAGCTGTTGCCATGTAAACAGAAGGTCCTGGGTTCAAGTCCCAGAGGTGCCGATAACTTTTTCTGATTTTTCTGTCTCCAGATTTTCGATTGAGTTTCGCTAATTTCTTCTTTCAACGCCTGCTTTGCCGGTGTTGGGATCACACATCACTTCGAGTTTTGATACAAGCTTCTCAAAATGATTCTTCAGTTTTAGAAAGGGAATTAGAAATTATATTCGAAAAAAAATATATATATATAGTTGCGACGCGTTTCAAAATATAATAATGTAAGTAGCTAGATACAAGAGTAGGTAGTTATTTATTGAAATGTCTTTACAGCGGGAGATTTTGTGCGCATTCTTTGTCTGTACGAGTGGGTTGTCGTTGTCACCCCTTGGGGCTTGGCACCCGGGGCGGACCGCCTACTCCGCCCCCCCCTTACGCCGCCACTGATGCCCACGCCCTATAGCGTGTTCAAACTTCTTTTAAACTATTAATTAAATATTAAAGGAGGGAAAAATAAAAAAAAGCTATTGATTTAAGAAACGATACATTTATTTTATTACTACAATGGCAGGTGTTAACCTGTGACAGGCCAGGAACGCGTATATGCGGGCGGATCAAATTTCAAAAAAGAATATTGATTCAAATAATTTGGATGCGATTTTAAATTTTTTGTATAAAGAAACTGTACTAAGGAAAAAGTCAGAATAGCTTCCTCCATTCTTGTTCTTAAGGTAATTTCCAAAAAGTTTTCCAAAAAACCCTGGCTCTTGACAGGTTAATTATTAACCTAGTGTTAATCTTAAAACTACTTAATTAATTAGTTCTTAAAATTGGAATGTCTGTATTCTTAATCCGTAAAAGTCTTTAATAATTGTACAGAGTCTGCTCACTTCGACGGTTAATTTAGTAATATGTTCGGTAACTTCCCTTGTTATGATGATCGTCTTGGGCTCCTCGTATGCACACAGTCACTAGGCACTTTAAAATTAGTTATCTTTTTTTCACTTGTTATTGCACAAATCGCACAGGTCGGATGTTTGCAAATTTTCTTTTCAAAGGTTGAAAATTTGTGAATAGTTGAATTTTTGAATAAATCCCTGGTCGAAATTTTTCGCGGTCACTTGGTTGGACTTCCTGGCGGAAGTTTGCGAACGACTCGGCTGTTCCTGGTCGAGAAAGTAAAAAAATCCGCAAGCGTGTTTGTCGATTTCCCTGGTCGGGAAATTGAGCGGGTTCATAAGAGTCAGGGAACCACTCCGAAGAGCAGAGAGAAATGGTCATGCAAATGGTCACTCCGTAGGGCGGACGGACCGCGTCATCGGTTGACGGCAAGCGGCGACTCGATTCCCTGGTCGGGAGATTGCGCGAGCGTTCGGAATCCATCCCACTGCGGGACAGCGACTGGTCGGCTGCCAAATCGGGACTCACTTGGTGGTGGTGAAATTCCTCCTTCTTCCTGCTTGGCCCATTGCGTTGGTCTTCGGAACTAATTCAGTTTCTCATTATTCGCTGGTGTCATCAATTTTAACGCTAGGTGGCGTCACGAGGCCCGTTTGCCTGGCACAACGCATAATTACCTAATTCTATTAATATTTGAAAATTCTTTCGTCAGCACCGCTGGCCTGTCAGCGTAGGACAAACGCCAAAAGGTTTATTGCTTTTCGCCCGGCTCTTGTCCGGCCTCGCAATGGTTTGGGTTTGCGTTTTATTAGTTTGTATGTCTCTGCCGACAAAATTTTCTAGCTTTCCAAATTTTATTACAGTCCCTTCCGCTTTGTTGTAAAACTAAATTTTTCTCATTGTTCCTTGCTTTATAAAACTTTATGACGAACCTTCATTTCTTTAAGTAACTTTGTGTCTACCCGACACATGCCTGCTAGCAAAGTCGTTGTAGAAAAGAGTGCACATCTTTTTCAATTCTGTGAATTCTAGGCATTAAATTACCTAAAGGTATATCAATAGTTATTGCATTTTTTTTGGCCAATTTTTTTAGTCAATTTTCATTTTATGTCTGCCGATTTTTCAATCATCAATTTTTTTCTTGCAGACTGCGGTTCATGCATATTCTATATTCTTACTATAAGGAATTTTTTTTGAGTTTGATGTTTCGGAAAATTTTCAAAGACTCCAGGATTCCAGCCGATTTGGTCAGACCCGCAGAATATGTGTACATATTCAAATCAAATTTTGCATAGTGTTTTTTTCTTGTTCAGATGTATGTTTACATGAAACAAGTTTCATGAACGAAAATAAATTTTATCTAAAAAAAACACATTGAAAAAGAACTCTGCTGGACCAGACACCAGACTCCCCCAATGGTACGAGTGTAAATAATGTATAAACGATATAATGTATTTTCGAGGCAATTTCGGCATTTTTTGTCAGTTAATTATAATTATTAAACACAAATTATTTTTCCATACTTGCTGTGAAAATATAATGAAAAAAAAATTAACTTCATAAAAAAGGCATTTCGAAGGAGACCTCTTGAACTCTCCAGCTGCTATAGCTTAGTTGGATAAGGTTCTAACTTAGCCTTACCACGATAAGGACATTGCCATCTAAGTATCAAAGTCCTTATTATTGTAAGGTGCAGTTAGAACCCTATCCAACTGAGGTGACTTATCTAGGACGGCTGTGAGCAGATGGCGCACAGCCATCCTAGGTATTAGTTTAGAGCAAGGGTGGGAGTTCTAGAAATTTCGATAAAGCTGTATATAGTTCTGGAAGGAGTGGCGGAGTACGTCGGTGAGTCTAGAAGGTTCAGAAAAGTTCTAGAAGGTTCGATAAAGCTGTAGAAAGTTCTGGAAAGAATGGCGGAGTATGTCGGTGAGTCTAGAAGATGTCGGAGAGTTCTATAAGGTCGAAAAAGTTCTGGAAGAAGTGGAGGAGTATGTTGGTGAGTCTAGAAGGTTATGGAAAGTTCAATAAAGTTAGATAAAACTGTAAAAAGTTCTGGAAGAAGTGGCGGAGTACGTCAGTGAGTTTAGAAGCTTCCGGAAAATTCTATAAGGTTCGATAGAGCTGTAAAAAGTTCTGGAAGGAGTGACGGAGTATGTCGGTGAGTCTAGAAGGTTCCGAAAAGTTCTAGAAGGCTCGATAAAGCTCTAGAAAGTTCTGGAAGGAGTGATGGAGTGTGTCGGTGAGTCTAGAAGGTTCTGGATAGTTCTGGAAGGTTCCCTAATGCTCTAGGAGGTTATGGAAGGAGAAAATTCCAGAGGCTTTCAGAAATGGGTGGCGGAGTGTGTCGGCGAGTCTAGAACGTTCTGGAAAGTTCTAGAAGTTTGGATAATTTTAATCTTCAATATACATTATTAAAAAAAGTGTATAATGGGCATGCCGCTAAAACCCGGTACGATAACAGGAATTATATTGTGTGGTAGCCCTCTATCCCCCATCCATGAAGAAAGTTCCCGTTTTTACCTGAAGGGCGTGCTTTTAAAAATATAAGGGCTGGAAGTTTCGCCCCTTTGAAATTTCTAGAACTGTTCAAAACATTCCAGAGTATTCTTGAGTATTCCAGAACATCCCGGAACATTCTGGAATGTTGTGGAATGTTTGGGAATAGGATGGAACATTCAGGAACACACCGCAACATCCCAGATCATTGTGGAACATTCCAGAACACTCCTGAATATTGTGGAATGATCTGGAACATTTGAAGTATTTTTTGTATGGGGCTATCCATATGGGGTAAATAAAGAAAGATCTGTTGTGGATTTGAAAGTCAATTCAATCTCACATGAACTCCCTGAGCGAAGCTGGACTCCCCAGTCAGAGTATTTGAGAGCATTCCACAACGTTCCAAAACATCCCAGAACATTCTGGAAAATTGTAAAATGTTGGGAATAGGAAATCGGGAACATTAATGTGAAACATTCCAGAACACTGTCGAATGTTGTCCTGAGCGAAGCCGGGTAACCCAGCTAGTTTCAAATAAATGAACATACAAAGTAATAAAAAAATTGTTGCAGTCTTAAATAATATGTAATTAAAAAATTGGATGCCTTGGAAATATGTACATTCAAAATGATAGATACAAGGACACACATTTTAAGTTTATTAAATATCCTGGAGAATTGGTTTTTGGCTTAAGAATTTGGTCCAGATTTTCTTATTCTTGAAGTACGGGCTAGTTCTACCAGCCACAAGAGCCAAATGAAAGGTCTCCCTGTACAGATGCAGCAGTTCCTTGTTTGAGCGACTGTGGTGGAGCCATTCCAGTATCTGGAATTAAAAAAAAAAACATAAGAGGCCATAAAACAAACTAAAAATGATAAAGATAAGTAGGACTGCAATAAAAAGGTAGCAAATAATATTTTCGGTAATCTTTTAGAGTAACTGGACGCTTAAAACAAATATTTTTTTGAAAGAATATATCAAAATGTCGTAGAATATTGACAGAAATTGTCATCACAAATGACGAAAGTAAAATAATTTTTTTACATTGTAATTTAAAATAAGTACATTCCAACATCCCCGATGTAAATAGTTGTCTTTTAACCTTTCAAAGGCCAGGAACGCGCCCGCGCGCGAGACTGGAATTTCAAAAAAGAATATTAATTCAAATAATTTGGATGCGATTTTAAATTTTATTCCATTAATTTATAACATAAAATAAAGCTTAAAATAGCTTCCTCCATTCTTGTTATTAAGGTAATTTAAAAAAGGTAAGGTAAAAAACCCTGGCCCTTGACAGGTTAAAGCAATGACGTTATATACTGTAGACACGTGGTAGTAATCTCAAAGTGGGAAGCCAACAACAAGACAATTGTACAGTACTCGATTTCTAGAACTTTAGTACTAAACTGCCACGCGTCGAGTAAGGTTGTGTCCTACCAGTAAGTAAATTGCATTAAAAAGCGCCAAAATTCCCTCCTGTGTGATGAGAAAATGTTTCCATTACACGGTAAACAGTAGTAAAAGCGAAGGAATAACATTTCATTCGTAAATACACGCAAATTACTTATTATTATCGATTATATAATTAATACAATTGCTTTCCGCCCAAAGATTTTATGCGTCATTAGAGAAATCAAGGCCTACTAAAGTACAGGTCTGGATGCGCAACAGCCAAATTACAAAGTCGATGTAAAATTCTAAGTAAAATTTACTTTTTATAATAATAATCTAATGATGCTTTAGTTACTTGCCTGCGGTAAAACAACATACAAATCAGCAGAAACAACAAATACAATAACAATCAACGCCATTTGCAAACTATCGTTGTTCATTATAGCTTGAAAATTTGACACCTCAAAATTCGACTGGTGCCCAGGCCTCCTACTTTAGTCAGCCTTGAGACAGTATTCGATGGAACTTTTGAATTTTGAATACGAAAATGACGCCCGTGTTCTATCTTTTGTTTCGTCCATATGCACATATTCTTTAAGCGTCTAACTTTATCATACATGGATAACTTTTGAATTAAGAAATTATTGAAAATCGCTGAAAACAAAAGAGTGTTGATTCATTGCCACATTATATCTTGAATTTGTGAGACTATGGCAAGTATATTTATATAACGTCATTGTTGTAAAGTAATTAAATTAAATCGAAGTATTCTTTCCAAAAAATATTTGTATTAAGCTTGTCCAGTTACTTTAAAACTGATGGATTAACAGAAGCATTTGTGGAATTCCTGATCCATGCAACAATTTAATTCCAAACATTATGCATGCTGGTTTTGGAGAATGACGAACCAGAACAGAGGACCAAAACCAGTATGAATGGTCACCTTACTCGAATAAAAGATAACCTGCATACCTGACCACTGACATCGGCCCATTGCTTGTGCTTGGAGTTGAAAGACAGGAAGCTCAGGGCCTGAGGGAACATGCTGAGTCTCATAGCCCTCGAGGTCACAAGGGCCCTGGTGTCTCTCCAGCCAAATACATAGTAGCTGGAGAACATGATCACACTGAGGATTACCACATCACAGAGGAAGGTCACTGATGATTCCACGGACGATTGACTAAAAACAAATGTTTACATTACTGAAATTTCATTTTTACGGTTGCTACCTATTATATGTACACATTATGATCCATTTGAGACCAGTAATGATAAATTGTCTACGGTAGGGAAAAGAGGGTGAAATAACTGGACGTGGTTATACCCGCGAGAAGTGGCTAATAGATACGATACGATTGTACCACCCCAGCCAGGAGTACTCCTGTCCCGGTGAGACCGGTACACCAGGGGGCACTGATTTGTTAGGACTGGAACACATGCTCTGAGGATGGGAAGGAGGTTGGAGTTTAATCGACCGGTATACATGGCAACCTAATAAGCCAATATTGGAATTTAGGATGGTCAGGAATAAAGGAATGGATTGAGCGTTATAATTTTTTTTCTTTGATTTAGTCTTCGTTCTTCTTGCCTCTTCTCGGCTCTTCTTGGATCTTGCCTCTTGTCTCTTCTAGGAACTTCTTGTCTCTTCTAGGATCTTTTTGTCTCTTCATGGCTCTTCTAGGCTCTTCTTGGCTCTTTTGTTTCTTCTTGTATCTTCTCGCCTTTTCTTGGATCTTCTGGACTCTTCTTGGCTCCGCTTGATCCTGCTTGGCTCTTCCTAACTCTTTTTTCTTCCCTTGTCCCTTCTTGTCTCTTCTTTCTTCTTCTTGTTTCTTGTGATCTTCTCGTCTGTTCTCGGCTCTTCTGGACTTTCCTTGCATCTTATTATCTCTTCTTTTCTATTATTGTCTCTTCTTGACTCTTCTTGGATGTTCTCGTCTCGAATATTCTTACCTCTTCTTGTTTTTTCTTGAATGTTCTTGTCTCTTTTTGGATCTTATTGGATCTTCTTGTCTCTTTTTGGTTCTGCTTGCTACTTCTCGTCTCTTAACGTCTAATATTGGCTCTTCTTAACTCACCTTTGCTTTTAATGCACCTTCTTTTCAATTTTCACCCGTTGTTGGCTCGTCTGGATTCCTCCTGCCTTTTCTTGTATCTTATTGTTTCTTCGAGTCTTTTTTGTCTCTTCTTGCTTCTTATCTCTTCTCGCTCATTCTTGGCTCTTCTTGGTGTTTCTTGCGACTTCTTGCGGAGTTTAATTCATCTTTATACATGGCAACCTAATATGCTAATACTCATACTAGGTTGGGCAAGAATAAAGATTTTGATTGAGTGTTGTTTTCTAAGTTCTGTCATTTTCTTGATTCTTCTTGCTTCCTTTTGCCTCTTTTTCGTCAATTTCAGTCTACCCTAGTATCTGCTTAGAAGCTCTTGCTTCTTCTAGCCCCTTCGTGGTTCTTCTGGCTTCAACTTGCTTCTTCTCACTTCATTTCGCTTGAAGTGAAATATCCCAAAACTGCGCTATACAAATGTTATGTTATGTTATTTTTTTTTTCTTGGCTCTCCTAATTTTTCTTGCATCTTATTTGTCCTTCAAGTCCTGCAGGTGTCTTCTTACATCATCTTCACTTTTCTCGACTTGTAGTGGCATTTTTTCTCTCTTCGTGAATCTGTTAGCCTCTTTTGATTTTGCTCTTCTTATATCGTCTATACTCTTCTCGAATATTCAAATAAAATAATCCCAAACTAGAGTAACTCATCTGAAGAGTAGAGTAATAATAGTTGTAACAGACGTATCAGGTCTTTACAAGACTGTAAAATAAGGGGCACCGGTCTTGTGCACGCCTTCCACTGGCTCACGCTGATGATGGTGATAGTTGTTGGCTGGCCTCCCTACATCCAGTGGTATGGCCCTGGATGTGCCTCGTTTCTGCCTGAGCGGTGCCTTGCAGTGCCCAGAGTCAGGGCCGACTGCAGCGGTAGGCACCGGGTTCTCGTTCAGGCAGAACTTCGGCAGGAGGCAGCAGCTGGCAGCAGGTCGCAGACTTCCAGAGGTAGGTGTCTGGACCACTTGTAGAGTAAATAAAAGACTTGTTTGAATGTTGAAGAATAACTGACTTTATTTGGAAAATACGCGCCCTTTTATACCCTAATCTGGGCAAAAAGGTGATCACATGGTACATTTATGGGGTGGGGGGTTGGACCTCGCCCGTAAGTATAAATACGCCGACTTTCTTGTCGCACTTCATTTTGCTTGTGTCGCTCAAGAAAGTGGTCGATTAAAATCATTATTTAATAATAATTCTACAGGTTATAACATAGTTTTTATAAAGTATTTCTTAATTCTAACATGTATGTACGGGTATTCTTTACCCGTAGATTTTTAGTTTAATGAATTTAGGAACAATTTTGGAAATGTTTACCATTTGTTGGTAGGTATTTGAGTTTAATTTAAGTTTGCAAAGTGATGTGAAGAAGTTAGTATTTTCCCCAGGTTCCTCGTAAGACTGGCTACCGAAACCGGTTTGTCTCGTCGTCTTACGAGGTTCCTGGATTTTTAAAATGGAAAAAGACTGTTTTTTGATCGGAAATTTTCTAAGTACAAAATTTGTGCGCAAAGGCATATAGCGTTGGCAGTTTAAGAGTTACAAGGTTGATTTATGGCTCTATGGATGCCCCGTAGGACTCTGCACTGAAACGTCTTAGTTTAAGCGTCCTACGGGGTGTAAAAATGAAGTTATATTACAAAACGATGTTTTGCAAAGGCAGTTTGCTTGGCGGAGCTGCCTGGCTTCCTGCCGGGCCATAACCGCAGAACGGCAAGGGAGGGCAGGTAGTCCGCTTGGCGGAGCTGCCTGGCTTCCTGCCGGGCCATAACCGCAGAACGGCAAGGGAGGGCAGGTAGTCCGCTTGGCGGAGCTGCCTGGCTTCCTGCCGGGCCATAACCGCAGAACGGCAAGGGAGGGCAGGTAGTCCGCTTGGCGGAGCTGCCTGGCTTCCTGCCGGGCCATAACCGCAGAACTAGGGATTGCAATCCCGCAAAGCGGGATCCCGCAATCCCGCGGGATCCCGCAGCTTTTATTAATCCCGCAATCCCGCACCTTCAAAGCGCGGATCCGCGGATCCCGCAAGTTAAAAATTTGGCGCTAAAACTTTCGCGTAAATCGAGAGTAGCACGAGCGCAATGTTACCGTTTAGCACAAGATAGCCCGCCCGGCCAATCCTCTAGTGGCCGGCGACTAGCACCACTAGCGGTTGGCGGCAGGCGGCAGGCGGCAGGCGGGCTATCCTAGTATCCTGTGTCCTGTCGGCGCCTGCCAGTTGTTCATAAATAGTACTGCGAAGCGCACGTCTTTCTGTAGGTGACGAGTGTTTTCGTATTCACCGACCGGCGTGTAATGTAAGTACCTAAATTTTAATGTTTTTGATTTAGTTTTGTTCTGTTTTTAAACGACTTCAAAAAGGAGGAGGTTCTCAATTCGACTGTATTTTATTTTTATTTTTTTTTTTACTTTTGTTACGACTGGGTGAACCGATATTGATGATTCTTTTTTTATTTGAAAGCTGGTGCTTCCCATGTGGTCGCATTTTAATTTGGTTTAGTTTTGACAATGGCATCCATGAGAAAACCATATGAGTCTTAAATTTGCATAAAGTATTTGCGCGACAAATGGACGAATAACTCAATATCACGCTAACCGATTTCAATGATTTTTTTTATTGGAAAGGATGTACTTTAAGGATAGATTGATGAGAGTTTGGTTAGGTTCTGATTATCGGATCCATGACAAAGTAACGGAACTCTTCAATTCTTAGGAGCAAATTAACGAAACTCGACCGAATCTCTTAATTTGACCCTAATGTCGTTATGGTCAAATTATGTCTGTCTCATATGAGCAGCACGTTTAGTAGATCTACCCATATTCAGACAAATTAGTGTACTTCAGATTCACTAAAAATCAAAAAATAAACAAAAATTTTAACAAAACAAAAAAACGACTTCAAAAATGCACTAAAAAGTAAAAAAATAATTTCGTATTCTTCTACAACTTCATAATCTACTTACTTTTTCTACTCATTAATATGTAGGTACGATTGTTATTTTTGGAGTTGTAGAAGAATACGAAATTATTTTTTTACTTTTTAGTGCATTTTTGACGAAGTTTTTTTGTTTTGTTAAAATTTTTGTTTATATTTTAAAAGCAGATTGTGCCGTAAATAGCAATATAATGTAGTAATATAACGTGAAACAGTATGACTTAAAGTGGTTTTTGTTAATAAAGTTTTTTGGATATGGTTATCGAAGATAGTAATCAATTTGAATGGTGTAAAAACGAAGTAAATGAATATAAATCTATAGCAATATAATGTCGTTCGTGTGAAACATTATTATGACTAAAAGTGGTTTTTGTTAATAAAGTTTTTTTGGATATAGTTATCGATGTTCGTAATCATTTTTAATGGTGTAAAAACTAAATAAATGAAGATAAATCTATTGCAATATAACATTATTTCAAAGATGCGGGATCCCGCGGGATCCGCGCGGGATTGAGCAATCCCGCATATCAATCCCGCGGGATTGAATTAGCTGCGGGATTGCAATCCCTACGCAGAACAGCAAGGGAGGGCAGGTAGTCCGCTTGGCGGAGCTGCCTGGCTTCCTGCCGGGCCATAACCGCAGAACGGCAAGGGAGGGCAGGTAGTCCGCTTGGCGGAGCTGCCTGGCTTCCTGCCGGGCCATAACCGCAGAACGGCAAGGGAGGGCAGGTAGTCCGCTTGGCGGAGCTGCCTGGCTTCCTGCCGGGCCATAACCGCAGAACGGCAAGGGAGGGCAGGTAGTCCGCTTGGCGGAGCTGCCTGGCTTCCTGCCGTGCCATAACCGCAGAACGGAAAGGGAGGAAGGGCAGTCTACTTGGTGGAGCAGCCGCTTCCTTAAGCCTAAGGCCCTCTAAAGGGGCGTAATAAAATAAAAGGTAAAAGGCAGGCAAGGGATCGTTGCTGGCGGCACGGTATTCATGAACCGCGGCCAGGACGAAAAAGGCCCTGAAAGGGGCCGCCATTATTAACAAATAGAGAGCAGCCCGCTTGGCGGAGCCGGTCTTCCTGCCGTGCCATAGCGGCAAAACGGCAAGGGAGGGAAGGCAGTCCGTTTGGAGGAGTAGCCGATCCTTTGGAGCCGGAAAAATGGCCCTTCTCAGGGGTATAACATATAACATATAGCTAAAAATAAGCATGATTAAAGAAATATAGGAGGCTAGAATGTCTCCCGGTGCAAACTTGGCACACAAGCTTTATTGGTTGCACCGGGGCATTGTACATAATTAGCAAATTATAATTTAACAATGAGGGAGAGCAACACGTCCGTTACAATAGTAATAATTCAGAGTAATAACCCGACTGAATTAACGATAACATTTGAGATAAAGATAAAAGGTGTAGGTACTTGAAAAGCACTTCTTTCAGATTTGGACTAAACCTGTAAAAATCTAAAAACCAGAAACCTGTTAACCATTAAGAAAAGGAAAAAAACATTTATTTATATTGTGCACGACAGAGGGGAAAATATAATATTAAATATAAATATGAAATAGGTATTTGGTATGTGTGATATTCTGTTATGCCCTGAAAGATGCTGAAAACCATCAATTGAACTTTGACAGATTTGCCTGTTCGTAAATTCAAAACTCAAAAGTTTCTGCAATCCTTTCTGTTATGCAGCCCTGTCTTGAGTATCCAGCTGAAATTTAATCCCTTGTAATGTTAGATT
Source organism: Limnephilus marmoratus (assembly GCA_917880885.1). Classification (NCBI taxonomy): domain Eukaryota; kingdom Metazoa; phylum Arthropoda; class Insecta; order Trichoptera; family Limnephilidae; genus Limnephilus; species Limnephilus marmoratus. Next base: position 24,458,645 of record OU862924.1, on the reverse strand, counting down.
TAAAATAATAATTGAAACGATCTTATCTCGATTTATGGCCTTCGTGGTCCTGTGACTCCAGTGGATGAACAGTTCAAAGCATTTTTAACACTATGCACTTGAAGTTTTTTGTTATCACAGCGAGACAAGCTCGTTCACTCAAACCGTGTCAGGACGTAGACTAATTTATTGTCGAACTTTCACACTAAAAACACTTGAGATTGCAACGCACTGCATTCGAAAGCCGTGAACAAAGAACTGAGATATTTAATTCATTTACTCAAAATTGAATTGAACATAACTATTGTTCCAAAACAGCTAAAATTATTTGGCGAAGTGTGGCAGGTTAAGCAAATAAATATGCGTATGTGTGACAATTTTCAGTAGTGTAGCTCAAACAAGACAATCGTTATTTGAAAAGATAGGCAGGAGCTTTCTACATGTGACCTGTCGCAACCACGCACCACTTAACTCTCCTCCGAGAAGTGTTTTTAATTCATAGTTTTAAGTTGTTTTCAAAATATTTACAATAACAACGTAAATATTTTTAAAAAAATAAAGTGCGTACATTTGTACTTTTATATGAAAAGCCCCATATTAGATAATCTCTTGTGTTTGCAAAATTATACTCATTGGTTGATAGAAAAAAAATTATGTATTGAACTTACTCAGCCATATGCACTTGTGTTCTAGCCATGAGTTGTATAAGCCAGTCCTTGACAGAAGAATTTTCATACCTTGCCTTCTTCAGGGCTGGACAAATGTTTTGTAAAATGTAAACATGCTCTCTGGAACAAATAGAATCATATGTACAGTCAATTCCACCAAATTGGGACACATCGGAACCCAAACATTTTGTTTAAAAAGCGAAGTTACTGACCTCTAGCGTAACATTTCGAAGCTAGTTTATTATTGCAGATTTCGTACTTGCAACAGAACTGATTGAAATGATAGTCGATAAAGCAGATTTCTGTATATCACACTATTACATTGGTATATCATTCGCCGTTGTTTATTTTGTTTTAGTGTGAGTCGTTTTTTGATTATAAATAATGAGTTCTTCAGAGAAAAAGCCTCTTATCTCTTGGAAACAGCTAGAATCAACTAGTTAATGGTCTGAAGACCACTTTAGTGTTTGTCGGGTCGGGAAAAATATTATTACTGTAACATGTGATTATAAAAGTTAATAAATAAGTTGGAATTCGTCAGTGAAGAAATATTGCCTTTATTGAAGTTCTTCTGCCACAAAAACCAAACTTAACAGAAATAAAAAAATAATAACTTTTTGAGCTTTTTTACGTATTACATTTACTTGAGTTCTCTGGAAAGTGTTTTTAAATTTTATTAATAACTAACTTTTGCCCCCGGCTTCGCTCGCATAGTATTAGGGGGTTTTCATTCCGCCTCCCCCACCTTCCCTATCCCCACTCCACTCCCCCCCTCCAAACAATGAATTTGAATAAAATCACTTCCCCAAAGATATTATTAAAATTCTTCCCAAATTTTAATGTAACTCTTGGAAATATTTCATAAAACTCCTTTTGCAGATTGAAGTAAGTTGATGCACTTTATCAGAGCTGTTCATATTAGGTATTTTGTTGTGTAAGTGTTTTTTTTTTCTATTATGGTCTTAAATTTCTTTTACTAGTTATTTTATTGGCCAACGACATAAATATTCTTAACATTGTCATATATGAAATTTATAAAGACTTTATAAAAATAAATAAGAAATTACAATTTAGAGGAGAGCGAAAAACATATTTTTAAGCAAGAACACGAAGGAAGACTTCCATTTATTGTATTAGTTATGTACATTAATAATATAAATAAAAATTATTTGGAGGTCCACCTTCATTTTCCTTCTTCAAAATTGGTTTATTCACTCTCAGATAAAATATTATTTTTTTCACATTATTAATGTTGGATGTTGTGTGTTGTGATTGTCCTATTTTATATTTAAATTCATTATGAACATTTCCTTATCATTTATTTTAATCTCGATGTGTAGAGCACTTTATCTTAAACTTTCGCGTCTATGCCACCTTTTACTAAAATATCGCCATAAAATGTCTTGTCTAAAAATCTGTTGTCTGTGGCGCATAAACTTTCACTTTTCGTGTCTATAAAATGGCGTGTTTTGATTTCGCTTGTGATTCTTGAAAACATTATTCTCAATCTTACAAACAGTCTCTCTCTATCCTCGTCTAAACTCTGCTTGTTTAGCAAACCGTCTTTCACTTCTGTAAATTAATTAGTCTAAATTATTGTCGCAGTCAAGTGTTCAGACAAAACCACTCTGTACAAATTATTCAAAAGAATAAACAGTTATAAGTACCTATCCAGTACCAAACACAAGTGTTTTTTACTAACAAAGGATTACCTCAAACTACCCTCACTCTATCAATCATTGTACGGTTCCTTGGTGTGGAACAGAAGGAAGTCAGCAACGGCAGCTCAGACTTACAACCTGACTACAGACTCTCTGGAGAGAACCACACCTGGACCTGCGCAATTAAAACCGAAAACATTGGCATCCCCTCTCCTCAACTTAACCCTTCTTAGCTAAAATTCATTTACTGAAACACGTTTTGCATCGACCTTAGGTGGGAATTTGTCCCAATAAGGCTGCATATACACAAGATTAAAAAAAAGCGCGAGTCAAACCACGAATCATGGGAAAGGATTGAAGTGACCACAAGCAGCGTTTCACGCCATTTTAGGTTGCTTCATTCTTTCCAATAATTTGTGTTTCAGCTCGTGCTTTTTTGTCGTGTTTACATACAGCATAAAAAGATGCATAATAAAAATATTGTTCAATAAAATTCATTAAATTTCATTGAAATAAATTTTTTAAAAACAGTGCCTCATACCTTGGCATACTGATGCTTGCATCAATGATTTCATTTAGCCAAACCAAGGGACACTCCTGGCTGCTGGTACAAGCCATGTGCACCCTTACGCAGCAAGCCTTACGGAGCAATTCCCCAGGCACCTCCCACCAGCTGCTGGGTGAAGTCATCCTCTCCAGGTACTCTGAGGAGAGTTCCCCACATACCTCCACCAGAGCTGGCCAATACTAAAATAGGAGAAAAAAAGTGAATTATTATTGATTGTCTATGGATGCCTACTTACTACAAACAAAACTGAAATTTTTATAAAGAATCTTCATATATAAGAATTTATATAAAGAAGTCTTGCATCTTATAATGCAAGGAAAGATTGCCGGAAGACTGGGCCCTGTAAGAAGAAGAACAAAAAAACCTGAGACCTTGACCTGTAGAGCTGTTCCGGGCCGCAGTAAACAAAGTCCGCATAGCCAACATGATAGCCAACGTCCGTTGAACAGACAGGGCACGAGAAGAAGAAAGAAGTCTGTGGCCCACGGGCGCCGTAGATTTGATTTTCATACGAATCTACAGTTTCCGAGACTGATGAAATTTTGTACATTTGAATTTTAAAACAAGAGGAAAGCCACCTGTAAAATTTTGGAGGAAGGAACTTGTAAATGATAACGCATCTTCAGGAAACTTTAAAGGACTCGTAAATTTATTGCTCTATTCCCAATTACATTGTGAATATCAGGAGATCCAAACTATCCAAGACAGACCAAGGAGTTTATGTTTACTTGTTAGGAGGCTATAGCGAAGAGAAGAGAGTATAAAAACCAAAAACCGAGGTTTTTATAAAGTTACCTACTTGGCTGAAGGGAAATTCGCACCTACTGACATCTATGGATAATTTTTCCAACTAATTATATTAGTTCTCACCTAAACCTTCAAATCATTTTATATATTATTTGGAGAGGTGTGAGTCCTAGCTAAGCCTATGTACAAATTTTATACACCACTGTCTATATTAGATTTCGAAAAACTCTGTGTAAATCCCGGGCAATGCTGGGGACTTCAACTAGTATATAAATAAAACATATTGTATTTAGGTATTTTAAATTATTATTACAAGAAAAGATAGGGCAAGAATCAATTATTATAAATAAATAATTTAATTAATAACAAACCTTATGTTCACTATCCAGTTTTTCATAATAACTTTCAATTAAACCGGACAACATATTTCTATTGTCTTCAGTAATATTATCTGTTTTCAGACAATCCTTTATGGATGACAGCAAGGAGGTCATGTCAAATTTAATTTCACCTTCATCCTTTGAATCCTCTCGCTCGAAGGTGTATTCTAGCATCTTCCATAAAGTGTCCCGGAGGAAGTTGCTTTGGACATTCTTACACAGTATCGGGAGGATTTCCATTACTTTGCATAACTCTTCTTCCTGCAAAATGAGAGAGAACAAACTGAGATTATAAAGATAAAAAAGCATAATTTTGTCACTGTATAGCATAAATTAAATTTGTTTTTTTTTTACTTTAGTTCCACAGGAGGAAAATAATTTCAATCACGGCCTACATCATCTTAGAATGCTGTGTGAAGGGTCTTTTTAAGGAAAGGAAGGGTAAGATTCTGGTCTTTTTAAGAAATGGTGGGTAAGATTCTGGGGGTAGGTGTGTCCAGGAGGAACGGACGTATGAATCAATCACTCCAACTGCAGTGCAAGGCGGTGGGTCAAGAGAGTAGTTGAGGAGATGAAGAGGTCAAAAGGCCGTCCTTGAAAAGTCTCTCTCGATCCGGCCTGCCACGGAGCAGATGGGCAGATGCACCCGACGCCAAGACCCGGAACCAAACTTAGCAAACCACTTAGGGTAGAGGTAGAGGTGTTGGTTATCCAATAAATGGTTCGCGGGGCGGCAGTATCCATACCAAATTGTTAGTTGAAAGTGTTAAATTAATAAAAGTGCACACCACTTGTCAAAAAAATGTAGAAAATTAATAAAATTGAAATTTTTTTTCTGAGTAACACAAGCCGGTAAAAGAGCAAGATTTTCGTGTTTTGCCTATTTTTGTGGACATATTTTATCCATTTCTGTACCACTCTGTTACAAAAATCTTATTATCAAATATTTTACAAGTAAGTATTTGAACTTCACTAATCCTACAAATATAATATACCATGATTTTTCACAGATCTGCGTTAGTGTTACAATTAAATTAATGCATTTTCTATAGCACTGTTTAGTGAAGCAATCATCTTAAGGGTGCTTTACATTTTTATTGTTAACCCCTCCCCCTTCCCTCGCCCCCACTACCTCCACCACCCCTGCATCAAATCACCAAAGTTTCATCGCAATCGAACAGTTTAGCAATGCGTAATTTCATAATGTCAGAACTCACTACTGTATACAGAAACCATCGCGGGCATGCGCATATTAAATCCCCAAAGTTTCATCGCAATCAATAATGCAAACTAAAATAAAGTTTTTGCTGTATAGAAACCTACACCATACATTTATAAAAAAACCATAGATAAAATTGCGAGAAACGATTTATAAAAAATTCTGCCTCAATACAGGTTCACCTAGTGAGGCAGGCTATGCACAACTAAAAATATTGTATAATTATGCTTCTTCTGTGTAACCGTTCTTACATTACTTTCTATTTGTTAATGTTTTTGTACTGATGTAATCTATTTGTAAACCACATTGAACATGTACTTTTTTCGTCATAATGTTGCCAATTTCATTGAATAAAGATATTATTATATTATATTAATCGGATGAATGGTTTCGCAACGCATAGGCCCCATACATACAAACCCAGAAACAAACATATTTTGATTTATATATATATATATATATATAGTATATGTTCAGGATCTCAACTTCCGCTCTCCTGACAAAGCAATCCGGCGTGGTAACACCAGATTCCAAGGGAAGTGTGGCTGGAGTAACTCTTCAATAATAACTCCAGCTCTTGAATAATTGGTCTTTATTGAAATAATAAAAGACCCGTAGGGTAGCTCATGTACGGTGAGCCCAATGATGCTATCTCTCTCCGCGGTTTTATGACCCACATGAAGTGAAAACCTGGCAGCAGACGTTTTGCCCAAAAACGACCCGCCCAAGACGGATGGTAACAAGAGAAGAAGGAATTATAAAATCCGTGGCAATACGAAATCGCCCTGGCAATTGCCAACACAAAAAAATGTTGCCACAACCATTAGGGTGACAATCACAAATATTAATATTTCAGTACCTGAAATCTTAACATATTCCCGCCCAAAACGAGTATTAAGGAATAGTCGTTTTTCATAAAATAATATATTAGAGATTGCAACATTGGTACTCAGAATTTACCCAACGAGTTCACATACAAAATAAACAATATTCAATATATGGATATCAAAATAATAACAAAAAACTTATAACTAAGTATATAACCCTATGTCAGACTTGACATTAAAAATGAAAGTTTAATAACGTAGAACCTTCTGGTGCGCTGCACCCACTTATGTGAAAATGGTTTAACACTTGGCACTGATGAGCCTGACGGCACTTTGATTTACACATCACATCACTTTTAGCGTTGTAATTGGTTCTTAATCCAGGTTGGAGGAAGCATCCTCCATGGGAAGTAGACAGAGCTGTGTCACGGCTCTTTTGGTGACACCTCTGGCCGTCCTCAAGGAGACGACGCGGACGCGTCCGTCTTGGCCAGGGTGGATCTCCGTCACTCGCGCCATCCTCCAGTACTGCGGAGGTAGCTGGTTGTCTTTGATGATGACCATGTCACCAGGCTGTAAACTGCGTTGACGTCCTTCTTGCCATTTGACTCGGTTCTGCAATTCTGCTAGGTATTCCCGGCTCCATCTGTGCCAAAAAGATTGAACAACGGTAGACATCTTTTGGTAAATATTAAGCCTGTTTGTAGGCAGATGATGGATATCAAGCTCAGGCAATGCTAACAGGTTGTCGCCAATAAGGAAGTGTGACGGAGTGAGGGCGTTTAAGTCATTTGGATCTGATGTAAATGGAGTCAGAGGACGGGAATTTAAACAAGCCTCAATCCGTATTAGTATGGTATTCATTCCTTCGTATGTCAAAACAGTTGACCGCATTGCTTTTTTTAAATGCAACTTGGTCATTTTAACTGCACTTTCCCAAAGTCCCCCGTGATGCGGTGAGCGGGGAGGCAAGAAGCTCCAGCTAATATTCTGCTGGGCCAAAAAATTATGGATTTCTTTATCAGATGCCTTCAAAAAATCAAATAGTTCAGTAAGTTCCCTATAACTACCTGTAAAGTTATCAGTAAAGAGTCGTGAGGGTTTACCCCTCCTAGCTATAAATCTTTTCAATGCATTCATAAATGCCATTGAAGTTAAATTAGTCACTAATTCTAGGTGAATTGCCTTCGTTGAAAAACAAATAAATAAACATATGTAAGATTTTACACTCTTAGCATTTCTGGTTAAACCAGACTTAATTAAAATTGAACCTGCAAAATCTATGCTGGTTACATAAAATGGTCTATGGATTCGGAATCGGTCAGCAGGAAGGTCACCCATGAGCTGGCGACACTTGCGCGGACGGACTCGGAAACATACAATACATTTATGCAGTGCTCGCTTCACTGCGTTTTTACCAAATATTGGCCAAAAACGTAAACGCAGTAATGCGAGCAGAGCATTACATCCTAAATGTAAATTCTCATAATGCAGATGGATTATTATTAAGTCAGTCAACTTATGATTTTGTGGTAACAAAATTGGATGTTTTTGAGAGCCTGAGGTAATATCGGATTGTGATAGTCGACCTCCAACACACAACAACCCATCCTGCATAAAAGGATTTAGTGCCTTTACTTTGCTCTGCCTAGATACACATCTTCCATTACTCACAGACGCTATTTCATCATGAAATGCGAATCGCTGAGCGTTCAAAATCAATACATGCATGGCATGTTCCAGTTCGATTACAGAAAGCTCGTCGACCCGCATCGGTCTTCGTTTAGAACAGTTATGTATGAAACGTAACATATAAGCAACTACGCGCCTCAGTCGTCTTAATGAAGAATAATTATTAAATATTTCCCAATCGACAGGACTACTAGTAACCAAAACTATCCTCGCCATTTCTGGCAACTCCGTGGGAGTATCAAATGTAGAACGTGGCCACTTATCCTCGTCGGACGTGAGCCATGGTGGTCCTGACCACCATAATGAAGATGTTTTCAACTGCTGAGATGTTATTCCTCTGGAAATTATGTCAGCTGGGTTTTCAGTTGAACAAATGTGACGCCATATAGCGCCATCACCTTCACGTTGTATTTCTGATACGCGGTTAGCAACAAAGGTAGTCCAACGGTACGGTTCTCCTGCAATCCAAGCCAATGTTATTGACGAATCACACCACAAAGTGGTGTCAACCGTTACTTGGAGAGCTGCCGTCACCCGCTTCATTAATTTAACTAATAATTGTGCTCCACATAACTCAAGACGTGGTAACGATAAATTTTTTAGTGGGGCTACACGAGATTTAGCGCATATTAACTGTGATTGGTGAATGCCGTGTTCATCGGTAGATCTTAAATACAGACAAGCGCCATATGCTACTTGAGATGCATCGCAAAAACCGTGTAAGCTAAAAGATTTTTTATTAAAGCAGAAAATTTTCCTCGGTACCCGAATATGATTTGCTTTACGGAGACTCAGCGTGTAAATCTGCCAGGCCAATAAAAGGTCATTGGGTAGCTTGTCATCCCAGGATGTTTTTAGCTTCCACAATCTTTGCATAATTATCTTACCGACAATGATTACTGGGCCTACCAGTCCTAAAGGGTCAAACACTTTTGAAATTAATGATAAAACTTGACGTTTTGTTACTTCTAACTTTGAGTCTATGCTTTCTACCTGATAGGTAAACTCATCAAGTTTGGTGTCCCATATTAATCCGAGAATCTTAGCTTCATTGGATTCATTTGGCAATAATTCTAAATTATCTTTAGAATCATTAATCGAGGGCGCATTAGACCTCCATTTTCTAATCTCCATGCCTGCTGTAGCAAGCGCATTAATGATTTGTGATTTAAGCAAGTGACAAGTATCAATGGAGTCACTACCAGAAAGAAAATCATCTACATAAAAATTTTCCTTAAGGGATTTACTAGCTAATGGATGAGTAAATGAAACGTCATTACCTAGCTGATGCAGACAACGTATTGCTAAATAAGGCGAAGGAGCCAAACCATATGTCACCGTGTTTAGCGTATAGTGTTTCGAACAATCCTCCGCATCCTTTCTCCATAATATACGTTGGTAATTTCTGTGTTCCGGGTTGATATTAATTTGGCGGTACATTTTTGCAATATCTGCAGTGACTGCATATTGATGTTTTCTGAAAAATACCAAGTGGCAAAATATATCATTTTGAATGGTGGGCCCAATCATTAGAGCGCGATTCAAAGAAATCCCTCGAGCGGGTTTAGCCGACCCGTCAAAAACAACACGAATTTTAGTAGTTGTGCTTGATTCTTTAAATACAGCGTGATGTGGTAAATAATAAGTAGTTTCATCACGTATTGGAGGTTCACATTCAGTCATGTGACCTAACGCAAGATACTCATCAATAAATTCCGAGTATTGTTCCTTTAAACTAGGTTGTCTTAAGAATTTCCTTTCCATTGACACCAATCTACTTTTAGCAATACTAAATGAATCTCCTAATTGAGATAGGTTAGATTTAAATGGTAAGTTCACTACAAATCTACCATTTGCATCGCGTTTATGCGTGCCTTTGAAAATCTTTTCACATTCACTATCTTCCAGAGAGTGATGCTTACTATTTTCAATTTCTTCAACCTTCCAAAACCTTTCTATTTGATTCTGCAAAGAATTTAATGAAATATGACAAACTTTAACTGGCCTCGTATTTTGACGCCTCTGTACAGCTCCTGATATTATCCAGCCTAGCTCCGTTCGATGCAATGTAGGTTTATCCTTTCCTAACTGTATCTGATCCGTACGAACCACCTGCCAGAATATCTCTGCTCCGATCAGCATATCAATAGCAGCTGGCTGGTAAAACTGCGGATCAGCTAACTGGATGCCGTCTGGAATGTTCAACATTTTTGGATTAATCAAGGTCTGTGGAAGATTGCAAGAAATCTCATCTAATACCAAACAAGATATTTCATCCCGGTATTGAGAACATAATGATTTAAATTTAATGTCAACTGTTTCCTTTACATGAATTAAATTATTATGCAAACCTGAAACAGGTATATTCAACTTTGTACAATGCAAATTTAATCTTTTACAAGTATCCTTTGTAATAAAATTAGACATTGAACCCGAATCCAAAAGTGCGCGTATTTTGTGTGTTCCACCATACGCGTCTTCTATTTTGACTATTATGGTAGATAGTAAAATTTCCCGCCCGTTCATGTCACTATGACATGCTAAATTTACTGGTGCCTCCGACTGACCCTTGCCAGTTGAAGTACCCGCTTGTACATTATCAGTATTGATATGTAACAGAGTGTGATGTTTTCGATCACAAACACTGCATTTTTCCTTCCACCTGCACAACTTTGAAAGGTGCCCCGGTTTTAGGCAGTTATAACATAAATTGTTCTCTGAAACGAGCTTTCTTCGTGCCGCTGGTTCTTTGTTAACAAATATTTTGCAAGAATAAATGAAATGACTGTCATTACACAGCATACAATTAACGTTGCTCGACGCTAACGTAACCTTGTTTGTAGACTTCTTTTCCTTAAAATTAAAAAACTTTGCTTTTGTTGCAACTGGTTCCGATTTCTGTTGCATTCCACCAATATCACCTTGGATAGTTTCCAGGATCTGAGACCTTTGTGAAATAAAATTGCTAAACTGCACGAACGTAGGATAAACTTCGTCGCATTCTAATGATTCCCAAAGGCTACGTGTGTGATTATCTAACTTTGAGGTTAGAATATGAATAATTAAAGTATCCCAATGTTCGGTTGGTAGCTTAAGGTTGTGTAAAGCTCTCAAATGAATGTTTGCTTGATCAATTAAATTCCGTAATTCATGATGATTCTGTCGTTTTAACGGTGTAAAACTAAATAAGAAATTCAAATGTCTATTTGCTATAAGTCGGACATTTTCGTATCTCGAAATAAGCATTGTCCAAGCTGCACTATAATTATCCCCGGTTATTTCTAGAGAACTAATCAAATCAAGTGCCTCTCCGGACACATAACTAATAAGGTAATGAAATTTCTGAACATTATTTAATTTACTGTTATCATGAATTAAGGCAATGAACGAATTTTTAAAAGTCAACCATTTATGGTTGTCACCTGAAAACACTGGTATAGAGATTGGTGGTAAATTTACTGATATATTTGGGACATTTTCAATCTTCTTAAATTTTGATAACATTTCCTGTCCTAATGCAATTACATTAAAATATGTACCTTCAAAATTATCCCTCGCGTCATTATCTTCTGATTTGTTCAATAAATCAATCTCCAGCTGAATTTTGGAGAATTCTATCAGAGAAGGTTTAATGGCTTCCAACCTCGATGACAACACGCCAGGTGTAATATCATTTTCGTTGCTTAAATAGGTTTCGAATCTCGTTAATGAACCTTTCAAAACCCCGCGCCGTTTAATCAACTTGTCGAGTTCCATTTTTTACAAACGAAATAACACTAACTTGATTTCAAAACTGAATACACAATACATAACGCGACAGTTTGACGTAAACAACAATGAATAATACCATAAATAATATACTTTGGATCATAGAGAAACCACTCACAATACTATAGCATACAAAGACGAAACTTGCAACCGCGTGGCTAGAAATGTAGGTAGGCAAAAGCAAAGTTATTCTGCAGACTGAATACAACAATAAAAATTATTATCACCAACAAATTTATGCTATGTAATATTGAAAGCATCTGATTATGAACACCCGAATGTAATTCGATATAATCAATACGAAATAATGTGGCACCTACACAGATTTTTAGCTTTTTAAATGGAATTTGAAAGGACAATGAAAGGAAGGCTACAACCTGATTTGCTGTGCATGCGAGCGTCGTGATGAGGCTCGCTTGATCAATCCAATGATGGTGATGAGGACGCCGACTGGACCAATCCCGATGATGATGAGGCCTGACTGGGCCACTCCAAATAATGATCTTCAGTCTCAAATGGATCAATCCAAATAATGATCACCCAGCTTGAATGAGTCAATCCAATAATGATCACCAGGCTCGAATGATCAATGTTCAGGATCTCAACTTCCGCTCTCCTGACAAAGCAATCCGGCGTGGTAACACCAGATTCCAAGGGAAGTGTGGCTGGAGTAACTCTTCAATAATAACTCCAGCTCTTGAATAATTGGTCTTTATTGAAATAATAAAAGACCCGTAGGGTAGCTCATGTACGGTGAGCCCAATGATGCTATCTCTCTCCGCGGTTTTATGACCCACATGAAGTGAAAACCTGGCAGCAGACGTTTTGCCCAAAAACGACCCGCCCAAGACGGATGGTAACAAGAGAAGAAGGAATTATAAAATCCGTGGCAATACGAAATCGCCCTGGCAATTGCCAACACAAAAAAATGTTGCCACAACCATTAGGGTGACAATCACAAATATTAATATTTCAGTACCTGAAATCTTAACAGTATATATAGATAGCCCTTTCTAAAAGTATGTAAAAAATATATGTTTTTAAATTTGTTTCCTTTGAGAAATCGAAAAAATCGAAATTCTAATATTATTATTATTATATATGTTTTTTACATGATATATTATTACTACTTTACTTACAAGGACCTGCCGTCATTTTCCTGAGTTCCAATTCGATTTTGGCTTTTGGTCATAAATATACCAAACCACCCACTGTTTGGATGATTTGATTTCCCACCTTGAAAACTTTGATAATACCATAGCCAAAAGATGTTTTGGAAGTGTTACCGCATTGTTGAAAATAATATTAAAATATTTTTCTCTTTCGGTTCTTACTTTCATAAAGAGATGAAGCATTTTTAAGGTTCAAGCACGTAGTTTTTAGTTAAGTTTGTAAAATTTGTTTCCTTTGAGCACCGGTGTATTCAATTGGTAATCTGATAAAATTCTTTCCGTTTTTGGGATTTTTTCCCTCGGTACCCTACAGAGGTGTTAGACTACGGGAGTACGACATTTCAAAGTTTAAAGCTTGCAAAGCTAGTTGAAAACACAAAATCCCACCTTTGATTTGATGACCAGCAGTGCGGGTATGTAGTTCTGCAGGAAGCGGAGCGAGGTGCCGGAGATGGCGGCTTGGCGGGCGGCGAGGGCCAGGGCGGCGCTGCAGAAGTGCTGGCCCCGCCCCACCAGCTCGGGCAAGAAGTTCCACTGGAGCGGGGGCAGAGGGCGCGCCAGGGGCCGGCCCAGGCACACCAGGCAGTCCAGGAACGAGGTGGGCGGACAGTCAAACGTGGGGCTGATTGACTGGAATCAATCACCACACAAGTTAATTTCATTTGAATTGAAGAAAACATACCTAACCTATTATTTTATCATGTTTTCTTTTGTCATTGTTATGTTTTATTCAGTTAATAATACCTTGGAAATGCATGTTGAAAGCAATATGTACTTTGTGAAATAAAAAAAAATCAGAGTGTGCAGTTCACACGCGGTAGAAGTGAAACTTTCAGAAAACTAAAGTAGACAAGAGTGGTGAGGCTACGAAGCACCGCGTAAAGAAGAGACTGATTATTCTATCTCATTCTCTCACAGGCTAAATCCTATAGATGTATGCTCTTGTCTCTTTTTAGTGTTGCTATTTTTTTCATCAAATCACAACGGTGCTAAAGAAGTTTTCACTTCAAAAAAATCATTACTAATGTAAGAAAACCCATAAACAAAAGTAAGGAAACTCATATAATTGATTAAAATCCTTGTAGACCACCCCTCTCCCCCTCCCCCAAATGTTATGTATATAAACCAAGGGCGGATCCAGGATTTTGTTCTGGGGGGGGGCACAAGGGGTGGACGGGCAAAAAAATCAACAATTACTGTTAGGTTTTTGTTCTGGGGGGGCACAAGGGGTGGACGGGCAAAAAAATCAACAATTACTGTTAGGTTTTTCTTCTGGGGGGGGGGCACAGAGGGTGGACGGGCAAAAAAATCAACAATTATTTTTAGGTTTTTGTTCTAGGGGGGGGGGGGGGGGGGCACAAGGGGTGGATGGGCAAAAAAATCAACAATTACTGTTAGGTTTTTGTTCTGGGGGGGGGGGGGGGGGGGGGGGCACATGGGGCGGACGCGCAAAAAATCAACTTAAATGTTTAATAAAGACAGTTTATGCTTCTAAGTATGTACTGTGTTGGAATCTCCACAGTACACAAAAATACCGTACACAAAAATACACAGTACACAAAAATACGTGCCCCCCCCCCTAAATCCGCCCTTGGTATAAACCGTAGATTAAGAATAATTGGTACCTGCCTGAAGATGGCTTTAACAGGCTGAAACCGGTTATGGTCTAATAAATTAAAGTGGAAAAAAGTTTCATATTTGTTTTATTATCTAATGTAATTTTATTTTCATTATTTCTTTCTTAAGTTTCAAATTATCTGTCATGTTTAAAATGGAATTCCACATGAATAGAGAACTCCAGTCCAATTTTTTGACATCATCACTCCTGAAAAATTTTTATAGGATCAGGAAATCAGCTGATCAACTGCCGCCATTTTGAAGTATTCGCCCTAGAAGTAGCATTACTATTTTTTTTGTGCAGTAGTTTTTGAATATTTTCAATAATAGAGATAAACTAATAAGAGATACGATACGTTTTAAGATTTTCACGGCCAAAAGTATTATCGTTATTTGTTTTTGGGGTGTTATGCCATGTTGCGCTACCTCCTTCTTTAGTCAACGTTTCGGACATCGTTGCAGTGTAACATGCATACAACCCCAAAAACAAATAACGATAATAAGAGATACCTTTATTTTTGAATTTATGTAACATTATTTAGGCCTAAATAATGTTTCAATAAACACAACAACTAAATCTCTATAAACAGTATGTAAATAAACGAATAGATTAATACGATGGCTTGTGACATATCATACATTCCCATACAATGACTTTACGGCGACGTCACGACACGTCGAACAGTGACGTCACCACTAAAATTTCAATAATGTAAACTTGACGGCGTGTTTTAATGACTCGATTAAAAATGGACTTTTTAATAATTTTTTAAAAACTCTGCGTTTAATATTATTAAATAAAACTTATATATTCAGAATCAGCATTTATTGGTCTATATAAACATATTTTTTTAAAGTCATAATATTTTTCACTGGAGTTCCTTATAGTCAGTTTCAAAAATAGAAATATTAAAAAAACTACAGTAAGTACAGTTTGGCAAGAAAGTGTAGAAAATAAATGATGGCGCTGCGATCGTTTTCTAGTTTTAAATGGCAACACCAAGATGGCTCGTAAGACAAAGAATGTATGTTTTAAAAAAACACTTCTGTCAAAATGCATATTTCATAGCGTATTTGTATTTTCAAAAAATTTGCACAAAAAACTGTAATTCAATAGAAGCAAAATAAAACAAAACAAGTTTTAAGTGGGCGTTTATTTCGATATAAAAACGTAGGTACTTAAAAATTTAAGTCTATTAATTCAACACCCGACATGTAATTATTGTCTTTGTCCTCGTGTGATTCTTCTTCTTCCGTATCTTCATCTTCATCTAAACGCAGTTCATCGATATCATCATATATAGTACTGCCTCGTGCATAATATTCTGCCTCAATTTTCATCACGTGTTTGCAACAATTTTTCCAATCATCAGCACTTATGCTATTACATATTATTATTATGCCCATTTTCCGTTTTCCCAGTGTTTCAAATTTTCCATCTGCCTTTTCCCCTTCCTTGACGATTCGTCTTACCGTTGTTTCAGATTTACCTGTGTGTGAAAAACATCATTAAAATTATTATTATAGAAGGTAGTTTTAAAAACACACACTAGATAATATTCACTTAGAAAGAAAAAAAGAGAAAACGAGAAAAAAGTAACTTTTCTACGAGTTTAAAGAAGTTGCATATTATTATTTTTTTATTGAGTTATTCCTTTTTTCCTGTGGCCGCATATTAACTGTCAAATTGAAATGTCAAATTCGAATTTTTTAACATAACCTCAAATCAGATTGTAACGGTTATTATTGCTCGAAAATTGGCATAAATCTTGTAATACTAATGAAATTTATTAAACAAACTATACTACGTACCATTCATTTCTGCAGTTCGTTTGTAAACATCTTCTAAATCGGACAGAAACTTCTTCGCGTGACACTCGGCTAGGCAGCGTTGAAAAACGCAGAATATAACCCCTCTTGTATCACTATGTAATAATTTATTCATTTTAATTAAATTCAGGCAAACAATGAATAAAAATATTATCAAATCAGCGATATTCTACTCAGATTTAAGACAATAAATCAACCGTAACACGCAATAACATGACAGCCATAGGAAACGTCAAATAATTCGGTGTTGCTATAGTAATGAACACGTTTAGTTCCAATTGAATTAATTTCTACACTTATTTGCCAAACAATAATAAATAATATTTTTCACTAAGCTATGATCTTCGATTTAATCTCAGAGTGCGCATTATTTTTACTAGCAGTTGGTGGCTTAATAGATTTTGGCAAACCTCCTTCCTGATGAACTCCAGCAGTCCCCTGACGACGCTGGCCGGGGGGAGGTAGGTGGCGCTCTGGGGCTCGCTGCGCACCCCCTGTCCCTCCGTGGTAGAGTACACGCCGCTGCGGTACTCCCGGACCTCGCCATCCATCAGCGCCCAGCACAGATCTGACACACCCTCCAGGGCTGACACATTGGTGTAGCGAAACAGGTTGCTCCAGCACTCACCTAACAGAAGACGATTGTTTTATTTTTTAAATATAACTAACTGAAAAATACAACCTAACTTAACTTACACAACAATTACCATATCGATCGTCCAGTTGATTAGTCAGACATCTCCAAATACTAAGTTTTGAGATATTGAGGAAAGCAATATTCGAATGCTCACCATAAATCAAATATTATTTACATGTGTTTGTGTTTTACATATTAAATATGCTATAAAATAACACAGGCAGGCATAACGATCCGGTACATTAGCATGACATTTTGAAATATCCTATCAGTGACCCAGAAAACATTAATGCAGTTGGAAATGCTATCTCAGAAGTATAGTCTGTCAAATAAGAGTAGAAAATATAAAAAATGAAACTACAAAAATTGTAGGCTGGCAACACCAATTTACCTGTCAAATATTATTTTAAAGTGCAATGACACTGAAAATACAGAACACTGTATTCACATTTAAAATAACATTTTTTTGTTCTTAACCCTTCGAATAATAAGAAAATAATTTTCTGTCAACTTTTGCCTGTCAAAGTTTGCGCGCAAAATTCCTGGTTCTTCTCATGCATTTTAAATGTTCCTATTTATTAGTTTTTTTTAACGCTTTTGCAAAAATAAAAATTGTTCTAAAATTTAGATAAAATAATCTTTCCGATATGTTTATTAGAAATCAACATTTTTGTTTATAAATATTAAAATTTTAATATTGGAAATGCAAATTGGCTAAAAAATGCATACCTGCGAATATTTGAATTAAAGTAATTAAAATAGAATAAACTTCAAATTTTAAATTCAGATTCCTTTTCTTAAAGGGATATGATACCCTCGGAACATTTCGTAAACTGTCAAAATGTGTTTATTTTTACATCGCTAGATGGCAGTAGGGGTGTCTTCCCAGATTTCAAAAGGTCAACATTATACTTGCGTTATGTACATCCAAGCACAGTATTTTTAAATAACGATGTAAAAAACAAACCAATAACAAAGTGTGGTTTGTTTATGGAACTTATTCTGTTGGTAGAATATTTAGTATGATTCTTTTTATAAATGTTTCATAATTTGCTTGTTTTGTTTTAATTTGTTCTTGGTCCTTCCACATAGGCTTACATTATAAACAGCGTTTGGAATCTCGTGGTTGACATTTGGAGTCGATTTAATGGTGTTTTTTTGTATAAATTTAACTTCTAAATATTTTATTTATATACTAGCTGGTACCCGGCATGCGTTGCTATGCCATTTAATAAAGAAATTGTTTCTCCCTGCGCGTTCTTTCCCATTCGTCCCGTTTACCTTCCTCCTCCCCTTCCTCTCCCGCGTCCCCTTCCCCTCTCACGTTCCCACTCCTTCTCCACCTTCCCTCTTCTCACTCTACTCCCCCCTTCCTCTGTCCCGCGAACCCCACTCCCGAGTTCCCCTCCCACTTCCCGTATTCCTTCCTTTCCCATTCGTCCCGTTCCCTTCCTTACTGATTACCATGCTATTCAATCTGATTTTGAGATTATTAGTGTAAATTTTAGTAAAGTACGAACCTATGATCACGATGTTGGGAACACGTGTCATTAAAATCATAAAAAGTAAAAAAAATTCTCGCGAGTCCACGCTCAAAACACACTTTAAAAAATTAAAACAAATATTGCATTTCTCAAGGAACGCCATGTTGTTAAGGCTCTGCAACCCGGCCCGAAAAGAAGAAGATGGAGAGATACGAAATTACGAATGTTAGAGGAGAGCGCTAACATTTAAAGCGACAAAATCGATGCGAAAATTGCAAAAATGTTTAATAAAACACGACTCGTTTAAAATAGAGCAAAAATCTTGCGGGCATTATCTTAAACAGCATTTAAAGAAACACTGTGAATTTTTGCATACATATAACTTGTAAAATAACTGAAACAAATGTGGTAATAAAAGAAAGGTCCTTCCAAATGTGAACTGGGTGAACAGTGACAATAATATCAGTGTTAGTGAATCTGAACGCATTATTCTAGACATGGCGTTATTCCTAGGTCTGAATCAGGCAAATACTGTACCAAATGAAAATAATCGTACTCTAGACCAGCGTTTCCCAAAAGGTGTTCCGCGGAACCCTGGGGTTCCGTAGAAGCATCACAAGGGTTCCGCGTTCCGTCCGGATTGTTGCAAGGATCATTGCAAGGAAGAAACACAAATACTTTTACAGTAAACGACAAAATCTCTTCTCTTAGAAAGAAACTTGTCTTCTGGATAGAATGTGTTGAACCGAAACAGCACCAATTTTTTTCTCTTTTAAACGAGTTTCTGGAAAAGAGTTGCAAGTAACCTCAGATATCGAAAAATGCATTTACGAACATTTGATGGCCCTCAAGAAATCTCTGGAAGAGTATTTACCTGAAAAAAACCTGCAGGACATTGACTGGGTACAGAATCCATTCTTAGTTCACAGGAAACGTACAGCAACAGAGTACGAGACTTTGATAGATATCAAATGTTCTTCTTCCTTACAACAAAAGTTTAATTCAGAAAAAACTAATCTGGATGAGTTTTGGATTGGACTTAAAAACGAATATCCAGAAATCGTTTTGTTACCGTTTGTGAACTGATTTTTCGGCTTACGCTTACACAAAAAACCAATACAGAAACAGACTGGATGCAGCTCACCGGTGTGAAACTGGTTTTTCGGCTTAAGGTAGCATTCGGATCTCGGCAGTCGCCGCCCGGCAGCCGCGGCTCTGCAGTCGCTGCCGTGGTCGCGCCGTACCGCTTTGTAGGGATTTGTATGCAATAGTTTCCGACACAAGCGACCGTGCAGCGCGGCCGGGGGGCGTGGCCTGCGCGCGACCCTGGCAGCGCTGCCCAGCCGCTTCGGTAGCGGTATGGTCGCGCTGCCAGTGACTTTTTTCAATATTTTCTTTCAATATTTTAGCAGATTATGAATTAAGGAGCCTGAACCAAAGTTCTAGTACTTCTTTAAGCAGTCCCCCATTTGATTAAAATTCGCAATTTTCATCAACAAATACTTATTCACCCAGTTCAGTCAGTGAAGATACTGACTGAAGTGTTTCAAATACTTTTAATTTGCCGACGAATACTTCTGAAAACATTTCTTATTTCAAAAAAAAAAAAATTAAACCTGTTTCAACAAAGAGATTAACGTGGATCATAATGAAATAGAAATTAATAGCAAAGGAACAAGTGGAACAGTAATGGTCAATGCGCCATCGAGTGCAACAGAGGTAAACGTTGAAGAAACGGCATGACAAAAAAGCAGGAAGAAGGGGTGTATTGAAAAAAAAGAAACAGAGTCAAAATAGTACTATGCAGGCGGGTTTATTCAAATACTGGAAAGAGAGGGACACTGAAAGGCGAGCCCACATTCAGGCCCTCATATCTCAGTCTACTTCAAATCGAGAGCAGGAACCAGATGTGGATGGTATTAAATCGTTTTGCTCGCACGTTGGGACAATGTTAAGTAAGCTTACTCCTGCATTAAGAATAGAAGCTAAAACTAAGGTTTTCAATATTTTAGCAGATTATGAATTAAGGATCCTGAACCAAAGTTCTACTACTTCTTTAAGCAGTTCCCCATTTGATCAAAATTTGCAAAATTCAACAAATCCTTATTCACCCAGTTCAGTCACTGAAGCTACTGACTTAAGTGTTTCAAATACTTTTAATGTGCCAACAAATACTTCTGAAAACATTTCTAATATATATTTCCAGCTAGATAACAACTCTTTTTCATATTTACCTTAAAGTGAGAAATAGTTTTTCCTCGGCTGTGATTGATCCTTTTTTCATTGGTTGAATATCGTTTTCAATTAAACTAAGTACAAATTGAAATTGTGTTTTATTTAGTCTGCAGTATTTCCTGAATTTCTGATCCTTTAGATTTAAGTGCCGTTTTATCAGGATTTGATAGCTGCCTTCATCGACTCTGGATGTATATAATGAATCGATTTTATTCCTTTTTGATGAAAGTAAGAGCAACATTATTTCATCATCCTCTTCTTCGTCCAGTATCAGTCTCTTCACAAGTTCTCGCTTTCGTTCATTGAAATTGTCAGACATAGTTAATGTTCAATACACGACTGCAATGCACAACTGTTCGCACAAACTTCTGCTTATCTACTGCGGTTGGGCAGTCGCTGCCCGGGCCGTGGCCGCTGCTATCCGAAAGCTTCTGGCAGCGCCGCACAGCAGTGATAATGGGTCGCGGCAGCTGGTAGCGACTGCCGGGCCGCGACTGCCGAGATCGGAATGCTACCTGTACGCTTACACAAAAAACAAATACAGAAACAGACTGGATGCAGCTCTAGATCTTCGTACTCAGCTGTCTGCCACAAAACCTGATTTCAATGCTATTTTACCAAAAAAATTAAAAAGATATCACTCTTCACATTAATGTAAGTTTTACACAAAACTTTAGATCTTTCTTTTCAAGGTAAACATGAAAGTATTCAAACTACGAGTTAATCTTTTTCTTATAAAAATAGGGTTCCGCCTAGAAAAGTATGATCGATAAGGGTTCCGGGGCTAAAAAAAATTGGGAAACGCTGCTCTCGACTTATGTTTTTCCAACTTAGACTCACTAGTAATTGAAGAATGTAGTGAACCGCTGGTGCCCATTGATGCTTATCATCCTCCACTGGAAGTTATTATTTCTAATGTCCATGTTAATACTTGTAAACGGTCTTTTAGTTACCAAAACTTTTTCAAAACTGATTACGAGAAAATTTGTAATTATCTTCTCTCTTTTGATTGGTCATCTGTGCAATATGATGATATCAACACAGCTGCCAATAAATTTTATTCTGTTTCGGAAAAGGCTATTAACATGTATATTCCAACCAAGATATGTAAGCCAAGCACCTATCCAAAATGGTACTCCAAAGAACTTATAAATCTACTTATCACTAAAAAACTTAAACATAAAGAATATAAATTATACCGAAAAAATTCTGATTACATAGAATTCAAAGATTTAAGAACTTCATGTAAAAAAATGTCTATGACCTGTTACCGTAACTATATAAATGAAATTCAAAACTCCATAATAAATAATGTTGGTTATTTTTGGAAATATTCGAAATCTCTTAAAGAAGATGATTCTGATTTCCCTAGTATTATGCACCTAAATGGCAGCCATAGCAATAATACTGATGGTATTGTTAACTTGTTTACAAAATTTTTTAAAAGTGTTTATTCAACAGACTCAAGCAATGCTCCTGTTCCAACAACAACTCTAGATGAAACTCTTGATATTTCACAGTGCACCATAAGTCTCTCTGATGTAATTACTAAAGTTAAATCGTTAGATATCCACAAATCTGCGGGACCAGATAATATACCTACAATATTTATCAAAGAATGTATCAAAGTAATTGCTCTCCCGTTAACCAAACTTTTTAATCTATCTTTATCCAGTGGAATTTTTCCCGATAAGTGGAAAGTTAGTTATTTGACTCCAATTTTCAAAAAGGGCGATAAAAGTGATATTTCTAATTACAGACCAATATGCATTCAATCCACCATACCGAAACTCTTTGAAAGCCTAATACTTGACAAACTTTTTACACAAATAAAACCTGTGATATCACCTTACCAGTTTGGATTTATGCCAGGTAGAAGTACTCTATCAAACTTAATTATTTATGAAAATTTTATAACCAATGCTTTTAAAGAAAAAAAAAACAAGTAGACTCTGTCTATACTGATTTTAGTAAAGCTTTTGATTCAGTTTCCCATAAAATTCTCATTTGGAAATTAGAAAAACTTGGTATACGTGGTAATATATTAAATTGGTTTGAAAGTTATCTTACTGGAAGACAACAAATTGTCAGAATAAAATCCTCCCTGTCGGAAAAAATTTATGCAACAAGTGGAGTTCCACAGGGTTCACACCTTGGCCCACTCTTATTTATCTTGTTTATAAATGATCTAACAAAAATATTTCATGATGTATTTTTCTTACTTTTTGCTGATGACCTCAAAATGTTTAGAATTATTCAAAATATTTACCACTGCAACATTCTTCAAGATAATATCAACAAATTGTTAATTTGGTGTAATGAAAATAGACTTTACTTAAATATCTCAAAATGCCAAGTGGTTAGATTTTCTCGAATAAAAAATCCAGTGATCTTTAATTACAACATTGATAACAATACTCTTGAGACATTAACACAAATTAAAGACTTGGGCATCACTTTTCAATCAAATCTTTCATTTGTTAACCATATAACAGAAATCTCTAATAAGGGCTTAAAAATGTTGGGATTTATAACCAGGCTAACTAGAAATTTTAACAATATAAAGTGTATTAAACTGTTATATTTTGCCTATGTTAGAAGTCAACTTGAGTACAATTCTCCCGTCTGGAATCCACATTATAGTATACATGTACAAGCTGTTGAAAGAATACAAAACAAATTCTTACGTTTTCTAAATTTTAAAATGGGTATTCCAGCAATTATGTTGAACTACAACACTATTTTAAAAGATATGAATATGCTCAAATTGTCCGACAGAAGAATTTTCACTGACTTGGTATTTCTATATAAAATTCTAAATGATTTAGTTGATAGTCCGATATTGCTAGAATTGATAAGTTTCCGGATTCCACTACGTAATACCAGAAGTCAGGATTTATTTCAGTGCAGAAATTCTGGAACTAACTACCATATGTATTCCTCTTTGCCCAGAATACTAATGGAGGGAAATAATTATACCAAGTCAGTGGACATCTTCAATTTATCTTTAAACAAATACAAAATACTGTTACTGAGGCAGTTCAGTCATGTACAATAAATACTATATATTGCGTTGCAAAAGCCTATTATATTTCTTTGTTAAAGAAATAGTATTTATATATTATTTAATCATAGTGTAATTTGTAAATTTCATACTTATGTAAAAGCCCCGTAAAAGGGCGTAAATAAATAAATAAATAAATAAATAAATAAATAAAAGTAATAATAATTTTTGGAGCATACTTTGCGATTTTTTTCTATCGACGGAATTTTATATAATTTGTGTTTCGGCGCGGGCAAAGTCTAGATATTATTAGTTTCACCTTCTCAAACCTACCTTACACCCAACATAATGAAATGAAATATTAATATGTAAAAACTTTTTTTTCAAAATATATTATGTAAAGATGTTTATAATAAGGTAAAAACTGTAATATATATAGATATAAATAAATAAATAAAATAAATATCTTCAAGAAAAACATATATATATATATTTTAAGAGCTTTAAAACTTACCGTGTTTAAGGGAAATATGTAATAAATCGGTACAAATCTTGGTTGCGGGCCCTTAATTACGACGGCAACCTTCTCCAGTGATTTTTCGTGTTTATGAAACCGAACAAAATAATGATTAATAAGCATTATTTATCATTTCCGAAGATTGCAATTCGTACTTATTATTGTCTAACTGACAGAAAGTGATTTTTTTCTTTTAAAAATGCATATTTCATCGTCGTAA
Organism: Limnephilus marmoratus; assembly: GCA_917880885.1. Taxonomy (NCBI): domain Eukaryota; kingdom Metazoa; phylum Arthropoda; class Insecta; order Trichoptera; family Limnephilidae; genus Limnephilus; species Limnephilus marmoratus. The sequence goes on along the minus strand of OU862924.1, from coordinate 24,434,420 downwards.
TTAACATGACGGTCCATGACGGTAACATAACAGATATTTGAAGTCCAATAAATATAAAAGTACCTTTTTGACAGTAGTGGCTGATGAACCAATAATAATATCCTCGTGCTCTAAATCTTCCAAGTTGTATTCATTACCAAACACCGCATACATAATGTACCTACGGATAAATGTTTGGCGAGCGAAATGCCCAAATGAACTAATACCCATATTCCGAAATACGCCACGATACGTTTATTATATCTGTATGTGTGTACGCGCGCCAATAGCGCCTCCCACACGCACACTTCGGAGCGACCGAGTCCCGCGCCACTACAGGCCGCCGCGTAGAAAAGTAAAAACCGATAGGTTTACAGCGCTATTCTCTATGAGACTTTTCTGCATGTCCACATGCATGAAGAACGCACTAACCGTTTTCGGAACTCGATCCTGGAACGCACATGTAAAGTTAATTTTTAGACGATCGGAGTAAAATGGTGGTTGAAAAGAAACATTTTGACAAATTTACACCGAAAAAGAGAATTTTCGAGTACTTACTGTTTTTGTAGCTTTCTGAGATTATTGCAACGTTTCAAGTGTGTCGGTATTGTATGTTTAGAGCTATTAATGAAGCATTTTGACGGCATTTTCAAAATATATAGGCTATAAAACCAGGAGCGTAGAGTTTCACTTCTTGCCGCCGGGGGCTTCTCTCCCGGAATAAGCAAGAATATCTGTTAGAATTTGATGTAAAATGAAGTATTTATTTAATTGTTAATATTTGCAGATATCATAACGATAATAAGAGGCCGTACTTCTACAGATGTATGTATTATGTATATATTTTAAATTAAAAATATTGTGTAAAATCATTATTAATGCGACAATCATAGATTATGCCCCTATAACCCAAAGCTCTGAAGTGTGTTAGAATTTGGTGTAAAATGAAGTATTTATTTAATTATTAATATCCACAGATATCATAACGATAATAAGAGGCCGTACTTCTACAGATGTATGAATTACGAACATATTTTAAATTAAAAATATTGTGTAAAATCATTATTAATGCGACAATCATAGATTTAAGTTTAAAAAATGGGTTGTATGGTGTATCAATGTTTTTATTTTTCATGGTCGAATGCCCACATCAATTACAAAAAAAAATAAGCAGATTGAAAAATAAAGGTCCATTATTTGGTAACAAAAAATATCAAGTACGAGAATGACACATGAAAGGTAGTATTAAGCCGTTTTAGAGAGCCGTTTTTCAGAAAATAACCATTCGGCCCCTATAACACACTCTTAACAAAATGTGTAATAAAACTGTCACCTCACTTTTTATCACTTTCATACAATTTTATTTTAAAATTAAATGTGGGTTACGTCACAAATAGGCGCAAAATCAAACCGTCACTTTTGATCAGGTTTGTAAAATATCTGAACAACCTAGCTCATATATTATTAGCATTATTTAAGCATTATTTCTTTCCGTTTCTAACATAAAAGAAATCACAAATATTCGCATTACAGAAAGAGAGATATCTAACTTTTAATAATGCACGGTCGCTCTGGGACAATCTGGGTCTCCTGTTATTATAACGGCATATGATGTTTTGGGACAACTTGGGTCTCCTGTGATTAAACGGGTTAAAAAAAAATTTAAAATCGAAGTAACAAAACTAAAATGTTGTTAAGGTACCTACTTAATGACATAAATTTGATTAAGTTGTGTTTTACAAAGTGATTGGCTTTCATTTAATTTAACAAAAATTTGAATTTAACAGTAGGTAGAAAGAAAGAATCACTAATGGTGAGTTTAGTTACACTACTTTTAGATCTAAATTAGTTCTATATTCAGATCTAAAATTAGAGACATGATCTAAAAGCCCGAGCAACGCTGGGTACTTCAGCTAGTATTAAATAAATGTGAGCAATTTCTAAATGCTTTAAATTTTATTACAATATCGTTATTCTTCATTATGTAAACACAAAATGGCAAACGTATCATAATAATATCCTATATGCATTTCTTATTTTGAGATCAGTGGTTATCTATATTGCAATGAAAAAATATATTTTTCACTTTCATGCCTTTTAATTTTTAATAAAAATGTAGGTTACATAGCTTTAGATTACCACCATGATAATATTTTTAGTAAGTATTGCCATTTGAACAACAGCGGCGCCGTCATATGTTTTCTACTCTTATTTGACAAACTGTAGTAGATGTTTTCAAATGCAAGGAATATAGTTATATTAGCTCCCGGCATGCGTTGCTATGCCATTCAAAGAAATAAATTGATTCTCCCTGCGTGTCCTTTCCCGTGCGTCCTCGATCCCTTCCACCTTCCCCGCCTTCCCCCTCCCTTCTTTTCCTTCTCCGCGAACCCCACCTCCCCCATTCCCCTTCCCCCTGCTTTTCCTCCCTGCCGCTAAAATATATGAAATACACACATTTTCACATGATTAAGAAAGGGACGCTGCGATGGTTTGGGCATGTAAAGCGAATGAACGAGGAAAGGAGTGTTAGGAGAATATATGACGCAAATGTGAATGGTAGAAGAAGTCGAGGACGCCCAAGAACGACATGGCACGACCAAGTGAATCAGATACTTGCGTCGGGCCTTGTCAAGAGTCAGAATAACAGAAGAGCATGTATGAGACGTTGTATGAATGTAAACGAGGCAAGGAATGCTTGCCAAGACCGAGATGTTTGAGAGTGGTCCGTCCTCTCTGCCTACCCCTGCGGTGAAACGGCGTGATGGTTAGTTAGTTAGTTTATTTATACAGTTAGTTCATTTCATAACGCCCGAGCTAACCATTATATATATCCTATGTGTTATTCTGATGTATGATCTATGTCATCATAAAGTTTCATTAAAATCCATTCAGTAGTTTTTGCGTGAAAGAGTAACAAACACACATACATCCATACATACTTTTGCGTTTATAATATTAGTAAGATAAGATTTAAGGTACAGGTACATAAACAGGCCATAATAACATACCTCAATAAATCAATGTTAGTATAATTATCGTAGAAAGCAAACACTTTGTGGCTTGACATTATATACAATGAAACAAGTACATACTTTGTTTAAAAACCACTTTAATTGGTTTTTAAACAAAGTACTTGTTTCGTTAGTATAATTCCTACTATTCTTCCGCATGGGATCTATATAATTTAATTAGCACAATTTATCTCATAATTACTTGGAATGTAGTCAAGAACATCTTCTGGCCGCCTGGCAGCATCCGAAGGAGTCTTGCAATAAGCCGGAGGAAGCTGTATTCCCCTCCTGTAGATCTCAGGAACTTGTCTGAGGGTCATGCTCTTCACCTTGAAGTGGGACAGAGCCCTTAGCGCCGCGATGCTGACCTCGGGGTAGTGTGAGTCCACCACGTAGCTCCACAGTTTGGTGATCACATCAGTCATGAACACCTCATACTCCGGTGTCTCATTGTTCAGCTTGGGCACCTGGGAGAGGAGCTTGCAAACACTGGAAAAAAATAATATTTAAGATATGGAGTTAAGCCGCCGCTACCCGAATTTCTACCGATTTCTTACATATCTCCCACATTTGAAGTTTTTAAGCTCTTAAAAAAATATATGTTATTTTTTAAGATAATATCTAGACGTGTTCCACGCCGAAACGCAAATTATACGGAATTTCCTCGATAGAAAAAAATCGCAAGTATGCTCCGAAAATTATTAAAAACATGTTTGTTTCTATTATTTCATAAGTTATATTTGTGAAAACATTCACAATGTTTCTTTTAATGAAATAAGACGCCTTCCACGAGATTTTTGCACTATTTTAAACGAGTCGTGTTTTATTAAACATTTTCACAATTTTCGCTTAGATTTAATCGCTTTAAATATTAGCTATATCGTTTCTTCTTTTTGAGCACAGATGCGGCGCCTTAAATTGATTTTCATATGTACAGTATAGAGTTAAAATTGTGACATTTTTTTTTATTAGTTCCCATACAAAAAAAGTTAAAATAAAATTCTTAGTTTTGTGGGACTTACAAAACGTGCGTATATACACACCTTTATAATAATCGCTCGGTCACATTAGTTTCCAAATAAATATTCGCCATTACTAAGAATGTAAGCATGTACCTAACGCCTCTCAGATGTTAGATTCGCAAGAGAGCTACCATTACATTAGACAATTTTTGATACAATTTTTTTTTGGTATTTAGAAATATTTTGTTTAAAAAACTTTATTAGAATTTTTTTCTTAAAGTTTCGCCGTGTGAGCGCTGAACACATTATATTTTAACAATTAAGATCAATATGTAGCATATTGGAAGGTCCTAACAAAGGTGGATGGTTGGTGTTGAGACCAATAAATTAAGTAAGGTGGATGGATGGTGTTGAGATCAATAAGTTAACCATGTTTGGGGTATAAAGGAATACCTTTCTTGCACGGCCGGCCTTTTATCCTTCCCGATTCTGGGGGCCAAGGCCCTCCAGGTGCTGGCGGGGGCCACCACACGGGCCTGCCACAGCGCCCCTAGGGCATCCAGCGCCAGGCAGTAGGCCCCTGAGGAGCTAGTGTCGGTGCAGCGATTCAGGAGACCAGAAATTATGGGAACCATTTCTGCGCCGTAGTTTGCAGCCCTGTAATGTACATAACATGCTTTATTATAATATATGGTAAGTGGTTGAGCAATTATCATTCAATAAAACAATAAAACATTGTAGGTATTTCTCAAATGTTCGTAGTATCCTAGAATATGCATCTTGAGTTTGGAACCCAGGCTATGCAGTATACAAAAATAGAATTGAAAGCGTTCAAAATAGATTTTTAAAGTACCTCAATTTCCGCTCTTTTCGATCTCATGTTAGTAATGAAGACTGCAAAGTTCTTCAAAATACAGATAAAAATATAGCAGGGTCGGTAATATTATTTAAAATTACACATAACCTAATTGATTGTCCTGATCTTCTTCAACGCCTAAATATAAATTAATCCTATTCCTATGTTCCTCCTCCCCCCCCCCCTTTTCATATGTTGTAACTAAAAAATAAATTAATTAAGAAAACAACCTTACAATGTCACACTTAATCATTCACTATCATCAGTGGAAAGTTCACAATTGGCATAATTAACTATCTTATTATTGCATTATTATGTAATCTCTGATTTGCTGTCAACTCTCTCTAAAAAAAAAAAAAACAAAATAGTTACAGTTTTAAGATCATCAATTTTAAAATACGTAAATAAACTTACCTCTCTTTACAAATGAGTTTTACAGCTGCAGATTTAGCGGTCAGTACCTCCCATTCTGAATCGTTGTTGGAAGATTTGCTGTCTACTAACAATTCTTGCAGGTAGGGGTAACACCTGGTCTGGTTGTCAACCAACAGTGAATATAAATCAATTAGTATTGATTTTGGGAACACCTTTTCGTTATTGAATGCCACCAATATCTGGATTATTACAGGTACATTTTCCTTAAAGAAGCATATAAAGCAGGTATTAGTTTCAGAAGTGAATAATACTTCTATAATAATAATGGATGCAAAAGGTTGATGAATAAGATGAAACTTTAAAGATTTGTAAAATTAAAAAAATGTTTTATTTCATTCCCGAAGAAGGCAATATTTGCAGTGATTTCTCTTATAATGTTTTTGAAGGGACTAAAAATAAAAACTTATTTAAAAAAAAAACTGTATGTGGGTTCCAAATTAGGCTGCTCAAAAATCAAATTTTAGATAAAAAATCAAACTTTTTGCATTACACTGTTTTAGGGAGTATTCCTCTCATTTTCCTGATTCATACCCACACCTAGTCCCTACTGACATATGTGAAGGCAATTTATTATTTATTTATTTATTATGAATTAACGCCGATTAACGGCTTTTACATGGGAATTGCAAAAATTTGAAAGAATATACATAGTTAAGAAGAAAAAAAAATAATATAACAAAAAATTAAAGAGCACATATTGAAGTGACAGTATAAAGCAAAAATAGTAAGCTATTATAAAACAAACATGAAGAAAAAGAAAACCTCATATACATGAATGTGTACAAGATATTATGAACTAAAAAATTACTACCTAAAGTAAGTAGTAATAAATTTAAAAATTCCAGAAATAAACATTGATGAAGAATATAAACATACAAAGTATATTAGATTATAATCTAACTGAGAAGCGCTGACAAACAGCTTTAATTAAATAATGTTTGTATGTTGATAATCTTTCAATATTTATCATATCATCAACAACATATTTGTTACCAAGTATATGCAGGCGATTTATTATGGCATATAATTCAGCATTAGATCCTGTATTATTACAATGGTAAGGTAATTCGTGACGAACTGATCTACTCGGTACATGAAAACATATTAATGAAAGAAGTTCAGGAGAGTTCAACAAGTTATTAACAATTTTAAATAAATAAAATAAATCAGAACAAATTCTTCTTTCTTTTAATGTATCAAGTCCCAGTAGTTGTAACAGGGAAAAATTGTAAATTGACAATCTTCTAAGTGAAAGCAGTGTTTTATGCTCAGGACGAGCTTCGTGAAAACCTTCAAAATTTATAACTGGTTATAATCGGTGCAAAGTGGAAAATTGAATGGGAACAAGAGACACCATTATCCTATCATCAGTGAGTTTATGCTTCCCTTTTCCTAACTTCCAGAAAGTTTTTGATCTATTAATAATACACAGTGAAACCCACATATGATTTGGTTTATTGCTTAAGAAGTTTCATGTTTGTGTTTGGTTTTTTCATTCCCTTGAAGACTGACATAAATAAATACAATAGAATCCGGATATAACGACCTTCAAGGGACCGGCGATACTTAGTCGTACTGACCGGACGACGCACAAAACGGCAAGATAATTTAAGTTTGTTTTTATTATGATACATATTAATGTTATTTGTAATTATTTTTATGAAATATGTAATAGTACAGAGAGATAATTTTCTTTTTAGGTCAACAAAAAGTTCAAAGCTCTGTCGCTTTTATAGTAAATGCATTTTGGTCATAGCTCAGCGACAGTCAGCAAGCTTCAATGCCATATCTCGTTTAGTTTCGATTTTCAAATTAGTTTTGCTAATATTGTCTTCATTTAATTAAATGTTGTTTATCTTAAAGCCCTCGAATCACGCTATTTATTTATATATGTCTTCAAGGGATTGAAAAAACAAAATTTCAAAACGAAAACTTCTTACGCATGAACCTTATAATATGTGGGTTTCACTATGTATTATTAATAGATCAAGAACTTTCTAGAAGGTAGGAAAAAAGGAAGCATAAACTCACTGAAGGCAGAATAATGGTGTCTTTGGTCCAAATTCAACATTCCACGTTGCACCGATTATCACCAGTTATAAATTTTGAAGGTTTTCACAAAACTCATAATTTATCAAAGAAGAATACTAAGCATAGAACACTGCTTTCACTTTGAAGATTGTCAATGCACTGACCTTGTGTCTTCACATATGTCGGTAGGGTGTGGGTAACAGGAAAATGACAAGAAAACTCCCTAAAACAGTGTAATTTAAAAATTTCAATTTTTGTCTCCATTTAAATCAATATTATAATTTGAGGTTTTACTCAGTTAAAAAAAAAAATCACACAATATTATCCACAAAAAGACATACCAATAATTATTGGTACTCGAATTATTGGTAAGTGTTTTGTAGGTAAAGTCACTTTAAATTAAGCCCTCGAATATATCCCATACATAAGGTTTTTCCCACATACGAAGATTTTTCCCGTTTCTTAGAAGAAAATCTTATAAGAGGGATACACCTTAGTAAAATGTTTTCTATTATTAAAATTAATCATACCTTGGTTATTGAGAGATGAATAATCTCTCGAAGGAATTCGACAATTTCCCCCGGGTCTTTCAAATGTTTAAAGCTGTGCAAGACGACAGGGAGCATTCCAGCTGCAATTTCTTTTTTAAATTCCACAACTTCCCTCAACGCTTTAATGATTTCCAATTTATTAATGTAGTTATCCTTGGAAAAATTCTTCTGCGAAAGAAGCGCAAACAAATAGAAGACTGTTTGGCATTTCATTTCAACATTTGAACTTTCATTCAACTGTTTGATCCATGTTTGAAATATTTCTCTGTCGGACACGAGCTTGCTGTGACTCGTCACTAGTTCAGCGGCTTTATAAATTCTACCGTGTGTTGCTTTCACAAAATTGAAAACATTGCTTAAATTTAATTTTAGCGTATAATTAGAAGGAAGCGTCGTCGATGGTCTTATAAAAATCGAGTCTAATATTTCTTTAGCTACGTCGGTGGAGCTGCAAGCCAATGTGGTCGGGTAGTAGAGCCATTGCAATACTGCCGAAGAAAATATGTATTCTGATATTGAAGGTCCACTTAGTTTCTGCACACTCTTGCCTAAAATTAATAAAATGCAACATCAAAAAAATTTAAATAAGATGACCACAATAATAGCACATTAATAATATGGATATTATCGCATCACTGCCAAATTCACAGTAACTTTTGATAAGCTTTTAAATTAATAAATTAGGTATAGTCTGTCAAAAAAGAGTAGAAAATTTAAAAACTTGAACTACTAAATTTGTAGACTGGCAACACCAATTTAACTGTCAAATATATTTTTGAAGTGCAATGACACTGAATGTATAGAACACAGTAAACCATATTTTAAAAACATTTTTTCTTTATGACATAAATTTGATTAAAAGGTGATTTATAAAGCAATTTGCTGTAATTTAATTAACATAAATTTGAATTTAACAATAGATAGAAAGGAAGAATCACTAATGGTGAGTTTAGTAACACTACTGTTAGATCTGAATGAGTTACCTAAATATAGTCAGATCTAAAATTAGAGACATGATCTAAGGCCCAGGCAACGCTAGGTACTTTATCTAGTATTAAATAAATGTGAGCAATTTCTAAACTGTGCTTTATATTTTATTACATTATAGTTATTCTTCATTGTGTTAATACAAAATTGCAAAGGTATAATAATAATATACCTACACGCGATTCTAATTTTGAGATCGGCGGGTATCTATACTGCAATGAAAAAATTTTTTTTCCACCATTATGCCTTTTTAATTTTTTATAAAAATGTAGGTTACACAGCTTTACTTTAACACCATGAGTTATGTGTTTAGTATTGCCATTTGAACAACAGTGGCGCCCTCATACATTTTCTACACTTATTTGACAAACTGTACATTAATAATATCACAAAACCATCGTAATTAAAAGTAAAATTATCGTCACTTGACTCACTCAAAGATATGCTAAATGCAAGATGATAAAACAGAAATCTGCAATAATGACATCTCAATATTATCACGTTGCCGCATATTCGTGTTTCATATATCAATATCTGCAGAACCCCAGACAACTAACTAACCATCACACTGACAACTGCAACTCATCTAAATGCACAAAACTTTCAAAAAAGAACAACATTAAATATTTAGGCATAATAATAGACCAACATATTAAATGGACAGAACATATTGCACAAACTATAAACAGAATACGTAAACTTTTTTACGTATTCCTCAAACTAAGAAATATACTTCATAAATCTATACTACTGAAGGTTTACTATGCATTAGCCCAATCAGTTCTGCAATACGGAATAATAGGTTGGGGAGGAGCGTATAAAACCAACTTAGCCCCACTTGAAATAGTACATAGAAGACTTATCAAAATTATACTAAAAAAACCTTTAGACTATTCAACTCAAAAAATATTCGAAGAATTCAAAGTTTTACAAATAAACAGAATCTATCAAAAAAATGCATTACTCCAAATCCATAAAGACAAACTAACAATAAATTCATTTAGCACCAGGCCGAGAACAACTGGACAAATAATAATCCCTAAACTTAATACTACAACGGCCCAACACCACTACACATACTCAGCCATAAAATGCTTTAACGAACTCCCTAAAGATATTCAATCCGAAAAAAATTATAAAATTTTTAAGAAAAAAATTAAAATACATTTCACCAGTAGGTAATTTCATGTTTGTGTTATATTACGCCCACTTATATTTTCAATGTGTACACAGGTTTTATATTTTATAATTTAATTAAAAAAAAAAAAGTTTCTTCCTGAAATAGTGCACAGGTATATAATTTTACATACATGTTGTTTATGTTGTTTTTATTTTATTTTTTCATAAATACGCTCATGGTAGCATCAATTAAACATACATCAAAATATCAATTGTGTTAGTACTCCCTCCCTAAACACGAGAAATTCTCAATTAGAGAGGTATTATTACCACCATTAAAAAATATTTGCATTACATGTACATAATTAAAAAAATAATTGTACTTATACCTAACTTTGTAAAATTGTAAAAATGGAATAAATAAATAAATAAATTAAAAAAAAAAAAAAAAATCACGCCATTTCCCGCAGGGGTAGGCAGAGAGGACGGACCACCAAACAACTCGGTCTTGGCACACACTCTTTGTCTCACTCACATTCATACATCGTCTCATACATACTCTTCTATTATTCTGACTTTTGACATGGCCCGACTCAAGTATCTGATTCACTTGATCGTGCCATGTCATCCTCGGGCATCCCCGACTTTTTCTTCCATTCACATTTGCGTCATATATTCTTCTCACACTATTTTCTTCTTTCACTGCGCTCTACATGTCCAAACAATCTGAGGGTCCCTTTCTTAATCTTACGCATTATGCTTACATCCGACTTACATTCTTTGCAGATATCCACATTTCTCACACGATCATACATGGTTTTACCGCATATCCGCCTCAGGTATCTCATTTCAACATCATTCAGACAGTATACCAGAAAATAAAACAATATCTGTTGTGAGCTAGTCCGTGCAGCGAGACATCGCACAACGTTATTAGCATTTTTACTGCTTGATCATGTCGATTAGAATCTGGTGATACATTTCTTGGAAACATGTATGCGGGCAATTTTTAACAGATACAGCTATACAACCGCACACCTTAAGACCTGTGCCTCTCGCAGCTTAAAAGATGTGGATTGGCATATTTTGGCATATCGCTCACCGTACATTCCAAATGGGAATATACGGCAAGCTATATGCTGAAATAGGCCAAGCCACATATTTTATAGCTGTGTGTGGCACCGGTGTAAAGGTATTTTGGAGTCGATTTTAGGTTTAACATTGTTAAAAATTGTACAAAAATTATTTTTATAATAATTATAATTTATACTTACATAAAATAAAAAGTTCAGTCAGGTAAGTAATCGGGCAAATCAAAATGGCCTCCGACAGAACAGTGAGCAAAACTTCCGAACAAACTTCAGCTCCGGGATAGCTAAGTGCTTTCTGAATGACAGCGAAACAGGGCCTAGGGTCTTCCCCGGAGAGGATTATGTCAACGGCGATGCTTCCCAGGACCATTGCAATTGAGCAAACAAAATCGTATTTTTTGTTGGATATAGCCCAGTCTAGAATGGACGTATATAAGCAATATGTTCGTTTGGACCAGCAGTTTGACTGTAAGAATAAAATGAATCAAATAACTTAAGAAAAATAATTTTATATTAAATATAGCTTTAAAGAGGTGCCACACGCGCAGATAAAAGGTAAAAGATCATTGCACGCCAAATAATGCTCTCCATATAATCATATCAGACCTGTCACACCTAAGCGGTTTATGCTAAGATCAATCATAGACAATACAAATCTTACACCGTAACCGCTCCTGAGGCGATGTACGAAAAGTTATGCAACCCCATCTCCACCGAAAATAGGAGAAGGGGTCATTTTAATTATGGAGCTGCCTAAACGGGCAGATGACAGCTGTCAAGTTGATAGATTCAGTAAAAAGAAATGGCATTTCATGGCAGCTCTGTAATTCAACTAAACCCCTCTCCTACCATAGGAATAAATAGTTGATAGCGAAGTGTGACGGTACAACACATAAGCGCTCGCGGCTCAACAGATATCTTCTGGCACATTTATCTGCGCGTGTGGTACATACAATATCCTAAATTTTAACAGCTTTATGATGAATTACAACATTAATTAATATTGTATTAAATAATATTTTACTGAACTAATTTTATATTAAATAATATTTTAATTAATTGATTACGCATCAAATAATTTTTTAATAAATTTATTTTGTATTAAATAATAATTTAATTAATAAGTATCCTATTGTTATAATCAACATGATTTTAAGTAATACCATAATTTAACAATTCATTTTGAAAGTAAAGTTTTAAAAATTGTTAATTTATTATTAGCGTTATCCGCAGAAATTACTGAAATTAATGTCTTTGTTTTTATTTGAGTCTCTCATTGACATACAGAAATAGTATTTGATGTTGAGATTAAATTAAAAAAAAAATCTTTTTAGGGTTAACTGAAAATCTGGCTATTAATACCTGTTGCCAACCCAAGCACTCCAATATCAACGATACTTGTCCAGAACTGGTGTCCAGACCGAGGAGAATATTAATGGCCCTGTGGTAGGTTTGCATCGTCTGATTTTCATTTGGGTCACAAATAATCCACAGGAAAACTGGTCTCATCAACTCTACACTGTGTGAAGACAATCTGAAATGATTTTTTTAATATATACTCTTTATTTTTGTTGAACGCAGATGAAGTTTGCTGCCGTATTTGTTGCCACTCGGTTCATCAATATATGGTGCCACTCCCATGGGAGCGATCAGCACTGAAAGGGTTAAGCGGATTATTAGATTTAGGTTGTGATTTTTTAATCGCCGTCACAATTGACATCCTCATATTTGACATTGTCACAATACGACGATCAGAACAATTTTGGATTTTTTGACAGTAGTCGCCAAATAATGATCCCTAATAACCGCCTACTCACAGTCCTTGTCAGTATTAGATCAAATTTTCATCATGCGCACAAAAGTTTTACCAACATTGTTCACTCATACATCTTCGACACCCCGTTTATTGTTATTGTTTACGCCCACACACCAAACGCATAACATTTATTTGCTCTGTCTCTGTCTTATAGTAAATGCATTTTGGTCATAGCTCAGCGACAGTCAGCAAGCTTCAATGCCATATCTCGTATTGTTTCTATTATCTATGGCAAACATTTCTATAGACTGTTCTGAAGTAGCAGCGTGCACAGAGTTTTTTAATCAAGGTAGGCAGTAGGAAAAAAACAAATTAACTAATCAAAAACCTACCAAGTTGTGGTAAATTTTCGCTAAGATTGGCTAAGCTATTTGTTTTAGACGATGTTGGCTGGAATCACCTAAGCCATCCAAAGCCAATCAAAGCCATCCAAATAAACGCTTCATTTGTGTATATTATTACATGCCAATTACCAGATTCTATCAAATTTACAAAATTTTTTGACTGCACAATTGCATGAAAGAAAACCAACAAAATGACAAATAATTTGGTAGTAATGCTGCACTAATTACCATTCAGAGGTACCAACAGATGACACTGATTGTTGCATTTATCTAACACAAACGAGTCGTCCCTTGAATGAGCATCGCACACACAAATGTACATTTTTGTATGGATAGAAGACAACATTTTTCTAATATGACTTGCAAATGTGGCTATGTGCATATTTAGTTCCTATCTTTGATACTTTACAGTAAAGTGAAACCCTTTGAAAATGTAGATTGATTTTGCAATAATTTTATAAATTTTAATATTTTTATGTGAGTAAGTTAAGGGTAGGCAGTGCTTATATGCCTATATGGACTCTACGCCCCTGTTCAGAAGTATATATAACCCAAGTATACTGTTGGAGACAGTTTACGGATAGTTTTTTGAAAACCTAACGCCGTTGGCCTATTGTGCTCCCCCATTTCACCTCATTTTTTTATTTTTATTTTTTATAATTTATTTTTTTTTTTTAAAGAAAGACAAACATTCCCGGGTTACGAATAACCTAACAATGTTTGAAAATCTCCTACTACCACTACAGAAAGTTGAAAATGTTGCTTGTGTTGGAGGACTTAGCCAGCCGAGGAATCGAACACGCGACGCTCGGGTGAGACTCAAGCGCTATGCCCACTCAACCACTGACCGGTAAAATTCCTTTGAGTTTGTTTCCAGTCTTCGTTTTCCCCTGGAGGATCCTGTAGCTGGTTTGGTAATGGTTTATCCATCGGAAGTCCGTCTTTGTTTGGATTACCCAAAGGTCCCACGAGGGAAGATTTCACTGTGGTGGTCTCAGCTGTCATCTCTATAGCCCCTTGGCCCCTCGAAAGTCCCAAGAGGGAAGAGTCTAACGAGGTGGCCTCAGATCTCTTCTCCAATCCCCCTAGATTCCAGAAAAGCCCTTTGTTGATGTTAGTTTTTGATTATTTGATTGGTAAATTTTTTGGTGTCACAAGTATCTAGTAAAAGTTCCACCCATTAGAGCCCCAAGTGCTGGGGTAAGGTCTAAATAATTCGAGATGCAACCCTATTTCTCGGGGCACCAGTGACATTCAACCTGAGCACGGAAGCACACCTTGGCTTGAGATGGCTTTTGCAGGTCATGTTTCCACTCCCTGAGAGATGGGTTCTCCACACTCCCTAGGCTAAGAAAGAACTAAAGTAAATAGTTAATTTGTTTACTTGGTATTATAAAGGCAAATGGATTCCACTTCGCTGAGGATATTGTCTATGGCTGCTGGGTGCTGTTGCAGAACCATCACCAGGGGGTGTTGCGGAGATACCAGGGACCAGTGACATGCGTAGTCTGATTCTGCCGATATCTTCTGTTCTGCAATGAGCGCCAAGATTCCTGATATGATTGAGGTAATAGCAGAATAATTCCTGAAAAATAATTCAGAAAAATAACTTCATAAATTTGTCCAATATTTTGGCTTCGCTGTAAGATTAATACATCAGTAATCTGACAAATGTTTTGCAAGACGGTGTCGGATGATCCAATTTGTCGGACTATGGTGTACTGCCACCGACCGAAGCCATTGCAACAAGTGTAAATATGCGTTGTACGATGCGACAGCATAATAAATATGCTTTGTATGTACATTGGGGAGGAATGCAGATCCGGGCACAGTTTGGAAATTTAATAAAAAGGCACTTTGTAGATGAGAAAAGTGTGGAAAAGCAGAATAAAACAAAAATTAAGGCGCGCTCGGCAAAATTGAGGGAGATACAACCGTTCAAAGTATTTAAAATTTCACTTTACAAACTGATATTGACAGTTCGCCCGCGTCCGCCCGCAATTTTTTTTATAACCTAATACGCTAAACATGGTTTGTGATAGAAAAGAAAGTGCCCCCTTCGTAGCGCCTGCTCGCGTCACGGCAAAAAAACATCCCAGTTTTCAAGTGGTTTAGCGGCTACGCTAGGTTTGTGTAATATGGTTTGTGATTTTGGCGTACTATTAATTCTGTATTAGGTCTGGGATCCAACATAAGCAATGAAAACATGGCGAACGAACTGTCAATATCAGTTCGCCAAGTGAATTTTTAAATACTTTGAACGGTTGTATCTCCCTCAATTTTGCCGAGCGCGCCTTAATTTATTTTTTATTCATCTTCTCCACACTTTTCTCATCTAGAAAGTGCCTTTTTATTAAATTTCCAAACTGTGCCCGGATCTGCATTTCACCCGTACATTCTGTTACAGGCATGTCGGATTATAGGGGGTGCCGTACTAGACAGGGGCCGGATTACCACGGGTCAACTCTATAGCAAGGTTAATAAATAAAATTTAATATCAGTAGGAAATTTATAAATTAAGCAAGAAAAATGTATGAGGGGTGGGGAGGAATCTGGGGGTCAGTGTGTCCAGGAGTAAAGTATGAATCCATCCTTTCAACTGCGGTGCAAGGCAATAGGTTGAGAGAGTCCGGCTGAAGAGGTCAAAAGGCCTCTCTCAACCAGCCTCCGGTGGGCAGACACATCCGCCGCCAATACCTAGACAAGCCTCATCCCATGAACCCGGGCACCCCCGTGAAGACACCAAACCACTGTGGCGAACCACTTCGAGTGACCTACGGCAGAGGTGTTGGTTATCCAATAAATGGTTTCCGGGGCGTGAGTACCGATTTCCGCCTCCCAATTTTATTTTAAAGTGGGAACAAAATACTACTTATTAAGGTAAACTATTTTTAAATTTAATTACCAAAAGAAACATCGGTTTCAGTTAGGATAGACGGAAAAAAACGCATTAAAATTCGATTTTCATTCAATCAAAGTTAAGAATTTTCCATAACATCTCCTTTGCCGCCTTTTTTGTATGGATTTGATATTTGCGAAATTTTGTTTTAATCTAAATTCGCATGAATTACTCAGTTTACCTAAACCAAGAACCTAATAACCTATTTTGTGTACGCAAATAGTTGTTTCTTGTAGTAAGTGTTGAAATGAAGTGTGATTTCCATAATGTTCTTAAAAATGTGGCGGCTTATGGATTATTTAATAAACTATTGGGTAAACTTTGGGGATCGTTGGAAACGGTTAATACGCACTTTTTTTTGAAAATATCTTTTGATTCACCTTAATTACATCAAAAGACAACTATTTGCATTGGGGGAAGTGGAAAATATTTCATTCTAAATTTCGATTACGTAAAATTAAAATTAGCTTTCATTCTGTGAAACGAGACCGTCCATTTTCAAACATTATTTTCAAATGTCATTTTTTTGTGATGTTGGTATTCTTGTTACTGTACGAAAAGATGCTAGAGCAAATCGTAGCAGACTTCATGGGAATTCGGCTCGTAAAACCAACGGCTAGAGACAAAATCGCGCGGGAGTTTTTTAATGTTATAAAACTGAAATTCCGCCTAATTAGTAGGTACTTACCTAATACACATGTATTGCGTGCGTTGATTATTATTTGACTTTAAAATTTTATTTTTATAAGTCAACTATTTCTGCGATGTTGAGCGGCTACGTACGATAATTTTATGTGATATGGTTTGTGATACAAAAGAAAGTGCCCCTTTATAACGCCCACTCGCGTCACGGCAAAAAAACATCCCAGTTTTCAAGTAGTTTAGCGGCTACGCTAGGTTTGTGTAACATGGTTTGTGATAGAAAAGAAAGTGCCCCCTTCGTAGCGCCTACTCGCGTCACGGCAAAAAAACATCCCAGTTTTCAAGTAGTTTAGCGGCTACGCTAGGTTTGTGTAACATGGTTTGTGATAGAAAAGAAAGTGCCCCCTTCGTAGTGCCCACTCGCGTCACGGCAAAAAAACATCCCAGTTTTCAAGTAGTTTAGCGGCTACGCTAGGTTTGTGTAACATGGTTTGTGATAGAAAAGAAAGTGCCCCCTTCGTAGCGCCTACTCGCGTCACGGCAAAAAAACATCCCAGTTTTCAAGTAGTTTAGCGGCTACGCTAGGTTTGTGTAACATGGTTTGTGATACAAAAGAAAGTGCCCCTTTATAACGCCTACTCGCGTCAAGGCAAGAAAAACATCCCAGTTTTCAAGTAGTTTAACGGCTACGCTAGGTTTGTGTAACACGGTTTTTGATACAAAAGTGAATGTATTATTTATAAAAAATAATTAGGTACCGAAATTAAAAACATGTTTTTTTCCGTCATTTTATTCCCAAAACTCCGATAATTTAGTACTTACCTTTCCAGATTTCGTGGTACCTTCAAAATCTTCTAGCCGTTCGTTATACATTCAAGTGTATCGGGAATACCAACATACCAAAGTGATAATAACCATAATGGTGTACAATCTCACAAGACGAAAGCTAATTTTAATTTTACGTAATCAAAATTTAAAATGAAATATTTTCCACTTCCCCCAATGCAAAAAGTTGTCTTTTAATGCAATTAAGGTGAATCAAAAGATATTTTTTAAAAAAAGTGCGTATTAACCGTTTCCAACGATCCCCAAAAATTAATAACTATTGAATAGAAGCTTACTTGGCTGATGGCAGCATGGACATGGCAACAGACATGGCTGGAGAGGCATCCAGAATGCCCCCTGCAATGAGGCTAAGGAAACCCTTGCTGGCCGTCAGACTCACAACGGGGTCTTCAGAAGTGCATTTATCCTTCAGGAACGTCAGCGGATAGACCGTCTCTTCCATCTCCAGATTGTCTCCAGATGCTTGTATTATCAAGTCGATTAATCTCTCAACCGCCTCCGTCACAAGAATAACATTCTTCGACTTGAGCTTGTATTCGATTTCTTCCATTGCAAAACTTTTATTTTATTCTTCGTAGAAATAGAATTGCACAAACAAAAAGGGAGCTGACTTCAGTAGAAGTAAACTAACCTTACAATTGTGCTAGACGGAATAAAACATTGGATTGTTTAACTGACACTGAGAAATTAATCCAATAATATTACGAATATGACTGTGTTTCAGTTATATTTCGAACAATAAACAATATTAAAATCCATGTATATCAAACTGTAACAGGCAACATGCAAGTGACAGCTGACAGCTATAAGGATCAGTGTTGCCAACTCGAATTTTAAAGTAGAGCTAGGCGAAGCCCAAAAAAGAGCCAAAAAGGAGCTAAAATTTTGAAAATGAGTACACAATTATTTTTGATAACATCGAAGTCTTCGGGATTTTTTTTATTGTTTTTTAAATTATTTTTTTTGTTAGACAGTGACTAGTCCTCTATAAAATATCTAAATAGTCATCCGGTTCCAGTTCCTGTACCATCGCGCTACTAGGACCGGCTTCTTCAGGATTTTTTTCGTATACAGCCATTGTTCCAATTTTTTTTGAACTTCTAGGGGTAGTTCATAATCCTCGCAACATTTGTTATGTCGCCTGAGCCCCGATGGAATTGTTAGAATCGAATTAACCATGTCATTGCCAAGTTTATTTTTGACAAGATTTAACTGGCTAAAAACTCGTTCCACTTCTCCGTTTGACCACGGCAGAGCAAGTACTGAAACTGCGAAAGAGCTGATTTCGTGGAAAGGATTTTCATCAGTGGCATCGCGATACTTTAGAACTTCAACCCAAAACTTGACTGTGCTTGATATGCTTCTCCAGGGTATTAGAAAGATTTTGAACCATTGGACTTCGGCTAAATAATCACGTACTGCGTAATGATATGTACATGCAAAGCGCATTCGAATTCGAAGGAGACTGACGCAAGACGCAATATTATTTTTTTCAATATTATTTCACGTGAATAAGAGCTGAAATATCTGAAAAACGAGCTAAGAAGCTAAATCACTTTTTTTGAAGCTGACGACGTCGATTTAGAGCCAGATCTAGCTCTAAAGGAGCTGAGTTGGCAACACTGATAAGGATGGTCGATTCGAGGATCCTGTCACTTTGTCCCGGTGACTTGGCGGTCACTGGATCGCCAATAGTACCTCCCACACGCACACTTCGGAGCGACCGAGTCCCGCGCCACTTTTGGCCGCCGCGTAAAAGTAAAGACCGATAGGTTTACAGCGCAGTTCACTGTGAAACTTTTCTGCGCGGCGGCATGAAGTGGCGCGGGACTCGGTCGCTCCGAAGTGTGCGTGTGGGAGGTGCTATAATTATTTTTATGAGGACCGGTTCATTTTGGAATTGGGTCGAAAAAGTTTTTGTCGTGAAAACGTCTATCGATGCCGGGTTGCCGGGTATGGAGATGTGGAGAGGCCCAGATGAGCTACAGCAGTGGTTCTTAACCTGTGTTCGATCGAACCCCAGGGGTTCAGTGAATCAGTCTCAGGGGTTCGGCGGAACAAGACACAGCCCGAAAAAAAATTTACGAAGAATATTGTCACAACTATCCCATATCCCATCCAGCCCCATCTTATCCCATTGCGCCCCCCCCCCCCCCGGTTGTGGTAAATATTGTCGTGACAATAGCCCATCCTATCCCATTACGCTCCCCCCCCCTTGAGGTAATCCGCCAACACTGATGACACGCCTCGCTTTCCAATTAAGAAGGGTTCGGTGAATGCATATGAAACTGGTAGGGGGTTCAGTACCTTCAAAAAGGTTAAGGCTCTGCAACCGGGCCCGAAAGAAGATGGAGAGATACGAAATTACGAATGTTACAGGAGAGCGCTAACATTTACAGCGACAAAATCGATGCGAAAATTGCGAAAATGTTTAATAAAACACGACTTGTTTAAAATAGAGCAAAAATCTCGCGGGCATTATCTTAAACAGCGTTTAAAGAAACACTGTGAATTTTTTCATACATATAACTTGTAAAATAACTGAAACAAACGTGTTAATAATAAGATAAGTTTTAAGATTTTCACGGCCAGAAGCATCTTCCGGATCTGCCCTGATGATGGACACTGCAACGATGTCCGAAACGTTGGCTAAAGAAGGAGGTAGCGCAACACGGCACAACACCCCAAAAACATATAACGAAGTGTTAATAATAATTTTTGGAGCATGCTTTGCGATTTTTTTCTATCGAGGGAATTTTATATAATTTGCGTTTCGGCGCGGGCAAAGTCTAGATATTATCTTCAAGAATAACATATATTTTTTAAGAGCTTTAAAACTTACCGTGTTTAAGGGAAATATGTAATAAATCGGTACAAATCCGGGTTGCGGGCCCTTAAGAACCACTGTGCTACAGTTTCTGTCGGGATAATTTCAAACTTCAATAACTCGGCTAAAAATAGACATAGAATTGCCACTGGTTAATAAATACAACGCAGTTGAAGTTAACATATGTATTACCTAATGATTTTTGCGAAGAAATGTAAAGCCCCAGATTACGGTTTGCTATAGTGAGCCTGGAAACAGGATCAAACATATTCCATGTTCTCGCTGTCTGGTTCATTTATACTAAAGTGTTTTTCAGTTATTAGGTATTTTTCGGGGATTATTCTCAAAGTTTAAAATTACCTATGTCTTTACATCCATCGAAATATATACCAAGTTGAATAAAATCGATTATGAACCGCTCTCTGGTGTGGCAGGGCGATTCTTTTCTTTATTCGAGCTTGACGAGTTTTACCTACTCCTATCCATAACGCAAGAGGTATCAACTCTGTAAAATTAATTCAACAACTAATAGTACGTATAGCATTATGTCACATGAATTTCATGATTTTTTGCCCCCCCCCCCCCTCGTTTCTGTCACATTTGTGAGACCCCCCTCCCCCCTAGTATGACGTTACTTTTTTGCAATTTCACATCTAAAAATAATCAAAACAGTAGTTCAAAATAAGTACACGATTGGGTATGATTCTCGCGTAAAATCAGAGTGTGTAATTCACACGCGGTAGAAGTGAAACTAGAAAGTCGCTAGATGTTGCTTTCGTTTCTTTTGCCCGTTTTTTTAAAGTGGTTTGAAGATTGGATATTGATTTCACAAAAATATATATTTTTTTGGATTTCGTAGGATTTGAACCTCCGTTCGCTTGATGTCTGTCTCTCTGGCCGCGCCTTCGGCCTCGTTTGGAGACTTGTCAGGTGCCTTGCCCACTGAGTTATGGAAGGCCCGCGCCGAAGCGCGATTTTACCGCATTATTTAGAATTGAGTGGAACCGTGGAATTGTTTGAATTGCGAAAGTGGTCCGTGATTGCAAAAGTTTAAGAAACCCTGTGACCAATGGAGTATGAAGTCTAGTGTAAACAAGAACATGCTGAAAATTAGAGAAATCTTAATATATAAAACAAAGTCGGGTTAGTTACACTATTTATAACTCGAGATCGGCTGGACCGATTTTGATGATCTTTGGTTTGTTGGATGTCTCCGCCCCGGAGAATAACTATTAAAACATCGCAAAAATTCACGAAAAAGAAAGTTATGAAGAAAATTAATTTTTTTATACATTTTGTATGGAACGAATTCTCTTATTTTGAAAGAACTGCAGCAATATTGTGATAGGTACCTATAATATTTAACTGGGCGTGAATTCCAGAAATCAAAAACGTCAAATGCTAATCGCTGATTGTTTTGCTTTTGTTCTTAATCATATAATGCTGCCCCTCTTTCTTACACACTAAAAAATGTCAATAGTCGAAAATGAGACAAAAGGTGAACGTATGTCTCTGCACCCCTACAAAGGAAAAATACAATAATAATAAATCTCTGAAATGTAACGCATTTTTCTAAGCTCCACTTAGGACCTATGTCATCTTAGGGGATGCTGTGTTAAGGGTCTTTTTAAGGAAGGGTAGGATAGGAAGTTCTGGGAAGGAAAAAGGCATGAGGGGTGGATAGGAATCTGAAGGTCAGTGTATCCGGGAGTGAATCCATCCCCCCAAGTGCAGTACAAGGCCATTGACTTGACCGGAATTGACCTTTTACCTTGACTTTTCCAGCCGGACTCTTTCGACCCATTGGTCAAGAGAATCCGGCTGGAAAGGTCAAAAGGCCTCCTTCAACCATTCTCTCTCGATCCGGTCCGCCACGCAGCAGGTGGGCAGACGCATCCGCCGCCAAGACCCGCACAAAAGTCACCCCATGAACCCCAGCACCCCTGCTAAATCACCAACGTAGCGAACCACTTGGGGTGACTTATGGCAGAGGTGTTGATTATCCAATAAATGGTTCCCGGGACGGCGGCACCCGTACACACCCGTGGAAAAGTAAGAAAATTGCAAAAAAATATAAATCCGGACACAACGCCATCTCTGATACTGACAAAAACAAAACACGGACAGTTGGGCTTGGGCATCGATAATTGCTTCATTGTGTAATTTTTAACTTAAAAAAATTTAATTAATTCAACAGTTATTGATTCTGAGGCGGTACGAAGTTCGTCGGGTCAGCTAGTTATAATAAAAAGTAGAAAATTGAATCAAGAAAAAGCGTGCACACACACACATGTATATACATATACGAACACATACACAAACACATACACACATACACATACGCATACGTACACATACAACCTGACATATATGTATACACGATATATACACCTCTATCTGAATACGAAAAACAGGCTACTAACACTATCACATTCACTCAAATTATAATTTATTTAATTAATCAACTATAATTTTTTTTTTTTAAATAATAAGAAATATGGTCACTTGTGGTGGTTTTGGGTAATTTTTCAATATATCTGAAATTTGTGAATATTTTCGATAGTTTTTAGATCCAAAGGAAGAAGGTTGTTAAAAAAATTTGTTCGTAGAGGTAGGTACGAGTATTTTGAACATGGCGGGCGTTAAATTTTGGGATTTTAATGTCATTCTGATATCTTGCTGATGTATTTGTAAGTTATTTAACTGTTACACTTTAAAAAAATTGTATCAATGAGTATTTTTTATACATTGTAGATATATTTACTTTTGTCAAAAGGGTTTCATTGAATATGAATATGGTTGATTGGTATTATGATTGTGTAGAGTGGATTAATATGTTTGTGTAAAAAATGACTGGCGAAGGACCTTGATTTTGTGTTACTATCACTGCCTGAAATGATAAAATAGATGTGGCATAGAAAGGAAAGGACTCACCGAAAAGGGTAAAAGAACTTGTAGGGTGGCAATGCACTTGTCTGCTTCCTCTCCCATCCAACAGGCACAATACAGCAATAGTCGTGAATTTCGTTTATTTTATAATACA
Source organism: Limnephilus marmoratus (assembly GCA_917880885.1). Lineage (NCBI taxonomy): Eukaryota > Metazoa > Arthropoda > Insecta > Trichoptera > Limnephilidae > Limnephilus > Limnephilus marmoratus. The sequence goes on along the minus strand of OU862924.1, from coordinate 24,410,978 downwards.
CGGCGGAGTTAATTTAATGGCGATTAACCGATAGCGGAAGCACAATGCTATATGTTGCGGCGGGAGTTTATTACAGACTGACTGTGGGTAAGCTTGATCTGGTAGGCAATTGGGATAGGTAGGAAAAAGGAACTTGCAACAATATTAATACCAATCTCAAGCAGTGACAGTATGTATGCGTGCTATGTAGGTATGTGTATGTGTAGGTATATGTATGGGCGTAACCAATGGTTTTTTCAAGAATATCTTATTTGCCAATCTTTGGTGAATTTAAAATATTATCATGTGACAGATTGAACAATTGCATAATACACTATTTTTAGGTTTTCTGGTCTAAGAAAATTGATCTATATATAACAAGATATTTAATTTTTAAAGTTGGACTATGTACAGAACATGCTCGATTGAAATTAGTCCGGTAATGTAATGTGATTTAGCAGGGGTGCCCGGGTTTATGGGGTGAGGTTTGTCTAGGTCTTGGAGGCGGATGACCAGGACAGATTCCTATCCACCCCTTAAACCCTTTTCCTTCCCAGAACTCTCTTCTCCCTTCCTTTCCTTAAAAAAACCCTCCACAGCATCCCCAAAGATGACATAGGCCCTGAGAGAAATTATTTTCCTTAGGGCCTCCTCTGTGGAGCTCATGTAAAAAAATCTGGTTTTAATCTCAATTTATTGATGGCGAATGGGATAAATTTTCTTTTTTCAAGGTTTAGGAAAGGAAATTTTTATTGAATCAGTTTTTCAGTATTTTTTTAAACGAATACCGCACAAGAGTCCCAACTGCTCCCGTCTGAAGCCAGTGGGACTATGGCATCCCCAATTGGGGTATGTTGTGAGGCTGAAGGTAGTGGGGAGGGGAAGGAAACAGGGAAGAGGAAGGTGGGGAAGTACCTGGCTATTCAAATCTGGTCACCAAACACGGCTAAAGCCATTTCAAGCAACGTTTCAATTCTGAATGGTGGTCTTACGCCAGGGTGATACTGAGAGAATCTTCCACTCTGGAACGTGCCGCAAATATACTATATATTATTTTAGATGAATAAATTGTGAAATAACACAAATTAATCAAATAAAATTTATTTGCCACGCCGGGATTCGATCCCGCGACCTTCGGAGTGCGAGTCAAGAGCCTTACCGCTGGACTACGCCGGCCGTCAAAGTATATTAACATCAGTAGGTATTTGCTAGATTTTAACAGTATTCCGGTCAGTAGGTAGGTACATTAAATTATTATGACAGTGTCGTCAGCATAAAATATTATTTTTCCGTTTAGTTTTTGAATGAATACTTAAGTTTACATTTACGTAGATATGCCAAAATTACTTATTTTTGGCTTTTTTATTTTATTTTATTTTTTACAACTTTTACAAGTCCTGCTAAGCCAATTGAATGGGCTTGTCAACAGGTGCTTATATTTTAGTTTCATTTACATTTTTTTAATTTAAAATTTACATCTTATATCTACAGATTCAACATTTTTTTTTATACATATCAATGGTTCCATGACAGTTCATCCTGCGACAATTCATCCGGCGACAGTTCATCCTGCGACAGTTCATCCGGCCGACAGTTCATCCTGCCGACAGTTCATCCTGCCGACAGTTCATCCCGCTGACAATTCATCCGGCGACAATTCATCCTGACAATTAAACCTAACCTAACCTAACCTATAAGTATAACCTACAAGTATAAGTATGTCGTATTTTGTTATTCACGCATGCCTCTTCGGAGAGTCGAAATTATTGTTAGTACAAATATTTTTACAGCGGATTTCCACTCAAGATGCCTTCAGATATAAGTATATCGATTTTGGTTGTACGACCGTATATCCTCTTTGCATACTTACTTAATAAAAATCTTCTAAATGATCAGGCAGGATGAATTGTCGCCGGATGAATTGTCGGCGGGATGAACTGTCGGCAGGATGAACTGTCGGCAAGATGAACTGTCGGCAGGATGAACTGTCCCAGGATGAACTGTCGCCGGATGAATTGTCGCAGGACGAATTGTCGGGTCACCCATATCGATATCAATATATTTTTTTTCTGATAGCCAATTTTTCACCATATATTTAACCTTATTCATAGAATTACATTGCTTTATGTGTCTGGTAATAAATTAAATATCTTCGGTATGATGTACGCACATCGTTTATTTGTACGTAAGGGCGTGTGAAAAGGTAGCTTTTTTATCCATTCCAGAGCTGTACCATTTAATCCAAATGTTTCAATTCCAATGCAATTCAATGATTTATCTAATGAATTATAAATATTGCTAGTTAATTTTGCAATTGCATCCTGTGTGCTTCTATCTTCCATAGAGCCGAATTGATTTTCATTAATTATACTATAACATTTTATAAATTTGTACATTATTTTATTTACTAGTTCTTCAATTTTTTGTGTATTTGCTTTGATCAATTAATAACTTGGTTGTTATTAATTTAACGGTATTTGAGATTAGGTACAGATATGGGTCGGTAATTGTTTACCTACGTCTTATATATTACCATCAGGCTTAAATATCGGAGTAATGGTAGTATGTTTGTAAATTGATGGAAATATTCCTTTTTCGAAACTTTTAATTATTATATGGGTTAATAATTCATGAATTTGATTTTTTATATTAAAATAAATATTAAACGCAATTCGATTAAACTTTATCTTATATATAAAAATGAATCGCTAAAAGTGTTGCTAAGCGCAAATCTCGAGAGCAGCTGAACCGATTTCGCTAATTCATTTTTTAGAATATTCCTTGAAGTACAAGGATGGTTCTTACGGAGAGGAAAAATTAAGAAAATTGCGGAGAAAATTGGATAATTTCAGAAAACATCGCACGTTTGACAGTTCGCGTGTTTGTGAATGACATTTTGCAAAACAATGATTGTTCAATCAGGATTCTATTTTTGAAAATCTTTAAGTTGATAAATTTATTTGGTAAATTTTCGATCGAAGTGTCCACGCTTATTACGAATAATTTTTAGAAAAAACCTTTCGATTCGCCTTAATTACTATAAAAGGAAACTTTTTTGCATTTGGGGTGGCGGAAAATAATGCTTTTTAAATTTCAATTGCGTAAAGTGAAATTTTACTTCGCGTACCGAATTTGCGCTGTCATTTATTGTACCTGTCATTTTGTTCTGTTCATTCTGTTGGCATTCTTGATACTATATGGTAGTAGGTAATTCGTATGAGTTCGTAGCCGACTTCATACGGAAACATGAGATGTCGTAATATGGTCGTGACTAACATAATTAATAATATTTAAAAATAGAATAGGTTTTAAGCAAGATTATTTTTACTTAAAAATTTTTTTTTTTACATTGAAAAATGTTTTTTGAAGTAAAAAAAAAACGCGCTTTTTTTACTTAAATTTTTTTTTAAGTAAAAATAATCTTGCTTAAAACCTATTCTATATTTAAATGTTATTAATTATGTTTGTCTTTATAATCACGACCATATTACGACATCTCATGTTTTCGTATGAAGTCGGCTACGAACTGCCCTGTTATATTATCAGGAATACCAACAGTACAACAATGACAGATTATCATAAATGGCGACGCAAATTCGGCACGCGAAGTAAAATTTCACTTTACGCAGTTGAAATTTAAAATGCATCATTTTCCGCCACCCCGAATGCAGAAAGTTTCGTTTTATAGTAATTAAGGCGAATCTAAAGGTTTTTTTCTAAAAATTATTCGTAATAAGCGTGGACACTTCGATCGAAAATTTGCCATTTATTTAAAGTAGGTACTCCCCTAATAGTTTGAATCGAATCAAGAATTTTAGATATTTTAAATAGGTACCTATGTTAGGTACCAAATTTAATATACATGAAAAATGGATATTTGAATAAAAATTGTAAAAGGTGGCACGCGGGCTCTTTAAAAACTGAATGTACTGGGATTGAATATATGTAACGCGGGAGGAGGGTTGGCGGGACGAGGGAGCGGGAAAGAGAAGAGGGAAGGCGGGGAAGGTGGAAGGGGAACGTGGGAGGGGAAGGGGACGTGTGAAGGGAGAGGGGGGTTCGCGGGACGGGGGAAGGTGGGGGGAGTGGAGTGGGGAGAGGGAAGGTGGAGGTGACGGAGTGGGAACGCGAGAGGGGAAGAGGACGCAGGAGAAGAAGGGGAGGTGGAAGGGTAACGGGACGAATGGGAAAGGACACTCAGGGAGAAACAATTTCTTTATTAAATGGAATAGCAACGCATGCCGGGCCCAGCTAGTTTATAATAATAAAACAAATAATTATAAAAGAAAAAGATAAATACGCATTCATAACTGAAAATCGTACTAGACTTAAACATGTATTTGTGTGCCCCAAATTAAACACTTATTTTGCCCAACACCATTATACTCACCAAGGAAAATTCTTTTTCAATAACCTACCAATAGAAATCAGAAGCATTAGGAACAAAGTTCAATTGTTGAACTCCATCAAAAAGTATTTTAGAGAATGTCACACTAAAAATCATACTTGTTTTTCTTCTTACTGAATACATATATGTTTGCATATTTTAGTTAACGGGTCTGATTGCCATGTGTCTGTATTAACTGCACCTACATATATATTGAAATACATGACTATAGTAAATAGTAATTGTACTTATATGAAATGTATTAACTGTATTAACTGCATTGTATTAACTCTACACGTGACTGTATTTGTACATAATATATGAAATGTCGACTCTTCTTCCATCCACAAGCTAAGGCTTTTAATGGAAGACCAGTAAAATTATAATATGTAGCAATTTTAAGATAAACAAATAAAAATAAAAAATTAAAAAATTTAAAAAAAATCTGGGGTTTTTAATTTGACTTGGCAGGCACTTCGAATGCCGAATGCATTGGTGACGGCTAATAACTGCAATAATATGCAATGATGGTGTCATTTAATCTATTGTCGATCAAACGCTTTATGTTACAAAAGCCGAGAAAAGTGTTTGTCATTTCCTGTCGAAATTGCTACTCGGTAAGCAAAAGCAGTTCTAAGTAGTGATGGTAATTTTCGAAACAATTTTAAATCGATTAAATCTTCTGTATAAATAAAAATGAATCGCTGAAATGTATGTACGCGCATAACTTCCGAACGACTGCACCAAATTGTATAATTATTTCTGTTTTGTGTTCGTTGTTGTCAAGACAAGGTTTGTATAACACTACTAGTGAGCGCTGGCATTATGAAATTTGTATAAAAAATTGCAACATGTGGCACGCAATCTGTTTGAAACTGAATGTACCGGGACTGAATATATGGAATGCGGGAGGGGAGAGGGAAACTCGGGTAGGGGGTTAGTTGGAGGGCAGGGGGAACCAGGGTTGGGAAGGGGAACCTGGGAGGGGGAAGGGGAAACCGGCAGGGGGGTTCGCGGGAGGGGGAACGGGGGAGTGGATCGGGAACGCGAGAGGGAAGGGGACGCGGATGAGGAAGGGGGGGGGGGGGGGGGCGGAAGGGGAACGGGACGAATGGGAAAGGACACACAGGGAGAAACAATTTCTTTATTAAATGGCATAGCAACGCATGCCGGGTACCAGCTAGACTTTCAATAAAAATGTTTCCAGATATATACACGGTGTCCGGAAGTTCGCAGTACAAGCGGGAAACTGGTGAATGAATCTACATTATATAGAATTATAGAAAACTCAAAACAACATTTTTTTTTTATATGAACATTTCGATTTTAGTTTTTTGAAACTTTTTCCATTAAAACAAAAAAAATTGAAGTCAAGTCTAAGCCACGACCCGTTTTAAAAGACATTAAGACATCTCAAATAAACCCCCGATAACCGATTTTTTAAAAAATTTTGTATAAAAAATTTCAACTCCGGACTCAATTTTGATTGATTGTTCGATTCCTTGCCCGGCTAAGTCCTCCATCACGATACAAGCAACATTTTCCGCCTACTGAGTTGGTAGTAGGAGATTTAAAAAAAAGTAAAATATTAAATTAGTGAGCAGAATTTAAAAAAATATTTATTTCTTATTTATTACTTTAAAATATATATATAACTTATTTCGTGGCACCATTTTAATAAAAAAATAATCTACTTTTATTATTTAAAAATACCAACACGTTTCATGGGCAATGCTTACTTCATCAGTGTTTACTCGAAACCTTTCGTTGACATTATGAGAACGGAGCGTTTATACGACTCGTTCTCATGTTTAAAATCTCTTGTAGCAAGACAACTTCTATCGATTATTTAAAAAAAATAATAATTCAGTGATCACACTTCGAAAAGGTAAGTCGACGATACCCATCACTAATGTATATTTGATAGTCATAAATACACATAACCTCGGCTATTCAGCACTGTTTAACCTCGCGGGAATGCCCTTGATAGATATGTTGTAGTTGTCACATCTGTCATCTGTCAAATCGCAGACCACAGATTCAGTAGACCATGAGGTGCCTTCCTGCCGCAACCAGGGTTCAACCATAGAAATGGACCAGCCAGGGTTCCGAATTCAAATCAGTTCGGGGAATGACACCACTGAACTCGAGCAAGTGGACCATGGGATTTTACATTTTCAAAATTAATGCGGACAATGCCAATTTATGTAGAACAATGTGCCATTTCGTATAATTCATTAAATCTCATCATTGACACTATCTTCTTTGTTGATTTTTGAATGTTGAGTGGGTATGTCAGTCACGCGAACAACTTTATTACTCAGAGGAAAATGAACCCATTTTTATTAGGATAGTGGTAGTCTGATAGTGGCAGATACTCTCAGAATCGCTCTGGTGATACATAATTCTTAATCGAATCGTTGCGTTGCTTGAAATGGCTTTTGCAAGGATTTTCCAAATCTTCCTCTTTCCCTCCCCACTTCTTCTGCTTCACGACATACCTACTCACGATGGTGATGTCATTGCCAATGAGTCGTTCAATCTTTAGAGTAAATAAAAAAATCCATTTTTTCTTTTTATGTAATGAATTGGATTGATACACATTGGAAAGGTGTTCATTTTTCAATGTATGTCCAGAAATAATTAAGTAATTTGGATAAATAAAATGGATATAGCGGATTTTGATACTCATTTTATGTAGAAATTTATGATTTATGAATATGGAATATAGAGGCTTTTGAAACTCAACTGACCTGAGGGACGTGTTTCTACACCCGCCATCTTGGCAAAATAACTGCTCGTGATTGGTTGAATTCCGATATAGCGGGTTTTGATAGTAACTTCTTGAATGATATAGCGAGGTTTGTTTCTTACTCGAGGTTTGTTTCTACTCTGTCGTGATGAGGGAGGTTTTAAAACTCAATTTTAGGTTAGTCTTGTTCCTCGCAAAAAGGTGAACAAGATGTCATACTTAGATCATTTTATCAAAAAATCGGATATAGCGGGTATTGAAATTATTGGACTCCCATAGTCTCACAGTCTAGCGGAGTTGGGAGCAGCTAAAACTCTTGTTCGGAATTCTTTAAATGCTTAGGTATTATGGATGGAAACTTTTCTCAATAAACATATACTTTTTAAATTACTGAACAATCTCATAGACTGCCCTCAAATGTTAAGTGTTATAAATATTCGTGTCCCTGTTAAATCAACTCGACTCCACCACCTTTTCCACAGTGATAATCATAGCACTAACTATTCCTATCATTCACCGCTAGTGCGTTTTCACCGAACTGCCAATACATATACAGACCTTTTCGATATTTTCAATACCTCACCGTCTTGCATCAAAGCAAAAATAATTAGTTATTTATGTAACTGATATGTTTGTAAAATGATAAATATTTGTTGTACTAATATGCATCGTATGTATGTACTGTATGTTATTCTATATATATAATGTTTGTAAATGTTCGATACACTTGTATTATGTATGTAATAGCCCTATGTACGGGCGTTTAAATAATAAATAAAAAAAATAAAATAAAATACATTTTATTGAAGTCGAATTCTTCATCCATTATCGCGGTTTTCTCTTCTTCTGACGGCTTCAGTGATTGAGGGGTAAAGCTCTCGACCAGCCATCTGGATATTGCGGGTTCAAATCCTGCTTGCTTAAGTTCACAATTTAATATTTAAATATTTATATTTTATTTTTATAATAAATATAAATATGTTATTTTTTTATTTTCTCTTCTTATATTTTATTATCTGTTTATATAAAATTATATTACATATATGACTACCACAACACGGGCAATAGCCTAGTATGGTATTCAAAAATGTCCAAAAATGTAACATTTAATCATTTATGAAATAATAAAAAAAATAAATATTATAAACGCGAAAGTTTGTATAGATGTATCTGTAATCCTTTGGGCTTCCTGCGGAAAAAATCTTAATTATTGAACCCATATCTAATATGTAATATTGAGCAAGCTTGTATTCTATCCAAAATCTAATAAAATTAAAAAAAAATTTAACTAGAATAATTAATAACAAATTATGGCAATTATTGTTTTGGTGCATAATTTGTGATGAAATATATTAGGTCCTTACATATGAAATTGGCGTTTTGTAAGGAAGGAACGTAAAGTCGATTTTTTTTAAGTAGATATAATACATTTATTTAATCAAAGTATGTACCATTGCTATCTACGCACTTTTGCCATCTCATAGGTAGTTCATCGCACCTTTTACTAAAAAAACCATTCGGAATCAATAAAATCTTTGAAGGCGGTTTGGACTGCCCCATCGGAGTTGAATTTTTTCCCTTGCAAGAAGTTATCCAAATTTCGAAGAAAATGGTAATCTGTTGGGGCAAGGTCCGTAGAGTACGGTGGATGTCTTAGACATTCCAATTGAAGCTCCTCTATTTTTGTAGCCGTCTGTTGTGCAGTGTGTGGTCTAGCGGTCAACGCGCGTTTGTTGATTTGCTTCAATCAATTCGTGAGGTACCCACATTTCAAGCTTTTTCACCTTCCCAATTTGCTTCAAGTGTATTAAAACAGTTTTATCACTAACACCGCAGCCTGCAGCTAACTCGGACGTGGTTTGCGATGGATCCGCTTCCACAACAGCCTTCAATTCTTCATTATCAACTTTGGTCTCCGGCCGTCCACGGGGCTTGTTCTGCAGGTCGAAATTTCCAGAACGAAAACGTTGGAACCAAAAACGCACTGTGTTTTCTTTTGCGGCTCCGTCGCCATACACATCATTAATCCTTCGAGCCGTTTCTGCAGCACTGGTGCCACGGTGGAACTCGTACTCGTAAATAACGCGATATTTCAAGTTTTCCATTTTGTAAACTAAGTGACGCAAAGAAATAAACCATTAAGGAAAAAACAAATGAATTATAATTTTCAAAACACAAATACATGAGTAAATAGCTGTATAAATTTGAATTTGGAATTCTTAACCAAAGAGAAGATATTTGAGATCAAAGTTGCCAGTACGGCAAAACGCCAATTTCATATGTAAGGACCTAATACATAAACCAAAATTTTTTGTTCCGTTGTAAATACGTAGGTAATTTGTATTTTAAATTTACACCTATCAAAAAGAATTCTTTTTTTGAATTTTTATTTTATATTTAATCACATTTCTATGACAAATATAATAATTTTTTTTTATATTTTTCATTTACTCACAAATAATTGCCCAAATTGCTTCTAAAATCATGAAACATTAAAATCTTTAATGGCCTACGTATTATAATTTAAATCAAAAATAAATAAAGTAGCTCACATCCGTACTAGATATTTGATATACCTTTTGATTACAAAAGTAATTTTTCAGTTTGGTTGGGTATTTTGATCTCAAATCCAAGGTAGCGCAATACGGCATAATAACTCAAAAATAAATCACCATAATACTTTGGCCGTGAAATTCTTAAATCACATCTAATTAATCACATGCATAAACTTATAGTTTTAAATATATTTTATATATATATTTTTTTTTTTTTCGTACACTCACACCTAAATTACCTGATTGAAATCTGGGGAAATGCGTATGAAACATACATCAATGAATTACAGGTAATTCAAAATAAGATAATCAAAAAACTATTTCACTACGAATCCAAAACATCCACAAAAAAAATATATTTAGAAACAAAACTGCTAACATTAAGAAAACCATACGAGTACAATATATGTGTCCTTATATACAAAATAAATAATAAACTCATACATACAAACACAGAATTCATTAAAACGTCCCAAGTACACAAACATTTTACACGACAACACGATAACATACGTTTAAACACCATTCATACTAACTACGGTAAGCAATCAATTAGTTACGAGGGGGGCAATTTATATAATTGCCTTCCAGATGATATCAAAAACGAAAAAAGTGTGTGCAAATTAAAAAAAAAAATTGTTCATTCACAAAAAACAAAGTAGTGATAGTGAATAATATCGTATGGTAATATAATATCATGTAAATGTTAGTATTGCAATCTAATGTAATCTAAGGTTATGAAATGTAAAAACCATGTAATGTAAAAACTATGTAATACAATGTAAAAAGTACATAATTCAATATTCTATTTAAGTAAGTGAAAATGTTATTTTCTTTTTTACTGGAATAAAAACTTATGAAAAAAAAAAAAAAAAACACAATTTATAAGAAAATTAGATTTTTTTAATGCAATGTCGATAATGATTATGTATTAGGTAAATGTCTATTTTTTAATGTATTACGAATTTTAAAATATTGTAATTTTACCTTTATTTTTTGAAATAATCTTTATAATCTGGAATCAATCTGCATGGGTACTGATTTTAAAGCATTTAATCCAAAGACGTTACATACTTTAGACGCGGGGTAGAAATCTCAAAATGGGAAGCCAACAACAAGACAATTGTAGTACTCGATTTCTAGTACTTTAGTTAGTACTAAACTGCCACGCGTCGAGTAAGGTCGTGTCCTACTAGTAAGTAAATTGCATTAAAAAGCGCCAAAATTCCCTCTGTGTAATGAGAAAATGTTTCCATTACACGGTAAACAGTCGTAAAAGCGAAGGAATAACATTTCATTCGTAAATACATGCAAATTACTTATTATTATCGATTATAAAAATAATACAATTGCTTTCCGCTCAAAGATTTTATGCGTCATTAGAGAACTCAAGGCCTACTAAAGTACAGGTCTGGATGCGCAACAGCCAAATTACAAAGTCCATGCCATTCCGTCGCTAAGTAAAATTTACTTTTTATAGTAATAATCTAATGATTCTTTATTTACTTGCCTGCGGTAAAACAACATACTAATCAACAGAAACAACAAATACAATAACAATCAAAGCCATTTGCGAACTATCGTTGTTCATTATAGCTATTTGACACCTCAAAATTCGACTGGTGCTCAGGCCTCCTACTATAGTCGGCCTTGAGACAGTATTCGACGGAACTTTTGAATTTTGAATATGAAAATGCCGCCCGCGTTCTATATTTTGTTTCGTTCATATGCACATATTCTTTTAAGCGTCTATCTTTATCATACACGAATAACTTTTGAATTAAGAAATTATTGAAAATCGCTGAAAACAAAAGAGTTTTGATTAATTGCCACATTATATCTTGAGTTTGTGAGACTATGGCAAGTCTATTTATTTTATATAACGTCATTGATTTAATCACCAGTTTCCAAATAAAATATAGCATAAACTAACCAACTAACTAACCATCACGCCGTTTCGCCGCAGGGGTAGGCAGAGAGGACGGATCGCCAAACACTCGGTCTTGGCACACAATCTTTGTCTCACTCACATTCATACATACTCTTCTATTATTCTGACTTTTGACATAGCCCGACTCAAGTAACTGATTCACTTTATTGTGCCATGTCTTCCTCGGGCTTCCCGACTGCGTATTTACAATCCCTACCGCGTTTCAGTCGCTTTAAATTTTCAATATCAAAATTTAAATATTTAGAAATAAAATTATTTATTTCTAATATACAAATTGGAAAGATTATTATATCTAGATTTTAGAACAATTTTTGTTTTTGCAAAGTGATAAAAAAATTATCAATATAGAGATGTATTTACAATATATGGGAATAATATTAAAATTTAAATATTTAGAAATAAAATTATTAATTTCTAATATACACATCAGAAAGATTATTTTATCTAGATTTTAGAACAATTTTTGTTTTTGCAATGTGATAAAAAATAACCAATATAGAGGTATAGGTATTTAAAATGTAAATTGTCGTTACCGCGACTGAATCGGTATAGGTTTTGTAAATACGCTTCCCGACTTCTTCCATTCACATTTGCGTCATATATTCTAATATATATTCTAGCATAAAAGATTTGTTAAAACGCGAACTAATTTAAAATCATTTCTAAATAAAAAGTAGCATAAAAGATTTGTTAAAACGCGAACAAATCTAATATCATTTCTATTAAACAAATTTCTAAATAAAAAGTAGCATAAAAGATTTGTTAAAACGCGAACAAATCTAATATCATTTCTATTAAACCAATTTCTAAATAAAAAGTAGCATAAAAGATTTGTTAAAACGCGACAAATCTAAAATAATTTCTAATTGAACATTTGCTAAAATATATATTGTAAACATAATTTTATAGATTTACATATTTTTTTTATTTTGGTCAAAAGACGGCCGGCGTGGTCGGGCGGTAAGGCTCTTGACTCGCGATCCAAAGGTCGCGTGAACGAATCCCGACGTGAGCGAACTAATTTTATTTGATTATTTTATATATTTTTTTAAACTTTATGAGTAAAACCTCAAATTGTAATATTTAATTAAATGAAGACATTATTAACGAAACTCAATCTCAGTTGGTAAAGCTGTTGCCATAAAGCACAAGGTCCTGGATTCGAGCCCCAGAGGTGCCAATATGTTTTTTCTAATTTTTCTGTCTCCAGATTTTCGATTGAGTTTCGCTAATATTGTCTTCATTTAATTAAATATTACAATTAGAGGTTTTACTCATAAAGTTAAAAACAAAAATAAATATTCATCCCAGACTTGCAGAAAAGTCAATAGATGTCGCATATTAAAAATAAAATGGATAAAAAATTATCCAGACACACATAGCATTTAGTTCGGGTTCGTATCTTGCAATCATTTATAAAGATAGCAGCCAATAACATGTGCGTTAAGAAAATGAAGATGATGTTGGTAGTTCTTAGTCGAAGTATGATACAGTTAAAAGTGACCGAATCTGATATAGACACCTTAGCTCAGTTGGTAGAGTTGTTGCCATGAAAGCAGAAGGTCCTGGGTTCGAGTCACAGAGGTGCCAATATATTTTTCTGATTTTACTGTCTCCAGATTTTCGATTGAGTTTCGCTAACATTGTCTTCATTTAATTAAATACTAAAATTTTATTAAAGTTATTTGTGTTATTTCAAAATAATATGTAGTATATTTGTGGCACCTTCCAGAATGGAAGATACTCTCAGTATCGCCCTGGTGTAAGACCACCATTCAGAATTCAAAAGTTGCTTGAAATGGCTTTAGCCGTAATTGATGACCAGATCTGAATAGCCAGGTGCTTCTCTACCTTCCTCTTCCCCATCTCCTTCCCCTCCCCACTACCTACAGCCTCACAACGTATATGCCGTAGTCTCACTGACTCCAGACGGGAGCAGCTGGGACTCTTGTGAAGTATTCATATAAAAAAAGAGATTTTAATCTATTATTTGATGATATATATAAGGCACCTAGCATCTCAACACATATGAGACTCCTCAGGCTGAGATGTGCTGGGCACACGGACATATGAATATATCTGGACCTGCCCTAAGTGATAAAAACGTATTATTTCCCCCTCCACATGGCGCCGGCTGTAGCTCCTCCTTGGAACCGGCTCGCTCCATGGGGAGGGGATATAGCCTCGCTTGAATCTAAAATGTGTGACGTCATCATTCTTGCCGTGAACAGCGAGAAGCTGACATCCATACATTTAACGAAATAACGGCAGCTTGTGCTATACAATATATCTTCGTATCAATATGCACATAGCGAATGTGGGCGGTACTCCAATGTGCTCGTCGCTGGTTACAGGGGTAAGTAAATTATGAAACATTTGTAAAAGTGTTTTAACTAAACACGGCAAGAAAATATTGATATGTGTATTGGCGCGAGTCTTTTTGGGGCGAGCATTTGGCCTTAGCAAATAAGTTTTGAACGTGGCAAGCAATTCGCGCTCCCATGTAAAAAGGTCTATTCATTCAAAGCAGATTTTGCTTTTAAGAACTAAATGGTGATATTGTAATGCGAGATGCCTATATACTGTCAGATTGATTGTTCAACGAATGACAGTCATCTTTCCCCCCTTTGCTCTCCATAGTTTGGTTTTACCCCTCATCTGTAACTGCTTGTCTATCCATTTGGATGTCTATGGCTGGGCATGTACAGAGAATGCCGGATACACGCGTCCCAAAAAGAATTTTGACTGGACACCCAGGTGGAAAGAGAAAACTTGAGGTAATCCAACCGCTTTCCCGCCCTGGTATAAGTAACAGATGGTTACTCCTTCAGGGCTCTCACAAGGACTCTAATTTTTTTTAATAAACGAAGCTACTTATAATGCACGAAGCTAAACCCTCAAATGTCCCTGTAAAACAGGAGTTAGTCTGAAAATGGGGTGATGGGTTAGTGTAATGAATGATGAACATAACATGAGATAAATACAGAGAATATGATTAATATTATTTTATAAAACTTTACAGAAAAATATAAGAAAAAACAATGCCATCACTCAAAACAATGGAAAAATAATAACTGTAAAAATATTAAGATTACAAGTAAAGTCACCTGAAAGATACAGAGACTGAGGTGGAGTAGACAATACAAAATATATAAAGTTCTAGGAACTTTGCTCAACCAAAATCAACATAACTAGAATGATACACAGCGATATCACAATAAAAGAAAAAATAAGATAAAAAAACTAAAAATTTCTTTTCACACAAAATTTAAATTTAAATAAAAAAAAGTGATACACAGAAAGATCACAATAAGAAACAATAAAAAAATAAATATATAACATACCTAAATTTGAAAGGAGGATCAAGGACGACCATAATCGGTCATCCTGACTTGTATATCAATAGCGGCTCGCTGTGCAGGACAGTTTCTGTCACCCGTCGGGTGATCATCTTTTTTTTTAAAACGTCTGCAAGTAGCACAGACAGCGGCCTCTGCCTTTTTGGGGCAATCCTCATAATCGTGACCACTTTCGGCACAATGACGACACGTAATTACTTCCTGAATGCAAGTCTTGCTTACATGGCCATACAGGTGACACTTGAAACATCTGATGGCTCCAATAAAATCGCGAACGCGACAGGCGTTCCACCCAAGAAAGCAATGACCACTATCCACTAGAATCTTCCTAACCTCAGGATGAACGGTAACCACCATATTCATAGTAGGTTGGCCACGTTTCCCAAAGAGTGAAACGCGCCGCATCGTTCTCAAATGATCCTCCCTTGTAATTATAGATTTACCCTCAATATTATTAACAAAAATTTCTTTGAAAAGTTCGGGGTCACCGGAAATATCGCAGCTGGGAACATCATATAATACAATTTTTGGTAGTCTGCCAAGAGGCTGTACTACCTTGATGCCAGAAGCACCTAATTTTTCAGTGTTCTTTTTAATATTATCCAAACCAACAGTATTAGATGTCTGCAGGAGAATTCCTGCACCTTTTATTTTTCTCGAACGGACAATCTGAAAGCCATCAGTAGCTGGGTTCAGAATGGATGTGATAATCTTCTTTGTTTCATCGGAAGTTTTACCTTCCGGAATACTGGGGTACAGGAGTACAGTGGGCTGTAAAGGAACTATCGGTCGCTCAACTCCACCATAAACCAATTTAGCCGATCGGTCTCCAGCCACAATTCCAGCGTACGATCTCACTGGTTGTGATGTCACACCGGAATCCATTACACCCGGTATAGATGCCTGTGCAGCTATAATTTTATCAACTTTATTAGACATTTCAGCCTGTGCATTCATCATTTCATCAATAGTGGCACTTCGAGATTTTACACTATTCAAGTCTAAAGCGAGCGAGGTGAAATCAGACATCAAAGAGTCCACGATCTTCATAATTTCTGACTTGTCTGATTTTTTCATTTTGTTGGTGCCGTCGTTCACGATTTTTACTATTTGCATACATCGTTCAAGAGAGGAGACAATCCGAATTTGCTCCGCGTGTGGTGAGTCGCTGAACCTCGTCCTCTTTCTATTGTCTTGGTTAGGCGACTGTTCGATTGTGACCACTGTAGCAGAAGTACCAGGGGCTGGTAAAATTTCGTCCTGGAAAGAGAAAAGTGGGAAGACCCAGACTGAGGTGGGAAGACGAAGTAAGAGGGGATGCAGCACAGCTTCTCCAGGTACCAAATTGGAAGTCAGCCGCTGAGGACAGGAGAAGTTGGAGGCGACAGTTGCAGGAGGCCAAAGCTCGATATGGGCTGTACCACCATCGACGAAGAAGAATCTATTATTTTGATATATTTTATTGAGTTTTCAACCATTGTTATAGAAATAATCTTTATAATCTGGAATCAAACTGCACAAGTACTGATTTGGAGCATTTAATTATTTTTTCCTATGTAATTAAAATTTAGCATAAAAGATTTGTTAAATGCAAACAAAAAGGTTCGATTTCATAGCTTCACGGTCATGGTATGTTTGACGAGTCAGTTACCTTCTCGCCCTCCTGGCCTCCTGTGATATACCATTGGATCGGGCGGACCAATGTGGTCGGCGTGAGAAAATTATGGAAATTTTTGAGGCTTTTTAGGGTTATCCATTAAAAATGTTTTGTCAGTGAGGTACTAGGAATTTTCTCCTAAAAAAACTTAATATAATTGTTTATTGCAATGTTCTCTATCCTCTCACTGGAGACCGTACATAAGTAGGGTTGCCATATTTTAAATTTGGCAACCAGGACAAGACGCGTGAAAACCCCGGATTTTAGGCCCCAAAACCCGGACATGTCAACAGGTTTTTAAAAATATAGTCAGTGTAATAAAAAACAGTTGAAAATGTCATAAATCACATTTTTATTTATTTTCAAATTAAATTTAGTCATCTTTTTTCATCATTATAAATGTACCTAACGAAACAGAATCGTATTACAGTTTGTTACAAATTGTTTTAATAATTAGTTAGAATTTTTTTACGTAATAAAAACAATCATAACTTTAATTACAAAATTGAAAAGAAATTATTGCACTCAAAAGTACATTATTTGATTATCTAGCTATTAAAGCTTCTTCCTCAGCCTCTCGCCCTTTTTAATTTTCAGTTTTTTGTATTTATCACTCTTTCCGATAGCTTTTAGAATATCTTCCCCTTTTAAAAGGAATTTGTAAAAATCAATGCAGCTGTATTCTTGGAAATTGAATTTAATTTTAATTAAAGATAAATGAAACAATGTTACTTTGTTTGAACCACTTTTATGTTTGTTTAAAGCCGAACTGTTTCAGAACGACCGTTCCTTCCTCGGAGCAAACGTATAGGTACGTTTGAATTTAAATTTTAAGACTTTAAATTTTTTTTAAACCCGGACATCAAATGAAACCCCGCACCGACGCTTCCCGGACGCCCTCTAACCTAGGACAAATCCGGGGAAACCCGGACGGATGGCAACCCTATACATAGGGTTCAAACATTTCAATGTTGGTTGATCAACTAAAATAATTAAACGACAAAAATTGTTTAAAAAAACTTGTTGACCATAGTTGAAAGAAGGTTCACAGTTCACACTTGTCAATATGCTTTCAAGTTTAGTATCGAGATGCTCAACTAAGGTTGAAACATCTGAACCCGCTGTTGTGGGTTACTATTTACTGTATATACATTGCCCCTGTGTTGTTATTTTTTCTTGCCGTATTATCTATTTTTTTATGCTGCACGGAGAGAAATCGATTTTCGCCCTAACGATAAATAAACAAGTCTTTAAAACATCAATCTAAGGATACATTAACGACCGGCTATGAAAATATATCAAGTATAAGAGATATCAACATCCTCAAAGACATAACTTGGAGCTTCTAAACTGGAGAGAGCTGGCACAAAACCGAGATGAGTGGAGGAAGACTCTTGAGGAGGCCAAGACCCGCCAGGGGTTGTAGAGCCAATAGTGATGATGATGATGATGAAAATATATCACACCGATCCCAAAAAAACGTTATATTAATGTTATATAAGTACAAAGTTATAAAATAATGAATCAATAATCAGTATTTTACTACCGGAATATCAGGAAGACCTTGCAGAGAATTGGTATAGGCCACTTGCATGGATTTCATAACGACTTTGAAAAAATCGTGTGGATAGATCTTTTTACTAAGATTAAGAAAATGTTAGTAAAATTGTTTAGAAATGTACAGATTTTTATATTTTGAAATAAATAAATCCATTATTTGTGCTCGTGACGTCACTACATGAAAATGTCCCGTCTCCGAAAATATTCCTATTAATTTTGTAAAATTCCACACTGATTTATATTTTTATATGGCATCACTTTGATTTCAGGCGAATTTTTTAATTCGTTCACTAGATTTATTGTTTGTTCTCTGCGAACTTATCATTTGGTTTCACTTTTTGACAGATGTTCTGAAGAGAACCCCGTACTTTTACTGATGTACGGGGTTCTCTTCAGAACGTGAAGATGATGTCGGTACGTGTTTTAGAGGTATAATGATTATGGTGCTGATTTTAACAAAATTAAATTTTATAATATTCTTATTATTATTATAATTTACAAGTACAAGTATATTACATTGAATTTAGTAATATAGACGCTATACATTATAACGATTTATGATCAATAAGATGGATCAAGGAAAAAAATATTTATGAGATGTAATATTTTTGGTATGCCTCGTTATTCTTCTGTGCCATTAGTGTGGAAAACGTTTTTTTTAATGATTTTCGGTTATGTAATTATCGTTTTTTCACACCTATAAAATTATGTCCCGTCTTTCCGGTTTATAAAAAATGGTCTGATTTTTCGGATTGAAATTTTCAAAAAATCCCCAGGATTTCAAAAATACGATTAAAAGAAAAAAATTCAGAATGTCTTAGAATATTTGCCTAAACCGGAAAAAAATTTAAAGAAATGTAATGCAAGTGGCCTATTACTGATAAAATATTAGTAAGACTTTACGTTCGTGTAAGAACTAATAAATGGTTAGTATTTAATGTTAATATATAAGGAAACTTACTGTCAACATTTCATTTAATCATCATCATTACATTACATCAAAGATATTGATATTACATAGTATAAAATGAAGTTGCTCAAAATGTATGTGCGCATAGATCTTTCAAACTACGCAACGGATTTTCATGCGGTTTTCACTAATAGATAGAGTGATTCAAGAGGAAAGTTTATATGTATAATACATGCTTATTATAGTAGAGAAAAGCCGAGAAATTCAAATATTCAATTTAGGCAGCGGGCAGCGGGCAGCGGGCAGCGGGCAGCGGGCAGTGGGCAGCAGGCAGCTGGCAAGCGGGTGGTGTGGATTTTATAAAGGTTGGGCAATGGCGTTGTGTTTCGTTAGCCACAGCAAATATTTCGCTAGTGTTAAATAAAATACAGAATGAGAGTATTTATAAGACATATAATAATAAACCCTTCAGTACCTAAGTGCATGAAATATATTGAAAAATATATTTTTTGGAATTGGAAAATTATATCATCGAAGATTGGTGCCGGCACACCGCGGTTCAGGTTCAGAGCATCCCACCATTTAAAAGAACTGATAAGCGATTTCCACGCTTTGAGGTGATCATTCTAGATACTTGTGTGATATGTTGATATGTAGGTACTTTTTAC
Source organism: Limnephilus marmoratus (assembly GCA_917880885.1). Taxonomy (NCBI): domain Eukaryota; kingdom Metazoa; phylum Arthropoda; class Insecta; order Trichoptera; family Limnephilidae; genus Limnephilus; species Limnephilus marmoratus. The sequence goes on along the minus strand of OU862924.1, from coordinate 24,391,200 downwards.
TGAAAACCGGTCGCGCAATAATTAATTGAAAATGCTGAACACAGATGGCGTGACTTCAGTCAGCTGATCGCTTACGGACGCCTACGACATGTCCACAAATAGTCTGGCCTCCGTTGTTTCGGTAGGACTGTACTTCACAGGATCATTTCTGTAGTACTTCCTCCCTCGTAACGTGTACACTCTACCAGAGTTACACTCCGTGATGAGGAGATGTGGCGCGGTTCCTTGAGCGTGAGGCAGGTCTCTGGTTTATCCCTCGGGTAGACTCTTGGCCCTCGATGATCGTTCGCCGTCTTGAGTTTTCTCGGGCGGTTAGGGAACCGTCGCTTTCTGAGCGGTTTATATTCCTTTTGATTTGATATTAATTTAACATATTTAGACTTGTACGCGGCGCGCTGCTTTTAAGAGGAGAGGTGTTAAAATGAGGAATAGATTCTATGTCCGCCAACGTGGTGTACAGGAATCCTCTGTCTTCTCATAAAAGCAGTGCGCCGCGCTTAGCAAATTATCTGCGGCCTGAGGCCACACTCCTGTGGGCCACAGTGCCACTGTGACCGTAGTATACGTGCTCATAATCGGAAATTAACTGCTGACTTTCCAATGTTTCTAAATGAAAAAAAATTACCATAATTTCAATAGAATAGAATCATAGAATGCACCTCAGAAATCATAAATCTCAGGAAAGATAGGAAGTTTGTCGGGCATGTACATCGTGTTCCTGGTTCCCGTGTAGCCACATTTCTGAAAGTCTTCCTACAATTCTTGGACTCCAGTTACTAACATCTAATATCTACAGCCTGTATTTCGGACGAATATCTACAGCTCATATGTTGAACTAATATCTACGAACTTCAGAGTGTTGACTAATATCTACAGAGCGTAGGTTGAACTAATATCTACAGAGCGTAGGTTGGACTAATCAGCTAAATGTGTCCAATAGTCCGATGTCAGGGATTTTTACATACATGCTTATATAAATTAAGTTTTATAAATTGCATACGCAATATTACGTTATTCCAATATGCTATACATAATTGCAAATCCAATCTCTGCCAGTACTGTAGATATTCGTCAACACTTTGGTTCTCATTTCTCATAGATATTAGTAACAGGGTTGCCAATGCTTATGTTCTAAAATACCCGCAAAAAATGGTCAAAATCCCCAAATTGGGGAGAGCAAATTGTCAAATTCCCCACAAGTTTCTTCATAATTCGGCCTTCAAAATAAAACAAAATTGTATTGAAAATAGCATTTCTTATTTATTTATTTTTAATTATTTTGTTTGGAATATTAAACCGGATTAAAACATATTATTACATGCATAATATAAGATTAAAACATAGGTTACAGCCCAATATTGAAGCAAAAACAAGGAAACATAAAAAATAATGAAATATAATCATACAAGTGGTGTGCCAGTTATGGCTAGGAGAAAAAATAACTTAAAAGACAAGTAATTTAAATTAGACAAAAAAGAGTTAGTTGAAGAAAAGAAGATAAAATAATATTTTAATGTTACAACATAATTTTAACCCATATTTACAATTTAAATTGAGATTTTGAAAAAACGATAAAAAGGTAACTGATATTGAGACCAATAATTTTAAACAGTGAAATTAAGTTAATGAGTAAAGCTGAAGTCACAAGGTTCACTCGGATGAAGGTTTACTCGATGAAATGTTCCATTCTCGTTTCACCGAGTGTTCACACGGTTCCTTCGAAGGAAGAGTTCACTCGACAACATTCTCGCTGCGAAGTCGTCGAGAGTAGTCGCGGCCGCATTGGAATTCGTCCGGCGCTGACAGCTATGTTCGGGAATATTTACGATTTCAATTGACATTTCCGATAACGTCGAACTAAATTACGAGAAATTGGCGATTCTTGTAATCAGTAAATAAATTTCAGCACCATAAAATGAATATATGGTTAAATAATAACCTGAAAACTGATATCTACCACTATTTTTGCACCATGAAAATATTTTTATTCCAAAATAGGCCTCGGCTTGCAATAAAATCCATATAAATGGAATATTTATTAACGTATCCAAAAACTAAAAACTGTTTTGAAAAGGTGATGAAATATGCTTTCAAAATTTATTATTAGAAATAACCACGTAATTTTTTAAATAGAGTAATTTTTAATATAAACTTTTAAAAGTTTAAACAATGGCTCTCCTTGCTTTTTATTCTAACTAAAATTACTGGTTAACAAAAGAAATATAAAAACACACACTTATTTTGTTAGACAAATAAATTATAAACGTTTCTGTCACCTCACTTTTTTATCGTTTCATATAAAAATAATTCATAAAAAATTCACAATGTTTCATAATTTTTTTTTCAAATTCGATCAGAAACTTTGGTTCCATAGAAGTGTACATTCGTATTCGTTTGTGGTTAATCGTTATATTGGATATATAGAGCATTATTTTCTCTTTCCAATACCGTTTAGATCATATTTTTCACTATGATAGTAAGGGAGAAACAACGATTTCTATGAGACGTGTAGGAGTTATTTCGAAAAGCGAACTAAACGGAGCATTTTGACGTTTAAGCCGCTCCGGCTACTTGTCCTCACGCCAGAACATTTCGGCCGACTAATTTGCGAGTGAAAGACTGTTCACTTGAGTGTTCACACACATCATTCGCGTCACGTGATGTTAAATTCCGGTTGCGAGTGAACAGTGCCGAAGGAAGCATTCCAACATTGTTGGAATGCTTCATTCGGAACTGTCTCTATTCACTTTCGTGTTCACACGGTTCATTTCGAGGGAAAGAGGCGGAATGAAATCACGAAATGAACGATAAATGAATGGTGTGAATGGGCTATAAGCAGTTTACATAAATACAATTATCAGCATGTTTAAAGGCTTATTAATGGAATAATGCTGAAGTCACACCATTCACTCGGGTGAAGGTTTACTCGATGAAATGTTCCATTCTCGTTCCGCCGCGTGTTCACACGGTTCCTTCGAAGGAAGAGTTCACTCGACATTCTCGCTGCGAAGTCGTCGAGAGTAGTCGCGGCCGCATTGGAATTCGTCCGGCGCTGACAGCTATGTTCGGGAATATTTACGATTTCAATTGACATTTCCGATAACGTCGAACTAAATTACGAGAAATTGGCGATTCTTGTAAACAGTAAATAAATTTCAGCACCATAAAATGAACATATGGTTAAATAATAACCTGAAAACTGATATCTACCACTATTTTAGCACCATGAAAATATTTTTATTCCAAAATAGGCCTCGGCTTGCAATAAAATCCATATAAATGGAATATTTATTAACGTATCCCAAAACTAAAAACTGTTTTGGAAAGGTGATGAAAGATGCTTTCAAAATTTATTATTAGAAATAACCACGTAATTTTTTAAATAGAATAATTTTTAATGTAAACTTTTAAAAGTTTAAAAAATGGCTCTACTTGCTTTTATTCTAACTAAAATTACTGGTTAACAAAAGAAATATAAAAACACACACTTATTTTGTTAGACAAATAAATTATAAACATTTCTGTCACCTCACTTTTTTGACGTTTCATATAAAAATAATTCATAAAAAATTCACAATGTTTCATAATTTCTTTTTCAAATTCGATCAGAAACTTTGGTTCCATAGAAGTGTACATTCGTATAATTTTTGTGGTTAATTGTTATATTGGATATATAGAACATTATTTTCTCTTTCCAATACCGTTTAGATCATATTTTTCACTATGATAGTAAGGGAGAAACAACGATTTCTATGAGACGTGTAGGAGTTATTTCGAAAAGCGAACCAAACGGAGCATTTTGACGTTTAAGCCGCTCCGGTTACTCGTCCTCACGACAGAACATTTCGGCCGACTGATTTGCGAGTGAAAGACTGTTCACTTGAGTGTTCACACACATCATTCGCGTCACGTGATGTTAAATTCCGGTTGCGAGGGAACAGTGCCGAAGGAAGCATTCCAACATTGTTGGTATGCTTCATTCGGAACTGTCTCTATTCACTTCGGTGTTCACACGGTTCATTTCGAGGGAAAGAGGCGGAATGAAATCACGAAATGAACGATAAATGAATGGTGTGAATGGGCTATAAGCATACATACGGGTGATGTAAAATAGTTACCTACATTCATCAATTCATCATGCCATATATGTATATATATATATTTTTTTTAACCATTTATCCATTTTCACAAACTCAGTTCTTACGTATTATAAAACTAACTTTCTAACAAGTCACCAATTCATCAAAACAACAAGACATATTTATCTACGAAAATTATCCTTCTATTGTAAAAGATCTATGACTAGCAAATTCATTTGTCTTCGAGTTAGGGTCCCGAACTTCAGAAATCCCCCGACATTATTGTTTAAAAAATAAAAATAAGTGTCACAGTGCTGCCATAATAGAAACAACGAAATCTTTCACCGAATAAACGAAAACACAAGCAAAAACTTTTAACTTTTTTTTATACTTAAGTAATATTTATCAAAAAGGTTGGATAATCAAAAAATGCCCAGAATCCCCGCATTTTCCCCGCAAAAAGGTGTTCCCCGCGAAATACCCAATTCTTGAAAAATCCTAAAAATTCCCCGCACTTTGGGGAATTACCCACAAATCGGCAACGCTGATTAGTAAACAGTGTGAGCTGTAGATATTCGTCAACACTTTGATTCTCATAGATATTAGTTCGAATTTTTCAGTTTTTGGAATTCCTGTAGATATTAGTAGACGCCTCCCAATTCTTGACAATGTTGCGGGGTGGGTGGATTCTACCATGTTTTTTTTTCAATTTATATAATACAACATCTTGTCGAACAAGATATGGTTTTTTTTACCGGTCACCAAAAACATGGACTTTTGAGTGAGGAACGAATGTAGTTTTTGAACTTCGGTACGATTTCATAATGCCTCTTTATTTAATTTTTATCTTTATCAACAAATCTTTACATAGTATAAAGCAAAGTCGCTCCCGCTGTCTGTACGCTTAGATCTTTTAAACTACGCAACGGATTTTCATGCGGTTTTCACCAATAGATAGAGTGTTTTGTGTAAATTGGTTGAATTATATAACGGGAGCGGGCTAGCAAGCGGGCGGTGTGGATTTGATATGTATGCAAATTAACAAATGGCGTTGGTTATAAAGGTTGGGTAATGGCGTTGTCAGCAGATGGCGTTGGGTTCCATTATCCACAGCAACGTGTTGTCGGGTCTGCTGGTAACTAATAAAATGATAAAATATCAGAGGAGTATTCGTTTAAGAACGAATGAATGTAAATACCGATTAAATATGGGAGAAGTGTCAATATTTTCATGTTTACCCGTCTTTTAGGTATCGTCCCCTTTAATTTTCCATTTTCTTTCACTCTTTTATTTTACCTACTCTGTATTTTTTGAATATATGTTTATACGGTTATATGCCAACTCAGAATCAAGCCAACTCAACAACTCTGAAAAGTCATCAAAAGCCATGAAAACTATCTAACCAATTTTTTTATCATCACTCTTAATGCTTTTCTGAGTTGGTTCTGAGTTTGTTTCATTCTGAGTTGACCGGTCACCGTTTTATACGCCCCCGGTGAAGGTTCAGTTTGAACCTTCATTTGTTTATATATTCAAAATATGTAATAAAATGGTATTTGATCAATATTATTTTGTTATATTTTTAATAATTATGTGTACCCACCAAGTGCTTGCTACATTAGAAAATTTAAGAAATTTCGATTTTATTTCTTAAAACTCATCATCCACTTAGAACTTTGTGAAATGGGGTAAAAATAAAGTTGAGAAAAAAACTAAACTAAGGTTTATTTATAAATTTATAAACAAAAAACTCTTTTCAAAGCTGTTATATGATGCTTAATATTTACAAAATTACCGGGCTGTCGAGTGTTACAGTAGATAAAAAAAGTAAAAAATAAAAACTTGAAGAAATTTACACACTAGCGAAATAAAACAACAGCAAAAAAAACATGGCGGCCGCGCATGCGCAAATCTACCGAAGTTGAAAGCTGCCAACGTAATAATTAGTAATAATATAATGTACCTAGTCTTTATACAGTGTGAAACAAAAATTTTGTTTAACGGTTATGAAAGGCTGTATACATATTATTAAAAAAGTTCCATTCATAAAAAACAAAGGTCGTATTAGTAATTTAATGAAATTATTATTTATTTTTACACAATAAATAAACATGCCAACATTACCATAACATCATTTTTCGTGATAAAGTTTATTTACACAAAATATTCTGACCACCACTGCTTTCCCTTCGACGGACATGTTTTAGATGGTGGCAGATAGGAGACACAACACATGCTCGACGCGGTCACCGTGACAGGTGTGCGCAGGGGTAAGCAGGGGAATAGGAGCTCTATTCTTTCCTCCGTGCGATAATCCCTCTGTGTACAAAAGTAGGTACTCAACTATTGTTTCTTTCTTTTTTAAATGGAATGAAACATTTTAGTTTTTGCTGCCCCATCTTGATGCTTGTAGCATTGGTGTATCTTGCTCAAATTGCAAAAAGTTGGTCACGTAGTAAGGGTACGTTCCCTTAGTAGACCACTTCGGATTGAAATACTAACTTTAATATACATTGGCACTCGCGTTTACTTTTTTAGATTAATCAGGAATTTTTTTATTTATTTATTTATTTTTTATTGAAAGAAAGACAAACATTCCCAGGTTACGAATAACCCAACAATGTTTGAAAATCTCCTACTACCACCACAGAAAGCCGAAAATGTTGCTTGTGATGGAGGACTTAGCCAGCCGAGGAATTGAACACGCGACGCCTGGATGGGATCCAAGCGCTATGCCCACTCAACCACTGACCAGTTATTGACGTCATTAGTCATATTTGAAATTTAAACCACTTTGTTTCTTTGATCAGGCAGAATAAATTGATCGCGTTTTAGATGAATTAATGAAGTTTATAGATCGCGTATACGATTTCTTTAAATTCTAAGAGCTTCTTAGTTGACCTCCATTTATTAATAAGCCAGTTATTTTATATAACGAACGACATTATTCAAAATGATTTGTACATTGATAATTTAACCGACACTCAGGCCGCGCTAAAATTTATCAATCGTCGGTCGGTCGGAATTAGTGACCGACCGAAGGTTCAGTTTCGGCAAAAAAATCTAGTTTCGGCATCAGTTTCGGTTTCGGCAGAAAATCTGCCGAACCCTCGGCCGCACCGAAACTCGGCGTTCGTGAATTATCGCGCGTCGTTCGGCTGACTTCGGGTGAGTTCGTGGCTCGTGTGTCACCCGCCATCATCAGCTAAGTTCATTTAATATGTTTAATAAGAATGTTGAATGATTGTAAACGAAATTAAAATACTCAATGAGGTCCTTCCTTTATAATGTAAGTGTTGACTGTCGGCAAATTTTTGTTCCAAGAAGTAGTTAAAATGTTTTTTTTAAATTTCGTTTGTCTGTAGTAGTAAAATCAAAACCATTTTTTTCACATACTTCAATTATTGTTTTTTATTTCATTTAACACGTGTAATAAGAATGTTGTGATTGTAAACGCAATTAAGATTAAAATACTCAATTAATGAGGTCCTTCCTTTATAAAGTTTATTATGACAAAATCTGGTTGTTTTGTAGTAGTAATATAAAAAAAGAAAAGTAATTTTTCACATACTTCAATTATTGTTTTTTATTTCATTTAAAACGTGTTAAGTGTAAGCCAAATTTCAGTAAACAGTAGATTTTTAACATGTCTAAAAAAGTTTCGGTTTCGGTTTCGGCCGAAACTGATACCGAAGTTACGGTTTCGGTAGAAATTCCTGTTCCGGTCGGACACTAGTCGGAATATCTCATAAATTGTGAGAATGCTCGCAAATATTGATAACTGACCATAGATCACGTATTTAGAAAATATTGTATTGATATAGGATTTTATATCGTTCGTGCTAGATCTCCAGAATGGATATATTTTAGTCCATGAAATCCATGCATTCTACAAAACGTCATATCCAATAGATCGCACTATGAATATGTCATGGGATGGGAGGTGAGAGCGGGTTCATGATCGCTCCGTCCCTCTCGGCTCAGTGACAGTGCCCACTGCCCAGTGACCCTTGGCGGAACCGGGTCGCGTATTTACAATCCCTACCGCGTTTCAGTCGCTTTAAATTTTCAATATCAAAATTTAAATATTTAGAAATAAAATTATTAATTCCTAATATACACATTGGAAAGATAATTTTATCTAGATTTTAGAACAATTTTTGTTTTTGCAAAGTGATAAAAAATTATCAATATAGAGGTGTATTTACAATATATGGGAATAATATTAAAATTTAAATATTTAGAAATAAAATTATTAATTTCTAATATACACATCAGAAAGATTATTTTATCTAGATTTTAGAACAGTTTTTGTTTTTGCAATGAGATAAAAAATAACCAATATAGAGGTATATTTAAAATGTAAATTGTCATTACCGCGACTGAATCGGTATAGGTTTTGTAAATACGCAACCGGGTCCACAGCAATCATATCCATTCTTCTACAGCAGGTATTGTATTAATTTATTAGAACATGCACATCGAGGATAGGCGTAATTAATATGATTTTTTTTTAACGTCACGTTGATTTTTGTTGTTGTTGTTGTTGTTGTTGTTAAGATAGACAAGAGTTAACGGGATAACGAATAACCTGACAATGATAGAAAAACGACTACTACCATAATTATAAGAGGAAGATGATTCTATTGTGCAATGATGGAGGACTATGCTAGCAGAGGAATTGAACCCACGATGCCGATGCCAGGATGCGAGCCCGTCGCCTTAACAACTCAGCCACTAACCGACCAAAACAATTGTATAAAACGTTTTGTTTTTTGTTGTAGTAATTTTTCATGTTTGTCTTTACCGACGATTTCAGGCGATTTTTTATATTTTTAAAAATTATATTATATTTTTGTCACCCGCCTCACAATGTATGCAGTTGTGCACTGTACAATTTATTGTCTAATTTGTGTATATGAATGTTCATATTTTCTTCAGGAAACTTGGGGCCATACAATGTATTTTTAAATACCTTGAAATTCTGGTCTTCAGTGTTTTTTTTTAATTTACTCCACGCAGGAGGCCCTGACTAAAATAATTTTTCTCAGTGTCTGTGTCATCTTTGGGGATGATGTGTGGAGGATCTTTTAAAGGAAATGATAGAGAGGAAGTTCTGGAAAAAAATGCTTCGAGGGGTGGGTAGGAATCTGGAGGTTGCTGTATCTTGCAAAATCTAGTCTCCTTCAACGAAAGCAATCTTCCGAACAGGACCTCCATCGATATGCTTGGTGTAACTCTAAGCGACCAGCTCAGGTACGGGGGTTCCATCGAAACCAGAGTTATGTTAGCCTCTCAGAAACTGGGCGTACTGTACAGGGCCCGCAGATACTTTAATAGTACACAACTGCTAATTTGTCAGCCACCTCTGGTCTGGAGCTCCAAAATACCTAAAAAAAACCCTTGACTCTGTGCAGAAACGGGCGGTCCGTTTGATAGATTCTCCCATCTTAACAGACGGACTGCAATCTTTAGAGCACAGGCGTCAGGTGCGAATGCTGTCCTTGTTCTACCGGTATTACAATGGAAGATGCTCCGAGGAACTAGCGTTATTGATCCCCTCGGCACCGGTGCATAGTCGGGAAACACGCCAAACATGCGCCCAACATTTGTACACGGTTGACATTAGTCACATAAGAACGGGTCGTTTCTATGACTCGTTCTTGAGTTCAACGGCTCGGCTGTGGAATGATTTGCCGGCCTCTGTGTTTCCTCCCTCCTACAACATGGGTCTCTTCAAGACAATCAAGATCCGTGTTCACTCCTTCCTTTCCTCAAAAAGACCCTCCACACAGCATCTTCAAAGATGACATAGGCCCTGAGGGAAGTTATTTTAGGGCCTCCTGTGTGGAGTTAATGTAAAAAAAAAAATCTTGCAGTGATGGACGTTTGAATTTATCTCTCCCATTACGCGGGGTACCCATCCCCGCCTCCCAGAGATAGGTCGTAGGTGACGTCATCGTTCTAGTATCTTAGTAACACCAGAATTCGTGCTTTTAAATGCTGACCTAAAAACAACATAACCTCAATATTTGTATAGTCATTAAGAAGTGGGTGGGCATCTACCTAATCCCAACAGGTATGCACTTGCCCATGCTTCACATATTTTAAACCTGAGTACCTACCCGGGTCCCTTGCTCCCCAGTCTTCTTTCCCCCTTCCGCCCCCTCCACGGTCCGGCGCAGCGTCCATATCGTACCTCCGGGGCATAGCTTCCGGTCTAGGGAGACCACGCTTCCGGATACTTCTGCGGGACTGCAGGTCCCCGCTTGGGCGAAACCGGTCATTGACACGAGTAAAAAAACTTTATAATTATAACTTTATTATGAACCACAATGACAGGGTTCGAGAAAATAAGGATAATACCTAAGTACATAATTGAATATACCAATAATTTTGGTTGTCTGTAATGTGAACATTTTTACGGAGAGAACTCAAAATTTGATTTTGTAATTTTGAAAACTGTAACTGATGATTATTTGAAGACAAGGAATAAATTAACTACTTCTAAGTAGGTACCTATAATCAGCAAATTATTTGAATTTTATGTATATTAATAATTCTACATTAAATTGAAATGTGTACTTCTTGTGCGTAAATTTTTGAATTGTTTGAAGACAAGCAATAAAGTAATTATGTACCTGAAATCAGAAAATTATTATTTTTTTATTTATACTAATAATTCTACATTAAATTGAAATGTGTATTTCGATTGTTTAGATTTTTCAAGTTGACTAAACGGTCTTCATTCAAAAGGTTAATTTCTTACGTCTCTTTCATTGGTCAACAAAAAATAAAAAAATTATATCGTAAAAAGAATTTTGTTTTCCAAAGAAATTCCGAGCACACAGACACAAAGACACATTCTGAGGCAAATATTTTATAAAAACTTTCACAAATCCTATAATTTTAACATTCCATGATTTTTCACGGGTATTTGGTAATATTATTGTATTGATGTTATTTTGTACTAATACAGTGAAAGAATTCTTCATTTTCTCGCAAGTGGTTAAAATTAAAAATTCAAACTGTTAGAATACTTGTAAACTGGAGTTCAGATCCGCAGTAGGTAAATGCTTATCACAGTTCTTCGGTCCATTGTGTGGTTACATTTAATAAAATAAAACGCTTTAACTTGTTCCTTCCGAATATAATGAATTAAAATATGAAAAACGTAGTTAAACGCTGAAACCAGTGCCGGATTTATACTTTTCATAAGCAAAGGCCACTTCATTTTTGCCGCCCCTTCCTCTTTCTTAGAAGTTGCCACCTATCATAATCAATCACTTGTAGGCTTTTATTTAATGGCACACAATTTTTTAAAATAAGTGTTCAAATATAGGTTAAGTAGGTGTTGAAAAATGAAATAAACGAATGAATTAGTCATAAAGTAAAAGTGTAATATGAAACAAGGATTACAATTTTTTACTGCATTTTTTATTGACAAAATCATCTATAATATCTTCATTCTTTTTGTGTTCATCATGTCTGCTTCTATGCATATAAGCGCCAAAGAGTTTAGTTTTTCTTTAGACAATGAAGACCTTTGGTAATTCTTCACTCGTTTTAAACAGGAAAAACCCCCTTCTCCTGAACACTTTGTGACCGGAGTTCAAAGTGCGATGCGGAGAGCTACATCCAAGTTCGGGTAAACGTTGCACAGAGATTGTTTCCTCAAAAACGTAAAAAGATTCAGTAGATTCAGGTTTCTCTGCCGTCTTATTGGAGGAAATGTGACTGTCAAAGTGTACATATTCCTGAACTAAATCGTCTTCTAAATTATTGTAATAATATTGTACAAGAGACTAAGCTTTTCTGTGTTGAAAGTTCACCTGTTAAAAATTAAATATTTTATTTGAAGTTTACACATGCATTATGCCTTCTCTCTAATTTGGCTCTCAGACTATCCAGGATGACCAAAAAGAACCTCTGGAGGTTGTTTCAATTTCCTCATTTGATGTTTCGTATCTAAAGTTTTTTTGTCTCAGACTTCCTATTACTCTTAATAATGTCGTCCTGATATTGCTTAAGTGCGCTCATTTCAATTGCACTTTCTTCGAAAAAATCAAAGTTTTCTCGCTCTGCTATAATCCCGAGAAGAGATCCATAAAGATCAGATAACGTCAGTACAAATTCAGATGAGCTCTAAATCTGAGCACTCACTTTATTTAATATTTCCAAAATAGCAGTACAAAATACCAAAGCGAGCGAGCGCCGCCCCCTGAAATCTGTCGCCCCTAGGTCGCGGCCTATACTATACAGCCTATTGACAAATCCAGAACTGGTTGAAATAGTATAGGTACTATTACAATATACATTTTGTGCAATGTTGTATTCAAGATTGGTTACCGCCACCCTGGGACCTTGGATACCCAGCCCTCATACCTTTTCCTTCACAGAACTTCCTCTCCTCTTTTAATTTCTAAATACCATCCACAGAGCATTCCCAAATAAGACATAGGTCCCGAGGGAAAATAATGAGAAATAAAATTATTAGTGGTTCAAGGACCAAAGCGTCGGCATTGGGACCAAAGCGTCGGGTTCAATTTCGTTTAGTCAAGTGCAACAACATTTGAGTTTATAATGAGTACGAAGTCAAATAATATCAGATTTTTCAACATTCTTTTTACATTTTAATTATCTTAATAAATCAAAATTAAAAACAAGTGCAGCATTCCACGATGAATATAAAAAAATCATAAAATCGTTATTTGAAAATTCTCGAATGAACTTGTATTCATTTTTGTAAATGGGTAGTTTAGGTTTTCTAATACCTACATGTTTTTAATTAATTTTTAGTTAGGTACTATATTTTACCAAAGCGATCAGATTTCTTTTATAACTAAAACCAAAAAATGTTTTTTCGGGTAATTTTTCTGCAATAAATCGCATTATTAAGTAGGTATAGGCCTTTGAAATTTTGTGAAAGATGGGCAAGAAATAAAAACTACCGAAAACTGACCCGTTACGATAAAAACGCCGCTGTTTGCTAATAGTCGTTAGATAATAATTTGTTCATTTTGTAGTTTCGAAGCCATTTTGGTAAGACAGATAATTGTCACCGTAGAGTAATTATGGAAATTACACATCGTTTGAACTTCATAATAACAAGAAACATCTATTTGAATGCACAAATAGGTTATTAGGTTCTTAGTTATTTTATTAAGAAGACAAATGACTTAGTTAACTTATTTATATATACCCAATCTATGTGTTTCGACGTTAAGACGAAGTAAGAGGGGATGCAGCACAGCTTCTCCAGGTACCAAATTGGAAGTCAGCCGCTGAGGACAGGAGGAGTTGGAGGCGACTGCGACTGTTGCAGGAGGCCAAAGCTCGATATGGGCTGTAGCGCCATCGAAGAAGAATCTATGTGTTTCGTGAACAATGTTCACATCATCAGGAGTAAATGTACACTTAATGTACGAATATACTCCTGATGATGTGAACAGTGTTCACGAAACATGTAGATTGTGTATCCTACTAATATTATAAAGGTGAAAGTTTGTATGGATGTATGTTTGTTACTCTTTCACGCGAAAACTACTGAATGGATTTTAATGAAACTTTACAATAATATAGCTCATACATCAGAATAGTCTATAGGCTATAGCTTAGAGCTCTGGCGTTATGAAATTATTTTTCATATTTCATACATTTTCTGTCCGTAACAAAATCGATTTATTGCAAACGTCAGAAAAAAACAAACCAATTGTCACCTTGGAAACACTGTTTTGTTTTTTTATTTTTTATTATGCAATTCACCCTAAAAATAGTACTTTTTTGGCGTCGTACTTAATAACTATCTCTAAAAATGAATCACCGAAATGTATAATAAAAAAATTATAGATAAATAATCCTACTAATATTATAAAGTGGAAAGTTTGTATGGATGTATGTTTGTTACTCTTTCACACAAAAACTACTGAATGGATTTAAAAAATTCTTTCACTAATAGAAAGAAGAGAGGGAGAGGGAGAGGGAGTTGATGGGGGGAGTGGAGTGGAGAGAAGGAAAGTGGAGGAGGCGGAGTGGGGTGGAAGAGGGGGAAGGGAAGGAAGGGAAGGGGGAGGGGTGGAGGAAGGTGGGGGGATGTGGAGTGAGGAGGGTGTGGAGTTGGGGAGGGGTGGGTGGAGGAGGGGGAGGGAGAGCGGGGTTGATGGATGAGTGGTGTGGGGAGAGGGAAGGTGGAGGAGGCTGAGTGGAAATCCCCTAATACCATGCGAGCGAAGCCGCGGGAAAAAGCTAGTAAATAAATAAAGTAATGTTAACTAAGTTATTTGCCATTTTAATAAAATAAATAATGCCATTACAAACCTTTCAGAAAAAGCTTTCTTCGAAAACAAAGGTTTTCAGTATTTTAATTGAAACAAAACTTTCACAAACGTCACTACTCATAACTTACAAAACTTTCACAAACGTCACTACTCATAACTTACAAAACTTTCACAAACGTCACTACTCATAACTTACAAAACTTTCACAAACGTCACTACTCATAACTTACAAAACTTTCACAAACGTCACTACTCATAACTTACAAAAAAACATCCAAAATGGAGGTACAAGTTCATTTTAAGAGGGAAATTTTGAACTTTGATTGAATGAAAATGGATTTTTAATGCACCTTCTACCCTGACGTATGTAAATGATTGTTTCTTATAGTAATTAAGTAATACGTGCCCATTAAAAGTGCAGGTTTAAGTTTATTTTTTTTTTACATTAACTCCACACAGGAGGCCCTGAGGAAAATAATTTCCCTCAGGGCCTATGTCGTCTGGGATGCTGTGTGGAGGGTCTTTTTGAGGAGAGGAAGGAATGAACATTGGTCTTGAAGAGACCCATGTTGTAGGAAGGAGGAAACACAGAGGCCGGAAAATCATTCCACAGCCGAGCTGTTGAACACAAGAACGAGTCGAAGAAACGACCCGTTCTCATGTGACAAATGTCAACTGTGTACAAATGTTGGGCACGCGTTTGGCGTGTTTCCCGACTATGCACCGGTGCTGAAGGGATCAATGATGCTAGTTCCTCGGAGCATCTTTCATTGTAATACCGGTAGAACAAAGATAGCATTCCCACCCGACGCCTGTGCTCTAAAGATTGCAATCCGTCTGTTAAGATGGGAGAATCTATCAAACGGACCGCCCGTTTCTGCACAGAGTCGAGGGTATTTTTCAGGTATTTTGGAGCTCCAGACCAGAGGTGGCTGCCAAATTCAACCGTGGGGCGCACTTGCGATTTGTACAGGGTTAGCAGTTGTGTACTATTAAAGTATCTGCGGGCCCTGTACAGTACGCCCAGTTTTTGGGAGGCTAACTTTACTCTGGCTTCGATAGAGCCCCCATACCTGAGCTGGTCACTTAGGGTTACACTAAGCATATCAATGGAGGGCCTGTTCGGAAGATTGCTTCCGTTGAAAGCGACTAGATTTTCATTTCGATCCCTTTTAGAGTAAATATTAGTAAAGAGTAAATATTAGTAAAGAGTAAATATTAACAAAAAAAAATGAATTTTTGAAAAAATGCATACCTCCAATCCTCCAATTAATTTTAAAACATGTAGTCATAGGTATTTCAAGTAACTTCAACATGAACCTGGCATTTCCATAATTGAAATAGCTAGAATAGGTTGGTTTCCGGAAATCAGTTTAAATACAACTTCAACCAGTTTAAATACAGTTCAAAATAATAACCAGCATTTCAGAAGAATCAATCACTTTTTTAATTAATACTCTTGTGACTACAATTTTACGGATTGTTGAATAAAAAAAACTGCGGGTTCATATGTGGTCACACTGTCGCGTCTGTAATTAATTGTTGACCGGACATGAGGCGAATCTGTGATGGGAAATGTATTTTAGAATATCAGTCAGTTCACGGATTCCCCTCGAATGTGGTAGCCGTTTTACGACACGTAGATTCATTACCGAACGTGTGACAGTTCTGTTGTTTCCCGCCTCTGTGAAGTTTGAATTCAGAACGGTGGATCGTTCGCTTTCCATCGGAGTTGCAACCGTGTTGGATTGAGCTTTTAAGTAAGAACTATACAAAAATTATCATAATAATTTCACAATTTGGTTTATAAAACTAATTGGAAAACGGTTTACTTAAAGCAGAGAAATTATAGATGTAAACATTTATTATTGTGTGTATTTCCTATTATTTAATTGTATTGATTTTCGTGTACGTAGCATGTATGTTGTGGGGTGGTATTTTACCATACAAATCCTGAAAAATTAAAAGTTAAAGAGACCTACTATATACTTACAAGTAAATCAATTAAAGGAGATTATTGATTGAGGGGTAGTGCGCAAGATAGATTAAAAATATTGATTTTATTTAATAATAATTTATCTTTGTTAAGTAGCTGCCGAATTAAGTTAAAATCGCCAATTTACATACATATATGAATACAGCTGAACTTGTGGTAGCTCGCCATAATTTGAATTTTAATGCAATTATGGGGAATTTAATTACTTTCAAAGTTAATTGAGAAAAATGTTTACTGCAACAATTTTCACATGTTTTCCTAATTTTTTCATTATTATTTGTTGAGTTACTTTATACTACATTAGAATATAAACTAATAAGCGCAATGTAATATTTTATTTTATAAAGTTAAACATTTTTTACAAAAAACAGTTTCTTGTTAAATAGATTCATTCTTTATTCATACTTTCACTGCTTGTATAGTTTTAAAAATTTCACGAAGCAAACAAAACTTTTAAGAAATCCATTTGAAAGTACTTTGACTGCTGAACAACAAAAACATTGCCTCTTAATCTTTTGGCCGTCTGCAAAGGCATCGTAGTGTGTGGAGAAGATGGCTTTTTCTTCGCAAATCCTGTAAAATATACAATATTACGCTTTAAAATAATCATAATATAACAAAGTAATTGAAAAAACCCAAAATACATTTTGACAATTAACAACTTTGTTAAACTACAACCCTTAAATGACATAAATATGTTTAAATTACCGATTAGAAGGATTTTCACTAACTTTATATTGGTGATATTAGATTTTCACGGCCAAAAGTATTTTTGTTATTTATTAGGCTAAAGGAGAAGGTAGCGCAACACGGCATAACACCCCAAAAATAAACAACAAAAAAACTTTATATTGTATCTATATAAAATTCCAACTGATTAATATGGTTATTCAGAATTGCTTGCATAGATAATCTTTCAGATTTCGCCACGTAAAAGTAGAAGTTGGGATTTATTTCAGTGCAGAAATTCTGGAACTACCTAACTATTAGTCCTCGTTGCCTTAAATACTAATAATGGAGGGAAATAATTATGTCGAGTCAGTGGACATCTTCTATTCAATAAATACCAAAGATTGGAGCTAGGGCAGTCCAGTTATTCATTAAAAAAATACTGAGTAATTGTACTATTAAATTAAAATAAAATCAAATGTATTTAGGTGAAGATGGTAATTTCTTTCCGAATAGATATGAAAAAATATTACCACAGACAAAAAACACAAGCAGTTGTGCTTCGTATAAAATACGAAGAGTTTTGAATAAGAAACTTGAGTCAAAATAAGAAATAATTTATGCATTGCATCTTAATTATACCGACCTACTTAGTTAAATTTTTTGCCCTTCACACCAAGGAAATCCTGTAATGAAACAGACCTACTGAGACCCAAATACTTAATTTAGATATTATAATTTTCAAATAGTCAAAGTTTTGTTTTCTTTCGTTGATGTCTCCAAATGCTTTCACACAATTATTACTCTTACATAAAAATTTACATGTGTTTTGAATAATTGTATTAAATTTTGTTAATGCAAATTCTTCAATTAATATTTGTGTAAATATATGAAAAAGATTTATCGGTATTGAAAACATTGAAACTAAATGATTTATGGTTATCTGATGGCACTTTGCATGTCATGTATAAATCTGCATTTAAGAAGAATTTACACAAGAAATAAATATAAAAAAAAAACAGTTATTATGAGCACATGTAATGTAATAATTTATGTAAGAAGAAGAGTCAGTCATTTTACTCAGAATTGTGTTTACAAAATAACTGTGATTATATAATTCCCCCTTTAAGAAAGACAAACTCGTCAAATATTTATTCGTCCTTCAGAGCCGGATAATATATAAAAAAATATTGATAATATTTGATTATAATAACACCGCCGCGTCGGGTTGTATTTAAAATTTTAAACACAAATTAATCAAATAAAATTTACTTTCGCACGCCGGGATTTGAACCCTTGACCTCAGAATTTGTAACAAGAGCCTTAACCCTCTACCACGGAGGCCATAAAATTTCTATTTGAGAAATGATAGATCAATGTTTTTATAATTGATTTATAAGTGTCTACGACTTAATTGTCAGAGATGTCCACATTAAACTCTTAAAAAAACCTACAAACAAATGGGTTTCATCCTACGCATCACAAAACCGTTCAATAAAATTTTTAGACTTGAAAAACTATATGTACAATAGCATATATTGAATCTGTACATGTAAGACAGAATGTGTAAGATGTCATATCGAATTTGTATGTCATTTGAAATGCTCAAAACCAAACTTATATTAACCGAATTGAAAATATTCAAACAAAATTTATGAAACACCTGTCGAACCCTTCAGAACCATCAATGTAACTCTACTGCTTCAAATGTCCTCTCTATCTATCTCTCTTCTATCAAGCCTAATGTAAAATTGCTTCCCCCCAATTAAACATTTTATCTCTTCTAAGTCTGATCTCGACTCCAATCTTCCATATATAATTTCGAAATTTGCCCAGTTGAATAAAATTAATGTCTTCATTCACCTTTCCTCTTTCTTCTCCAATTTGAAAGAATGACCTAGAATACCCATGAAGAGTGAAAGCCAGAAACATTGAAAAAAATCCTATTGCTCTTTACAAACCGAGAAAAAATATTGACGTACTGTTTCTTTATAAAATTAGAACTGCCTTA
Source organism: Limnephilus marmoratus (assembly GCA_917880885.1). NCBI lineage: Eukaryota > Metazoa > Arthropoda > Insecta > Trichoptera > Limnephilidae > Limnephilus > Limnephilus marmoratus. The sequence goes on along the minus strand of OU862924.1, from coordinate 24,372,168 downwards.
TTGACTCACCGGCCTTATTATAAAGGATTGCATTTCGTTGCCCTAAACACAATTCCAGTTCGAATATCTCTCAAATCGAAATATGTACGCACAAAACACCTTGACCGGGCGTGTCTACAAATCTTAAAATGCCCTAAGAGATAATGACATTTTCCATTGTACCCTTTCAAATTAACCTTACAATGTAATTAAATAAAAACTATCATATCCACACAGTTCTTTTAAATCATTTTTTACTTGTAGGTATTATTAACCACTCAGGTATTTTGCCTTTGTGCAAGTTTTTTGTCTTAAATGAAATGTCAGATTTATAAAATTTTTGTGTTTTTTCCGCTCCACAATTAAAGCTCAATAAATGAATTATTTCTAATCGTAGCCGAAAACTAAAAACTGTTTTTGAAAGGTAATACAATTTGCTTCTGAATTGTATTATCGAAAATAAATATTAAAATTAATAAATATTAAAATTTAGAAGGCAAACATAAAAAAAAAAATTGTAAAAATGACTCACGTGATGTTTTTATGTGAAAACGGTACTAAAATCACGAATTATGTTAAAAAAACACTTATTCTATCGTATAAATGTATAATAAACAATTTGGTTCCCTCGATTTTTTACCATTTCATACAAACATATTTAATAAAAAATTAACACTGTCTAACGGCGCGTTCACGATTTGGCAAACTAATTCTACAAAATAAGTATTTTTATTTATTTCTATGGATATCGTTGAATAGAAATGTGTAGCGTGTTTTATTATAGATATTTTTCTTTTTATTTTATGGTTATAACTAGAACAAAAACGGAGTTAATTCGATTTCTGTGGGAACACATGCGTTAGCATGAGAGCAAACTTATTGTACCTATGTACTTGACTGCTATTGTTATACTGTCGTGTAAACAAGCTTAGGGGTCCAAGTGGTTAAAACTTTTAATAACTACTTGCTTCCTTCACACCCATAAAAAAATTAAACTTCTTCAAACACAGCAAACTTTTTTGTGGCACCATTTTTATTCAAAATTAATAGAATACTAGTTTTTACAATAAACGTGGTAAAAACTAAGTTTGTATTATTATTTTTTAAATGGAATTTACTTAACAGGTTAACATTATATTCGCTATTAAATATACCTACAATGATTTTATATTTAACTGTTCGATTCCTAAATAAACTTGAATGATTAAAAAAACAATATAATTCTACTGATTCGTTCGCATCCGTTTAAGAAATTATTGCTCAAGATGGTGCTGTAGATTTTGCCTAAAATTAGGAGCCAAGACTTTGAGGAGTTTGAGTTTTTTTTTTACATTAACTCCACACAGGAGGCCCAGAGGAAAATAACTTCCCTCAAGGCCTACGTCATCTTTGAAGATGCTGTGTGGAGGGTCTTTTTGAGGAAAGGAAGGAGTGAACACGGGTCTTGAAGAGACCTATGTTGTAGGAGGGAGGAAACACAGATGCCGGCAAATCGTTCCACAGCCGAGCCGTTGAACTCAAGAATGCGTCACAGAAACGACCCGTTCTCATGTGACTAATGTCAACCGTGTACAAATGTTGGGCGCGTGTTTGGCGTGTTTCCCGACTATGCACCGGTGCCGAGGGGATCATTGACGCTAGTTCCTCGGGGCATCTACCATTGTAATACGGGTAGAACAAGGACAGCATTCCCACCTGACGCCTGTGCTCTAAAGATTGCAGTCCGTCTGTTAAGATGGGAGAATCTATCAAACGGACCGTCCGTTTCTGCACAGAGTCAAGGGTTTTTTTAAAAGTATTTTGGAGCTCCAGACGAGAGGTGGCTGCCAAATTCAACCTTGGGGCGCACTTGCGATTTGTACAGGGTTAGCAGTTGTAAAGTATCTGCGGGCCCTGTACAGTACGCCCAGTTTCTGAAAGGCTAACTTAACTCTGGCTTCGATGGAGCCCCCATACCTGAACTGGTCACTTAGAGTTACACCAAGCATATCGATGGAGCTCCTGTTCGGAAGATTGCTTCCGTTGAAGGAGACTAGATTTTCATTTCGATCCCTTTTAGATGTTATCAAACATGATTGGGTCTTTGAAACATTAAATTCGACGAGGTTATTCTTATTACTAATAATGAAGTTGAAACCGATCATTGTGTTTTTCTCAAAACTGTCTTGTTTAATCTTTTAAGTTAAAATTATGACGAAATACATTTAAGACTGAACACTTACATTCGAGACTGAAATTTTTGTAGAAATTGGTACAATATCTTAGCGTGTGTATGTCGATCGTCCGGTTGAATACATTGCTGAAAAATCAAAATTGGAGTTGAGTATGAAGATACATGTAAAAGTTATAGTTAAACCTCTATTTGGTACAATACTCAGATTACCCATAAAAACCTCATTATTAATTATAATGCACCAAAACTTGTAGGGAAAAAAATGATGTTTTCAGGGTTACTAGAAATAAATTTCACTATGTCATACCAATGTACCGGACCGGTATGCTTATCGGTGTTATTTTATAGCATATTTAATATGTAAAACACTGACACGTGTAAATAATTTTTTTCGTCGGATCAGCTGTGCTCATCTAGACTCTAGACCAGGGACCACTATGACATTTATTTGTTCTCACAGAGACCACAAGATACAATAATGATAAACTGTTAATCTATTAATTAAACGCGTCCTTGCAATTACTATCATTTTGCAATTCAATGTACTCTTCTTGAACTTCTCCAGTTACCTCTCCATCATTAATATCAAAAGGTTTACGAATCAGCTTGTAAATACCCTTTGATTCGGTTTTGTAGTAAATTAATAAATGTTTCGTAGACCACATTTTAGATCTCGCGGATAACCTGTGATCCACGGACCACCGGTTGGGAACCACTGAACCTAGTAAGGAATCAAAACGCTCCTGACTTCATTTCACCCTGATCGGGTCGTTGTGCGCTTTTTAATTACCGTGAAGGTTAAAAAGGCAATAATAAACATACATTTCTTATTGCTATAATGCTGCAGCTCTTTCTTACATATTAAAAAATGGTGAGATTCCTCGTACGTGTGTACGTTGAATAGTATAAAGTACGTGTGACTGTTTTCTCCAAAGTACTACTTTTTTTCGACGGGAATTGCGTTTCATTTTCTTTATACGTGTGAGGGAGATGTATGATAATGGTTGTATGTTTCCCTATGTGACATACGTTCACCGTTTGTCTCATTTTCGACTGTTGTTATTTAGTGTGTAAGAAAGAGCGGCAGAATTGTATGTTTAAGAACAAAAGCCAATTCATCAGCGCATTGACATTTGATGTTTTTGAATTTTTGGAATTCACTCACACTTCAATATTATCCTTATAATTATATTCCATACTTTCAAAATTATCGTCACGGCAAGTAGTATTGTAGGAGTCCACGGAGACTTTACGGTGCGGTGTGTGAGAGAGATGAAAGAAAATGATTACTTTTTTCCTTTGGAGGAAACAGACCTACGTACATTATGTATCTCATCTTTTGAAAGAGCTGCAGCAGTATAGCGATAAGAACGTATGTTTATTGCCTTTTTTTCCGTCACCAATTTCAGTTTCAAAACGGATAAATCAGCATTTATTGAAATATTGTTTTTACAGTTTCATACAAGAAAAAAACAAAAATGTGTGAAGGTACTATAATTAAGTTTCTGTATAATTGATCTGTACGCTTTACATTACCTAAAAGTTGTAACTTGTTCTGAGGAACGTAACAGGAATGTTAAATAAAAATAATTCGGTGCAATGATATAGACAGATTAAGATAGTGTTAAATTTCAATTTGTGAAGAAGAGGATTTAATATAGTAGATAGTGTGTAAAAGAAGAAGAAGATTTAATACAGTAGGTAGTATGTAAAAGAAAAATATCTAATAAAGATGGTAAGGTGTAAGAGAAGGAGAAAATTTAATAAAGTAGGTAGTGTGTAAAATAAGGGGAAGATTTAATAAAGTAGGTAAGGTGTAAAAGACGAAGAAGATTTAATAAAGTAGGTAGTGTGTAAAATAAGGAGAAGATTTAATAAAGTAGGTAGGGTGTAAAAGAAGGAGAAGATTTAATGAAGTAGGTAGGGTGTAAAAGAAGGAGAAGATTTAATAAAGTAGGTAGAAAAATAGTATTTTTTAGATACATGGTTAAAAAGACGACGATTAGCTAACATCTGCATAAAGAAATAAAATAAATAAAGTGAAAATGCACTAGGGAGGGATTGACATCTATTGTGACGGCATTTGGTTTCAAATCAAATGGAGCTCTTTACACTTCAAACGAGGCAAAAAACGTAACTTAAAAATAATTCTATTTTGAAAAGTAGGTTTAAAAAAAATCTGTTGATTAGAGTTCCTAATTGAGGATGATTATATGTTTCAATATTTTTTTACATTGAAATGACTTATCGAGCAAAACCATAAAATATAATATTTTAATCTATGGAGACAACATTAACAATTTTTAAACGATAAATGTGAAACAGAAAAATATTCTGTCGGATCTAGGAATTGAACCTCAGAATTGCTAAGGTTTTGCTCTACCACTGAGCTTATCCGACAATACCAACTTCAGTCATATTTAACTACATCATACTTCTACTAAAAACTACCAACATTATCTTCATTTTCTTAAAATATAATTTTTGGTTGTGTAATGTCTCTTATGTTACCTCCAGTGACATTCGTTATTTATTAGTAATGGGATCAGTATTCTCCAGTACCACAATACGCAATAGACTTGGGTTCTTTGAATCACCTATTGACGTATAATAATTTATAAATATAGTTCTAAGGACTGACGCTCTTTCTAACTGGAAGCTAGTTTTTGTCTGTTTCGAAGCTAGGATTCCAATGGCGGTTAACTTCGGCACATCTTGTAAACGAGACCATGTGACCATAGCAAACTAAAGCAATGTAAGAACTAATCATAGACTAATTATGATAAATTACAGGTTGTTATCTTTATTTTAAAGAATAAACAATCGTCAGTCGGTTATAAACCCAATTTCGTATCAATTTATTTCGTGGTATATTTTAATATTTCATATTCAACATAAACCAACTACATAATAAACATTTGAACGCAACTCTAATAGATACAGACAGAGAGGATGTTGAACGGGAACAAAACTATTACATATTGTGAGGCAACGTTCCGAAATGAAAATGCAATATCAAAACGGTTTAATGATGGTTTAACTAATTATTTAACCATAGGCCCGATATGGCCGAAATGCGCCCACAATGGCCGTGGGACGGCCCACTTTTATTTAGAGATGATTCGGTGGACCTTGACTGTTTTCTCATTCATGTGTATCGTATTGTTTTCTTTTACACTGGAGGGACATTTTTTGTTTGTTTTTTCAAATAACCTCTCCTTTAGACTTTTCTAAACGGGCCAGTATTTACTTTTGAATATTAAACTACCGTGTGAACCCTAACGTACTTTTTAACTTCAATCACTGATCAATACGAGACTCCATTGGCAATTATTTTTGTAATAACCTCTTGCACTGTTAGCAAAGTTGAATGAAATTATAAAATATTGATGTATACATCACTGGATTGTTAAGGCACCAGACCAATGTAAAACATTTTTTCTTCTTTTTTAATTTAATTTTCTGAAAGATGCATTTTATGTGAAGCCTAAATTGTGAAGATAAAATTGACGGAGATACAGCATTTTATGTGAAGCCTAAATTGTGAAGATAAAATTGACGGAGATACAGCATTATATGTGAAGCCGTTTGAAACAGTTTGTATGTTGAATTATCCTTCAGCAAAACTTTGAATGCGTTTTTCTCGAAACTATGTTTTTCAACCATATTTAATGAATTAGATTTTTTTGCTAATGTTAAAATTTGCCTACGGAAGGCCGAAGAAATATAATTATTTAAGTTACTTAAAAACGACAGGTAAAGAAAATAATTTTAAGAGGAATGTATTTCTGCACACCGATAGTATCGAAAGTTTCAAAACTAGTTTGGAACATCTGCCTTCCCCCTTTACACTATGAATGGACAAAGATATTGTAACGACGATGATGTAATTCGACAATATTTTTTTGTTTTATTCTTCAGCTCCACAACAAAAACGTAATTATTATTAATAAAGTACATAATTTATGATTCATCCATTACACGACTACGTTTTATTATTTACTTTTATTATTTTTTATGGAAACGAATAGTTATAAACACTTTATTAAGACATACAGAAAAACGTAGATGATTAAGAAAAAATAGTTAGTAGAAAAGGAACATATTTAAAAAAAGAAATAAAAGACCACAGAATAAAATATATTGGATAAATAATAAAGGAAACAAACTATGTGCCTATATAAAAAAAATAATACAAAATTACACCATATAATAATGTTCAAATATCAAGAAGACAAAAAAAAGAGAAACAACATTATGAGAATGAGAAAATAACACAGCGGGGGTAACAATTCGTGAATAACAATTTTGTTCAATTTTTTTCTAATAAATTGAACAAAATTTTCTAATAATTCTAATAAATTCATTAAATGATCTGAGCACAAATGGAAAATATCAACATCTAAAAAGATATTATTGTATTTTGTCCTTCTGAGAAATTAATGTTGTGTGTAGTTAATATTTGAGTATGGGATAGTTAATTTGATGGTATATTTGGTATTGGAGAGTGGAAATTAATGTTTTCTAAAAGACAGTTATCATCAACAACGTTGTTGATGATTTAAAAAAAAAAAATTTCTAGTCGGATATATTTCTTCTATCTTCTAGTATTGACACATTATGAAATGCTAATGAGATAAACATTTAAAATGATTAACCTGCATATTTGTAATTATTATTCTACGTTACCGAAATTGTCAACTATTATTTTTTTAATACGATACATTTCATCTCACTATTTTTGTTGCCATACTAAATATATTTTTAACCAAATAAACATAGTAGAACTGCTGCATTCCATTCTATTTAGTGCACTGCTCTCTGTCATTGTTTCCCGCGCTTTCCCTCCTCCGCCCTCTACCGGCATCAGTCACACACGAACTAAAATGGCGGACATACCTACAGTTTACAGTTCCAAGCTAGGCCTAACTTTTCTCACACATAACGGATGAAAAGCTTACACAATCGATTACGACGAATCAATCGACATTTAGGGATGGTTCGCTTTACAGTTATGTCGATTGTCCGACGTAACAACGGTTTATTTTCCCACACGCATGAAAAGAATTTTCCTAGACCCGGACATCATCAAATCAAAATGGCTGACATTTGCGTGTGACATTGTTTAAAATATTGATCATAATTATAAAAATACACGACATTTATTCAATAGACATAATTGCATTATCATGGTGCGAATGTTGAGTAAGCTTCGTCATTACTCATTACTCTTTTTTTTATTATGAGTAATAATGCGTTTTGCAGTTTTGAATTGGCGCAATAACTGTGTAGCTAAAGTTCAAATTGTAACATTTCAAACTATAAAAGGTAGGGCCAATGCACTTTGTCAGTTATTATGTATTAATGTGAATGTGCAGTAGGAATATGGCAGGTAGGTACATTGTAACAATGGCGTAACCATCATTTTATCATCATTGAACGACCTTACTAATGGACTCGCGGGTGCAAAAACCTATTTCATAGTTATTGGGATTGATAAAGTAGAAAAATTATTCATCACAACTCTTCGGACTCTTCCTAAATCTGCAAATCCCAAGGTAGATTCACATTAGTTCTTTATTAGGTGGTAGGAAGTTCTATCCAAGGAACCTAATAGTGTGAAGAAAACAAAATTAATTGTTCTGTGACAAACTTTCCTGAGAAATCATATGGAGCCTCCACACTGCTCGCGAAATTGAACGAGGTTGGGTGAATGCGATAGTGTGGAGAGGCACTTCGTCTTACTTCGTACTTACTTTCATCTTACTTCGTCTTACTTCATACATACTTTCGTCTTACTTCGTACTTACTTTCGTCTTACTTCGTCTTACTTTCCGAGTACTTCGTCAAGGAACTTCGCGAGTAGTCTGGAGGTTACATAAGATTTGTAAGTAGATACTTAATTACCTACTTAATTATAAATCACAATGCATTTTATGTAACATTTTTCTATTTCAAATAATAAGGAATTATATAATTTGTCGAAAGAAACGTCACATCTTAATGGAAATTCTTTTTTCAAATTATCTTCAGGTAGAAATACCATCATATTGAAAATTCGAATAGGAAAGTTCACGACGATTTCACATTCGAAATACAAACTTTACTGAACCGTAAGGCCACGTCCGCATAGGCAGGCGGCTTGCTTAGCGCCTAGAGCCTAGCGAGTCACCTAGCGAGTAGCTTAGGGAACGTACCCATACTACGTGACACTTTTAGGGGGGGGGGGGGGGGTCTTCAAAATGTCACGCTCCATACAAATGAGCGGCAGATTGCTTAGGATTTTGGTCACCGGGGGGGGGGGGGGGGGGGGGGGGGGGGGTTAAAAATTGAAAAAAGTTGGTCACGTAGTTTGGGTACGTTCCCTTAGTAAAACGAACGTTCTCGAATTTTAGCGACCGGCCGCACTGCGCGCTTGGCGCCTAGATAGTCGCTTGGCGTGTATCCAGGTAAATCAACGTGTTGGTTTTTTGCCACTAACTAGGCGCGAGGCATTTTAGAAGAAAAAATTGGATGAAATATTATTAGACAGTTGTCAGAAACTATGGGAAGATGTAGCAATCTAAGTAGAAAAAGATGGTTAGTACTAAAAAGTGATTTATTTATGATGAGATTTTTTTTTACATTGAGAAGTTAATTGTGGTTATGAATTTTCGTGATTTGTTTTTGGGATGTTATGCCATGTTGCAGCTCATCTGCCCTGATGATAGTGGTGATGGACACTGTAACGCTGTCCGAAGCTTTGGCTAAAGGAGGTAGCGTAACACGGCATAACACCCCAAAAACAAATATCGAAAATACTTTTGGCCGTGAAAATCTAAAGACGTACATGGTTATGAATATTTTAAAAATGAATTTTCTGTAAGTAGCAGTTTTAGAACTAATTTTGAAAGTGACATCTCGTCAACGTGCCGACAAGCAAATGACCAAGGCACCTAGCGACCCACCACGCAAACCACCTTCAGTGCGGCCACTATGTATCCTAGCAAGTAGCCAGAGTGCAAGCCGCTAGGCTCTAGGCGCTAAGCCAGCCGCCTGCCTGTGCGTTCGTAGCCTAATCTAAATTAACCATCTGGTCAAGAGAAGGCTTGCTAGCTAGATTAATAAATTTGATGCAGAAAATTTTCGAAGAAGTTTAATGGAACATGCAAACAAATTAGGGACAAAAAAATCGAGTTAAAAGCTAGGATCAGTCAATTATTATTGTAATGACTTGGGAATTGGATCCCCTAGATTGGATCTATCTCAATATTTAAATAGGTATCTTTTTTAAATATCAATAAAGTAGAAGGTACTAATTCATCTTGGCGCATGGATTATTTTTGACAGAAACGGAATTTTTGAAAAACAGCAGATAATAGTTTTCAGACCATTTAAGGGAAGTAAAAATATAACTTTCAGAAAACAGCGTTACGTAAAATGCTTTTAAAATCCTTTCTTATAGAATTGATATAAGTGTTTGAGAAGATCGTTTCGCGCAATATTTTAAGATGTGACGTTTCCTTCGACAAATTATGTACCTAATTCCTTATTTTTTTAAATAGAAAAATGTTACATAAAATGCATGTTTATGTATATTATTCATACTGTAGATATGTATTAAAAATAAAATTCCCAACAGAAGTTTTCACAAAGAAAGCAAAAAACAGAGACAAAGAGAGAAGTGCAAAACATGCATTCTTAAAATACCTTTTCTGAAAGAAGTTTACCTTTGAACAATTACAATTATGAAATGAAAAAAAAAAATATATTAAAAATTGCCTTCATTTGAATCTGCGATAGTGATTACATTATGTCTACGAAGTCGTCTTGGCTCCTGGTTAGGCATTACAATATGTTTATTTTGTTTGTTCGAAAATTTAAATAAATATATCTATATCACAAGAATGGTAGTTAGGCACTCTTTGGATTTAACAGAGACACCTGAAATGGATTGTTTTGAAAAAGGAATCCGAACAAGTGAATAACTGTCATCTGTTGTTTTGGAAAATTTTGCTGTTTTATTTTATCTTTGTGAAAAATTAACTAGTTGTGTATCGTTGACAACTAACTCTTGTGCAAGTTTCAAGTCACCAAAGAATTACCAATCTGAAATTTAAGTGGGCAAATTTACGGAGGCCTCCCCAGCTACAAAAGATTGCAAGGTTGGTGAATCCGTTATTTTCCCTGGAGTTTTCAATTGTCATTCTTTTTGATATATTTGTCCGCGCACGTAGATTTTCATAATCAAATCTGTGAGTATTAAGCTCAGAGGGTCTGGGGTTATTTACACACCTCAGGCTCGCATATTAGCAATATACTCGTATGTAATACTCAAAGCACCATCTCGCAGAGTTTTCTAATGTTTTTTTTTACATAAACTCCACACAGGAGGCCCTGAGGAAAAAGAATGTGGGGATGCTGTGTGGAGGGTCTTTTTAGGTAAGGAAGGAGAGGAAGTTTTGGGAAGGAAAATGGTATAAGGGGTGGGTAGGAATCAAGGGGTTGGTGTGTCTATGAGTGACGGGCGAATGAATCCATCCTTCCAACTGCGGTGCAAGGCGATGTTCCGAGAGAGTACGACTGGAGAAATCAAAGGGAGTCAATTAACCATTCTCTCCCGGTCCGGCATGCTATGCGACCGTTAGGCATACGCATCCGCTGCCAAGACCCGGACAAACCTCACCCCATTAACCCGGACACCCCTGCTAAGTAACCAAACGTAGCGAACCACTTGGGGTGACCAATGGCAGAGGTGTTGGTTATCCGTTGAACTGTACGATAGAAACGAAGAAACCGCAAACGGCGTTTTACAATAATTATGTTTCATTCACCTCTACCGAAATATTAATAACTAGCTGGTTCCCGGCATACATTGCTACGGCATTCAAATAAATAAATTGATTCTCCCTGCATGTCCTTTCCCGTGCATCCCCATTCCCTTCCACCTTCCTATCTTCCCACCTTCCCCCTCCCTCGTGTCTTCCCTCTACGCCAACCTCACCTTCCCCCCGCCTTTCCTCCCTGCCGCTAAAATATATGAAATACACATTTTCATTTATACAAATTTCATAACGCCAGAGCTTACCATTATATACAGCCTATTTTACTCGCTGATAATGTAGCTTTCTATTGGTGAAAGAATTTTTCAAATCGGTTCAGTAGTTTCGGAGCCCATTCAATGCAAAGAAACAATCAAATCTTTCCTCTTTATAGTATTAGTAGATGCACGCACACGTAAGGAACGATCCTTGAAAATTAAACACGTAAATGCATGTTTTTCTCCTGGCTTACACATTTTTTCTAATTGGTTTGAAAAATGTAAAAACTAATAATATAGCGTCTAGCCTTATTACAGTTAAATTCAAAGCTTATTTTATTTTCATGCAATTGACAATTATGTAAAAATGTAAACATTATGCACGAAATGTAAAAGAGTAAATATTTTGTTTTAAATTGACGTTCGCAGTTGAAAACACTTTTAGACGAATAAAACGAGTGTGCTTTAGACTACACGACTGAAGTAAAACTTCTGCTCCATCTATTTGATAGGAAGAGAGAAATAAAACGTGCACGCGCACTGCTCTTGCTCCTACAGTGTGATACAGACAATAGGCCTGCACTGTATCTTAGATATACGAAACGTAACTGGCTATGAGAGAAAGAGAGAAAGAAAATGTGTGCTCGCACCTCTCTCTCCTGCCCCTACAGTAATATACCGAACGTAACTCTCTCTCTTTCTATCTTCACTAACTTATATCTCTTTCAACGGAAGCAATCTTTCGAGCAGGCCCTCCATTGATATGCTTGGTGTAACCCTAAGTGACCAGCTCAGGTATGGGGGCTCCATCGAAGCCAGAGTAAAGTTAGCCTCCCAAAAACTGGGCGTACTGTACAGGGCCCACAGATACTTTAATAGTACACAACTGCTAACCCTGTACAAATCACAAATGCGCCCCACTGTTGAATGTGGCAGCCACCTCTGGTCTGGAGTTCCAAAATACCTGAAAAATACCCTCGATTCTGTGCAGAAACGGGCGGTCCGTTTGATAGATTCTCCCATCTTTACAGACAGATTGCAGTCTTTAGTGACCAGGCGTTCGGTGTGAACGCTATCCTTGTTCTACCGGTATTACAATGGAGGAATGAATTACCGAGGAACTAGCATCATTGATCCCTTCGGCACCGGTGCATAGTCGGGAAGCACGCCAAACGCGTGCCCAACATTTGTACACGGTTAACATTTGTCACATGAGAACGGGTCGTTTCTTCGACTCGTTCTTGTGTTCAACAGCTCGGCTGTGGAATGATTTGCAGGCCTCTGTGTTTTCTCCTTCCTACAACATGGGTCTCTTCAAGACCAATGTTCATTCCTTCCTTTCCTCAAAAAGACCCTCCACACAGCATCCCAGATGACATAGGCCCTGAGGGAAATTATTTTCCTCAGGGCCTCCTGTGTGGAGTTAATGTAAAAAATATATATATACCTCCCTCTCAACTACCGTTCGCCTCACTTTTCGTAACGCTCTTGTCACGCATTCGCCAGCTTACTCCCCAAGTCAAGCGTGCGTAAAGAAGCTGAGAACTCTTATGACGCTAGAGCGAGCACGCCAAAAAACACAACAAAAAAAACACAACAACGAAAAAAGTTATAAACTTTGTTAGCACATTCCTTTATTTATACTCAAATAAATAATAAGCTAAATAATTGAATAAATATTTTCCTCGGGCCCCCTGTGTGGAGCTCACGTAAAAAAAAATAATAATAATCAATAGGTTATTAAAAAAATATTATTTTAAATGAAAACATTTAACATATTGGTTTAAAGTTTAACACATTATTACGAATACTTACGTTTACCCAAATTTATTAGTTTAAACCAAATGGAAAAAAGAATGGAATCCAAATTTTGAATGGGATTTCAATAGATTTTTTAACGTTGCACACTGTCGAAAATAAACATCCAAATATTTTCAAGTCAAAACCGTAATTTTTGGAGAAAATTATTTAATAAAATTAATAGTAAATGTGAACAAACGTGAAGAAACAGAGGGGATCACGCACAAATAAATTTGATATTGAAAGCCTAAAAGTACCAGAAACAGCAGAAAAGTTCATTACAACCATAAATTATAAGCTGGATGACATCAGCGACCATGTGGAACAACATGATATTAACTCATACTGGGATGGTGTTAAGTCTGTGATTACCAATGCAGCTGACGAAGTTCTGGGAAGCAGGCAAACACAACCAAGAGAATTATGGTTCGATGCAGAATGCCAACAAGCAACCAATGTGAAGAATGACGCATATCTAAGAATGCAACAGCGACATCGTACACGGCAAGCAGAGATGGAATACAGAGAACTAAGAAAGCATGAGAAAAAACTGCACAGAAGGAAGAAACGAGTATTTCTCGAGAACCAAATCAAGGATGTGGAACTAGCCAAGGCCCAAAACAGAAGTCGACTTTTCTATCAGAAGGTAAACCATCAAAGAAAAGAATACAAGCCCAGAATTACAATATGCTACGACAGCGAGGGAAATATTTTGAATGAAAAGTCAAGAATTCTGAATAGATGGGTGGAATATTTTGATGCTCTGCTAAACGGAAGTGTAGATGAGAGTGTGGGTGAAAATTTGACAAGGGATGGAAACATCACTGATGGTGGTACTAATGATGATGACAATGTCGAGCCGCCACCAACATTAGAAGAAGTAGTGGGTGCCATTAAAAGTCTACATAACAATAAATCACCTGGAACTGACAACATCTCGGCAGAGTTATTCAAATATGGCGGAGAGAACCTTCAAGTCCATATATATAATATCATTAAATCCATCTGGTGCTCTGAGACTCTGCCAAGTTAATGGAACTGTGGAATAATTTGCCCCCTTCACAAGAAAGGAGACCCTATGAACTGCTCTAACTATAGGGGCATAACGCTGCTGAATATCTCATACAAGATCCTATCAAATGTACTGTGTGGTAGGCTTATGAAATATTCGGATGGCATAATTGGCCAATATCAAACTGGGTTCCGTAAGGGGAAATCTACAACTGATCAAATCTTTTCACTGAGACAGATACTGGAAAAAACAATAGAATTTAATGTTGATACATACCATCTCTTCATAGATTTTAAGGCTGCCTATGACACGGTAAATAGAGAAAGACTGTACAGAGCCTTGGATGAATTTAATATCCCAAGAAAACTGGTAAACTTAGTAAGGCTCACAATGTCTAATGTTGAGTGCCGAGTCAGAATACAACAGGATCTGTCAGACACCCTAAAGACCTTCAATGGACTAAGACAAGGAGATGCACTTGCCTGCATTTTATTCAATTTAGCGCTGGAAAAGGCCATCCGAAATGCAGGCATACAAACCACAGGCCATATTTTTAACAAGTCGGTTCAGCTCCTTGCTTATGCGGGCGATATAGATATCATCGCACGCTCAGAATATGAACTAAAATCGGCGTTTAAAAGCTTAGCTACGTCGGCAAGGAACATGGGATTGGTCATCAACGAGGGGAAGACAAAATATATGCCCGTACATGGACGCCAGAAACCACCAAGTATACAGATAGATAATTATACATTTGAAACTGTCAACGAGTTTGTATATCTCGGTACTATGGTGACAAATGACAACAATGTATCCAGCGAAATCAAAAGAAGAATAGTAGCTGCAAATCGATACTACTTTGGGCTACAGAAGCATATGAAATCTCGCCACCTTACCAGAAGAACTAAAGTCCTGCTTTACAAGACCCTTATACGACCTGTTCTTATGTATGGTTCGGAATGCTGGACAATCAGTAAGGGTGATGAAGGAGCCCTAGAAAGTTTTGAAAGGAAGGTGCTGCGAAGGATTTACGGCCCAGTCTGTGATAATGGAGAATGGCGTATCAGATACAACCAGGAGCTATACGATCTTTACGAGGACCCTAATATCTCCAAGGAAATCAAAACTGGAAGACTCAGGTGGGCTGGACATATCCAGAGAATGAGCGAAGGAGATATTCCAAAGCGAATTATGGATGGTGCACCTGGGGGTCGGAGAAGAGTTGGAAGACCAAAGTTTCGATGGCTGGATGGAGTGGTGAAGGATGCAAGCACCATCGGCATCCGAAACTGGCGCAACGCAGCACAACACCGACAGTCATGGAGGCAGGCTCTGCTGGAGGCCAAGACCCGACCTGGGTTGTAGAGCCACAGATGATGATGATGAATAGTAAATGTTTTATTATCATTCTTTTTTATAACATAATTGATAATCATATCCTGTCTGGGATCTCCCCTAATTTCGATTAAATATTAAATTTTAATAGTAGAAGTTTGAATAGCAAGTAATTATAAATAAGTATATTATGTATGCTTTGGTGCAGTTGAATAGTTTCGGTTTCAGTCTGCATTTAGTGTCAGTATAATATTAGGTCCTTACATATGAAATCGGCGTTTTGTATGTATAATATATTTTTTTTCGGAACGTTTGTTCCGAAACCGGTCGGATTTGCGCATCAATTAAGTGGTTTATACAAAGTTAAAATATTTCATTTTTCTATAATGGATAACCACAAAGTAATAGCTACATTCAAAAATATATAATATATTTATTTAATCAAAGTATGTACCATTGCTGAGTTGTGAGCTGAGCATTGCGGAGTTGAATTTTTTCCCTTGCAAGAAGTTATCCAAATTTCGAAAAAAATGGTAATCTGTTGGGGCAAGGTCCGGAGAGTACGGTGGATGTCTTAGACATTCCAATTGAAGTTTCTCTAATCTGGTAGCCGTCTGTTGTACAGCGTGTGGTCTAGCGTTCTAACGCGCGTTTGTTGATTTGCTTCACTCAATTCGTGAGGTACCCACATTTCAAGCTTTTCCACCTTCCCAATTTGCTTCAAGTGGATTAAAACGACGTGGTTTACGATGGATCCGCTTCCACAATTCTTCAATTCTTCATTATCAACTTTGGTCTCCGGCCGTCCACGGGGCTTGTTCTCCAGGTCGAAATTTCCAGAACGAAAACGTTGGAACCAAAAACGCACTGTGTTTTCTTTTGCGGCACCGTCGCCATACACATCATTAATCCTTCGAGCCGTTTCTACAGCACTGGTGCCACGGTAGAACTCGTACTCGTAAATAATGCGATATTTCAAGTTTTCCATTTTGTAAACTAAGTGACGCAAAGAAAAAAAACAATTAAGGAAAAAACGAATGAATTATAGTTTTTAAGACATTTTATGGCGATATTTTAGTAAGAGGTGGCATAGACGCGAAAGTTTAAGATAAAGGGATTAAAATAAATGATAAGTAAATGGTCAGTGCTACATGAATTTAAATATAAAATAGGACAATCACAACACACAACATCCAACAATTATATTATTATTCATCCAACATATATTATTATTCAAGACATAACAAAACAATAAAATATACGATAAATGACACAATAAGGGTAGTTGTCAAAGAGTTGTACCAGTTGATTCTTACATCACATCGCGGGTGCAACCAATTTGAGTCAACGTTTATTTCAATTTAGCTAACATTATACTCTTAAAAACAATTGATTTAAGTTTGACTTTGATTTCTTTCTTTTACAAAGTTTCAAAACGTTAGTACTTTATTTCTGTGAACAACACAAACTTTTATGTATTTTTGCATCGCGGGTGCAACCAGCTAAAAGTTACTTCTTGTAGTCAATGATGCTTAAAAAATAACAAAAAGTACTTACATCTTTCGACACATAAATATAAATTAATATCGTCATTACACGTTTAGCAGTAAAATATAACCTCAAGCTATCGGTAACAGCTGTTTCGCGCCAGTGTGGGGCGGTGTGATTATGCAGTTTATATATCGATTCCTCGAATGATAATGTTTCCAAGCGCACCAAAAATTTCAATGTGAAGAGCGTTTAACCAGCCAGCGGACGAAAATCCACATTTCGTCGAAAGTTGTTCTCACGATCGTGCAGGGCGGTTACAATGAGAAAGATTAATTATTCTCAATACTAGCTTTTAAAAATTATAACTCAATATCGAATTTATTTCTATCCACATTAGCTTTAATTAATACCTTCATCCAAAAATGCTGAAAGGCGTGATGGATAAAACTATTAAAATAATGTACTTTTTGTAATTATTTTTTGATTATAAGCATTTTTCATTTTTCAATAATGTCTAAATTTAATAAGAATGTTAAAAAAAAATCTGAAATATATTAGTTTGTAAGTGCGCAAATAAATACACAAATGGACCAATTGTCGTCAAGAAACACATGTACGTACATATTTTTTAATGATTTTATTGAAACTAAAATTAAAATTCTAAAACATGCGTTTGCTAGATAATGTATTGATTTATTTTACTGCATGATTATATTATTTGAAATGGGTGTGGTATAATACAAAATATTTTTTGAAAACTTAACAAATCTGCCAACGACCTATGGAATAACTTTATTATACTAAAAATTAAAAAATTTTCTCAAAATTTATTACATGCGAATGCTAGATAAAAGAACAATCTTTCGAAATCCATTTATAATTTTTTGTGGAAAAGAGTCAATACGTCTAAAACCTTATTTGAAAATGACATATTTCTGGTTTTCTCTGGTGTGAAATCCAATTTTTGTTTATTATTAAATATTGGATTTTTTCTTTGGATTTCTTCTGGGGATGCCATAGTCTCACTGGCTCAAGACGGTTGGGAGTAGTTAGGACTCTTGTGTTATATTCAGATATAAAAGTTATATTATACGCAAGTAGGAATCTTTAGAGTTTTTTTGCTAAGCCGACTGCACGTATAAGTATGTCGTATTTTGTGATTGCCGCATGCTACTTCGGAGAGTCGAAATTATTCATAAAAATATTTTTATAGCGGATTTTCACTCAAGATGCCTTCAGATACAAGTATATCGACTTTGGTTGTACGGCCGTATATCCTCTAAGCATACTTACTTGAAGAAAACATCTTTTAAAATTGTAATTGGACCAACTGTCGGCCGGACCAACTGTCGGTCGGACACTGTCGATGGACCAACTGTCGCCGTACCAACTGTCGCCGGACGAATTGTCGGGTCACCGTCACAAACATAATGTCAAGCAGTTAGAGCTAAAGGTTTCTCCTCATGTTTTTAAAATATACGATCAAGATTTTCACAAGGATCACATCTCGGATCTCTCTTGTTTATTTAATGTATTAATAATATAGGCACATGTTTTAAAAATTCCAATTTCCAAATGTTTGCTGACGACACTAAAATTTACAAAAAAATATATTAATATAAAAATGACAGCCTAGAATTGCAAGAGGATAATAATAGGCTTGGAATATATTGTGCAAATAATCAACTGTTCATTAACCTGGAAAACGTAAAACAATATCATTCACCAAAAGCATTAATTTATTTTATACGAGAATATTAGGGGTAATATTCCCGTATATTATTTTTTTTATTATTTCTTTCTTTCTTTTTCTAACACTTTATATTTTCTTTAATGTTTTAATATATGTTTTTTTATATAAGTACTATGGATTTTTTTTGGTTCATGCAACCACGTAGTATGTAATTATGTACATTAACAACATATGTATAACTATTTGTTTCCCTAATAAACTAAAATAAAAAAGGACCAGGAGATTATCTAGGAAATTATGATAATGTCGTTAGATGTAAAGTAGGAACAAAATAGCTGTACGAATGTACAATATGCATTTTCGAAGAATTCAAAATTCCTGCTCTTCAAAACTTATTTGTGAGAAATTCATTACACAAACAATAAAAGACAAAAATCATACTAAACTTAAACATAGTTCGCCCTAAACTAAAAACTTATTTTGCCCAACACCATTAAACGCACACACCCACCACAAAATGGTTCTTTAATATATTACAAAAAGAAATCAAAAGCATTAATGATAAAACACAATTATTAAACACTATAAAAAATATTTTAGAGAAATCATTAACATTAAAACTTCTTCCTCGATTATTTCCACCTGAAAATTATGGTAATAATCCTGTAAAGGTCTATTTTTATCCTCCATAACATTTTTTTGTTTTTATACATAAATATTAAAGTCGTCTTATTTCATAATCATGATAAAGATGTAACCGTATTAACTATACATAAGTATTATTTGTGATATTCAGCCTGGTGATATTTTGAATACAATCAAATGTGTAGGACAGTTCTATCACAACATGCAAAGAAAAATATATTTAATTAAATGAAGGCAATATTAGCTAAACTCAAATCGAAAAATTAGAAAAAGATATTGGCACCTCTGGGACTCGAACCCAAGATCTTCGGTTTTCCGGCCAATGATTTTAAAGTCTCCGATTTTCGATTAAGTTAAGCTTATATTGTCTTCATTTAATTAAATATTACAATTTGAGGTTTTCCTCATAAAGTTAAAAATAAAAATAAATTTTCATCCTAGACTTGTAGAAAAGTAAACAGATGCGGCAAATTAAAAATAAAATGGATAAAAATGTATCCAGACACTATCTAGATAGCATTTATTTCGGGTTTGAATCTTGCGATCTTACATAAAATAGAAGCCAATAAAATATTCGTTAAGAAAATGAACATAATGTGGCTAGTTCTTAGTCGATGTATGATACAGTTAAAAATTACCAAATCGGATAGAGACACCTTAACTCAGTTGGTAGAGTCGCGGCTCGGAAAGCCGAAGGTTCTGGGTTCGTGTATCAGATGTGTGTGTATTTTTTTCTGATTTTTCTGTTTTCAGATTTTTGATTTAATTTTGCTAATATTGTCTTAATCATTTAATTAAATATTATAATTCGAGGTTTTACATCAAGTAAAAAAGTTAAAAAAGGTATTTTTTATTTTCTATCCAAACATTTTAATCACTTTACTTCAATGGTTCGTCAATGTCACATATTCTAATGTCGGTTCGACCTGACTTTTGGTATTGCTGTGAGGGTGCATTTAATGGAACCACAAAGCTTCAAGGGAGCTTTACAATACTAATATCAAAATATTGTAAACTTTATGTACTACTAGCGTGTGTTGCTAAACCATTCATCCGATTGCGATGAAACTTTAGGGATTTGATGTACGCATGCCCGCGATGGTTTCTGCATACAATAGTGAGCTCTGGCAGCATGAAATTACGCGTTGCTAAACCGTTCAATCGATTGCGATAAAACTTTGATGATTTGAGCAGGGGTGGTGGAAGGAGAGGGTGGGAGGAGGGGGATGGGGAGGGGATGGAGGGGGAAGGGGGAGGAGGAGGGGGAAAGGTAGAGTAGGCGGATTGGGAACCCCCCTTACACCATGCGAGCGAAGCCGCGGGAAAAAGCTAGTTATTTATAAAAATGCTTATTTATAGTGTGCTTTATTTACAATAGAAATATGACGAAATATAAAATAAGAATATAAAAATGATAATACATATTATAAGCATAATGCAAATAACGATTTACGTTGTTAACGTAGTTATATTGTTTTTTAGTATGTGGAAAGATACTACTTATAACTGAGAATATTTCCGTTTCAAATGTTTACGATTTTATAATATTTTTTTTTATTGGTGCCCTTTTTTACTCATTTAAAGTACGCTCTAGCGTGTTTAAATCGCACTTTATGGAACGAGCGTTTTTTAAAGTTACCATGGCAACATCAACAAAGCACAACTCGTTCATCTACATCTACTACGTTTTGCTCCTCCATCCATGTTATGAACCTTTCATATTCTTTTTTATAAACGTCTTTGGATTTTTCAGGTATTAAGAGCGATTCTGCTTTGGTATTTAAATTATCAATGTTAGAACTCATTTTACAACACACAATAACTAGTAAAAACTGTGATGTCAACTATTAATCTTATGTGACAGATTGCAAATTAATGTTTGTGTTTTTCATTTCCATGACAACAAGATATTGTGATGTCACATCACGAATTCATTAATAGTTCTTATTTCCAAATTTTTAATGATAATATCAATATTTATGTTTTCAAAGTGTACCAATAAAAAAATAGCGTAAAGTATTCGTGGATAACTGGTCTTTAAAACACTTGCTTTATTTCGAGCACTCGGCTACGCCGTCGTGCTCGAAAAATCGCGCGTGTTTTAAAGACCTGTTTATCCACTTATATTTTAATATACTATTTTTATAAATTCTAGGAATATGTGTTAAATAATTACACTTTTTCGAATGTAAAAAAAGTTTATTTCTGAGATGATTCAAATTTGGGTTTCTTTATCCGTCAGAAACATAGTTTGAAAAAAATGGGCTAGTTTGTAACATATAACATAATATTCATCTCTCAAAAAGTAATGCATATTCCTACAGGTCACTGACTTTTCTAAAATTTGAGAGATTACGCAGCTGTTATTTAATATGTAGGAACGTAATATCCACATAATACCCACAAACATTTGCCATGATTTTCCCACTGTGCGGTGTAATTTGAAATCAAAGCCCTGTCATTACTAGAAAATGCTGGTGATACAAATAATATTGCACGGTTTGCCGTTACAATAATGGCGCGAATGAACTAGATAATGTAATTATTTGAACTCTTTTACGATCTCGTCTCAGTGGCGCAGCAAGAAATACCCTTCTAGGCATTTTTTTACAACGTTTACGATGGCCCTTTTTTGTATCAAATCATTTCTAGGAAAAAGGCGAGTTTTCTTTTTTTTAATCAATTGGAGATGTGTCACAATCATTGATTTTAAAAAGATTTTTAAATGTTAGGTAAAAACAAAGATATTCAAATACAGAAGAGATATGCTATGGTGTCCGCGCAACTGTCGCCGGACTACGCGCTAATTAGCGTAGTTTTCATACAAAAAGAATTTGTACATTTCGTTGATTTTTGAAAATGTGCATTAATATTGGTTAACAATATATTTTGAATAAGGAAAGAATTCGTTCATTTAGTTTAACGTTCGTTTGGTTTATTCGTTAATTATTTGTTCTTTTAGTTTATTTGTTAATTGGTAAACAATATCGGCGACACCCGGAAGCGCAGACCCACATAGTAAAAACAGCAGATAGCACTGGGTAAAAATATAAATTAAAATAAAATAGCTTTTTTTTAAACTTATGTACACAGAGTAGGTACACGTTCCTAAATGAGTTTAACTTTTAAAATATTCTGTATCAACTAGTTCCCGGCATGCGTTGCAATGCCATATTCAAAGAAATAAATTGTTTCTCCCTGTCCTTTCACGTGCGTTCCCTTTCCCCTCCCGCATCCCCTCCCCCGCGTTCCCCTTCCACAATTCCCTCTCACCATTCCCGCTCCCCCGTCCCGCTAACCTCCCTCCGACGTTCCATAAATTCAGTACCAGTACGTTCAGTTTTCAAACAGCTTGCGTGCCACCTATTACAATTTTTTATTTAAATTTTCATTTTTCATATATTACAAATATTCATTTTTGTATATTATAAGAACAATTAATCAAATTTGGTACATAAAATAGGTACCTATTTAAAATATCTATAATTCTCGATTTTATTCAAAAAGGCGAGTAGGTAGTTCAAATAAATTCATTTGCAAAATGTTATTCTCAATTTTGACATTTTTGATAGTTTCGCAAGAGTTTTTGTAATGATTAAAAAACTTTTCAGATGTGTTGTCATGTGGTTGTAAGTTGTAATAATCCAGAAACATTCGCGGCGGTTTAATGAAGGTATTTTGAAAGGCTCAAACATTACCTGTGCTTAATATAGCAATACATAGACCTCTCGTTTACCTACTCATATAAATACATATACCCAATCAAGCACATTTTGATTTTTATATATATACATAATTTATATAACAAATCTAGGATTTGAACATTATTTATTAAAATATTAATACATACCTAATACATTTAAAATATATTCGCATGGGAACTTAGTAAGGATATTTGATCATATGTGATGAAATAACATAAGGCTTAGGCTAACTTACCAATTCAAGTAAGGCTGTTTCAACGGATTTAAGAAACTAACAATTTACATATTCAAATGTACAAAATAAATCCTAATTATTGTAATATATTTTGCTTATAACGATAAAAGTAGGAGGAAATTAAATAAAATTAAAAAAAATGCTGTTTCAACTAGCAGGAATTGCCAATCAGGGATGAAGCCATTGACAGATGATCTATTTGTAGCTACTATTTATAAAACGAAGATTTAAAAAAAATCTATCTCCATCGTCCTTATTACATTTCCGATTAAAATGTCGGATAATCGTTTATCGTTTATCGTGTGGGGGCCGGAACCAAAATTGCTACGCCACTGATGAACTTGCGAACCCAATATTTTGGTTGCGTGATAGAAAATAGAAAAAAAAATCTCACAGGCCGCGTGGAAGCTTGTTTCAACTTTTTAGTGCGGCGCTAGTGTTGTTTCCTCCCACCGGAAATGCTACATCCGTCCCATTGTCCCGCGCAAATTATTCATGGCCTGGCCGCTTTTGAAAATGGAATACCGCCGGCGAGCGACCATTTTTAGAACACGAAATCGATTTATTTATTTCGCTATTTCATTGTCTATGATGCGCGGCGATTCGCGCATGCGCTTCGGACGGCCATGTCGTGCGCGCGGCTATCATTTATCGATGAGGTTGTTGAACTAAACTTTTCTTGTACGAGACGAGTTGCGTGCATCGTGCGCACTGGATAATAGAATCAGAACAAACATTTGTTTGTAGCTGCATACGATATTATGTTATACCTATATCTACAAGGTGTCCGGGGGTAAAGTGCGATAACTTTGGGAGGTGTTTCTGCATGATAGTAGAAGTATAAAAAATTCTTTTTTCAAAATCCAAATTCATTTTGTTGTAGTGAAAACGTCTTCAGCACCGTTGTGATTTGAAACTCTATGAAACGAAAAAGCGACACTAAAAAGAGACAAGCACATACATCTACAGGATTTAGCCTGCGAGAGAATAAGATAGTACGAGTATAGTATAATCGGTCTCCGCAGTATTCCACACAAGGCAAAAGAGTTCCAACTATTTTCTTCATGTGCCTTGTCCGTTCAACGGATGTTGGCTATCATGTTGGCTATGCGGACTTTGTTTACTGCGGCCCGGAACAGCTCTACGGTAGACCGGCCAAACCACTGTCTCAGGTTTTCAGCTATGAGGTTCTCCTTCTTCCAGGGCCCCGTCGTCCGGCAATCTTTCCCTCCATTATGAGATGCAGGATCTCATACTTCTCTGGATGTCTCATCACATGTCCAAGATATTTAAGTTTTCGGATTTTTATAGTTTTAATTACTTTCTTTTCTTTATTCATCCGAACTATAACATTTTCATTCGTAACCCTGTCCATCCAGATTATTTTAAGTATTCTTCTATAGATCCACATCTCGAATGCCTCAAGTCGCCTAATTAGTTCTTCAGTAAGCGACCATGCTTCCATTCCATAAAATAATATCGAAAACACGTAGCATCTGACCATTCGCATTCGTAATCCAAGGTTGAGATCATGACTGCAGAACATTTTTTTCATGCGGATAAAGGTTTGCAGGAGCTTGCTCAATGCAGCATTTAATTTCAACCGAAGGATCCCACCTATTATTTACATTGCAGCCTAAGTATACAATACTCTGTACCTTTTCTAGTTTTGTTCCAGCAATATAAAGATTTTCATCCAATGCGTTATTTTTGCTTATGAGCATGTATTTTGTTTTATTTATATTCAGTTCTAGCCCAAAATTCTCACAAGTCTTCACTACTTGATTCGCAAAAGTTGTAAATCCTCAAGGTTACTTAGTACCGTATCATCTGCACAACGCAAGTTGTTCAGAATCTTCCCATTTATAACAAGTCCTTGAGTAGCTTCTGCAGAGCTTCATTGGATATTTCTTCTGAATATAAGTTGAACAGCGTAGGTGAAAGGATAAACCCAATAAATAAATCCAACTGCTCGGTAGAAACTGGTGAAACCCATTTAAGGAAAGTTGTGGGTCAGAAAGATAATATAGACGAGGGAAAAGAGAAGGGGAGAGGAAGAGTGAAATTATCCTGGATATTCAGAACGGATCACACTTTTTAATGCGATACCGCACCAGTACCGTATTAAGGCTCAAGCTACTAAGGCTGCAGCGTATGGGCCCGCACCACAAATTGTTTAAAGAATTATGAAGGTATTGTAAGTAGCGTCATCAGCATATTGGCATTTATTGAAAAGATTCTAGGAAAATACATCTCTGTAAATTTAATAAAATACATAGAAAGTTTGTCCATTATTGATTCCAACCAATACGGATTTCAAAAAACAAAAGCACTGAAATGTTGCTACAGAACTTTTCCATCAAGAACTCAATAATACAAAAAAATCTGACCTTATCTTTAGCTTTATCTTTACTACGTATAAAATGAAGTCGCTCACGCTGTATGTACGGTTAGATCTTTTAAACTACGCAACAGATTTTCATGCGGTTTTCACAAAAGGTTTTGTGTAAATTGGTTGAAATACATAATATATCTGGCCAAGCGGCAGCGGGCAGCGTGGATTTGATTTAACAGATTTAACGTTAGCCACAGCAACGTGTGTCCGGGTCTGCTAGTTCTTTTTTTATTTTACGTTAACTCCACGCAGGAGGCCCTGAGGAACATAATTTCCCTGAGGGCCTATGTCATCTGGGATGCTGTGTGGAGGGTCTTTTTGAGGAGAGGAAGGAATGAACATTGGTCTTGAAGAGACCCATGTTGTAGGAAGGAGGAAACACAGAGGCCGGCAAATCGTTTCACAGCCGAGCTGTTGAACACAAGAACGAGTCGACCGTCAACCGTGTACAAATGTTGGGCACGCGTTTGGCGTGTTTCCCGACTATGCACCGGTGCCGAAGGGATCAATGATGCTAGTTCCTCGGAGCATCTTCCATTGTAATACCGGTAGAACAAGGATAGCATTCCCACCCGACGCCTGTGCTCTAAAGATTGCAATCCGTCTGTTAAGATGGGAGAATCTATCAAACGGACCGCCCGTTTCTGCACAGAGTCGAGGGTATTTTTTAGGTATTTTGGAGTTCCAGACCAGAGGTGGCTGCCAAATTCAACCGTGGGGCGCACTTGTAATTTGTACAGGGTTAACAGTTGTGTACTATTAAAGTATCTGCGGGCCCTGTACAGTACGCCCAGTTTCTGTGAGGTTAACTTTACTCTGGCTTCGATGGAGCCCCCATATC
This sequence comes from Limnephilus marmoratus, assembly GCA_917880885.1. Lineage (NCBI taxonomy): Eukaryota > Metazoa > Arthropoda > Insecta > Trichoptera > Limnephilidae > Limnephilus > Limnephilus marmoratus. The sequence goes on along the minus strand of OU862924.1, from coordinate 24,345,846 downwards.
TGAGCTGGTCACTTAGGATTACACCAAGCATTTCGATGGAGAAGTTCGGAAGATTGCTTCCGTTGAAAGAGACTAGTTCATAGATAACTCAAAATCTTTTGATACAATTGTCTTGAAGAAACCGTTAAGAAACTATTGGAGGTGATAGGAATTAGGGGAAAATCACTAGAACTTGTCGAAAACTAAGTACGAGTATTTAATCAATCAACAAATTAAACTGAAACTGAAATTAACTGTTGTAGGCGAATATTAAAGATGATCGGGTTGCACCGTTTGAGGTTGTGAATAAAATCCTCTGCAAGGTAAGTACTGTTCTGAATCGGCAACGTTTTTGTTCAATTAGTAACCGAATAGCAGGGATCGCGGTGTCAACTCTTTGCTAAAAGTCCTTTATCATTGCACAAACAACCGTCATGTTGATTGCACAAACAACCGTGACCAACTGTCGCCGGACCAACTGTCATGGAACCAAATCAAACATATTATATTGCAAACAAGCAAATCTTATTCGGTTATTATGGCATATCGGTTCAGCATCCTTAATCATTGCATCATTCTGCTTAATAATAATAACAGTACAATGTGTTATTACGTATATTTACGAGTTAGTTGCATCATTTTACGTGAATTTCCTTGAATGAAGACCTTTATACGATTCGTTCGGGTCTCGAATATGTTTCCTATAACGTTATTTTGAATACACTACTTAGTTACGTTTCAGTGTAATATCCGGACAATGTATAAAGGCATATCGCCGATGGCTTCCTTGAAACCCTTTCTTCTTTCTTTAACGATGCATGTGACAATTATTGTCTAAAATAGGTCATGGCAGAGCTCTCAGCGGTAGTACCATAGGGACCATCAATAACTCAATTTCTCTCATCTCGGGCTCATTTTTTATTTACTTTGATGTGAATATTATATTTTCTTACTGAAAAAGGGAATTTTTGATCCAAATAGCCACGTTGGGTACTTATTACTTTGGAAATTAAATCATTTTACCTTGTCAACTTTTTTACGGAAGAAAATTATGAACGCAGATCATTTTTATTCTTTCAATTATTTCTAAAACGGCACCAGTGTATGTAATGGCGATATGCAATGTAAGTAAGGAGAGAGACAGAGCGCGTGCCAAATGGGTTAGAATCAAGATATATTAAGTGGGTGGCGACATTCGCTTCCATTAAAATTTATGTCATTATTTCTATTGATCTTTTTTATTATAGGTACGTATTAGCGAGCATGAAGAATGATAGCACTAGTCTTCTAGATGCCCCCCTTCCTTCGACCAAGTATAACTAGACAAGACATGTAGGTCTTAAAAATGACACCGGAACTAAAAATATTGGTTTACGAAAACATTTATCAAAAAGAAAGTCCATTATCACAGTCAAAAGATCGCAAGAAGCATTGGTTTTAACAAGCTTTTAACACCTTTAGTTGGTCTGCGTGGAGCTAATTTGTTTTCCAGCAAGTTCGCGGTAACGGAAATCCAGCGCATGGATAAAAGTAACATTTGATAAAAAATGTTTAATTTCTTCCTAGTAAAACAACTACGTCACGCAAGAGATGCGACGGAATTCAATGGGTAGTTTTATTATTAAATTTCTCGTAGGTGGTGTCACTTTGGGATTGGAATTGGGTATGGGAGGGCTCATCTATAGTTAATATATATGCCCCCTTATAATAAAACAAAGATCACTATATTCCTCAGAGTCTTCGGAAATTTCTCTATTCTTCAATTCAATATTTTCTTCATGGAAAATTTCGGTGGACTGGTTTGAATTGTTTGCTGCCAGGCCAATTACAACACATTCACGGTGGGAAACCCCGTGACAGAGCGTTAAACTGTTCTAGTTATCTTGTTATTATTTTTAAAATATGCGTATAAATTTATTTAAAAAAATCTGACTTCTCCTTAAATCCGGCAATCACGAGGAGAAAATACTCAAATTAATTATTTTTATTTTCATATACAATTTATTTGTTATTAAACGTAAATAAGTATACTAACAAACGCCGCCGTACGCGGAGACACTGGAAGGTCTGGATTCGTTCACAATAACAAATTGTAGCTTCGTTTTGTAAAATTAAGAATCGAACGGTGTGAGGTACGATCTTACTTGCTGAGAGCCTGTCGGGCACGATTGTGACAACATTGCATGGTTGTGATTTGCCCGTATCGTAACAGCAGAAAATAATAAAGCTGGCCGCACACGCCGCGCGCCGGTCTAATTTTATCTTTTTACCACAAAACCACCCCTAAAAGTTGGATTTTCGAAAAAAGTTTTAATCTTTTTAACTTATAATATCATGTTGCATCACCTCCCAAAGTTAATGCACTTTACCCCGGACATTTGTATATATTATGTTTGATGTATGTAGCAGATACTTTGTGGACAGACATTATAACCAGCTGTGAAAGCATGAAATAGAAATATTAATTTAGACTTTTAATATTAATAAAATCAGATACATTATAATCCGTGACGCTATCCAGGTGACAAACCAATTCTTAGAATGATTGTTTCCAATAAAAAAGGTTGTTGCCTATGACATGGAAAATAAATTAGTTAAAGATATTGGAAATATGAGATTGGCTATTATGACGGTTTGGCAGTAGGGCGAATGGCGGAATTAGTAAACGTACGTCCCGGATAGACGAGAGGTTCCGGGTTCGAGTCCCAGTTGCGACCATTATCTTTTTCTTCCATTATATTTATCTTGTTGGTCTTGTTGTCTTTCATACTTTCGTTTAGATTATTATTATTATCTTCTTCTTCAATGCACAATATAGACTTTATGGCGGTCAGTGGTATAAATCGTGTTGGAATCCGACAATGGGGATTGATATAATTCCTTTTCATCACTAGCACGAATGATTCTACGAATCTTAATATATAATATATTATATTTGTTTGTATGAAGATGGCACCTTCTGTTGAGACAATATAACCAGCTGTGGAAGCATAATATATTTGTCATACATGAAGATGCAGATGGGGTTTGCATCAAACATATTTTGCAAACAAACAGACTTTGTTGTTTATAAGGTTTTCGGTGATTACGATGCATCGGTTCAGCATCCTCAATCATGCATCATTATTTTACGTGAATTTTCTTGAATACCTTTTCATGATTTGTTCAGGTCTCGAAGATGTTTCCTGTAACTTTATTTAGAATATATCACTTACCTCCGTATCAGCGTAATATCCGGACAATGTCGTAAAGGCATATCGCCGATGGCTTAATTGAAATCTTTTCTTCTTTCTTTAACGATGCATGTGACATCTGTTTAAAATAGGTCATGGCAGAGCTCTCAGCGGTAGTACCATAGGGACCATGTTAAGAATGCAGATCATTTTTATTCTTTCATTTATTTCTAAAACAGCACCAGTGTATGAAATGGCGATATACAATGTTAGTAAGGAGAGACAGAGAGTATGGGTTAGAATCAAAACACACTAAGTCGGTTGCGACATTCGCTCCATTAAAATTTATTTGTCATTATTTCTTTTGATCTTTTTTATTATAGGTACGTATTAGCGAGCATGAAGAATGTAGTCTTGTAGATAAAACCCCCCTTCTAATAAAACAAGGATCACTATATTCCTCAGAGTCTTCGGGAGTTTCTCCTCTATTATTCAGATCAGATTTCTTCATGGTGAACTGGTTTTAGGCGGTAAGCGCAGCGCCGGATCTGCCATACGTTCAAAAACGTGCAAAAAACCTGGCGCCAACTCCGAAGGGGCGCCGTGAGAAAATAAATATTGTATTAAAAATTTGTTATAATATTCCCTGAATCGTTTAAAAATTACCCATAGTACGAAATAATTATTACGCTCTAGCAACACTTTCCAAAGATACAGATTGCGCACGCATCTGGTTTGAATTCAACGAAATTCAACGATTTACGAATTTATAGTCAGTTACAGAATTTTTTTACAAATTCCATATATTTAGTTTAAACGTAAGATCTGTTTTTCCATATATCTTTTACCGTCTTTTACGACGAATGAGTGCGATCCAAATTCATTAACGAATCACAGCGCCGTACTTTTATTCAAGAGAACAAACACACCGACGGCGCCTTTCAAAATGCTTTTGTACGATTTAAGTCTCTAGGAGAAGGGAGTTAAAGACCATTTTCTTATGAAATCTTCAGTAAATTCAAAATTCCATTAGCATAAACATCGCACGGTTTGCAAGGTTGCAACTTGTTAACAGTTTCATCATTGATTTGACACTTGAAGTTCGTTAAATGTACCTATAATTAATGTCTATTAGATTTGTTATTTTACAGTCAGTAATAATCAGTGTAAGCGTCTTTCGTAAGCCGTTGATACCATAGATACGTTCGTGTTTGTTCGCTCAACACAGAACACAGGGGAAATGGAAATGCAAGGTACAAATTTGAGGTTATTAGATTTTTTAATTTATAACTAAATTTCTATTGGTTGTTAGAGGTTGTGGATTGTGGATTACAATGAATAGAACAATAATTAAAAAAAACTTCAGGCTCGCAGAATCTAAAACTTAGAATTAAAGAGCATAATGACATAAAAAAACTCGTTTCCATTGGGAATTTTTTTATTCCAATTTCTCCAGCACCGATAAAAAATGATGTCCCGCGCAATGACGTTACAATGGTCCCGAGCACATCTAAACAGATATCTATCGCACAAATTCCTCCGGTCGAATTATTAGAAGATAAAAATAACGTTACTGATAGCAGTTTAAATTTAATTCTGTTTTCAGAGCTTGAATTGAAAGATCCCGGATGCTGGCCAAAGTTATCTCAAAATTCCATTAGTTTATTAGTTCAGGAAGGTCCTGTACAATTGAAAGGTTTTGATTTTCCTATTACGAACAAGCGTAAATTTAATACTAAGTATTATTACAAGAAACTGCTTAATGGAGAAGAATAACATAGATCGTGGCTTATTTATTCGAAAACTTTAGATAGGGTTACACCCTTTATATGTCTTGATTTTATTTGATAAATTAGTGTAAAAAAAAAAAAAATTAAATAAAAAAAAATAAAAATTGGGGTGAACGAATTTTTAATCAAAATAAAAATGTAGGGGGGGGGGGGGGGGGGGCGCCATCGGTACCTACTGCACAGGGCGCTAGATTTCGTAGATCCGGCCCTGGGTAAGCGTTTGATTTGTTTGCTGCCAGGCCAATTATAACACATTCACAATGGGACTACCCTGATAGAGCGTTAAACTGACCTAGTATCTTGTTCTTGAAATAGATCCTTGAATGGTGTCATTGAAATAGATCCTTATGCCTAGTGAGTCAAGTAAGTACTCATTTATTAACTGCACTTACCGCTTATGTTTGGGAAAGTGGTGGAACCCATCAAATGTTCTTCTATATTATACGCCTCTTTTCTTCATGGCCTGTGGGCAGTCTTGAAAACACTACGAAAAAGTAAACAAAAAAAATGCTGAATATATTTAAAATCCTACCTGAACCAATAAAATAGGAATTTGCTCATCGAAATTAACCAACGACCTTTGCTAGCGCGAAATTCAAACAGCATTTGTTCTTGTAATCATCATTTTGTTACACGTAAAGCATCCTTTGTCCCATGTCTGATGACTGCAGCCAGCTAATGTGGTCCGACCTATGTGGTCCATGGTCAGCCGCGTCAGTGGACTGGTACTCCTCGGAGCATGGACTCAAATGGCCGGAAGCTATCAAAGAGCACGTATGATTATCATCGCTGGTTTATATTATTATTATTGGTTCCAGCGCTGGGGTTATTGCTACATAATACGCGAGAATGATTGCGGGATCTGTATTTGATGTAATGCATTTAATGACTAGGCGTAGCTACATCCACAGCGGTTACGATCGAACAAAAATATGTGGCACCTGTTAAGTAGGCATTTGAACAAAACAAATAGGCATTTCGAATAAATAATTAATAATTCGTAATAGCACAAATTAAGCAAATAAAATTTATTAGCGCAAACGGGTTTGATCTCTGGATTGCTAGTCGAGTACTAGTTTTAAAGTAGTACAAATTTTTAAACTCTTAAAAAGGACATAAGACCTCCAACCACCCTGTCTCACAAAAACACTCCACCTTCCATTCCATGATACACCGCTTAGTAAATGTCCCAATGTCTAATAATAATTTCCTTTCTGAACTTTCCATAATAAAACAAATTGCTGTAAATAACGGATATGAACCAACTTTAATTGATAACATCTTAAATAAAAAACTTAGCAAAATGACAAAAAATAAATATCTATACAATTCTAATAATATTAATGATAAAGAATGGCGTAAAATTTTGTATATTAATAATTTTTCAGTTCAATGTCGCAAAAATCTTCCTTCTAATATTAAGCCAGCTTTTTATACAAGAAATAATATCGGTAATTTTTTGAGAAATGCTAAAGATAAAGACCATAAATTGACTAATTCCGGAATATATAAACTCAAATGTAATGATTGTCCCTCATTTTATATTGGAAAAACAACTCGTAATTTTGAAATCAGAATCAAAGAACATTTAAGGTCTTAATGATAATAATTTTTCTGAGTTTGCTAACCTTGTCATTGAAAATAACAGTTTTGAAAAAAATACGGGGATACATATTCTTCATATTAATCGTAAAGAAAAACGCTTTGATAACTTAGAAGCCTTGGAAATAAAAAATCCCTTAAAAATAATGAATCTATTATTAACAAACACAAAATATTGTCGTACAGCCCAATCATGGATATGTTCCCCTACCCAACCACTCTTCATTAATACCTAGCAACAGCTCCACCCCCACCATAATGATACATTGTTCCCATCCACCATTTTGTAACTGTCAAATCTGTATACGTTCACCCTGACGAAGGAACGGTCGTTCCGAAACCGGTCGGCTTTACTCAAATATATAAGTGGTTCAAACATAGTAAAATTGTTTCATGTATCTTAAAAAGGAATCCGTATAAATAATCAGTACTGAATTATATGCAGGGTGTTATGGAAAGTACTTACTAGCGATTCCTTACATTATTTGGAGTAAAAAATGTAAATAAAATTTTGGTTTCAGGTGACATTTTTTTAAAACAATCACAGGTATTGGACAATTAGAGGCAGGGGGAGGGGTTGAGCGGTTACTCGGCAGAGTGACCAGTGACATGTGGAAAATATTTTATTTATTTGATTTTGATGACTTTTTTAAAAATAAAATCACCGGAGACCAAAATTTTATTTACGTTTTTTACTCCAGTAAATGTCAGGAATCGCCGGTCAAAGTAAGTCAAGTACGTCCCTTGACATCCTGTGTAACTGTATAAGCTTCTGAACTTTGGTGTAGTAACCTTGCAATACTAAAACTGATTTACCTTCAGAGTGAGATAGGCACATGCAAATAGGACAAAAATGTTTTTGTCATGAAGTAGAACAAATAGGTTTTATCATAGTTCCTAATTGTTACTTAATTACAACATCATTCCATAGTAGCTATTTTCACTTTTCGCGCTATTATTTTGCACAGACGATTATAGTTAAGTAATATTGTACCTAGTTCTTACCTGTCTTTAATTGAAATTTTAACGCAGCAGATTTAGCAATGGTGCAGTACAAAATAGTCAAAAAACTATGACCCTTTAGGAAATAACACGACGAAACGCTGATTCTTGGCCCGTTTCAATATTTAATCAAATTTCAATTAACCACCAAGTAAAAACAGCATGACCATTGGTTGTTTTTATTATGAATACTGTTATTTAGACTTTTGTGTAGGCGTGTGATGTGTGATCTTGCAGATCTCAATAATGATAGACGCGTGGCCGAGATGAACATTTATTTGCACAATATAAGTCTTTAAGCTACGTGCTAGCTAACGGAGCTGTCTGTAGGTAAGGATAGCGAGTAGGAACATTCATCATCTTTTATACTCTAGTTCTGCCGTCTCGCTCGCGCATATTTAAAAAGGCAGGCGTGTCACTAAAACCATTCTCACAAATACGATTTTTTGAAGTAATAAAAAAATCCTTATTATCATCATCAAAATCGGTGTTACAACTCTTGGCGAGTAATGACCGCCTCTGGGTCCCTATTCCCTTTCCTCTGAAGCGATTTTCCTCATCTTTGGAACATAAACTTATTATTTTAATGAAAAGACAAATTACTAATGAATAAAATAAATAATGCCATCACAAAGTGAAAACCTTTCCGAAGAAGTTTTCTTTGAAAAAATAAAATTATTAAATAATAATTAGTACCTATTGATTCTTATAGAGAAATTCATGATCACCAACAAAGTAGAAGGCATGAGAAGCATAGAAGTATCACCGATGAGTTGGAGTAATCAAATATCTTGAAATTGGTGTCACCACGGTTGTCAGCAAGGAGAAAACGATTCAAGAAGAATTTTTACTTCTAATAATAGTGTTTGTTTTATGTTTAGGAAAGAAATGCTGCAGCGGTTATAGCGCCCATCCCGAGTATTGCTAAGGATCCCTCCGCCTGCTAAGATGAAACGAAGACGGCAGCTTCTGTCTGCAGTCATGCAGGCCTTCAGCGTTCTCACAGTCCTCAATATAGCCAATGGTCAGTCGCCATTAAACTTCTTTTAATAATAAGTAATAAGAAAGCGTGTTCCAAACTCCATCACATTGGAATCCACTATCACAGCACATCAGTCATATTCTTATGTTTATCAGCTAATCACAATTTGATCAAAACGGCACCGATCGTCGATAGTCATCAAATAAAGTAATAGAGATTGTAACGCCTTATCCTTGGTGGTCTCTGGAATCAAACAGCATAGAAACTTAAGAGAACATAGAAGTAAAATACCACATAATGATCTCGGAGATCTATTTAATTATCCCGTTTAATTTTTAAATTCATAAGTTTACATAACAACAACACAGTTTAATTGTTTAATGAATTTTCCCAAACTTTAAAATGAAACATTGTTACTCAATGCATCTAGTAAAAAATATGTATTTCTACAGGACAAACAACGTGCAACCAAGGATCAGGAAGAGTAATGTACGAAAGACTTCCCAATCAGCAATTACAAGGATTTGACGATGATGTGGTAAGTTTTATTACATTTAAATAACGCATGCAAGAGTCGAAAATTGATGTTTATCATTACATTGATCATAATAATAGTCTACATCTTCGTGGTACTCATAATGAAAAATAAAAATCTTAAATTTCCGTCCCACCCAGGATTGGAAAAAACCCTGCAGATGTGCGATTTACATAAAACATGAATGTTCTTTAGAATACCTTCGAATCCCGTGAAGTTAAGTAAGGAATACTTCAAGGATTTGAAGCTGACCCTGCACTACCTATTAAAAATGACCTGTTTGGAGTATTGAGTAATTTAATATCTCAAGGAATTGAATTTGACTCTCTGTAATAAATATACCGTATTAAAAGTAACTTTCTTTGGATATCTTCTACTCTAATAAATAATCTAAGTCGAAAATACCCGAAGGATTTGAACTCGAATTTATCATGTAATTACCATAAGTATTAAAAAAATCTTCTTTCCAGGTGAGAGACACAGCACCTCCATTCCGGGTGTTAGAAAAATGCCAAGACTTGTGTTTGAGAGATCGCACTGCCACCAACAATCTGGTGAGGGCCTGCTCCTCTTTCGATTTCCAGCCAGGGTCCAGGATAGCCTCCTTTTCTGGGGCTCCAGAGTATGAGGAGTCTACCTGCTACCTGACCAGGGAACAGGCGGCTCCAGAGGGAATCGGCAGTCTGATGCTGGTGCCGAACAGTGTGCATTTCTCGGAGATTTGCTTGAAGTGTAAGCATGGATGTTTTTAGTAGTTTTACATGCAATTATTGACACCAATAGCAATATCTGATTGTGGCATTAATGAACTTTCCGACGGTATTAACAAAATGTTTTAGCGGTCTTAAAGACCATCCCCGTAGATATACGAATATCTGAAATGTGCCATAAAATCTCTTCCAATTCCTACGCTTGTAATTTTTTTCTTAGCTCTTAGATGAGCATGTTATTCTTCTACTTCTTCGTAGGCCTCCTCCAAGCTTTAGATACAGTCCCTTCTGTCACAACTTTTTCCGGCTTTTGCTTTACTCAAATAATTATGAAATCCGATGGTATTTGACCATAATATAAAATCGCTCTGCTACATGCCTAGCGTGGTTCTAAAAGAGGAAAAATTGTGACGGCATTATTCGAATACATTTGAATTGTTCCTAATCCCAGATGGATTTTAAGTATTTCTATCTTCCAAGGAGATACCCAGCATGGCTCCTCTTTTGATTGTGTCTTGTTTTGTTGTTACAATGTTCTTGGCAAGAGTTCTTCTTTGCGTTTTAAATGTTGGCACTTGTCCATTTATTGAATGTAAAATGTTCAGTTTTTCAGGGCTCTGTTTTTGTTGTTAACATCACAAAAGGCTCCTGTCAGTACTGCGTATTACAAGCAAGGAAACTATATTCTCGCACTGTTGGGAGACGTTTTGTTTTAAGGCGCGTGAAGGGACTATTGATGTATTAATGGATTTTATGAAAAGATTTACGGGTCTTGAAAAAGCGTAGTTCAAATAAGAGAATTGATTATTGAAAGAAATATATGCGTGTAAATGGATTATATGAAGGGATTTGCGGGTGTTGAAAATACGCAGTTCAAATGAGAGAAAAAGACGAATACATAAGAACGACTTGACCAACATACAAACTGCCCTCTTTGACGCAGAGACAAGTAGGCAAATCAAGTATGTTTTTCCGAAATGTATTCTTACAACTTTTTAAATGTATTCCAGCGGACCGTCCAGAGCGCCAGTGCCCCAGCCGTCGCTACGTCTTCGAGCGTCACCCCCGGAAGAAGTTAAAGTTGCCCTCGTCAGACCTGAAGGAGGTGGTGGCGGCCAACCGGAGCGACTGCCAGGACAAGTGCCTCGAGGAGTTCAGCTTCGTGTGCCGGTCAGCCTCGTACGACTCCTCGCTGCGGTCCTGCTCGCTCAGTCGATTCACGAGGAGGACACACCCCGAACTGCTGATGGACGAACCGAATTCCGATTACTTGGAGAATACGTGTTTGACAGGTAATTGAAGCGTTCCCACTTGTATCTTTAGAACTTCTTATGCCTACCTTTTTTTTAGCGACTATATAAAATAATTGTACATACAAAATGTAAGGGTGAAATCAAGTATAAAATATTGTATTTCTTAGTCCTCCTCACTAGGGGGTCCTGTGCCGAGGCGGGCTAAAGTTATTTAAATATAGTTTATTTGTCTTCTATGTCGTTTTTAGTGTCTTCATTAGGGTTTTTTCACCTCTTTTAGCCATACTTTTATTCTTGATTTGTATTCATTAGGATTTTTTATTAGTTTTATGTCTTGGGGAAGGATGTACCATGATCTCATAGTATCTCAGATACGATTTTAGATTTTCACGGCCAAAAGTATTTTTGTTATTAGTTTTTGGGGTGTTATGCCGTGTTACGCTACCTCCTTCTTTAACCAACGTTTCGGACAGCGTTGCAGTGTCCATCATCAGGGCAGATATGTAATAGTTAGGGGTGATGTTTGTACTTATCTACTTAGGAGCGATACCGTGTCGCCAGCTCCACTCCTCTACAATATACTTCAACATGTTTTTTTGCGTTTAGCCTTGATGTGACCGTCAATTACCGGATACCAAGAACTATTGAGTATAGCATCTCGGCCACATCGACAACTAAGCAGACTTTATACGACAAACTATGCTAGGGTAAGCGTGCTAGCGGTAGTCGACTAATTACATAAAAAGTTGGAAAAAAAACCTATTATCATACCTATTTTAAGGCTTTCATGCTGGGTGTAATCAATCCTTACAAGCATTTAAAAGCATCACTTCTTCACCGCCATCGATTAATGCTTTTTTGCTGGGATAACCAATCTATTTTATTAGTTTTTTGCTTTCACAATATTTTTATTACAAAGACAGAAATGTTTTTTCGAAATCTTGTTAAAAAATTGTCGTTTTTTTGTGTAGAAAAGACATTTGCTGCATGAAAATAGGAAAACCTTTTTCAGAAATGATTAACAATATGGCCTATTTTAAATTATAGCAAACAATTGTGGCCAATTTCCGATAATAAATGATGAGTGCTGAAAATTTAATACGCAAAACATATAAAAAAACTTACTTTTCCTTTCTACCACTTTAAAAGTTGCTTACCTGGCTCAACAACTCACCCACCAAATTCCACCTGCAATAGCAAAGTGCATATTTCAATAAAGGTTTTAAAACCACTGGAGCGATTTTGGTCGAAAAATGGACCACTTTTATTTTTCTACGATTGATAGCGGTCCAGAAATGGACCACATTTTCCTACCATTCGTAAAAAATTTATTGTAATTATTTAAAACATTTCCTTGGTCAGCCGTTTATTTTAATACGAAGCTATTGAAATGTTTTATCTATTATAACCATGGATGTTGCAAATCCGAACGTCGTAGACTATTTTAAAAATAAATTTTTTAAATATTTTTTTCCCGCCGAATTTTTGATCAGCTGTTTACGGATAGTCATTTTTCCATAGATATGTACCTTTTATTATCAAGAATACCACAGACAACATACAGAAATTGAAAATATTCCATGTTGACTCGAATAAGTATCCCTCACGGCAGTTTCAAGTAAAAAAAAACACGCAAGATTCGCACGATGATAAAGGTAACGAATTTTTAATTTTTTTTTTATAAATCTTACAAATATGAGATAAAGGGTAAAATACAGGTTAATTCATTGGTATAGCACTATAATAAGTTTTTATGTTTCCATGTTAAAATTCGAAGGAATGATTTTTTTTAATTATTATTTTTAATTGTAAAACTTTGGCGGGTACGAGATAAGCCGCCATAGCTCAGTGGTCAAGAGCAATCGACCGGCAATCGAGAGGACACGGGTTCAAGTCCCGTTGGCGTCATGTATCTTTTCTCGGAAGATTTTTCAATGTGGATGAGTGTTTCAGGCTGATAATTATTGCTTATAATAATGATTTTTTTTAATGTTGGCGAAAATTTTTTTAAACTTCTGGGAAATCTCGAGCAATCGAGGCAAATTTATTTATTTCGCGTGATCGCCCAGTGGTGAAAGCATCTTACCAAAATTTTTTCAAATGTCAATTCCCACGATATCGCATGCAGTGTGTTATATTGGCGGAAAATTTACACCAGGATAACTAACTTCCGGTCTGTGTATGCTGGACCATTACAGATTTGGCCTCGCTTTGTTCTGCGGAAGGTTATTTGACTTTGTGATGAGTTGCCATACCATGAATCGTGATTGTTCTATGGTCATTTTGGGTGAAGTATGGTTTAAAAGGTGAAACAAGAAAGGGTAATTAAAATTTCGATTAACCAAAATCATTGGCAAACTGTTATTTTGTCAGTCGCACCTATATTATGGTTTACCCAACAAACTTCACCTGGGATTTAATTTTTACTGTGTAGATTACCCATTATGTTTAATTGTTCTTCTACGTATTTCCATACATCAGGGTTTGGTATTAGAAATCCATTGAAAACGATTTATTCCTCAAATCCTTTACCCTACTAAAATTGCGAATTTCAACTTTCTGGTCTTTTGCAAACATATAGGTATACTTCATGAGCATACAAACTCGTCTACTATTTATTTTATAATGGCCCTACTCAGAAGGCCATGAGGAAAAAAATCCTCGGGGCCTAAGTAATTTTTTGCTGTGTGGAGGGTCTTTTTAGGGATGCTCTGGGAAGGAAAAAGGCATGATGGGTGGGAAAGAATCGGGGGTCAACGTGTCCAGGAGTGACGTACGTATGAATTCATCCCTCCCACTGCGGTGCAAGACGGTGGGTCGAGAGAGGTCTAGGTTAGATCTACCTCAATCAGTCTCTCCCGATTTGGACCGTAACGCAGTAGGTGGACAAACACATTCGCCACTAAGACCTAGAAAAACCTCACCCGATGAACCCGTGCACTTCTATTACGTCACCAAACGTAGAGAACCTCTTGGGGTGACCTATGGCAGTGGTGTTGGTTATCCAACAAATGGTTCCCGGGGCAGCAGTACCCATACCCATCTCCCAAATTCCCCACCTACAATTATTCAATTTTTTCGTATACTGTCTTACAAAAACCTTTAGGTACTTTATCTTTACTTTCTTCGTTCTAGAAGCAAGTTTTTAAAACTAGATTTCATTCTATGTTAGAAGCTCTTTAATTTGTTTAAAATATAAATATGCAACTAATCGATGTATTTTGTCAATGCAGCTGAAAGAAGATGTGACGGTTTGGCTGTTTTCGTGAAGGAAGAGAATAAGCGACTCGGTGGACCATTTGAAGTGGATATCTTCTCCAACCTTACTCTGGAGGAATGTCAAGACATGTGTCTGCGAGCTGAAAAGTAAGTTATGTTATTAATGAAAATACGTTGTGTATCTACATTTTTGTGGTTTTAAGCATTCTGGTATGTTCGGCAGAATCGCTGGTCAAACTCACTTAACTGTTTTTGGTATGTTGTGCCGTGTAGGGGACAGTCGGGGGCTTTTGGAATCATTTCATATTAGCTTCGTTTTAAAAACAAAAGTACTCTTGATGTGAGAACCGATAGAGGAACCCATCTGGTCCTTAAGACGGTTCGGGAAAGTGTTGGGTGCCCTCGACGACGGTCAAACGTACTATTATGTAAATATGCTCGTAAAAATCAGTCTACCTTTATCTTCTACATTTGCAGGACTTTAAACCGAGTTACAGTTAAGGGTAATGAGATTTTATTTATTTTTGTAGATACTTCTGTCGTTCTGTGGAGTTCGATGAGGCAAGCCGAATGTGCATCCTCTCCGAAGAAGATTCCGTCTCTCAGAAGGATGACATCACCGTCAGTAGCAGCCCGACCCATCATTTCTATGATCTAGTCTGTCTGGACAATCGTAAGTAAATAAAATACTTGAATTACCCAACAAACCCATTAACGCGTTATCCCGCATGGACGAGCAAAGAGAAAAACGCCATTATAAGAGCCATTTTCCCATCAAAATAATAATGAATTGCGCTTAGATGACCGGGCATTTTCCATCCCCTTTACATTTCGTGCAAGAAGGTTAGATGTGAAAGAATCCAACTCATGATGAATTTAACTTTATTCCAGCCCGAGGCTCAGAATACCCCGACAATTCCGTCACGTCCCACCTCTTCTCCAACGGTCGCCGGCCAGACACGGCCTTCCAGCGATACCGCAACAGCCGGCTGGGAGGCGAGTTCCACTCGGAGATCACCGGTCGCTCCCTCAGCGAGTGCTTGGACGAGTGTCTGCGGCAGACCAGCTTCCAGTGCCGTTCAGCCGTGTACAGCGACCGCTTCCGCACCTGCCGACTCAGCCGGTACAACCAGAGGGACGGCATGAGAATCATCTATGATGCCGACTATGATTATTATGAGAACTTGATGCGTAAGTACTCACACGACATAAGAGCGATTGGGGTGTTTTATACTCAATCAATTTGACGTTCAGCTGTATTCTGATCGTTTGGCATTTGAATGGTCGCCGTTAAGACCCAAAAAAAATTAATTTAATGTAAAAAAAAAAAAAAAATTATTTCATTTCCTCAAAGATGCATGTGTTAAGAATGTTCACACCAAATATTTTAAAGAAATTCGTAAAATTGACGGAATATTTTTTACGTTAGCTCCACACAGGAGGCCCTGAGGAAAATAATTCCCCTCAGGGCCTATGTCATCTTTGGGGATGCTGTGTGGAGGGTCTTTTTAGGAAAGAAAGGAGAAGAAGGAAGTTCTGGAAAGGAAAAGGGTAGGTATTAGGGATGGTTAGGAA
Organism: Limnephilus marmoratus; assembly: GCA_917880885.1. Taxonomy (NCBI): domain Eukaryota; kingdom Metazoa; phylum Arthropoda; class Insecta; order Trichoptera; family Limnephilidae; genus Limnephilus; species Limnephilus marmoratus. Next base: position 24,330,026 of record OU862924.1, on the reverse strand, counting down.
TCTGGGGGTCGGTTTATCTAGGAGTGAAAGATGTACGAATCCATCCCTCCCACTGCGGTGCAAGGTGATGTTACGAGAGTATACGGTTATAGAAGTCAGAGGGACTCCCTCAAGCATTCTCTCCCGATCCGGCCTGCCATGCAGCTAGTGGCCAGACGCATAAGCCGCACAAACCTCACCCCATGAACCCGGGCACCCCTGCTAAATCATCAAACGTAGCGAACCACTTGGGGTGACCTATAGCAGAGGTGTTGGTTATCCAATGAATGGTTCCTGGGGCAGCGGTACCCATACCCGCCTCCCAAATTGAGAAGCAGTTTGCATGTTATCCTTCAGCAAAACTTTGAATGTGTTTTTCTCCAAACTACGTTTTTCAACCTGGTTGATTACATATTAAAAAAATACATACGTCCGATTTGCACGCACCAAGTTTGAAACTGTTCGAAAATTCAATCTCTATAGCACTGGTATCAAAATTCCCCTACGTGGTGTAACCGGTTGAAAAACGTAATTTCGAGAAAAAGGTGTTCAAAGTTTTACTGAAGGATAATTCAAAATACAAACTGTTTCAAACGATTTCACATAAAATGCTGTATCTCCTTCGATTTTTCGAATTTATTTAAAACATTTGGTGAGAGCATTCTTAACAAATGCATCTTATAGAAAATGAAATAAAAAAATTCTACAGTCTCCTGAGGCCAAAGAACGATTATATGTACAAAACTTAAATTTGGGTTGGGGCCAAAATAACAAACCAAACTGAATAATCATTTTTTAATCAAAAGGTAGTGTAAATACATATCTAGTTCGTACGTATATGTGCTGTTTTATTTATTTATATGTCTTTTAAGTAAAGTTATAAAATGGAGGCCATCAAAGGTTCCATTTTTCATGATTTTAGGGGCAAATTTGACAGTTTTTTTGGGAGTTAAGAGCGCTGCCGGTTGCTGCGAACATTTATGAATAGGTATTTTAAAAAATCTCTTTTATTTCACTCTCTGACAGTAGTCAGAATCGCGCTATAGATGTGTGAGTGAATGCAGGCCTTGTGTGTGTGGGATACGCGCTTCACCCGTGTCGAATTATTATTTCTGCCGACCACGCATGTTCCAATCTGCAAATGTGTAGAGACAAGACCGCTCGCAGGGGCGTCCTATTGTAAGCGTCCTATGAATATGCTATTATAGCTACTTATCGTTGTTGCGCGCACAAAATATCCTGTGGGTATTTTAGAATATTAGGATACATAATAAAAAAAAACCGAAAAAAAAAATTGGGGACCCATATTTTTATTTATTTTCATTAATTGTAGAGTTATTTTTGATACCATGTTTGGGTGAAAACAAGTGGGCTTAATATACATTTTTTTATTAAAACCGACAATTTTTTCTTAAATTTTGCATTCAGGATTTTTGTGCGCACTTTTTATGCACATATGATATTTTGTGTAGCAAACGTAGGAAAGGCAACTTGACCTTTCTCATAGGACCCATATCCCTCAGGCCTCGGGCATATTTTTTCATAAGGTCGAAATATTTCCGCTTTGCAATAAAATCCAAATAAATGGAATATTTCTGATAGTATCCGAAAACTAAAAATTGTTTTTGAAAGGCGATGAAATACGCTTTTAAATTTTGAAATCCGAAATAAACCTTTGCTTTTCGAATATAAAAATTTTGAACGCACACATAATTTTTTTTAAAATGACTCATCTTACGTTTTTTCTAACTAAAATTACTGATAACGAAAAAAATAAAAACACGTACATATTTATTACACAAATGTATTGTTAACATTTCCGTCACCTCACTTTTTTATTGTTTCATGTAAAAATAATTAATAGATACAAAATTCCATAAGTTTCATAAACTTTGGTTTTATAAAGGTGTACAATTCCATTATTTTGTGGTTAACTTTTGAATTTGAATATAAAGTTTGATATTTTCTCTTTCTTTTTCGAACACCGTTTACAACTTATTTCTCAACATAATAGTAAAGGAGACACAAGATCGATATGAGTTGTTCCCAAAGCTAACAAATAGCCGAGGGGGGGGGGGGGGGTTAAATTTGGATTTGTGACCAAAACACCCAAATAAATTGAAAATGTATTTTTTTAGCAAAAGGTAGAGAAAATATCTTGTGCTGATAAATATGTTTTATTTTATTTATTTTTGTTTCAAATTACGAAATATTGGTCTTAAAAAAATGAATTTCGTATGATTTTGGATGCAACTTAATTTTTTGGTAATTTTTTGACAGTTAAATAGAAATATTAAAAAAATATTTTTGCTTTACCTACTGAGTTAATATTGAAGAAAATATATATATTTTAATATTTAATATAGATGTATAATTGTACAGTGGAGTTATATAAATTACATATGGTGTACATACATAGGATACGGTTACATACTAAAATATTGTGCACTTGGGAGAAATTCGAAAAATCTAAATAAAATAGAGGTGAATATAGATTAATAATAAATAGAAAGAATGAGAAAAACAGGTAATTATTTAGTTAATTATTCCTGATGAAGTTTGAGTTTCAGTTTATTGATGTCTTTGGTTTTTTTTATTTCAATGGGAAGGTTGTTGAAAAACTTTATTCCTAAATAGATGTAATTGTTTTGCATTAGTTTGGTATTAAATTTTGGTATTTTGATGTTATCTTCATATCTTTTTGATTTTAGTTTAAAATTTTTTGATGATATTATCTTTGTAAATTTGGGTAATTGCATTTTTCTTGAAGATATTCTCTACTCGAGGCACCGTGAAATCTGCGAAAAGCGTTTCTGTTGGATAAGTGGAGGGTTTCTTTAGGATTACTTTAATGATTAGTTTCTGGATTACTTTGATCGGGGTTAGAATATTGTTGTATGACCCCCCCCCCCATGCAATAATTCCATATTGAATTAATGACTGGATTAGTGCATAGTATACTCTTTTTAGATTGTTGAGATTATTATTATTTTTTTATAAGAGCTCCACACAGGAGGCCCTGAGGAAAATAATTTCTCTGAGGGCCTAGGTCATCTTTGGGGATGCTGTGTGTATATTATTAAAAAAACATTTCTTTGGGTAATTTTAATTTATGTGCGACAAATTTGAGTTAAAAAAATAATACGAATTCTTGCACACAAAAAGACTTTTTTTCTCATTTTAATTTTATAGTTTTATATTTTTTTTATATTTCTGTAGTATATAGGGATTTAATTTTATAATTTTATATTTTTTTATATTTCTGTAGTATATGTAGTATATTTTTTTAAATAATTACCATTAATTACAAGTAATGGTCAGAGTTGCCTCTAAAATGATTAAAAAGATGAATTTTTGAAAAATGGGATATATTTGTCAGATTATTTAGGAAACCGTGGTGAATCAAATGGTGTAAACAAAAAAAAATTTGGTCGAAAACCTCACATGGGATATTTTGTGAATGCAACGACGATATTTTCTCAAGAGTTTTGAGAATAAATATATATATATATATTTTTTTATACGTTATTAATTTATCAAAAAAAACATTCTTGCATCTATTTATTATATACTTGATGTGGAAAATAACATAGTTACTATATTAAGCCAAATAATGTATATGCGGATATACAATTGGATATATGCATAATAATAATTATACCATAATAAAAAGTCATACAGCTTCATATGTGCTAGAGCTACAAAACTACACTACTTGGATGTTTTTGACCACAAATGTTTAAAAAACTGGCGTAAAAGTACTAATGACGTGTAAGCCCATAGAAGGGTTCTCGAGAAACACAGAAATGCATTGATTGAAATTGCACAAACGAATTGGTTATGGCGACCCAGCTTGAAATGCTGCAAATGGGTCCAATCTTTGTGGCGTCATTTTTAGTTAAATGAGAACAAATAACTTTGTAAAAACAGCTTTATGTAATCAATATTATCAACATATTTCGAAAACAGAGTATTCTCTTCGTCAGGATAAGATTAATATTAAAAGACAAACAAGTATAGGCATATGAGAATTATAGACAAAATATTAAAGGGAGAGGTGATTAATTACTTAAAAATATCACAAAATGCAATTATTCATATAAAATGAAATATAAAAATTATTTTTAAGTTAAATACCCTTATAGTATAGCAAAGTCATTGGAGAAGCTGTGTAGAGGATATTTTTAATGAAAGGAAGGAGAGGAATTTCTGGGTAGGTAAAAGTATGAAATGATGGTGGAGAGAGTCCGGCTGTAGAGATCAAAAGATCTCCCACTTCCAGTTTCTCCCAATCCGGCCCGCCACGCAGTAAGTGGACAAAATCATCCGCCACCAAAACCCATGCAGACCTTACCCGTGAACCCGGGAACCCATGCTCAGTCACCAAACATAGCGGACCACTTGGGGTGACCAAGTGGCGGGGGTGTTGGTATCCAATAAATGGTTCCCGGGGCGATGGTACCTATAACGCCTCCCAAATTAAAAATTTATTATAGTACTTGACATAAACAATTTTAATTTTGCACAATTTTAGTATGAAAGCTCGGTCAGTATTGGTATACCGCGATGAGTCACTGAACAGAAAAAAAAAAACGAATAAAAAATATCGATTACTCGGGCAAGGACAACACTAGTCTACCGATAAAATTCGTTACATCACTACTTCGCTTTATATGTATTTGTCAACACCCTCGTTCCCCGGCCCCCCCAGGAGAACTGAGCGAAAGGGACACCTGCACGTCGGGCCGAAAATACCTAAATAAAATCTTCGAAATCGATGTTTTGTATTCCCCATTTTTCTTCTCCAAAACTGGACCGATTTTAAATTTTTTTTTCACTAACTGTATTAAAAGAAAATATTCTATGTCGGTACGTTTTGCTTTTTTTCAAAATACATTGTTTAGTTTGTATACTGAACGTTTTTTGACGGCGTTTAAATTAGGCAATTTTATTCATTTTTGGAAGGTCCTAACTTCTATAAGAAGTAAATTATCAAAAAAAGCAAAACGTACCGACACGCTAGTGGTCGATATCTATATTATGTAAAAAAAAATTTTGCTCTAGGGTCAAAATCCAGAGAGATAAACGGGGAATACGTTTGTATGGAAAAACGCAGCTAGTATTTCCTCTTAATAATAATTAATAAAAAAACGCTTTTTCATTTATAATTTTAAATTTATAAACGACAAATTTGTGTTTCAGCGAAAATTGGTCGTACGTAATAATTTTAATATAGAAAAATGAAACAATACAACTTTGTATAAACCACTTATATAATGCGTAAAGACCACCGGTTTCGGAACAAACGTTCCTTCTTCAGGAAAAGATTATATTAATTAGCGAACTCAGAAAAATTATTATTATTAAGACACCTTAAATGTTCTTTGATTCAGATTTCAAAATTACGAGTTGTTTTTCCAATATAAAATGAGGGACAATCATTGCATTTGAGTTTATATATTCCGGAATTAGTCAATTTATGGTCTTTATCTTCAGTATTTCTCAAAAAATTACCGATATTATTTCTTGTATAAAAAGCTGGTTTAATATTAGAAGGGAGATTTTTGCGACATTGAACTGAAAAATTATTAATATACAAAATTTTACGCCATTATTTATCATTAATATTATTAGAATTGTATAGATAAGTTTTTTTTATTTAGGATGTTATCAATTAATTTTGGTTCATATCCGTTATTTATAGCAATTTGTTTTATTATAGAAAGTTCAGAAAGAAAATTATTATTAGACATTGGGACATTTACTAAGCGGTGTATCATGGAATGGAAGGTGGAGTGTTTTTGTGAGACAGGGTGGTTGGAGGTCTTATGAATTACTATGTCAGTGTATGTTGGCTATATACTAAAATCGATTTTATTATTTCTATTTCTATCGTAAATTTTATTTGATTATGAAAGGAATTTAAAAGGTTAAGAAAGTTGTTGAGTTGACGTTCGGATCCTGTCCAAATGACGAAGATGTCATCCACATATCTCTTCCATAGTAAAACATTGCTTAAAAGGGGTGATTTTGAATTAAAAACAGTTGTTTCCAAATCATTCATAAATATATCAGCTATAAGAGGGCTGGTGGGTGTTCCCATTGGAAGGCCTTCTTTTTGTTGGTATATGACATTATTGTATTGAAAATAATTTTGATTTAAAACTAAGTTAAATGAACGAGTTAGGTCACTAGACAGATCTGTAGGTAATTTGGAATCCTTCAATAATTTGGAAACAATTGCTTTACTTTCAGTAATGGGCACATTAGGAAATAGATTAATGACATCAAAAGACACAAGTTTAGCATTAATGGGAAGTACAAAATTTTTCAATGAGTCAATCAGTTACAAGATTTTAAAGCATTTGATACACTTTCTAATAATATTTTAATAATTTCTAATAATTATAATTTAAGGAAAATTAAAAAAAAAACATATTTATCATTTAAGCGTCGATGACACGTGGCGAGTTTACAAGCTACTATCTACTAAGTTTAAAAGCGGGTAAATCGGCGAGTGAGATTGTCATGATGACACACAAAACTGTCCACTCGCTCAGAAGCATAGGTAACTGAGGCCGCTGGTAGCGCCAGTAACAAGAATAACTACGCCTGCGTGAACTAATTCTTCAGATGTTTGACAGTCGAAATCAGCTGTTTATCGGAAGACATGTTGGAAACATAAATAAACCAATCACGAGCAAGCGGAGCAAGCGTGTAGGCGGGTAAAGTTGACGACCTTTCAACTTTTTTTCGTAGATTGTCAACAATCTGCTAATCACTATAACACAATGACACTGGGGGAGTTAACTATCAGATAGTGAATTTCCCAGATAGTAGCTTGTAAACTCGCCACGTGTCATCGACGCTTAACACACAAATAATTATAAAAAGTTGCTTCTCAAGTCGTGAAAAATCGATTTCTTTAATGGTCCATATTTTATTAGTGGAATCACACAAATAAAGTAATACAAATACGTATTAGATATATGCTACATCTTTTGGTTAAAAAAATCTTTTTTTACTTTGGTTGGGTATTTTGGCCTCAGATCCAATTTTAAGTTTTGTGTGAAAGTAGGCCGCGCAGCCGGTTGCTGTTTTTGAATCAGTTAAACTTTTGGTTAGGTAATAAAAAATTTTGTAAATGCGATCTGTATTTTATGAAAGGAAGAAGTAAAGTAAAGTAAATCGAAAATAATGTCAACGTCATTACTCATTACAATAACATGAAATGTAACGTGACAGAAATCATTATTTTTGCTTATGCATGTGGCAAACCATGACTAATCATTTTGTTTTCAGCATTCGGCTAATACTTTCATTCCATTGGTCATTCCATGAAGGGTACTTAATACAATACTAACGCTGTTGTCATTAATACTTTTTATTGTCATCTTCATTGGCTTACTCAGTTTTTGTCATAACCAGAATGTATCTAATCCTAAACAATGTTTTTTGGTTTGAATGGTGAGCCCTAGTGTGTTCAAACAAACAAGGTGCATCACAACGTATCCGACAGTAGGCGGTTACTCAGATTTTTTTGTGTCTTTTAATCGTAATGAAAATGTAACCGAAAAAAAATAACATCTACAATTACTTCAAGTAAGATCTGGATTCGCTGGTTAAAGTGCATCGGATATGTTCTGATACCTGTAACTTTTGTACTCCAGTATTATTTGCAATATGAAGGTGGGTGTTTCGTAAAAGCGATCACTTGTTTTGGACACGCTAGAGCCTGAATTCTGCACCTGGTGTTCATCGCTAGCGTGTGTCAGCACCTCCCTTATAGCCGGCTGTGCCCTTTACTCATCTCAGATCACATGCTGATGGGCGGGGAGGGCGAGCAGCCAGGGGGACCGGGGGGCGGGGGCCGCCCGGACATGGGCGGAAACAACGGGGACTGGGGCAGACCTGGAGGTAGGCGGGGATCTAGCTCATTTTACACCATGTCATTTATGACACTTAGCTTGTATCATGGCACCGTATGTGACATAGCCATGATTGACCTTGTCACGTCATCTAATATGATCTTGATTGGCCACGTTACCTCGTCTGACATGATCATGATTGACAGTGTAACATAATCTAGAATGGTGATGATTGAAGGTGTACCCAAATATAAAATCATATTAAATCTTGTCACCTTTTCTAACATGATCGTGACGACTAATGACTATCATAGTCGATCTAATGTTATCATGATAGACAAATGATCATGTCACCTTATCTATCATGAACATCATTGACAAAAGCACTTCACCTAACACGAACCTAGATCAATGTGGTTATGTTTGATCGGGTCACCTTGTCTAACATGACCATAATTGACTTTGTCACCTCATCTAACAAAATTTTCATTGATCATGTCATAATGATTGGATGATTTCTATAGCGCCAGTTTCATGAGAAAATAACCTCAACCTCAAGGGCGCTTTCATCTCATATTATGTCATCTCATCTAAGTATATAAACTGGTAGGTATTATTGCAAACGCCGCGAAATACCGCACAGTGTTTTGTTTCACACAAGCTAGACGGAAAAAAACTCTAACACTTCAATAAGTACTTGTAATCTAACTTCGGGTGTAATTAAACCTAACACGAATAAATTTGGGATAATATTAAAATTTACTTGATTTTTTTTTAATAATATTTATAACACGCATAAATATGATTTACCCATTGTACAAAAGCATTAAAAAGTTATTTATTTATTTTATTTTATTTATTTTAGAGAAAGTTAACAGCAAATCAGAGATTACAAAATAATAAAATAATAGAATGTTAATTATGCCAATTATGAACTGGTCGTATGCGCATTCATTGGTCATGTACCTACCTACAGTGTTTGCAAGTTGTCAGAAAAACATACATTTTAAGCCCACCTCTACTTTTCACCTGTTTTTCACAACATACACGCTTTTCAAGTTCAAATACCTATAGTTAAAATATTATTATACATTTCCTAAAGCCAAACTGGGCAAACGTCTCCGGCAAACTGGGCAAACTCTTCCATGTCACGAACTTCTTGTCTAGAAATCTCGTAAGTGGTGCCTGTAAAAACAAAACAAGCTTGATGCAGGTTTGCGTCGGAAAATACGGGTAAGTAGTTGCTGTATTTAAAAAAATTCAAATTTTCGTGCTTTAAGATACTCTCCGAAATCATTTTTCGAGTACTTAGAAATTAAATATTTTTAAAACAACACAAAAACATAAAAATTACCACTATTTAAAAAAAAAGATTCATATGAAAATTTTTGGAAAAAAAACTATACCACATACCAAACCGAAAATAAATTGATCAATTCATTAACTAATTTGTCTGTCTTTGGGAGTCTGATACTAGTCAACCCGTGCATTAACAACCCAATTAAAAAATTAATTTGTCCCTCTGACTACCTGGTAATACTCCCATGGCGTCATATTTTAAGAATCCCAAAGTGATTTATATGCCCTCTGGTTTGATACGTTTTTACATTTTCACAGCCAAAAGTATTTTCGTTATTTGTTTTCGGGGTGTTATGCCGTATTGAGCTACCTCCTCCTTTAGCCAACGTTTCAGACAGCGTTACAGTGTCCATCATGAGGGCAGATGGCATCACACATTTTGCCTGATGATGGACACTGTAACGCTGTCCGAAACGTTGGCTAAAGAAGGAACGTTGGCTAAACGTTTGCGCAACACGGCATAATACCTCAAAAACAAATAACGAAAAAAAAATCTTCTGGTTTGTATAGGACGGTACACAGTGCGCCGCTTGCGGTTTCTTCGTTCCTTTCACATAATTCGTGACTCGGCTCGCGGTAATACCTACCTGTTTATACGCAGCATAACGTGACGGTGCCACCTAAGATTGACCATGTCACCTGAGCTAACATTTCATAATATACTCGTATGTCAATGTTTGAGTTTAAATTAGAAAACGAATTTTCAAACTTTTTTTTTTCCATTTTGATGAAGCTGAGAAACAACACCAGTATATACACCATTACATTGATTTGAACTCAATTATAGACATGTCATCTTAGCTTAAATTATGTATGTCACCTAATATTATCCTTTTAACCATCATTTCACCTTATCTAACGCGACTAACTTCAATTTCACCTAAAGCTTATCATAAAAATAACAAAGTAAATAATATTTTAAATTATATTCTTTTCATAAGAACTTATGTTGTAACTTGGTATCTAACCGTAAAAATATTTTTATACCCAACTTCTAAAAGAAAGTACCTAAGAGGTAAGTTTAAACAGCAAAGTCAATAATTAAACTATAACCAGCACCTCATGGTAATAAATTAATATCTAATAACACATTTTTATTACATCACCACCTCTGTTTTAGCACCTAGATGTTGATGAAGTGACTTTTAACATCTAAAATTGGAAATTCGACATTCCAATGATCCTAATAGCACTTTTTTTATTATTTGTAAGGCAACGGCGGCGGAGGATACGATGACAGATATCCAGGAGGAGGAGACAGAGATAGAGACAGGGATCGGTATCCTGGAGGCAATGGAGATAACGATAGAGATAGATACCCTGGTGGAGGTGGTGACAGATATCCTGGCGGAGACGATAAATACCCAGATGATAGGAATCCGGGTGGCGACAGAGACAGGCCAGGCCCAGGAAGTAATGACAGGTACCCTGGAGGTAACGATGACAGGTATCCAGGGGGAGACAGAGACAGATATCCTGACGGTGATAGATACCCCGCAGGAAGTGGCGACAGAGACAGATATCCCGGAGGCGATAGATATCCTGGCGGTGGAGGTAGGTACCCAGCAGGAGGAGATGATAGATATCCAGGAGGTGACAGGTATCCAATCGGAGATAGATATCCGACAGATGGAGACAGATATCCTGGAGGAAGATACCCACCAAGAGATAGATACCCAGGGGGCGACAGAGACAGATACCCTGATGATCGTTACCCTGCAAGGCCACCTCTTGTACCTTTTGATAGATACCCGCCTGGGGGAGACCGCTATCCCATTGACAGACCTGATCCATATCCAGACACATACCCAAATGAAATTGACAGATACCCCATTGGACCTGATATAGGAAAATATCCACCCAGATATCCCCCTGGTGACAGGGATAGAATTCCAATCTATGGAGATAGACCACCAATCGATAGATACCCGATAGGAAATAGGGACAGATATCCAATCGATAGAGAAAGGTATCCAATCGACAGGGAAAGATATCCAATTGACAGAGAAAGGTATCCTATAGATAGAGATAGGTATCCTATTAACAGAGAAAGATATCCAATTGACAGAGATAGATATCCAATGAACAGGGAGAGATACCCAAGTGACAGAAATCCAAATTACGATAGGTATCCCAATGGTGACAGACGTCAAATTGGAAGTGGAGGGGTTGGAAGATATCCATACGATAGGCCACCAGGTATGTTGCGGTTATTTTATTTGCTTCTGACGGAGTTTGGTGTACATGAGTGTTTAAAATAACAAATATTATATGATCTGATCTACTATGGTTAAAAATATCCGGATGCATTTTTTTATTGTGCATGTTTTAGGAACACCGGGAGGAAGCTACTGGGGAACTGACCGTTACGGAGGAGATAGATACGGAGGAGGTAGTCAATACGACAGAGACAGGGATCGCTTTGGAGATAGAGACAGCTTTGGAATTGGAGGGTGAGTTGAACACGAAAAGGCCGAAATATCCAAATATGTACAGTAGAAATGTTAATTGCATGTTTCCTTTCTATTTTTCACACTGCAGCATATCCCATGGTTGCTTGATAAAAATCATCAAAGAAAAACTAAAATTTATCCGTAATTTTTTAAAATATTCATTGCATTTGATAGTATTATTACCCTTGCGACTGTACGGTTGAAATTTAAGAATCCGACTCCGAGTACATCTTTGACGCCGTGCATTATGCAAAACCATTTTTCTTCATGGAGTTAGATTGGAAGCTTAGCTCAATTGAAGTTATTCCTAAACATAAATTCATGAATTAATTCCAGGTATGGAGGCGAGAGACCTGGAGGCGACCGATATGGTGGTGGTGATCGCTATGGAGGCGATCGTTATGGAGGCGACAGATTCGCAGGCAGTGGAGGAGGGTACGGGGGAGGTAGCGGCGGAGGGTATAGTGGTGCTAGCGGAGGGTACGGTGGTAGCAGTGGAGGATACGGAGGAAGCGGCGGAGGTTACGGAGGAGTTGGAAGACCAGTTTACGGCGGAAGCAGGAGACCTGCAGGACCAGGAGGGTATAGGGGAAGTTATGGAGGGACAGAACCTGGATATAGACCATCAGGTAAGTCAACTTTTTGATCACATTTGATCTTCGGTCATATATGGCAATTGGTAACTTCACAGAAAAAGAATACTCACGATGGTAAAAGTTGTTAATAATAAATTATTTAATCCCGGAATCCTTGGAATAGCGAAGAATATTGCACGGTTTTTGCTGCTAGGAAAATATTTTCAGAAATTTTCACTGCAGAGAAGGAACCCGTATTCAAAAAATATAATATAGTTAATCTTCGAAATTCACAGCTTTTTATATTTGGAATTTCTTCTTCTTCTTCGATTGCGCTACAGCCCATATCGAGCTTTGGCCTCCTGCAACATTGTCCTCAGCGGCTGACTTCTAGTTTGGTACCTGGAGAAGCTATGCTGTAACCCCTCTTACCTTGTCTTCCCACCTATTATTTTTCGGAATTTCTAGCTCGACGCAATTCTGTTCTGCTCGCGCATCATTTCTTTCACGGGCAATAATACAGGTTATTGTTTTAATCAATATTATAAAATCTAATTTTAGGATGACGAACGATATAATTTTGTATTAAATGAAAAAATACACTTTGTAATACACCACTTTTTTATTTTTCATATTTAACAGTTGACCGGGTTTCGCTTAGCTCAAGCTTCATCAGGGCTTATTATGTTAACCAAAGCTAACTACGTATAGCCACATATGTATAAGAAAATAAAGCAATGAGTGAAAGAGATGGATATTGAAAATAATACACATTTTTAGTTACAGAAAGAGATAAAATAGAAAAGATTGAGACAAAATTATTACAGGATGGGTAGGTAAGGGGGAGGAAACAGTTTCAGCGGAGATTGACGGAATAAATTATATATGGGACTATCAGTTAAATTTATGTAATTATTAATTATGTTTGATTTATTATTAACGGCACTTGATATAATTATATAATTTTGATTCTCTTGTAGGTGCAGGACCTGGTTACGATCCAAGCGCTCCAAGCTACGTGGGCGGCGGGGGTTCGGGCTATGGTTCAATCTCTCCAATAGGCCCGGGCGGCCCGCCCAGCGGTGGAGGACCCCCATCAGGTCCCGGGGGTCTGTCAGGTCCCGGGGGAGGCCTGAGGCCCGGTGGATCCCGCTGTGACAGCGCAGACTCTTACAGACAGGTGGGGGCCCGCCAGCGCATGAGGAGACAGTACATCAGGCGTTTCATCACGGTACATTCTCTATTACAGTGCCAGAGAGAGTGTGCAGAGGCCAGAGATTTCATGTGCAGATCTTTTAACTACCGGTAAGAAATTATTGGAGAAACAATTGGTCTGTCTTTTGGGACCTATATTTACGAGAACAAGTTACAAAATATTTAAAAGGCAGGGGTTTAATAAGTACATAGTTTATTCAACATAGTCACCTCCCTTGTCAATGCGCTCGGTCAAACGGTTCATAAGTTTGCATATTCCTCTCAAAAAAACAATATCGCAAAGCCGGTTTTGTACCGCTTCCTGCACGTCTAAGCATGTGCGTAATCGACGACCTCGCATTCTTTGCGGTCCAAAAAGACGAAAGTCGGAAGGAGAAAGATCTGGGCTGAAGGGAGTACCTCAAAATTTAACTTGTTGATGGGCACTTATTGGTGACTGAGATTCAAAGAAGACACTCCTATCCGATGGTAATTCGCACATTAACTAGAAACATCACACCCCTTCATACCCTCAACCAGAGAAGTCGGAACTGTTCGTTGTTCCTCCATTGTTCAAACTGCTGGTAGGTAAAATTCGCGTTCGGGATCAAATTTCGCAGTCGTATTAAGCATGCATGTAAAAACGCCCATAACGCCCTCCAGGTAGTTACTAACTACCTGGAGGGCGTTATGGCTGAAGTGTAGAAAAATTTTGACTCATCCTCATACGAATATCTTCATTTTTTTCATCCCCTTATCCTATTCGGCGGGCGATTCGTCGTTTTGACCAGACACCTCCAGGTGTCCCTGTCCTGTGCTACTTCAGTGTTTTGGTCCATTACAGCCCATTGTTCCGCTGTTTTACATGAGTAGCCAACCGAACGGCAGCCCTCTGGAATTGCCACTAGCATTCTGAACGAAAGTTGGAAAGTCTCTCTTCTGGTGTTCTGAATACATGTCCAACCCACTACATTCGCAAAGTTTCTAAGACCTTGGATAATTTATTCCGTATGTAATTTCCTCCTCGGATTATTTCGAAGTGAAATTTTATCATATACACGGTGTAATTTCATCCTGATACTTATCATTTTGTACTTTTTTTAGCGACAAAGGACCCAACGGAGATGGAGAGAGAGACAACTGTGAATTGAGTGACAGAGACACGAGAGACATGGACGTTGCAGATCCGGCTTACTTCGACACCACAGGAAACTATGACTTCTATGAGAGATCCATATCTGCAAATGGCGAGGAATGTCTTGACGGTAAGCCATGCTTTCAGTACTTTACCAAGATCAATAAAATATAATCAGTTGGTACATAATCAAAGTCTATAAATCCATATTAATTTTCCTTCTTTACACACAATGTCATTGCAAAATTAATATGGATAAATCTTTGGTAGGTACCTATATAGGCATGTAAATGTTTTGATGGAAATCGATGTTCATTTGGTTGAACATAGAATCGTTTTATCAGTTATGATATTAACAGAAAAAAAAATTATATTTTTGGTGCGCTATACAATGACTATCAATAATTTTATAATAAAAAAATAGTTCATCATCTTGTCGGGTGGTTATTTCCTAGTACCTACAAACCTACATACATTAATAATAGTGGGTTAAGAGTGGGTAATAGACTCGGCCTGATTTTCTCACTCAATTTTAACTTATTGAGAAATAATTAAAAAACAAAATAAAACAAATTGGTGTCGCCTACGGCTCTACTGTACCTATTAATGGTGCTTAAACGCTGCAAGCGAAGCCCTATGCGACACACTCGAAGGACCGTCCCAAAACTTCCTTAGTCAATCGCTAAGTTTATAGGGGACGATTAAGTATGCATGCATTCGCAAAATCACGCCTGATGGAGTGTCAGTCAATGGTTCAAATCTAGGCTTCTGAAATATAAGATAAGCCCGAAT
Organism: Limnephilus marmoratus; assembly: GCA_917880885.1. Lineage (NCBI taxonomy): Eukaryota > Metazoa > Arthropoda > Insecta > Trichoptera > Limnephilidae > Limnephilus > Limnephilus marmoratus. The sequence continues at coordinate 24,314,671 of OU862924.1, read as the reverse complement.
TGGAGTATAGGAACAAGTACACACCCTTCTCCATGTTCTGGTACTTCACTTCAAAATATTATAAATTGAAATACGAAATTACAATGTTTCTTCTACAGTCGATATTATGTTACATGTAGTCAGCCCTGTCTCAGGTATTATTTTATACTGACTATTATTTTACGCTTCAATCAGCAAACTATCACCTTTTGAAGTTAGATATTTTATTTGGCACAATTATATTGTTCATGGTTATATTTTAATGACGGAAAGGTTAGGTAGGTGGGATAATTGCAGGATTTTATTGACATTTGCTACCCACCAAGTCTTTGCGAATGCATACCTACCAATCCCATACATATCTATTGCGTGAACACAAATGTTAGGTATTACGTCTAGTCTTATTTGGCAGTGGCATAACGAGTAATTACAAAGCTCCATAGCTAACGATGGAAATGTCTAATACCTAACTGAAAATAATTTCGTTGGCCTTGAAATTATGCAAAGAAAGATTTCGCAAAATTTATCTTGCCAGTTTTTGCTAGGACAAACAACAAACACATTTTCTGCATCATAGCTTAGAACTATGTAGGTATAATATATAGGGTGTAAAGGGACGTAGTTTAGGTACTTATTTTATCCAGTGATTCCTGACATTATTTGGAGTAAAAAATGTAAATGCAATTCAGGTCTTTTCGATGCTTTTTTTTAACAGTACAGACACCTAGTGCATTTGCTTCAACGAACCTTTTAATTTGTATTTCAGTGAGCCAGGTCTGTAACGAAGACGGGATGGAGTTCACCTTGCGGACTCCTGAAGGATTCATAGGAAGGATCTACACGTACGGATTCTACGACCGCTGCTTCTTCAGAGGAAGTGGAGGAACAGCCAATGTTTTGAGGATCAGTGGAGCACATGGCTACCCAGAGTGCGGAACGCAGCGGGTAAACTACAAGTTTTTGCAAATTAAGGATTTATAAAAAATAATAACGCTTGCCACACTCCTTTGCCTCCGCATGAGTGCGAGAAAGAGCTGATCGTATAAAGATAATAAAAACATACGTAAAGACTGTATCATCTGACGATTGAATTTTGCAGCACCTTTGGACAGAAGCCTCAAAATACTCGAATTGTCTTTTTTTTTTACCTAAAATTTTTCCTATTCATATGGAGAATACATTCCCAAAGTTATTACTTTGGACCGGAAAACGGAGCGGTCCGGTTACAAGCAAAAACTTTGAACGCGTTTTTCTTAAAATCACGTTTTTCAAGTTCATCTGATTCACTTCATTCAAAGTTAAATTAGACTAAATGTTGCAAAATGAAGACCGTTTTTATCGTTAATTTTCATTTCATGTCCACCATTTTTGCAACTAACCACTTTTTTACAAACTGTGGCTCATGCTCATTCTGCATTCTTACCCACTATAACGATTTTTTTAAAATTTCTTGTTTCAAATTATTTCCAAGGTCTCCAGGATTCCAGCCGATTCGGTCGGAACCTCCGATTGCTGCCACTACATCTATAGTTATAAATATTCAAAGCAAACTTTTCATGTTCATTTACAAGTAATAAAAGTTTCGTAAACGAAAACAAATTTTCAAAAAACTGCATTGAAAAAAAAACTCGGCTGTCCAATACCGCACAAGATACCCAACTTGTCCCAACCGTCTGGAGCCAGTATGGCATTCCTAATTGGGTTATGTTGTGAGGCTGAAGTTAGTGGGGAAGGGAATGAGATAGGAAAGAGGAAGGTGGAGAAGTTCCCGGCTATTCAGATCTGGTCATCAAACACGGCTAAAGATATTTCAAGCAACGTTTTGATTCTGAATGGTGATTTATTTTTGAGTAATTACGCCGTGTTGCCCTACCCCCTTCTTTAGCCATCATTTTGGACAGCATTACAGTATTTGTCATCATGGAAGGTGTGAAATTAATTAAAATTACAATTACGTCTGCCCTGATGATGAACACTGTAATGCTGTCCGAAACATTGATAACGAAAGGGATAGCGCAACAGGTATAATAACCTAAAAATAAATCACGATAATACTTTTGGCCGTGAAAATCTTAAATCATATCTGAATAGTGTTCTTTCACCAGGGTGATGACGACAGGGTCTTACACTGCTTGACTCTAATTAGGATCGCAGTTCGTCTGATTATAAATCTATTTTTTTTTTCTTTTTTGTAAGGTATTGATGAGAATTATTTTGTCCTAGTACGGTGACACCATGACCAACATCGTAGTGGTCCAGTTCAGTGACAACGTGCAGACCGGCAAGGACAAGCGTTTCAACCTGACCTGCCTGTTCCGCGGACCTGGAGAGGCTGTGGTCACCTCTAACTACATCGGGGCAGGGTAAGAGCGGACCTGCATTGCATGGTGCTATGCGGAGATAACTGATTAACAGTATGCAGCATGCGAATTAGCATGCCAGCAAACCGGAAAATAATCCCTCCTGTTCATCATTTGGTGGAAAATTAATATTTTAAAGTAGAAGTATTCGGAGATACCATATGCCAAAAAAATCTAGCATTGCAATCAAGAATAGACGCTTTGTAATGAATATATTATACTGTATTGTATATAACCGTGCGCAACACGCCAATAAGCATGCCAGTGAATCGGTGGTTAATTACTTCTGTTCATAACCTTTAACCTGGCGGTAAAAATGTTTTAAGTTGAATAATCGGAAATGCTATACATTAAGAGATTGGCTTTTTAATAGAGAAGAGGTGGTAAGTTATGAATATACATAATATTTTGTATAATCGTATTTGAAGCATGCGAATTAGCATGTCAGTAAATTGGTATATAATTACTTAAATTAAGCCTTTCAAGAAGAAACAACGAAGAATAGGCTCTGTGCTAATACTAGTTATGCTAATAATAAAATATTGTATGTAACAGTGTGCCGCATCCAGATATTTAATGAAATTCAATATTTTTTAGTGATGTTAACCACGTTCTTATTAATAAACTTGAAATAGAAGCAATTTAATTTGATTTGAATTGAAGTAGTGGTAATAAGGTCAGTTTATATATATAAAAAAAATCGGTTGGGCTGTCTGAAATTTTGGTTCATGAACTCTAATACTTTTGGTATGAATTTAAGCTTTATTTTCAAAATTTAAAGTGTTGGTTTGAAGAATTCAGACCTACCTATTAAGTAATACCTATTTTTAACAGAAAATTATTTTGTGTCATTTTCAAAACTGGAACTGACTGTCGGGAATTCGTACTATCCCCATTGATGTATTGTATTTAGATGAGACACGAAGCGAACAAATTGGTTCCACTTTTTTTTATCTCTTATTAATCTAATTTGATGCTCTAAGCCGAATGACCGGAAACTACCGAATTCGGTCGCCGCGCACTGCTACTAGCGTGATAATAGTAGAACACGTCCAACGAGATTGTTGTACGCAATAGCAAATCTCTGACTAACTTGTGATTTTTAATATTATTATTGTAATCAAGAAGAGATACAGCTACATAATTTGGAAGATGTCTTCAGTTTAAAAATTCAATCATGTTCCTGAAATTAATTTAATTAGAACAACACAATCTACATCTTTAATTTTTTTAGTTCTGCTCAAGATTGCACAAGAAACAAGAGTATTAAAAAAATTTAAACAATCTTAATCGTGATAAATGGAAGAAAATTTTCAATATCTGTTGTATGTTAAAAAAGCGGATTAGGCATTTTTGTGAATTCAAAATGAAGCACGTTTCAAAATTTGTTGAATCCATAAAAATATTTATCGTTTTTATTTATGATGGTTTTGTGTAGATTTTGTTTTGCATGCGTTGCATTTTAAAATTGATTTAATAATATCTGAAGTTAGGTGTGCGTTCATGGTAGCATGTCAAAAATGTTAATGATTTATAACATTAGACACTTTTCATTTGAGATGTTTTGTTTTCCCTGTAGAAATATATAATACTTTCTTTCTGTAGATGCTACCATTAATTAATAATGTGTTATTAATTTGTTTTGCTGCCCAATTCTGTAAATATTTATATTTATTTATATTCGAATAGAACTTGATACCCGCATGAATCGAACTAATGAGTATACTAACGATCAACTTCAAATATTGCCGTGATTTAAAACATACAAAATTAAAATAAATAAAACAACTAACAAACAAAAATGATCGACTAGAACTTCAAATTTCACGATATTCAATATATTACGATCATTCAAACATAAATCGTCTCCCCTGAAGTTTCTACAGTAGACACATTGGTAAATTATTGGAAGAGTAGGTCCGCAACTTCTTTTTTTAATCCTGTTCGGGCATACCTATACCTACAACCAAGTATTCCTCCTGTCCGTCGTACCTACCTATCCTTATCTATCCATCTTTCCATTGTCACCGGTTAAAGATTGATTTCTAACCGCGAACCTTCAGTGATCAGTGCAATTTCATCACCCGCGCGGTAGTGACAGCTAAGTACTTTGTCTCGTCGCCTTAAATTCGAAACCCGGATCCGCGCGAAAAACTCCACGGTTGAAATGTTTTCAACCGTGGAGTTTTTTCTTTGGTGCATGAGTGTGGGACCCCGGGACATCACCAGCAAGGTAGGATTATCTTGTATTCGGTTGACATCCTTTTGTTCCTCTTCATCCTTTTCATTCCCATAGTGGTAGGTAGAGATTTCAGACTCCACGAAGAGATAACATCTTCCAATAGCTATTGAAACAAATCCTTTTCCTTAATTTTCTGCAGAATTTTATAACGAAGTTACTCAAATGCACAACTTTAAAAGATCTAACGTTCTCTTTCGTTTTTTTTTAAATATCACGGCCGTATTTGAAGTACCATCGTTCCGTGTAGAACTCGACCCTAGTGATTTACCCAGTTGGGAATGGGGCGATTCTTTCGACAGGTCCGGCAGTCCAATCCCCATCGAGTATCTGCCCGCCGAGAACTCCCTCAGCTCCCGTGTCCGCCTCATGATCTTGTACCAGGGTAGACCCACCACTACCATTGCCGTTGGGGATCCGCTCACCTTCAGGCTGGAGTCACAAGATGGATACAACTATGTCACTGATATCTTTGCCACGAACGTCATCGCGAGAGATCCGTACTCTGGAAGATCGGTGCAGCTCATTGACAGATACGGGTAAGAAGATTGTAAATTAGTTCTTTTGTCATCCACTCCGTTAAATCGTTGGTTCAGATCACGAACCTGTACCGTACAACTTTGTCAGGGATATCTTAATCATGAACATAATCACGAGAGACACTCACGCTGGAAGATCGATGCATCAGTTCCGTCCAGACACCATCGTCCAGACACTTGCGTCGACGTCACTAGAATCTAGACGATTGCGAGCAAGTGCCAAGCAGTAGTTGAGCAGTTGAAAATTGCAAGAGCCCGAAATATTATTTATTATATTACTGTAATTTTTTACTTCGTTTACCTTGGCTGGGAACGTCCTTAACTGCATGAACGCTATGAGCTTGGCCGGCCGCGGTTTGTGAACAGGGCTGAAAACTTTTTCTTTATATGTAACTTGATTCATGATTTATGGGTCTATATGTGCTATTCTAGTGTTTATTTAGCCATGGCCACTAAAGAGTAGAGGTCCACGAATTTGACTCAGGGATATTTAGATTCCCACGTAGTGCAAAACATGCATTTTAACAAAATATTATAAAAAATAAATCAATGTTTAGAAAAAAAAACGTGGGAAAATCTCACCAAATTTAACTCGGCAGAAGAGGCCTGGAATTTCTTTTTAACATATTTACAAACTCTCATCACACAAAATACTAAAACGATATACATACCTATTCCACACCGCAAAGTAAGACTTAAAAAATGGATTACCCAAAGCATCATAAATAGCATTAAAAAAAGGGACAAAATACACAAACAAGTCAAACTGAACCCATATGATACTTCGCTTTATTTCTTCTACAAAAGGTACAGAAACATCTGTTCTCTAACAATACGTAAAGCCAAAGAATTATACTATCGTAACAAACTGATAACATCAAACTATGACCCTAAAAGCGTATGGTCAATTTTGAGGGAAAGTTCACATTCACAGAAGAAAAAAGATGATACCATAAAAAATCTACTCATTGATGATGAAGAACTCCACTTCCACGACAATCCTACACGCATCCTCAATCACATCAACAAATACTACACAAATATTGGAGTTAGCCTAGCTGAAAATATCAAAACTACGCAGCCTCCCCAAGATATTCAGGAACCTCAAAACAATACATCTAACATCAATAATGAACATTTTTATAGACACTTCAAATTACGAAATATTACACTAGTAGATACCAATAAAATAATTCATTCACTAAAGAATAATAATACTACGGGTTCTGATGGTATAGACTCTAAAACTATCTTAACTCTAAGCCAACAACTACTTATACCACTCACATATTTAATTAATCGTAGTATAAAAGAAGGAATTTTTCCTAGCTTATTAAAAAAAGGCCTTATTATTCCAATTTTCAAATCAGGACAAAAAAACAATGTTAACAACTACAGACCCATTACGCTACTAAATACCATTTCGAAAATTCTGGAAAAAACGATTAAAAAACAGCTTCAGCACTATCTAGAAACAAAACAAATACTCTCGGTGAACCAACATGGCTTCAGGAAAAACAGGAGCACAGAACATGCAATAGCTACTGTAACAGACTTCATAACACATAATTTAGACGCTAAGAAAAAAGTTATTTCCATTTACTTAGATCTTTGTAAAGCCTTCGACACAATCTCACACGAAAAACTTTTCAAGAAGTTACAAAACATGGGCATTAATGGATTAGAACTCAATTTAATTAAAAGCTTCATGTCTGACAGAACGCAACAAGTAAAAATTGGCAACAAGACAAGTGAACCACTTTTAATTACTTACGGAGTCCCACAGGGGAGTGTACTTGGCCCTTTACTATTCCTCATATATATAAACGACCTGTGCGATATTGAAATTGAAGGTAAAATCGTGACCTTCGCCGACGATACAGTTCTTCTCTGTCAAGCAGCCACATGGAAAGATGTATTCATAACAGCCGAAAAAAGTTTATCAATTGTCAAAAAATGGCTAAACAGTAATACTCTTACCGTTAATACAATCAAAACAAAATATATCACACATAGTATTACACAAAGAGGTCAACCTCCACCAAACCTAGACTTGCTTATACATGACTGTACTTCATCCAACTGCCAATGCGAACTTATAGAAAGGGTAAAACAAACAAAATACCTGGGGGTAATTATTGATTCACACTTACGCTGGACTGAACACATTACTTTCATCACAAATAAACTCAAACGAGTCATGCACCTATTAAAGTACATTAAAAACATCTTCCCACTTACAATACTAAGATCAATTTATTTTGCACTTTGTCAATCCATTGCCACATATGGAATACTAGCTTGGGGAAGTGCGACAAACATAGCAATTGACCCAATTAAAAAAATACAAAAAGCAATAATTAAACTCATCCTGCAAGTACCATTTCAAACAGATTCTAGCGAAATCTATAAAACATTAGAAGTCATGTCAATCAGACAACTTTATGCCAAATCTGTTATACTCCACCTACTCCAAAACAAACTGCATATTCCCATTCAACCAAAAACCACAATAAAAACCAGGTCCACAACAAATAAAATACTAAACATACCGATAACACACACCACACATGGACAAAGACACTTTGAGTATTATGCTACCAAACTTTTTAATTGTATGCCCACTACTTTGAAACAAATACTATCTGCTAATACATCTACAAATATTCACAAAAAACATATCACTGCCTGGATTAAAAATCAAGATATTAACTTTATAGAAAACATTATAATCCCCAACCAAACATAACAAAACTACCAAAATTATAAAATGAAATAAACTAAATAATTAAATAGTTTTCAAGTATTCACCAACTATACACAGACTTACAACTTGTATATGTGTGTATTGTAATGTATGTATATATATATCTATATGTATATATGCATGTACGTGTATGTATATGTATGTTTATGTATATACATATTTTTCTTATTTTTTCAAATATATATATATATATATATATATATATATATATCTTAATATTATCTCTCTTAAAGTTTAAAACAAAAATTAAAAACTTTCTACTACAACACATAAATACTTGTCACACTTAATCACAAACACGTAAACACCTCAGCACAGGTTCTCCTAGTGAGGTGTTCACGAAACATACAAAATTACCCATCCACAGTTTCACCTTCTCAAACCTACCTTACACCCAACATAATTAAATTTCAAAATATATTATGTAAAAATTATAATAAATAGGTAAATACTGTAATATATAGAAATAAATAAAAAAAAAAAATAAAAAAATTCATGACTTGTAACAATAAAAAATGCAACTTACAATGTTTTCAGATGTCCTGTGGACAGTTACGTCTTCCCAGAATTGGATAAGGGCCGAAGTGGAGACAGCTTGGAGGCTAGATTCAATGCCTTCAAAATACCGGAGTCCAACTTCTTGGTGTTTGAAGCGACTGTCAGAACTTGCCGAGAAGGTTGTCATCCAGTAAGTGAAGAATGTAATGAAAGAGCATTGGAATTGATTTAAAAACTTTTTTATTAGAAACAATCTGTTTAAAAATTACCAATGTTCAAATAGCTTTATCTAATGTTAATTTGTTGTGTTTCAGGCGATCTGTACACATGGATCCGGAAGATCTGAGCCATCGTTTGGTAGAAGAAGGAGGAGAGACCTGAATGGAACAGTCATTGAGACTGAGCTGATCAACGGAACGTCTTTGGCTATCAATACCAATGGCACAGATTATGAAGAAGAAGATTCTGAAACGGGTACTGAAGGACCACCCGAATTACCGGAGCATGTCAGGGAGATGATTGAGGTAAATAAACAACACGTTTGTCTTAATTCTAATGCAAAAATAATTACGCAGAGAGCAACAGAGCAATAATCTTGCAAAATGTGATGATTTTTAAGAAAACTGTATCAACTAATAATATTCGTATGATCATTGTGGTATAGGTGTTCGAGTCTCGTGACGAGATGTTCCAGGGGCTGCGCCACGTAGGCCCCGCGCCTCCCTCTGTATGCCTGAGCCCCGGGGAGTACCACTCGTTGCTCACAGCCGTGGTGCTGTTGGTCTGCCTGCTCTTCACCGTCATTCTCATCGTCATGTTCGCTTACAGGTCTGAACCCATTTTCATGAAATACTTCTAAAAATTCATTCGGTCACAGAAATACCAATAATTAAAAAGCCCTTTCCGGTATTCTTCAAGGTCTCGAATTGGGTCTTGTAATATATTAATTTATTTTTATGCTATTTTACGATAACAGGAGATACTGGGGGGTGATGCGTAAGAACCAAACCGTAGATAGAGAACGCCCACCTTCATCCGTCAGCCGACCTCCTTCATCTCGCCCCACAAATTCAAGAGCGTCTCTGTTCGGAGCTGGACTCCATAAGCCTTTTGCGACTGGGTTAGTTTAATATTTATTTAATATATAAGAACGGTTAGCTGCCAAAGAAAAAGAATATGGTTCATTATTAAACCTCCTACCTAGAAAGTAGACCAAATCTTGATGATTTTTTTTTATCTTCTTCTTGAGATTCATTGCTAAGAAACACGATTCCCACTTCAATTGCCCTGATGAATCAGGTTCCTCCATTCATTATCCATGTGTTGAAATTTACTTGTTTTGCTTGACTACAACTTTTCCAGTAACTATGAGCTTCTCTAGGTTCAAGAGTAGCACCTTTCTCTAAAAGAAAGGAGAGTTGATGAGCTGGATCATAATACTGTGAAGGATCTAGGACATGGATATTAGTAAGGTTCCCGATATTTTTATACAGATTGGACAGTGACCAGTTCAAGAAGAAGAGTGTTGGATAGGATAGATACCATAAGAAAAACAAATTATTATGTAATATTATCGAACCTGTGCTTTCAGAAACCTTGCGCGAGTCTGCGACTTTGGCATCCCGACCCGCAGCCCTTTTGAGGACCCCAGTGAGCCCATCTATACGGATCCCTCTCTCTTCGAGAGGTCCCGCTCCTTGCGCTCTCTGGACCTCAAACAACAGCAGCAACAACAGCAGGGTATGGGTCACCGCCACCACCGCCAAGGGGTTGACGCCTGATGCTGGGACCCGCAAACAGTAGACAGTAGACCCTGTCCGGGCTGCCATGGGGGCTAAGTGTCGATTCTTTCTGATGAATATCAGCTATCTTTGTGGTTTAATAATAGCTAGAAATAACGTAGATTAGTTACGTTAGGAAAGAGTTGGAAGATGGATTACAATATTTTATCTTCGGGGTTTAATGTTAGTTAGGATAATTAGGTTAGGATTCCCAAACTTATTTCCCTGGCCACTTCTTTTAATGTTTTTTAAGTATCGGCGAACCCCTCCTCTCACATCAGGAAAATTGGTTTTCAACTAATGATAACTTTTTTCATACTCGTAAGAGATCTTGGAATAGGAAAGTTAAATTAACTAAACAAGCATTGTCTGAATTGTGTTTCTTGAGTCTTGCCTTGAAAATACTGATACCGAGAGTAATAACTAGACAATATAAAAAATAACTGAAGAATTCATCTGCATCCTTACTGTTTCTCACAGATTAACCGACCAATTAAAAATCAATCAGTCAATACGTCTCCATGAAAAATAAAGGAACATCACAATTGAACCATCCATAGGTATGATTATTGGAAAAAATGTCTTGCATCTGTGTAGCCATGCGGACAATGTTTAAAAATTGTTGAAATTAACTTTTAATTTTAGCCAAACAATTTTCGAATACCATGTTGTTCTGAGCCTAATTACCGCTCCACTTTGCTCCCTGTTGCCCCTGAAGTTTCGTTCCTCTATATCTACATTCCCAGGGGAGGGTTATAGCCACTTTGGGAAACACTGGGTTAGCCAAATTGGGCAATTTAGATGCCTTGAAACCAATTCATTTTGACCTTTTTTCTACCTCTCTTCTCTTGGGGTACCATATTTAAATTTTAGATAAAAAACACTCTACGGAGGTATCATTAAACGGTTGATCAAATAGGCAATTAGATTTCATTGACATAAATATAAAAATTATTAATATCTATAAGTAAAATATTTTAGTATATTTTTAAAATAAGTTAAGCTTAAGTTATTTTTAAGTAAGTATAAAAGGGCTCGTAAAGATTTTTGTGATTTTTTCTGCACTTTGATCTCTGCGCCTCGCATTCACTTATCTTTTATGTTTGCCGCTATTTTTCGCTGCCGTCTTAAGCAAAACGCTAATATTATGTTTGCTTTCGTAAGCAGACGCTCTTTTATTTCGCTTGGAACATAAAAACAAGCATATTTATCATCCTTTCAGAAAATGAAGTGGATTTTTCATTAGCCGGGGTCAAAACAAAACAAAATAAAACCGACAACGTTTCTAGCGTTTTCATTATTCAGTAATTGAGAACATCTGTAACAGATTATCCAAACAAAACGATAAGTGATATGCGAAGGTTTCATTTTGAAGGTTTTCATGTGATTGATTGAAATAATGAGCCAAAAAACTTAAGTTTTCACCCAACCATTAAAAATGCCTATCTCCAGTAACCGAATTTGAACAAAAAAACCTAAGTAACAATTTTTTTTAAAACCCCAAAATAATGTTATGAGCACAATTTTCTGTAAGGATGATAATATATTTTAATACGGGGTTACGGTAACGGGTATTTTCTAGAAATATTTTATTTATAATTATTACAATGAGTTAGTTCTGTGTTTACTTGATTAGTAACATAGTTTACTATACGAAAGTTTTGTAATACACATAGGTATGTTAGAAATGTTTGTTTTCATTTCAGCGCCCTCAAAGAAAATTGGCCAAAAGTGGGTGGCAATCTATTATTTTGTATATTTTCTCAAGGTTTATTTAAAATTTTAATATTTCAAAGATTAGTAAGGTTTAACGTTTATCTATTGTATTTTTGTAAGTTTTCATAAGCATGATTTTTTATAATATTAAAAATCGTTAGTTTTAATTGTGTAATTTTATATAAAATGTAAAAAAAAAATATGTGACGCCAATGGCGTCCCGCCATTTTTCTAAACAAAAATTTTGGGATTATTTTTTTGTTTAGTTACACTTTTGAATGTCTCCAATATCATAATGAGTATTATTTTATAATTTGTGCGGGATTATCATTGCAATAAATTCAATAATAATAGGATGTAATTTTTTTATTACTTATAATATTATTTTGTTAAGAACATTTTTGTAATTCTCTGGCAATAATATGTTTACATTTTATACCAATGTACTAATCAATAGATACTTATATAAATAAATAAAATTATATATTATTATTAGTTTTCTTAATTATTTGAAAACAAAGTTTTTTTTACTATAATGTAACTTTTTTATTATGTATTGAAAAAGTATCGAATTTCCGCCAAGGCCCTAGACATCGAACCTAGTTGCGCCATTATTTCATACAATTTTAGAGAAATGCGTGGGTTTTCGCATGTGTGTATGTGTGAGTGGCTTCACAAGACGATAGAATGCATTGTCATCGACAACGGGTCTATCTGCCGAGTTTCAGCTCGATCGGACGTCGGGAAGTGGGTTAATTTCCACTTCCAAATTCCTCTTCCATTCCTCTCCTATTCAATCAAGAAAACAAAAGTGAAATTTAAATAGTTGGAAATGCTTTCTCAGTAGAAGTAGATGTGTTCAACTGCACGGAATATAGTTAAAAACGGGCTGTAATAAAATACCCCAATAAAACTATGTTAGAATAATACCTACCATGTGATCATTGTATGACTGGAGTTCACTGGCGATAGTGTCGCGGCCATAGAATAAAGAATAACACAAGATGTGTTTCATGTTCCTATTATATTCGCAATTTGGGCCTATAATGTCATACACATTTGTATTTTCAAAATTCAAGTGTGATGGAGATCTACGATTTCAGGCAAGTGTAAGTGAAACAGAACGCCCGGAATGAAACATTTATTTCCATTCAAATTTATTTAGAAGGCACTTTTAGTGTTATATTCGATTTTCTATGGTCGCGGACCTCGGAAGTGGCTAGCTGTGATAGTATAATAGTGACGCGACGACACTAAACGCAGCGTCACTGACGCTACTGTCGCTGTGCTCGGAGCTCTACCTGCTCTTTTGTCCACTGTTGTCCCATTGGAGAAAACACTCTTTCTACACCTGCGTTTTGAGCTTAATGGTAATGGTAGCAAAAATGAACTCGCAAATACTCAATAGAATGGGCATTCTGGCGATTGTGAAGTTTGTAAAAATGGTAACCCACATTTTATGGACCATCGTACTAAAAAATGCACCGTTATGAATCGCGTACCTTATTTGTACTATGTGATTAAAATGTCCGGACTTTTTTTTGGCTGTCAGGCTTTTTGACAGGACTTTTCAATTTTCTGAATGGTAACCCTGGTATTCGCGGTCAAAAGTCGTTAATTTTAAGGATTCGCCTCTCTGATCCCTTGGCCCATACATGGGTAGTCAAGACCGAAAAACTGAGCCAGGAAAAATAAAACCTTGAGTTTGGTAAACTCCTATCAAGCGGCAAGAACCTTTCTATTAAACATAGGTAGATAGTAAAAAAAAATGATATTTATCGAACCAGTTAATATTTTCACCGGGCCTGCAGCCAAATACGTAATTAAAAACCTTTCTTAAAAGTTTCTGAAAACCACTTGATACACGCAGGATAACTGTTTTTACATACTAAATATTGTGCAAAACACTACGAAAAAAACCGCCGTAATTTCCTACGCAAAATATTATTTGAAAAGCACGACGCATGCACGCATTTCCGCATTCCCTGAACAATCAATCACTCACGCATTATAGCACGATTGACCTAATCGTCGCCAAATCGTCGCAGAAAATCACGTCCTAAGATTATTTGAAGGTGTTATTATCAAATTTACGTGAAATATCTTATGTTGCTGTGATTTTCCCATTGCTTCTTTCGATATACCAAATCAGTAAAGAGGGGAGGGTAAAATGGTGGAGGTCTTTAGTTTGAGATAGCGATGGTAGTCAGTCGACATCATGAGACCAAAGCTGGTGTGTTTTGTTTTCCTCATGTTTGGAGTGACAGCCTTGTGGAAAAACGTTGAATCGGTCCAAAATACTGTGAGCACCAATTTCATTAACCCTTTTAAAAATTTCTCATGTTACTTTCATTATCCTTATCTGTCTTAATTTTTATCCTCCTCTGCCCGATTAAGTTTAAATGTAGGTTGTACTGACCTCAATATCTGTTCTATTTCGTCCATCACAACACATCTCTAGAATGGCACGCAAAAGATACCCCAAAAATGTGCGGGAATCTAAGTTTTCTTAAAAAAAAATTCTTTGCTCAATCTTATGTCCAGGACCCGCTGAAACCAGACTGATTTCATTCTACTACGAACATCTTTAGAACGGTTGTTGGACGGACAACGTATTAAATCGTTTTGAACCGTCCTTGTTGAAATGACATATTTGTTTTGCGCCAGAATCTTTCCCCGTCAGTCAGACAGAAGAGACAATGCTGTAGATATGGTCCGGAGATCATCTCATCCCCTTGTTCCCGCGAGTTCCATACGAGGCCCGGCAGAAACTTCAGGACCTTCGAAAGATGCCTCAAGATCAACGGAACCCTTCAAGCAAAATCCTTCAACTGTCCCTGCGGCCACTACTTCGACAGCAAACTAGGCAAGTGCGTGGCCGTTCCAGGAGGAGGAGAAGTAGTCCACGTGGACTATCAAGGACAATGCAAGGATAACTACAAAGGAATCCTCAGTCACCCGACACAGAAACAGTTCTACTACATTTGCAACGACTGCGCAGTCCTCGTTGTAAAATGTCCAAGATTAAAAATATACGACCCAGTGTTGAAATACTGTGTCGATTTAAAAAACCAGTGCTCAATTACAATTTACGATGAATCTAACGGAGAAGTGGAAGCACCGAGATGCAAAGGACCCGGAAGATATGCTGTGCCGGAAAACTCAGAGTTTTATTTCATGTGCACAGAGGACGGCGATAAATTCTACAGGTCAATATTCAAATGTCCGCAAGGAACGCGGTACGATCCAGAAATGCAAAGCTGTTCGGAATATTACGATGCTTCAACGCCCAGAAGTGTTACGATGGGCTGGTATTTGGAGAGTGATCCATATCCTCCTTGCGTTCGAGCTGGAAGGTTCAGGAGCAATAGGAATTGTTCTATGTATTATGTGTGCAGTGCCAAGACTGGCGGTTGCTTCTACCAACACAGATTCTGCTGCCCTTCTGGATACTTCTTCTGCACTGAGAGCCTCTTGTGTCGGCCAGCC
Source organism: Limnephilus marmoratus (assembly GCA_917880885.1). Classification (NCBI taxonomy): domain Eukaryota; kingdom Metazoa; phylum Arthropoda; class Insecta; order Trichoptera; family Limnephilidae; genus Limnephilus; species Limnephilus marmoratus. The sequence goes on along the minus strand of OU862924.1, from coordinate 24,299,303 downwards.
GCTGAGGTCGACTGCCACATTGAGAACAACTGTACATTAGTGACCAATCGATGCAGGTACCAAGATGTGACAGAAGGTAAGAAAAAAATACTTTAAGATGGAATTACAATATCTTATATATAAAAATCTCGTGTCACGGTGTTTGTGGTCGCACTTCTCCAAAACAGCTTGACCGACTTTTATGAAATTTTTTATGTGTATTTGGTAGGTATGAGAATAGGTTTTAAATCATATTTCATACATAGTGTCCCTATTCAGAAACTAAAAATCCTTTTTTTTTTATTAATGTATTATTTTTTTTATTTGGCATCAAGAAATACCTATAACCCAAAATTTTAACCCTCCTACCCCCACCCTCCCATTTTTTAATCGCGATTTTAGTATTTTTGAATGAACAAATTTAACCGTATTTTTAAATTATTTATGTTGTTGAATGACAGATGGCGCCACGTCTGCCTCATCAAACTTTCATCCACACATGCGTAAGACATTCACGAGAAGCATCGCGTCATTTTGATATTTCATTCGGCATCACGTTCTCGAGACGAACTGGCAAAAATATTGTACACTCAATAGCTCTTCAAAATTCATATTGATTTTCTTTATTTCATTTTCCTACTTTAGTTGGTGCTTTTTGATTTTATCGGCGGTCATCGTCTACAGCGCTCCATTCCACTTTCTGTCATAGATTTTCTGTCATTCACAATACATTCGTTATTTTATATTTAACAACCAAAATATTTACTAGAAATAATTTAGTCGGGTCAGCTAGTACATATATAGATACCTGGACCTAGTAAGCCCTGGACAGAGCATTAGTGCGATTCAAACTTGTGACAAACTTTTGATATTATTTGTATATAAAGCGGAATTATTGAAAGTATTTCAATTTTATATTGAATCTTTTGATGAGACAGGGTATGAGATTTCTCATTAAAAATACAAGCGGGATTTTTCATTTTTCATACATCCTCCCCTTAACCCCGAGGTTTCAAAATTTTTTCGAATAGATTCGTTGAGGTCTTATTAAGGACTCCAGATACTAATATCTACAGCCTGTATGTCGGACGATTATCTACAGCTCATATGTTGAACTCTACGAACTTGTGAGTGTTGACTCAGAGTGTTGACTAATATCTACAGAGCTAAGGTCGGACGAATATCTATGACGGTCCCAGTGTTGACTAATATCTACAGAGCGTAGGTTAGACTAATATCTACAGAGGGCAGCTGAGCAAGAGGTTGTACGGAAAAGCATAAATTACTTCAATTACGTAATTACTAATTACGTAAAGGCTTAAACGTTTAGTACATGAAGTTTTTGCATAAAATTACGTATTTTGCTGTTCACGAGGACAATAATTTATTGAACAAACATGGAGGTCACAACCTAACCTAACCTAACCTAATCTAACCTAATTGACATAGAAATGGTCATGGTAACAGACTAAATAATTTAGAAGCACTCGAAATAAAGAAAGCTGTTAAAATAAAACCCCAATTCCTTAATAATCATCTAAATGTGTCCAATCGTCCGATATTAGGGATTTTTACATACATACATGCATAAATTAAGATTTTTTTTTAACTGCATACGCAATATTACGTCATTCCAATATGCTATACATAATTGCAAATCCAACCTCTGCAGTGCTGTAGATATTCGTCAACACTTTGGTTCTCATAGATATTAGTCAGCAGTTTGAGCTGTAGATATTCGTCAACACTTTGGTTCTCACAGATATTAGTTCGATTTTTTCAGTTTTTGGAATTCCTGTAGATATTAGTAGACGCCTCCTTATTAAGTCGATGTTTACAGGCGCTTGTCGCTATGTACACAATACACTAAAATAAAGTCGGAGACCTCTGGAATATTATAAAGTGGCACCTAACCTTGCGACGTAAGTAAAGAAGGCGTTTACAGAAATATTCGACGCGCGACCCGTTTTATTAGATGGACCCAGGGCCGTACTATTCATAAGGAAGCAACTGCCTAGGAGCCCCACGTCGACTAGGGGCCCCTAGGGTAAAGGGGCTCCAAGACATGCATTGCCTATTGGCCCCGACATGTTTAATCCAGCCCTGGCAAGACCGTATTATCCATAAGGCAGAGTAGGCAACTGCTTAGAGGCCCCGAGACGTGCATTGCTTAGGTGCCCTGACATGATTAATCCGACCCTCGATGGACCTACGACCGTATTCACCCTAGCAAATCTAGAAAACTGATCTTTCCGCGTGGTTTATTTTATTTAATTCTGATAAACGTAGGATATAATTTTAGATTTTTACGGCCAAAAGTATTTTTGTTATTTGTTTTTGGGGTGTTATGCCGTATTGCGCTACCTCCTCCTTTAGCCAACGTCTCGGACAGCGTTACAGTGTCCATCATCAGGGCAGATGTGTAAATGTTAGTGGTGAAATATGTGCTTAAGTACTTCGAAGCAATACCGTGTTACCTGATAAACGTAATACAAAATTTTGAGATGTTTCTAAACGAATTCCCCGGGAAGATACAAATTCGTCTAGAAAAATAAAATATGATGCTTACCGCTAATTTAATAGTTAAAAAATGTTCTATAAATTTTTCACATCGTTTTACGTAAAATATTTTAATGGTAAGATATTGTTTTTATTAATCTTAGATTCAAATAACTTACATTCGTGGGAATCGGTCGGAATAAAATAGGTTTTATAATTACGAATTCGTCGGAATTAATTAAGATGGAAGCCTCGAGCAAATCCAATTATTAGAGTCTTGTAAAAACCTCAAGGGCGCTCTGCATTAGGTGTTAGGTACTATCAGCATCAGCGCCTTGGAAAGTCGGCGCCCGGAGCGGACAGCTCCAATTGCACCTGCACAGGGCCGGCCCTGCATGTGTTCTCATCTTAGGCATCTATCTATCTACCAGAAGTGCACACGCACAGTTTACAGAGTATGGTTTATCTGAGCTTAAGCTGAGGAATTGGCAGATTAAATCCTGGGTGTAGCTTCAAGAACAAAATATGGAAAATAACTGCGCTTTATTTATGTAAAAAGAGTTTGTTTGCATTTTGTTTTCTTTGGGGGGGGGAGGGCGCCCCCCACCGGGTACCGCCCGACGGGGAGTGACACCCGACCGTAAAGAAATTTTAAGAAGGTAGTATGTTTTCACAAAAATATTTTACACATGGATACTACCTGCTATTTATATTTTCGTAGCTCTATGGCTGGGTCGGTCGGGAATTCCCCAAAAATTCTATTATTTTATTTTCATTTCCAGCTATAACTATTAACTATTGCTCGGTTGGGGATTCCCCTTAAATATTCCTTGCTTGACACCTGTGTCACACAGACTGACATGTTTTTATGGCAATATTCTACCTTCATAATTTTTTTTCACGATCGGGTGTCATCCCCCATCGGATGGCACCCGATGCGGGCCGCCCCCCGCTGCGCCCTCTCTAGCTACGCCACTGGCTAGAAGTATTAAGATGTTCTGCCTCCTTGGGGTGATTTTCCCACGGAAACAGCGCAATAGAAGTACCCAATCCAATCTTTTGATAGTATTATTATATTAATTTGGGAGGCGGGAATGGGTACCGCCGCCCCGGGAACCTTTATTGGATAACCAACACCTCTGCCATAGGTCACCCCTAGTGGTTCGCTACGTTTGGTGATTTAGCAGGGGTGCCCGGGTTCATGGGGTGAGGTTTGTCTAGGTCTTGGAGGCGGATGACCAAGACACACTGAACCCCAGATTCCTACCCACCCCTTAAACCCTTTTCCTTTCCAGAACTCTCCTCTCCTTCCTTTCCTTAAAAAAAACCCTCCACACAGCATCCCCAAAGATGATGTAAAATGTGGAGCCTGTGTGGAGCTCATGTAAAAAAAAAAAAATTAAGTACCGTTTCGGATTATTGTAAACGGAAGTGGAACCTCCTATTATTTTCAAAAAGAATGGTTAAGGTTTTCAAACAGCTTCCCCGATGAGAAAATGTCGAAAAAAAATTTATAAAAATTGGAATTTCTAGTTTCGAAAACTTTTATACAATTAGCCGACCCATTTTCCGAGCAAATTTTTTTAATTTAGATAATTTTTAAAAGAATTTTTTTCAAAAAAATAGATCAAAAATTTTCCAACACGAAAAATTTCTAAACTTCACATAACAAAATCAAAAAGATGGAATATACCTAAAGCGCGGGTCACATTATGCTGGTTGCCAGCTGCTGCTTACCAGCGGCTGGTAGTAGTACCAGCTAGCAGCGGCGGGCAATCTGGTCACACTACTGTTGCTGCTACTCGCCTCTCGCACTCTCCAGTTAGTCATTCACTATAATATGTCGTCTGTCGTTTCACGTAAAAAGCTAATTAAGCAGTTGTTGAGAGAGAGTGTCAGGGAACTTAGTTTAAAAATGCTTAACCAGCTTCACCGCAAACAGAGACGATGGTGGGTCAGGCCATGGATACAAAGAAGGGAAGAATTAGGCAGAATTAGGAAGAATTTTCGCAGTCCACTTTAACTCAGACATTATAAATAACTCAATAAATCAAATAATATCAATTAAAAATTACAAATTATAAAATAGTCACAACTAAACAACTTCACAAAAAAAAAACACGTGCTTTCTCGTTGCTGATAGACGCAATAGTGGTCAGACTGCGCTGCCGGCTGGTGCCAGCGGTCACGTGATTGATTATTCGCCGCTGCCTGCTACCAAAAGTTAAACATGTCCAACTTCGTCAGCCGCTGACAAATACTCGCCGGCTGGCGACGCCAGCGCCGAATTTTGTTGTCACACCAAGCTGATCGACGGCTGGCAGAAGCGGCTTCTTCAACTCGCGGCTGGCAACCAGCATAATGTGACCCGCGCTTAAGATAGTTTTAATAAACTTTTCCCCCCCCATTTTCCGACACATTTTCTATACTAATTGTATTTTGAAAAAAAAAATAACCGTTTTTTCTGTTTTACCTGTTTTTCTGGAAGAATTTTTGTCAGAAAAATATAAATTTTCCAGCACGGAAAATTTAACATAAAATAAAAATTTCCCAAGCGATTTTCGGATAAATAAAATTTTCAGGATCAAAAATTTCCCAACATAAAAAATTTATAAATAACAATATAAAAAAGATTAATGTCTATGAAACATTTTTCAAAGTCCATTTTTACAATCGGTTCCTTTCGGCTTTTATAAAAATCGAAAAATTGAATCGTTCCTACGAGCGTGCGTTAAGAAAATGAAGATAATGTTGGTAGTTCTTAGTTGAAGTATGATACATTTAACATTGACCGAATTGGTTAGGGACACATAGCTCAGTTGGTAGAGTTGCGGCCCGAAAAGCCAAAAGTCCCGGGTTTTTCCCAGATGTGCCCGTGTCTTTTTCTGATTTTTCTGTTTCCAGATTTTCGATTAAGTTTCGCTAATATTGTCTTCATTTAATTAAATAAAAAAAAACATCTGACAGCAAAATAATATCAACATTTTTTACCCCAAATCGCAGGTTAAAATCCTTCGGGTACATGCTGTTACACCCTGTAAAATAAATTCAGCGCTAAAACCAATTTGGTTAAAAATTGACTCAGAGGAGGTTAGAGAGGAGAAACTCGATTTTTATGACAAAATACACAATTTCGGCAGCATTCTCCGATTGATTTTAAATTTCTTAGTTAATGGAAATTTACTTAGTAGAAATTAGTTTTTCATTCGTCCATCGAATTTTCTATTAATAAAGTTACACGAAACACATTATATTACGTAAGCACTCACAAATGTTTTTTTATAGAAAAATGTATGTAATAAGTAGAATATATTGAACTAAAACTATTAAATTTTAATTAATTGAGCGAAGCCCATCAAAAAGCTGCCTGGAAGGTCTAGCGGGATTTCATCCGCTAGTTTTTATAAAAATAAAACCTTGAAATGGCTTTAACCACTTTTGGTGGCCTGAGCTGCATGGTCGGGAAATTCCCAACCTTCCTCTAACTTAGGGTTTCCCAACCTTTGTTTCGCCGAGCCTCCCCGAACCAAAAAAAAAATATTTTCTAGCCCCCCTTAATTAAGTCTCAAGAAAAGAAACACATTTTTTTATATTAACTAAATTATTTATTTGAATTTCAAGTAGGTATTGGGTGTCCGCCGGTAGATTTTACACTTCAAAAAATAAAATAAAATAAAAATATGAATACAATGAAAGTTATTTATTTATTACCTCACATAAGAATAATGCGGATTTTAGTTTTTAAAAATATCTCCACTCAAATGGCGTCCTTCTAGCCGTAAAACTTTTTTACAATCTTTCCTTCATGTTGGCGAAAATTCGTTTGCAAAGTTCTGGACTGATAGCTGCAATCTCTCGTCGGATATTTTCTTGTAGGGCCTCTATTGTTGATGGCGAATTGCTGTATACGTGAGATTTAAGATATTCCTACAAGAAAAAGTCGCAAGGGGTCAGATCGGGTAATCTAGGGGATCAGGTTATGTCGCCGAAGAGACTAATTAATTTTCCAGGAAAAAGCCCTCTCACTTCAGTCATTGAGTCCCTAGCGGTGTGTGCCGTGGGGCCCGTGGCCCCATCCTGCTTAAAATGGGTTCTGTTATTGTAACCAACATGATGATGTAGCTCCGGTATACAAAAAATTGACCAGCATCGCGCGGTAATCGTTGTGCGTAAAAGGTTTCACCTCTACCAAAAAAATTTTTTTTGTAAAATTTCCCTTCTCACAAGTTCTGCATTTGCAGGAGTAGTTACAATCGTTGGAGATCCAGGACGAGGCTAATTTCCGACTGATCGAGTTTCTCTGAAATTCTGCACCCACCTTAAATTTCTGTACTCATCAATTGGTTCGACGGGCAATCGTCGGAAACCAAAGTGAGAAAAAAGCCGACGCTTCGCCATATAATTTTAAATCATTAATTAATTTTCACATTTACATTTCTTAGTTTTATTCTATTACTTGCTGGTCCCGGCATGCGTTGCTATGCCATTTAATAAAGAAATTGTTTCTCCCTGAGTGTCCCTTCCCATTCATCCGCCTCCCCTTCTTCTCCTGCGTATTATTCCCCTCTCGCGTTCCCACTCCGTCACCTCCACCTTCCCTCTCCCCACTCCACTTCTAGGTTTTCTGAAATTATCCAATTTTCTGCGCAATTTTCTTAATTTTTCTCTCCGTAAGGACCATCCTCGTACTTCAAGAAATATTCTAAAAAAAGAATTAGCGAAATCGGTTCAGCTGCTCTCTAGATTTGCGCTTAGCAACACATTCAGCGATTAATTTTTATATATAAGTTTTTTTTTATTTATTTAAATTATATTTGTATAATTAGATAATGTATAACAACTTTCAAAGCAAGTTTAGAACAAATAAATAATTAAAATACTAATGAGATAGTTGAGCTTGCATGCTCTGTACCATTTGATCGATTCTGGGTTCTGTCTTTGCTAGAGCAATGGTTAAATCGCGGAAAAATAAATGGCGAGGAAAGTTTAATATACTAAAAAACTTACCTTTTATTTAGGAGATGAACAATTTCACACTTAAATATCTCACTTAAAAGACTTGAAACAAAACTTGGTATTTTTGTGAACCAACTATTGACAGGAGCGAATACGGCGAGTGAGTGAAAGATGGATTCAAACGGGACGGTGGGACGGGGTGCGCATCACACGTCGTGTTGTGAATTACCGAAACTTGTATAGCAGCGATTGAATGGCAATTCGGAACAGTTAATTTACCTATGCGTTAAATAGTTTTTTTTTCGGAAATGCAAATGTACCTATTACGCCCCCCTGACATTTCTCTACGCCCCCTGGTTGGGAAGTCCTGCACTCTAACCCATATTCTTCCCCTCTCCGCTACCTTCAGCCTCAAAAAATGCCCCATAGATAATTGGAACTCTAATGTGGTAATAATAAAGATGGTACCAGCTGGTTCTCTGGCCGAGATTATGGAGAAGCTGAACAAAATCGATGTCGAGCTCACTCGCATTAAGCCAATGTGGGGTGAGATATCCGACATAAAGAAGAGCCTCGAGTTTGCACTAGCAGCCATGTCCGATACGGAAAAGAGGGTGGAGGCGGTTGAGAAGAGACTGGAGACTGTCGACCAGATAGTTTCGGAGGTGGCATCTATTAAGAAGAGCATGGACATCTTCAGGTACGAACTCGACGAGCGGGATCAGCTCTCCCGTATGAAAAACCTTGAAATCAAGAACGTGCCTTTGACGAAAGGAGAAAACCTTCTCTGTATAGCCCAGAAAATAGGCGAGCAGATTGGTTTCGCACTACAGCCAGAAGATATAGACATCGTGACGCGAGTGGCTACGAAGACGACCCAGGTTAAGCCAATTATCATCCGATTTGCGAGTAGACGGAGGAAAGAGGAATTTCTCGCTCTTTCCAAAAAAGCCAGAAAGATAAGCAGCACTGACCTAAAATATTCGGGACCTGAAACTACAATCTATGTCAACAACCACCTAACAATTAATAATAAAATTCTACTTTCAAAGGTTAAAACCAAAGCACGGGAAGCAGGTTTTAAATTTGTTTGGGTAAAGGACTGCAAGATCTTGGTGAGAAAAAATGAAAATTCACCAGCTTTTTTAGTCAGGAGGGAAGACGACCTCCAGAAAATAACATAAGGAAACACCTACTGCTCATCCGATTATTATTGCATACTCGTCCCTCTCCCTCCACACGCTGGCCTATCCTGCATCTCAAATTGCCATTGCATTACCATTATATTTATCATCGCACATCATTACCTTATTATATTTTCTCAACTCCTGTCAACTGCAAGATATTCTCTCTTTCTGTAATCAACTATTATATTGTACTTGTCATATTTCAAGTAGCTATACATATTACACCTCACATTATGTTCACATATTCTCTGCATATTTTTGTTATTGTCACTATACTGAAAAAGAGTCCCTGCCTCTAAGTGTTTTTTATCAGAACGTACGTGGACTGAGAACAAAAACTGATACATTTCTTCGCAGTGTTACGAGCGGTGATTATGACGTGATTGGAATAACAGAGACCTGGCTGACAGATTCTATTTCAGATGGGAAGCTTTTGGACACAAGATACAATGTATTCCGACGCGACAGAAGTATTCAAGGTGTAACAATGGGTGGTGGGCAGTGGCGTAGCGTAAGGGGGGGCGGGGGGGGGCGGCCCGCCCCGGGCGGCACTTTTAAGGGGGGCGGCAAATTTTCACAATAAATAAAAATATTATCTTGGAAAAATTTAAACCATTTCAAATCATTATTTAAAAATGTTATACGATACTTTCTTTTACGAATCCAACAATTTTTAATATTATTTATTAAAAATATTAATAATTATATTTTTTAAGCTGCAAATTTTGCAATTCGTAGGAAAACCGTACGCATGTTATGAGAGTAATACTAATTAAAGCTGATAACTCGAAAACAGATTCACTCTTAATTACAGAATTGTGTTCAGAATGTATTAACGAATTAATTTCAGGTTATGTATTCATCTGCTGATACATTTCGAAAGAGACCATTATTTTAATCGAAGTGCAGTTATAAAATTCTAAATGCAGACTATGTATGTGCTGCCAATATCAAAGAGAAACCATTTTCATATTCTAAGTGCAGTTTTAATTCGCCAAATATAGATTTAATTTAACCCGTCTAATCACAGGAGACACAAATTGTCTCACACATTTAATTTTAAAATAAAATTGTGAAATTATGTCCCACACATTAAATAAAAATAAATTTGTGATTGCGATAAATAGTTAAGATGCAGTTTTATTACATTTTTTTTTAAAAGGAATCTGTATTTAAAATTTTAAGTTTTATCTATTAGGTACTTTAATTCGAATATTCGCAGGCGTGTATTTTTGAGCCAATCCACATTTTCAATATCAGGGTTAAACCAGTTTTCAGAATGTAAAATTCCTTTTGAGGATTCATCTCTTCTGACTTCTTCACTCATCTGCTGACACGATTCAAAGGAAAATATTATCTTATTCGAAGTTCAGTTATAAAATTCTAGTTGCAGACTCTGTATCCTGTACCTGCTGCCAGAATCAGAGAAAAACCATTATCATGTTCTGAGTACTTTTAATTCGCCGCATACAGACTTAATTCAAACCCATTTTGTGTTGAGAACGTAAATTTCCAGTTGTGGATTCATCTGTATGTTGACACATTTCAAAGGAAAACATCCTCTTATTTGAAGTTCAGTTATAATATTCTATTTGCAGACTATGTATGTGCTGCAAGAATCAAAGTAAAACCATTTTCATGTTCTGAGTGTAGTTTAAATTCGCCAGGTACAGATTCAATTTAGGATGAAGCCATACTAAATAATGCATAATCATACAAAATCAAATGTTTTTGTTTTGAAAATTTGATAGCTTAGAAGTATTATAGTTGCTGCAATTAAATACTATGTGTAGAACATATCCTGGCCCTTAAAAATATCGGTCATTTTTTTAATAAGTCTTTTAATAAGCCTTAAAAAAAATAAATTATAAGGTCTATAAAAAACACTTTCAAGTCCAAACTCTCCTATTTATAAACCCCTTTTCGGATCTCGTTTTATTGTATAATGTGACAAATTTAGTTTATTTTATAATAATCGCAAAAAAATTATATTTACGCCCGAACTTCACAAAATAAAATAAAATACGCATATTTTCTCGTTGTTATTTTTGACATCAATCAATACGGCCCTCACTCTATGCATTTGGATTCTTGAAGTGACCCTTATGGCTTGGGCACAAGAACCATGCACTGGGCAACACCTTTTTCGTTTCAGTGACGCCCCAACCGGCGCCGGAGACAGTCGTGTTACTCCGCGTCGCTTAGTTTCGTGAAATCAATTTTAAATTTCAGTTTTCTTACAATAAACAATGCGTAAAACAGGAATTTATATATTTTACAGGCCTTTACGAAATCAACCTGTAAAAAAAATTCTCAAATACCTTTTCCAACCTTTCCAAAAGCTTTTTCTCAAGTATTTTTAAACTCCTCCCATAAAGGGCGTGAACTCCGATTTCGATTTTTTCCTGAACTATTGGATCGCCTTAAACCAGTACAGAATGTAAAATTCCAGTTGGATTCATCTGCTGACACATTTCAAAGGAAACCATTCTGTTAGTCGATGTGCAGTTACCTATAAAATTGTATTTGTAGACTATTTATTTAATGCCAGAATCAAAGTAAAACCATTTTCATGTTCTGAGTGTAGATTTAATTCACCGCATTCACACTGGTTTTGTGTTCAGAATACAAAGATAAATTAAATAACGAGTTGCAGATTCATCGTGCATCGATTGAAGTTTTACTTTTGAGTTACATAATGCTGTAAAATTCTGAGATATTGTTTGTTGCGTGTGTAACTATTATTTGGGGACTCTAACGCAGTATCAACTATGGAGTAGGATTTATAAACATGATTTTCGATGAAAGAATACTCGTCAAATGTGATTTTTTAAAAATCCGGCACGTATATAATAAGGTCGTAATACAAAAATGGGATTTCCGCATACAACCCCGCTCTTGAAGTACCCAAATAAGTGGGCGGCGAAATTTTCCTACACCCCGATGTTCTGAGTGTAGTTTTGATTCACCACATACAGATTTAATTAAAACCAGTTTCGTTTTCTGAATGTAAGTGCCGGCAGAATCAAAGAAAAACCCTTTTCATGTTCTGAGTGTAGTTTCAATTCACTGCATACAGATTTAATTAAAACCATCCTTGTGTTCAGAATGTAAGTGCCGCTAGAATCAAAGAAAAACCATCTTTTTGTTCTAAGTGTAGTTTTGATACACCGCATATTTGGTTTAATTTAAACCAGTTTTGTGTTATCAACACAACAATAAGTTGCCGATACATCGTGTACCTAGTGAAGCTTTGCATTTGAGTTGCATTCCATATGTATGCGTGATGAAGATGCAAATTCTATTACAGGCATTCCACTCTCAATTTCTGAGAGCAGTTATATATAAATTTGTAGTAGAATTTATAAGCATGATTTTATTGGTAGAGTACTCGGCACATGAAATTATAAAAATCGGAATGAAAAAATAGAAAATATCTCGCCCCCCCGGTCAGCACTTGAAAATCTGCGGAAGAAGTACCTGTAGATGTTGGGGGGGGGGAGGGGGGCGGCAAAATTTTCCTCCGCCCCGGGCGGCCAACACCCACGCTACGCCACTGGTGGTGGGGTGCTCTTGGCTGTCAAAAAGGAACTCAATGCAATTTGTAATAATTCATGGTGTTCTACAGATGAAGACATTTGGGTGACTCTTCGCATCCCACGTGCAAATGGATTTACTCGCGTTCATCTTTGTTGTATTTACCTGTCCAAAAGCTTCAACTTCAATGCTCGAATCTCCACCTTTTCGAATGATCTAGGTATTAAACTTTTGAATCAACCTGACGACAAATTTCTTATCATGGGAGACTTTAACTTTTCCGATATTACCTGGACTCTTCCTGTGGGTGAGGTAAACATGATTCCTTGCAACTATACCTCTACAATAAGCGCAACATTTATCGACAATATTAATTACTGTAACTTCCACCAATATAATGGTGTTCAAAATACGTTAGGAAGAATTCTTGATCTCGTTCTTTGTAATTTCTCGGCACGCGTTGCTCCCGCGAACGATCCGTTGGTTCCTGAGGATATTCACCACAAATCCATCATTATCACTGCTGAGTTCGTTGAACCACCGGTCGTAAAGGAAAAATCAATTAAAAGGCCCTCATTCCACAAAGCTAATTATGATGAAATAAGAGACAGCCTGGCACAAGTAGATTGGAACGTACTTAACTTAACCAATTCCGTCAATCCTGCAGTATCACATTTTTACAATATTATTAATAATTTGATCTCGGATAGGGTTCCATTGAGGCGTACTGGTAAACATTCCTACCCCCCGTGGTATAGCTCATCATCAATAAAACTTATTCGCGAAAAGCAGAAATCTCACAGATTATATATAACTTATAAGAACCCTTCCGATTACATTACTTTTTCAAGACTACGCACCAGACAAAAAAAATGGCATAGAAGTGTAACGAAGACTTTATTAATAATGCTGAAGAGAATATTGCCAAAGATCCCAGAGCATTCTGGTCATATGTTAAATCAAAAAAACTATCAGCATCTATTCCTAGCGTTTTAAATCTTAAGGATTTAACAGCCGAGGGGGGACAGGCAGTCAGTGTGCGATAGGGTCAGTTTTTGTCGATGCTGACCTTGTATCTAAATATTTAAAACGGCTTGATTCCAACAAGGGAGCTGGGCCAGATGGTATCCCACCACTGTTCATTACCGAGTGCGCAAATCATTTGTCACTTCCGCTATCTATACTGTTTAATATATCGCTTAAGACTGGTACATTTCCTGATATATGGAAAAGAGCCTACATCACGCCAATTCATAAATCGGGAAATAAGTGTGAAGCAGATAATTATAGACCCATTTCTAAGCTCTGCATTTTTTCAAAAGTGTTCGAAAACATAGTCTATGACCAGTTATTCCCTGTGGTAAAGAATTCGATCAATGAATTTCAGCATGGATTCTTTGCAGGTCGCTCTGTTGCTACAAATCTTATAACATTTATAAATTTCTTGTCTGCCTCTATGGATAAACGTGTGTAAGTTGATACAATCTACACCGACTATAGCAAAGCCTTTGATAAGATCAACCACAGCGTCCTGCTTAGAAAACTTGCTAATCATGGTATTCATGGAGATCTCCTTCGTTGGTTATCTTCATACATAACAAACAGGTCCCAGGCTGTGACAGTGGGTGGATTTTCCTCCATCTGGAAAATTATCACTTCCGGTGTGCCTCAGGGGTCCATTTTGGGTCCTTTGCTTTTCTCTATCTATATAAATGATATTACGACATGTTTTCACAACGCTCAAATTTTACTATTTGCCGACGATATGAAGATATATCTTCCTATAAGCTCTCCAGACTGTTCTGTGCGTTTACAAGAAGATCTTGACCGACTGATAGATTACTGTCTCAGAAATAAGCTTTTTATCTATATTTCTAAATGTTGCAAAGTCACATTCACACGTAACCGAGTGAAAATACTGCATGATTACTCCATTTCTGGATTGCTGTTAACAAATAAAGATTATATACGTGACCTCGGGATTCTTTTGGACTCTAAACTTACCTTTGAAAAACAAGTTGATAACATTGTCACCAAAGCAACAAAGAGTCTAGGCTTTGTACTAAGAACATGCAAATTTTACAAAAACACCAAGACTTATCTGATTCTCTACAATTCGCATGTTCGTCCTCACCTAGAATACTGTTCACAGGTTCGGAACCCGCGCTATATTGTTTATGTTAACAGGTTAGAAAGAGTTCAGGAGCGATTTCTCAAATTCCTCAATTTTAAATCATTCAATGTATACAATTCTTACGATGAAATCGAGAACCATTTTCAAATCACGAAACTGCTCAACAGGAGGCTTGTCGCTGATCAGATGCTCCTGTACAAAATTATTAACTCGAAAGTTGACTGCCCGGAGTTGCTAAATAAAATAAATTTCCACGCGCCGACTCGATATAGCAGACATAATAACCCTTTTCTACATTGATAGATGCAACACCAATTCCAACCAAAATGAATTTATGCAAAGGACATGTAACTACTATAACATTAAATTTGCACGTTTAGAAATATTTGCTGACATATTCACTGCTAGTTACTTTCGCTACAGAATTTCATTGTATAACATACTACGTGCGAATAATACATAACACATACTCATGATGATTAAATTAATTGTACCTAATATTTTTAAATTACCTACGTGGCAACTTTCCCTTATCCCTGTCCTCCCCTTACGTGTCCCAATCCAAATACCTGTTTTGCACCCTATTTTCTTTACATTTATAATCGCATTTATTTTATTGTTGTGTTTTTATATTTAGGTTTATCACTTGTTGAATCTACACCTGTATTATATATATATATTTTTTATTGCTGCTTTGTCCTGTTTTTTTCTTTTCTTAAATATTCTAGTTTACATTCAGTTACTTTTATGTTTCTAAATACCTATCTGTAACATTAATAATTGGTCTGTTTTTTGTTATCTTCTTATGTATATTACGTTATTAAGACTGTTTATGTTCCTTAAATAAATAAATAAATAAATAACATAAAAAATACGGGTAATAATAATAAACCAAAAAAAATATAATTCTCACGTCTGTTTCAGATAGCATTACGTCGATATCTACAACGCCAATAGGGTGGAATGTAACAAATACTGTTTCTGTTATTGAGACCACGGAGTCAATAGCACCAAATGTAACAGTAGGTATAATAAATGCAATGCAGAATGTAACAATCAGTTGGAATGTAACAAAAGCTCCTGAGAATGAAACCATCAATATCTTTAATGAATCAACCACTAATGACTTTATATCCACCACTCCAATCAGTTGGAATATAACTAAAGCTCTTGAGAATGAAACCACAAATATCTTTAATGAATCGACCACTGATGACGTTATATCCACCACTCCAATCAGTTGGAATATAACTAAAGCTCTTGAGAATGAAACCACAAATATCTTTAATGAATCGACCACTGATGACGTTATATCCACCACTCCAATCAGTTGGAATGTAACTAAAGCTCGTGAAAATGAAACCACAAACATCTTTAATGAATCAACCACTGATGATTTTACATTCACCACTCCAATCCGTTGGAATGTAACCAAAGCTCGTGAGAATGATACAACCAGTATTTTTAATGAATCAACCACTGATGGCGCTATATTCATCACTACAATCAGTTGGAATGTAACTAAAACTCGTGAGAATGAAACCACAAATATCTACAATGAATCAACCACTGATGACGTTGTATCTACCACTCCAATCAGTTGGAATGTAACTAAACCTCATGAAAATGAAACCACCAATATCTTAAATGCATCAACCACTGATGACGCTCTATCCACCACTCCAATCAGTTGGAATGTAACTAAACCTCGAGAGAATGAAACCACAAATATCTTCAATGAATCAACTACTATTGACGTTATATCCACCACTCCAATCAGTTGGAATGTCACTAAAGCTCGTGAGAATGAAACCATCAATATCTTTAATGAATTAACTACTGATGACATTCTATCCACCATTCCAATCAGTTGGAATGTCACTAAAGCTCGTGAGAATGAAACCACCAATATCTTTAATGAATCAACCACTGATGACACTCTATCCACCACTCCAATCAGTTGGAATGTCACTAAAGCTCGTGAGAATGAAACCACCAATATCTTTAATGAATCAACCACTGATGACACTCTATCCACCACTCCAATCAGTTGGAATGTCACTAAAGCTCGTGAGAATGAAACCACCAATATCTTTAATGAATCAACCACTGATGACACTCTATCCACCACTCCAATCAGTTGGAATGTAACTAAAACTCGTGAGAATGAAACCAAAAATATCTACAATGAATTAACCACTGATGACGTTATATCTACCACTCCAATCAGTTGGAATGTAACTAAACTTCATGAAAATGAAACCACTAATATCTTAAATG
Organism: Limnephilus marmoratus; assembly: GCA_917880885.1. Taxonomy (NCBI): domain Eukaryota; kingdom Metazoa; phylum Arthropoda; class Insecta; order Trichoptera; family Limnephilidae; genus Limnephilus; species Limnephilus marmoratus. Next base: position 24,282,731 of record OU862924.1, on the reverse strand, counting down.
CATCAACCACTGATGACGCTCTATCCACTACTCCAATCAGTTGGAATGAAACTAAACCTCGAGAGAATGAAACCACAAATATCTTCAATGAATCAACTACTGTTGACGTTATATCCACCACTCCAATCAGTTGGAATGTCACTAAAGCTCGTGAGAATGAAACCATCAATATCTTTAATGAATTAACTACTGATGACATTCTATCCACCATTCCAATCAGTTGGAATGTCACTAAAGCTCGTGAGAATGAAACCACCAATATCTTTAATGAATCAACCACTGATGACACTCTATCCACCACTCCAATCAGTTGGAATGTCACTAAAGCTCGTGAGAATGAAACCACCAATATCTTTAATGAATCAACCACTGATGACACTCTATCCACCACTCCAATCAGTTGGAATGTCACTAAAGCTCGTGAGAATGAAACCACCAATATCTTTAATGAATCAACCACTGATGACACTCTATCCACCACTCCAATCAGTTGGAATGTAACTAAAACTCGTGAGAATGAAACCAAAAATATCTACAATGAATTAACCACTGATGACGTTATATCTACCACTCCAATCAGTTGGAATGTAACTAAACTTCATGAAAATGAAACCACTAATATCTTAAATGCATCAACCACTGATGACGCTCTATCCACTACTCCAATCAGTTGGAATGAAACTAAACCTCGAGAGAATGAAACCACAAATATCTTCAATGAATCAACTACTGTTGACGTTATATCCACCACTCCAATCAGTTGGAATGTCACTAAAGCTCGTGAGAATGAAACCACCATTATCTTTAATGAATCAACCACTGATGACATTCTATCCACGATTCCAATCAGTTGGAATGTCACTAAAGCTCGTGAGAATGAAACCACCAATATCTTTAATGAATTAACCACTGATGACACTCTATCCACCACTCCAATCAGTTGGAATGTCATTAAAGCTCGTGAGAATGAAACCACCAATATCTTTAATGAATCAACCACTGATGACACTCTATCCACCACTCCAATCAGTTGGAATGTCACTAAAGCTCGTGAGAATGAAATCACCAATATCTTTAATGAATCAACCACTGATGACACTCTATCCACCACTCCAATCAGTTGGAATGCAACTAAAGCTCGTGAGAACAATATCTTTAATGAATCAACCACTGATGACACTCTATCCACCACTCCAATCAGTTGGAATGTCACTAAAGCTCGTGAGAATGAAACCACCAATATCTTTAATGAATCAACCACTGATGACACTCTATCCACCACTACAATCAGTTGGAATGTCATTAAAGCTCGTAAGAATGAAACCATCAATATCTTTAATGAATCAACCACTGATGATTTTACATTCACCACTCCAATCAGTTGGAATGTAACCAAAGCTCGTGAGAATGATACAACCAGTATTTTTAATGAATCAACCACTGATGGCGCTATATTCACCACTCCAATCAGTTGGAATGTAACTAAACCTCATGAAAATGAAACCACCAATATCTTAAATGCATCAACCACTGATGACGCTCTATCCACTACTCCAATCAGTTGGAATGTAACTAAACCTCGAGAGAATGAAACCACAAATATCTTCAATGAATCAACTACTGTTGACGTTATATCCACCACTCCAATCAGTTGGAATGTCACTAAAGCTCGTGAGAATGGAACCACCAATATCTTTAATGAATCAACCACTGATGACACTCTATCCACCACTCCAATCAGTTGGAATGTAACTAAACCTCGAGAGAATGAAACCACAAATATCTTCAATGAATCAACTACTGTTGACGTTATATCCACCACTCCAATCAGTTGGAATGTCACTAAAGCTCGTGAGAATGAAACCACCAATATCTTTAATGAATCAACCACTGATGACACTCTATCCACCACTCCAATCAGTTGGAATGTCACTAAAGCTCGTGAGAACAATATCTTTAATGAATCAAACACTGATGACGTTATATCCACCACACTTATCAGTTGGGATGTAACTAAAGCTCGTGAAAATGAAACCACCAATATCTTTAATGAATCAACCACTGATGACACTCTATCCACCACTCCAATCAGTTGGAATGTCACTAAAGCTCGTGAGAATGAAACCACCAATATCTTTAATGAATCAACCACTGATGACACTCTATCCACCACTCCAATCAGTTGGAATGTCACTAAAGCTCATGAGAATGAAACCACCAATATCTTTAATGAATCAACCACTGATGACATTCTATCCACCATTCCAATCAGTTGGAATGTCACTAAAGCTCGTGAGAATGAAACCATCAATATCTTTAATGAATCAACCACTGATGGCACTCTATCCACCACTCAAATCAGTTGGAATGTCACTAAAGCTCGTGAGAATGAAACCACCAATATCTTTAATGAATCAACCACTGATGACACTCTATCCACCACTCCAATCAGTTGGAATGTCACTAAAGCTCGTGAGAATGAAACCACCAATACCTTTAATGAATCAACCACTGATGACACTCTATCTACCACTACAATCAGTTGGAATGTCATTAAAGCTCGTGAGAATGAAACCACCAATATCTTTAATGAATCAACCACTGATGACGTTATTTCCACCACTCCAATCAGTTGGAATGTCACTAAAGGTCGTGAGAATGAAACCACCAATATCTTTAATGAATCAACTACTGATGACATTCTATCCACCATTCCAATCAGTTGGAATGTCACTAAAGCTCTTGAGAATGAAACCACCAATATCTTTAATGAATCAACAATTACTGATGACACTCTATCCACCACTCCAATCAGTTGGAATGTCACTAAAGCTCGTGAGAATGAAACCACCAATATCTTTAATGAATCAACCACTGATGACACTCTGTCCACCACTCCAGTCAGTTGGAATGTCACTAAAGCTCGTGAGAATGAAACCACCAATATCTTTAATGAATCAACCACTGATGACACTCTATCCACCACTCCAATCAGTTGGAATGTCACTAAAGCTCATGAGAATGAAACCACCAATATATTTAATGAATCAACCACTGATGACATTCTATCCACCATTCCAATTAGTTGGAATGTCACTAAAGCTCGTGAGAATGAAACCACCAATATCTTTAATGAATCAACCACTGATGACACTCTATCCACCACTCCAATCAGTTGGAATGTCACTAAAGCTAGTGAGAATGAAACCACCAATATCTTTAATGAATCAACCACTGATGACACTCTATCTACCACTACAATCAGTTGGAATGTCATTAAAGCTCGTGAGAATGAAACCACCAATATCTTTAATGAATCAACCACTGATGACGTTATTTCCACCACTCCAATCAGTTGGAATGTCACTAAAGGTCGTGAGAATGAAACCACCAATATCTTTAATGAATCAACTACTGATGACATTCTATCCACCATTCCAATCAGTTGGAATGTCACTAAAGCTCTTGAGAATGAAACCACCAATATCTTTAATGAATCAACAATTACTGATGACACTCTATCCACCACTCCAATCAGTTGGAATGTCACTAAAGCTCGTGAGAATGAAACCACCAATATCTTTAATGAATCAACCACTTATGACACTCTGTCTACCACTCCAGTCAGTTGGAATGTCACTAAAGCTCGTGAGAATGAAACAACCAGTATATTTAATGAATCAACCACTGATGGCGCTATATTCACCACTCCAATCAGTTGGAATGTAACTAAACCTCATGAAAATGAAACCACCAATATCTTAAATGCATCAACCACTGATGACGCTCTATCCACTACTCCAATCAGTTGGAATGTAACTAAACCTCGAGAGAATGAAACCACAAATATCTTCAATGAATCAACTACTGTTGACGTTATATCCACCACTCCAATCAGTTGGAATGTCACTAAAGCTCGTGAGAATGGAACCACCAATATCTTTAATGAATCAACCACTGATGACACTCTATCCACCACTCCAATCAGTTGGAATGTAACTAAACCTCGAGAGAATGAAACCACAAATATCTTCAATGAATCAACTACTGTTGACGTTATATCCACCACTCCAATCAGTTGGAATGTCACTAAAGCTCGTGAGAATGAAACCACCAATATCTTTAATGAATCAACCACTGATGACACTCTATCCACCACTCCAATCAGTTGGAATGTCACTAAAGCTCGTGAGAATGAAACCACCAATATCTTTAATGAATCAACCACTGATGACACTCTGTCCACCACTCCAGTCAGTTGGAATGTCACTAAAGGTCGTGAGAATGAAACCACCAATATCTTTAATGAATCAACCACTGATGACACTCTATCCACCACTCCAATCAGTTGGAATGTCACTAAAGCTCGTGATAATGAAACCACCAATATATTTAATGAATCAACCACTGATGGCACTCTATCCACCACTCCAATCAGTTGGAATGTCACTAAAGCTCGTGAGAATGAAACCACCAATATCTTTAATGAATCAACTACTGATGACATTCTATCCACCATTCCAATCAGTTGGAATGTCACTAAAGCTCTTGAGAATGAAACCACCAATATCTTTAATGAATCAACCACTGATGACACTCTATCCACCACTCCAATCAGTTGGAATGTCACTAAAGGTCGTGAGAATGAAACCACCAATATATTTAATGAATCAACTACTGATGACATTCTATCCACCACTCCAGTCAGTTGGAATGTAACTAAACCTCGAGAGAATGAAACCACAAATATCTTCAATGAATCAACCACTGATGACGTTATATCCAACACTCCAATCAGTTGGAATGTAACTAAACCTCGTGAAAATGAATACACAAATATCTTTAATGAATCAACCACCGATGATTTTAAATCCATCACTCCAATCAGTTGGAATGTAACTAAAGCTAGTGAGAATGTAACCACCAATAGCTTTAATGAATCCACCATTGATAACGCTCTATCCACCACTCCAATCAGTTGGAATGTAACTAAAGCTCGTGAGAATGAAACCAACAATATCTTAAACGAATTAGTCACTGATGACTTTATATCCACCACTCCAATCAGTTGGAATGTAACTAAACCTCGTGAAAATGAAACCACAAATATCTTTAATGAATCAACCACCGATGATTTTAAATCCATCACTCCAATCAGTTGGAATGTAACTAAAGCTAGTGAGAATGTAACCACCAATAGCTTTAATGAATCCACCATTGATAACGCTCTATCCACCACTCCAATCAGTTGGAATGTAACTAAAGCTCTTGAGAATGAAACCAACAATATCTTTAACGAATTAGTCACTGATGACTTTATATCCACCACTCCAATCAGTTGGAATGTAACTAATACGCAAGTGAATGAAACCACTAATGCCTATCAATCTATTGATCTGAACAGAAATATGGTATCTGATGCAAGTGATCCAGATGAGTCCACATTTGCAGATGCAACATTCACTATTCCAGTTATTATAACAGCAACTACAGTTTCTTTTAACGCCACCACAAAAGCAATGAATTATATGAATAATGATATAAAAGAAACAACTGAAAATATTATTTCTATTAATGCATCGCACAACATGATAGCTGAATCATTGGCACAGATAGGATTAATAAATAATCATTCAACAACTGAGTTGACAATAATTGGAACATCACTAGATCCAATGGACATTTTGCCAGAACAAACGGCTTCATGGGACTCGAACGACACATCTTTGGCAACCACAGAAGTATTAGAATATCTCCAGATTGTGACAGAGTCGGCAAATAATATGACAGAAAAAATAACTCCCGCTTATGATGGTGAATAATTTTTTTATGAATTTATACAAATTTTGTGGTTTTAAGTATCGAGATTTATGAAATTAATTTTATTTTCAGATCTTTCCACCACAATCCAATGTACAACGATGCCACCCATTTCTGTAGATAATCGTGAGTATACTACACATATTTTCAGTGTAAAATAAATTACCGTTATGCAAGGTTTTTATTTTATTTAGCCAGGTGCCAGGTACTTCCCAACTTTCTCCAAACCCTTCATCCTCACAACATACCTCATTTAAAGATCCCATAGTCCCATTGGCTCCGGACAGTTGCGACTCGTGTGGGGCATTAAAAAAATGTTACTGTGCCCATTTGACTAGTAGATATAATTATTAAAGAATAGGTATGATTAAAAATGACCAGGACTCGTCAGAGCTTACCAACTTAATAAAAATTCATATTCCTTCACACAACAATCCAATGTATTTCATTTACCCAAACGTAGAACCAACATTAGAAAAAATTCCCCAATTTGCCGTACTTGTGCGCAGCACAACATAAAATTTCACAATATAGACATTTTTAGCAACATCACCAACACCCTTCAGAAATATCGAAAAGAAATTTAATACAAGAGTGTGGAATGTATCGGGAGCATCTCCTATCCTAATATCCTCTTCCTTTCCCCCTCACTTAAAATTATTTTTAAGAAACAATAAAAATCCTCTCCAAGCAACATTAACATAAGAGACTTTTTTGGCTTGACTTCAGTTAATTTAAAATACATATTGATCTCTGCATTTAATGTATAAGCTGTTCGTCTCTCACAAATAAAAAAAAACTAAAAACGTCACCAAAATTAACCAAGTAAAATGTGATTTCATTTTTATTTTCAGTGCCCAAATGCACACAACAAGGCGCCTTTAGTGTCAACGGTTCATGCCACCAGTATTATGAATGTGTATTAAAAGAAAATGGAGAGTTTGAACAGATTCTTTTGGAGTGTCCGAAATGCTTGAGATTCAACGAAAAAACTGGAATTTGCGACTTCTTACAAAATGTTCCCAGATGTTCACCATTCCACAAAATTGCAGAAGCCAAATGTGACTCGGAAGGCTTATTCCCAATCAAAGGAGAGTGTCAGAAATACAAAGAGTGCATTTTGAATAGTGAAGGCACATTCAAAATGATAGTTCACACTTGCCCCGACGGTCAATACTTTAACAATCAAACTTTGATGTGTGACAGTTCGGCGATTTGTGAATCAAGACCGGGTCCAATCTGTAGTAAGGCTGGCTTATTCCCCGATGATGAGAAATGTGAAATGTACTATTCCTGTGTACAAGTCAAGAGTAATTCTTCTGAGCCAGCGTTCAAACGTGAGAGATTGAGATGCCCCTCAGGGTTCGTGTTTAATGAAAAGATCGGAGGTTGTGACCTGCCCAAAAATGTCCCTGGATGTGCCAATATTTATAGATGATCACAATTTTTTTGAATTTCACTAATAAAAAAATTAAAATGTATATAATATCTGTTGTCTATAAACATTGTGTAGTATAGGAATAAGGTTAATAATATTAATTATTCAATGGTAATAATAATAAAAATTCATGTACAATTCAGTAAATGTATTTCATTTACAATCTTATCTTCGTGTACACTTGGGTGCTTTCATAATTCCTATGATAATGGGGCCATGTTGTTTCATTTTTTTAACCTCTTGTTTGCCAGCGTATCCTTAAGTAGGTTACTATGGTAGTACATAACTACTTATGGTAGGTTATGTTATATTTATTATTTATATAAATAAATAAACAATCTGGTAAGACGGCACAATTTACAAAAACATAATTGTGCAAAAAAACAGCGAAAATTCAGCTTCGGCAATCAAGAACTTAAATTGTGTTTGGGAGATATATGATAATGATTAGGTTTTTAATTTGAAGGAGGCAGACAGATACAGAATTTGCCTTATTTTCAATTATCTACTATTATTTAATGAGTAAGAAAGAGTTGTAGCCATTGATACATGGCTGCAGCATTATTGTGATAAAGGTTATGTACGTTTTAAATTTGGTTTGTGCCGTAGGAATTATAAAAGCACCCGTTGTGTATAATAATATTAAGAATAATTAACAATGGATACAAAACAAAGAGTTAAATGTGATAAGGCGCAGGAGTGGGGACACTCAAGAGGGGAGATTCCAGATAATCCATGTCGATGGGAAGTTGCGGGATTTCTTGCTGGGTACCAATCTTCTCTTGTAATTCTTCATACAGCTTATGAACTGGTTCTTTGTGCTGCGATCCTGGCTGCAGAACTTTGATCAGGGTCTGGACTCTCTGAAGGGGAAGCTTTGGGTGAATATACCAGAGAAGTTTAAGCAAGTGCTTCGTTACATTGTCCCTCGTAAGACCGGCGAAGAAGAATTCATCGAATAGCACGGTGCAGAAGTCTTCTCCTTGGAATTCGTCAGGGATTTGTATGAGCAAGGCAATGAGGGAATGTAGGAAGGGATCTTCGTAGGCTCGGCCATCCTTGCAGCTCCCCAGGATGGAGAGGACTCGGAGTAGAGCGGTGCGGTCCCTCGTCCGTGCAGCATGCAGAGTGTAGTACATAGCCAGCACTCCGCACACCGAACTGTCCCTCATGTAGGCTTCACACGCATCTGGAGGTGGACCAGAGTGCTCGATAGTCGTGATGGCGGCTTCGCGTTCATCGGGAGGTAGTTTATTGTGCAGTTGGCGCACTTGGTCATCTACCATTAGCGACATCAGCGCAGGTAGGTACTTGGTTACCACCTGACTATCCAGCTTTGGTTCCTTGAACTCCTGGGTCTCGATCATGACCCAGGCACTGAGTCCTAGAGCCAACATTCGCAACAGAAGAATAAGGATTGTGTTGTCACGAGGCATTGCCTCCGTGTTAATGAGATGCTGTAGAATTTTAACAGCCGAGGTAGCTAGAAAGTTGATAGCGTAAGGATCACACAGAGTCATGGAAAGATCTCCTAGTACCTGCTCTTGTCCCCTCTTAATACTGTCCAAGAAGCCTTGCAGTTCTCTGGATCTTTTGATGTCCACATTCTTCTCCCTGATGCAAGCGTCCAGGCACCAAGTGAACTTGTGGCAGGGGTCTACGGAGATGATGTCTTGCACTTCCAGGTCGTGCAGAGCCATGAGTAGCTCTGCCCTGAGAGTGCAGTAATGTATGTTCTTTGTTCTAAGAAAAAGCGTCCTCAGGAACTGTAGTACCATGTCGTATAATCTGATGCTGGAGCCGATCATGTGGGCCAGCTTCTGTACTACGGCTCCTTGCCTTCGTACTTTTGGAGAAGGCGAGAAGAAAAGATTAGTCAAGTTCAGATGGTCATAAATAATATTTTCTTTTTCTTTAATATACTGAGTCAGGAGTGGAGATACTTCGTCTCCAAAAAGAGATTGATTATCTTGCCATATTTGTCTTTTCACCTCAGTATCCGTGTCATTATACAATTCTCTGTCTCTTACTAAAACTTTTAAATACTTATCGTCAATATGGGGAGTATTCCTCAAGATGCTCATGACAACAGGCCTCAGGGCTTTAACCCTCACAACGGGAAAACTTTTCGATAAGAGTTCTTTTAATTTTTTGTCTCGATCTCTTCCTTCTTTCGCGCCTATTTCGTTGATGTGAGCAATCAGTTTTTCTCGCAATTCTTCTAGCACCGACGTGTGGAAATCTAATCTTCTGACTCCGTGAAGATCGAGCAAAGGAAGCATAGGTCTCAGAGAAGGAAGTAATACGCCGTTGGCTAGTTGGAATTCTTCAATAGCTTTTAAAGGATCGGTGCAACTGGTGAGAGCATCCCGAAGGTAAGTTTGTCCAGGGACGCCTACATCTTCTAGGCCCGTACCCGGAAGTTTACCTCCAGTGGCCATTGTACTTTATTAACAGTTTAAATATACACGATTTAAAAATAAAACTCGGTCTTATCTCATTTTAGGAAATATTGAAAGCGGAAGATTCAAACAATCTGACAACACAAACACTTCTTTTGACGTATGCGAAATCCATAGAAATGTTATAAAAAAATAATACAATAAACAATAAAGTGAATAAAGGGCATAAAGGCGCAGGCAAAGAATCTGTGCGCCACCATAGATAATAAAATAATGTTATGAACAGGGTTGCCAACCTGCGAGGAATTTCCTAAATACGGGTAATTTTTAAGAATTGGGAATTTAGAGGGGAGAACCTTTTTGCGGGGAAAATGCGGGGATTCTGGTCATTTATCGATTATCCAACCATGTTGATAAATATTATGTACATTCGGTGGAAGATTTCATAGTTTATTTTATGGCAGCATTGTAACATTTATTTCCTAACAATAAGTGCCTCCGTCACGGAGATACTTACAAGATACTCGATCCTCGTGAGCGTATCATACGCGCCGATCGTAAGTACTCCCCGTACGATTTTGCTGGTGCCCGTTCACGGCGCTACGCGGTGGCCGTCGGTTTCCAATCAGTATCACGATACCGACAGTGCTGATCGCACGCGACGCGTCGCATCATTTGTGTCTGATACTTATTCGTTTGACGTTTGACAGAAATGGCGTCGGAACATGAAAGTAATGCTAGATTTGTTCTGAAAGTGGAAAAATGCATGTTTATTTAACTATACATTACCAGAATACGTAAGACAGGATTTAGTGGAGAAGGCATGGATCGATGTTGGAAAAAAAGTCAAATGACATCGCTTGGCAGCGTGTTAACTCCACGGCTGCACGTGAAAAATGATCAAGTTCAGTATATTTCAGATGGCGCCGTGTACGGAGACCAGCATTAAAACGTAGTATATCAGCAGGGTACTTGTGGTTTCGTCACAATTACGTAGATTGTAAGTACCTCCATGAAGGGAGTAATTGGTTATCGTGTTGCAACATATTTTTAAATCTTATATTATGAATGTAATAATATGTTTCAATCCTGACAATGTTATAAATAAAATAAATCAATAAAAAATGCTTATTTCAATAGAATTTTGTTTTATTTTGGAGGCAGAATTATAAAAGAACTTGTGGGGGATTTGTTATTTCGTTCTCCCCAATTCGGGGATTTTGTACATTTATTGTGGGTATTTTAGAACTTAAACCTCGGCAACCCTGGTTATGAAATTTGAAATGTCAAAATCACTACGCATATTTATGCACTACGCTAACATAAAACAACATCTATAAACAATCAATGAAAATGATATTTTGAGTTGTTAATAAATTGTTTTAACATTTTAAAATGACGGATAAACAAAAACTGTAAGTTTTAAAGATTTTTCGCTCTTAATAAAATGCCTCTGTCGAAGGAGATAGTACGTCTTTGTTTAATAATAATATTTTTTGTAGGTTAGTTGTCGGAGATGTTAATGGAAAATTTAACAGCCTCTTCTCCAAAGTCAATTCAATAAACCAAAAATCGGGTCCCTTTGATTTGTTATTATGTGTTGGATCATTTTATGGCAATTTAAATGTGGAATTGGAGGCTTACAAAAATCGCGGCAAAACAGGTAAAAAAAGTACTACACTATATTGTAGCCATACTAATCGCATTTTTTAAAGCAAACATATTATTTCTGCTAATTTTAGATTAAGTATGTCTTTTTTAAAATCAAAATTTTGGTAAATATCGGTTCGGACTGGCCACGCTTATTACGAATAATTTTTAGAAAAAAACTTGGGTGAAAGTCAGAATACGCCAATGTCAGGGAATTTAATAAAAATGCACTTTCTAGATGAGAAAAGTGTGTAGAAACTCATTAAAAAAAGAATTAATGTGCGGAAAGCAAAATTGAGGGAGATACAGCCGATCAAAGTTTTATAAAATTTCACTTCGCGAACTGATACTATGACAGCCCGCCCGCCATCGTTGTCACTGTTATGTTGGTATCCCGGACCTGATACAAACAAGAGCCTAGATACGATTGTAGCCGGCTTCGTGGGGTAAATTATAAGGCGCGTAATTATGAAAAACAGAATTAATAATATAATGTAAATAGGCACTGGAATGGAGAATCCCGCCAGACAAACCATTTAAAAACGTAGGCTGTTTTTTAATGTAAAGATAACATACACAAGCCCGCTAGAAAGGTTAGGTTAGGTTCGGTTAGGTTAGGTTAGGTTATGGGGGGGGGGGGGGGCGGGCAGATCCGGCGCTGGGTTAACATACACAAGCCCGCTAGAAAGGTTAGGTTCGGTTAGGTTAGGTTAGGTTAGGTTAGGTTAGGTTAGGTTAGGTTAGGTTAGGTTAGGTTAGGTTAGGTTAGGTTAGGTTAGGTTAGGTTAGTTTGTTTGTACAGGTCCGGGATACCAACCTAACAGTGACAAAAGATGGCGGGCGGGCTGTCATAGTATCGGTTCGCGAAGTGAAATTTTATAAAAATTTGATCGGCTGTATCTCCCTCAATTTTGCTTTCCGCACATTAATTCTTTTTTTAATGAGTTTCTACACACTTTTCTCATCTAGAAAGTGCATTTTTATTAAATTCCCTGACATTGGCGTATTCTGCATTCCTCCCAAAAACTTTAGATTCGCCTTAATTACTATAAAAGGAAACTTTTTGACTTTGGGGCGGCGGAAAATAATGCATTTTAATTTTCAATTGCATAAAACCAAAATTCACTTCGCGAACCGACCCAGCGAAAATCCGCGGCCGTAACTGTCACTTTTGTTGTTAATGTTGGTATTCTTGATAAATTATGAAGAGCTAATACGACTGTAGCCGACTTCGTGAGAATTGAAATTTGTCTAGCGGGCTTGTTTGTGTAACATGGTTTGTGATACAAAAGAAAGTGCCCCTTTATAACGCCTGCTCGCGTCAACGCAAGAAAAACATCCCAGTTTTCAAGTGGTTTAGCGGCTACGCTAGGTTTGTGTAACATGGTTTGTGATTCGCGGTATTTCATGTAGGTATCCCACGAAGTCGGCTGCAGTCCATAACAGTGACAGCTACGGCCGCGGATTTTTGCTGCGTCGGTTCGTGAAGTGAATTTTGGTTTTATGCAATTGAAAATTAAAATGCATTATTTTCCGCCGCCCCAAAGCCAAAAAGTTTCCTTTTATAGTAATTAAGGCGAATCTAAAGTTTTTTTCTAAAAATTATTCATAATAAGCGTGGCCAGTCCGAACCGATAATTACCAAAATTTTAACCAATGTAGTAACTATTCAATGCAATCATTGTTTTTTATTACGGTAAATATACAGAAATAAGTGTAATAGTTCGATGAGAAATAAGTAAGTATTTCAGTTTCCGGAAATGGCAAAGAAAGCGTTTTAAATCAATTTATACAATATATGTAGATGCACTGTAGAAATCTCAAAGTGGAAAGCAAGAAGTATGCCCACTGTTGCGCTTTTGATTTCGTAGTTTTAGTTCTAAACTGCCACACTTCGTGTAACATAGTGTTCCAGCTCTAAGTGAATTGCATTAAAAAAATGTCCAAAAGCCCTTTTGTGCGATTTTTTTTTTTTTTTACATGAACAAACAGGAGGCCCGGAGGAAAATAATTTTCCTCAGGGCCTATGTCATCTTTGGGGATGCTGTGTGGAGGGTTTTTAACGGGAAATAATAAACATTAATAATATTTATTTGCGCACTCCGGGATTTGAACCTCTGCCATTTTATGATCGAGAGCTTTACTCCTCGACCACATAGGTCATCAAAATCTATGAAACGATGTAACACAGTCGGACATGAACTCCCTTTTTTAACATTAGCTGCACACAGGAGGAAAATAATTCCCCTCGGGCCTATGTCGTCTTTAGGGATGTTGTGTGGAGGTTATTTTAATGGAAAGGAAGGAGAGGAGAGTTCTGCGAAGGAAAAGGGTTTAAGGGGTGGGTAGGAATCTGGGGTTCAGTGTGTCCTGGTCATTCGCCTCCAAGACCTAGACAAACCTCACCCTATGAACCCGGGCACCCCTGCTAAATCACCAAACGTAGCGAACCACTTGGGGTGACCTATGGCAGAGGTGTTGGTTATCCAGTTAAGGTACCCGGGGCGGCGGTACCCATTCCCGCCTCCCAAATTGAGTGATGAAAAATTATTTTCATTTTTCGGCAAACACTAGTGAAGCCAAGAAAACATTTAATTAGATACACGCCAATTACTTATTATTATTATTTGATGATGATGATTGTCATAGAGAAAGTGCAACACTGACCAGAGTACAGGTCTGGGCACACCACAGCCAAATTACTAAGTCATTGATGTCGCCAAGTAGATTTCGCTGTTTAAAATAGTCTTATTACTCTGTTTATTTATATGCTTCCAGTACAAAATACACAAATCAGCGGCAACAACGAGTATCAGCAACATTTGCCACCATTAGCAAACTGTTGTTGTTCTATTATGGCACGGCACTGACTTTCACTTGACACCTAAAAATCCATCAGGTGCTTGTTTCTGTAGTCGGCCTTGAGATAGTATTTGATGCAACTTTTGAATATGAAAACGCCGACCGGTCCTGTCAATATGTAATAGAGTAATGTTGGCGCAAGCGATTCTGACCCTGTTCTTCATACAAATTCTGTATATTCATACACACATATTTTTCGAATGAATTTACTGGAAACATAAAAGTGAACTTACTTACCACATTTTATGTTAATTTTGTGAGACAAAAGTGCATTTTGATTTTAATAGTTATTTAGTTAAAATTAAAATCGATTGTTCACTTGGCGGCCAGGGCCGGATTAACCATGTCGGTGCCCCTAGGCAATGCACGTCTCGGGGCCCCTTTAACAATGACGGACTAACGGGGGGGGGGGGGGGGGGGGTTAAAGGGGCTTCCAAACGCCTCCTCGTTCCCTTGATCAAATCCTTAAGGCTTTAATGGGGGGGGGGTTAAGGTTTAAAACTTTTCTTTTTTTCTGAATGTCAGTATATTGAGTACTGTGTCAAAATTTCAAGTAAATCGGAGCAAAACTAACGATGGTACAGCGTTTCAAGCTACCGGCCCTCACTTTTATTTTCCCAGGCAGATAGGTAGTGCATACTGAAGTTTGTACATTTATATTTTCAACATATGTATGTATAATTAAAAATAAAATGAAACAAATGCCAATATAAACCACACATGGCACCTTCAATCACTTCAGATACTAAGTAATGTTGCAACAAATAGAAGGAAAGAAAAATAAAATACAACTATGTTTATATATTTGTTTTAATTATAGACTTTTTATTTATTATTTGTGCATGATGTGAACATTAGTTATTTATTGGGTTATAACCTAATTTGTTGTTTTCTTTAATGCATGTATCTAATGTTATTAACCAGTAAATTTTCCTAATAAAAATAAAAAAAATAAAAATCTTGAAAGCTGACTTTTTCCGAAATTTCGTTGCTCACTAATTGAAGCAAGTCATTTTTTCCCGGGACGCGGGGCCCCTAGCCGATGCGGGGCCCCTAGGCAGTTGCCTACTCTGCCTTAGGGATAATCCGGTACTGTTGGCGGCTATTGTTATTGATGTGAAAGTTTTAAGATTAGCTTATTTATTTGGTGCAATAATTTACATTTTACAATATAATTTAATAATGTTGGTCTCACTGGGTGGCTTACCATGCTGAGACCCCCATTTTATAATACAAAATTCAATAGGAAGAAGTAATAAATTTGAATAAAATATATATAGTCAGTAATGAAAAAAATATATGAAAAAAACCTATGATCTCAAAATAGGGTCTTAGTTAGGGTTTAAAAAATAAATTTAAAATTTTTTTCAGAAACAATGATTTTAATATTATTATTTCAAAACATGGCGTGAAGAAAAGAGTTCCATGCCAACTCAGAATGAAACCAACTCAGAACCACCTCAGAAAGCTATGAAAAAATAAGCCTGTAACCCTAACCAAACCTAACCTATTTTTTAATATTTTTTTATCGTCACTCACTTTTTTATCGTCACTGACCTTTCTCAGGTGGTTCTGAATTGGTTTCATTCTGAGTTGGACGGTCACCGAAGAAAAGACATCAAATTATTAAATTTTTTAACGAAATATCTACTAAAATGCATTATTTTACATTTCTGGAATTGAAATACTTCTCATTATTATGATCTGATTCAAAGTGTTTTGAGCTTGTCCCTATTTTCTGCACCTTTATTACTAACATTTGTTAAAAAATATAACCTTTTCATATACTCTATATAAAAGCCTCATTGTCGTACAAAGGACCAAAATAATCCAAATGTAATTTTTTTACTTTAGTTACTGTACCTACATACATCTTGGGCCCTTGTAAAGATGAACACCAACTCCTTTATCCCGATGAAGGAGCTGAAATCTGTCCAAACGTTACTTATTTGGGTATGTTTAACATATTTTTTTATTTGATCATATTATATTGTATTATAATATTTGTGTATAATGCTAGAGAATAGTTCTACTTCTTCCTGTGTCAACTATGGATAGAAGAGCATAAAAGTTGCCTACATTAATGCTTGTTGCTAACTATTCTGTCTCCTGAGATATTGCAGCGCTACAGAAATGTTCCTGGAGGGATGAGTGCACCCTTTCAGAGCACTTCTCCACCACCGCATGGCAGGCTGGCACAGACTACGCCAATCGAAGAATACAATGATCACTGCCACAATTGCCTGGATGGAGTCCCACTTGATGGCCCTACAAAATGGCTGCTTGCATTCATTTTTGTGTTTAATATTTTTCAATTTTATTTTTCATGTTTTTCGTGCATATTCGTTTTTATTTTGTGTATGTATTGTTATTTTCTTATGACGAGATCAACTTTATAAGGTGTTGGGATGCAGACACAACCAGAGGCTTCATGCAATCAACACTGGCAACAGTGGAAGAATGGTGTGAACAAACAGGGCTGTCAGTCAACCCAGACAAGACAGAACTAGTAATCTTTATACGCAAAAAGAAACTAGAGAGATGGAACAATCCAACCTTCTATGGAAAGGAGTTAGAACATAAGGGTTATGGACATAAGGGTATTGAGGGCAATGAGCGGGCTGACGAACTAGCAAGGAAAGGGGCGAAAGCGCCACTTGTGGGATCCGTGCCGGCAGTAAGAGTAGCAGCTTGCCACACCAAATTGCATATTGAAAGGTGGGCCAAATCCCAGCACTAGGGAGAGGGCACTCGGAATGAGGCAATCCAAAGTACTCATAAATGGATCAAACCGTAGACAGACCAAGAAACTACTCGATATGGCTACTAACAGGACATTGCCATCTCAGGAGGCACATGCAGCTCTTGGGAATAGAAAACACCAACAGATGCAGAAAATGTGAAAAGGAGGTAGAGATTCCAATGTCCCGCCCTGGTGGGAACTAGGCTCAGATACCTGGAGACACTCTAAAACCAGAAGACATGGCCACATATCCAATGACAACCGTGGTGAACTTTATTAACCCCTCCGCAACGTAAGCAGATATAAGCGTTAGAAATAGGACAGTAGTCAAGTACAATAAGCGTGTTTACACGTCAGCGCGTGTGTTTCCATAGAAATCATTCTAACTTCGTTATTGTTTTAGTTACATCCCTAAACCAAAAAGTAAAAGGTCGATAGTAGATCAAGCTGTACATCTCTATCAAGTTGTCTATAGAAATACATAACAGGAATCAGCTGTCAGTTGCGTAGTTGACAAAAATATTTTCCCGTGCAAATTTACTACCGGTATCTCGTCCGCGCTCGACATTTTTAATTTTTATTAAATATTTTTATATGAAATGATAAAAAAGTGAGGTGACAAAAGTGTTTCTTACACATATATACAATAGAATAAGTATTGTTGTTTACATAATCTGTGATTTTAGTACCGTTTTTACATAAAAAACATCACTTGAGTCATTTTTACCTATTTTTAATGTTTGCATGCTAAATTTTAATATTTACAAATCTTAATATTTATTTGTAATATAATAATTCGAAAGCTTATTTTGTAACCTTTCTAAAACAGTTTTTACTTTTCGGCTACGTACAGAAATGTTTCATTTATAGAGCTTTAATTGTGAAGCGGTAATAACACAAAGTTTTCGTAAAATGTCATTTCGTTTGAGACATCTCAAGTGCATATTGGCGAAAATTCGGAGGGGTTAAAGGGACTGGGTTTTTGTTAAAGGATTGAGGTAAAATGGGAGGTAGCACATTGGGCATGTGGCCTAAGTGCTCACAGAAACTATTCTTAAACCGTCGCCGCGTTGTGAAAACAAATTTATTATTAAATGTGACGAGAACATCTTGGTGAGCGGACAGTCTATTCCTACTGAAGTTTAAAAAAATTACAATTATAAATATTTTTATGATGCCGTGACGGTTAGTTACTTAGCTTTACGTAAATTTTGTTATAATTCCAGGAAAGCGCGGAGTGTACACCACCAGCAGTGGGCTGAAGATTGGCTACCTCAGTGGCCACCAGTCCCCGGAAGGTGGGAGCTCAGAGTCCATGTCCAGCTTCTGTGCCACTGACTGCTCTGCCGTGCGGGATGCCTGTCTCCGGGGGCAGCCTGAGTACCGGGGCCTGGATATCCTCATCACCGCGCAGTGGCCTAACGATGTGCAGAACTTGGATGAGAAAAAGGTCTTAAATAAATAATAATTTATCAATAGTTATAATTTTTACATTGTAAAGTGAGTTCATGCCCAGCTACATCTTTTTTATTAAATCATTTCATGGATTTTGACGGCCTCTGTGGTCCAGTGGTTAAGATCCTCCACTACAAATGCAGAGGTTATGATTTCAAATCTACTTGTGCGGAAGTAAAATTTTATTTTATTAATTGATGTTATTTCCCAATGAATTCATTCAAAAATAATAAATTATATATTTGTGGAATGCTTCAGAGTGGTGGAAACTTCCAATTTCATGCTGGTGAAAGATCAACCATGCTGCCACGTCAAGCGCCAAACTTTGTACACCAAGATGTTGGGTATCTTATTCTTACACATTCGGTTACTATACCACCATCTAGCTTGCTCACACTGACCATTTTACCAGTCACCAGGGTTAATTATTGTTGTTTTAGGAAATTTCGGTTTTCGGTTAGTCCTCTGTGAATTCTAGCAACTGTCGCATGTGTTTCTTTCGTTTCGTTCTGCCATGTTTTTTTGTTTGAATAAGTTTAAATGGAGCCTTCTCGCAAACGTAAACATGACACCTTAACATTTTATACCAAAAAATTGTTGGTGTTTGTTTTGACTTTCATTAAGACTTTCCCGGTTTTTGGGGTGATGGATTAGTGAGAGAGCACTGTATTTACAATTTGCTTATTTTTCTTTCTAGTTGGACCTGGAAGTAAGCACTAGCTCCCTCCTGGTGGCCTGGCTGGCCATGCACGTACGGCCCAGATACCATTTTGTCACATCACCTAATCTTTATTACGAGAGACCTCCTTACAGGTAAATAATCACGCAGCGTAGCGTAGTAAGCGTCAAACTTTTATGCGGACCTGATGCAGAAATCGTCGCAATAGGAGAGTTTAAGGTCGGAAAAGTGGCATACCTCCCTGCCCACACCTTTCTCTGTTGCACACATGTTTTACGCATCTTTCTCTTTCGCTTACGGTCATTGTAAAGTCAGTAAAGTGACTACCTGCGCGAGAATGGATTGTGTTAAATTCTGGTCGGCATTTAAGTTTAGTGCGTACTATGACAGATGCAGTTGAAGCAAAGACTGCATGACCCAAAGTTGTAGGTTGTTCCATCATCTCTGCCTACCCTTACCTACCTAATGGTTAGTTAGTTAGCCCAAGGCGCTCATGGAAGTGTTACCCTGTACTCAGTGTCCAAAAACTCGTAGCACAAAAATAAAGGGTAGTAGGGAAACTGGTGAATCTAAATCTTTATGAATGATAATGTACCTACCAACCTAATATGAATATGTCGATTTGACTGTCCTAGAACGGGAGACCTTCCTAGTTGGACAGTCAAAGCTTCCTTATACTGAATGTATTTTATAACCAATAAAATAAATAAATAAAATAAATCACATTTAGAGTCAATTTTGTGTAATACCTTTTTTGATTTGAGCTTTCTTTTTCGAGTAAACCGAGTCTGAAGTTGGAATTTTTTTAAGTCACATTTGAAAAAAAATCAGTCACTGGGGGCTAATAGCTCCTAAAGTTAATTCTTTATTCTTTACTAGGTGGTACCCGGCATGCGTAGCTATGCCATTTAATAAAGAAATTGTTTCTCCCTGCGTGTCTTTTCCCATTCGTCCCGTTCCCCTTCCCCCCCCCATTCCTCTCCCGCGTCCTCTTCCCCTCTCGCGTTTCCACTCCGCCTCCTCCATCTTCCCTCTTCCCACTCCACTCCCCTCCTTCCCCCGTCAAGCAAATCAAGCAAACCCCCTCCCGAGTTCCCTTCCCCCCTCCCAGATTCCCCTCTCCCTTCCTGGTTCCCCCCTCCCCCCCTCCCGCATTCCATCAATTAATTCCCAGTACATTTAGTTTTCAAACAGCTCGCGTACCACCTATTGCAATTTTTTTATACAAATTTCATAATGCCAGAGCTCACCAGTAGTTTTATACAAACCTTATCCTGAAAATAACGAACACAACAAAAAAAGAATTATCCTATTTGGTGTAGTCGTTCGGAAGTTATGCGCGTACATACATTTCGGCGATTCATTTTTATTTATATAGATTTGCGAAAAAAATGAATAAAAGAAAAAAAATAAATAGCTCAGATCGAAAAAAAGAGAGTTTTTTTTTGTTTTATATGTGATGTAGATTCGCCAGTTTTCCGCTTGTGCTACGAGTATCCGGACATCATGCATAGTGAAACTCTTTTATTAGATTCTTCATAAACTCTTTGCCAAAATGCAACGATTAAAAGAGTTATTGGTATTAATAAGTGTAAATATGAATTAATTATGTTGTAGTGGTCCCAAGGAAGGGGAGGCCACCTACCTTTTGCTCTCGGTTAGCTCAGTCGTCGGCAGGCAGGAGTCCTCTCCTCGTCAAGGTCGTAGGTAACTAGGGGGTAAATGGTACATAGGTAATTGCCAAAGCCCACCCACATGATCCCATCAAATGAAAGAGGTAGTTGGGTGAAACATATCTGTATTGTCTGGTATACACAATTACAACATCTAGCAAAACATAATTATTAGTCACACATCAACAACAATGCCTAGCTAGGTATTTCCTAACGAAGGGGTCTCTCAAATCTCTCCGGGAATGTGGTCGTTTCAACCGAGTATTGCTATGGGACACATTAATTAAGAGGGAAATCGAGGTTCAACTCACAGCTGGTGGTTTGGTGCAGGAAGCCGGAGCAGCAGGCTAGGGTCAGCGCGGGTAGCTCCAATTCCCTACCAGGCAGAAGGTCATGCTCGCGACCTCGTGTTTTACTGTTTTAATTCGGGCTCTAACGGATCGCCATTGTAAACGGCGATCACGCGTGAATTTAGTGAGCGCACGGCGACGGGCGCAGCCGGCGGGTTTCTGCCGGAATGGCGGGGAGGGGTGCGGTATGTGCTTTCTTGCGAGGGGGGAAGACGGAATACACTCACCGCGCCGCGACCGCTTGCTGGACTGTGACGTCATAATACTTGAAGTGCGTATCGTAACAATGTGTTGCATATAATATGTAACTAGAGCATTAGAAATGTTAAACCAATAACAAAATAAATGCATGAAAGTTGATTTCATAAAAAAGGTTAATTGTAATCTATATTGTACAGTAAAAACTTTATTATTGGATTGATAGAGACTCTATTTAAATTATTTCATTCTCAGGGCATGCAAACAACTCGAAGAAGACTGTTTGAAATTAAAATTCAAGATGTTACATTCTAGAAGTAACTAAAATTGCTAGTGAGATCATCATTACATAGTATAAATGAAGTCACTCAAAATGTATGTGCGCGTTAATCTTTTAAACTACGCAACGGATTTTCATACGGTTTTCACCAATAGATAGAGTGTTTATATGTATATACATGTAAATTATATTAGAGAAAAGCCGAGAAATTCAAAGAAAACATATTTTTGTGCGATTTAAAACGGCTGACGGGCCGTACTATAGTCACTTTTGAAATTCGTTCTACGGAAGAAATTGGAAAATAGATGTCCTAGAGTAAGCAGGTATTTGATTTGAATTATTTTATTTGATGAAGTCGCTCAAAATGTATGTGCGCATAGATTTTTTAAACTACACAACGGATATTCATGAGGTTTTCACCAATAGATAGAGTGATTCAAGAGGAAGGTTTATATGTATAAAAACATGCTTATTATAGTAGAGAAAAGTCGAGAAATTCAAATATTCAATTCATGCAGCGGGCAGCGGGCAGCTGGCAAGCGGGTTGTGTGGATTTTATAAAGGTTGGGTAATGGCGTTGTGTTTCGTTAGCCACAGCAACGTGTGGCCGGGTCTGCTAGTTAATAAAAAACTAACCATGGGCGCCATTTAAATATAACGAATAAATGATATTAAAATATTAATTGATAAACTATAATGAATATAATGAATAATAAATGAAGTTGAGGAATTAACATTACGAAATCTGTGATCGACGCCATCTCGTGAATCCCTTTTATTAGATTCTTCAAGTGACAGGGAAAAAACTTCTTATCCGGAAAAAGCTTACATCGTAAGGGGCCATCCATAAATTACATCACACAAATTTCATGATTTTTTTGTTCCCCCCCGTCCCTGTCACACATCGTCACATTTGTGAGACCCCTTCCCCCCAGTGTGACGTCACATATTTTGCAATTTTACATCTAAAAATAATCAAAACAGTAGTTTATTTTATTTTTATTATTATTGTACAACAGATTAATTCCAATTACAGTACAATTTAGTTACCCTATCAGCATTTAGGCAAGTGACCCTTCAATAATGTTTTTAAGGCATATAAAGAACAGTCACTTACACATCCAAACGGTTTGCAATTTCATTTAACAGCACCACTCCCCTCGTCATGCTATGCTTTGCCAAGATGTCTGTTCTGCCGTTCGGTACTTTAAATAAGTCATGATGTCAACTTCGACTGTAGTGGTCTGGTACATATAAATCATAGCATCCCAAGAGAAATGGGCTATTGATGAAATTGTTCCATATTTTGAAAGACAGAATAGCAAGACTTGCTTTCCTTCTAGTTTCTAGACTCACAGAATCAGTTTCCTCAAGTAAGTCAATATGGTGCATGAACCTTGGATAGGTTCCATGCTTCCGCATATAAACATACCTGAGGAATTTCTTCTGGATTCTCGCGTACTCCAGCTTGCTTCTCAGTATGCCATCGAATAACGCTAGCACAGCTTCTTGGTTATCAAACTGCTTACAAGTCCTGATGATGAATCTAAGAAGTTTGTAACAAGACTGAGTGAGCTGCGATATATGGCAAGAGAATGTCAGTTCGGGATCAAAGACGACACAAAATTTGTGATGTCACAGAGCTGATGACCCCCCCCATACCCCCTGTCACACTTTTCTACTCCCCTCCTTAAGGTGTGACGTAATTTATGATGGTCACTAAGCATACAATGAAAAAAATGCAAGGCTGATGTAAGCGTAATGATTGTGATTAAGAAAGGGACTCTAAGATGGTTTGGGCATGTAGAGCAAATGATCGAAGAAAAGAGTGTAAGGAGAATATAATATAAACACTCGAGGAAGAAACGGCACGATCGAGTGAGACAAACACTTGAGTCGAGGCACGTCAAGAATCAGAATAACAGAAAGATAAGTATGAGAAGATGTATTAATGTGAATGGTTCACTGTTTGTCTTATTTTCATTAAAAAATATCTTCTGTCCATCAGAAACATCAACACGTACCACAACAGCCGCGAGCTCGCCACCAGGTTCATAGCCCTGGCTCCGGTAGCCAATACTACCAAGCAGAAATGGCTCTACGCCTGTTCGCTGCAGCCCATACAGAAGATGCGCATGATGGAACTGCTGCAGGGCACCACCGACGAGACCCCTTGCCCCTACCCCGAGGAACTGCTACAGCAGAACAAGCCGGGTCTGCTGGAAAAGGTACGTTCTATCAAACAGAAACATCAACACTACCACTAGGTTCTCTGCTACTGTCAATGACCGATTTGCTTTGGATGCTAGGCACTATCAGCTGAGTATAGGCCGTGTACCACTCCTACTTTGACGGCCTCATGGTCAAGGGGCAAGGCTCTCCACTCCCAATCTGGAGGACGCGGGTTCAATCAATCAGTTTTATTTGATTAATTTGTGATATTTCACAATTTTATTTAATTAAAATAATGTAGCATATTTGCCGCACGTTCCAGAGTGGAAGATACTCTCGGTATCGCCCTGGTGTGAGACCACCATTCATAATTGAAACATTGCTTGAGATGTCTGTCTCGACACAGGTATATCTTTAATCTTAGTGAGACAGGCATCGAAAAACTTAATATAAACATACTTTATGATATAAAAAATGGCTTTAGCCATGTTTGGTGCTCAGATTTGAATAGCCAGGTACTTCCCCACCTTCCTTCACTTGCTCCAGACTGGAGCATTGGAGGTTATCCACCACTTACCCGCCCCAGTATGAGTAACATGTGGTTATTCCTTCAGGGCTCTCTCAAGGACTCTAATTTTTTTATAGAACGACTCTACATTTAAAATTTATCGAAACTGACAATTGACAAATAGTTGAAATACCCTTTTTACATCTATTGTTTTTATTTTCAGTACACTGGCAATGGACAGTATTTCTACGACATGGACTCACAAGACCAGGGCCACGGGTACAAGAGAAAACACAAGGGAGACCAGAAGGAAAGGAAGAAGCCTGAGTTTGACCAAGGTAAATTATTCAATAAGATTTCATTAATTGTGTGCTCACATATCTGGGGAGCCATGATGTCCAATCAGGAGACAACTAGGACTATTGCAAGTCTTTGGTCTGAGAGCTGTTTCATGCAAATTTTAGAAAATCTGAATAAAACCCATCTTGTACATACTTTCTTATATATTTTACTAACTGGTCCCCGACTTGCATTACAATGCCATTCAAAGAAATAAATTGATTCTCCCTGCATGTCCTATCCCGTGCGTCCCCGTTCCCTTCCACCTTCTCCGCCTTCCCCCTCCCTCGTCTCTTCCCTCTCCGCGAACCCCACCTCCACAATTCCCGTTCCCCCTACTTTTCTTCTTTCCTGCTGCTAAAATATATGAAATACACACATTTTCATTTGTACAAATTTCATAACGCCAGAGCTTACCATTATATATAGCCTATATGTTATTCTGATGTGTGAGCTATATTATTGTAAAGCTTCATTAAAATCCATTCAGTAGTTTTTGCGTGAAAGAGTAACAAACACACATACATCCATACAAACTTTCGCGTTTATAATATTAGTAAGATATTTACATACATATTTTTAAAAACATTTTTTTTACCAATTGGCAGCACCAGAGCTCATTAAAGGAAGCCTCTTGACATTGTCCGCAGCGGGAAAGATTTCTCCTCCAATATTTAACTTAATCAAAAAACTATATAGTTTTCAATTCTGTATAAAATTATCTAGGGAATTGCAAATGGGAAACCAAAAAAGCGTATTTTTGTTAGCTTACTTGTTAGTTCAAATTTGTTTAAAAAAAATTACCAGTGAAATATGAAATCTGTACATACTTCCTGATATAATTTAATTTTGAAGCTACAGTTAAAATTTCAAGTGAATAAGCTTCTGGCCAGTTTGATAAAGAAATTTAAAAAAAATACTATCTCGGTATTTCATTTTTGATGGACGTTTTCAATTTACCTCTACTCCCAATGCTGCACCATACAATGAGCCTTCTGAATTAAGGTTCTCCTCCTGATTATCTTTGCAGGCACTTGTTGGTTCTGCCTCTCTTCGCCGACGGTGGAGAAGCACCTGGTGATCAGTGTGGGAGACAGCTGCTACCTGGCGCTGGCCAAGGGCCCCCTCGGTCCCTACCACTGCCTCATACTGCCCGTGGCACATCACCAATCTACTAGTCAGGTAAATAAACTTTACATTTTCGAATGAAGGTTATGTCGAATGAAGATAGTTAGTCTCCACCAACCCACTTGCTGTAGTTGTCATTTTTATATCCTGTCATTCTTTGTTGATTGTTTTGTTTCTAACATTCTTGTGTCAGACACAAGAATGTTTAAAGTTTCAACGACGCAAGTGGAAACCACCTCTCCCAGGTTGTCGCGGAATACTGGCATCGCTGACGAGTTTACAAAATGTCGGCAACATGTGCCTGTGTACCGAATCTCCGGCTATGTTAAAAATTGTTTACAAAGGTAGGAAAAAAGGATCGCATAACCACTGGAGCGGCAGCGCAATTTAAAACTTTTTTCTTCAATTGCTCGAGGTTTTTTGGTTGAATATTTTCCACCCACATTAAAAAATTATACTTCCGAATTTTATTATGGAGATATACAAACTCATTGTAGTTCTATATAGCCAATAAATTTATCTATCTTTTGTCGATTATCACAAATTTGTAGGATTTATAAAAAAAATACTATAAAATGGTAAACTTCTACTTAATTACTTTCAAATAAGGGAAAACTTGCCAAAATTGGCAGCAAAGCAATCCGAGGTATTTAAAATAGTGCCATATTGTGGCAAAATGCACTCCAGTGGATAAACTCACGGCAGCAGGATAATGGTGTCTCTTGTTCAATTTCCACTTTCCACCGTATAATACTACATCACTTCATTTGGTTAGGATTCTAACTTCATTTCACCTTGTTCTGAGATATGAGGTGTCAAAGATGGCAAAGACGATTTCTCACCATCTATTTACCAATTTCCGATTTTGAGGTTGAAACTTGTGTAAAATGTTTTAATTGGACATATTTTAATGGAAAGTATTTAAATACGTTTGGTGATTTAGCAGGGGTGCCCGGGTCCATGGGGTGAGGTTTGTCTAGGTCTTGGAGGCGGATGATCTGGACACACTGAACCCCATATTCCTACCCACCCCTTAAAACCTTTCCCTTCCCAGAACTCTCCTCTCCTTCCTTTCCTTTAAAAAAACCCTTCACACAGCATCCCCAAAGATGACATAGGCCCTGAGGGAAATTATTTTCCTCTGGGCCTCCTGTGTGGAGCTCATGTAAAAAAAAAAGGATCTATATTTACCCTTTTAGAACAAACCTAAACATGCAAATAGAACCCTGTGCAACCAGCTAGGGCATAATAATTCATTGCACAAGGTTCTAATTACATTTCCCTAATGCAATTCCAAGCTAGGGCCACGTCCTATTTAAACGTTTTCTGTTAAAATAGTGAAACCCTCTTAAGAAGTTTCGTGGCTTAAAAAGTTTGGTTTTTTCGGTCCCTTGGCCCAAAATTGGTCCAATTTTTCCCACATATAAGGTTTTCTTGTTTAAGAAGTTTTGTTTTTCCGGTCCCTTGGATAACTTCTTAGGATTTCACTGTATAATAAACTAAAATACTTTAACTAAAATTGTTAAATAGATTACGAAAATTCGTCTTTGGAAACTTAGAAACCTTAGAAAATGGTAAGACGTAATAAGAACCCTATCCAAATGAAGTGACGAACCATAACGAACCATAAATAGAGACTGTAAGTGATGTTAGAACCTTGTAAAATGAATTATTATTGAAAATGCTTTATGTTAGAACTTTGTCATACATATATCTATGAAAATACAACACAGATGGTTCTGAAAATTATTTTGGGTATGGAAATGAGTAAAAGAAATGCTTTGGCATTCAAAGGTCATGTTTCAAAATTTTTTTTAGTTAGAACCCTATCCAAATGAGGTGACGACTAGTGGTAATTTTGCAGTTTTTCACGGAACTCGTAAATTTAATCAAAGAAGTCAAAATACTGATCATAGAACACTGCTTTCACTTTGAAGGCTGTCAAGGCAATGAACTTGTGACTTCATAGATGTAGGTAGGGATAAATATGGGTAGGAATCAGGATAATGACAGGAATAATCCCTAAACCCAACTATGGCGGTAGTCTTTCGTTCTTCTTCGCTCAAGAAGTTGAATTTTTCGTTCCCTTGAAAACTATCTTCAAAAAATGGCTTGATTGAAATATCTTGTTCTACATAACTGACATGTGATTTTATTTGTCCAGGCGCCAGAAGAAGTGAACAAAGAGATAAAGCGCTTCAAGGAGGCCCTGGTGGAGTTCTTTGAGTCTATCAATCAACTTGCCGTGTTCTTTGAGAGGAACTTCAAGACTTCGCATCTCCAGGTGCAGTGTGTTCCGGTGCCCGTGGACTGTGAATCTCAGCTCGTAGAGGTCTTTCATGTGAGTCAAATACAAATACAATAACCTCTGTGCCGTATGCCTCTGTGACGATCAAACAGGTACTTAAGTATTGAGTCATGTTAAGAATCTATCAGAAGAGTATGTATTGTTTATTGTTTCTTGACATGGTATTATTGTATACATTTCAATTTTTAATCTCATTAGGACTGGCCTGTGTTGATGTTAATAATTTTATAAAATGACACAAAATAATGTATTGAGAGAACAATAGTGTTACATTAATGTTTCTTACAAAAATAATGGGTACCTACTACGCTGAAGGAATTGAGGCGAATTTTGAGGCGCATCTTCGGACCGGTTCTAGAAAATGGATATTGGCGCAGACGTTATAACAATGAGCTCTATACTCTGTTTAACTTTTTCCACGCGATCGTAACAACAGTTGATACGGCAAAAGCCATGCCTCACACGCGCCCGTATCAGCCCTTGTTACGCTAACTTCGACTGCCGATATCACAGCGCTACTATGTCACAGTATTTTTTCCCGCTCGCTAGGACATTCGTGTAACTATCACGATGCTGACATCTTCAGGCATATTTCGAAAGCAAAATTATATTTCGTAAAAAACATCTATAATCAAGTGAATGTGTCCTCGTGCCTTTGAATGCATAGTTCGCAATTTACTCCACAGATGGCGCTAGTAGTTTGCGCACGCGCATCCATGCGATTCCGACTGACCAAATTGGACAAGCGTCGATAACATTTATATTGTCGAGATCGCGCGTATTCGCACACGTTTGTTTATGTTGTGAAACTGTGATTTTGAATTTACATAAAAATTTTATGAATTTTAGTGTTATCAGAAGTTTTAGAACTTGTTTATACGAATTAATAATAATAAGTGATTGAGGTACCACTTGTGTCTATCAACGCAGTGTCCTGAGTACAAGCACGCGGATAAATGGCGCCGTCTTTAAGATAATATGGGTACGTTTTTTACGTTTTTTGTTTTTTATAAACATCTAGGAGTGTTTACAGACGACGATTTGGTTTCAAATTGTAGATAAAAAATCTCATCTGTTTATATAGTATGATAAATCATGCCATAATATGCTGTAATTTGACATAAAATTGGATGGATAGGTATTTGAAATATGACATATACATGTACCGCATACGCGGTATTGAAAAAACGGAGTAGTTCAACGCGGGGAAAAGGTTAAGGAGCTAAACGTCCCAAAATTTATAAAACTGGGAAGACTTCGGTGGCTGGGTCGTGTGGAGAGAATGACCGAGTATCAAGCACCAAAGTCCCCGCTGAACTCAAGACCAATAGGGCGAAGAAGCCTGGGAAGACCAGGACTAAGATGGAGCAACAACGTCCTCAAAGACATATCTATCTTGGAGCGAGCCAGCTCTCTAAACTGGAGAGAGCTGGCACAAAACCGAGATGAGTGGAGGAAGATTCTTGAGGAGGCCAAGAAGACCCATCAGGGGTTGTAGAGCCAATAGTGATGATGATGATGCTGAAGGAAGCTAATTCACTACATATATCATGTTGGGTGATTAGAACGTGAATGATGCAAGGAGTTTGTGCCGAGACAGAGTTGTGTGGCTGTCTATGCTCAAACCCCTGCTTGATGGATGATTGAATTGAAGTGATAAATTTATTTTTATTCCCTCCTTATTCCAGGACGAGGCCGGTATTCAGGGATTTCAGTTGGAGCCAATTCCTCCTCGGACAGAGCTGAAGCAAGTGGCACACCCCGGCACCCCTTACTTCCACCTCCAGCTGCCCAGCGGAGATCAGTTCTACACCAGGACTAAACACAACTTTCCCCTGCAGTTTGGAAGGTAAAATCTAATGACTTACAATAATCGTTTTTACTATTTTATAATATGTATGTGTTGCACTTTAAGGGTATAACATAATATTATACTACTCTCTGGTTTGTAGGGTGTCGTGTATAAAGGCTCAATTAATTGGAATTCAATTAAAATCCCTCTGAGGTCAGGTACCCACTCATGTTGGAAAGAATTTTTGTGAGTTTCTTCTTAACTACCCTATTATCTCAGTGGGCATGTGCATCTCAAAAGACAGGTAAAATTCCAAAATGATCAACAAAGTCATGGAGATATTATGTCTCTACCTTAGAAAATATAAATAGAAACAAAGAGAGATGTGGCATGGTAGCATGTCGACTCTCGGCGAGCTACGACTAAACTGCATGGATGCTCAAAGCAGTGAAAGTTATGTGTAGGTATAGAAAGAAACAAAGGCAGGACACCGCTGTGCGTAGATGATATTTATAGCATGTGTGAACATTGTTGGTGACACTTTGGTGCAAATGTACTACGAGGAGATATTAAAAAAGAAATCGTTTGATTTTCAAAACAATCTTTCCTCACTGACACAACTGCTGCCTGCAACTGTAATGCACAGAGTTTAAATTCAAGTTCTTATAATACATATTAAATTATGTGCAGTACATCGGTATGCAACATACATACATGCTATTTTTAATTACAAAAAATATTACTGTTTAATTAAAGATATACTACGTGACTCGTTCAGGGGGGGGGGTCTTCAGAATACCACGCTTCGTACAAATGAGCGGCGGGAGGCTTAGGTTTTTATAGTCACCGGGGGGGGGGGTGCAGCTAACATTTAGTATGAAAGAGAAGCACGAGAGAGCGAGAAGAAAGGACTATAAAAGAATGCGAACAGCTTTCCAATATCTCTTCTTCTATTACTCCAGATAATACATTGTGTTACATTGTATACATATATTGTCTATTATTCTGCCATCCCAATACGTAGTTTAAATAATGTAATAAAGAGACACGGACATTACAATTAGTAAAAAATTAAAACAGAGTTTTGGCTTTCATGGTGATGGATCCATCTTGCTGGTACATATATTGCGCATCCCATAGAAAAGGGTCGTAAGTCAAAATGGTATGTTTTATAAAATTTAATTTTTACCTCTGAATATATAGTAAAGTGATTGTTATTATGTATGCCTCACGAAAATCACATTTGAGTTCAATTACTCTATCTCCGGATATATCGCTAGTGTCTCCTTTCGACGGGACTGCTAGTTTCATCAATCATCATTTGTTTTCAACTCTTCGGTAAAATTGACTTTTTTTACTTACGACACTTTTCAACGAAATGAGCGATGATACATATAAGTAACGATGTCTGCCTTAATAATCAATTTGTTTTTCTTTGCCGTGACAGGGATGTATTGGCCAGCTCCCCCATCTTGAATTGTGAAGACAAAGCCGACTGGCGAGCCTGCCAGCTGTCCAAGGAAGAGGAAATAGAATACGTCTCCGAGTTCCGGAAAAAGTTTGAGACGTTTGACTTTACCGTGGAGGCAGAGGAAGATTGAAGAAAAGCAATGAGGGTTTTCACCAACTTTCCTTGAGTAAAGACACGACTGAGGAATGTTGGTGAAAGCCGCTCCGAGTGAATGAGATCATGTTAAGTGATGCGTGTGTACATCAATAAATGTTGACATTATGTTGATCATATGAATTATTTATGGAATAATAAATTTATATTTTATTTTACAATATTTTCTTGTAATTATTTCATACTTATCCCATGCAGTGACATGCTGGTTTTTCATTCTAAAGTAAATTACAATGGAACTATTATGGAAATTAAAGGGACCGGAAAAAACAAACTTCTTAAGCAGGAAAACCTTATATATGGGAAAAATTGGGTCAATTTTGGGCCGAGGGACCGAAAAACCAAACTTCTTTAGCCACGAAACTTCTTAAGAGGGTTTCACTGTATCTACATACAGGATGTAACAATCGTGATTAGTTCGGAGAATGGCGCTTTTATAGCCTAGCGGTCATTTGATAAGCGTTGCGTCTCGTTCTAACAATATTTTAATACACGAAACAGCACACATATCGCTCAAACTCATCACAACGGGATATATCCCATATTGATGGGAACAGTAGCGATGTGTGATTGAAACATATATTTTTTTGCTTTTAACCTGTTGTTTGCCAGGGTAGGCCAGCAAAAAGCACCACCAATTACGACGCGGCATCCATGACACCCAATGACATTTCGTGTCCAGCGATTCTTGACACTGTCCTTCACAAATTTTGTACATAGAAGGGTCAAAATCGTAGATGAAGGAATTTTTCCCGCGCATGCGCAAGAACTGCGCACATTCCCGCGCTCCGGTAAATTATTAATATAAATTATTTGGAGTGACCAGGCGCATTGCGGTTTTCTCTATGGTAAAGGGCGATAATAGAGCAAGCGATTCTGACCGTGTTCTTCATACACTTTCTTTATACATAAGGGTCAAAATCGCGTGTAAAATCTCAAACACACCGGTGCACGAACGGCAAATGAGCGGTTAATAGAAAAAAAATGTCATCGGACAGCAAAATGACATGTACATTACTCCAAATATGCTCAGAAATCGCTGGTTAAAATTTCTCGGGTATGTCCTGTTACACCGTGTATATGAATACAGGGTGTCCGGGGGTAAAGTGCATTAACTTCGGGAGGTGATTCTACATGATGGTAGGAGTAAAAAAGATTAACAACTTTTTCCGAAATTCCAACATTTTTTTTCCCATACAAAAAGACGTACCCACTAAAAATCCTTAGTGTGAGGTACGATCTTACATGCTGAGAGCCTGCCGGGCGCCCGACTCGATTGTGATTGGCCCGTATCGTAACAGTGGGAAATAATAATTCTGGCCGCACACGCCAGACTAATTTTATCTTTTTACCTCAAAACTTCCCACAAAGTTGGAATTTCGAAAAAAGTTATTTATCTTTTTTACTTGTACTATCATGTAGAATCACCTCCCGAAGTTAATGCACTTTACTCCCGGACACCCTGTACAGTAATAATAAGAGAGAGAATCCGCGCATCAACGCAACTGACTTCTAATACGATTTATTGATTATCGCTTAGATCTTTGCCGTACAACTCATATCAGATTTGTATAAGGGTAATGTAAAAAAAAAATAAGGTTTTCTGCACGTTTTAGTGTATAATAAATAAATAGTATACCTTTAACCACTCAGATAATAAATTTAAAGTTAAAGAAATAATATACATATTAATTATTATATTTTTAAACATTTTAAGCACTTTTTCAGATTATGCAAGTTTTTTGTCTTAAATGAACTGTCAGATTTATAAAACCTTTGTGTTATTTCCGCTTCGCAATTAAAGCTCTATAAATAAAACAATTCTGAATGTAGCCGAATATTAAAAACTGTTTTTGAAAGGTTATGAAATAAGCTTTCAAATTGTTATATTACAAATAAATATTAACATTTGTAAATATTAAAATTTAAAATGAAAAAATAAAAAAATTGAAAAAATGACTCTAATGTTGAAAACGCTACTAAAATTACAGATTATCTAAAAAAAAAATACTTATTCTGTAGTACAAATGTATAATTTTGTAATTTTTGTTTTAATTTTAATTTTAATTTTATAATTTTGTCACTTCACTTTTTTATCATTTCATACAAGAATATTTAATAAAAAATTAACAATGTCTAATGGCGCGTAGGCGATTTGGCGGGTGAAAACTGATTCTACAAAATAAGTCTTTTTCATGTATTTCTGTGGACAACCTGGAAATGTGAAGCTCGATTTAATATGGATCTTCTACTTTTTGTTTTAGGTTTGTCACTAGAACAATAACAGAGTTGTAATGATTTCTGTGGCAACACATGCATTAGCGTGAAAACACGCGTATTGTACTGGACTGCTATTGTTATATTGTCATGTAAACACACTTACGGGTCGGAGTGGTTAATGCACACTTAGTGTTATAGTGTTAATGTATTTCATTTTATGATGCCTATTTCTATGACTCTGTATGTATGACTGTCCCGTGGTACATACTATTCCTGTATAATATTTTATGGGTAAGGGTAAGTAAGAAAGGAAATAAATATATTTTGTTATTTTTATTGTCAAGTAACAAATAATATTGTTATATAAGAACATTGTTTTTATCTTTTCAAATTCTATCGATAACCATTTTTAAATACCAAATATTTTATATAAGCTTATTTTAGGCATCCGTCCTTTGCATACCTTACGGAGTAATAATGTGATATTCATACAGATTTTCAGTTTTAACTGATTTGAGTTCTTCAAACTAATTTTATTTTACACAGTTTTATTGATTTTTGTAAAATACTGTTTTCTTTAAAAATTTTAAAACATTCACTGCTAGATTTTTGTAACACAAACACATTTTGAATTTCTCTTTAATTTAAAAAATGTTAACAAGGAGTTATCATTGAGCGATTGAATATTATATTTTTTACATGATACCTTCAAAATAATTACCATATAAATATTGCAGTAAATTTACATTAAATACCTACAATAAAAAATATTTTAAAAATGTTTGAAACAAATTATAACCTTCATTTTATTGATACTGAGCAACTTATTTCTATTTTTATAAATTCATAACTTTGATTTGAGCAAATTCTTTAATTAATAATGTTAAATTAAATATTAATTATTGTAGTTTTTGACTGAAGCAAACTAATTGATAGAATTAAATAAAACTGACTAGAACGGTTGTAATTTCAGGCAGTTTTAGGCATGTAACCAGAAATTCTTGATTTGGATTTAATGTGGTCCGGTATGGACATTTTTTTAATCATTTGAAATCTAATTTCAGTTCTATCAATGCAGGACTGGGGTTAAATGCAGGTCCGGGTACAGTTTGGAAATTTAATAAAAGGCACTTTCTAGATGAGAAAAGTGTGGAGAAGCTGAATAAAAAAAAATTAAGGCGCGCTCGGCAAAATTGAGGGAGATACAGCCGTTTAAAGTATAAATAAAATTTCACTTTGTGAACCGATACTACGCCATTTTGTCACTGTTATGTTGATTCACCTTACCTTAATTACATTAAAAGGCAACTATTTGCATTGGGGGAAGTGGAAAATATTTCATTCTAAATTTCGATTACGTAAAATTAAAATTAGCTTTCGTCTTGTGAGATTGTACGCCAGAATCACAAACCATGTTACACAAACCTAGCGTAGCCGCTAAGCTACTTGAAAACTGGGATGTTTTTCTTGCCTTAACGCGAGTAGGCGTTATAAAGGGGCACTTTCTTTTGAATCACAAACCACAAACCTAGCGTAGCCGCTAAACCACTTGAAAACTGGGATGTTTTTCTTGCCTTGACGCGAGTAGGCGTTATAAAGGGGCACTTTCTTTTCTTAGGTTAGTGACAAAATCAAAAATGGCGGGCGGACTGACAGTATCGGTTCGCGAAGTGAAATTTTACTTAACGTAATTGAAAATTAATTACTTATTCAAATTTTTTTTTATTGCTTTCCGCAATTTTTTTCACCTTCCAGATTAAAGTTCTCAACTTAAAACGCGGTGAAAACATGGTGTTTTTGCCAAAAACAAGCTGTGCCCGGATCTGTATTCCTCCCCAGGACTGTAGCAAATAGTTTCAGGAAGACGTCGTGTTGTGACATAAGCGGCGATTAAAACATTGATATCCTTATTAATCTGTACATACAGGTATGTAGTTGATATTTAGTCAGTGAATGTTTATGATGAAAAGAAACAAATGCAAACAAGTGTTTTGGCAAAATTTTGAAAAAATCATTCAATATAATATATTATATTTGATTTTTATCCAAATCAGTGAGATTCAAATGCTTTGTGTAGTATTATTTAATTTGTGACACTTATCATAAAACACTTATTAAAATATTATGTAAAAATATCCCCCAGACGTTTGCGATCTGAGAAAGTGTATTTCGATAAAATTTTATAACACATCTTTAAAATTCACTTTCGTCGTCAACATATAGTTTAATTTCTCTCAGTTTTGTGTGATAATTCATTAAACGTGTATTGTCATCCTACTTTCCTTTCCACTTCGTCTCTAACATTGCTATATTCAATACGACCCATATTATTACATTACGTATTATGAAATTCATTTACACACTTGGTTAAAATTCGCTTATATAAGATTATAACTATCATATTCGTAACTTGTAAAGAGCTTCAAGCTCAAACTGCTGAACATTGTAACAAACTAGATGTGTAGGTTACAACAGGCAAATCATTTTAAAGAGTCCTTCCCCTCTTACTCCACAATAGTCCTACTATACAGTACACCACTACACAAGCAAGAATCTCTTTATTCTGGTTTATTTGTACATTCTCATTATGTAACACCCTCATTAAAAAGTTTTAACAACAAATAAACAGTCACAATTGAAGTTGTTTATAAATCGATTCCTCATTTTAACATTTAAATTGGTTTAGTGATTAGAGCTTGATATAGTTTAAACAGTTTTTACATTTAATATATGTACATAATATATATTATTGTCCTAGTTCTGGCAGAATAATTCGCATTTTTCATGCAGAATCTGTAAACTTGGTAGCATTTTCTGGCAGAATACATTGGTGGGTGCAAAAAGATGATAAAATAATTTTCTGCCAAAACTAGGACAGCGTGTATACATTGCTTAAAACTTAAACAAGTGACCTCCCGAATCCCGTAATCTCGTACATACACAATTATATTTTCCTAAGTTTTTTTGTTAAGTATATTTAATTATTTACATATTTGATTTCATCAAGATATATTTGAAGAATAATAATACACATTTTATATTACGTTTATTTTAGTAACAAGAGTCAGATTAAAACGACAATTACATTATTTATTTATAACAGTTTTAAAGTGATCCAAGTCAGAAATGATTCTATTTTATTGATATTCAAATGCTATTGTGATACAAAAGTGTTCATTTACCTAACAGTCATTTAATATTGTCTAAAAAAGTAAAATACAAAAGTAGTAAGTACATCAGTCATAGAATATGTCGTTTAATTCATAAAACTAATGGTTTATATAAAGTTCAACTATGTTATAATTCGTTACGTCTTCCACTTGCGTGAAATGATCCTCATTCTTTGGGGGAAATTAACTAAAGACTTAAATGGACAGTGGTTCCTTGTATAAGTGCTGTGATGTTTTTTTTTCCTGTTTCGCATTTCTTTCAAAAGGATTTTTTTTTTTTGGTATTTTTAAGCCTGAAAAATATCATCAAATGCTATATTTTAGTATGACATAGCTATATCTATGGTACTTCCCAATCTTCTTCTTTCCCATCTGATTCTCATTCCCATTCCCAATCTCTTCTGCCCTGAAATATTCCCTAAATTAATGTTGCCAACTGATATAGTTCATAAAAAAACTAAAACAAACCCAAAGCTTTTACTTCAAGAAAATCAAAAGAATCAAGAAAAATTCGCGCTCCATTGTTAGGCTAGGTTTACACTCGTGAGTAAAATTTACAACTTAACGTAAGTTTTTTACATGTTACTCCCAGGAGTGTTTACATATGCATCCGACTTGTGGTAATTAATGCTCAAGGAAGCTGTTCAGAAGTTCAACCTGTGTAAATGCTCATGCGACCGTTTACATCTGGAAGTTTATTTGCCGTAAGATGGCTTCCTGTCAACAACAATCTGCTACTGTCAAATTTACGCGATTTTGTCAATGAAAAGGCCCAAATAAAGTGTTGAAATAGAATTTGTCTTTTATTAAACAATTATCCATGCGCTTTTTTGCCATCATAGGTGGAAATTAATAGAGTTCTTTCATTTTATCCAAATTACAGCTACCTGACAGCAACCAAATTAAAATTCAAATACGTAATGTTAAAAACAGTACATTGAGAAATAAGTTTAAATAATTACTAGTTTTATAGGAAAAAAATCCTACGAAAACAACTATGTTTTAATTTTTGACATCTCGAAGTGGAGCATTTTAGTACTATTTCTTATGGCAAATCTCTTAGCTTATTAAAGTGATTTTATAAGCTGTAAGAAGGCCAGAAATTCGCGCGGACGCGATTAGACCTGTCAAAAAACTTCCAAAAGAACAAGTTCTGTAACTTGCTATAAATTACGTTAAGTGACTTTTGGGTCGTTTACATTGGTAATTTGGCCATAAATCACTTATGTGAGAGATTTATGGGAAAAAACTTACGAGTGTTACCTAGCCTTACTTAAGTATGTAAGTTTCTGACTTTTCACGCATACTCAAAGAAATCGTTAAAGATAAACTTAATATAGTTTATAATTTGATTCATAGATGTCACATGTGGGAAGATAAAACAGAATGACAGCCTTTATACGGAAAACCGTCCACTTAAGCTTTTTGTGCACTAAGTATATAAGATGACTGAGAATATAAGAACTACACATAATAATATTATATTACACAATTTTTGGTACATTTTTGAACAAAGTAACAACTGAAATTAAAACATGATTCTGATTATGATATTGTCTGATTCTTTCGACCACCAAGGCACAAGATCATATTCATAGTTCAATAATCATTTATTACCCATTTCTAGTTTAGAGACGATTGATAATACTTACTCCACTTCATCGATTTATTTGAGTTTTTATAAACAGTTTAACAAATGCAGTTCAGCCCTAGATTTTATGACAGTTAATTAACATGCTATTTAATAAAGAAAACACTATTTTCCTATAAACAAACCCAAAATAAATAATTGAATACAGTCAAACTCTGATAATCAACTAAATTTCATTAAACAAACATTTTATCATACACCCAGTCCACTTCATACTTCATTACCATAAGCTGAAGGCAAAAGTATTGAAGGAAATGTTCATATGACCACCATGGTTTTAACTTTGTAATATTGTTAGATATCAAATTTCCAAACGAAACCTATAGTAGTTGATTAACAGGTGTGACTGTGCTGTGAAAATTCTCCATTATTGTGTTAATTAACAGATGTATGCTGCAGATAGTTACTACATTGTAACCTCTCCCATTTCTCATAAACGATGCATTCAAAACAAGAGGTTAAAACATAGCTTGCGTTGGCATCAGCAGGACCATGTGTTGAAAATTCCTTGTTGTAGTCCGGTCAATTAAAAAAATCGTTTAATTAGATTTAGATCG
The DNA here is from genome assembly GCA_917880885.1 of Limnephilus marmoratus. Classification (NCBI taxonomy): domain Eukaryota; kingdom Metazoa; phylum Arthropoda; class Insecta; order Trichoptera; family Limnephilidae; genus Limnephilus; species Limnephilus marmoratus. Next base: position 24,243,712 of record OU862924.1, on the reverse strand, counting down.
AAGTTCCATCAGGGCACCTGACATGGTCATATCGACAACTAAGCAGATTCGATATGACAAACTAAGTTGTCGACGCTAGTTTATCAATATCGCTAGCACATCCAACGCTGCTTAATATCTTGATAATTTCGACAGTCTCGAAGAATAGTGTCAGATGGGCGATTTTGCAGTAGAGCTGTTTAAAGTTTCGTTTCTGCATTTTTACTGTTTTTGAGATCAAGAAATATAGTGTTTTTTTGATATTTTACATTTCATTTAACTTAATTAAAAATTCTGAAAAGCCAGACTTTTAAATCATCAAATGGAAATTAAAAGCCAACAAAACTTTCAAAACAAAAATTCACAATTTTTAACAGATCCTATACTGTTCTTTGGGATCGACGATTTTATCAATGTCTGCAAAAAATTCAACAACCACACATTTTTTTGTACATGTAGTCAGTTGTTTGTCATATCGAAACAAAGTCAAATGAGTTTGTATTGCAAGACTGAATTTTAGGAATTATTTTATTCGTCTTTGAAACTCCTTTATCTCAAGATAATTTTTTTAAAAACAATGTTTATTGACATATTGTCAGCTTTATCTAACAGATAAACTGAGCAACTTTGAGTCTGTGTCAACTATCAAGCGGCATAACCGATTGCGGGCATGTTAGCGATAGTCGACAAATCACTGATTATGTCTATAAAATCAATCATATTGATAGATTGACAGCTTTGCCTAACAGATAAACTGAGCAGCTTTGAATCGGTGTCAACTGTCAAACGTCATAACTGATTGCGGGCCTGTTAGCGACAGTCGACAAATCAACGATAATGTTGATAAAATCTTTTATCGTGTTAATATTGACAATTTTAGAGCGGTTGTAGCGCATTCAGACGTTGATTTGGAAGGTTTCTCGAGGAATCTTCCCGGGCAGGCCGGCCCGCTTGCGGCGCGGCTGACTGACGTTGGTTTCGCCCTCTGTGTCGTCAGAGAACCTCGTGGGCGGATGGATGTGCTCGTTGAATGACGGGTAGTTGGAGATACTGCAACAAGAGAACAATATCATACTTGTAACATGGTCGCCCTAAGCCATAATGTATTAATTAAATGTTTACCTACTGACCTATTTATTCGTGTGGGAAAAAATGTTTTCTCTGCTTGGTATTGTTTGAGTATGTCGCTAAAGGTCTCAACCTGCAAAGTTTGCGATGTTTTCATGGTTAAATAATTCTCATTGGAAGCGCAATCAGAAGAAGTGCGGAGCTGGTTATCTCAAGAGACTCTAGTCAGTCACTATTTTCATATAAACCAATGTGCTATACAGATAGTGTGTGTTGTAAAACATATAATCATATACTTGAAACAATATTAATATTGATCGCTGTTTAAGAAAATAGCACAGCTACATTATTTAAGTTTGGTGAATAATAAATATTTAGTGCCGGTGCTATAAGTGCTTAAGAGTGTGAGTGCAGTGTGCAGTTGATTCTTTTATACTTATAATAATTACAGTGCATTGTGATAATAATGATTTTAAACTAATTGATCTACAAATCTAAACCTAAAAATTCTATTTTCTATGCTTAAATAATGCATAAACTAAAAAAAAATTTGCTAGGCGAAGCAGCGAGATTCATAGAATAAATTACGGGAATCCCTTATTACCCTGATAGATTAGGTCAACGATACTCAACCTTTTTTCTCTTCGGGCCACATACATGTATTTGTAAAGTTACGCGGGCCGCAACACTATACTGGTATGATGAAAAAATCATCAAATCCTCCCCCCCCCCCCCCCCCAACAAGGAAATATTCTTCTTCCCATTTGTCTTGAAGCACTCTCTTTTTAAACGATTTCGAAAAGGAGGAGGTTCTCAATTCGACTGTGTTTTTTTTTTTATTTTTATGTTTGTTACCTCAGAACTTTCGACTGGGTGAACCGATATTGATGATTCTTTTTTTATTTGAAAGCTGGTGCTTCCCGTGTGGTCCCATTTTAATTTGGTCCAGTTCTGACAATGGCATCCATGAGAAAATCACATAAGTCTTAAATTTGCATCAAGTATGTGCGCGACAAATGAACGAATAACTCAATATCACGCCAACCGATTTCGATGATTCTTTTTTTATTGGAAAGGATGTACTTCAAGGGTAGTTTGATGAGAGTTTGGTTAGGTTCTGATTATGGGATCCATGACAAAGTAATGGAACTCTCCAATTCTTAAGAACAAATTGACGATTCTCGGCTGAATCTTAATCGAATCAGTTAGTGTTCTTCAGATTCACTAAAAATCAAAAAATAAACAAAAAAATTTACAAAACAAAAAAACTACCTCAAAAAATGCACTAAAAAGTAAAAAAAAATATTTCGTATTCTTCTACAACTTAATAATCAACCTACTTTTTCTACTCATCAATATGTAGGTACGATTGTTATTTTTGGAGTCGGTGTCAGCCAAGGTACCCGGCCCGGCGTGTTCACTTGATAGCTCCCCTCCTGTTCACTGACAGGCCCGCTCTGGCCTCTCACCTCTCGCCTCGTCAAATCGCGCGTGCGACACAAGCACATCTCACCTATAACTATGCATGTAGCTACCAGCCTACCTTGGCTGACACCAACTCCAAAAATAACAATCGTACCTACGTATTGATGAGTAGAAAAAGTAAGTTGATTATTAAGTTGTAGAAGAATACGAAATAATTTTTTTACTTTTTAGTGCCTTTTTTGAAGTCGTTTTTTTTGTTTTGTTAAAATTTTTGTTTATCGTTGGACATTTTTCGATTGCATTTTGAAGACACTCCCTCCATTAATAATAATAATAATTGGATAATTTGTGGAGCGCCGTTTTTGTGAAAAATCACCTAATTATGCGTAATTATAACAAAACAGTACTTTATACGACAGCAAGAAATGCTGTTAAAATTAGTAGGTACCTGACTAACCAGTGACATTAACCAGTTTTTTGTATTATAATTAATGCGGTTGTTTCTAGAAATAGCACTTTTATTTATAAATTATTTGCGCGCGTACTTGTGTCTAATATTTGTTTTTTGGGAATAAATCTAGCGTGTGTAAATAGCAACAGTCTTACACATCTGCCCTGATGATGGGCACTGTAACGTTGTCCGAAACGTTAGCTAAAGAGGGAGGTAGCGCAACACGGCATAACACCCAAAAACAAATAACAAAAAAACCTTTTGGCCGTGAAAATCTAAGCAATGTATCTTACTCTTGTACCAGATCATGTGGACCATAATGACAATCCTTTTCGGGTATCAGTGCGTCAAAGTCAAAACGAATCTCAAGATATACGAAATTTAGAATTATAGTTTTTTTTATCAAGTTCCTGATGGTTAAGTGGTATGTTCCTGATGGTAAAGTGGGCCGCACAAAAAAGCTTGGCGGGCCGCATGCGGCCCGCGGGCCGCAGGTTGAGTATCGTTGGATTAGGTTATTTGTACATTTTGAAGCGGAAAGCGTCAGCGAAATGGAATAATGCAATTAGAATAGAAGGCAAAATAAAATTGTGGGTTCAGAGAAAGATCACTCATTCACATAATCATTCATTAGAATAATGTAAGTAATAAAATATTGTAAACGTAAAACACAACTTTATATTATGTCCAATTAATAGCTTTCCACAAATATTATGTATTTCTCGATACTTGGGACTAATCTTAGAAGTTATTTAATCACTGAGAGGTTATTTCACCATCCTGCCGATAAGTTGTCAAAAGCACTATCCATATGATAATGTACAAGTGTACATTTTTGATTTTCAATTTATTTATTTATAAAGTCCGAACTCATGAGTAGTGGCTACACGGAGTGTCTGGAGGTAACAAGCACTAACTTCGGGAGGAAGTTGAAAATTTGATAAATTAGTAAAAAGGGATGACATTAGTGAAGTGTTTAATTAGTGTCTAATAATTTTATCGTCAATCTTATTGTCATTTTAGTGCAGTTCTCTTTTGAATTTGGTTTAAAACATACGATTTTGTTGCGCGTATAAATTTCGAACCCTCATTTCTCCAAAAAGTTGCCAAAATCGTGCTCGGCAAGCTAACAGCAAATTTATGGGAGAAGTTTGTACTAAGAATCTTTTTGTATGGAAAAAAAATTGGAATTTCGGAAAAAGTTGCTTTTCTTTTTACTCCTACCATCATGTAGATCCACCACCCAAAGTTAATGTGCTTTACCCCCATTCACCCTGAATATTATATCCGATAAGCTTGCAGAGTTTTCTACATATTGCAAGTATTTATTTATAATAATGGATAGTTATACAGAGAGGATGGTGAAATAACAGATAAAATAGATAAAAATGTTATTCAAGTAGGGTATTAATTTTGCGAATTCATATAGTATAGAACATAGATATTGACAGAAAAATATTATGCTATGGGTGGCAGAGCTGTTATTTTGACAATTTATAGTTAAAAGTTTTTGAAATCACAGATTTTGCAATTCTTTTACATGAATTTGGTTGTTATTAACGAGAAATTCACAATATTTAAGTTATACAAAAGCCTTCTAAATAAATTTATAAACTTTGATAATATAAAATGCAATTCATGTTTCAAAGAGGGGATTTATCTAGAGAAGTCTGTCTTGCCAGAAAATGTGGGATTATTGCATGTAAGCCCAGGCGCACACAAACAACTTTAGTTGATGGCAACAGTTATATCGCTGTATCAAAATCCATATATGGAGCGGTATATGGAGCTCCATATAGCGTATTCCACGGTATATGGAGCTGCGCATACAAGGTGACTCCACACCAGAGACATTTTTTAAAACTTGTATGTAATTTGAAATAATCACCAACTGACATCGCAACTAAAGTTGCTCGAGTGCACCTGAACTAAATAAAAATGTTAAAAACAAAAAATTATGAAATACATGAAATCCTAATAGTACAATCAATGACGATACAATACATTTAGACTTGCTGTTGCCTCACAAACTCAAAATAAAATGTGGCAAGTAAGAAAACACTCTTATGTTTCCAGTAAATTCTAAATAAAAAAAAAATCTGAATACTAAGTTCTTGTTCATGTGTATCAAAGATAGACATTCAAAGAATATGCGCGTATGATCGAAAAAACGGTAGGACCGGGCGGTGTTTTTGCATTAAAAGTTCCATCGAATACTACCTCAGGAGAGGTAGATTAGAGTAGATGGCCTGGTAAATAATAATAATTTCGGTTGCTATAAATTATTGTAGTGTTTATAATAATCTATAATAATAAGTAATTTGCATGTATTACAGAAATGAAATGTTATTCTTCGGCTTTTACCGAGCCGAGTAATGAAAATATTTTCTCATCACACACAAGGCATTTTTTTACTGCTATTTACTTAGAGATAGCACATGACCTTACGTGACGCGTGGCAGTTTAGTACTAAAACTACGAAAACAAAAACACCACAGTAGACTTGCTTTTGGCCACTTTAAGATTTCTATAGTATTGTAACGTCATTGAGTACAATGACATACTTTTATAATATGCACAAAACAGTCATTTTCTTGTTTGTATGTTTAATAAATTTTAAGGAAAAACTTAAAGATTTTCAGACATTAATTGTTAAGAATTAAGCATTTCTTTAACCTTACATGAAAAAAAAATATATAGAAAGAGCAATCGGAAAAAATTAGATTTTAACACTTTGATATCATGAATTAAAACTTGAACGTGCAAAATCCTTGCTAAAGGCATACCGCTGATAGCTCCATTGTAACTTTTCTCTCTTAACATATGTAATTGGTATGTGATAAAATAATTGGTTAGGTTATGTAAAGTTTTTTTCTAATATGTTCTGTTTTATCACTATTCTGTTTTGTCATGGATCCGACAAATCAATGCTTACAAGGGAGCTCTCAACACCAGGAGTACATTGCAATTACAAAAATTTTCAGCAGAAGTAACTCACCTAAAAGTGGTTTCATCGTTGTGGCTGCTGTAGCCGGAGCTGGAGCGCACATGGCGCCGCGCCCCACCGGGCCCTCCACTACTCCCTGGGGCTCCCTTGGTGCCCCCCCCGCCCCGGCGCGAGGGGAAGCCCCGCCGCCCGCCGGCGCCTCCGCCTGCGCCTAGGGATGTCTCCGACGAGCTGCTCGACACGTCAACGCTCGCCCCTATAACTGACATGCGTTAAATTCCTCTTAAAGTGAGTTGAAACGACAAAAATGTTGGATTGACATATAAAAGTCTGGGGCTGGGCATGCACGGGTCACATCTATTAATAATAATAAAAACATTTATTTGTCAATAGATTGTTACATATACATTATAGTGAAAGCTCGTATGGACATCATCGACGTTGGTTCTCTTCTTTCTCAAGCGTCTTGTTTGAAGATGAAAAAGGCAGAAGATACTCGAACGATGGTATTATGTATGATCTCTCGCTGGGGCTAGTATAATGTTCGCTTTGATTATATTGATAAAAGGTCACTGTTCAGCTGGTTTTCAGTTCAGCAGTGCCTCTCAACAGTTTCAAAATCCATTAAAAGTTACTCTAATGTCACGTCGTCGTTAAGTGCTCTATGTCTGTACACTATAATGGTTTTTGAAAAAGTGATTAAACTCGTGCCATGATAAAACGTCGTAACAATACTGTTGTTGAGTGAGGACGTCTGCTTTGTGATACTCCACTGCTTAACCACTCTTAGTATTCACACCAATAAGTTTGTACCTACTATATTACATTCCGTTTACCAGTGATCATAAAGTGTGTTGTAGGGTGACCACCATTCATTTATAAGTTGTGAGTCATTATTTATTTAAGTAAATCGTTTACAATGCCCAACAATCAGAATCTAGTGCAAACTAGGTCTAAGGCATCGGATTCTCCAGCAGTAAACGAGGATCATTTTGGAAAAATTGTAAAATACATGGATTAAAAAAATGGAAGAATTTAAGCTACAAGTTTTTGCAAAAATTGAACTTGAATCGTCAACACTGAAAAAAAATCTCGAATCTGAGATATCCGACATGAGAAAAAGCATTGAATTTATTGGTCAGCAATATGATGAAATAACTAATAATATCGGAAACATGATGCAATTAAAAAAAAATGTGGATAACTTGGAAAACGCAAATTCTATCAAAGATCTAAAAATAAAACATTTAGAAATTCGCCTAGCTGATATAGAACAACAAAATGTAAGCTATAATTGTGCTGAATTGTCTGGCCTAGAAACCTTGATGAATGAAAATTCTGTGGAAACCGTGGAAAGATTCATAAAAAAATTTGACATTCGGATTGAACCAGGTAGAATAAATAAAGTTACTCAATATCCTGATAAAACTATTAATAAACCCGGAGCTCAGAGGATGATCATCCATTTCAAAGATGAAAAGTCCCAATCTGAATTTCTCAACGCACGCAAAAGTATAAAGCAATTGAAGGACAGGAACATCTTCATTGGAGAAGTTCTATCATCATATTCCAAAACCCTTCTTTGGAAAACTAAACAAAAAGCTAAAGAAGCTAAATTTCAATTTGTGTGGTTTCGGAACAATAAAATTTGCGTGAAAAAGAACCCAGAACTATCTTCAAGAGTTATTATCATCAAACACGAAGATGATTTGAATAAATTGTCGTAATCCTCCCCCCTAAGTCTACACTTTTATTGAAAAAAAAATGGATGATTTGGAAAACATAAATAATATAACCGACAATACTGAACCTAACATAACTTTTGAAGATTCATTATCTTGCAAACATTTTTTGAAAGTTTCAAAATTTTCTTTACTAGGCATGAATATTAGAAGTATAAGCAAGAATTTTGATGAAACTGTTTCTATGCTGGATTGCATTAATCATCGTCCGGAAGTACTAGTCTTTACAGAGGCTTGGCTGAGCAGTGTAATTAATATGCCTAGCATTCCAGAGTACGTAGTCTACAAAACTACGATGAACAATTTACAAAATGATGGAGTAGTTATCTATGTAAGACAAAACATTCAGGTTACTGTTGAGGAAATTGCTCTCCCCAGTGCAAACTGCTTGAAAATGCAATTATCCAATACCTTATATTTATTAGCTGTATATCGATCTCCATCCCAGACTAAAATAGATAACTTTCTCGACTCATTGAATGAATTCCTTGCATCTGAATCCTTGCAAAATAAGGAGATTATCTTATGTGGGGACTTAAATATTGATACCCTAGATTTGAAGAACATAAAAACACAAAAATACCTATCACTTCTGGCGTTTCATGGTTTGAAGCCCATAATAAACTCACCAACAAGAGTAACTCCTAACAAATCTAGCTGCATTGATCATATTATGGCAAAATCAAAATTTGAACCACAAGGAGCTGCTTTTACTACTGGCATAACAGACCATTATGCAATTTTAATGAAGTATATTAGCTTAAATCTACATAATATTTCAAATAATAATGTAAAACCTAAATTTGTTGTTGACAACCACCTCTTGAAGACCAAATTAAAGGAGGAATCCTGGGATATAGTTCTATCAACAAATGACGTCAATCTGGCAACTGATAATTTCATAAAATGTTTGAAAACCCATGTGCAAAGTTGTACGTCAGTACAAAAAGAGAAACATATTATGAAACATCTAAAACCATGGATAAACGCTGGATTAATCAAATGCCTCAGAACACGTGATAAATTGCACAACAGATGTAGAAAAGAAAGCTATAACTTGGAACTGCTTGAATATTATAAGCGATATCGAAACTGGTGTTCTAGGATAATACGAACAACAAAACAAGCATATTTCAGAAGAAAATTAGATGACGTCAATGGTAACATTAAACAACAGTGGAAAATTATAAAGGAGGCCATAAACCTTAAAAAGGAACAAACTACCATAAAAAAATTGAAAATTAATAATGTTATTACTTCAATGGAAGAGAGTCCAAATATAATTACTAATCACATTAATGACTTCTTCGGTGATATTGGTCCAAGTTTCGTTAACAATTTGTGCAGTGATAATAAAACCAGTGAGACGTATCTTGTGAATGATTTTAAATCTGAACTTCAAATTACCGGAGACAATTTTGACTTTAAGCCAACTAACATTTCTGAAGTGACAAATGTGATAAATGATTTAAAAATGTCTTTCTCATGCGGTATTGATTCTATAAGTGTTATGATATATAAACTCCATGTATCCGAATTAGCTGGTCCCATATCTCATATTATTAATATTAGCTTCAAGAGTGGGATGTTCCCTTCTCACTGTAAGAAAGCTAAAGTGATTCCTCTTTTTAAAGGTGGAGATTAACTAGATGTCAATAATTATAGACCTATATCCCTACTCAACACGCTTTCAAAATTAATAGAGAGATTGGCTAAGTCGAGATTGGTATCATTCTTAGAAACAAATAAACTACTCTCTAGCAATCAGTTTGGTTTCAGAGAAAATAAAGGAACAAGTGATGCAGTATTGAGGGTATTGTCGAAAGTCACTAGTGCCCTGGATTATGGAAACAAAGCCTTAGCTGTGTTTTTAGATCTATCAAAGGCATTTGACACGGTTTCCCATGGATTACTCCTCAAAAAATTATCTTCTCTTGGCATTTCACATTCCAGTACAGCATTAAGTTGGTTCAAATCCTATCTTAGCGATAGAACACAACAAGTAGAGATAAATAATAATTTAAGCATTAGCAAACAAATCTCTTTTGGGGTTCCGCAAGGTAGTGTACTTGGACCAATATTGTTTTTAATCTACATTAATGATTTGTGTAATTTAGATATTCCTGGTAATATTGTTAGTTTCGCAGACGACACTGCTTTAATATTTGAGGGTAAAACCTGGAAAGATGCTTTTGACAAATGTGATTCAGGATTAAGAATAGTAAAGAGTTGGCTAAATAATAACATCTTAACTTTGAACACATTAAAAACAAAATATGTAACTTTTAGCATATCATCAAAAAGTCAGCCTTCCAACACTCATAATCTAATTATACACAATTGTCTGCAAAATTGTAATTGTAATTGCCACCCTTTAGAAAGAGTAGACTGTATAAGGTACCTAGGTGTAAATATTGATAAATATTTGAGATGGAATGACCATATTGACATGTTAACAAAAAATATCAGGAGACTTACCTATATTTTTAAAGAACTTCGTCATATACTGGATAAAGATAAATTAAAATCCGTCTATTATGCCTTAGTACAATCTCGACTTTCTTACAATATTGTATGCTGGGGATCCTGTCTAAAGTCCAATGTAGAGCCACTAAATATTGCTCACAAATTAATTCTTAAAGTCATGTACAAAAAAAAATTTCATTATCCATCGAAACTTCTTTACAAGGAATCTGACGTTATGAGTATAAAACAGCTGTACATCTCTAAAATAATTTGTAAATTTTTTATCAATATTTATTCTGCAGAAAGAACCCAACAAATCCATACCACTAGAATTGGCTCAAGAATGAACTTTGTCGCAATAAGTACTAAAACATCTTTTGGCCAAAGAAACTTTTTATATCAGGCTCCACTTCTGTTTAATATTCTGCCAGATTACATAAAGTCTTCCAATTCATTAGCGAAATTTAAAAAAAATGTTAAGATTTTTGTGTTGTCAGAGGATTGGCATACTATTTTTTCATCCTTGGCCTTTTTTTAAATAATAAAAAAAAAACATATTTTAAAATAATAAGATATATATATACATACATATTTTTTAAATAACCAGATTTTATTTGAGTCCCATTTGTCAAAATCGGAGTGTCACCCTAGTTGTTTTGAACTACCTTTGTTTCTTGGTGGGTATAGTAATTAAGGATTTGTTTTATGGTCTATATTGTTACAAATTACCCATCTGGTCACCAATATAATATTGTTATTTCTTACTTTCCGCATATAATATTTTAGTGTTTTGGATGTAGTGTTTTGTATTTTAGTGATTTTTTGTATTTTAGTGATTTGTGTGTAAATGCACCACTCAAATTTATAAATTTAACCTCAATACAGGCTCCTAGTCCTAGTGAGGTTAATATTTTTGTATCTGACACGCTTGAATAAATCTATTTTTTTTCAATTTTCTACCTCTTCATACTGCCACCCCCACCACTCAAGTCGTCAGATTAATATCTCCCCGTTACCAGAAAAACGTAGGGCGTATACGCTATTAAAATCTGACGAGCTCGAGTATATCATGGTGACGATTTTTTTCACATGTTTGAAAATTTATTCTTGCTCTCCCCACCACTGGAATGGCATACATCATATAAACTTTTTTTCTTTTTAGCATCTAATCTTTGCAATCCAATAGGTCCCCACGACGCTCGAGTAACTACCCATTTAGCGTCAATGCCTCCCCTACTATAATATATGGCTATGGAAAATCCAATCAAAATCGTGGGACATGTTAAAAATGCAATGTACAAACGTACAAACTATGGTGAAAATACCTAGGTACCAAAAGTGCTTTATTTTAATGGATAACTTTGTCCTAAAAAAGTTTAGTTATTGGGTAGCATAGACATTTCAGACTGCTACATTACCCTCCTTATTGGGTAGCATAGACATTTCAAACTGCTACATTACCCTCATTACTGGGTAGCAAAGACATTTCAAACTGTTGCAACTGGAGTAATTAGAGTGGAGAATGTATTGCAAAAAGTCAAACTAAGCTCAATATCCCAAAAGTGAAAAAAAGTAGTTAGAAACATTCTTAAATAATAATTAGTCTTGTATGCATAAATCTGTCAGTCCTCTGTCGCGCAAATAGCTCAGTGATGGTGCAAAGCTCGCTTGAAAACAAAGTGCAGCGTACAGTGTGAGGAGACGGAGGTGGCGTCCCCAGGGCGGCGTTGCCTGACCCGGCCCTGGTACCCGCTCTCGCCGTTGGCCGAGGCGTCACTGCCCTCCTCCTCCGACATGTCGTCGCCCTCGTCCCGCGTGTCGTACTCTGAAATGGGCAGGTGCAGAGTTAGAATCTTCTTCACCTCCGAGTCCGTGGAGCCGAGGTTGTCCGACTCTGCAAACAGAAAGCGACATGGCAGCAAGCGGTGATACGCAACAAGCGACATGATTGATGGTGTGACTCGACAATTCAATAACAGGCTGAGAAAGTTCTCAATATGTATCTAAACATAACCTAATTCAGTTAACTGATTCTTTTGTAATTTTAGAAAACAAGTTAAATTTCCTAAAAGCGAACAATTTTGTGAAGGGTGGACACTGGACATGCTGTCGTTCGCTGAAAATGGGACACAAACATTTTCAAGGGGGGGGGGGGGGGCACGTGCACCCGTATTTTTTTGAAATTATTTTCAGAAAGTATTTTTTTGTACTCTGGAAATTCCATCACAGTACAGAAAACTGTCTCTATCAAACATTTTTTTGCCCGTCCGCCCCTTGTGCCCCCCCCAGAACAAAATCCTGGATCGGCCCTTGAACATTTTGATAAGTAGGTCCTGGATTATTGATCGACAAAGTTCAAAATATCCCACTGGAGATAAAGAAACTTAATTTTATTAAATTACAAATCCTACTTCAAATTGATAGTTGTTCAATTTTCCAATCAGCAAAAGCACAACCTACTCCATCGCCTGTAATGTGTTTTGAACATGAAAGTATATAATTCCCAATGACTAAACAAAATACCCAAAAGAAGGACTTGGCATAACGATCCAAATACCGGCCAAGATGACCGCAATGCTGGACCGTTTCTAAAGTCCTGAATAGTATCTTTTGGTAACCATGGAAACTATGTATGTCGGCAGCCATTTTTTTATAACCATTTGTGTTTATAAAAAAATGTTTTATAGGAATGCCAAAACCTCTCCTAGTGTATTTTATTTAGTTAATACAATTCCTAATAAAATTTCAATATAGGGTTTTGAAGCCTGGAAGAATAGGCCACTTGCACGAAAATGTCCCGTCTCTGAAAATGTTCCTATTAATTTTGTAAAATTCCACCCTGATTTATTTTTTCTATATGGCAACACTTTGATTTCAGGCGAATTTTTGAATTTGACATTTAACGTTCACTAGATTTATTGTTTGTTCTCTGCGAACTTATCATTTGGTTTGACTTTTTGACAGAAGTTATGAATAGAACCCCGTACATTTTACGTTGTCGGTACGTGTTTTAGAGGTATAATGGTAGTGGTGCTGATTTTAACAAAATCAAATTTTATAATATTCTTGTTATTATTATAATTTACAAGTACAAGTATATTACATTGGATTTAGTAATATAGACGTTGAACATTATAATGATTTATGATCAATAAGATGGGTCAAGGAAAAAAATATTTATGAGATGTAATATTTTTGGCATGCCTCGTTATTCTTCTGTGCCCTTTCTTGTGGAAAACGTCCTTTTTTTAAAAATTATTTTCGACTATGTAATTATCGTTTTTTCGCACCCATAAAATTATATCCCGTATTTCCGGTTTATAAAAAATGGTCTGATTTTTCAGATTGAAATTTTCAAAAAATCGCCAGGGTTTCAAAAGAATGTCTTAGAATATTTGCCTAATCCGGAATTTTTTTGTTTTAAATGTGATGCAAGTGGCCTATTATAATATTATTCTTCCTTTATTACATCCCAAAGTGCTAATATATTCATCTGCCAAACTGTTCTTTGACAACATGATTTTTTCTGCAACAAACATTGATTTCATAATTTTTTTGTGAGAAAGTTTGTAGAAAATTTATTACATAATTTTTAATTTGATGAACAATGGCAGCTGGTGACTTTTCCACGCTAGAGAGCCTAGATTGAAAATTCGCGTATTATATTATTGGAGCTGAACAAAGTCTGTTTTCGAAAATTCGAGCTATTTCCCTCAGAATGATGAAAGACGTGAAAAAAATATACATGAAGTTTTTAGCTTGTCTTGCTAAAAGTCACCAGCTGCCTTTTTATTATGAATGCAACACATAGAAAACTGTGAAGCAACATAATTTAGTAACTAAAAGCTGAAGCATGCAAGCTGTGGGGGATTTCAACAACTGAATAGTCAAATAAAACTTTCAGAGCTTCATAATAAAATTAGGAATGTTATCCACTCGAGTTTTGGTAGATGATTTCAAAAAATATTAAAATGAATTATGAATTAACCTTTTCCCCGCGTTGAACTACTCCGTTTTTTCAATACACATACGCGGTACATGTGAAAGATTGTGAAATTGTGATACATGTGAAAGAAAGAAGTCATATTTCAAATACCTATCCATCCAATTTTATGTCAAATTACAGCATATTATGGCATGATTTATCATACTATATAAACAGATGAGATTATTATCTACAATTTGAAACCAAATCGTCGTCTGTAAACACTCCTAGATGTTTATAAAAAACACAAAACGTAAAAAACGTACCCATATTATCTTAAAGACGGCGCCATTTATCCGCGTGCTTGAACTCAGGACACTGCGTTGATAGACACAAGTGGTACCTCAATCACTTATTATTATTAATTCGTATAAACAAGTTCTAAAACTTCTGACGACACTAAAATTAATAAAATTTTTATGTAAATTCAAAATCACAGTTTCACAACAAAAACAAACGTGTGCGAATACGCGCGATCTCGATACTAAATGTTATCGACGCTTGTCCAATTTGGTCAGTCGGAATCGCATAGATGCGCGTGCGCAAACTACTAGCGCTATCTGTGGAGTAAATTGTGAACTAAATGCATTCAAAGGCACGAGGTCACATTCACTTGATTATAGATGTTTTTTACGAAATACAATTTTACTTTCGAAATATGCCTGAAGATGTCAGCATCGTGATAGTTACACGAATATCCTAGCGAGCGGGAAAAAATACTGTGACATAGTAGCGCTGTGATATCGGCAGTCGAAGTTAGCGTAACAAGGGCTGATACGGGCGCGTGTGAGGCATGGCTTTTGCCGTATCAACTGTTGTTACGATCGCGTGGAAAAAGTTAACAGTTTTTAATGTTTTTTTGTAAATCCTAAAAATATGGGATAAACCATAGACATATAAATATTAATAGACCAGAACATAAAGGTGAGGGGAAGAAACCAACTACAGCGGGGCGCAGAGCGGGAAGATGAATTCGGTGATATGTGATTCATCAATAACTCAATCTGAGAGTATATGGGCATCTCGCATTATAATATCACCATTTAGTTCTTAAAAGTAAACTCGGCTCTTTAATGAATAGACCTTTTTACATGGGAGCGCGAATTGCTCGCCGCGAAATGAACAAATTTACAAATTCCAAATACAGCAAAGTAAAGTTCGCCTATTTTCATAGTCCAATATTTTGTTGACGTATTTAGTTAAGACACTTTTACAAATGTTTCATAATTTACTTACCCCACAAAACAGCGACGAGCACACGCCATGTGTCTCGAGTGATAGTGTGTGTTACAGAAACGACCATATTATGTGATCTGAATAAGCTTATAATAAAGTAAAATAATGCTTTCCTATGGAATGTAATACGACAATTGGGTTTATTCTCTTTTTCACTTCTATTTTTACACGTTTTCAAAACACAAGCCACTATTTTTGCCGTATTATTTCGTAAAATGCACTGATGAGTGCTCAACGCTGGCTCGCAGAAGAATGATGACGTCCCATTTTTTAGATTCACGCGAAGCCATACTCGATCCCAGCCGGTTCCAATGGAACCGGTATGGGGAGGGGGAAATAATACGCTTTTATCGCTTAGGGCAGGTCTATTATTATTCATATGTCTATGGGATAAACGGTGAAATCTGGTTGAACTTACTGACTGCTTTTGTAATTCTTACGGTAATGGCATTTAACATGAGTGAGAGATTTTTGTTACATTAGCTCCACACAGGAGGACCTGAGGAAAACAATTTCCCTCAGGGCCTATATCACCTTAGGTGATTCTGTGTGGAGGGTTTTTTTAAAGAAAGGAAGAAGAAAGGAAATCAATATGAAGGGTGGGTAGGAATCTGGGGGTCAGTGTGTCCAGGAGTGACGGACATATGAATCCATCACTTCAACTGCTGTGCAAGGCGAAAGGTCGAGGGATTCTGGCTGAAGAGGTCAAAAGACCTCCTTAACCTGTCTATCGATCCGGCCCGCCACGTAGCAGGTGGGCAGAAACATCATCCGCCAAGACCTTGACAAACCTCACCCCATGAACCCGGGTACCCCTGCTAAGTCACAAAACGTAGCGAACCACTTGGGGTGACCTATGGCAGAGGTGTTGGTTATACAATAAATGGTTCCCGGGGCGACGGTACCCATCAAAATGAGATGTATTGTATTTTCCCTACGGGGGAAGCAGACATATGTACATTGTTTATCTCACTATTATTTATTGTGTAAGAAAGAGATGCAGCATTATTGTGATAAAGAAAGTACGTTTTTTTCCTTTCTTGTGCCGTTGCCGTGTCATAAAACGATAATTAATATACAACGTGTCCGGAAACTCGTAGTACAAGCGGGAAACTGGTGAATCTACATCACGTAGAGAACCCAAAAAACTTATTTTTTTCGATCTGAGCATTTCGATTTTAATATTATTTTTTTTCTATTTTTCCATTTTTTCGGCAACTAAAGGGTTAAAAAAATTTTTTAATCCGGTTTACCCTTCGTTGCATTTTATAAGACATTACACAGCTGAAATCAACCTCCTAGTGAAAATTTTTTTCAAATTTAACCAAAAAAATTCCAACTTCGGACACGATTTACTCGAAAACGAAAGCTCAAATCAAAAAAAGTTAAACCACAAAATCGACTCCAAATGTGATGTGGATTCTCCAGTTTCCCGCTTGTACTACGAGTTTCCGGACACCTTGTATATTACTTAAATTTAAACTGCAAAAGGTAAAAAGGTATAAAAAATATGTTTCCATATTAATATTTTGAGATATGATTTTTGTAATGAACGCAACTGAATAGAAAACACATGGAAATCTCTATCGCTCGAGTGGTTATTGGAAGCGTAATAAAATTAATTTGACAGAGTTTTTTCAGTTCAAAATGGACCGTCTTGCCATTGGGATAAAGAATTTTAATTTGTTATTTATCTGTTGAGGACATATTTCTACTTTTTATAGTTGTTTTTAATTACCTTGACTCTCAGAGTGTGGATCTCTTAGCTTGCTGCCTTTTCTTCTAACTTTGGTGTACTCGGGCTCTTTGCTCTGAAATGGTAAAAGCATTATTTTAATCTGAACAAAGAATAATTGACAAGGACAGCAGGTGAGGATAGGTTAGGTTAGGATAAAGGGATTTTACAGAATTATTAAATAAGAATTTAGATTATAAACTGACGATTAAGGGCCCGCAACCCGATTTTCCACCAATTTCTTACATATTTCCCCACACAGTAAGTTTTAAAGCTCTTAAAAAAATAAATGTTATTCTTGAAGATAATATCTAGACATTGCCCTCACCGATACGCAAATTATATAAAATTCCCTCGATAGAAAAAAATCGCAAAGTATGCTCCAAAAATTATTATAAACACGTTGTATGAAAAAAATCACAGTGTTTCATTAAATGCTGTTTAGGACAATGCCCGCGAGATTTTTGCTCTATTTTAAAGGAGTCGTATTTTATTAAATATTTTCGCAATTTTCGCATCGATTTTGTCGCTGTAAATGTTAGCGCTCTCCTCTAACATTCGTAATTTCGTATCTTAATTTGTTTTTTTTTTTCCGCTCTATATTTTTGATCCAATCAATCGTTTAATGTCTTACTCAGACATCCCTGACTTCTTCTACAATCAAATTCGCTTTACACATTTTAAATTTTACTCATTGTAGGGCGTGCAAGTAATTTTTATTTAATTAATTTGTGTTTTTTCACAATTGATTCAACCAAAAATAATACATAGCCCATTTGCGAACATACTCTTAGTATCGCCCTGGTGTAAGACCACCATTCAGAATTGAAACGATGCTTGAAATGGCTTTAGCCATGTTTGGTGACCAGATATGAATGGCGAGGGGCTTCCCCACCTTTCTCTTTCCCATTAACTTCCCCTCCTCATGTTATCTCCAGCCTCACAACATAACCCAATTGGGGATGCCATAGTCTCACTGGCTTCAGACGGTTGGGAGCAGTTGGGACTCTTATGCGATATTCACAATTTAAAAAAAATATTACATTTACATGAGCCTTGCATATTTTCTGGATCTCCTAATTTTTAACAAGGTCAAATAAAATAAATTAAAGAAGTGTGCATTTAGAAAATAATTCATAGATTCAACTTACATGTCCCAATTTGAATTTATCGCTCTGTCCCGGCTTGACGTCGTGATAGACAAAGGAGCCGCGTACTGAATGGTAGGGCCCGCTGTACACGTTCCCGCTGTAGCTGCTCTCGCTGTACGCCGGCTTATTCAGCTGGAAGGTGGCGTACGGGCAGATATCCTCCATGTACTCTGAAATCATTTGTTGTACAATGCATGTGAGACCAAAACAAATGTGTCCATTTTGGAAGAGGTAGGCAATAGGCTTTCAATTATCTGTCTACAACGTGTTCTAAGACATTTTGGACACGTTGTTCGCCAAACTGAGGGCTCCAACTTGGAGCAACTCATAGTCACTGGCAAAATGGATAGCAGAAAAAGTAGGGGAAGGTCGCCAATGCACTTAAGTGACCAAGTATCACTGGCGTCTAGTATGTCGGTGTCCGCAGCTCTCTACACGACAGGACCGCGGGGAGTTAAGGAGCCTTGTTTACCATGGAAATTAGAGTAGGGGTCACGATCCTCAGCAATGAGGAACCGACTTAGGAAGAAGCAACGTGAGAAACGTGAGACTCCATCCACGTACGCGGTCAATTTGACACATGCATCATCGTCAATTTGTGTATTTTTTTGTTTACTTTGTGTACTTTTCAATCGTTATATGTCATTTATTTTAATAATTGCCCTACTCCGTGATATAACTGTAGCCACCCTTGAGCACAGACAAAAACACCGAACAACTTACAACACACTAGCATTCTTCATTTCTGACTCTTTCTTTTTTGAAACATATCCATTTCTCTTTTCTTTATTTTATTTCCATTATTCACTTGATCATTGAGATTTCTGGGTGTTCAGTTTTCAATTCGGCCAATTCGATTTAATAAATATCATATCCCCAAATGTTAATATGGAAACATATAAACGGCGGTAAAGTCAATGAATCCACCGAGATTTCACTGTTAATCACATATTTAAGGTTTAATAAAAAAATTATATCTTTAAATTTGCAATTCCTCAAGATACCTGAAAAAAAAGCTCTGACTCTGTGAAGAATTGAGCGGTCCGTTTGATATATTCCCTTATCTTAATAAGTGGATTGCAATCTTTAGACCACAGGCGTAAGGTAGGTATGCTGTCCTTGTTCTACTGGTATTACAATGGAAATAGCATAACTGATCCCTTCGGCACTGGTGCATAGTTGGAAAACACACCCAACGCGTGTCCAACATATGTACACGGTTGACTTTGTCACATGAGAACGGGTCGCTTCTACGACTTGCCACTACTTTGCCCTGTCTTTACACTACACAGACAGGGCACTCTTGTGAGTTGTCACATGTCATTGGTACCAATTATTGTATTAATTCTATAACTTTGTAAATATTTCCCATTATGTAATAATGTACTGTTTGTTTCGATGCATAATATTTACACCACATTTATAAAGGGAATGAGTTGAATGACCTAACTGGTCAGTTAAACCTTGAATTGTGTGGCTTAATACAAAATATCCAATAGTCCTGCATCAGGCGCCAAATATTATTAATAATTTTAATAAGTATTGCTCACCATTCCCCTCCCCCTTGTAGTGCTGGGGTGGCGCTGGCTGCCTGCCCCTGTTGGCCACCCCTCCCACCACCACCCCCTGCTGAACCTCCCTGTTCTGCTTGTTCTGCAGGCGGGCCAGCGAGGGTGAGTCTCCGATGGCGGCCTGTGAGCCACAGGAGCCGCTGCTCAGTTCTTCTAGAAGTTGGGAGAATTACATCAAACAATGTGTTGCAATTGAAAAAAAACTTATAACTGTACTCTTGCAATGTGTAGCATGTAAATCTCTAGGGTTCGTTGGTGGCTTGCCACATCGTACTTGCCTACGGCCTAGGCTTCTTTCCGGATAACTCTAGGGAACAATAATTTATTTTTGGTTGAACTATAAGTGTTACAAAAGAAGAGAAAAATAATGGTCACTAGGTAGTTTCAAGGGTCCGGAAAAGAAAAAAAATCTTATTACTATTGGAAAACCTTTAGAACTGTACATATTTTTTCTTCTTTATTTGTGTAATTTTATTTGGTATCTGTCTTACAATTAAATCATTTCAGATGTTACTAAAGACAATCTTTTGTTTTTTTCTCTCTAAATTTGATGTATTGTGTGCCCACTTTCTGAAAAAAGGCACATTGGCTTCTCAAAGTTTTCCGTTGGGTAAAAAGGACAGAGTTCCTAAGAATTGGAAAGTTCCGTTCAAAATGGGACGAATCTGTTCAAAATGCGACAAATCTGTTCAAAACGTGCTTATTGTCACATTGCGCATGCCCGTATTATGGCAGTTGAGTTGATTACATTGAGTGTTTCCACAATGTCTCCATTTACATTGTTAAGTCAACCGAAAGCATTTTATAGTAGAACATTTTTAAGTAGCGAGTAGTAAGGGAAATATAAAAGGACTTACTGCTTCTCCGGATCAGGAGGACGAGCGCCACCAGAGCAGTCAAAACAAGGAGTGACAGTGTGACAGGAAGGATGACACGGAGGTTTGCGTAAAAAGGTTTATCACTCGAGTGGGAGACAGGAGGCGCCAGATTTGGTACTAAACCCACTAGAAAAAAAGTAAATATTTTGACATTTTCATGGCCAAAAGATTATCATGTTTTCTTTTTTATTATGCTGTGCTGCGCTTTCTCCTTCATTAGCCAATGTTTCATATAAGTTTTACTGAAATACCGCCCCTAAGGTATTGTCTTCACCACAATGTACATATCTGTCCTGATGATGGACACTGGAACACAGTTGTCTGAAATGTTGTCTAAAGAAGGTGGAAACGTAAAGTGGCATAGATAACATCCTGATCAATAATATAGCTCTTGCTGCATGGTATTAAACACCCGTAGGGCTTTTACATACAATGCAGTAAATGTTTTTTTTTTTAAATTACATTCGTTTATGAAACAGATAGAAATAGTTGGCACATACAACATTTGAAATTTGCCAAGTTCAAATTGTTGTCAAATACATCCATATCGTTTAATAATTTGTTATCAAGGCGATGTAAACGTCATATTGGGGAAGGCAAATTATAGTTAGAATGCGAAAATGACTGAGATTTCTAATAAGATTTAAGGAACAGTCTGTGAGGACAAAATAAAGATGATTTTACCGCCGGCTGCACTGTGCGTAGTGAAGTTATAGAGTGCCACGGCAAAGCCAGCGTTGTTGTGAGCTGTTATCTTCAGGTGGTATTGTGTGGTGGGAGAAAGTCCAGGAACACTGAACACTCTCTCAGTTGCTTGGACTGTGTTGGACACCATGCGCCACTGGAAACAAAAAAAATAAACAAATGATTGAGTGATACCAGCCGCTGTTAGGGCCTTCACTCGTGGAGAACTGAAAAAAAAAAACCAGTTGTCGACACAATCGCAATCAACCTCCTGAACAAAATCGATATTTTTCTGATATATCGTAGATTACTCAAAAACTTGACAGTTGTGGGCCACTACCATGGCAATCTGTCAACAATGCAATTGAAAAGCGGCTGTCGTGCGACCAGCAGTGCTAAGAGAGCAGCAAAAATATCTATCATGGCACAGAAAGAGCTCTCCAACTTTATTTCTGGAATTTTTTTTTTTTTTTTTTTTTTTTACAGTAAATACCGCACAAGAATCTCAACTGCTCCCGTCTGGAGCCAGTGAGACTATGGCATCCCCAATTGGGGTATGTATTTTTACGCCAACAAAACTGTTAACTTTTCTAAAATGATTATTGTCTAACCAACATTATGATAAGAACGCAATATTACATTATGAAGTTTATAATCAAGTCACGTTAAGGAAAGGAAATTATTTTTTACCTGAGATTGGGAATGTTCCCGATATTCTATAACAAAGTATAGTATCCCACAGCCTCCGTCTCCCCAAGAATCAAGCCAGACCGTCACTACGGTGGCATTCACTGTTATCATCTGGGAGTGTTTCGGCTTTACTGGAACTGCAAACAGATACATATAATTAGACATGTATTTCATATTGATCATGAAATATTATGTACTTAGTTGAAAACTTTTTCTTTGAACATGCATACTAACGCATTTGTGCATACATACCAATTCTTTGAACCAATTCGATGGAAATCTCTAGAATTTCAAGATGGCTACTGAAATTTTGCTTTTTAACTTTTGGTTCGAGTTCAGCTTTCCCCAAACCTCCCAACTAACTAACTAAACATCACGCCGTTTCCCGCAGGGGTAGGCAGGGAGGACGGACCGCCAAACAACTCGGTCTTGGCACACACTCTTTGCCTCGTTCACATTCATACATCGTCTCATACATGCTCTTCTATTATTCTGACTCTTGACATGGCCCGACTCAAGTATCTGATTCACTTGGTCATGCCATGTCTTTCTCGGGCGTCCCTGACTTCTTCTACCATTCACATTTGCGTCATATATTCTCCTTACACTCCTTTCCTCGTTCATTCGCTCTACATGCCCAAACCATCGGAGCGTTCCTTTCTTGATCTTACTCATTATGCTTACATCATTCCTTGTCTTGCATTCTTTGCGGATCTCCACATTTCTCACACGATCATAGTTTTACCACACATATGCCTCAGGGATCTCATTTCTACAGCATTCAGTCTACTTTCATCCTTCCTCTGCCAGTTCCATGCCTCACTGCCATACATCAGGGTAGGTACCAGTACTCCATTATGGACGGCTAGTTTCGCATCTTTGGACAGTTTTTTGTTGGTGCCAACAGCGTTCAGTCCTCCATTAATAGAGTTACCTGCATTCACCCTTCTTTCAATATATCTATCAGCCTTCCCATCTCTCGTAAACATACTTCCCAAATAAACAAACTCATCCACCTGCTCCAAGTATTCATCATTTACAACCATATTGCATACTGTTTTCGTACTCTCTCATTCAAACACCATGACTTTAGACTTACTTACATTCATCATTAACTCATTCTTCATACATACTTCGTTCATCCTTGACTCGAGAGACTATAGATCTTCCATACTGTTAGATATCAGCACCGCATCATCAGCATACAAACCTCCCCCATACCAATTTTCAGCCAAATTGTAAATAATCAGGTTTCAAAGAGGAAAAGCATACCTACACAGTACAAGTACTCATTATAAGTATATTTTAGGAAAACTTAAATAGTTCTCTTTGAAAATTATAGACGGTGGCACTTCTGTTTGAAGTTAGCATGCGGAACACGAAAGCTTATTAAAACTTAACTGGTATACATATTTTCAACTACATAAGTATACGAGTCTATTCAGACCCGAGTGATATATTATCCAATAATTAGATTATTCACACAACAAAACACAGATGTACAAGAATACCCACTTTTATTGATATGTACTCGTTAATTTATTATTTCACATTTTGTGTTCTACTTTATTGTCCTTTTTTGAGGAAAAAAGTTACACTTCAGGTGTACATGGGACAAATCCGACCCGAGAGGATGTAACTCCGAAAACACTGTTGACACTGGATGCTCTTTCACATACATTGCAGTGTTCCACGGCATTAGATGCCACTGAGGAATACTGGGCACAAGTTGTGTGAATACCAACTAGAATTACGGTCAATCATAGGTTTGTCTGGGTCTATTTTGACCCTTGTATACCAGTTAAGTGCTAATATTATTGATATTAACATTTTCTTACCAGTTCCTTTAGTGTAAGCATTGACAATGTCACAAGGAAGTCCAGTGCCAATGATATTATAAGCGGTAATGTAGAGTTGATAACGAGTTCCGCACCACAGTCCTCCCAGAACCCTCTCCGTGGTTCCTGCTTCCGTTTGCAGCTCCTCCCAATCCCCAGAATCACGTTTGTAATTGATGACATAACCTAAAATATTAAGAACATATATTTTTTATTGATTCCACACAACCTTCCACACTCTTATCGCAGATAACTACATTAGGGTAAAATTAATATGAAATCGAAGATTTAATTGAAGATTTAAGAAAACCGGCAATTAGCCCTACAACACTAACGGCCATTGTTCCCAACTTTTCAATTGACCAATCTGTCTGCAATCAGCTAATCGATTTGTAGGTATTTTAAAGGTAACGCTCGATTCGCGTTGTTCCAAAATATTGTATCGTTGATTATCTCAAGTGACCCCGCCTAGTTTCATAGACAATAAAATAGCATAAAAATAAAAACTTTCTATGTCAAATTAATATTAAAGAGTTAATGGTTGTATTTATTATTAACACATATAATTTATTTTAAATACTGTTATAAATAAACTGGCATTTTATATTTTTTAAACAAAAGTATAAAATATATTAAAAATAAAGTGCCAGCTTGATGTTTGCCGTCGTCGCGTCGGTAGCTCGGTACTCACTTGGATTAGCGCCACTCTGTTGACACTTTGTGTAACTTTGCTTTGCTGAGACGAGCTTAATCCACTAGTCCGGCTTCCTTATATTGAGCGATGCTTGTGTGTTGGAAAGAGTGTAGTTGTGCATTTGAGCAGTGTTGAGCCTTAGTTTCGGCTTAGCAGTTGATTAGTAGGATTGGGAACAGCTGCCGTAAGATTGGGATAATATAAGATAAGATTTTAATTTATACTCGCTATAAACGTTTTATTAATGGTAGGTAGGTACCTAAAACAGGGCTGCCACCATCCCCTTGGTCAGCCCACTGAAGGTGGATTGAGTCAGCATGAGAGTCCACCACGGTGAGGGTTGGGGGCTGCGGGGGAACCTTCACTTGCACTCTGTAGGTTATCTCATCCTTGCCGTGACTGTTCTCCACAGTACACGTGTAGTTTCCAGTGTCTGTGTGCTGGGTTACGCTGCAATCAAGAACAAAACAATATTAATAAATAACGATGTAATGCTTTCCTTCAAACTGTTTTGGAGTTCTGTGAAAAGAAGACCTGATGTCCAAAAAAATTTTTTTTTTGTTATTTAATAAATCAAAAATAATATTTCTTTTTTTAATTAAAATTAAAATTTCTTATTAAATGAATCATAATTTCCTCTGAAATTAGGAGATTTGTAAGTAGGTAGGTCCTAAATACTTACCGATTTAATTGTAAAATATATTTAATTTTGAATTAAAATACATTGTAACATTTTTCAATTTCAAGTGAGGAATTATACAATATGTCTAAAAAAACATCACTATCTCAATGACCATAATTTTTTTTAAAACTTTCTTCAGGCAGGTAGGTATATTGAAAAAAATGCAGTTAAGAAAGTCAACAGTTTGTTGACACAGCCTTCCTTACCTTATAATCAGCGTCCCATCAGCAGTGACATTTTTCCTTGTACTGGGTTCCATGGGGTTCCCCTGCTGTCTCCAAATTGTTGAAGGTTGCGGAATACCCACCTTGTGACACGGTAAGGAAATGTTCTCTTTCCAAGGAGTTATCACTTTCCTCCCGAAGGACGTTATCTTCGCAGGAACTGGAAAAAAGAAAAGTTAGGTGTACAATTTCTTAATTCTGACAAGTTACGAATATATTACGAAACAGGTTCAATAGAAATCGTAAAAATTTAAATGTTACCCTAGTGTAAATACATTTTTTCGATGGATTTCCATCTTTTCAATTTGGTTTGTTACTCTCTATTGTATAATTACCTTAGTGACTTAATCGGAGAACCGACTGAATTAGATGTATTGTTGCAATTTACAGCTTAGTATGGCGTTAGATCTTCCGTTAAATTCTAGGTTTTGTAATAATTTTTGCAAGAATTATTTGCTTGCTAGTGTGGAGTTATTTAAAATGATAATACATATTGCTAATGTAGTGGACATAAACCCATAACAATTTAGTCAAAACATCATTAACGCTGTTGTAATACTTAATAATTAATTTCTTTTTTAATGTTAGTGATAGGTAAATAATATCTAACCATTTACAATTATGATTGATCTCTTTTCCTTTTAAATATTTTGGGAGTTACATTTTTTAAAATTCTTAGGTCAGTTGTTTTACAGAAATTCAAATGTAACATCGTCAGTAAATGATCAATCAGCGCCATTACTTTTTTTTGACACATGAAAGGTGCCCTAATCGCTGATTCTTGGTCCTTTTCAAGTCTGATCAGCTGAAAAGAGCAAATGTCTTGTTTTTAAGCTTTGACAATTAAGACATTTAATAGCTGACGCTATTAATAATTTGTTAGAAAGCTAAAACAGACTTAGGCAAAATGGCACTGATTGGCCATTTGATGACATTGTTGCATTTGAATTTGTGTGAAATTTCCCAACTTTATTGAATTAATAAATGGTCATGGTACAAACCCTTTTCTCCTGGTAGGATGGTGACAACCCGTGTGCTCTCCCCTTCCCCGACTTTGGTGGAGGCTGTCAACCAGAACTGGTGGGTAGCAGCTTCCTGAAGTCGCACCGTCTCGTGGGCCTCCGTATTCGGTGATAATATTCGCTTGTGGGTTCCCTCCTGTGGAACAAAATGTGTATTAGATATTTATTTATTAAAAATGGCGCAACAGTCTTAAACTTTGCGGTGCCTTTCCCACCTACATGCATGGAAAAATTCTAATTTTTTTTTACAACAATCTGGTGCCAAATATACTTTGACGACACCTTAGGTAAGTTTTAGTAGAAACATTAGCTCCGGGGTCAATTTGTAGAATTTCTTTTGCCCAAAATTTGGATCATTTTGAATTTGAATCATTTTCAAATAACATGACGAGATGTCGAGCTTGCATTATAGTATTGATTAAACTTTTGAAAATATGATAAGAATCTCTATCACGAAATCCCCATTTTTCAATTGTGACTTTGAGTAAAGAGTTGAAATTTGATGCTGATATTAGAGCTGGTGACTAAATAATAACCTTGAACATTAAAACAAGAAATTGTTAAATAGATTATGAGAAATCGTCTTTGCAAACTTTGAAAACTCATGACAGAAGAAGGTAAAGTTAAATTAGAACCCTAACCAAAATGACGATATCTCGATGGTAAGCATATTCAGTTATTATGACATAAAAACTTCAGTAAATTTTTATTTTTTTTTAAATCATTTAGGTTCAAAGTTTAAAATTGAGCACATTTTACGGTACTGTATTTTCTCATTTGACTTACCTCTCTCCCATCTTCTATGATGCTCATGTAGAAAGTGTATCCGACCAGTATACCATTAGCATTAGACGGGGGTAACCATGAAACCAGGATCTTGTTTGCTGAACTGACCACTGCTTTTATATCTGCCGGTGCCGATGGGACTGCAAATTAACAAAATGACTTATATCTCATAAAGAAAATACATAAACTTTTATACTCAGCATGGTACCACATGATCTGAAATTTTTTTCTTCATTATTACATAAAGCTCTGCGAATTTTAAAGACAAATTTTTTTAACATGCCTCACCCAGGCCTCGAGTAAAATGATTTTTCTCAGATGCCTATGGCATCTTTTGGGAAGCTGCTGTGTGGAGGGTCTTTTTGAGGAGAGGAAGAAGTGAACATGGTTGTAGAAGGGACCCATGTTGCAGGAGTGAGGAAATACCGAGGCCGGAAAATCGTTCTGTAGCCGAGGTGTTGAACTCAAGAAGGAGTTGTAGAAATGACCCAATTTCATGTGACAAATGTTAACAGACTAAGTACTGGTGCCGAACGGATCAACGACGCAAGTCCTTTGGAGCATCTACCCAGGGCTAACCCTGAGCCCAACGGCGCTAGTAAAAACTTCAAGGGCGCTATATTAGGCGTTAGGTATTATCAGCGCTTTGGCTACTTTACATCTTGGTTAGTCGGCGCCTGGAGCAAACTGTTCCAATTGTGCACACAGCGTCGGCCTTGCATCTTCCACTGAAATTCCGGTAGAACAAGAACAGCATTTCCACCAAAGATTGTGCTCTAAATATTGCAGTCCGGGAAATCTATCAAATGGACCGCCTATTTCTGCACAGAGTTAAGTGATTTTCAAGTATTGTTAGGGCTTAGGGCTCCATACCTGTGATGGCTGCCAAATTAATAGTGGGGCACACTTGAGATTTGTACAGAGTTAGCAATTATGTACAATTGCTATTACTTTTGGAAAGCATTTTGGAAATAATTTTATCAATTCAAAATTATTACTTGAAGGATTTCAGCAGGTGAATTCTCCTCTTCACTAATGACGGGAAAGACTTACCGTCTTCTTGTGTATGACAGTATACTGGATGACTTTTGGCTCCATCACCAGCCCCGGTGAAGCCAGCAACAGAGATTGAATAGTTGGTGAACCTTTTCAGACCGTTCAAGGTGGTTCTTAGCTGGGATGTCTGCTTCGTGGCATGGTCCTCTTTATCTATTACGAAAGTATAAACATACAGATAGTATTAGGATGATGTAAATCGGTAAAGTATATAAGACTGCAATAATTTTTTCAAAATGTCAAACTCGGAACCTCTCACGGGCCAATATATTTAAGTATGCCAAGTGTATGTGCACATATTATGTGCCAAGTTTAAGTATTTGGGCTGCATGAACACAAAAAATCAAAGTTCATACAAATATAGATTCACTTCGAAAATTACAGTAACTTACAGTACAAAATTCAGTAGACTAACAAACGATGCCAGGAAAAAAATGTAGTCGTCATTTCGAGATACATTAGGATATTGAGATGAAAAAAAATTCCTTAAGGCCCTATGTCATCTTTGGGGATCTGTGTGGAGGGTATTTTTAGGGAAAGAAAGAATAGAAAGTTCTGGAGAGAGAGATGGGTAGGAATCTGTGGGTGAATATGGCCAGGAGTGACAGACATAAGAATCCATCCCTCCCACTGCGGTACATGGCGATGGGTCGAGAAAGTCAAAAAGTGAGTCAAAAAGAAAATCAAAAAGTGAAAAAAACTCAACCAGTTTCTTCCTATCCGGCCCGCCACACAGTAGTTGGGCAAACATATTTGCCATCAAGACCTAGAAAAACCTCATCCCATGCATCCCGCACCACTGCTAAGTCACCAACGGCAGCGAACCACTTGGGGTCCTGTTTTAATTTAACTTTTTTGCATATCATCTATGTGTAAATTTGTTTGTATGATCCGTTTCCATTTCAAAATGGAGGCTATTTTAATGGTTCTGGAAAGTTTCTTTTTTGTTATTCGCATTATTTAAATATGTTATGGTAGATAGGTATGGTAGCTGCTAGGCTTGTTGAAAAAGTATCGATATATCGATATTTTTAATTCAAAATATCGATATTTTTAGCCGATATATTTTGATCCGATATATCGATACAAAATATCTGATATCGAAAATTGTATCAAAAACGATATTTTTTTAAATTTATGTATTTAAAGTCACTAGAATCCAAAACCGTACAGGAACGAACGGAAAAAAGTAACTGTATTGGGTCATGACATCTGGCGGTTGAAATTTTAACTAATAGCTTGCTTACAAATATTGTCTTTGCATTAGTATTTGTGATCACTAATACTATCTCATGTGTGTAGGTACATACATAGAAATGTATGCTATTTTTCGCCATTTTTTCTAAGCCACTCCTATGTGTTCCCAATTGTCTATGATTATTGACTGTACCTTGTTTCAAACACGAAGTCCTTTTTGACAGATTAATATGCCAATAGAATGTTACTGAGACGCATACAAAGTTTGTATACATGTAAGTTAGAAGACAGCTTTTTAGTTTTTGATATTTTTGTAGGTAAGTAATTATTACCTAATAAAAATGAATACTGATAAAAATACCTTCATTTTTATTGAGATTTTTGTACATTAAAAAAGCACATGATGTATAAAAATTACTCTTGATAATATTGAGCTGAATACACTTTTATTTTAAAAACGCAAAACCTCTTGAAAATTTGACCGATATATCGATATTTTTTCCTCGATATATCGACGTCGATATTGATATTTTAATAAATATCGATACATGGATATATCGATATTTTTTTTCACTTTCGACATCCCTAGTAGCTGCCTGAAGCGAGTTTTGGACAAATTGTTAATTCTTTATTTGAAATTAAAAAAAAGATAAATAAATTACCTATATAGTTCTTAATTAAATAAGTATACAAATCTTTGGTTTCTAAGGAAATTTTGGTTTTGATTTATTAAATAAGAGAAAATTAAAAACAGACTTTATTGCTGTGCGAGGTCTACTAACTGTTGACAGAACCACACAAGCTAGAACAATATTCCTGCCCACCTAAAGGACGTGGTTAGCCCCATACTTTTTCCGCAGAATTGGACAGTAATTAATGTGCAGGGACGGATGTTTAGTTAGTTAAAATACAGTTTAAAGTGATACAAGACTTACCATACCATTCCTGGATAGGCGTGTAGAAGACCTTGTACCCCTGAATGATCCCATTTCTCCCGGAGAGTGGAGGGGCTTCCCAGTTTACCCGGATGCTCTGAGAGTTCTCCACGGCGCAATGAATGCTGTCTGGTGGAAGACTTGGTACTAGAATTATAAAATCATTAATAAGCTTTAAGCCAAATTCGTCATTAATGCAGTCCAATAGTTTCAACCCTTCAGGATTAAAATCTCTGTCTATCAGTGCCATTCTACAGGTGACACAAAGAAAAATGTCGATGTCTTTTTAAGAAACAGTATGCATTTTGCCAAAAGTATCATGTTTGCCAAACAATGTGCATTTTGCCAATAATATAAATATGTCATCCTACGTACGAGGGCTATTCAGAAACTAGGGAACGTTTTGTAATAAAACAAAAACTAGGTACAGGAAAAATATTTTATTGTATACATCTGAAAGAGTGACTAAAATGCTACTTTTCTACATAGTCACCAAACAAATTAAGGCACTTATCGTAGCGGTGGACAAGCTTCGAAATTCCTTCGTCATAGAAATCCGCCGCCTGCGATCTCTCCCAAAAAACAGTAGCCATAATCTTCCTCGCTGACAAGGATTGCAAAAATTTTTTTGGTTTTTTGGGGGAACTTGTGTGTCCCCACTCCATGGACTGCAATTTTGTCTCGCAATTGACGTGCTTCACCCACGTCTCGTCACCCGTTACGATTCGATCCAGTAAAGAATCACCATGTGTGTGGTAGGCGTCAAGAAATGTTAAGGCTGCTCCCATTCGCTGACCTTTATGGAGGTCTGTAAGCATTTTTGGCACCCATCTTGCACAAAATTTATGGTAGCCAAGCTTGTGAGTCACAATTTCAAACAACAAAGTCCGTGAAACTTGTGGGAAGCAAAGCGAAAGCTCCGTTATTGTGTTCGTTATTCTCATCAACTTTGGCGAGAAAATCGTCTGTCACAATGCTCGGGCGTCCACTCTTCTCTTCATCATGCACGTTGGTTCGGCCATTTTTAAACTGGATACACCATTTTCGCACTGAACTTTCATTCATTACGTCGTTGCCATACACTTCGCACAGTTGCCGATGAATTTCTATCGGTTTTTCGTTTTTTGCTAACAAAAACCGTATTACGGACCGCACTTCACAACTGGCGGGATTTAAAATTGCAGCGCACATTTTAAATTGGAATATTGGGAAAACGGGCAGCGCGGAGACGTTCTCGTTCTGACGGCTGGATGCCGACTGAAGCTACGAGCACGCGCACACCAAAACATACGTGATCGCCGCGCGCCTAGCGGCGTCAGACGGAAACGTTCCCTAGTTTCTGAACAGCCCTCGTATAAGTAAAATGACTTATTACCTACTGACAACAAATACAAGTTGAATTTTTTTTCGATTTTCTATAATACACTTATTAAAAATTAAGCTCACCATCTTCCATAGTGACAGCGGTGACGGGGTGTGACGCAGGGCCCGGTCCCCTGGTGTTGTAAGCCTGGACGATGATGGAATAAGTGCTGAACCTCTCCAGCCCCACGAGGATAGTCTGCCCGCCACCGTGCTGGCCCATCTCCACGGTCTTAAAGTTGTACGCCTGCTGGGGGCTCATTGACACGGTGTTCGTCATGTTTGGGTCGACCTGGTGATATAAATATTTTGGTGACCAGACAACTCAGAATGAAACCAACTCAGAAGCATCTCAGAAAGGTCATTAAGAATGATGATAAAAAAAATACAAAAATTTGTTTAAATAGGTTAAGTTTGGTTAGGGTTACCGGCTATTTTAAAATATTTTTTTCATAGCTTTTAATGGCCTTTCTGAGGTGTTTCTGAGTTGGTTTCATTCTGAATTGGCATGGAACCAAATATTTTATTGCCCCACGTCGACCGTATATTTTTGAAAGAAGGTTTTTTAAAGAGGTTTTGAGCATTCAACAAGTTTATCATCACAGTTTAACAAGAAGAATTTTTAAATTCGAGGAAAGAAATTTTTAATTTTCTGAGGGTTATGGAAATGCGACACGTTCCACTAATGAATGATTTTAACGAAACGAAGAGAAGAAACAGCACTTGATGGCAAGGTTCGCAGAAAATGTTTTTAACAAGGTTAGCTCATTGAGGGGGTTGAGCGATGATTGGCTAAAAATTCGTGACTTAGTTTGCAGTCCATGTCCCACTGGGAGATTTGAATTAATTGAAATAGAAGTGGCTGTGTTTTCTGTGTTTTTGTGTTCAAGCTACGTCAACCATTCGATATTTCGAAACCGGCCAAACTAATTTTTTTCGAAAAAGGCCAGCGTGAGCTAACTTTGTTAAAAGCATTTTGTACGAACCTTGAAATGATGGTAGTGAAAAATTGTAGACTGAAATTTCACAAACAATTTTTTTTTCTAAATTAATATTTGTCTATTTTCTGAAAATGGGATTATTTCGAAATAATTCAAATAATATTTGAAAAATATTTGAAAAAAGATAATATAATTTTTTAATGGCGTTCAATGTATTCATCCATCACAATAAAAACAGATAATCGTAAATCTTTCTTATTTACAGGGTGTATCAGCAGGTACCTGAAGGATTTTAACTATCGATTCCTGAGCAGATTTGGAGTAAAAAATATGGATTTCATTATGATGTCTGTTAGTATTAATACTAGTAAAATTAAAAACAAAACATATTTTTCAATTACACATTTCGCCACTAGGTGGTTGAGTAATGCCTATCAGGCATGTGGTACCACTTAGTCTCGTTCCAGCAGCACCCTACAGATGACAACACCCTGCCACTTGATCTATTGCGACGTGTAGCAGAGTGATCAGTGGCAACAAATTGAAGTTTTTTTTTGTTTTATTTTTAAATGAAAAAAAAATTCACCGGTCAGCAAAACAACAATTTTTAGTCTAAAAATGCACAGGAATCGCCGATTAAAATTTTTCGGGAACATGCTGATACACCTTACATGTAGATAAATGTAGATCATGGAAGATACTCCCAAAGAAAAAAATGTCAACTTAGGAACACCCTAATCCATTTTACAGGAAATAGTATATCACCTGCTGATATCCAACGTAGTACCCCAGAAGGTTGCCATTCCACATATCTCTCTGTGGAGGTTCCCAGGTTACCACTAGCTCTGTTGAACTTTTCGCTTCTGCCCTAATGTCGAGAGGAGCACCGCTGGGAACTAAAAGCGTAACATGGTTTAGTGAAACTTTATAATTTCTAATCTTTAGATAAGTAAAACGAAAGAATGCATTTTCTGGTAATTATACTTTGTGGTCTCAAAAGATAGTAAAATAAAATTTAAAAATTTAAGTAAAATGTATGTACTTATCTAATATTTTGTGGCCTTAAAAAGAGAAAAGTAAAAAAGAAAAACATTATCGGTTTGAGAACAACAAAACCAAAACAATATAATTATTCACTTTACTAGAAAAAGACAAGCATCGTTGGTTTTAGAATTAACTCAACAATCAATATATTTCTATTTACTCCTATAATAATAATAATAAGAAGAAGAGCCTGAAAGTAAATAGAAAGTCTTATCGCAAAAGAAGTGCACGGTCAAATACCTTCTTCCAGTGTGGTAACCTGAATGACTTGACTGGGCTCGCTCATGCCTAGTCTGTTCTCCCCGATGATCCTCAGATGGTAGGACTTGGCTGGTCTCAGATTTTGAACTGTGGCTGTTGTAGAACTTCCAGGGACCACCACTTTCTGAGGCTGAGAAAGCCAAGGATCTAGAAAAGGTAAATTCTATATTTTTTCACCAGTTGTTTCTGTATCATTGCTTGGTATGTGTAGCTTCTTTGCAATTTCGCAGACAAATTTTTTGTACTCATTGACGCGATAATCATCTTATCATTGATATATCAAAAGATTGAGGATTGGAGCTGGATGTGAAGGACTGAAGACTGGAGGCGAATGGCGAGGAACATTTGTAAAAGAGGACAAATCCTGATGATGAAACGAAAAGCTGAAAAATAATTAGGTTTTCGTAATAACTAGAAATAAGCAATGTTACCTGTTCCAGGTTTGTACTGCACCACATAGTTGATGATGGGACTATTGCCAGCATATGGCTGACTCCAGGAGAGTTGAATGCTTCTGGATTGCTGATCATTTATTCTAATATTCTTTGGCATCTCAGGAACCTGGAATATTTATATACACGGTCTTAAAACAACAAGATATTGAAGTTGTGGCAGTGTGTATTGATAAAGGAACTGCAAACGAGCTCCACTCCTGATCATTAAACTTTTGTGCAAATTAAAAATATTTTGTAACTGTTTTTTTTTGATTTTGTTTTTACCTCTTGAACAATCAGCTGAATAATCATCTCATCCTGTCCGAAAGAATTGCTTGCAAAACAGGTCAAAGTTCCCGTATCCTGGCGGTAAGTGTGGAGGATACCTAGTTCTGATACCATTCCGTCATCGAGGATTTGCTCGCGAATGGAATATCTGGAAAAACGTTCAACGAAATGTACAATATTTGAATATGTTTTCTATAATTTACCTATTATTTTATTTCCTCTGTGAATCAAAGTATGTTGGTTATCCAGTTGTGAAACCTGAACCCATATAACACAAATCATCTTGGGGAAAGTACCCATACTACGTGACCAACTTTTTGCAATTTTTAACCCCCCCCCCGTCCCCCGGTGACCAAAAACCTAAGCAACCCGCCGCTCATTTGTACCGAGCGTGACATTTTGAAGACCCCCCCTATAAACGTGTCACGTAGTATGGGTACGTTCCCTTGTATAAATAAAAATGAATCGCCGAAATGTATGTACGCGCGTAACATCCAAACGACTGCACTAAATTGGATAATTATTTTTTTTTCGTGTTCGTCATTGTCAGGACAAGGTTTGTATAAAACTACTGGTAAGCTCTGGCATTATGAAATTTGTATTAAAAAATTGCAATAGTTGGCACAGGAGCTGTTTGAAAAATGAATGTACAGGGACTGAATGTATGGAATGCGGGGGGGGGGGGGGGGGGGGGAACTCGGGTAGGGGGTTCACGGGAGGGCGGGGGAGGGGTGGGGGGGAATAAGGGAGTGGGCTCGCGGGATGGGGGTAGTGGGGGAGTGGAGTGGGGAGAGGGAAGATGTAGTAGGCGGAGTAGCAACACGCGAGGGGAAGGGGACACGGGAGAGTAAGGGGGCGGAAGGAGAACGGGATGAATGGGAAAGGACACGCAGTGGGAAACAATTTATTTTTTAAATGGCATAGCAACACATGCCGGGAACCAGCTAGTTGAAAATAATTTTGCAGTCTTAGAACACATACTTTTACCAATAATAACAGATTTAAAAAATGATCATAAACTTGTAAACCAAACTAGTGTAAACTATTTTAAGAAGGCTGGAGATGGGTAAGGAATGCTAGATGTCAAAACATCGAAAAAGATAAATTGTGGTTTCTCATTCCTTACTTTCTGAGTTCCTCGGTGAAAAAAACCTTAAGACAAACTGAGTAAGAAGAGGACTGAGTATCCAAAATAGAGAAGTGGAGATGAAAGTCTTAGAACTGGAGGCTGTTATCTTTGGGTGCAGAGCCAAGTTTTCCCATAAACGAGAGGGCTTTGTTTTTGCATACGGCTGTTTCCAACAGAAATTATTCATGATTATGTAGAAGGTTTCCAAGGAAAGTGAAAACGTGACCTGCAATAGCCATCCCAAGCCAAGGTGTGAGCTATTGTGTGGCTCGGGAAGTGGACATTCTATTTGACCAATTTGCAAAGTCGAAATTTGTGATTGTCAACTTTATTGGGGGGGAGGGGGGTGACACCGCGTTGTCCGCCCTACCCGTCCCAGGTGTCACCCGTGCTGGCCTAAGCCATTGCTTGTGGTCAATGGCGTAGGCTAGCATAGGTGGCACCCGGGACGGATAGCACAACGGGAGGGACGTAATGGGATAGGGTGGGACGGGTTCTAGCAGAATATTTACCACAACGGAGGGGGTAGAACAGGGTAATGGTCACTGACCACAAGGTACAATAATGATAAACTGAATATTGTTCTGATTTTTTTTATTCAGACTTCTTGACTAGGGACCGCCCGCGCGCTGGCTCGCTTATTGACCGGCGGACCATCACGGACCATCTTCTAGTCTCTCGTGGACCACTAGTTGGGAAACTCTGCCCTATATGCTCGTGGAATCAAAAAAAAAAATTGTACCATTCTAACACACTACGGGCCTTTGGGGAACCTAGGGAGAGTGGAGAGGGGAGCTGACTCTTCCCTCATGGGGCCTTCAGGAAACCAAGGGGAGAGAAAAGGAGAGCCAAAGCTACCTCCATGAGGCTTATTTAGTATTTCCTATTTTTTAACAGCTTCGGAGGAAGGTTTTTTCACAAATTCTTTTTTGCTATTTGTCATCGCTTTTACAATATTTGGTTCATTATTCATTGCGTGGGTAAAATAAATATTTATGAATTATTAGTCTACCTCTGGTCCACCTGGTGTGTGATGGTGTGGTGGTGCTGGTTCCTCCAGCTGATGTGCAGCGGGGTGTCCCCCATGGCGGTGCATTGCAGGTGGGCCTGCTCCCCAGCCACCACCTGCACCTGCTTGTTCTTGGAGGGGAAGTACGCCGGAGCTGTAACAGTCACAAAACCAACATGTTACCATCTGGAAAAAAAAATGATATGTAAAAATTCATTCCACCAAGTAAAGAAACTAGGGTTACAGCCTACAACACCTTAAGTTGTTTGTATCAAACGACTACTGCCAGGGGTGGCATCATGATCTGCCATGGATACCACATACAGAACGAATATGTTGGCCCAGCAAAATATGGCAAGGGCTATGGTGCTGCTAACTAATATCTCTCCTGATAAATATCTTCAACATAAACCTTGAAGGTTTTTACGTGATGTGCGCCAGTAAGAAATATTTTGAATAATGAGTGTGAAAGAAGAGTTAATGCAGACAAATCCATGGAAGATTAAATGTGGTAGTTTCTGATAATATGTTATCAAAAGAAATCTGGCTAGCAGTCCACAATGATGAATGACTGATACCAAACCAGATGTACCTATAGCAGAAATGTATAGAAGTGGCAGACGGAGGACAAAAGTAGACTAAATGTTGTTGAAATGAGAGTAGATGGTTGGAGAGTGGAGTACCAGGAGAATAGATATGTGGGTGAAGGTATGTAGATACAATGATAGATGTAACATTTGTACATTTTATACAATATATTCGTAAACGTAAACGAGAAAGAAAGACAGATTTTTAAAAAAATTTATCGGCCATCAACCGACGTTCTTTCACACATCCAGAGTTAAACAATTTCACAATACAAATCAGCTCTCTTCAATGTCAAAAATGTAATAAAAACGGCTTATATTACAAATGAATATTTTGGATTTGTATCATAGGTGTATAATATTGTGACGTTGAAGAAGTCTAATTCAAGAAAGTATTGTTATTGTAACAATTATTGTTACAATAAGTAATAGTATTGTTATTGTAACAATTATTTTTACAATAACAATACACTCTTGTAACTCTCTTACCAGGAACATGGAACGAATTTAAACATGGCAATTCAGGGGTATTTAACATAGAATTTATAATTTTTAAACAAACACATCAAATCGCAAATAATTCGTCGTTCCGATAATTTGAAAAAAAAAATATGAATAAGTGTTCTCTAGGAATACATATTCTAAAATTTACGTAAATTAAGAATTTATTTTGGATTCTTTTAATCGTGTTTGTATGAACTTCATAATTTGGAGACCAAGTTGTGGAATTATACTCTATATGAATCCTTACTAGTGTTGTTGTTTTGATATTATGAAAGTTATTAATAAAGCCCAACATTTGCAAAGCTTTGTTCTATAAATTTATTTTTTAAGTTTTATAAAATTGAGTTTCCTATCGAACCATAAACCCAAGTTATTAATTTCCGAGATGGAACTAATAAAATATTACTAATAGAATAATCAAAAGTGATTAAATTCATTATTTCATAAAACCTTATAATATGACATTCGTTGAGTTTATAAGGTATTATTTCGACACCATATAAAAAGTTTGGACAAGTTATATTTGACAATATATAGCAAATATCATTTATTGGTTTGAATAATTTTTAATTTTAATTCCTTATTATAATATTGAGGCATGAATCCAAAAATTGTTGGAGTTTCACGATGCCATTTCCAATTTTATAAATCCTCAATGTTAATTATGTTCATCGGAAAAAACCAATGGAAAGAAAATAACCTTTAAAGTTTATTTTTCTACAAAAGTTAGGAGCAAATAACGAGTAAGTATCACATGAAAATAAATCGACGAATACCTTTCTTTCAAGCGTTACTGCTTGTAAGCACCCGCCGCCAGTGAATTCACGACATTTTGGGTCATTAAGAATGGTCACAGGTGGGAACAACCCCCAACTTAACCCCGCCAGCTGTTTCACAGCCCCTCGAATCACAGACTTAACCTACCCCATTCTATATGGATATAGGTGTTGTAAATACGTATATCTACTAAAATAACTAGAAGACCACCAAACTAACAGTCTTTCTGAAACCTTGAGAACATTTAGTTCCCTTTACTTGCAGAGTTTTCATTTTAGCTGAAACTTTTAAAAACTTCGGTGT
This sequence comes from Limnephilus marmoratus, assembly GCA_917880885.1. Lineage (NCBI taxonomy): Eukaryota > Metazoa > Arthropoda > Insecta > Trichoptera > Limnephilidae > Limnephilus > Limnephilus marmoratus. The sequence continues at coordinate 24,204,631 of OU862924.1, read as the reverse complement.
TCAAGGACATTATCTAACAGTTGTTGCCACATAGAGACAACTTGTTTTTTATAATTTTAGGTATTTGTATGATGTCTTAAACAGATTTACTTGATGATTACTTATTATCTGATTTATTTATCTACTTATTAACGTCCTTTTGGGGGCTTTTAATTATTGTGAATAGTAATTATACATAATTAAATGCGTAGTATTTTAGACCTAATTCAATAATATTCCAAAGTTTTCCTCAAACCTTTTACAGGCAACGAAATTTCTAAATAAGTAAATTTAAAAGTCAGTCACTTCGAATTTAAATCTATATAAGTTTTAGAATTTAAGTTTGAGGATTTTAGCTATAGTTTTAAGTAAATTTTTAGCATTTTCTCGCTGGTAGAGGCCCATAGGGAGGCGTCTACTAATATCTACAGGAATTCCAAAAACTGAAAAAATCGAACTAATATCTATGAGAATCAAAGTGTTGACGAATATCTACAGCTCAAACTGTTGATTAATATCTATGAGAACCAAAGTGTTGACGAATATCTACAGCACTGGCAGAGGTTGGATTTGCAATTATGTATAGCATATTGGAATAACGTAATATTTCGTATGCAGTTTAAAAAACTTAATTTATGTAAGTATGTATGTAAAAATCCCCAATATCGGACTATTGGACACATTTAGCTGATTAATCCAACCTACGCTCTGTAGATATTAGTTCAACCTACGCTCTGTAGATATTAGTCAACACTCTGAAGTTCGTAGATATTAGTTCAACATATGAGCTGTAGATATTCGTCCAACATACAGGCTGTAGATATTAGTATCTGGAGTCGGCCCATAGTCGTATGCGGATCGTAAAATACTCGTACAAACGTACCACGGACAACTTTACAGGTAGAATAATATTATTATTGAAAGCATTGCTTTAAGGCTCTGCAACCGGGCCCGAAAAGAAGAAGATAGATAGATACGAAATTACGAATGTTAGAGGAGAGCGCTAACATTTACAGCGACAAAATCGATGCAAAAATTGCGAAAATGTTTAATAAAACACGACTCGTTTAAAATAGAGCAAAAATCTCGCGGGCATTATCTTAAACAGCATGTAAAGAAACACTGTGAATTTTTTCATACATATAACTTGTAAAATAACTGAAACAAACGTGTTTATAATAATTTTTGGAGCGTACTTTGCGATTTTTTCTATCGAGGGAATTTTATATAATTTGCATTTCGGCGCGGGCAAAGTCTAGATATTATCTTCAAGAATAACATATATTTTTTTAAGAGCTTTAAAGCTTACCGTGTTTAAGGGAAATATGTAATAAATCGGTATAAATCCGGGTTGCGAGCCCTTAAAACCACATTTATATAATCAAAAAGCGACGCCACCGACTGAAAAGTTATCCGTATCAAGCTACAACTGTGTAGCAAACGAGCTAGCTAATTTACCATAAATTCCAATTTACTAATAATTGTAAATACTGTTGAAATTGATCGTAAAGTGTGATTTTTCCACGAAATTTAAACCACGCAATAACTTCGGACTCTCCCTCCACCTCCAGAGTTGGGCTGTTTGCCACCAGTAAACTAATAGCCCCGCTAATGAGTAATGCACGCATGACCACGTGTAGTTCACGTGTAATGGACACGGGGCACCCACCGGAACCGGGTGTGGGAGGGACAAACGGGGGTAGGGGGAAATGGCCCCGGGGCAGACTGGAAATCAGAATAAAACTAGTTTGCTAAAACTGTTGCCCTGATGTGTGGCTGTGAGGCGTGAAACTGGCAGAGGGAGGACCACAGAAGAGTGTATGTGGTAGAAGGGACGTTCTTTTCGGGGAAATATCGCAAGTTCAACCAGACTTAGCGATGGTCGTATTCCACATTCTTCACATTCGAATGATCCCTCCCTCTCTAATTGGTCTCAGAGGCCACTGGTGTTAGTCAAGCCACCAGCCATTCATGGAACATGCCGGGCAAGACCACGGGATGGGGTGGCCAATCTTGTGATTCGAGCTGTTGCCTAAACAGGGATCCTCGACCTTGATGAAGATTTTGGCATCAATGAACGTTGAAAACAAGTAATTTCAGCATTAGGATGAGCTGTTGCCAATTTAAGTTTTTTGTAAAAGTGAACTTTCAAGACATGAGATACCCAAGAAAACTTTAATCTTTCTTTTTTTAATATTAAATTTATTCAGTCTCATATACCTATATTTCGCTTTTTAATAACACTCGTAGAGATATTGCACAACATGTTTCCGAAAAATTGCAATTTTAGTTCTTTGAAATCCAGTTCGATGAGCTTTCAGATATTATTAGAAATTTGAAGAAGAAGATAACAATAATAATATAAACGAAAATATGAAAGAGTTCAAGACACAGAAAAAACAGAAAAAGACAATGGTGGCAACTGGGACTCGAACCCATACCTCTTGTCTAACCGGGATGTGCGCGTTAAACCATTTCGCTATTGCCACCTTCTGTCAAACCATCATATTTAGTTGGATTGTTAATTCTAAAATTTTAAAGATGAGATTGATAAATTATACAGGGAAATGTTAAAATATCAAATAGCTTGCCAAAAGAATAATGTCTAATGTACAGAAACTTACTCAACATGCTGATTCGAAATTGTAATAGCGAAATTGTTTAACGCACACTTCCCGGATAGACGACAGGTCTGGGTTCGAGTCCCATTTGCCACCATTGTCTTTTTCTATTTTTTCTGTGTCTTGTTCTCTTTCATATTTTCGTTTAGATTATTATTGTTATCTTCTTCTTCAATGATATTATATTACATTGATGGGAATAACCTGACGACCATTGATGGGAATAACCTTGACGACCTCCGTAGTCCAGTGGGTAAGACTCTTGACTCACAGTCCGGAGGTCGCGGGTTCAAACCCGGCATGCGCAAATAAATTTTATTTGATTAATTTGTGTTATTTCGCAATTAATTCATTTAAAATAATATATAGTATATTTGCGGCATGTTCCAGAGTGGAAGATACTATCAGTATCGCCCTGGTGTAAGACCACCATTCAGAATTGAAACGTTGCTTGAAAATGGCTTTAGCCGTGTTTGGTGACCAGATCTGAATAGCCAGGTACTTCCCAACCTTCCTCTTCCCCACCTCCTTCCCCTCCCACTACCTTCAGCCTCACAACATACCCCAATTGGGGGATGCCATAGTCTCACTGGCTCCAGACGGGATCAGTTGAGATTCTTGTGCGGTTATTCACTGTTAAAAAAAAAAAACCTTCAAAAGTTATAAAAAGAGATTTTTCTTATAATAATAAAAAATAGAAATAAAATATTATAACGTACTTACTTATGAATAAAATTGAAAATGGTTGTTTTGTTTTTTGACAGATGTAGGTAATATAGGGATAGCCATGTATGGAATGCGAAATTGTGTATTAACAAAGGTGTCTATTAAAAAAAATGGTTTGGAAGAAATAGGAAAAATTTCGATAAAAAACTAGTTAACTAATTTATAAAACAATTGTTGTACCACACGTAGACTACACTTCTAATTTTTTCATAATCTTATAATCTTCATACAAGTAACAAGCTTAAAAGACTTCTTATATGAAATCTTTATTCCTTGAAATTGTGCACTTACATTGTCAGTAATCTATAATAAAATAATCATCTCCGCATCAGCTAGGAATGGGAAAATAATTTGAATGTAAACGATTTCCCTCCGGGTATTAATTATTGGGGAACTAAATAAAGTTTTAATTCCCTCAACGCTCAATTTGGGAGGCGGCTATGTGTGCCGCCGCACAGCGAACCATTTATTGAATAACCAACACCTCTGCCATATATCAACCCAAGTGGTTCGCTGCGTTTGTTAAATTTAGCAGGAGTGCATGGGTTCATGGGGTGAGGTTTGTCTTGGCGGCGAATGCGTTTGCCCACCTAATGTTTGCGGTCCGGATAGGGAGAGACTGGTTGAAGGAGACCTAACATAGACCTCTCCAGCTGGACTTTCTCGACCCATCTACTTGCGCCGTAGTGGAAGGGATGGATTCATACGTCCGTCACTCCTGGACACATTGACCCCAGAATTTTCCGCCATTTAATGCCTTTTTCCTTTCTAGCACTTCCTCTCCGTCCTTTCTCTGAAAAGATCCTCCACACAGCATCCCCAAAGATGACATCATTTAAAAAAAAAAACAAATTTACCTTTACAAAAAGTCAGATCGGCTTCATCTTCAGCAACTTTCAGTAACTGTGTCAATAATATTATAAAGTTTATAAAAAAGGTTTCTGCGTTATTATTTCTGCATTTTTAGCAATGTGCTGATTTAAAGCAAAATGGAAAAATCCACTTTGCCAAGATACAGAACGAAAAACACCGAAATTGACTTCATATCGAAATATTACATTCATAAAACTAAAACCGACATTTTTTTCTAACCTGGTCATTATTACCTAATACTTACATTATTTATTACAAGCGCAGTCCCGTGAAAAATCACGGAAAATTATAATTCAATAAACCTCACCCCATGAACCCATGCATCCCTGCTAAGTCACCAAACGTAGCGAACCACATTGGTCGACCTATGGCAAGGGTGTTGGTCATCCAATAAATGGTTCCCGGGCAGCGGTATCCGTACCCGTCTCTCAAAATGAAATAATAACGTTTTTGCTACTGTTACTTCATTATTGTCCTGCCATTGAAAGCTCTTTGTATCCTCTCGTTTTTATCTATGCGTCGTTTATGAAAAAGATGGAGTGGTTAAATGGAGTATCCGCCGAATGGTTTTAGAGTGTGGTGTGTTATAGTAAAAATAACAGACCAAATTTGATGCAAAATAATTATTTCATGATTTTCTCTTCATTTTCTGATTATTATCCAGGAATCACGCCACTACATCTTTTAGATTTCACCCCTTATTCATTAAACACACTCTACTTTTACGGTCACCCTAAACCAAATGGTGGAACATTACAACGCATCAGCAAAAAAATATAAATAATTCGAAGGTGTTCGTTAAATTGCCTATAATTAGGCGCCATAAGTCGTTACGGTTTGGACTTTTATTGGCTCGCCCTCGCGGAAAACACGTGACAATAAAAACATCGCGGGTCCGCTCGGTTCCGCCGGGTTCCGTCGGGTTCCACCGGGTCCCGCTTAATTCCGCTCGAGAAGTGGCCATAAATGTGCCATAAAAACGGAACCCCGCTCCGGTGGCAGATGGCAAATACGGAATAGGACTCGCCAAAGTGAACGGAATAATAGGTACCTACGCCGTTTTGCCCATCATAGAATCAACCTTTTTTATAGCCCGAAATAATGGAATCTGTGTCAGCTGGGAAACGTATCATTTTAAATGCTGCAAAATATTTACATTCATACTTGTACACCAGTCCAACCTTATAAATATGCATCGCGTTTTGTACAACGTTAAAACAAGAGATAAAGATATCAATTATTAAGGCCCGGTGTACCCGCTCAAAAAGAAGAAGATGGAGAGATATGTAAATACGAATGTCAGAGGGAGCATTCTAATATTAAAAACGATAAGATTTAAGCGAAAATTGTGAAAATGTTTAATGAAAAACGACTCGTTTAAAATAGAGCAAAAATCTTAATTGAATTGTTTAAAATAGCATTTAAAGAAAAACCCGGGAATTTTTTCATACTACTTGTAAAATAAGTGAAAAAAGTGTTAATAATAATTTTCGGAGCATACTTTGCAATTTTTTTTATCGAGGGAATTTCATATATGTATTTGCCGTTTCGACGTGGGTACTATATAAATATTATCTTCAAAAATAACATATATTTTTTAAGAGCTTTAAAACTTAATACATCGGTATAAATGCGGGAAGCCGTGCCTTAAGTCAAAGCTTCAGAATGTTCAGAGATCATAAAAAATATCTTTTACATAGTTTTTTACAGATATTTTTTTAAACATTCCAGATTTACAAATAACCTGACGATGCTTGTAAAACTCCTACTGCCATAATTATAACCGCAAAATATTGCTTGGGCAATGATGGAGGACTTATTTATTATTTATTTATTTATTTATTTTTTCAGGTTCTCCATAAAACAGTTATACACCAAATTATTACGGAGAAGATTACAAAATATAAGAGAAAAAAAGGCCACGGGGGCAGTTTTACTATGTTGAGACATTGTCAAAAGATAGTTACTGAACTCTCTATAGGTAACATTGAAGATGTCAATGCTCAATGCAGAATCGTTAAGCTGTTGAATTGCTCTATTTATTTCTTATATAGCGACGCGTTTGAGGTCACGTCGCCTGGGACCCAAAGCATTTGTCAACTCAGCCTCTAACGTAGTCCAGTGGCTAAGACTCTTGACTCACATTCCGGAGGTCGCGGGTTCGAACCCGGCATGCGCAAATAAATTTTATTTGATTAATTTGTGTTATTTCACAATTAATTCATTTAAAATAATATATAGTATATTTGCGGCATGTTCCAGAGTGGAAGATACTATCAGTATCGCCCTGGTGTAAGACCACCATTCAGAATTGAAACGTTGCTTGAAAATGGCTTTAGCCGTGTTTAGTGACCAGATCTGAATAGCCAGGTACTTCCCAACCTTCCTCTTCCCCACCTCCTTCCCCTCCCCGCTACCTTCAGCCTCACAACATACCCCAATTGGGGATGCCATAGTCTCACTGGCTCCAGACGGGAGCAGTTGAGATTCTTGTGCGGTATTCACTGTAAAAAAAAAAAAAAACAAAATCATTGATTTCGGTTGTTTCTTTTTTTAGATCAGCCCCCACACAGGAGGCCCCGAGGGAAAATATTTTCCTGTGCCATCTATGTCATCTTGGAGATGCTGTGTGGAGGGTCTTTTTAAGGGAGGGAAGGATAGGAAGTTCTGGGAAGGAAAAAAATATGAGGGGTGGGTAGGAATCTGGAGGTCAGTATGTCCAGGAGTAACGAACGTATGAATCCATCCTTCCAACTATCCTGCAAGGCGATGGGTCGACAGAGTCCGGCTGGAAAGGTCAAAAGATCTCCCTCAACCAGCCTATCTGGATCCGGCCCGTCAGGCAGCAGGTGATTAGACGCATCCGCCGTCATGTTCTATACAAACCTCACCCCATGAACCCGGGCACCCCTGCTAAGTCACCAAACGTAGCAAACCACTTGGGGTGACCTAATGCAGAGGTGTTGGTCATCCAAAAAACGTTCCCGAGGCGGTTGTACCCATACCCGCTTCCCAAATTGAAGAGTGTCTATGTGTAACTCTATTAGATGAACTATTAAGTCGAATTTGCTTTGAATATAAGTATCATGTTCAAATTCGAAGCACGTTGTAATAAAACGATAAATAAATAAAGTTCCTAAATATTATATAAAATAATTTTTTTAACAGATTTATTTTGTTAAGTATCTAACTACTCATGAAAAATTTTTTTCACTGGAAAAATTATTTCACAAAGATCTCCGTATTTAAATTTCTTAGGATCAATCTTGTGACAAAAGTCGAATTTCGAGATTTTTCAAGGGTCTGCGGTTCTTAGCCGACAAGCAATTATCAATCCTACATAGGCCACTTGCATGGATTTCATAACTACTTGGAAAAAATCATGTGGATAGATCTTTTTACTAAGATTACGAAAATGTTAGAAAAAATTGTTAGATATGTACAGTTTTTTATTATTTTTAAATAAATAAATCCATTATTTGGGCTCGTGACGTCACTACATGAAAATCTCCCGTCTCCGAAAATGTTCCTATTAATTTTGTAAAATTCCACACTGATTTAATTTTTTATATGGCATCACTTTGATTTATTGTTTGTTCTCTGCGAACTTATCATTTGGTTCCACTTTTTGACAGATGTTCTGAAGAGAACCCCGTACATTTAATGATGTACGGGGTTCTCTTCAGAACGTGAAGATGATGTCGGTACGTGTTTTAGAGGTATAATGATTATGGTGCTGATTTTAACAAAATAAAATTTTATAATATTCTTATTATTATTATAATTTACAAGTACAAGAATATTACATTGAATTTAATAATATAGACGCTGTATATTATAATGATTTATGATCAATAAGATGGATCAAGGAAAATAAATATTTATGAGATGTAATATTTTTGGTATGCCTCGTTATTCTCGTGTGCCATTCGTGTGGAAAACATTATTTTTTTAAAAAATGATTTTCGGCTATGTAATTATCGTTTTTTCACACCTATAAAATTATGTCCCGTCTTTCCGGTTTATAAAAAATGGTCTGATTTTTCGGATTGAAATTTTCAAAAAATCCCCAGGGTTTCAAAAATACGATTAAAAAAAAACAGAATGTCTTAGAATATTTGCCTGAACCGGAAAAAAATTTAATTTTTTTTATGCAAGTGGCCTATTTTTATTTTATTTTATTTTTTATTTTACTGTATTTGGGAAACAAACAGTTGTACATATTTTATTAAATAATTACATTTGACAAATTTGCATGAACCAGTGAAGTTTCCACATTTGAGAATATAGAATTTAAAGAAAAAACAAAAAACTCATTAATATAAGAAGTTATACATACATAATACCTAACTAGATTACAGAAAATCAGATGAAACCAACATAATAAAATCAGATGAAACCAACTTATTAATTCATACGAAAATCAGATGAAACCAACATAATAAGAGAAAAACAATCAAATAAGGCACACAGCAGGATTCACGATCAACAATCTGTTTTGATCTTCTCCGTTACATATTTTGTGAATTGAACTGAGGACAAATGGAAAATATCAGCGTCTGAAAGGATATTGTTATATTTTGTGCACGTCCTTTTCAGAAATGTATGTTGTGAGTAGTTAGTTTTTGATTGTGGGATGTGGAATAGTTTGCCTATTATAATATCTCGTGATTTTAAACGAGTTTGCCCTAGATGCAAGGAAATGGGTAAGTACCTGGCTTTATAGAACAGGTCTCCAAACATATTTAAAGCTAGATTGTTGTTTTCTAAAAAACTTCCCACACCCAATCCTTTTCCCATCAAATATCCCTTTACTGAATAGGAACCAAAATTTATAATTCGCTCACACAAAAACAAAACTGAAGAAATTATTGAAGTAGGATTGGCGATATAATTCAGCAAATGTTACTTAGGAAAAAACTATGCATTACATTTGAAAAATTTCTCCATTTGCCAAGTTTAAGAAGTGGTTTATAGTTTTGTGTGGGATTGTTTCATTTCAGATATGAAAAGTGGTCCATGATTCTGTATTATTACCGGGGTGATCAATCTCCTTGTCAGGAGTGAGACGAACACTGCTGCGAAAGCGAAAGATACATAAACAGAGAGGAGAGGAACTCTGGGAAAAGTTTAGAAGTTTTTGGTAACTCAAAGTGATTATGATGAATGATAGTGCAAAAAGAAAAATAAACTACTTAACAAGGTTTCACAATTTTTTACGTTCTTTGCAAAAGTTGACATCTCCAATTACTTGTTCTAAAATTGCTATCTTTTTCTAATGCTTCGTTGGAACACAGGTAATAAAAATATAACAAATTAAACGCTTCGTCGCATATTTTATTTATTTTTTACATTAAGGGCCCGCAACCCGGATTTGTACCGATTTATTACATATTTCCCTTAAACACGGTAAGTTTTAAAGCTCTTAAAAATATATATGTTATTCTTGAAGATAATATCTAGACTTTGCCCGCGCCGAAATGCAAATTATATAAAATTCCCTCGATAGAAAAAAATCGCAAAGTATGCTCCAAAAATTATTATTAACACGTTTGTTTCAGTTATTTTACAAGTTATATGTATGAAAAAATTCACAGTGTTTGTTTAAATGCTGTCGGGCCCAGTTGCAGAGCCTTAAGGCTCACAGTGTTTGTTTAAATGCTGTCGGGCCCGGTTGCAGAGCCTTAAGGCTAAGAAGAAGATGGAGAGATACGAAATTACGAATGTCAGAGGAGAGCGTTAACATTTACAGCGACAAAATCGATGCAAAAATTGCGAAAATGTTTAATAAAACACGACTCGTTTAAAATAGAGCAAAAATCTGGCGGGAATTATCTTTAACAGCATTTAAAGAAACACTGTGAATTTTTTCATACATATATAACTGAAACAAACGTGTTTATAATAATTTTTGGAGCATACTTTGCGATTTTTTTCGATCGAGGGAATTTTATATAATTTGCGTTTCGGCGCGGGCAAAGTCTAGATATTATCTTCAAGAATAACATGTATTTTTTTAAGAGCTTTAAAACTTACCGTGTTTAAGGAAAATATGTAATAAATCGGTACAAATCCGGGTTGCGGGCCCTTAACTCCACACAGGAGAATAATTTCCCTCAGGGACTATGTCATTTGAGATGCCGTGTGGAGGGTCTTTTTGAGGAGAGGAAGGAATGAACATTGGTCTTGAAGAGACCCATGTTGTAGGAAGGAGGAAATACAGAGGCCGGCAAATCGTTATGGAGCCGAGCTGTTGAACACAAGAGTCGAAGAAGCGACCCGTTCTCATATGACAAACGTCAACCGTGTACTTATTGGTTTGGCGTGTTTCCCGACTAGGCACCGGTGCCGAGGGGATCAATGACGCTAGTTCCTCGGAGCGTCTTCCATTGAAATACCGGTAGAACAAGGATAGCGTTCCCAATCGACGCCTGTGCTCTAAAGATTGCAATCCGTTTGTTATGTTAGCAGAATCTATCAAACGGACCGCCCGTTTCAGCACAGAGTCGGGTTTTTTTTCAGGTATTTTGGGGCTCCAGACCAGAGGTGACTGCCAAATTCAATCGTGGGGCGCACCTGTGATTTGTACAGGGTTAGCAGTTGTGTACTATTAAAGTATCTGCGGGCCTTGTACAGTACGCCTAGTTTTTGAGAGGCTAACTTAACTCTGGCTTCGATGGAGCCCCCATATCTGAGCTGGTCACATAGGGTTACACCAAGCATATACCCTGTTCGGAAGATTGTACGAGTTCGCGTTATAGGTACGAGTATTTGCATTTTTGGATATGCTGTGCGGAGGGTCTTTTTAGAAGATAGATTGTAAACAGGGGTCTTGAAGAGACCTATGTTGAAGAAGGGAGGAAACACGAAAGTTTTTCCACAGCCGAACTATTCGAAACTCAAGAACGATTAATAAAAAGACCCGTTCCCACGAGATAAATAATGTCAAACTAATATAAATGTTGGGCACGCGTTTAGAGTGTTTCCCGACTAGGCACCGGGGCCGAAGGTATAAATGACGCTAGTTCCTAGGGGCATCTTCCAACGAAGTACCGGTAGAACAAGGACAACATTTCCACCTGACACTTGTGCTCTAAATAATGCGATCCGTTTGTTAAAACAAGGAAATCTATCAAATGGACAGACCAATGGTTAAAAGTATGTAATGGTGATGTATTCGAAGTATTTAGTGGTACGTAGAAACCTACCCGAGACCTGCCTGCGGTGAGATTTTTGACTCTGTGCTCAGACTCTGTCCGTTTGCTAGACTCCCCTAACTTAACAAACTGATTGCAATTTTTAGAGCACAGGCACAGATAGTTGCGAATGCTGTTCCTTTGAGGGGAGGGGGGAGGGGGGAGGAGGGAGGGGGGAGGGAGGGTGGTGAGAGGGAGGGGGGGGGAGGGAGGGAGGTGAAGGAGGCGGAGTGGGAACCCCCCTCACACCATGCGAGCGAAGCTGCGGGAAAAAGCTAGTTACAAATATTAATTTTTGTATATTATAAGAACAATCAATCAAATTTGGTACCTAACATATGTACCTATTAAAAAATAGGTATAATTTAATAATTCCAAAGACAATTCTTTTGTTATAAAAAAAACCGCCTGTCTGCTAAATTCACATTCATCAAATGCGCGAACTGTCAAACGTGCGAAGTTAAAATAATCAGTTTTCTGAAATAATCCAATTTTCTGCGCAATTTTCTTAATTTTTCTTTCCGTAAGAACCTTCTACAAAGCATTAGAAAACTTTAAAAAAGAAGATGAATGAAATAGGTAAAGTTGTTCTGAAGTTATGGCTTGACCAAGGGAAACAGGGATACATTTTTATTTATATACATAAAATTAATTAATAAATAAGTCCGTAATTAAAATGAGTATTTCTTTTGTTAATTTTTTTAACAGATTTTCAAGTTTAATAACTTTCATAATTTCTATTTATTTGAACGCTGAATTTCTATTTGTCAATAAAAATATAAAAATATCTACATTTTAAAGAAAATTGACAAAAATCGTATCAAGTTTTGGAAGGCAATGATTGACAAATCCTGCGGTATCATAATACTATATGATTTTTTACGGGTCTGCGCTTGTATCTTACTAAAAATGAGAAACCGGTTGGTAAGCAGCAAATAAACTGTAGAACGGTGAGTACTGCAGCATCATTATTATGTAGTTTCAGTTTACACAGCTTTTCTGTCTGGAATAAATTGCAGGTAATAGGAAATTTCTTTAGCTCCCTTTGTAATTTCCGTAATTTGATATTTAAAACCTTTATAGAGAAAGTTTAAGAGGGCATTACCAGAGACAGCCGGAAATACGTCATTTTCAAAAAAGTTTTTAGACGTATTGACTCTTTTCCACAAAAAATTATAAATGGATTTCGAAAGATTGTTCTTTTATCTAGTGAAGTTATGTAATAAATTTTTAGAATTTTTTTTTATTTTTAGTATAATAAGGTTATTCCATAGGTCGTTGGCAGATTTGTTAAATTTTCACAAAAGTTTTTGTATTATACCACACCCATTTCAAATAATGTAATCATGCAGTAAAATAAATCAAGCAGAGTTATGTGTTAGAATTTTAATTTTAGTTTCAATAAAACCATTAAAAAATATGTACGTACATGTGTTTCTTGACGAAAATTGGTCCATTTGTGTATTTATTTGCGCACTTACAAACTAATATATTTAAGATTTTTTTAACATCCTTATTAAATTTAGACATTATTGAAAAATGATAAATACTTATAATCAAAAAATAACTACAAAAAGTACACTATTTTAATAGTTTTATCATCACGCCTTTCAGCATTTTTGGATGAAGGTATAAATTAAAGCTAATTTGGATTGAAATAAATTCGATATTGAGTTATAATTTTAAAAAGCTGGTACGGAGAATAATTAATCTTTCTCATTGTAACCGCCCTGCACGATCGGAAAAACAACTTTCGACGAAATGTGGATTTTCGTCCGCTGGCTGGTTAAACGCTCTTAATATATAAAATCAACAATAAAAGTAAGGAAAGAGACCACTTTGTTAAATTTTTAAAATCAATTATCGGGTAAACTGGGTAGGCAAGCTAATTACGATTCACGATTACGGTACCGTGACGGCACAAAAAAAGCAAAAAAAGTACGTTTTTTATCCTAATAATGCTGCAACTCTTTCTTACATATTTAATAATGGTGATATAAGAGATGAGACACACAATATATGTGTAACTGCTTCCTCTATTACCTACTACTTTTTTTCCTTTGGAAGAAACAGATATATCTTAATACGGCTCAGCTACGACTACGGGAATTGTTCATTATTTTCGTTACACGTGTGAGGGAGATGTATGATAATGATGATTTTTTTTTACATAGCTCTACACAGGAGGCCCTGAGGAAAATAATTTCCCTGAGGGCCTATGTCATCTTTGGGGATGCTGTGTGGAGGGTTTTTTTAGGGAAAGGAAGGAGAGGAGAGTTCTGGGAAAGAAAAGGGTTTAAAAGGTGGGTAGGAATCTGGGGTTCAGTGTGTCCTGGTCATCCACTTCCAAGACCGAGACAAACCTCATCCCATGAACCCGGGCACCCCTGCTAAATCACCAAACGTAGCGAACCACTCGGGGTGGCCTATGGCAGAGGTGTGGTTATCCAATAAAGGTTCCCGGGGCGGCGGTACCCATTCCCGCCTCCCAAATTGGAATTGATTGTATGATTCCTTTGAGGGGGTACAGACACATGTTCACCGTTTGTCTCTTTTTCGACTGTTATTATTGTTATTAAGTATGTCAGAAAGCGTTATATGTTTAAGAAGGAAAGCAAAACCATCAGCGCATTGACGTTCGACGTTTTTAAATTTTTGGAATTCACTCACACTTCAATAATATCCCTGAACCTATATTCCGTACTTTCAAAATTATCGTCACGGATAGTAGCATTTAGGGGTCTACGGAGACGTCACATTGCGATGTGTGAAAGAGATGCCAGAAAATGATAACTTTTTCCTGTGGAGGGAACAGACTTACATACATTGTGTATATCAACTTTTGAAAGAGTAATAACAATAATTGTGATAAAGAACGTAGGTTTATTGCCTTTTTTATGGCGTCCCCGTACCGCAATTGTGGATCGTCACGGTTATAATAAAAGCGTTCATTCAATACTCGGAAATAAAAAAAAATGTAGGTAAGTGATCGACAACCATTAATAAAACATTTTTCACATTGACTTTATCACCTCGTAATAACACTAACTTGCTTATTCATCGCACCCCGTTGGTGGCCCCTGTACCATTGGGAAGGCTGACCGGTTACAGCATAATGTTTAATTCTTATTTTTCTCACGTGTCCTATTTTTACAACCCCTAAGAAGCCTGGGGCTCTCTTTACTCCTGAAATATTAAATGCTGAAGAGGTGTTTCGATTGTCGCCATGTTATTATATATTACTAACTGACCCGACAAACGTTGTTCTGCCATATAAATTATTTCTAGTGAATATTTTGGTTGTTAAATAAAAAATAACGAATGTATTGTAAGTGTGTGGATATGGGATCAATGACAGAAAGAGGAATGGAGCGCTGTAGACGATGACCGCCGATAAAAACAAAAAAAACACCAACTAAAGCAGGAAAATGAAATAAAGAAAATCAATATGAATTTCGAATGAATATGAATAGAAATTGAGTGTACGATATTTTTGTCAGTCCGTCTTAAGAGGAATATAAACGCTAGAAATATTTCGAATATCATGCCTGCAAAATTTTAAATTTCGAGCGTCTTTTTGCACGAGGCTAGTAAGCAAAAAAGTGGTTTTTATTTATTTTGTGCAAATTTTATAAGAACGAAAAAACCTCAAAAATAGTCTTAGCCATAAAGGGGTATTTTTTAAAAATTGTTTCTTGTATTACTTCATAGTTAAGTCATGAAAAAAAATTTTTTTTGGTGGTTTACGTTTATATTTTTTGTTACGTAAAAAATAATTTTATTGTAATTCCAATACATAGAAAAGCTAGTAAAAGCTTCGATTTATCCGTAGCATATTTTTTGATGTTCATACTGTAAGCCGATTCGTTGTAAAGATTAATCAAACTAGTATCTAAATAGGATTTCACGTATATATTCATCTTAAGCCAACACAAATAAGCTCGATGCCGAATGAAAATCAAAATAAAGTTCGATGAGGCGGACGTAGCGCCATCTGTCATTCAACATCATAAATAATTTCGTTCTGTTTGAAATACGATAGACGGTTAAATTAGTTGAAACAAAAATACTAAAATCGCGATTAAAAAATGGGAGGGTAGGAGAGTTAAAATTTGGGGTTATAGGTATTTTTTGTTGAAAAAAAAACAACAAAATATAATTAGTCACCTAGCGTTATGAAATGTGCTTTAAAAACCTATTCTCATACCTACCAAATATACATAAAAAATTTCATAAAAATCGATTAAGCCGTTTCGGAGGAGTGCGACCACAAACACCGTGACACGAGATTTTTATATATAAGATATTCTAGCGCAGACACGTGACAAATCACGGAGACTTTTAATTCTCGACAAATCATTACCTTTTTAAAATTGCAATTAATTTGGAATTACATCCTCACAATACGTCGCACATACGCAATACAACGCATTATCCAATAACCTAAAACTTCGAACTTCAAATACAAAAACATTGGCAAAAACTCTAAAATGATTTCGACCTGTCAGTGGTTGAGTGGGCATCGCGTTTGGGTCCTACCCAGGCGTTCCATGTTCGATCCCTCGGTAGGATAAGTCTTCCATCACAACTCAAGCAACATTTTCGGCTTACTGGGGTGGTAGTAGGAGATTTTCAAATATTGTCAGGGTTGTCAGTTTGTCTTTCTCTTAAAAAAAAAAAATTTTCTCAGCAGTTTCTTAACCAGTGACATACTCGTATTTAGAAATCTTTCTTTGTAACTCTTGTACACCTTTCTGAATGTAGATATTTTTGAAATATTCTTCAAATAACTCTTATCAATGTGTCTAGTCCATTTTTAAAACCTTTGAACTTTTCATTGAACTCGCCTTTAAATTCGTGTTCTTGTGAAAAAATATTTTTCTCTTAATGATATAATTTTGTCCTTTCCGAAATGTGTTTTATTAAACTCATTGGGAATAATGCACCTATTATAAATATTACCTTTTTGTGAAAAGTTATCAAAAAAAAAAAAAATAAAGAAAATAATTTTCCGAAATGTTTATTTATTTATTAATAGTGGAACAGTAATCTTGAGAAAAATTATGATAATTAAATTATGTAGAAACCATGCAGAAGAATAGTAGTATATTGCTAACATTGATTTATTGAGGTATGTTATTATAGCCTTGCTTGTAACCATATTCTTGCTGCTAAATACATCTAATATTCTTCTGAGAAAGCATTTCCAACTGCATGCAATCTAGGTTCAAGCGAGTATCTAAATGACTCAATCCTGATATATATTATATCATAGGTAGATATTATCGTGATTTATTTTTGGGATATTATGCCGTGTTGCGTTTCCTCCTTCTTTAGCCAACGTTTCGGAAAGCTTACAGTGTATAACACATATATGTAAAAGGATTTTTACCTATCAAAGATTAAGTTATTTATTTATTTATTATTAGCGAGTTCCCGGCTTGCATTGCTATGCCACTTAATAAAGAAATTATTTCTCCCTGCGTGTCCTTTCTCTCCCGCATCCCCTTCCCCTCACGCGTTTCTAATTCGCCTTCCCTCTCCCCTCTCCCGCTTCACCCGCCCCGCGAACCCACCTCTCGAGTTCCCCTCCCCCTCCCAAGTTCCCCTCCCCATCCCGCATTCTATAAAGCTTCACTACACTACTCGCGAAGTTGATCGAAGTTAATCGAATACGATTCGCCTGACTTCCGATAATTGTCGGTATTTGGCCCGAGTCAAAGGACTTGAAGTGCTCCGAAGTTCGAAGTTCGAAGCGAGTAGTGTAGACACGCGCTTCGAACTTCGGCTAACTTCGTCGAGGACTTCGTCGAAGCGTCGAAGCGAGTAGTGTAGTGGACGTTATACATTCAGTTCCGCTACATTCAGTTTTCAAAAAGCTCGGGTGCCACCTATTGCAATTTTTATACACAAAATTTTATTATGCCAGAGCTCACCGCTTCTTTCATACAAACCTTTTTCTGACAATAACGAACACAAAAAAATGAATTATCCAATTTGGTGCAGTCGTTCGGAAGTTATGCGTATACATTTCGGCGATTCATTCTTATTTATTGATCTCAGAAAATATTATAAAAGACAATGCAATTAAATGGATTTCGAACTACCTAAAAAATCGACCGCAAGTCGTAAAAATAAATCAGATTTATAGCGATAAAGAAATATCAGACTTTGGAATCCCTCAAGGTACAGTAATCGGACCAATCCTTTTCACCATATATGTTAATGACATTTTTTTTCAACTAATACATGGCCAAATTACTTCATATGCCGATGATACGGTACTAATAATTAGCGATAAAACTTGGGAAAAAGTAACATTTAAAGCCACCGAAGACGTAAATATTTTAAAGAATTTCTTCGACGTAAATTTACTATCACTAAATGGTGATAAAACATTTGTAATTCCATTTGCAATACACAAAAATGATACCCCTAAAAACATTGACATCATCATCCATGATAATTCCAAAACACATAGTAAAAATTATTGTATCCAAAACTGCACAATCTTAAAAACAACAAACACAATCAAATATTTAGGAGTCATTATCGATAAAAATTTGAAATGGAAGGAACAAATTTGTCAAGTTGTAAAAAAAATTAGAAAATTGATTTATATATTTTTAAGAATCAGAAATTTTTTATCTGTAAAAAACTTATATCTAATATATTACGCTTTGGTTCAATCAACTTTACAACATGCTATCATTAGCTGGGGATCCGCATACAAAACTAATCTTTCCCCAATTGAAGTTGTGCAGAGGCTAATAATTAAAATCACATTAAAAAAACCTTCTGACTACCCAACGGATCAATTATTTAAGGAATTCCAAGTACCATCTTCCAAAGATCTATACAATAGAAATGCATTGATTCAAATTATAAAAGAAAAAGAAAAGTATCAATTTATAACTGAAAACCGTACTAGACATAAATATATTTTTTCATGCCCAAAATTAAACACTTCCTTCGCACAAAATTATTATACTTATCAAGGAAGACTTATTTTCAACCGATTACCGGATGAAATTAGAAAAATTAATGATAAAATCCAATTAATAAACACTGTTAAAAAAATTTTAAAGATAATCTCAAAAAAAAAAAAAAGTTTCCGACTAATCTAATCTCAAGAATAACTACTTATAACTCAGTTTCCAAGTGATACTCCGTTCTTCAAATAAGTTAAATTTTGTATTGTTTTTAGCAACTAATTACAATAATTCTAGATACATTATCCAAACAGTAAAATTGTTTTGATAGTAGATACATACTTATAATTACATATCACCGAACCTACAACTAATTGTTTTTTACATTCACATTGTAATTTAAGAACTTAAATATAGCATTAAAAATGTACACTACTCTTCCAGACACAAGCTAACGCTTCCATGGAAGAGTGGTATTAACATATTTGAATATGAACATGTAAGCAAATTAATACATCATCTAAATGTACATTATATTTTATATGCTAAAAATTAATAAATAAAAAATATATATATAAAGATAGATAGAAGAAGATAGAAGATAGATAGATAGATAAGAACTTTGTACATTATATCGATTTTTGTGTTATTTCATCTGCCATGCTAGGGATGTCCCTGTGTTAATGGAGGGTGAATGTCAGGTTGAAATTTTTCCTAATATGGTTGATAAATTAAATTATAAGTTATTCCATTATACTAATTAAATTATAAGTTACTAGCAGAACCGGCCACACGTTGCTGTGGCTAACGAAACACAACGCCATTACCCAATATTTATAAAATCCACACACCCGCTTGCCAGCTGAAATTAATATTTGAATTTCTCAGCTTTTCTTTACTGTAATAAGCATGTTTTATATATATAAACCTTCCTCTTGAATCACTCTATCTATTGGTGAAAACCGCATGAAAATCTGTTGCGTAGCTTAAAAGATCTATGCGCACATACATTTTGAGCGGCTTCATTTTATACTATGTAATGATAATGATGATTAAATTATACAAATTAAATTACATTACAAATATTATGTATTATTTTACAAGTATCATGAATACTTCGTAAAATTAATTTATTTTGAATATATGAACATGTTTTTTTTGTATTTATTTACTACGTTTTCCTTAGAGCGTAAAATAAATTTCAACCTTTACGGATTTAGTGGGTACCTGCTGGGAGCGTGTATCAGATAGGAACCCGGGGAGGAAGTGGAAGGTAGAACAAGTATGTGTCACATGATTTAACAACGCCTACCAAGGTTCCATTATAATTGAATGTCAGTGACATCTGTGGACCTTTGTTTGTACGTGTGAAATAAATATCCCGAAACACTTTACTGAGAGAATTGTTTTTATCTCGAAAAGATTCCGACTTAACCCTAGAAGCCCAATCATATTTTGCTATCTAAAAAGCCCAATCATAGGTCAAATTTACCTACACGAATAAATAAACTTGTAACATAGTTTATTCTGTGTAATTTATTATTTTTTATCATTATTTATACGTATTAACTATTTAGGAAATGAAAAAAAACGCTTAATTACAATAATATTTATTTTTTAGACTTTGAAAAAAACACCTATTCCTTATTAATACAAAATGAGATCCTTTCGGTTTGCTTCTTTTAAACTTAATTTTTTTTTTTTTTAAATTTTAATTTTTTTTTATTATTGAAAGAATAGATAATACATAATATAATCAGCAAACAAGTCCTGCTAAGCCAATTGAATTGGCTTGTCAACAGGTGCTTATATTTTAGTTTCATATACATTTTTAAAGATTTATAATTTACATCTTATATATATATATTTTTTTTTACGGTGAATACCGCACAAGAATCTCAACTGCTCCCGTCTGGAGCCAGTGAGACTATGGCATCCCCAATTGGGGTATGTTGTGAGGCTGAAGGTAGTGGGGAGGGGAAGGAGGTGGGGAAGAGGAAGGTTGGGAAGTACCTGGCTATTCAGATCTGGTCACTAAACACGGCTAAAGCCATTTTCAAGCAACGTTTCAATTCTGAATGGTGGTCTTACACCAGGGCGATACTAATAGTATCTTCCACTCTGGAACATGCCGCAAATATACTATATATTATTTTAAATGAATTAATTGTGAAATAACACAAATTAATCAAATAAAATTTATTTGCGCATGCCGGGTTCGAACCCGCGACCTCCGGAATGTGAGTCAAGAGTCTTAGCCACTGGACTACGGAGGTCGTCACAGTATATCTACAGATTCAACATTTTTTCATACATATCAAAATCAACATAAATATTTTTTTCTGATAGCCAATTTTTCACCATATATTTAACCTTATTCATAGAATTACATTGCTTTATAGTGTCAGGTAATAAATTAAATATCTTCGGTATGATGTATTCAAACGTTCTCTGTCCGTACTTATTGTTAAATTTCGGAACTATTAACCCGTCGTTGCGCGTGAATCTAGTGCTGTATTTATGTTCTAATTTCTCTTTATGCTGTGGGGTAAATATATGCTGAATTATAATTTTGTGCCATAGTATTGCCTTAACAGCTAAAATTTTGGCACTCTGAAACAGCAACGGTGTATTATGTCTCTGTTTGAAAATATTAGGGACGACTAATAATTTTACAATTGCGTTTTGTACAACTTGGACTTGTTTTAGATTGGTTATAGTAGTATTTCCCCATGTTGTTAATCCATATCTTATTATAGATTCTGCCAGTGACATATAAATTATTTTAAGTGTTTTAGTTGATAGAAAAAAAAATTATGTGTACATTCTGCCAGCAATTGATCAGAGTCTTTTACAGGTTTTTTTAAAATATGTTTGTCCCATTTAAAAAACAATCTACTGTAACACCAAGATAAACGTATTCCGTAACTAATTCTAAGCTTTCACATTTACAATTAGTTGGAACGTTTTTATGGATGCATTTAAAATTAACTAAAAATATTAAAAACAAAAACTAAACGAAATCTTCTTTTTTCTACTAACCAATAAATGTTTTATAACAATTAAACAGTTTTATATAATTATTTTTTCTTTGTAAACACTTTTCGCACACATCATCAAATTACAAAAAGCCTAAATATAGGTCAAATTGACCCACAATATTACGATAACTCCTTGAAGGGACTTACCAAGGCAACACCGCCGTTTCCTGTGGGCTCTTGGCGGTGGCGGGTACTAAGTTGGTTCGATCAATCAGGCCAATCGAAAAATGTGTGCGAAAGAGAAAGCAGATATTTGTTTGCCATAGATTGGGCTTCTAGGGTTGAACAATGGAATTTTGAATGTACGTATTTATAGGATCAATATCGCCTTTTTTGAAAAAGGTTAATACTCGTAATGTAATGACCCTTTTTTACGACTCCTACAAATTGACGTTTGTTGATCAAAGAGGAATTCTTAAAATGGAATATAACGTTGGGTAAATGCCAAGGTCTTGAATCTGCAAAAAACATCATTCGGAGATATTAAGATTTGAAGTTTAGAATGTAACATAATTTAAAAAATATATTATTACTAAAAAAGCTTAAATAAATCTGTCGTTTATACATAATAATTTGTTATAAAAAAGTGGCAGGGTTTGCTCCATTTAAAATAATTATTTTTTTAACATTTCACACAGAAGACTAAGATATTTAAACACCAAATATCTTTGCAGGAGGCCCTGAGAAAAATAATTTCCCTCGGGGCCTATGTCAAGTTTGAAGATGCTGTGTGGTGGGTCTTTTTAAGGAACGGAAGGAGAGTAAGTTCTGGGAGAGAAAAAGGTAGAGGGGTGGGTAGGGAAGGTAGGATTCGGATTCCCGACTTTGGCATTGACTGAAGATAAGATATAATTATGTAGATGTTAAAATAACACCGCTGGTAACATTATATCAGCCAGAGGTGGATTTATTTTTCGTGATAAAAAAACTCATTGGCTTTGGGCAACATATTTTAATTGATATTTTGATAGATGGAGGTAAAATTACAAAAAAAATTAGGTTGGTATAAACCAGAGATGCAGCGAATATCGGGCCACTATTTGGTATTTTTTAATACACGATATTCGGCTTATCCGGATACTTTTTTAATATTATCGAATAGATAATATTAAAACATATATAATAATATAATCAAATATCGATTTGACCGAATATTGTCTACTATTCGGCGAATACCAAATACCTAATAATGAAAATCAAAAAGTGTCTACTTAATGATAGAGTATCACAATATTTTATATTTAAAATCAATCAGAGGCAAATTGTAACTACTTTTTACAATTTTCTTCGAGATTGGCTTACCACGGTCTATTTGTTATTTAGTCAATCAATTATAATTGGATTTTTACTCATTAAGTTAAACTAAAAATAAATAATATTTTCAAATTAATAAAATACTTAGTTATTACCACTTTTATTGTTTTCAAAAACTAACATGTTCCGTGAGCAACGCTCACTTCTTCAGGGTTTTTATTGATACTAATTATAAATAATAGACATAGACAATAGTGTCAATTGAAAAAGAATGGACATAGAAAATGGTGTCAACGGAAATATTAGAGTGGGTAGAGGAGAGAGGGGCAATGGGGGGCAATTTACAAAGGGAACAGGTTTAATATTGGGTCATTTAAGAACAATTTTTGATTTTTAATAATATTCAAATTCGCATTAACGCTCTTTCGGATTTCTAAAATTTCTAGTTTATTCAACTGAATGCCATTGACATTACAATGTATTAATTCTATTCCACTATTGAAGTTAAAGGTGTGATCAGTTTCCACCAAATGGTTGGCAAACTCCGAGAAACTGTTATTGTTTAAAGATTTCATATGTTCTTAAATCCTTATTTCGAAGTTTCTCGAAGTTTTACCTATATAAAAGAAACCACAATCATTACACTTATTATTCACTTATTGTAATAAATTTTTATAAAAACAGTAAACATAATGTTTACTCGGGAAGACGCAATTCTGAAAGTCCCGAAATATATTAATAAAAAACAAAACTGATTTTCTTGACAATTTCTTAGCGATTCATTTCCTAAATTATTTCCAAGTTAATCCTTACGGTACGTGAAAAGCTCTACTAAGGTTCTCGAAATAACGAGGATAATCTATTAGGAACCTGAAAATATCTTTCGTAAGGGTATTTCTTTTCCTTGTGTTCGTTATAGAGAATTTTTCCTAGCATTTCGTATACTAGTCTGGATAATTTTATACGGCACCGTTTCTTGTATATCTCAGCTAGTTGATAACGTGTATTTTTAGATGGCCTTTAAAAGCTTGAATGGCAGTTAAATGTCAGTACTTTAGATAAAATTGTTAGTTTATTTAAAGAATGTGAACCCATACGTTGAAGCACTTTCACCTAAGGGAACATACCCATACTACGTGACACGTTTAGGGGGGGGGGGGGGGTCTTCGAAATGTCTCACGCTTGGTACAAATGAGCGCGCGGGTTGCTTAGGTTATTGGTCACCAAGGGGGGGGGGGGGGGTTAAAAATTGCAAAAAGTAGGTCACGTAGTATGGGTACGTTCCCTAATTTAGTAATAGGCCACTTGCATGGATTTCATAACGACTTGGAAAAAATCGTGTGGATAGATTTTTTTTACCAAGATTACGAAAACGTTAGTAAAATTTTTTAGAAATGTACAGTTTTTTTTTATTTTTTAAATAAATAAATCCATTATCTTGGCCCGTGACGTCACTACATGAAAATGTTCCTTCTCCGAAAATGTTCCTATTAATTTTGTAAAATTCCACACTGATTTCAGGCGAATTTTTGAATTTGACATTTAACGTTCACTAGATTTATTGTTTATTCTCTGTGAACTTATTATTTGGTTTGACTTTTTGACAGATGCTATGAAGAGAACCCCGTACATTTTACGCTGTCCGTACGTGTTTTAGAGGTATAATGGTAGTGGTGCTGATTTTAACAAAATCAAATTTTATAATATTCTTATTATTATTATAATTTACATGTACAAGTATATTACATTGGATTTAGTAATATAGACGTTGAACATTATGATCAATAAGATGGATCAAGGAAAAATATATTTATGAGATGTAATAATTTTGGTATGCCTCGTTATTCACCTGTGCCCTTTCTTGTGGAAAATGTTCTTTTTTTAAAAATGATTTTCGACTAAAATTATGTCCCGTCTTTCCGGTTTATAAAAAAAGGTCTGATTTTTCGGATTGAAATTTTCAAAAAATCGCTAGGGTTTCAAAAATACGATTAAAAAAAATACGGAATGTCTTAGAATATTTGCCTAAATCGGAATTTTTTTTTAGAAAATGTGCTGCAAGTGGCCTATTGTATTATTTTATACTCAACGGGTCAACCAGTCCGCTAGATGCATCAGCCTTCTTTTAAGTGAATACTTGTAAGTGTCCTTCTCCCAACCACCTGGAGCCAGTGAGACTGCGGCAACCCCAATCGGGGTATGTTGTGAGGCTGAAGACAAGTGGAGAAGGGAAGGAGATGAGGAAGAGGAAGTGTCCTTCTCCCAACCACCTGGAGCCAGTGAGACTACGGCAACCCCAATCGGGGTATGTTGTGAGGCTGAAGACAAGTGGAGAAGGGAAGGAGATGAGGAAGAGGAAGATGGGGAAGTTCATGGATTCCGATCTAGTCACCAAACTCGGCAAAGCCATTTCAATTCCGAATGGTGGTGTTACACCAGTACGATATTGAGAGTATTTTCCACTCTGGAACGTGCCACAAATTTAACTTATATTATATTTAATAATTAATTGTGAAAACACAAATCAATCATATAACATTTATTTGCGCATGGCGAGATTGGAACCCGCGACGTCCGAATCGCTAGTCGAGAGCCTTGCCCCTCGACCGCGGGGCCATCAAAACCTGATATGAGCGTTAGTCGTCTTTAAAACCACACAAAAGGTTGATAAATATGATAATTTATTTGAGAAACTTACATTTTTTACTTATACTTACGATCATACAGGGCGGTTATAATGAGAAAGATTAATTATTCTCCGTACCAGCTTTTTAAAATTATAACTCCATATCGATTTTATTTCATTCCAAATATGCTTTAATTTATACCTATATCCAAAAATGCTGAAAGGCATGATGATAAAACTATTAAAATAATGTACTTTTTGAAATTATTTTTTGATTATATGTATTTATCATTTTTCAATAATGCCTACGTTATATAAGGTTGTGAAAAAATCTGAAACATATTCGTTTGTAAGTGCGCAAATAAATACACAAACTTACCAATTTTCGTCAAAAAACACATGTACGTGTATATTTTTTAATGATTTTATTTAAACTAAAATTAAAATTATAAAACATGCGATACCCAGATAATGTATTGATTTATTTTACTGCATGGTTATATCATTTGAAATGGGTGTGGTATAATTCAAAATCTTTTTTGAAAATTTAACAAATCTGCCAACGATTTTGGTAAAACCTAATTATTCTAAAAATTTATATTTTTTCTCAAAATTTAAAACATGCGAATGCTAGATAAAAGAACAATCTTTCGAAATCCATCTATAATTTTTTGTGGAAAAGAGTCGATACGTCTAAAATCTGATTTGAAAATGACATATTTCTGGTTTTCTCTGGTAATACCCTCTTAAGTAGAAAAAACAATAAATACTTTAAAAAATAATAAAAAAAAAAAAATATATATATATTGAATTGTGCGGCAATTAATTTACTGTTATTATAAAAAATCAAATTATTGTAAAATAGGTAATTATTGCATTTATATAACAAAAACTTTTATTAAATAGTGGTGCTTAGAATTATATTATAACCTAAATTCATTCTAGAATTATTAATAATTATATCTATCTGTATCGGAAGGATCCATTTTGACCACAAATCCGTTATAATATAATGAATAAGGCCCGATCATAAATAAAGATGTAAAATAGTTAAATATGTCATTTTGGTGTTAAAAAATTTAAAAATAGGTACCTATATGTTCAAAAAAGAAAATTTAACATCACGCAATTTTTTTGTGGTAATCAGGGTATTGGATGGGATGGTTTATATTGTCAGTGTCACCTTATTCGGTTATTTTTTAATGATATTTTAAGCACTACGTTTTCTAGATGAACAAAAAATATGTTTTATTAAAAGACAAATAAATTTGTATATATCACTTTATTTTATACACACATGTTCATGAAACGAAAACAAAAAACCTTCCAGAAGAATTTTTGTTATTAGTTTTTGGGATATTATGCCGCGTTGCGCTACCTCCTTTAGCCAACGTTCCGGACAGCGTTACAGTGTCCATCATCATGTCACACATCTGCCCTGATGATGGAATAATATCCCAAAAAATAAAAACAAAAATACTTTTGGCCGTAAAAATCTAAAATCGTATCTTCAAGAAGAAGTTTTCTTCGAAAAATTAAAAAAAATATTGTGCCTATATATGTAAACGAGCACGTTTACTCAAAAATTCTATATAAAAAGATGGATCCATTAATGATTAATGGTTAATAATAAAAAAACCTTTACTTAGGATATATTAAAGGAAAATTATAAAATCACGGCTACCGTTCGTAAGTTTGTAGTATAATGAAAACCCCCATCCCTCTTGAAACCGCCCTTAGCCCAGCCTCTGTGAAATGCAGCCAGGTATTCGGTACCGGGTAGGTGCCAGGGGAGCACTAGGGAGGGTGGAGGAGACAAGGGGATGAATTAAACATTACGAATAATCAGACGGTGGAGCCTCTTAAAGGAAAAAGGAATAAGATAAAACCGAGAGAATTGGGAAGAGGCTAAAACACGATAAAGGCGAAGTAATGTGTTGTGTAACGGGAGGAAAAATACACGTGATTTTAAACTTGGTAACGTTCCGAATATAAAGCCTTTTTATATCATTATCTTGAATGATAAATCTTTATATTGCTGGAACAAAACTAGAGAAGGTACAGAGTGTTGTATGCTTGGGCTGCAATGTAAATGATAGATAGGATCCTTCGATTGAAATCAAAGGCCGCAATGTGCAAGCTCGTGCAACCTTTATCCGCATGAGAAAGATGTTCTGCAGTCATGATCTCAACCTTGGATTACGAATGCGAATGGTCAGATGCTACGTGTTTTCGATATTATTTTATGGAATGGAAGCATCGACGCTTACTGAAGAACTAATTAGGCGACTTGAGGCATTCGAGATGTGGATCTACAGAAGAATACTTAAAATAAGCTGGATGGACAGGGTTACGAATGAAGATGTTATGGTTCGGATGAATAAAGAAAAAGAAGTTATTAAAACTATAAAAATCCAAAAACTTCAATTTCTTGGACATGTGATGAGACATCCAGAGAAGTGTGAGATCTTGCATTTCATAATTCAGGGAAAGATTTCCGGAAGACTGGGCCTTGGAAGAAGGAGAATCTCATGGCTGAAAAACCTGAGACAGTGGTTTGGCCAGTCTACTGTAAAGCTGTTCCGGGCCGCAGTAAACAAAGTCCGCATAGCAAACATGACAGCCAACGTCCGTTGAACGGACAGGGCACAAGAAGAAGAAGAAGAATCTTGAATGGTTGTTTGTTTATTATTATAAACTAGCCGGTCCCGGCATGCGTTGCTATGCTATTTAATAAAGAAATTTTTCTCCCTGAGTGTCCTTTCCCATTCGCCCCATTCCCCTTCCGCCTCCTCTTTTTTTCTCCCGTTCCCACTCCGTCACCTCAACCTTCCCTCTCCCCACTCCACTCCCCCCCCTTCCCCGTCCCCCCTCCCCCCTCCCCCCTCCCTCTTTCCCCTCCCCCCTCCCGAGTCCCCCTCCCCTCTCCCAGGTTCCCCTCCCTGGTTCCCCTCCCCCATCTCTCCCTCCTTCCCGCTTTTTATAGCAATAGCCGCATCCTCGCGTGCCACCAATAGCAATTTTTTTATGCAAATTTCATAATGCCAGAGCTCACCGGAAGTTTTATAAAAACCTAAAGACAATTACGAACCTTAGGTAGCTGCTATGAAAGACAGGTTTCAACATTCTATTTTTAAATTTTTAATCCATTGGAAAACATAGTACAAATTATTTCTTATGTTATTTATGATGGTAAAAAAACATCTCAACGATCTCAACGGAGTAATTATTACTGGTGTATTTTTTTCTTTTTGAATATTTGCGAATAACGAAACTAAGATCATTGTAATATGATGGCGCATCGTATTTTTTTGTATTCACGTAGGTTGATTTTCAAGATCCATAGATTCATAAAAGGAATGACGTTTTGAGCTGGAACAATGGCCACGTTCTAGAAACAATAAACATAAATGAACGTGGTAAACATACATTTGGGTAAATTAAAGCAGCATTTGAAAAAATAATCCTTCATTTTCATGTTTTTTACACTTATTGAAAATACCATACCATATTCCCGTGCATTGTTGTACGCATGAGAAATATTATTGGGAATAATCTTTTCCTTTTTCCCATAAATGATGCAAGTAATAGAAAGATTACATCTGAGATCCCAGTGACAGGACAATTGTGTAAGTTTTATTTTATTTTTTGTTTGTCACTGAAAGCTTTATTGTTGCCGAGAAAGAATTGAGGGTGCATTGATTAACACAAATTTCAAAAGTTATTTTCAGAGTACTATTTATCACACACAATTAAAAAAAATAAATTGAGAAAAATATATGGAAGAGAAAGGTGAGGAATTTGGCTGACTATTCATGGAAAACTTAAGTCACACTACAGTTTTTTTTTTTAATAAACCAATACATATAATATACAAAAAAACAAATACATATAATATATAATATTGGTGGTAACAATACCTCCCTAATTGAGAAATTCTCGTGTTTAGGGAGGGAGCACTATCAGATTGACAGTACTATACATACTTGACAGTTGTTATACATAGAAAAAATATTAGTTGGCATTTTGGTTCACAGTGGAAAATATAAGTTGGTACATCGTAATACATATCTAAAATAGTTAATGGTAAAATGTTTTTTAAGTTTTTGTTTAAAAATTTCATAATTCCTTTCGGATTGTATTTCTTTAGGGAGTTCGTTAAAGGATTTTATGGCTGAGTATGTGTAATGATGTTAATGTTAATGTAATAAGTTTGAATAAGCAAGTTTAGCGTTACTATTAATCTTATACATAAAAATCTCGTGTCATGGTGTTTGTGGTCGCACTTCTCCGAAACGGCTTGACCGATTTGTATGAAATTTTTTATGTATATTTGGTAGGTATGAGAATAGGTTTTAAAGTATATTTCATTCCGCTAGGTAATTAGGGTGTCCCTATCCAGAAAAAAAAAAAATTTTTTTGACATTTTATTTCTGTAATTTTTTTATTTGGTATTAAAAAATACTTATAACCCCAAATTTAAACTCTCCTACCCCCACCCTCCCATTTTTTAATCGCGATTTTAGTATTTTTGTACGAACAAATATAACCGTCTTTCGTATTTCAAACAAAACGAAATTATTTATGTTGTTGAATGACAGATGGCGCTACGTCCGCCTCATCGAACTTTCATCCACACATGCACAAGACATTCACAAGAAGCGTCGCGTCATTTTGATATTTCATTCGGCATCACGTTCTCGCGTCGGCAAACCATCGAGCTTATTTGTGTTGGCTAAAGACGGACTGGCAAAAATTATCGTACACTCAATTGCTCTTCGAAATTTATTTTGATTTTCTTTATTTAATTTTCGTACTTTGGTTGGTGTTTTTTTGTTTTTATCGGTGGTCATCGTATACAAAACTCCATTCCTCTTTGTGTCATAGATCCCATCCCCACACACTTAAATACATTCGTTATTTTCTATTTAACAACCTAAATATTCACTAGAAATAATTTATATGACAGAACAACGTTTGTCGGGTCAGTTAATGTAATAATAAATATTAAGAAAATGGATTCCTTTTATTTCGTATGCTTCCATTTTCAGGAAATCCAAAAATTTCAATAAAGAGCACGTTTCTCTGGAATTGTTTACCGTTTAAAAAAGAAATTAAAAAGAACAACGAACATTATTTATCACGACTCGATAAAACAAGCAAGATTTTTCTTTCTGACAAACACTTATTTTTGAGTAACATGAACAGTGTCGTTATTTTAACATATTTTTACACGTTTTCAACGAAATTCTTATTATAACCCAAAGAGAACATGAAAATAAAAGTATTTATATCATAAACTTCGCAGATACCGTAGTAAAGAAACGGTCTAATAAAATATATGGATACTACCTGAATTCCACCCGAGAGCTCTTAAATGTGTCTTGTGAAAGAACTACAACATACTATTATAATAGTCTACGAATTTCTTTGGAATCAAAATTTCGAAAAAAAAAACAATGACTGTGAAAAATATTTAAGATAGCAGCCAATAAAAATAAAAGATAATGTTGGTGGTTCTTAGTCGCAGTACGTTACAGTTAAATATGACCGAAGGGGATAGAGTCGAATTAGTTCAGTGGTTCGAGCAAGCCCCGATAAGGCTTAGGTCCTAGGTTCAATTCCTAGATGCGACCGACTCTTTTTCTGTTTCATTCTTCGTTTGAGAGTCGCTTATATTATCTTCAATTACAATTTGAAGTTTTATTCATTCAGTCTAAAAGACATATACGTGTAACGTATTTTTTCAAGTTTATTAAATTATAAAATAACGTTTTTCTGTGATTTGCCCAACATTACACAATTTTGGACCATTTTTTTAGTTGTTTATGGGGGGACAGTGAATGTTTAAATCTTTAGATATATGAGCACTCAAGATTAAAATAAATCAATCATTTTATAACTATCCTAGAAAAAAAATGTTTTGCTGTTATTTATCAATTTTTCCGAGAAACATGATTTTTATTAAAAAAATAAAAATGAAAGTGAGAGATATTTTTCATATTATTTTTGGTGTCATCTGAACACACTAATAAATAATAAAATCAAAGTTGTGTTTTCACATCAGACAGTATTCATGAGTCCTACAAATAAATAGTTCCATTGCGCGTAGTTTGTCGTCTTAGACGACAATTTATTCAGGAATTTATAAATTAGATTTTAGTGATTGCTCCGCATGTTATATTGGTAGAATCAAAGAGCCTCTTAAATGCTTAAAAATAATGGATTTTCGGAATTCGCCAATCATCTTATTGAAAAAGATCATAACTTCAGTCAAAGCACCGGTGCTAAGATTTTACACAGAAATGGTCATGGTAACAGACTCAATAATTTAGAATCACTTGAATTAAAGAAAGCCGTTAAAACAAAAACCTAAATCCTTAATAATCAGCTAAATGTGTCCAACAGCCCGATATTAGGGATATTCCCCATATACTAGTAAAAACCCTTAATCAAATGACGATTTGTCCCTGAATATATATTATGGTAATTCATTAAATATTACCCGTCTCTTTCACTGTTCCTTTGTATTACGTTTTGTCTCTTTTTTTATCTATATAAGCTCACACTATGTGTATTTTGAATCAGTTTAATTTTATACCCTGAAGATGCTTATACCTTGATACCGGTCGGTATTATAAAAATTAAATAAATCGTGCTTAAAAAACAAAGTTATTGTTTTATTTCATTCAATATGTCAAACCACAAAGTGACTGCTTTCTATCAAAATATAACCCAATATAACCTATTGAACCATTTTGTTTTCATTGCCTTTTCAAAGAAGATGTTGACGCCGCATTAATCTGAGTTGTCCGGTCACCAAAATAAATACTCTCGCGTGGTTCGCCACCAGGCTTCGAAAGACATATATATGTATATGTAATTCTCGATAAAATATCGTCAATGGGTCAATAAAATCCTTCAAGCAGCAAAATGAAAACTTTACCGAAGACGATAAAAATTTTGAAGTTCATGGAAGCGGTGATTTTTTAAAAACATTTTGATGTAAAATATTGCAATTGTATTTATAATTTCGAAAGATTTTAGTGTTTGTAATTTCATCCATGTTTGTTCGACATAACCTAAAAATAATTTTATGCATAAATCAGCAAAATTTATTTTACCACATTGTTATTCGAAGACCATTCTACATGACACCTCCGAAAAGTAACATTGCCAAAAAGTGGCTTGACGGGTTTTATTAAAACATAATCGATGTTGCACTTACCAATTATATTTATAACTAGCTTTTTCCCGAGGCTTCGCTCGCACGGTGTAAGGGGGGGTTCCCACTCCACCTCCTTCACCTCCCCCCCTCCCCCCCTCTCACCGCCCTCTTTCCCCCCTCCCCCCACCTCCCTCCCCTCTCCCCCTCTTTAAACAGCCCGCGTGCCACCTTTTACAATTTTTATTCAAATTTCCATTTTTCATGTATATTAAATTTGGTGCCTAACATAGGTACTTATTTAAAATATCAAGATTCTTGATTCGATTCAAACTATTACTTTAAATAAATTTATCAACCTAAAGATTTTCAAAAATAGAATCCTGATTTAAAATGTCATTCTCAAACACGCGAACTGTCAAACGTGCGATAGTCGTTAGGTTTTCTGAAATTATCCAATTGTCTGCGCAACTTTCTTAATTTTTCTCTCCGTAAGAACCATCCTCGTACTTCAAGGAACATTCTAAAAAAAGAATTAGCGAAACCGGTTCAGCTGCTCTCGAGATTTGCGCTTAGCAACACATTTAGCGATTCATTTTTATATATAAGAAGATTAAGACGTTTATCATTAAATTTTACTGGAATTTTCCGATATATAATATAATTTCCCGGAATATAATTTAACACTAATTTTACTGGAATTTCCCGGACACCGTCAAGTTGACCGTTGTATTTATTTTACATTCACTCTCCATAGGAGGCTCTAAGGAAAATAATTTTCCATATCAGCTTTGGGGGTGTCGTGCGGAGGGTCTTTTTAAGGGAAGGATAGACAGAAAGATCTAAGAAGGAAAAAGGTATGAGGTGTGGGTAGGAATCGGGTGGGCCAGTGCATGGTTACGTTAGGTCGGGCTATGGGCTATTTTCAATTTTTTATTTCATAATTTTTAATGACTTTTCAGAAGGGTGTTGAAATGGCACTTTGTTGAGATGTCATGGAACCCAATCCATCCCCCCCGTCGCGATACAAGATGTTGGATCAGCTGGATATGTCAAAGGGTCTCCCTCATCCGGCCTCCCCAATCCGACCCATCACGCAGCTGGTGGGCAGATGCATCCACCACAAAGACTTGAACAAACCTCACTCCATGAACCTGAAAACCCCTGCTAAGTCACCAAACATAGCGCACCACTTGGGGTGACGTACGGCAGAGGTGTTGGTTAACCGAGGAATGGTTAAAGGAGCGGCGGAACTCATACCAGTCTTCCAAATTGAAATGTGTTTGGAATCAATTCCAAAATACACAATATCCTTCGGTATGGTGGAAATCTCTGACCATTGACGACAATTGTTAGGCATTAGAAAAAAAAATCCTGTGTGTGCAATAGGCCACTTGCATCACATTTAAAAAAAAAATCCGGTTTAGGCAAATATTTTAATACATTCTGTATTTTTTTATTATTTTTAATCGTATTTTTGAAACCCTGGCGATTTTTTGAAAATTTCAATCCGAAAAATCGGACCATTTTTTATAAAGCGGAAAGACAGGACATAATTTTATGGGCGCGAAAAACGATAATTACATAGCCGAAAATCATTAAAAAAAATAAAGTTTTTCACACGAATGGCACAGGAGAATAACGAGGCATACCAAAAATATTACATCTCAGAAATATTTTTTTCCTTGATCCATCTTAATGATCATAAATCATTACAATGTTCAACGTCTATATTACTAAATCCTATGTAATATACTTGTACTTGTAAATTATAATAATAATAAGAATATTATAAAATTTGATTTTGTTAAAATCAGCACCATCACCATTATACCTCTAAAACATGTACGGGGTTCTCTTCGTAACATCTGTCAAAAAGTGAAACCAAATGATTAGTTCGCAGAGAACAAACAATAAATCTAGTGAACGTTAAATATCAAATTAAAAAAATCGCCTGAAATCAAAGTGTTGCCATATAAAAAAATAAATCAGTGTAGAATTTTACAAAATTAATAGGAACATTTTCGGAGACGGGGCATTTTCATGTAGTGACGTCACGAGTCCAAATAATGGATTTATTTATAAAAAAAAAAACATTTTCGTAATCTTAGTAAAAAATCTACCCACACTATTTTTTCCAAGTCGTATGAAATCCATGCAAGTGGCCTATTATTTTTTACTCGTTCAGTAATAATAAATCTTTATTTAAATAGTATTTTAAACATTCATCACCCTTCAGAAAATTAATAAACATACATTATGTAAATATCATTTACCTATGATATATTTTCAAACAACCCATTGGACTCTCTGTTCTGATATCAAATTACAGTTAGCGTAATTTTGTTTGCTGGTTGAGTTGTTATTTACATTATTTTAATAACTTTGAATATATCATGAATAATAAATAGCATAACGCAAATAGACAAACTACGATAATTAAGTACTACTACATTTTCCAACAGTCCAAAAAATATTGACTTAATCAAAAAATATATTTTTAATGAATGTGCACAGGAGCATTGCGATAAAATTGGAAAACATTTGAAAAATTAATTAAAGCAAAACTATTCAACAACATGAAAAACAGATATTAATTAATTTACCTTCACGATCCACCGCCACTCTTGGTTAACCAACCTAGAGACGATGCGATACCAAACACTGAATAATTCATATTATGCTTCTTGTCTGTCTTTTTAAGGCTAGTACAAGGTGGAAGCATTGCGACACTTTGCCAAAATGTTGAAAACAATCTTTTTGAGCGACTGACCTTTTTACTAAGTCACCAGAAGTGCAGTTGACTTTGGCTGTTCATTTCGGAACGAAAAAATAAAATAGAATTTTTGGTTTATTTCTATTCGATGACAATTAAAAAATACTTCTTCAAACACAGCAAACTTATTTAGTGGCACCATTATGATTCAAAATTAATAGATTACTAAGTTTTAACATGTTTATCTTATATATAAAAATGAATCCCTAAATGTGTTGCTAAGTGCAAATCTCGACAGCAGCTGAACCGATTTCGCTAATTCTTTTTTTAGAATATTCATTGAAGTACGAGGATGGTTCTTACGGAAAGAAAACTTAAGAAAATTGGATAATTTCAGAAAACCTAACGACTATCGCACGTTTGACAGTTCGCGTATTTGAGAATGACATTTTGCAAAACAATGATTGTTCAATCAGGATTCTATTTCTGAAAATCTTTAAGTTGATAAATATATTTAAAGTAGGTACTCCCCTAATAGTTTGAATCGAATCAAGAATTTTAGATATTTTAAATAGGTACCTATGTTAGGTACCAAATTTAATATACATGAAAAATGGAAATTTTGAATAAAAAGTGTAAAAGGTGGCACGCGGGCTGTTTAAAAACTGAATGCACTGGGATTGAATATATGGAAAGCGGGAGGGAGTGAGAGATGAGGGTGGGGAGGGGGAGGGGGGTGAGGGGCAGGGGGGAGGAGAGGGGTGGAGGGGGGAGGGAGGGCGGTGAGAAGGGGGGAGGGGGGAGGTGGAGGAGGCATCATGGGAACCCCCTTACATCATGTGTTATTCATACGCGATATAAGTGAACAAGAGAGTCGCTAGATGTCGTTTTCTTTTGCTTGTTTATTTTAAAGTGGTTTGAAGATGGGATATTGATTTACAAAAACCAAAATGTTTATTGCTTTGGATTTCGTAGGATTCGAACCTCCGTCCGTTGGATTTTTCTGGCCGCTGAGATTTGCGACGCACTATACCGCCGCGCTATACCGCGACGACCCGTAATAAAACAAAGGGGCCAATGAGCGCAGAACTATCGCCGCTTCCGTTTTATATCTTAACCAATGGGAGCCTTGAGCGCAGTTTGATGCTTCGCAGGTGCCGTAGTGCGTCATTTCCAATTCATCCGAATTTCAAATGGCTCTAACGGTGCTAAAGAAGTTTCACTTCGCGGTGTTCACTTCCTCAATAGTTTCATAGTTTCTCGGAGTTTGCCAATCATTTGTTGGAGACGAGTCACATTTTTAACTTTAATAGTGGAATTGAGTTACTACATTGTAGTTCATTTGAACAAATTGGAAATCTTAGAAATTAGAAAGAGCGTAAGTACATATATACTTTTTTATGCTCCGAAAGCGAGAACTTCTTCCTATCAGAATGCGCCAATAAACGGAGCAATTCAACTGCTTAACGATTCTGCATTGATCATCGACATCTTCAATGTTACCTATAGAGCAGGGATGGCGAACCTTTACGCATCAACGTGCCATTTTTCTAAAGAAATGTTTAATGAGGTCATTGACGTGCCATCAAATAATTTTGACTTTGTGATTATTGGGAAAATAATAATAATAAATACTTACTATCAATTAAAAAATCTTTATTTACTACTACTAAATAGGAACATTTAGCATTATACGCGTAATTAATATTAAAGTAAAATTAGTGTGACTTCTGTTATTGCAGGTTAGATGACAAATAACGTATGTTAGCGTTGTAAGATCTGCATGGTGAACTGGAGTCATCTTAACAACGGTTTCAAACCGACTCTTTAATAATAATAATAATAATAATAATAATTGGACAATGTGTCTGGTAACACATTCTGTTTCATAACGCTGATGGATTTCATACGTATTTGTGTTCCAATTGACCATGCAGATCGGAGGAATCCAGATTTTGGACTTCCGCACATTAAGTGTACTTAATGTGCGTAATTATACGGTGGACAAAGGCAAGTACCGCAATATCGCCAGTTAAAAACCATCGTAACAAATCGTAACGTGACATTTCGCTCTACGTCGAAATGTTATTTCTATCAATCGGAAGCGTGTAATGTGAAGCATTATATCGTCGTCTTTCATCGAATGCTTCATGTGAACCGTTGATTCGTCTCGTGACTCAACTTTATCGTGGTTCTAATAACCAAACAATCTTATCGTACGCCTTTGGATACACCTGTGATCGTCGCCGAATGGAGATCAAGCCACGAGACACAACAGTGAGTATTGCTTAATTGTGTATAGATCTTGTTTGGTGATCGGGCATAATTCTTATCGAAGTCCATAAGCGTTTTACTTAGCAAGGAGTAGCCGCAAGGTTATTCTAAAACCCTCGTGCATAGTCACGATTCACATTCCATATTTCCAAAATTTTGTTCTTAGCATTTTCACTTATATTAACTGTCTATCTTTCTGTATCAATTAATTCTAACTCTCTCCTTGTTTCAAGAAATTTTTTAATCCATTCTGTAGCGCAGGGATCACTCGGGTTTGCTCGTTCACCTACTATACACTTTACACTTTTTTCGTAGTGCATAATAAATTTTGTGATCACTGATCAGTGACGTGCCCAAAATATTGTTCATTGGTTCACCATTCCTGCTATAGAGAGTGCAGTAACTATCTTTTAACGTACGTTTTTTTTCTTATTTTAAATTTTGTAATTTTCTCTTTAATAATTTGGTGTATAACTGTTTTATGGAGAACCTGAATAAAATAAATAAATATTTATATAGGCTTTAAAAATAATCAAAAAATATTTTTACATGATCCATTACTAAACTTATTCCCTTTGTAATTATGCCCTATTATCCCCTTCCCACTCCCACCTTTTCATTTACACAGTTATATCTATTTTTGTAATTAGTTTTAAGTAAACCATGAGGGAGTGAGCATCGCTCACGAAACATGTCGGTTTTATATAAACAATAAACGTGATTAAAACTAAGTAATCTATCAATTTTGAATAAAAAAATATTATATTTCTTATATTCAGATAGATTCAGATTCCCGTGGAGCTGAATTTTTTCCATGATTTGTTATGTAATCAGAATGAGTAATAATTATTTAATTAAATGAAGACAATATTAGCGAAGCTCAATCGAAAATCTGGATACAGAAAAATCAGAAAAAGATATTGCCTCCACTGGGACTCGAACCCAGGGCCCTTTGCTTACATGGCAAGTGCACTATCAACTGACCTACGGAACCTTTTTCCAATTCGGTCACTTTTAACTGTATCATACTTCGACTAAGAACTACCAACATTATCTTCATTTTCTTAACGCACATATTATTGTCTGCTATCTTTATATATGACTGCAAGATTCAACTCGAACTAAATGCTATCTCGATAGTGTCTGGATAAATTTTGATCCATTTTATTTTTAATACGCAACATCTATTAAAACCCTAGAAGGGTACTGTGAGTAAAATTTACTCACATAAGGAATAGATTTGTTCGTAAATCAGCAGGTTGGCAACACTGAAAGTCAAGCCACCAGCAGTGCTTCGCCCAATCTGTCATTAGTCGGCTGCCGCAAGCATTGAATGGTGTAGTTTGATTTATCGCGCTTGTGGACAATTTAATAAAAGTTAGTGAGTAAAATTTACTTATCGGTACCATTTACGTACTAATTAATATACATGAAATATTAGTACGTAAAGAAGAAAATATTATACATGAAATCATCAAAGATGGAAACTTTATTTGGAGTAAGGAACCTGTTGCTGCGCCAGGTCAAAAAACTCCCTCAAAAAATATTGTTTACATTCGCCCTGGCCCAACAGCAAATGCAAAAAATTCGCCGTGTCCTGCCAGTAAAATCAATAAAAATGTATTATTTTTGCTTATTTTATATATTATAATAAAAATTACACTTATATTATATGCTGGCTTTCAATTTTTTTCATTAAACACTACTACTTTGTAAAATAAATCGGATAATAATGTAAAAATTCTGAAGTGAGTAAAATTTACTCATCGGTACCTATAAGAGCCTACAATTTGACCGTACCCTTCTAGGGTTAACTTATCTGCAAGTCTAGGATGAATATTTATTTTTAATTTTTAACTTTATGAGTAAAATCTCACATTATAATAATTATCATTTATTATAATTTGGGATTTTACTCATAAAGTTAAAAATTAAAAATGAATTATAATTAGTTCATCTTCAAAATTCATCTTTGATCAACGGTTGACATTAAAAGTGAACAAAAAAATAGACTTGGCCAACTTGGCATTTCAACAACTGTTTTTTTCGAACAAGAAGAAAAATACGAACTGTAGCGTCATATTATGAACTGTAAACTAGACAAATATTGACTGATAAAAAGCTCCCAACATTTTCACTGGCCGTACGCCAACTACTTTGCCAAAAAGTTTAGTCTCCTCGTAGAAGGTTTTACATCCATATGCATAAGACTTATATACATAATAAGTTTGCGGTGTTTTTTTGAAGTAAAACTTCTTTACGCACGCTCGACTTGGGGGGTAAGCTGGTGAATGCGTTACGAAAAGTGGTGATTGTTACAAAAAATGTCATGCGAACGGTAATAGATCGATTGCTAGGAGAACGGTCGGGCCTTTTCGCATGCTTGACATGTAAATTTGTTTTTGTGTTTCGTTTTAGTTTCAAGATGTTGGCCGTTTTAATGGCTCAATAAAGATTATTTTATCAAATGTAAAATCGCGTTTTTATTTGGACTTTCTTATTCGCATTTAAAAAAATATTATCGTACCTACCTTCCTGAAGAAAGTTTGGAAAAATAATTTTCTTTTAGATATTGACTTTTTCATTTGGACAAATTGTGTAAGTCCTTATTTGAAATTAAAAAAAAAAAGTTTCATATAATATACTCGTATTATGGTTTTTTTAAGTAGATGGATATTTGAGTACATACGAGCATTTACTTATAAATCTTATAATTTCATAGGAAATATTGTTTTTGATTTATTGAATGAGAGTAAATTAGAAACAGATGCTTTTTTATGCGCGAGGTTACATCATCATCATCATCACTCTTGGCTCTACAACCCCTGTTGGGTCTTGGCCTCCCCAAAAGTCTTTCTCCACACATCTCGGTTTTGTGCCAGCTCTTTCCAGTTTAGAAGCTCCACCTAGGTAGATATATCTTTGAGGACATTGTCGCTACATCTTAATCTTGGCCTTCCCCATCGGTCTTGAGTTCAGCAGGG
This sequence comes from Limnephilus marmoratus, assembly GCA_917880885.1. Classification (NCBI taxonomy): domain Eukaryota; kingdom Metazoa; phylum Arthropoda; class Insecta; order Trichoptera; family Limnephilidae; genus Limnephilus; species Limnephilus marmoratus. Next base: position 24,164,244 of record OU862924.1, on the reverse strand, counting down.
ACTTTGGTGCTTGATGCTCGTCCATTCTCTCCATATGACCCAGCCACCGAAGTCTCATGAGTTTTATAACCTTTGTGAAGTTTAGCTCCTTAATACAGAGTATGTAGCTCATTATTGTAACGTCTGCGCCAAAATCCATTTTCTAGAACCGGTCTGGTTCTGGCAAAAAATTTCCTTTCAAAAACATCCAGTGCTCGCTCATTCCTCTTAGTTAGTAGTTAGTACCTTCTATTAATTGTTTTTGTGTTTAATTCGTAGAACTCCATTTTAATTTTTAGAAATTTAATTAAAATTAAATTTAATAATGTTATTATCAAGTTCATTTTAGAATTCAGTTACAGCTGTTTCGACGTGTAAGGTTGACACAGTTTTAAAATGACCTTACACGTCGAAACAGCTGTAACTAAAATGCATTAAAAAATACTTGCAGAACTTGATAATAACATTATCAAATTTAATTTTAATTAAATTTCTAAAAAAAAAAACAGTTAGTTCCTACGTCTCAGCTGCGTACGTGAGTACTGGTCTGATAAGTTGTACACTAATATCTTATATGTTTTGTACACTAATATCTTTGTATTTCTGGACAGCAGTCTGGATTTTAATTGGTTTTGTAGACGGAAATAACAGCGATTTGCATTCACTGCGCGCTTCTGGAACTCCTCTGTTGTGTTATTGTCGTTTGTTATCAGGGAGCCTAGATATGTGAATCTTGGTACCGTTTCAAAATTTTGGCTTTCACATGAGAGAGTTGGGGTTTGTTGGGTGTATCTTACAGCCATGTATTTGATCTTCTCCATGTATTTTGCAGAACTTTCAAGATTTACTGTTTAGTAGATAATATAATGTTCAGTAAAGGACTTACCATTAACTTTGAGGAAGATCAGTTTACTGACCCCGCTGCCGATGTTGTTCCTCGCCTCACATAGGTAGTGGCTCTCGCTGTCCTTGCTGATCCTGGTGAAAACCAGCGAGCCGTTGGGGTACAGGGACACGTTGGGCTCAAACAGAAACTCCTTGTATTCGCCTGGGGTGTCGCCTAAAGAGGAAAGATAAAAATCTCTATTACATTTTTAAAAATGTCAGGATTACAAGTATCCCTTAAGAGGAAACCCGGTCACCGAGAAATTTGAACAAAAGGTATTTTACCGAACTGAGCGAAAGGGGCCTCAGGGTGATAATACCTAAGCCAAATTATCAAAATCGAGGTTTTTGTTGGTGTCCGACCGAAACAGGACTTTCTACCGAAACCGAATCTTCGGTAGCTGTCTCAGTTTCGGCCGAAACCGAAACCGAAACATTTTTAGACATTGTAAAAATCTATTGTTTAATGAAATTGGGCTTATTTTTTACCCGTATAAAAACAGTTAACATGTGTTAAACGAAATAAAAAAAAAAAACAATAATTGAAGTACGTGATTTATTTTTATTTTTTTATATTACTAAAAATTAACAAACATGTTAACTACTTCTTGGAATAAAAAATTGTCAATAATCAACACTTATGTACATTATAAGGGATGGACCTCATTAATTGAGTATTTTAATTTAAATTGCGTTTACAATCACAACATTCTTAAGACTAAATTTACCATTAATTGAAACTGATGCCGAAACTAGATTTTTTTGCCGAAAATTGCCGAAACCGAAACCGAAACCGAACCTACGGTCGGTCACTACTTTTTACATTCCTCATTTTTCTTCTCCAAAACTGGACCGATTTTGAAAATTTTTTTATAACTGTATTAGAAGAAAATTCTTTATGCCTGTACTTTTTTGTCAAATACATTTTCTAGTTTATACACGGAACGACTGTTTATGGCGTTCAAAGCAGGTAATTTTAACGATTTTGGAGGGATTTAACTCCTATAAGAAAAATATAAAAACTTATAAAAAAAAACAAATATACCGACATGCCTGTTAAAAATATTATTTTGACTAGTGTCCGGTGTAAAATCCGGAGAGGAATTGGGGAGTACCTACATTTGTATGGACAAAACGCCACACAGTTTCCTCTTAATACCCTGTATACAAAAGAGAAGGGTGCTAACGATCACAAACTTGCAAATATAGTCTTTTGGAATATACCCATGTATTACCTAAAGTAACCTATTTAACCAAGTTTTTTTTAAACACCTCATGGAGTCGTGAAGTTGAACATTGTTGAGTTTTCCGGTCACCACAAATAAATGTCATATGTGTAGCATAGACCTGCCCGGCCTGTGCTGTTTATCGTTAGATGGCATTGATAAATTAACCTTTGAAGTTTACCCATGCATGGTTTTAGGGTAGATGATAACACTGCCGTCATAAACTAAAAAGGGTCTGGAAATTTTCAATGGTCACATCCTGATATACGTTAAAAAAATTATAATAGGTACAAAAAATTAAAGTTCGCGTGCATCAAAATGCTTCTGAAGGCATCTTAGACTATTAACCATGGGGCATTACATGTTCATTTTTTTTACATAAACCTCACACTGGAAGCCGTGATGAAAATAATTTCCCCTCAGAGCCTGTGTCATCTTTGAAGATGCTGTGTGGAGGGTCTTTTTAAGAAACCGAAGGAGAGGAAGTTTCGGCAAGGGAAGAACGTTTGAGGGGAGGGTACGAATCAAGGAGTCAGTATGTCTAGGAGAGTCGGACACATGAATCTATCCCTCCCGCTGGGGTGCAAGTCGATGGGTTGAGAGAGATCATCTGTATAGGTCGAACCAGTCTCTTCTTATCCGGCCAGCCTCGCGGCGCTCCGTTTAGTATGTAGGTGGGAAAACCCATGTGCCGCCAATACTTAGATAAACCTCATCCCATGAACCCAGGTACCCCTGCTAGGTCATCAAACGTAGCGAACCTTGGGGTGACCAAAGGCAAAAGTGTTGGTTATCCAATAATTGATTCCCGGGGTGGCGGTACCCATACCCGCCTCACAAATTGAAAGATCCATTTAACCCTGCTGCTTACATACGCAGGTGATTTCAAAAGTTAGTCTCATTAATATTGACACTTTATGTAATTATTACTACTATTCGTTCAGATTATATTAATTATTACTGCCATTAATGCAGATTATATTAATTATTACTGCCATTAATGCAGATTATATTAATTATTACTGCCATTAATGCAGATTATATTAATTATTACTGCCATTAATGCAGATTATATTAATTATTCTGTTATTAATGCAGATTATATTAAATATTACTGCCAATAATGCAGATTACATTAATTATTACTACCATTAAATTTTTTTATTTTATTTATTTACTATAGATAGATACAAAAGAAAGTACAATATACATATTGGGAAGCTTTGCCTGTCCAACTAGGAAAGTTTCCCGTACCAGGACAGACAAATTTACAGGTTTAGTTCATATTATACATTACATAACAAAAAAAAAATAGAAAAAGAACCTGGTAGCATATAGTATATTCGGATTTGCCGAATTAACCTGATAACATATAATATATTCAGATTTACAGTGTATGGAGATAAGTAGGTAAGTTAGTAACATTGAAAAGTCAAAAAATGTAAACCAAGTATCTGATAACAAGTTGGAGTAATTACAACAAGATTCACAATATAGAGAGATGAAGTTATGTGTTTAAAAGTGTGAACTTTAAGAGAAATACATTAAAATTTACAATAGTAGATATAATTTATGAATGTAATAATATATATATTAGGTTGTTTTTTTATTTATTTATGCGCTGTAACTACAAAAAGTATACAATTATGTGCAAACATGAATATCTTTACTGATTTTAAAACATGTTTTCAGTACATTTATATTATACGACAATACTAATATACACCGCGCTCATGTCTTGTACTACTTCTGCTAAAATACGAAAACAATAACTATGAATGACTAGTGCTACTTTGGTAAAGGTATAAGTAGTGAAATTGGTGCATTATTTCGTATGTCATACAAGTTGTGTTAAGTATTGTTTATTTATTATAAATCATCACCGCTATAAGGTACCAAGATTCACACAGCTAGTCTTGATGTTAGTGAGCGAAGTATGTTACACGTAAGTACTAACAGTGACATAGCGAACAGTATTCAGGGGCGCAAAACCATAAATCTCAGGTATAAAAATATCAAAAGGATGTCGAAACATTGTGAAGCCATATCAATCTCAATGAAGTGTGGTGGGAGCTGTGGTCTAGTGATCAGGAAAGTTAGGTGATTTTGTATATCAGTTAAATAGCATACGTTCACATTCGTCTCTCCCTAAGTCCAGAATCCAGTCGTTGACTAATTTACGTAAGACGCTTGCACTTTTCAATTTCCAAGATCCGGGTATAAGGTTGAACATTTTAGGACCTAGGTAAGAATGTTGTCTTTGAGCAAGGGATGTCTTAGTAGTAAGTGGAACTATTGGATTCCTCCATGCGTGTCGGGTGTTGTGATAATGTTCTACGTAGGGGAAGAGGTAACGATATTTTTGTGTGTATAAAATAACTTTTCTTATGAAAAGTTGTCTCACATCCAAAACTCCTATCTCTTTGAATAAATCATTACTGGGGTATCTGAATTTTTTTTTAAGAATGACCCTTAGTAGTGATTTTTGTGCTTTGGCTAAGGGGTCCAGTATTGATTTGGTACATCCTCCCCATCCTAAGGATGCATATTCAAGTAATGAGTTGCACATGGCGTAGTACATTAGTTTCATATCCTTTACGCAAAGAATATTTCTAATAGCCATGAAAAGATGCGTGAGTTTTCTGATCTTAGTGGAAATTGAGACGATATGTTCATTCCATCTCAGATTCTTGTCTACGATAATTCCTAGATATTTTATGCTGTCTACAAATTCTAAGGTATTGCAATTGCAAGTGTTTAGGTCATTGCAATGGTGTATAATAATTCTTTGAGTTTCTCTTGGTTGTCCCGCTTGAGTTGCACTGAAACGGATGAATTTAGTTTTGTCAGTGTTGAGAGTGAGAAGATTATTGTCTAGCCATTCTTTTACCTTGTTAATACCTATTTCTGAATTTTTATGAACTTCATTCCAGTTTTTGCCTTCAAATAATAATACTGTGTCATCGGCAAAGGTGATAATGTGATCTGCAAATGAACTGTTACATAATTCATTTATATAGATATTGAATAAAAGTGGACCTAGAGTGCTTCCTTGAGGTATACCAAAGTTAATATCAGCTGGATCGCTCAGAGTATTATTAATATTCACTCTTTGGCTCCTATTTTCTAAATAACTAACTAACCACTTAAGTAGCTGACCCTGAATGCCGATGCGCTGTAGTTTTTTCACGAGAATTTTGTGTGAGATAGTGTCAAACGCTTTGGCTAGATCCAAGAAGAGCGCAATGCATTTTCTTCCTCTATCTATATTGTTGGAGATGATTTTCGTCAGGTTTGTGATGGCATTTTCGGTGCTCAATCCTGGTCTGAAGCCGTACTGTCTATTGGAAAGGATATTATTTTTTCAAGGTAATGGCTGAGACGATTCTTCACAATTTTCTCAATAATTTTCGAAACAGAATTGAGCAAAGAAATTGGCCGGTAATTGTGTATCTGCGATTTATCTCCATTTTTGTGTAGCAGTATAACGATAGAGTGTTTTAAATGATTTGGAAATTTTCCTGAATTAAAGCTTAGATTGGAAATATACGCGATTGGAGTTGCTATGAAGGATTTAGTACGTTTTAGCAGAATTGATGAGACGTTATCAGGACCACAGGCATTCGATGACTTGAGTTCGTCAATTATTTTCATGACTTCGTTTGCAGTTGTTTGGATATTGTCTAATTTATGACCGAAATTAGAGATTGTTAACTTAGCGAGATCGGATTCTGTTGTATTAAGATTGTCGAGAATTTTTTTCGCAAGTGTGACTCCCACTGTCGTGAAATAATTATTGGCGAAATTCGCAATGATTTTGGGTCTGAGGTGTTCACGTTATTAATGTTCAATGATTTAATATCGGAAGATTTATTTATTTTTGTTTTAGTTATATTGCGAAATGCTTCCCATAAACGTTTTGGAGTACAGTCATTTTCATAAATTATTTTTTTATAATAATTTTCTTTTGCCGATTTTATTAATTTTTTGCAAAAGTTCCTATACTTCTTGTAATGAGTTTGAACTATAATATTTTCAGGGCACCTATTCGCCTTTTCATGAAGTTGGTTCCTAATGTTAATCGATTTGATAAGGCCAGGGGTGATCCATGGCGTAAGTTTTATTTGCTTATGTGGTATAAGTTTATTGCTTGTGTGTTTAGATATATATGAATGTAATTTAGTAATAAATTCATTCATTGATAAGTCGGCATCGGTTTGGTCTAGAACATTTTGCCAGTTTTCTGAGCTCAGGTCCTCAATTAAGTCATTGTAGTTTAAGCTTGCAACATGTTTAATTTTAACAGGATTAAGAGGTTTGTTTTTAAGGCAAAGTGCTGTTGTATAGTGATCTGAGATTGTAGAGTGAATGACAAATGAGTCAACATGGTTAATTTTTTTGACGTTGATGTGGTCCAGACAAGATTTACTCATGCCTTGCTCACGAGTAGGGCTGTTAATTGTCTGAATGAACCCATTTTCAGTTAGCAGGCATAGGTAATCGTTGGATTGGCGGTGGTATTCGGTAATCGTATTGATGTTGAGGTCACCTATAATTATTTGTCGTTCTATTTTTTTTTGAGCTGTTGATAATTGATTGGAGTGAACTCAGAAAAGTGTCAATATTTTGAAAAGAAGGTGATCTGTAGATTGCAAAAATGCATAAGTTATTATTCAATACAATTTTCAGGCAGTTGGCTTGTGATAAGAATATTTCATCAACTTGAGATTGAAGTCCGTCTCTGATGTAGACAACGATCCCGCTAGACTTATTGAGATATATGTTTGTGTGGTGTTCAGTGTAATTATGAATAATTTTTGATGTGTAATCTTTATTAAGCCAACATTCCGATAAAATTATAACATCGAATTGGTTATTGAATTGATCCAGAAAAATTAAAAAATCGTCTATATTAGAAATGCTTCTTATATTTTGGTGTATAATTTTAACGCTGTAAGCGCACCATTTATAGTTATTTAGATTGTCCAGATCATCTATGACATTCATGTTCAGATCTATTCCGGAATCATTTCCGGTATCACAATGCAATTGAATCATAAGTATATGTTGGTTGTGTGTTGCATATAAGTTGGTTCCTGAGTAATATGTGATTACATGCGATTTCAAATGTTGTTACAATGGTAAATGTGCTTAGCAAAAATAATATAGTATAAATAATGTAGTTAGATGTAGAACTATGAAAGAGATAGAAAGAAGCATAAACAAAAAGGTAGCAGGAACTGCGTGATAACAAATGAATTCCAAAAAGGTAGTAAATGATACAAATATGAGTAACATATAATAATATAGTGAAAATAATGAAATTAGATGTAGTACTATGAAAAAGAAAGTAAAAAGCAAAAACAATAATAATAATAATGATAATGAGGTAGCAGGAACTGCGTGATATCAAATGAATTCCAGAAAGATAGTAGATTTTACAAATACAAAAGCGAGACATAATTGCACGGGTCAAGACATACCTCGAAAGAAGAGCCATTATATCAAATTTATCAAATTGATTATGCAGACTACGTTATCAATGCAGACTACGTTAAAACCCCTCCGTAACGTAAGCAGATATATGCGTTAAAAATACGACAGAAATACATAGAAACCGTTATAACTCCGTTATTGTTTTAGTTACATCCGTAAAATAAAAAGTGAAATGTCGATAGTGAATCACGCTGCACATCTCTATTCAAGTTGTCCATAGAAATACATAAAAAGAACATTCTGTCAGACGCGCAGTCTGACACATAATTTATCCCGCAAAATTTCCTACGGGCGCCCGACGTTGTTAATTTTTATTAAATATTTTTATATGAAATGATAAAAAAGTGAAATAATAAAAAAGTGTTTATTACACATTTATACAATAGAATAAGTATTGTTGTTTACATAATCTGTGATTTTAGTACCGTTTTCACATAAAAACATCGCAAGAGTCATTTTCACATTTTTTTAATGTTTGCATTCTAAATTTTAATATTTACAAATATTAATATTTATTTGTAATATAATAATTCAAAAGCTTATTTTGTAACCTGTCTAAAATAGTTTTTACTATTTGGCTACGTTCAGAAATGTTTCATTTATAGAGATTTATTTGTGAAGCGGTAATAATACAAAGTTTTCGTAAAATGTCATTTGGTTAAAGACATTAAAAGTGCATATTGGCGATTTTCTGAGATTCTATGACTGCCATCAATGCAGATTAGGTATATTATACTGCCATTATTGCAGATTATATTAATAACATCTGAGATTTTATGACTGCCATCAATGCAGATTAGGTATATTATACTGCCATTAATGCAAATTATATTAATAATTTCTGCCATTAATGCACATTATATTAATTATTACTGCCATTAATGCAGATCATATAATTATTCCCAATAACGCAAATTATATATACATATGTATATTTTTTATATGAATACCGCACAAGAGTCCCAACTGCTCTCGTCTGAAGCCAGTGAGACTATGGCATCTCCAATTGGGGTATGTTGTGAGACGGAAGGTAGTGGGGAGGGGAAGGAGATAGGGAAGAGGAAGGTGGAGAAGTATTAATTATTACTGTCATTAATGCAGATAAAATAAATTATTACTGCCATTAATGCATATTATATTAATTATTACTGCCTTTAATGCAGATTACATTAATTATATTGCCATTAATGCAGATGTTCAACGATTTTAAAAGTGAACAATTTCACGAATTTATGTAGAAACTTTCTCTTGTCGGACTCGAGTTCTCTCGTCTAAAGAAAATGGAGGACAGACTGGCTATAAATTGTCTGTAAGAAGTAAATGGCACTTATTCTGATAGATGGCTTCCGATTTAATTCGCTCCAGGAATACGCTACTTGATACCTCATTATTCAACGTAAGAAACAGATGCCACTTGTATTGAATAGTAATGCCTAATTTAACTTATAAATTTATTTGAATTTTACATAATAATATATTGCTGGCGTGGGAGAAAAACGTCACAAGTCGAAAATACTAATTTAAGTTATCGATACATTAACTTATAATATTATTTGCTTATACCAAAACATTTTCAAATTTAATTAAGTTGTTACGGTTCTTTATATTAAGATCTGGTCACCAAATACTGCCAAATCCATTTCAAGCAACGCTTCAATTCTGAATGGTGGTCTTACATCAGGACGATACAAAGAGTAACTTCTACTCTGTCATTTTATTTTTGAATGATTGAATTGTAAAATAATATAAATCAATCAAATAAAGTTTACTTATTTGGCCCACGACCTTCGGACTGCTAGTCGAAAGCCTTACCCTTCGACCACGGAGGCCGTTGGTAGAGAGCGTCTCTTTTTCTTGATTAGGTTGTCAAGAATAACGTCACAGCTCGCAACAGAAAGTCAGAAAAAATATTAATTTACAGTCATGTTTTCACCAAAACTAACACAATTAGAAATATGACTTTTTAAAAATAAATAATCAAAATTCATATTAAAAAAATTAAGTCCAAGTCTAATTATTCACAATTTTCTTGATAAGAAATTGATAAATATAAGTTTACGTACAAAATTATCTTTAGTGGCTGAACCAACATAAGTTTTTTTTTGGTAAATCGATTATATTCCGAAAACCACACAGGTTAGCAAAATTTTAATTTTGACCTAACTTTTATTTTTTATTTATTTGTTTGTTTGTTATTGTTATAAAGAATACATCAGTACAAAGTAGCTTTGACTGTCCAACTTGGAAGGTCTCCCGTTCTAGGACAGTCAAATGATGGAAACATTTTGATAGGCGTAAATTTAATTTACAAATGACCGATTTGGGACACAAATCAAAAAACCATCGCCAAAAAACTTTACCTTACTTGTTGAAGCTCAGGCAAACATATTTAATTATTTATAATGTATGCTATGCACAATTTAATTATGTACTAATTTAATTATTATTAATTATTTATAATTACGCACAAGTGTCCTTTACGTAGATGTTTTTTTTTTCATTATAGAAAAAAGAAAGAAATATAAAATTATAAGATATCTTGTAAATAAACCAAAAGAAAAATAATACGTAAGAAAAATAATACACATTAATTATAAATAAACCAAAATAAAAATAATACATATTACCTAATACAAAGTTAATGAAAACTGTGAAGAAGAAACAAACAGAAAAAACCTGTATACAGTGACCTTGTTAAAATATGTACTGCTAAATTGTTTAATTAGTACAGCTTTATACTTCAGCAGAGGCATACAAAAAATATCAGAATCATTAGCATAAAAGGTTTTCAAAAATGTTTAAAGTGTTTTCCAATCGTACTTTAAAGAACTTAATCAGCCATTTTATTACCTCTTTTAAAAATTTGACATTTTAAATTTATTGTTTTTATTCTGGACCAGGGAAACATGCTGTATCAAATGTCTTGGGATTGGAATATATTAGTTTTCAAATGATCCGTACCCTAATATTATAAAACATTCATAGTTTTTACGCTAATGGTGCTTCTAAATTAAAAGTAAGTAAGACAAGCATCTATTTCAACATACCCACGGCCTTCCTCCAAGTGATGGTGGGTTCCGGATGACCAGAGGCCCCGCAGTGAAGAGACAGATCCTGTCCTGCTGCAGCACTAGCGTCTGTTGGCTCTACCGTCCATTTTGGAGCCACTGGTAATCAATAAAGAATCATTAGAAGACGTAGTGAAACATATCCAATTAGTGTTATTGTCTTTCAATAATTTTTTTTTTTCTAAATTCTATACCTATGTCAATTAATGTTTGTATTTAATTCATAAGTTCTGTAGGTAATCATTTGTAATATTAAAATGTTTTGCTTGAAATAAAAAAAATAAAATAATATTATAAACGGGAAAGTGCGTGTGTTAGTTTGTTACGCTTTCACGCCTAAACCACTAAACTGATTTTAAAAACTCTTTCACCAATAGAAAGCTACATTATCAGCGAGTAACGTTGACTGTATATAATTGTAAGCTCTGGCGTTATGAAATTTATATAAATGAAAATGTGTGTATTTCATATATTTTAGCGGCAGGGGGAAGATGGAATTCGCGGAGAGGGAAGAGACGAGGGAGGGGGAAGGCGGGGAAGGTGGAAGGGAACGGGGACGCACGGGAAAGAACATGCAGAGAGAAGCCGGGTACCAGCTAGTTATATGATAATGAACCCAGACAGAGATCCTGGGTTCGATTCCCAATTGCGACCGTTACCTTTTTTATTTTCTGTGTCTTGTTCTGTTTCATATTACTAGTAGATTTATTTATATATGTTTTTCTTCAATGATTGAATAACATAAATTTGCGTATGCCGGGCTTCGAACCCTTAACCTCAGAATCAGAGAACCTTTCGGCCACGAAGGTCGTCAAACTCCCCTGACGTTATAAATTAGGTTTTATGAGAATTATACTGTCTAATTTCAATGGAATTTTGCGAAAGAAAAATGTTTCCCCTTTTCAGAAAGACTGAAAAAAATTATTATAATTTATCATAAAAATTTTAATTTAAATAAATATACATATTAAATTTTTAATCTCAATAATGTTGCAGTGATCCGGATGATGAAAATTTCCGATATTTGAGCAATTAGTTCAATCTAATTTGAAACTAAAATTGGTTTAAAAATTATGGGTTTTTAATTGAATAATAATAATTAATAATTAGCGAGAGAGAAATTTTAAATGTTAATAATATTTGAAAATTTATCCAGATATATTTTATAATTTAAAATATAAGAGTAGCATTTATCAAATTCATTTTGTGGATGTTAATACACAGGTTGAAAACCATTTTAAGGTGAACGTTGGATAGTACATAACATAACGTACAGTTGAGCTAGCAATTATTATCAAATTACGTAGGAACCTGTGGATAAATGTAAAAATATTACATATTTTAGGTAGGTACTTTATAGCTTTTGTCCACAATCAGTTAAAATTTTGAAAATTAGACTTTTTTTACATTAGGCTCCACACACGAGGCCCTCAGGAAGGTACTGAGAGCCTATCTCATCTCTGAGGATGATGTGTGGATGGTCTTTTAGGGAAAAAAAGAGGACGGGGAGTTCTGGGAAGGAAAAATATATGAGAGGTCGGTAGGAATCTTGGAGTCAGTGTGGTCAGGAGTGACGGACGTATGAATCCATCTCTCCAACTGCAAGGGGATGGGTTGAGAGACTCCTGCTAGAAAGGTCAAAAGGTCTCCCTCATTCAGTCTCTCTCGATTCGGCCCGCAACGCAGAAGGCGAGCATCCGCCGACAAGACCTAGATAAAGGTGTATGCCCACTACATCGTTCCATACCATGACCGTAACCGTAGCGGCGCATGCAAAAAAGTATTCTTTGTATCGATCAGAATGAAACGCTGCCCACTAGACTGTTCCGTCACCGACCAACACCGTCCCATACCATGACCGGACTGACGGCGAATTCTCGATGACAATATTTTGCAGGTGCCGGTCCGCTCTATGCCTGGCACGCGACGGAACGGAACGGGCTAGTGGGCAGCGTTTCATACTGATCGATACAAAGAATACTTTTTTGCATGCGCCGCTACGGTTACGGTCATGGTATGGAACGGTGTAGTGGGCAGAGACCTACGGGTATAATACGGTGTTAGCACGTTCTAGTGGGCATAGTAGGGCGTAGCGTGTTTATTTCGTGTCTGATACGTTCATAGTACGGTCATAGTATGGAACGGTGTAGTGGGCATAGACCTTAAACCTCACCCCATGAACGCGGCACCCTTGTTAAGTAACCAAACATAGCGAATCACTTGGGACCTATGGCAGAGGTGTTGGTAATCCAACAATTTATATTTCAAATTTCAAATTTAAATTCCATTAAATCAACGAACATTAAACAAAAGCAATGAACCATTGAATAACCACTCACAGTCAGACCCACAATCGAAATGAGTAGTATTTTTGATGTTAATTTATTACCGTTGACGGTGAGTGGTACTGTGAACTTCTCAACTCCAGCCGCGTTGCTCGCCACGCATGTGTAGTTCCCCGTATGTGAAGAAGTAATCAGCTCAATGACCAGCCTCGTGGAGAACTCGTCCAGGCGATTGGCGATGGCCAGCGGCTGCTGTGAGGTCGAGGCAGGATGCTGGGGGCTGTCCGTGTTGAGCGGGACCCCGTCCTTCTCCCAGATGAAGGTCACCGGGAGGTCACCCTCCAAGATCTGACAGGAGATGGCAGCGCGCATGCCTTCGCGAAGGAGATTGGTCATCGCTTGAATGGGCATTATTTTCGGCGGTACTGAAACAAATCATTTTATTAATTATTTGCTTTACGGTTTAGTAGTAGGTTATTCAAGGAGAGATTAATAAAATTTCGGTGAAATGATCGAGGAGTACTCCATACCCACCGAAAACCCACCTGACGTTAAGATGACAATATACCCTAATATATATTTAGAATCTTAACGACGCGCGACGTAAGTAAAGAAGGCGTGTATACAAATTGCGACTCGCGTCCCGTCTATCGGACGGACCTACTGTCGAATTTGCCGTATCAAAGAAGAGAAGAAGAAAAATAATGTGGGAATCTTAACGACGAAAGTGAAGAAAGCGTTTAAGAGGACATTACCAGAGAAAGCCGGAAATACGTCATTTTCAAAAAACTTTTTAGACGTATTGACTCTTTTCCACAAAAAAATATAAATGGATTTCGAAAGATTGTTCTTTTATCTAGCATAGTTATGTAATAAATTTTTAGAATTTTTTTAAATTTTTAGTATAATAAGGTTATTCCATAGGTCGTTGGCAGATTTGTTAAATTTTCAAAAAAGTTTTTGTATTATACCACACCCATTTCAAATAATGTAATCATGCATTAAAATAAATCAATACATTATCTAGCAAAGTTATGTATTAGAATTTTAATTTTAGTTTCAATAAAATCATTAAAAAATATGTACGTACATGTGTTTCTTGACGAAAATTAGTCCATTTGTGTATTTATTTGCGCACTTACAAACTAATATATTTCAGATTTTTTTAACATTTTTATTAAATTTAGACATTATTGAAAAATGATAAATACTTATAATCAAAAAATAACTACAAAAAGTACACTATTTTAATAGTTTTATCATCACGCCTTTCAGCATTTTTGGATGAAGGTATAAATTAAAGCTAATTTGGATTGAAATAAATTCGATATTGAGTTATAATTTAAAAAAGCTGGTACGGAGAATAATCAATCTTTCTTATTGTAACCGCCCTGCACGATCGGAAGAACAACTTTCGACGAAATGTGGATTTTCGTCCGCTGGCTGGTTAAACGCTCTTAAACAAATATACGCTGCGGCACGGCGTATTGAACGAACGTACGGTCGAATTCACCCTAGCAGGCCTGGAGATTCAACCTTTCTGCCGCGTTCATTTTAATTCATTCTGGAGAACATGTTACAAATATTTAAAATGTGTCTCAATGTTGTCCTCCCGAAGTTATTAATTCATCGTCTAGAAAAATAAAATCTGGCGCTAACCGCTAATTTATAGTTGAAAAACGGCTTATAAAGTTTTAAAATCGTTATCGTAAGGTTCTGTTTTTATTAATCTAAAATATAAATAACACGCATTCCTTATGCGGCATGGAAATAAAAAAGTTATAATAGTTACGAATTCGCCGGAAATGATTAAAAATTGAGTTTTGAGCAAACAAAAATTATTAGGGTTGTGTACCGCCTTAATACACAAATCGTAGCAATAGGCGACTTTAAGGTCTGAAAAGTGGTATGCCTCCCCGCCCCCGCCTTTTTCCGTCGCAGTATGTTTTTACACATCTTTCTCTTTCGCTTACGGTCATTGTAAAGTGACTGTACCTGCGCGAGAAAGGATCGTATCAAGTTCAGGTCGGCATTAAAGTTTGGCGCCTAGTTGGCGATATCGGTTGTCCAGTTGATTAGTCAGACATCTCCAAATACTAAGTTTTGAGATAACGAGGAAAGCAATCGTCGAATGCTCACCGTACATCTAATATTATTTATATGTGTCTGTATAATACATATTAAATGCTTTTAAAATAACACCGGGAGCCTTTTGTACGCATATGTTGTTTTCTTCGATAAGATTTTAAAGAGGGGGTTTAACCAGAGTTAAGTTAGCCTCTCAGAAACTGGGCGTACTGTACAGGGCCCGCAGATACTTTAATAGTACACAACTGCTAACCCTGTACAAATCGCAAGTGCGCCCCACGGTTGAATTTGGCAGCCACCTCTGGTCTGGAGCTCCAAAATACCTAAAAAAAACCCTTGACTCTGTGCAGAAACGGGCGGTCCGTTTGATAGATTCTCCCATCTTAACAGATGGACTGCAATCTTTAGAGCACAGGCGTCAGGTGGGAATGCTGTCCTTGTTCTACCGGTATTACAATCGAAGGTGCTCCGAGGAACTAGCGTCATTGATCCCCTCGGCACCGGTGCATAGTCGGGAAACACGCCAAACCCGCGCCCAACATTTGTACACGGTTGACATTAGTCACATGAGAACGGGTCGTTTCTATGACTCGTTCTTGAGTTCAACGGCTCGGCTGTGGAACGATTTGCCGGCCTCTGTGTTTCCTCCCTCCTACAACATGGGTCTCTTCAAGACCCGTGTTCACTCCTTCCTTTCCTCAAAAAGACCCTCCACACAGCATCTTCAAAGATGACATAGGCCCTGAGGGAAGTTATTTTCCTCAGGGCCTCCTGTGTGGAGTTAATGTAAAAAAAAAAAAAATCAGTTTCCCTGATAGGTTATAGGGATAACAAAATAGGTTAGGAACTACTGAACTCGACAATCGGTATATATTTGTGAGTATTTTTTGTATAAAGATGTTCAGGATTAAGTAGATTACGTGGGGGTGGGGTACACGGTACACCACCAGATTGCTGGAAAATCTTCACACAAAAATTAAATATTAAATTTTGCAAAAATTGTTTTCTGCTACTTTAACATCAATAATATCAAGTTATTCAATGTTACCACTATAGCACATGTCGTGAGCCGCCACAAATTTTTTATATCGTTGATTTTCAATTTCTTTGTTAGTTTTATTTATCGTTTTTTTGTTTATTTGGTTTATCGATGGCGGCTCTGCAACCGTGCTCGAAAAGAAGAAGATGGAGAGATACGAAATTACGAATGTCAGAGGAGAGCGCTAACGTTTACAGCGTCAAAATCGATGCAAAAATTGCGAAAATGTTTAATAAAACACGACTCGTTTAAAATAGAGTAAAAATCTCGCGGGCATTATCTTAAACAGCATTTAAAGAAACATTGTGAATTTTTTCATACATATAACTTGTAAAATAACTGAATCAAACCTTTTTTTTTTGTTATTAGTTTTTGGGGTATTATGCCGTGTTGCGCTACCTCCTTCTGCCCTCTGCCCTGATGATGGACACTGCAACGCTGTCCGCAACGTTGCCTAAAGAAGGAGGTAGCGCAACACGGCATAATACCCCAAAAACTAATAACAAAATAATTTTTGGCCGTGAAAATCTAAAATAAATAATTTTTGGAGCATACTTTGCGTTTTTCTTTTTATCGAGGGAATTTTATATAATTTGCGTTTCAGCGCGGGCAAAGTCTGGATATTATCTTCAAGAATAACATATATTTTTTAAGAGCTTTAAAACTTACCGTGTTTAAGGGAAATATGTAATAAATCGGTAGAAATCCGGGTTGCGGGCTCTTAAACTTTTGGGTTTATTCAAATAACATATGATACCCCTACACGGGCCCTACAGTGGAATATTTTTAATAAACTAACCTGATATTTTCATTGTTTGTTTTTGGGGTGTTTTGCCGTGTTGCGCTACCTAAGGCTAAAGAAGGACGTAGCGCAACACCCCAAAAACAAATAACGAAAATGCTTTTGGCCGTGAAAATCTTAAAACGTAACTAACCTGAAATTATATGACTTTTAATAACCTATGAATTAGTTCTAGGAAATTAAACAAAATATTAATGTAGTAATTGCCGGTCAGCGGCTGAGTTCGTAACGCTAGGGAATCCCATCCAGGCATCGTGTGTTCAATTCCTCGGATTTAGCAACACGACACAAAGAGCTGTAAGACCCTGTGCAGAAAAGTTTCATAATGGATTGTGCTGCAAACCGTTACCGTACTTTAGGGAAACTTTACTTTTCTGCGCAGGATCTCACAGCACTCGGTTAATGTTGATTCCTTGCCTGTCCATTACGGAACCATCTTAGTGTGATGGCTGTAAGATTGTTTCAAATATCGTTAAGTTACTCGAATTTAGAAAAATAGAAAAATATCGTTGTTAAATAAAGGGTACCTACTGATATAACCAGGTCAAATACTTTTATTATCTAAACAAATCCAATATACCTAATAATTAATAATATTACGGAAAGACGTCTTGGTGTCGTGCTGTTGCCCAGAACTCAAAAATTAGAAGAAGTTAAGTAATTTGATCGCACCCAATGCAAAAAAATGGAAATAGCTCTAGATTGAAAAGTAGATAGTTACTACTATCGCTCTATTGTAAAATCAAAATGAGAATAGAGATCTATTGATGTTCTGTTGCATCATTTTAATGAGAAAAATCTTGATGTCAGGGCTTCAAACCTTTTTACCATAATCGTTTGTAGTGTTTGTACATCTTTTAAAATTAAACAATTATCTCTCCAGTGGAATAACTTGACCATATGAGCATAATATACGTAATGTTACTTACCGATAACTTGTACTTCTATGTCCCTCCTCGCAGATAACTTCTGCCTACTAGTAGCTTGGCACGTGTAGGTCCCGGCGTCCTCAGCCCTCTGCGCTTGCTCCACTACCAATGTACCATTCGGGTACACCCTTTGTCGCCTGGTCAACGGAAGAACTTGACCATCTGGGAAAATACAAACAAAAAATATAAATTAATTATTGAAACAAGTAGCTGAGTAGGCATACGCGTCGGGTTGCTCAATATCCTCAATCATTGAACAGTTTTTAATTTAGGGAACGTACCCATACTACGTGACCAACTTTTTGCAATTTTTAACCCCCCCCCCGGTGACCAAAAACCTAAGCCCGCCGCCGCTCATTTGTACCAAGCGTGACATTTTGAAGACCCCCCCCCCTAAACGTGTCACGTAGTATGGGTACGTTCCCTTATCATTAGACAGCTGTTAAAGTAGGTAGATATAATATTACATTGTTTGCTATGTTTTTGTCTTTTCATTGCACTTATAACATTCTTTCTTATGAAACTTTCACAAGGCAATAAGCGGACTGTTATTTTCTTGTAGTTTTTAATTGCATTTATTCAGTTCCTCTTTTTAAATCCCTTAATTCATTTTCGTTATTTGTTTTTGGGGTGTTATGCCGTGTTGCGCTACCTCCTTTTCTAGCCAACGTTTCGGACATCATTGCAGAGTCCATCATTAGGGCAGATCCGGCAGATCCGGTAGATATAAGAAAAAGAAAATCTCATATACATGTATACAAGATGTTTTGAAGTAAAGAAATTACCACGTAAAGTACGTATTAAAATAAATTTAAAAATTCCATAAGTTAACATTGATGAAGAATATAAATATTCAAAGTATATTGATTATAATCCAACTGAGAAGCGCTGATAAACAGCTTTAATTATATAATGTTTGTAGGTTGATAATCTTTCAATATTTATCACATCATCAACAACATATTTATTACCAAGTATATGCAGGTGATTTATTATGGAATACAATTCAGCATTATAACCTGTATTTTTACAATGGTAAGGTAATTTGTGACGAACTGATCTACTCGGTACATGAAAACTTATTAACGAAAGAAGTTCAGAGGAGTCCAACAAGTTATTAACAATTTTAAATAAGTAATGTATAGTCAAATAATAAGTTTGAAAAACGCTGAATGCGAGAAATGCATTTGTGTGAGTACTGTTTTCAACTCAACTATTTGCCTATAACTTATAACTATTTCCGATATCGGATAAGCTTAAAACATTTCTTCCACCCTTATTCCACATCGAGGGTTTACAGTTGGTCATAAAACGAGCATAACAACAAAATTGTTTCCTGATCAGCCAAATTGTTAAAATAAGCCGAGGAGTATGAAATAAAAATCAGCTTCCGGCTACAGCTGCATAGCTTCGGTATCTTTTACACCGACCCCCAGCGGGAACTCGGATATCTTTTATTTGCCACTTCAAACTTAATTTAATGAGATAGGGGTCAGAAGTTACAGTTATTCGCTAAATCGACTGGTTTCGGAGAGAAATATTTTAGACAGTGGCGTAGCGGCCGCCCGGGGTTATTGACGGGGCACGTGACAAGCACTGACATCTGAATATTATTTGATCTGTGGTGACAAGCGTTGAAATGAATTAAAAATCGATAAAAGATCGGTAAGTGGCCGAGTCATAATAAACAGAGCATTAAAGACGTAGGCACAACACAAGTAGGTATGAGTATTCGATAAGTAAATTGTTAACAAAGGAGTTCAACCAGCATATTCGTATTTGGGCTTAGGCTATATATTTTTATTTTTTTTTTACAGTGAATACCGCACAAGAATCTCAACTGCTCCCGTCTAGAGCCAGTGAGACTATGGCATCCCCAATTGGGGTATGTTGTGAGGCTGAAGGTAGTGGGGAGGGGAAGGAAGTGGGGAAGAGGAAGGCTGGGAAGTACCTGGCTATTCAGATCTGGTCACCAAACACGGCTAAAGCCATTTTCAAGCAACGTTTCAATTCTGAATGGTGGTCTTACACCAGGGCGATACTGAAAGTATCTTCCACTCTGGAACATGCCGCAAATATACTATATATTATTTTAAATGAATTAATTGTGAAATAACACAAATTAATCAAATAAAATTTATTTGCGCTTGCCGGGTTCGAACCTGCGACCTCCGGATTGTGAGTGAAGAGTCTTACCCACTGGTCTACGGAGGTCGTCAATTAATTTCAAGTAGCAGTAATTTCAAAAATTACTCTCACAATATTACACAAAACATGATTACAAACATACTCGAAGCATACCGGCTGGCAGAGGTGTAAAACATTTTTTAACGATTAATATAAATGTACGTAAATTTCTTGTAATTTAAATATTTTGCTATTATAAATGTACGTAAGTTTGTTAGTATTATGAAAAAAATAAAAGGTACAAATCAATTACATATATAAAGAAGTAAATACGTACTATGAAAATTGTTACGAGTAGTGGGTATTAAATTTGTTACTGTTAACAAACTGGAACATTTAAGAATTTTTGCATCTGCATACATATACCATATATATGCGGTATTCAATGTACATATATTGAATACCGCACAAGAATCCCAACTGCTCCCGTCTAGAGCCAGTGAGTCTATGGCATACCCAATTGGGGTACGTTGTAGTGAGATTATGGCATGAGAGGGCTTAAAAATGTTGGGATTTATAACCAGGCTAACTAGAAATTTTAACAATATAAAGTGTATTAAACTGTTATATTTTGCCTATGTTAGAAGTCAACTTGAGTACAATTCTCCCGTCTGGAATCCACATTATAGTATACATGTACAAGCTGTTGAAAGAATACAAAACAAATTCTTACGTTTTCTAAATTTTAAAATGGGTATTCCAGCAATTATGTTGAACTACAACACTATTTTAAATGATATGAATGAATGATATGCTATGCTCATAATAAATAAATAAATGATATGCTCAAATTGTCCGACAGAAGAATTTTCACTGACTTGGTATTTCTATATAAAATTCTAAATGATTTAGTTGATAGTCCGATATTGCTAGAATTGATAAGCTTCCGGATTCCACTACGTAATACTAGAAGTCAGGATTTATTTCAGTGCAGAAATTCTGGAACTAACTACCATATGTATTCCTCTTTGCCCAGAATACTAATGGAGGGAAATAATTATACCAAGTCAGTGGACATCTTCAATTTATCTTTAAACAAATACAAAATACTGTTACTGAGGCAGTTCAGTCATGTACAATAAATACTATATATTGCGTTGCAAAAACCTATTATATTTCTTTGTTAAAGAAATAGTATTTATATATTGTTTAATCATAGTGTAATTTGTAAATTTCATACTTATGTAAATGCCCCGTAAAAGGGCGTAAATAAAAAAATAAATAAATAAATATGGGAAAGCACCTGTCTATTCAGATCTGGTCACCAAGCACGGCAAACCATTTCAAGCAACATTTCAATTCTGAATGGTGGTCTAACACCAGAGCGATACAGCTAGTATCTTCCACTCTGGAAGTATACAAAACTATTTTTAAAGAATTAATTGTGAAATAACACAAATTAATCACATGAAATTTATTTGCGCACTTCAGAATTCGATCTCGCCACCTTCGGATTACAAGTTAAGAGTCTTACCTCTCGACCACGGAGGTCGTCGAAATGAAAAGCCGTCGTTTGAAAATTATGTAAAATTATTTGATAATCAATCGAAAAGAATTGAAATTAATTGAACTGAATCGATTTCAAACGCAATGAATAGAGTTGAATCAAAATGTAACGATTTTTATATAATTACATCGAATTGAATCAAATAAAAACGGGTTGATTTGAACTGATTTGATTTGAATAAGTACAGAAAACAATCAAAATTAATCAAATTGAACGAAGTCTGAATATTGCCGATGATAATGGCAGTAAAAATAAGTAAGAGATTAATATAGAAATAAACAGGAAAGGATTCGAAGCCAACACGCCCGCAGCGTTAAAGGTGTCGTAGAAGAAACGAGATGTATTTTAAAAGATCTCTGGGTGTTGATACAATACGTCCGGATACAAATTGATATTTGTTCTACTGTTTGCGCAAACCACTCGGATAAGACGGCAAGCGCCGTCACTAGGCTTGTTTGTAAATACTTGAACACACAGGGTAAATACCGATACAGGTTACTGCAAATACAGGTACAGGTAAACAATAAACCTGCAGGTGAATCACCAGATCTATTTTTACATTTCGAAAGCTTTGCCATCGTTGGGATATGTAGATATATTTTTTAGATTGTAAATTATATCTAGCATACAAATATAAAACAAGCAAAAGATATGCAGCATTACATTTCTGTAAGTTTTGAATTTAACGCTGGAGTATTTTTGGTCTCATTTTGGCCAATTTGCAAATACCCTCGAGCGTTCGCTAGCCAAATGAGGCCAATTTGAAGAGATATTTTAAAACGTACTTCGATTAATCACAAAGATAACTTAGTATTTTTTTAACAAGATGTATCTCGCATAGAGATGCAATAGTAGAATCTGAATTATTTTTGAAATTGATCAAATAATATATAATTTCTCAAAAATAATTGATCGTGTGTTTGCATATTAAAAAATGAATGTTAGAATTTTAATTTATAAATCTGTGATTATCAACCAGGCTGTATAAAGACAATACAAATAAGTCATAATATATTCCACGGAGTTCAAGCGTATATAAATTTAACGATTTTTCATAATTTTTTTAAGAATCTCAAAAATATGGGAAAAACTGTAAAATGTAGGTGCAAACAATGGTTCTCTAACACTGTACGCGTTTTACATGTCACTATATTAAAATTCGGAAGTATGATTTTTTGAAAGAGGGTAGGAAATTTTGGAACTGAAGACTCAGAAATTCCCGAGCGCTCAAGGTTGAAATCAATAATTATAGAATAACTCCTAGTTTCATAAATCAACGTCGGAAAATATGCATAAAACTTCAAGAAGATCTAAATCGTCTTTTTGCATACTGTAAATTAAACAAATTAATCATAAACATTTCTAAGTGCAACAAATTATCTTTTACGCGTAACAAAAATAAAATTTCTTTTAATTATAACTTTCATGATACACATATCAATGAAATAGAATCAATCCGTGACCTTGGGGTAGTACTAGATGTAAAACTAAATTTTATCAAACATATTAACGAAGTAATCAACAAAGCAAATAAGATATTGGGATTTATAATTCGCATATCTAAACCTTTTCGCAATATTAAAACTATGTATTCCCTTTACACCACGTATATCCGCCCCCACTTAGAATACTGCACACTAATTTGGGCACCGTTCTACCAATGCCATATTGACAGAATCGAAAGTGTGCAAAACAATTTTTTTAAACACATAAATTATAAATTCAAATTACTCTTTGCAAATAACACCGAATCCTTAAAATTTCACAACTTTACTCCACTTCAAACGCGTAGATTAATATCTGATCAAATATTTTTATACAAAATTCTGAATAACGGCCTGGACTCTCCTGAACTCGTAAATTATTTAAGAATTCACATACTTGCAAGACCAACCAGACTAAACCATTTTTTTCATTTGCCCGCGTACAGAACCAACCTTAGAAAAAATTCCCCAATCCCCCGCATATGCGCGCAATATAACACGCAATTTAACAATATCGATATTCTTAATAATACTCTTATGAAATACCGATACGAAGTCAAGCGTACGACCACAAATTTGAATTAAATTAATGCACAGCTATAGAAAAGGTACAGCATGAGCATCTCTTGTCCCCGTCCCATCTTCCTCTGCCTCTTGCCCTTTCATATTCCTTCTTCCTTCTAATATACTTACATTTATATACTTTTGTTAATTTCATTTTCATGTAATGGTTATAACCAATTAAAATTTTGCATTATATCATAATAACCATTAGCATAAGAAACTGTTCTGGCTTACCTCATCTTTAACCGCTTCATTTTTAACATCCTGTATAAAAATGCTGTTTGTTTCTTACAATAAATAAATAAATAAATAAATAAATAAAAATTAATGTGTAGTACTGGAGAACCTACAGAGAAAAATCTGTGCAAATTCTATGCCGGAAAAGCACACCATTCGAGATGTATATTGTTTCCTGAGAACTACCAAGATCTCTGTGATGGTAGGTATAGGAAAATTTACTGTCATTTTTGATCCGGCTGCTTAATGGAACATACATAATTTCAGGAGTTTTAAAGGGCAAAATATACTTCCGTTTTTCCAATGAATATTACAATTATTGAAAACCCTTTGAGCATATTTCTACAATTGTGATATAATATTGAGTAGGTACAAAGTGCAAATTCTGATAAAGTTTTATATTTAGAAAACATCACGTTATACGCTAGTAATTAAAATTTTAAAGGAAGTTCTTGGATAACCACTATTTCACTTGTGCGGAAAGTTGATATGAGAGGAGGAAAGAAGAGATGAAGTAAAAAAATGAAACAGTTTAAAAAAAAAAAGTTAATAAGATGCGCAGCATTATAAAAGCCATCCTTTTGCAATAGTTATAAAAGCGATCCTTTTCAAATAGTTATAAAAACGATTGTAGGGGCGTGTAAATAGCCCCTGACACGAGGGAGATGACTACCCTATGTAAATTAACGAAAATTGAATTCTTCCCTATGTGACACAAAAACAGTTGACCCAGCAATTCCAACCAAAGTGAAACAAAACAATACTCACTCAGAGAATGCAGCTCTTGTATGATGTCCAGCACAAAAGACACTTCTTTTCACTCAAAATATCAAGGCGGTATTGCATAATCTTAACAGATGTTTCGCACAGCAAGGAAGTTTGTTACGTTACGGAATTGTTTCCCGTGCGAGCTAATAGCGAATTGACCCCTTGCACAGGCCCTCCGCCCCCTCTCCCCGCACCGCGCGGCGCCCGTGCCAAGCGCCGAGCGGCTCCCCGCTCCCATTCCTTCGCCGGCCTTCGGCAGAATAACTGTGTTCCCCGTGATTCGCGCTAGGCGCTCTCCGTAAACGCTCACGATGTTTTACTTTAATTGTGTATTGTGCTTAAAGAGGTTTACGCCTACCCAGAATCCTGTCTGCCGACCGCCTATCTCCTGCTTGTGAGTACCAATGAACCTTGCTACCCCTCTGTGTGCTAAGAACTGACATTTAAATTCACTAAACACGTGTAGAGAGAGTTGAGAGAAGCTCCCCCCGTTATGATAGAATTAATTAGAGATAGCCAAATACTCATGTGTGTAGTGCCGATGCTGGCCTTTTGTAGAACCCTGTTCACCTTTAATTGAATAAAACCCTTTTTCGTGCATAACAACTGTGTTCTGATTGAGGAAGGAGACCTGGAGATTTTGAGGAAAGGAAGGGGAGTAGGAATTAACAAGCGAACCACAGACACTCGCCCTGGGTTTAAGAGGGACCTTGCTCGCGCCGGCTGTGCAGAGCTAGCCGCCGGCTTGTTTATTGCATGTCCTTTCCAGGTTTTGGGTTTAGCGTTGGCCGCAAGTAGCGCCAATGCTAGCAAGTTTCAACAATGAAAAAAATAAGTCTGCCCATCAATAATATGTGCCAAATCCTAGGCACAACAATAAT
The DNA here is from genome assembly GCA_917880885.1 of Limnephilus marmoratus. NCBI lineage: Eukaryota > Metazoa > Arthropoda > Insecta > Trichoptera > Limnephilidae > Limnephilus > Limnephilus marmoratus. The sequence continues at coordinate 24,138,819 of OU862924.1, read as the reverse complement.
TCACTCACTGGGTGAACCATTTAATAACGACTGACCAGGAGTGACATCTGTTGGTTTTGACTCACACTCCCGTCGGAAGCAATTGCCTGATTCACAGAGGTAAGGAAATGCATGAATATACTGAATCTCAAGCCACATAGGTAAATTCAATACAATACAAAAACCATAGATGGCGCCCTCATGGTCTCATAGCATAAATTATTAATTGATTAAGAAAATGGATAGAAATATATTTATGGCGCGTATCCATATTCCCCGCCTTGGAAGTTCGTAGAGCTTACAAAAGAAAGAGTATAAAAATACAAATGAAACAAGAAATGAAATAGAAATAAAGTGACTGTATTCACCGGTAATATTAAGGAATGACACGCATTGGAAATTCGCAGAATCTCACAAAATAAAGAAAAATAACTAAAAAATACAATGTAATAAAGTTCAATTGACCAAGATAACGGATATTAAGTAATGCCATGTCTGGGTCAGAGATCATTGAAACAATGACTAAAAAACAAAAAATAAATAAATAAAAATAAACAATAATAGATAGAATATAAAATTATTGCGTTGGAATGGGATATAATTTGACAACCGGACGTTTAAAAGAACCAAATCGTGTCTTTACCGTCGCAACGCGAACAATTTTATCCATTCCGGGATGGATTTCAGTTATCACGCCTAAAGGCCAATTTAATGGAGGGGAATCTTCCTGTCCCACTAGTACGACAGTTCCGATATCAATCGGATGATCAGAAGTAGTCCACTTCTGCCTGACTTGCAAGGTGTGCAGATACTCTGAACGCCACTTCTTCCAGAAGGACTGAACCATGCTGTCTAATAATTGCTTACGCTGAGTCAAATTGATTTTACCGTCTGCCAGGACAGAAGCAGGCAAGTACTGCAATGGTGTCGACATTAAAAAATGCGCAGGCGTAAGGACTTCTGGATAAGGGTCAGAAGACATAACTGTAAGTGGACGCGAATTCATTATGCACTCAATTTGAACTAGCACAGTCTGTAACTCCTCATAGGTGAGAAGCTGAGTTCCAATCACACGGTACAAGTGTGTCTTCATGCTCTTTATGTTCGACTCCCACATACCCCCAAAATGAGGCGCGCGTGGTGGAATCATTTTCCACTCTATACGACGCTTAGCGAGTTCGCGCTTTAATGAGGGCTCATATTCAGATTCAACCAAAAACTTGTAGAGGTCATCTAATTGTGCCTTCGCACCTACAAAATTAGTACCATTATCTGAATACAAGCATGTTACCGGGCCACGCCGAGAAATAAAACGGCTGAAAGCAGCCAGGAAAGCATTTGAAGTTAAGTCAGAGACCAACTCAATATGAATAGCCTTGGTCACAAGGCATACGAATAGACAAATATATGCCTTTTGAGAATGTTGTCCTCTCCGACGAGTCAGCGTAATACGGAGGGGACCTGCGTAATCTACACCGGTATGTACGAAGGCCTTTGCTTCTGCAACACGATATGACGGTAAATCTGCCATCTTCGGTGTAGGATGCGATGGATTTAAGCGGAAGCAACAATTGCATTTCCGCACCATCGCCCTAATAACAGTCCTAGCATCTAATATCCAATAGCGTTGACGTAAGATAGACATAAGAAGTCCAGGGCCTGTATGACAATTCACGACATGAAAGTGAGCGATGATCAGATCGACAACACAGTCATGTTTGGGAAGTAAAACCGGATGTTTAACCTCAAAAGGTAAATCCGATTTAGAAAGCCGCCCCCCAATACGTAACAGATTATCTCCATCAAGAAATAGAGATAAACTCTGAAGTCTTTTGGAATGAAATTTGCCTTTCTGGAGTGCAGCAATATCTCCTGCAAAATGAATACTCTGCACAGCACGAATCACAGCCTTTTCAGCAGTCATAAGATTATTGACCGTTCCAGAGGAAAGTGATATCTTTTTTATGAATCGGAGGACATAAACAACAATCCTTAGTAGTTTATCCCAAGTGGATAGACGCTGAGCCAGTTCACTCAGGACCGATTTTTCACCCTGAAATGTTGCAATGAGCACATTAGCTTTGTGTTCAGGCATTTCACCAGTATTGGTAGGGTGAAACGGTTTTAATGGCCATTCCAAAGGTGGGCTGCGAATCCATGATGGGCCGTTCCACCATAAATCATGTGAAACGAGTTGGGAAGGAAGCATGCCACGAGAAAGGCAGTCGCTCGGGTTTTCACTACCAGCAACATGGTAAAAGTTCTCTGGAGACAAATTTTCTTGGCACTGAGCTACGCGATTACTAACAAACACCGACCAGCGATGCGGTGAAGAATGTATCCAAGAGAGCGCAACGGTAGAATCGGAAAACGCATATGTTCCTGCAATAGGAAGACGCTCAGAATAATTATCTTGAACCGTCCGTATTAATTTGGACATCAATACTGCGGCACAGAGCTCCAAACGAGCGAGGGTCGTCACTTGGTGGGAGAAACCTTTGATTTTGCGCACAACAATCTCACTGTAATTTTCCCAAACAGATCAGTGGTGTGCAAATAAATCACACAGCCGTAACCATTCATGCTTGCATCGCAGAAAGCAACAACGAGCACCGTACTGTCTTTCAGGACACCAACATGGCGAGGGATTTTCATCATTGAAATTAGAGGAAATTCCTGTGTAAGCGCCGAAAACCGACGAATAACGCTATCAGGGGGTGTATCATCCCAACCAATGTTGCACAGCCATAGCTCTTTGATAAGTAATTTAGCGTACAGAATGACAGGGGCGACCAAGCCGAGGACATCAAATAAGCGGGCGACTATGGAGAGTATGCTCCGCTTTGTGCACTTCTCCTGAACATAAGATGTCGTAAAGAAGAAGCTGTCATCAGCTGGTTCCCACGAAAGGCCCAATACCTTAGAGGTATTGTTAGAACCAACAGTGTAGTCCACTGGGCTGCGGTGAGAATCCGGGAGGTTCTCAAGTACAACTTGAGAATTTCAAAGGCACCGGACTTAAACAACGAGATTAATTCTCGAGAAAGACGTATGGCGCTGGGCTCATCTGCAATAGAATAGACCAGGTCGCCCATATACAGCTTGGACTCTGCCACTTTGGCAGCGTCCGGGTAATGTGGTCTCATATCCTGGGCCAACTGGCGAACCGTCCGCATTGCTAAGTACGGACTTGCCGTCAAGCCGAAAGGAACTCGATTGAACTGAAAAGTTCGTATGAGACCATTATTTTAGAATCGAAATAAGATCCTCAGGTATCTGCGATGCTTGCTAGGAACTTCAATCTGTAAATACATTTGCTTTATATCCGCAGTCATAGCGATGGGAAAAAGACGAAAGTCAAGCAAAAGCAGAAACAAATCGGCTTGCAAATTGGGACCAGTATGAATAATGTCATTCAGTGACAGCCCTGTGTGTGTTTTAGCACTAGCATCGAGCACAATACGAGGCATTGGTTTGTCTGGACGAGTGACAGCTTGATGTGTGATGTAATATCCATCTTCTGTGATATCAGACTCTGAGACTTCTGATAGGTAATTATTTTCAATATATTCACTGATAACCTTGTTATAATTCTCCTGCAAAGCAGGGGAATGATTAAATTTTCGCTCCAATGCCAAAAATCGGCGTTGGGCAGCAGTACGAGAATTACCCAATTGTCTTGGATCTTTACAGAAAGGTAAAGCAACAGAATATCTACCATCGTCAGTGCGAGAAATTGATGAAGTAAAGAGATTCTCATATTCTGTCTCCTCCGGACTTGAAAATTTTATATTAGGTATCTCTTCTAACAGCCAAAATTTTTGCACTAAATCATTCAGTGCGAGTGCCGAAAATGATGTGTTTGTGTTGAGCACATTATTGGGGTAATCACCCATCAACACGAAACCGAAAGCGGTTGATAACGCGGGGGGTGCACTAGTACCCGATTCAACCCTGTTCCCTAAATAAATATATGGGAACAGTTGCGCACCGATGACGACATCCACGCATCCAGGAATATTCCACGTTAAGTCTGCGAGAGGTATGCCCTCTAAGTACCTCATGTCACCCTTGGCTATATAGTGATTAGGTAATTGGTCGGTGATACTGTCAACGACAAGCGCATGTATATTATATTTATTCTCTGGGTATACGCGAGACTCAATATCCAAATACACGTAACCGAAAATTGGTCGAGACGTTGATCCAATTCCTTTGACAAACGAATTACTCAAAGGAATTATTGGTAAATTCAGCGTCTTACAACAATCGACCGTAATCAAATTATTTTGAGAGCCATTATCAATTAGGCACCGAACAATAACTTTATTTCCGTTTTTAAGCTTCGCGTATACTTGTGCGGTCGAAAGTAAAATAGAAGAGTTCGGTGTTACTTTGGCACAAAGCGAACACGAAGGATTGACATTCGCGGTCCCCTCCACTTGCTTATCACCAATGCCAGTTCCATTGATGCTGGATGACACTGGAGGGGGGACTGACGGTTCTTCACTGGTAGGTACTTGCGACGTATGTACATGAGTATTGGTTTTCATATTATTCACACTGCCGAAATGTAAGAATGTATGATGACGTTTATTGCACAAATCACAAACTAACCCCGATTTGCATGACTTGATTGTATGTGAACCACTAAGGCAATTTACACAGGCATTTTTCGATTTTATAAATTCAAATCGAGCCTGTGGGGAACTCATACATTTAAACTTTGAGCAAACGTTGACTAAATGATCAGTTTTGTTACACAGAATACATCCTTTCGGCGGAGCTGGGAAGCGCGGAATATTCGCATTACTCGCGACGAACGATTTAGTATTATTTGATCGGGAGGACGAAATGGGATGCGTTTTATTTACGACACCATGCGAGTTACTCGTTCGTTCTAAAATCTTTACTTGATCTTGTACAAACGAAACTAACTCATTATAAGAAGGAATTTCTTTATTACGAACTGTCAGCTCAAAGTTCTGAGCCGTCTGTGAATCAATTTTTCTTACCGCGCAGTGAAACAAAATAAAATCAGTTAAATCTTCAATACCTAACTGCTTTAATGCCGACACTGACGAAGAATATCTTTCAATGAAAGAATTGAGACTGGCAGATGTATTCGTGCAGTTTTTCGCATCGAGAATATTATTTAAATAATGTGTTCCTAGTGTACGTTTATCTTGATATTTTTTAACTAAACTCTCCCAAATGATCTGATATGTATCACCCGAAGGCACAATGCCTGCGGTTACGTTCAACGCCCCGTGTGTGAGTTTTCCGACTAAGTACTGCACACGCTGCGAGTCAGTTAGCTGTCTATTATTATGGATATTGGCTTTAAATGACTGAAAAAATTTCGACCAGCTTTCATTCTTACCATCGAAGGTTGGAAGATCTATTGCAGGAAGATTAATCATACACGGCTCCCGCGACTTATTTTGTGACGTCAGTGATTCTCTTACAGAAGTTTTCATATTCGATCTAGTCCGTTTGACCTTCAAAAAAAGATCATCGAAAGCATTTAAAGCTTGAAAATCTGGTTTAAATTCTGGATTTAAAGTTAACTGACGATCATTGATGCTATCTATAATATTTTCAAATTGACTTCGCATTTGATCAATCATCTCTGACTGAGCCATAAACACTTCATTATTTTTTGACTCAAAATTAGATATATTCTTTGTTGCATTATACAGATCGTTCATACGAAAAAAAAGATTTTCCTTTTTTGCAGTTAAAAGAATAAGCGATCTGTCTTGAGCCTCACCCTCACCTTCCTCCGTAATTCTTGGCATTTTTTATATTCGAAAAGATTACCACAAAATTTTACAATAATGTTACAATGTTAATAATTAATTAATAATAATGTTGCGAATAATTGTCCAAAATTACGACAATATTCTGCGAACAATGTTAACAATTAATTAATAATAATAATGTTGCGAATAATTATCCAAAATTACGATAATTCTGCGAACATCCAAATATGTCATCCAAAAGCAAAAACAAGACCAGCTATAGTTCTCAAAAAATGAGAGGTACTTCAAATTTACCAAAAAAAAAATACGTAAATTCAAACATCCATGTAATTAAGCTATAATCTCGAATTGAATGTATGAATGAATTAATAATCCAGGCTACGAAAGGACCATTAAATATGTAGGGGCGTGTAAATAGCCCCTGACACGAGGGAGATGACAACCCTATGTAAATTAACGAAAATTGAATTCTTCCCTATGTGACACAAAAACAGTTGACCCAGCAATTCCAACCAAAGTGAAACAAAACAATACTCACTCAGAGAATGCAGCTCTTGTATGATGTCCAGCACAAAAGACACTTCTTTTCACTCAAAATATCAAGGCGGTATTGCATAATCTTAACAGATGTTTCGCACAGCAAGGAAGTTTCAACAATGAAAAAAATAAGTCTGCCCATCAATAATATGTGCCAAATCCTAGGCACAACAATAATTCACTCACTGGGTGAACCATTTAATAACGACTGACCAGGAGTGACATCTGTTGGTTTTGACTCACACTCCCGTCGGAAGCAATTGCCTGATTCACAGAGGTAAGGAAATGCATGAATATACTGAATCTCAAGCCACATAGGTAAATTCAATACAATACAAAAACCATAGATGGCGCCCTCATGGTCTCATAGCATAAATTATTAATTGATTAAGAAAATGGATACAAATATATTTATGGCGCGTATCCAACGATCCTTTTGCAATAGTTATAAAAGTGATACTTTTGCAATAGTTATAAAAGCGATCCTTTTATTTATTTATTTATTTGTACACGCCCAATTAGGGCTTTTACATATGATAAAATTAAAAACACATTTGTTATAATCAAAGAATTAAGAGATAACAATTAAATAAGTATCAAGTATAGATTTTTTAACTTAAAACAAAAGAGTAAATTATAGGATACACATTCATATACATTTAAAGAAGTGATTTTCTTGCAGCTTAAAAGCAACAGAATAAAATAAAGGATACACATTCATATACATTCGACACATATTGAAAATTTATGAACATTTCAAATTTATCTAGATAGACATACAGATTTAATAACAATGTTTTTATAGGTTGATAGACTTTCAGTACCGTTGATGTTCATGTAATATTTATTCCCTGTACTGTGCAGTCGGTTCATTACTGAGTTTGTTTCTGAATTGGTACCTGAATTGTTACAATGGTAAAGTTATGAAAGCGATACTTTTGCAATAGTTATAAAAGCGATCCTTTTGCAATAGTTATGAAAAGGTATTCTTTTGCAATGGTTATAAAAGTGATACTTTTGCAATAGTTATAAAAGCGATCTTTTGGAAATAATTATAAAAGCGATCCTTTTGCAATAGTTATAAAAGTGATACTTTGCAATAGTTATAAAAGCGATCCTTTTGCAATAGTTATAAAAGTGATACTTTTGCAATAGTTATAAAAGCGATCTTTTGGAAATAGTTATAGTTCTGACCAGTCAGTGGTTGAGTGGGCATCGCGCTTGGGTCCCACCCGGGCGTCGCGTGTTCGAATCCTCGGCTGGCTAAGTCCTCCATCACAACACAAGCAACATTTTCGGCTTTCTATGGTGGTAGTAGGGGATTTTCAAACATTGTTGGGTTATTCGTAACCCGGGAATGTTCGTCTTTCTTTTTAAAAATAAATAAAAAAAAGTTATAAAAGCGATCCTTTGGAATAGTCATAAAAAGGTATTATTTTGCAATAGTTATAAAAGTGATAATTTTGCAATAGTTATAAAAGCGACCCTTTTGCAATAGTTATGAAAAGGTATTCTTCTGCAATAGTTATAAAAGTGATACTTTTGCAATACATACTTATAAAAGCGATCTTTTGGAAATAGTTATAAAAAGCGATCCTTTTGCAATAGTGCCAAGACCGGGATGTTTGGCGGTCCGTCCTCTCTGCCTACCCCTGCGGGGAAACGGCGTGATGGTTAGTTAGTTAGTTAGTTAGTTTATAAAAGCTATACTTTTGCAATAGTTATACAAGCGATCCTTTCGCAATAGTTATACAAAGTGATCCTTTTGCAATAGTTATAAAAGCTATCCTTTTGCAATAGTTATAAAAGCCATCTTTCTGCAATCGTTATGAAAGCTGTCCTTCTAAAAGAGTTATAAAAGCCAACCTTCCCATATTATCATCATATTAAATACGGAAACACATTTTATCTAGGCAGATAAAACGTAAATAAACTTGTCCCAGAGAGAGCTCGTCCGGACTTCGTCCTCTTCCTTCCCAAAGCGTCTCGTTTGAAAACGAAAAAGCCAGAGGATACTAGAACTATGACTAGTGTGGGACTCGACGAATATAAAGGTTCGAAAATTACAATTGTTTTTATTTATTAATATTTACCTACCATCGATATAATATGCATGTAATAAGCATGTCGACGAACTTAAATAATTTTGTCGACATGCTTTTTACGTTATTTTGTGGACAAGAGTATTACCTCGTCAGTGTAATTGCAATGTTGGGGCAGTGTTATTTTTCGCAAAATATATTGTTTGTCGTAATTGGTATTTTATTCATAAAAGGCTGTGTTTCCAAAAAACCTTTTTTCTCCATTGATTCAATACCCACATTTTAATTAAATTAATACATCAAATAAATATTCATTTTGTCAAAATTTTAATTAAAAAAAAATCGAATTTAAATACATCGTCGTATTTATTTAAATCTTTTCGCATTTTTTCAGTTATAGTTGCATTTTTTTACACGTAAAATCGTCGTGTTTATTTGGATATTTTCGCATTTTTTCAATATTGTGGTACCAACCTCACTGAAGATAGTTTGAAAACGAGGTTGGAATTGAGATAGTGACGTTTATTTGGACAAAATAATTTCCTGTTTGAAATTTAAAAAAAATCAGTCAGAATGTGCAGTTCACACGCGGTAGAAGTGAAACCTTCAGAAAACTAAAGTTGAAAAGAGTGGGGAGGCTACGAAGCACCTCCCAAAGAGGAGTCTGATAGGGTACAAAGCACCGCACAAAGAAGAGACTACCTCATTCTCTCGCAGGCTAAATCCTATAGATCATAGATTCTCAACCTTTTTTTGCCCACCGCCCAATTTTTTTTTCTAACGTCCCCTAACTCGTGAATCTGAAAATCTGAAACAGTAATTGTCGTCACGATTATATTTACCACAGCGGAGGGGGCGTAATCGGATGGGATGGGGCAAGATGGGATGGGTTTCTCTGGGTCTCCTACCGTCCCCCTGGAGGTCTGAAACGCCCCCCAATTTTCTCTTGGTCTTCTACCGCCCCCCTGAAGGTCTGAAACGCCCCCAAGGGGGAGTTATCGCCCGCAACCTATGCTACAGATGTACATATGTGTTTGTCTCTTTTTACTGTCGCTATTTTTCGTTTCATCGAGTTTCAAATCGAACGGCGCTAAAGAAGTTTTCTCTTCAATGTAATTAAGTAGTTAGGTATTTAAGTTAATACTTACAAACGTTATGATTTTAGAGTAAATTAGGTTTTGATATATTACGTACGAGAAAATTAGAGACACACTTTTTGGACACGATTTCTACTGTTCATAGAACTATTAGTATTATTATTCTAAAATATAACTTTACTTTTCAAGGTAGCCTTTTTATATATTTATATTGGTTGAAATTGTGAGAAATGTGGAGATCCGCAAAGAATTGCAGGCTGGTGAAGCGTACGGAATAAAATTAAGAAGAAACGTACAGATGGTTTGGGTATGTAGAGCGAATGAACGAAGAAAGTAGTGTAAGGAGAATATATACCGCAACTGTGAATGGAAGAAGAAATCCGGAACGCCCGAGGAAGATATGGCACGATCAAGTGAATCAGATGCTTGAGTCAGGCCATGTCAAGAGTCAGAATGATAGAAGGGTACGTGTAAGACGATTTTTTTCATTTATTTATTAATACTAGCTCACCCGGAGGCGTATTTACAATCCCTACCGCGTTTCAGTCGCTTTAAATTTTCAATATTAAAATTTAAATATTTAGAAATAAAAATTTAAATTTCTAATATACACATTGGAAAGATTATTTTATCTAGATTTTAGAACAATTTTTGTTTTTGCAAAGTGATAAAAAATTATCAATATAGAGGTGTATTTACAATATATGGGAATAATATTAAAATTTAAATATTTAGAAATAAAATTATTAATATCTAATATACACATCAGAAAGATTATTTTATCTTAATTTTAGAACAATTTTTGTTTTTGCAATGTGATAAAAAATAACCAATATAGAGGTATATTTAAAATGTAAATTGTCGTTACAGCGACTGAATCGGTATAGGTTTTGTAAATACGCCACCCGGAGAACTTCGTGCCGCCTCAGAATCAATAACTGTTGTGTTAGGTTATTAGCTGAATTAAATTAATTTTTTTATTAAGTTAAAAATTAAAGAAATAAGCAATTATCGACGCGCAACTGTCCGTGTTTTGGTCAGAGATGGCGTTGTGCATGGATTTATATTTTTGTGATTTTCTTACATTTCCACATACTTACGGGAATGGTGTTTCATTTTCTTTATACGTATAGATTTATTATAAAATAATTATTGTATTTTTCCTTTGGAGGGGTGCAGACATACGTTCACCGTTCATTTAGTGTGTAAGAAAGAGGGACAGCATTATATATTTAAGAATAAAAGCAAAACAATCAGCGCTTCGACATTTGATGTTTTTGAATTTTTGAAATTCACTCACAATTCAATATTATACTTTCATCACAATATTGCTGCAGCTCTATCAAAAGATGAGAATTCGTTTCATACAAAATGTATGAGGAAAAGAATTTACTTCATAATTTTTTTGTTGTTGTTATAAATGGTGTAACTAACCCTACTTTGTTTCATATATTAAGATGTCAATGCCCTGATTGGCCTTTACATGATAAGTTTAAAATACAGAGAAACCATAGACATCCAAATTCAATAGACCAGAAATAACAGGTGAGGGGAAAAATCAACTATGGCGGTACGAAGAGGGGAAGATGACTGTCATTGGTTGAAAAATTAATCTGACAGTATATAGGCATCTCGCATTATAATATCATCATTTAGTTCTTAAAAGCAAAAACTGCTTTGAATGAATAGACCTTTTTACATGGGAGCGCGAATTGCTTGCCACGATAATAAAATATTTGCGTAGGCCAAATGTACACCCCAAAAAGATTCGCCCGTTTTCACATAGCAATATTTTTTTGCCGTGTTTAGTTAAGACACTTTTACAAATGATTCATAATTTACTTACCCCTGTAACCAGCGACGAGCACACTAAGGAACCGCCCACATTTATGTGCACACTGATATGTAGGTATGTTGTATAGCACAAGCTACTGTTTTGGCGTGTTATTTTTTCGTTAAATGTATAGATGTTAGCTTCGCGCTGCCCACGGCAAGAATGATGACGTCACACATTTTAGATTCAAGCGATTCTCTATCCCCTCCACATGGGGCGAACTGGCGCCAAGGAGGAGCTCCAGCCGGTTCCATGGCGAGGGGGAAATAATACGTTTTTATCACTTAGGGCAGGTCCAGATATATTCATATGTCCGTGAGAGAAACAGTTTTTAAGTAAAAAAGATGTACTTGAAGAAGTAAACATCACATGAATTTTAGGTATAAAGATAAATTTAAGTCAAAATAATGCATTACAATCAAAGAGAAAGCTTTTAATTTGCAGATGGCATAGAAAGAATAATATTATAGTGTATGTTAGTAATTACAAAATTTACATAAAAACAATTCTTTAAAAATCAAATCAAATGTCACAGTACATAAAAAGAAAACGGGAACCGGTTTTAACATTGTACTTATATAAATATAAAAATACACAAATATGATTGTAAATGAGGCAAGGAGTGTGTGCCAAGACAGTTGTTTGGCGGTTCGTCCTCTCTGCCTACCCCAGAGGAGAAACGGCGTGATGGTTAGTAACTTAATTAGTGCATTTATTTTCAATGACTTCATCTGAGGCCGTTTTAGAAGTTTTCTTATCACCTGTAGTTTTTAATTTCTACTTTACTTCTTCTTTTATTTGCTCTTTATTCTGATTGAATAATGTTATATGCCTATATTACTAACATTTTTGATCTGTAATTAAGCTCATATTGGTATCAACATTTAATTTTTTGACTGTCAACGGTAAATTTGTTTAGTCAGCCAAAGCATTTTGTGTGTCAAATTTATATTCCCATAATTTTCTGCATATATAAAAAAAATATCTATCTTTAATTCTATAAAAAAACTAGGTTACATAAATAAAAAATAAGAAAAATAGGTTACATAAATAAAGAATTTGCGCAAAAAAGTTGTCATGTTTCCGAATTATTTAAACGGCGAAATTGTGTAAAAAAAGTTTTCATATGTGTTTTATCGTATAAATAAAGATTATTAGAATAGCTAAATTTGGAAAAAAAAATCTTCTGTTTCCGCCCGGGATCGAACCGGGGGCCTTGTGCGTGTGAAGCACACGTGATAACCGCTACACTACGGAAACCGATGACGACTGCGACCATAAGGCACCATAATAATAACGAAGACTCCGAATGTAATACTAGACCGCTGTGTTGCGATTATACATTTAACGATAACGAGTTTTTTTTAAATCATAAGGTCACAAAAAGACTGTCGTTGACATAGTGATAAGATTAGCCAAGATAATAAACGTAATTTTAAAAATATTATTCACTAACTGGTTTCCGGCATGCGTTGTTATGCCATTAAATAAAGAAATTGTTTCTCCCTGCGTGTCCTTTCCTATTCGTCCCGTTCCCCTTCCGCCAACCCTTCCTCTCCCGCCACCCCTTCCCCTCTCGCGTTCCCACTCCGATTCCTCCTCCTTCCCCCTCCAAACATCAATCCCCCTTCCACGGTCCCGCGAACCCCCTCTCCCGAGTTCTCTTCCCCCCTCCTAGGTTCCCCTTCCCCCTCCCGTATTCCCTCTCCCGAGTTTCTCTCCCTCAACTGAATGTATTCATTCCGGATACATTCAGTTTTCAAATTTTATAATGCCAGAGCTATTATATGTTATTCTGATGTATGAGCAATATTATTGTAAAGTTTCATTAAAATCCATTCCGTAGTTTTTGCGTGAAAGAGTAACAAACGTACATCCCATACAGACTTTCGCCTTTATAATATTAGTAAGATAATAATTATACACATACTAAAACTCAGAAACGACTCCCGGTACGATCAAGGTGTTGTAGCCCTCTATCCCCCATCCATGAAGAAGGTTCCCGTTTTTACCTGAAGGGCGTGCTTTTGAAGATATAAGGGCTGGAAGTTTTGCACTCTAGGGATTTCTAGAACAGTCCAGAGCATTTGAGAGTATTCCACAACATTCCCGAACATCCCGGAACATTCTGGAATGTTGTGGAATGTTCTGGAATAGTCTGGAACGTTCGGGGACATCTTGGAACATCCCAGATCATGGTGGAACATTCCAGAACGCTCCCGAATGTTGTGGAACGTTCTGGAACGTTCTGGAACATTGTGAACCAATCGAAGCCTATTTTGTATGGATGGGGCCACCCATTGGTAGGGGTATATAAAACAAGATCCGTCGTGGGTTCGAATGTCAGTTCAATCTCACAGCTTATTTATTAAAAAATGTCAATGAAATTTTGGTCTCCGGTGACTTTAAAAAAAATCAAATAAACCTATTTTTCTTCCACATTTCGTCACTGGTCACTCAGCCGAGTAAGAGACCAACCCAACACCTACTATTTTTTATGTTAAAAAAACATCGAAAATGCCACCGGAGACCAAAATTTCATTTACATTTTTTACTCGAAATTATGCCAGGAATCACTGGTTGTATATTGCGAAAGTTTTGTGAAAAATTACCACAAGACCTACGACGCAGCTTCCACTCAGCTTACTAAACAATAAATGAATGCTCTAAATAAAATCATCACATTTTATTTTTAATCAATAATTGTTATATACCATGGACATATGAATATATCTGGACCTGCCCTAAGAGATAAAAGCGTATTATTTCCCCCTCCCCATAACGGTTCCATGGAGCCGGCTGGGCTTACGAGAGCCTCGCTTGAATCTAAAAAATGTGACGTCATCACTCTTGTCCGCACCAGCGTCGAGCACACATCGTACATTTTACAAAATACCATGGCAAAAATGATAGCTTGTGCTATACATTAATACCCTAAAATATGTCGAACAACGAATGTGGGCGGTTCTCAAGGGAGCTCGTCGCTGGTTACAGGGGTAAGTAAACTATGAAACATTTGTAAAAGGGTTTAAACTAAATACGGCAACAAAATATACGTCTGTGAAAAGGGGCGAACTTTACTTTGCCGCATTTGGACTACGCAAATATGTTAATAACGTGGCGAGCAATTCGCGTTCCCATGTAAAAATATCTATTAATTCAAAAGCAGATTTTGCTTTTAAGAACTAAATGGTGATATTATAATGCGAGATGCCTATTTACTGACAGATTAAATTTTTAACGAATCACAGCCATCTTTCCCCTCTTCGCCCCCATAGTTTGGTTTTACCCCTCATCTGTATCTTCTGGTCTATTAAATTTGGATAAATTTTTGTTGTCAATGCTATATACGAATTTCATTTGCCTACATTTATATTTACATCTTTGAAGCCGGATTCAGACGGAAGAAAGAGATTTGGCGTCGAGACTTTTTGACATGTGAGTTGGCGCTCGTTCATTCGGATTAGCGCCAGGCGCCTTTCGCTAAAAGTACGCTGTCAGTTTGACGTTTCATTTTAGGATACACGTCGCTTACATTTTTATCATGGACTTTCAAGCAGACAAAGAGAGATGGAGAAGTGTCAAGAAGATTGTACATCATAAATATTTGTTTTCTTCCAAATATAATAAGTAAAAAAAAAGCGAGCGCTTGCGTACTCGGTCTGCAGCTAGTTTCAGTTCCTAGGCTTTTGGTATCCATTTAGGCAAAAAACACTCAAAATTGCCGGACTATGGCTCCCATGGGATGGAAAAAAATTGCATGGCATATCCCTTATCTGAATGATGCATACCTTTATGTTATGATGCTAAAACGGTTGATAGTTTCAGATATAGGTACGTAATGGGGACGAACATGTTGCGTACTAAGGTATATAAGTATAAACTGAATGGGATGTAAGAGTTGGTTAATTCGTTATTCCCGAACAGAATAAGAGTCTCAAGGTCGAATCTCAATGACAACCTATTTTAAAAAAAAAAATATGTATATTTTCCATAAACATTAAAAAAAGAGTAGACTTGCTCTAAAGTAAAATCTGGGTATCATTTCTACGAGCCAGAGTCAATGGCCAGAGGCAAACCACGTTATCATCTTTTTGGAACCTGGAGGGTCCGAGAATGGTTAGAAGAGCGCACATTGAAATGATCAGAGTCTGCGCAAAAAAGAAAAGGTTGCGTTGCTAAAGTAGGATAACGGTTTGCAACGCAGTCCATTGTGGGACTTTTCTGTGCGGGGTCTGAATGATTAATTTTAACCGAACCGTCTAAAAATCAGGCTTCGAGGGAAAATGAGCGAGGTGATTAAATTAATACATTTGTAAAAGTGTCTAACTAAATGGTGAAACAATATGTTCGATTTTGGAAATAAGCCCTAACTTTTATTTAACCGATTTGAGATTTGCAGTTAAGATTTTGACGCAGCCGGCAAATTGCGCACCATTGTAAGAAGAACTATTCATTTATAAGCAGATTTTATTTTCGAAGACTAGATAGGCACTGAATGGACAATGCAAGTTGCCTGTATACTGTCAAATTAATTTAATGACAAATCACTTAAAATAGAGACGGTCATGGACAGGTATTGTGTTTTGTAATCCTAAGAATTTAAAATTTTTTTCGAAGATTAATAAAACATTTTCAACAATCATTAAAATAATCTGAGAGTTAAGAAATTGAATGTCTTCACAATTTAAAGTTTCCGCACCGTGCCCAAAATCCTCTAGATCCAGCGCTGGGAAGGTACATAATCATTATCATCATCACTATTGGCTCTACAACCCCTAGTGGGTCTTGGCCTCCTCAAGAATCTTCCTTCATTCATCTCGGTTTTGTGCCAGCTCTCTCCAATTTAGAAGCTCCAAGAAAGATATGTCTTCGAGGACGTTGTCGCTCCTTAGTCTTAGTCTTGGCCTTCCTAGTCTTGAGTTCAGCAGGGACTTTGGTGCTAGATGCTCGGTCATTCTCTCCACATGACCCAGCCACCGAAGTCTTCCCAGTTTTATAAATTTTGCGACGTTTAGCTTCTTAAACAAAGTATAGAGCTCATTGTTATAACGTCTGCGCCAAAATCCATTTTCTAGAACCTATCCGAAGATGCGCCTCAAAATTTTTCTATCAAAAACGTCCAGTGCTCGCTCATTCCTCTTAGTTAGTACCCAAGTCTCAGCTGCGTACGTAAGTACTGGTCTGATAAGTGTTTTGTACACTAATATCTTCGTGTTTCTGGACAGCAGTTTGGACTTTAATTGGTTTTGTAGGCGGAAATAACAGCGATTTGCGTTCACTGTGCGCTTCTGGATCTCCTCTGTGGTATTATTGTCGTTTGTTATCACGGAGCCTAGGTATGTGAGGTACGTAATATATTATAATAAAATGTTAATTTATTTTAATATCCAATATAAGCCCCTACAAGAAGTAGGGCGAGGGGCTTAATTTATGGTCAATTCTAAAAACCATTCATGCGCTCCTCAGTCTCCTCACGTCGTAACACGACGAAATACTGTCGTAAGTGTCAATTTGCATCATCGCCTCCGAGACAATTCGAGGGGCGCTCAAATAGATTCGCGATTAGCTGCGGGCTATTATTTGAACGAATTCAGAATTGTAATGAAGAGTTGAGATGGGAGAAATAGGAAACGGGAAGGGGAAGGAGAGGGGGAAGGATGGGAAGGAGGATGTGATGAGGAGAGGATAAGCTTCCTGAAATATTCAGCGTACCGGAAAGAAAAGATTTTAAGGGATTTGATTCAATTCAAATAAGGATTTTCGTGTTTACGGGTGTAAATCATGGAAACACTTTATTTTTATTTGCAGGGAATTTTATTACTAGGGGAAGTGAAACGACGTGAGTAATAGTTTTTTTTTCGAAAATGCTCTAACTTATGTTGAGTTCTTATGGGTTTTATTTGCATTGGGGAGAGTGCGAATCGGTTATTTATAAAATGAAGTTGGAAAAGTGGTGGTGAGCGCGGTTGAAATATTTATTTTATTATGTAAATAGGAAGGGCGTGCACGTGCAGTCCCGTGTGCCGTAATACGACGCATGTCCCATAAAAGAAGAAAATAATTCACCATTTAGAAAAAGAGTTTCGTTGACATAATATATCATCATTACATAGTATAAAATGAAGTCGCTCAAAATATATGTGCGCATAGATCTTTTAAACTACGCAACGGATTTTCATGCGGTTTTCACCAATAGATAGAGTAATTCAAGAGGAAGGTTTATATGTATAATAAATGCTTATTATAGTAGAGAAAAGCCGATAAATTCAAATATTCAATTCAGGCAGCGGGCAGCAGGCAAGCGGGTGGTGTGGATTTTATAAAGGTTGGGTAATTACGTCGTGTTTCGTTAGCCACAGCAACGTGTGTCCGGGTCTGCTAGTTATACATAAAATATGGAAAAATATATTTTGGTGTTAAATAATTGTGACTATTCGTAAATAATAATATTTAATTAATGAAGACAATATTAGCAAAACTCAATCGAAAATCTGAAACAGAAAAATCAGAAAAAGATATGGTCGTATCTGGGACTTGAACCCAGGACCTATGACTTGCCGGGTCAGTGCTCTTTCCAACTGAGTTAATGTGTCCCCCTCTGATTCGGTTGTATTTAACTGCAGGGGCAATACGTGTTCCTCTGGACATTACCCCGTTTTTAGTAAGCTTTATTTTTTTTCTTCAAAACTGTTTGCAAATTATTATATAAAATGACATATTTTGGAGCTCAGATAAATAATCCTTTGTAATCCGATTTTTTTTTGCTATTTTTTTGTGTATTGTGTAAAAGTTGTTTTTGTCCAGAGAAATAATACCCTGTATGTTCCTCTGGACATTTCTTGTTCATCTGTACAGTGACCAATTAATGCTTTCATCGACGTTGCATAGCCATGAGGCCCCGAGAAAAACATTTTCCTTCGGGGCCCACATTATCTTTGGGAAGTTAGTGCACTTCAAATGGAATTAACCGCGGAAAACAAACTGTCTTGACGTTGAAACTTTTAAAATCCCTTATTGACTACTTTTGATTGATTTTCAATTAATTATCGATGAATGTAATATTAAACTACAATTGTAAAATCAGGCAATTTACGTAAATTTCGGAGGAAGTTTTTTTTTTTTATTAATAAAATTCCTTTATTATTTATTTACAGTTTTACATTTTTAAATTAAGTCCCGTTAAACTGATTGATATCAGTTTGTCAACGGGTTCTTTTGACAATTACTTTTTTAAATTGAGACAGGTACATAAAATAAACAGGTACATGAAATAAATAAATTGTTAATAAAATTTATAAGAAAAACAGAACAGAGAAAATGAAAGAAAACAAAAAGAAAAGACAAGAGAAAATAATAATGGAAAAAACATTAAAACGAAAAGCGGAAATACCAGAAAATTAGTACAAAAAAGTTCTTTCACAACCATTTTTTTAGCGTACATTTCCTTCTGAAACTCAATTCACAGCTTTTTATTGCGTTGGGTAACATGTTGTAAATTATTGGAACAAGGTATTCTAGAGTTCTTTGACCGTATTTATTTAGGTATCTGGGAATTATAAGTCCATCATTTGCAGTTAGTTTTGTATTATGAACATGAGCCACTAGTTTATTATATTCAGATCGAGATGTATGCTGACTCGCAATTTTAAGCCACAATATAGCACGAACAGATAATAAATTTACAGAGTTGTATAGTAATGATTTTGGTATGTCATGTCTTTGTTCGTATTCAGTTATTTTAAAAATAATTTTATCAAAGAATATTGTACGTTTTGCACTGAAAGAAGATTTGTTTTTGTTGAATGTCCCCATGTGGTTAATCCATATCTTATTAGGGATTCCGCCAATGTATTCAAATATATGGCATATTGGAACTATTCTGCGGCTTTTGGTGCGAGAAATGTCGTACATACCAAGGTCATGTACTGGCTGATGTATCGAGCCTAAGTATTATCTCACATTCTAAGAACTGTAACTTTAGTTGATATTAAAAACAAAAATGGTTCAATACAACACCCTTGAGGTATACCTAATAAAGCATAATGGATGGCAAACTTTACCTTCCGAAGTTTAAGAGGAATATAAACGCTAGAAATATTTCGAATCTCATGCCTGCAAAATTTTAAAATCGAGCGTCTTTTTGCACGAGGCTAGTAAGCGAAAAAGTGGTTTTTATTTATTTTGTGCATAATTTTATAAGAACGAAAAAAAGTTAGAACATAGATAAAGTCAAAAATAGTCTTAGCCGTAAGGGGGTATTTTTAAAAAATTGTTACTTAGATTACTTCATAGTTAAGTCATGAGAAAACATTTTTTTTAGTGGTTTACGCTTATATTTTTTGTTACGTAAATAATAACTTTATTGTAATTCCAATACATAGATAAAGTAGTTAAAGCTTCAATTTATCCTTAGCATATTTTTTGATGTTCATACTGTAAGCCGATTCGTCGTAAAGATTAATCAAAATAGTATCTAAATAGGATTTCACGTATATTCACCCCAAGGGTGTTTTATATTAATTTGTTATTGATTTCAAAACTAAATGGCACGCTGCAATGCACGATAATGAAATCGATATTTACTAAATTCGAGGTGACTCTCAAATGACCGAGAATTTATATTCTACTGGCTGGGGTACCCGGCTTCGCTCAGGCAGTTGATGAGAGATTGAACTGACGTTCGAACCCATCATGGATCTTGCTTTATATACCTCTATCAATGGGTAGCCCCACCCATACAAAAAAAGCTTTGAATTGTCCACAATGTTCCAGAAGATTCCAAAACATTCGACAGTGTTCTGGAATGTTCCACAATGATTTGGGATGTTCCGGGATGATCCCGAACGTTTCAGAATGATCCGGGATGTTCTGGAACGTTGTGGAATACCCTCGAATACTCTCAGATGTTTTGGAGGTAACCGACGAGTTCATCGAAAATCAATTCATCGAAGGCAAATTCATCGAAAACGAGTTCATCGAAAAGCAATTCATCGAAAGCAAATTCATCGAAAACGAGTTCATCGAAAATCAATTCATCGAAAATCAATTCATCGAATGATCAATTCATCGAATCGCCAATTCATCGAAAAACATTGTTTTGTAGATATTAGAGCTGTCAAAATTAAATACCCAAAAAGATCTGTTTAACTGAGTTTAACAATGTAAAATTTATAGGTTATCTCTTCGATTTCCGATTGTCTGATACTGCAATAAAGGGATATCTAAGGAACGGTGACCAGACAACTCATAATGAAACCAACTCATAAACAACTCAGAAATGTGATGACTGATGATAAAAAAAGATTAAAAAATTGGTTAGGTTAGGTTAGGTTAGTTTAAGTTGACTAATGCTTTTTTAACTTCTCGGTTCGCTCGGCATTTCTCTCAAATATCAACAAAATATATTTTTTCTATGAATTGGCGATTCGATGAATTGGTTTTCGATGAATTGATTTTCGATGAACTCGTTTTCGATGAATTTGCTTTCGATGAATTGATTTTCGATGAATTGATTTTCGATGAATTCGTTTTCGATGAACTCGTCGTGAACCGTTTTGGATTGTATACATTTCTAGGTGGCGAAACATTCAGCCTTTATACCTTCAAAAGCACGCCCTTCAGATAAAAACGGAAATCTTCTTTATGGATGGGGGATAGAAGGCTACCGCGCCGTATAACTCCCTTGATCGTACCGGGACTCGTTTCTGAGTTTTAGCGGCAAAACCCTACACTTTCTTTTATAATATGTATTGATTACATACTAATCTTAAAGTAAGTAAAAAGAACAGCTGCGCTTGTACCTGCCTACGTAATTTTTCTTTTATACTTGTGAAAGTATTCTGTTTGAAAATCTTAATTAGCTTTCTCTAAGATGGGCTAGTCGAGTATGTTTCAAGGTGTGAACGTGGAACACTGTGTAAATGTAAATAATAAAGGGCACCTAAACTGAAGAACTCGGTCCGGCACTGGTACAGGTTGGTACCGTGAATGGCGTTTATCTAGAGACCCGGAATTGGGGTCGATCTTTCATGCACCCAGAATTGGATCATCCGGGGTGGGCTGCTAGCTGCAGGGCCAAGGCGCTGAAAATGCCTAAGACCTAACACAGCGCCCTTGACGTTTTTACTAGCGCCAGGCGAAGTTTGGGTCAGGGCCGATCCTAACTAGCAGTTACATACCACGTGAATAAACGCTGCGAAGTCAAACTTAGAATTCCTGTTGAGATGATTGAGTAAAGAATATTCACCGAAGAGGAAATCAACAATCTTGAAAATTGGGAATGGGTACGGGAATTTTTAAATAATACATTATGGAAGAAAGTGCAACGTTTCCACATGGAATTTGTTATTTTATCTATTTGTGAATTTTGTTTAAGAGTTTGCACTTATTAAATACCTCCCTGTTTACAGTAGAAAGAATGGGCCGCGGAACAACTCGGTCTTGGAACTTGGAACTCCGAGCTGCACAGGCTCCATGGTCAAGGGGTAAGGCTCTCGACTAGCAATCCTAACATATTTTATTTAATTAACCCTTCGAATAATAAGAAAATAATTTTCTGTCAACTTTTGCCTGTCTAGGTTGGCGCGCAAAATTCCTGGTTCTTCCCATGCATTTTAAATGTTCCTATGTATTGTTTTTTTTAACGCTTTTGCAAAAAAAAAAGTTCTATAATTTAGATACAATAATCTTTCCGATGAGTTTATTAGAAATGAACATTTTTGTTTCTAAATATTAAAATTTTAATATTGGAAATGTAAATTGGCTAAAAAATGTATACCTAAGAGTATTCGAATTTAAGTAATTAAAATAGAATAAACTTAAAATTTTAAATACATATTCATTTTCTAAGCAAAATTTGTAATAAAACTGTCATCTCACTTTTTATCACTTTCATACAATTTTATTTTAAAATTAAAAATAAAATTGGCGCAAAATTAAACCGTCACTTTTGATCGGGTTTGTAAAATATCTGAACAACCTAGCTCTTATAATTCTAAGACAATGAGAAGTATTATTTCATTCCGTTTCTAACATAATAGAAATCAGAAATATTCGCATGACAGGAAGAGAGATATCGAACTTTTAACAATGCACTGTTGCCCTGGGACAATCTGGGTCTCCTGTTATTATAACGGCATATGATGTTTTGGGACAACTTGGGTCTCCTGTAATTAGACGGGTTAATATGTTTCATTTCAGATGCATATACTTAACCTTTAACTGCTGACGTGATTTTTTAACGTATATTCTGACGTGGGGGCCTGGGCGGCCTGTTACATGAAGATTTTGAGATCCAAATGATTATTTATTGGACGAATTAAATATATTTAAATAATTTATTTTTTTTATTGTCAAGTATAAACTTATATTTGACAATTTGGATATTATTTAATAATTTTTGGTAAAAATCACTTGACATCAGAAATCAGTCTGTATTATCTATTAAACTAAATTAAAACAATGAACCCACTTTCATTATAATATTTCAATAGTGTCTCGAATAAACTATGTATATAAAGCTTTAGTAAAGTTGTTTATGTTTATTTTTATATAGTACAAATCAACTTCAAAAAAGTTACGTGAGTACTGATGGGTCAGAGAGGCCAAAAAAAAAAAATTGAAATGAATTTACTTACTTACGGCTGTGGCGTCACTAAATTCGAAGCTACTGGAAGCGGCGTATGCGTCACGCGTGGAGGAGGGGAGTTTTTCGATATTATTATTATTGCTAGGACGGAGCGGCCCCCACGTCAGTAGTTAAAAGAGGGAATGCGGGCGGCGCGGCGTTTTTTCCATACAAACGTATTCCTCGTTTATCTCTCTGGATTATGACTCTAGAGCATTTTTTTTTACATAATATAGATATCGACCACTAGCGTGTCGGTACGTTTTGCTTTTTTTGATAATTTACTTCTTATAGAAGTTAGGACCTTCCAAAAATGAATAAAATTGCCTGGTTAAAACGCCGTCAAAAGACGTTCAGTATACAAACTAAACAAAGTATTTAAAAAAAAAGCAAAACGTACCGACATAGAATATTTTCTTCTAATACAGTTAGTGAAAAAGAAAATTAAAATCGACCCAGTTTTGGAGAAGAAAAATGGGAAATACAAAACATCGATTTTGACGATTTTATTTAGGTATTTTCGGCCCGATATGTAGTTGTCCCTTTCGCTCAGTTCCCCTGAGGGGAGCACGGAGTGGAACATAAGACATTCGTTACATTACCTATCGACGATATTTTTAAATGACCAGCATAGCTCTTAAAGGTTAAAAACAATACTTACTGTATTTGCGGCATGTTGCAGAGTGGAAGATACTTTCAGTATCGCCCTGGTGTATTCTGACGCTTGATATGGCCTGACTCTAGCTTTTCATCCACTTCATCGTGTCATATTTTCTTTTATGAAATGTAAAGTACTGCAACATTGAGGATTTACAACTTTGCTGAATTAAGTAGTGAAGACTTGTGAGAATTTTGGGTTAGAACTGAATATAAATTAGACAAAATACACGCTCATAAGCAAAAATAACAAAAATAAGTTTTGTTCCAGCAATATAAAAAAAATCTTTATATTGCTGGAACAAAACTAGAGAAGGTACAGAGTATTGTATACTTGTATGCAAAGTAAATGATAAATGGGATCCTTCAATTGAAATCAAATGCCGCATTGAGCAAGTTCGTGCAACCTTTATCCGCATGAAAAAATGTTCTGCAGTCATGATCTCAACCTTGGATTACGAATGCGAATAGTCAGATGCTACGTGTTTTCGATATTATTTTACGGAATGGAAGCATGGACGCATACTGAAGAACTAATTAGGCGACTTGAGGCATTCGAGATGTGGATCTACAGAAGAATACTTAAAATAAGCTGGATGGACAGGGTTACAAACGAAGATGTTATGGTTCGGATGAATAAAGAAAAGGAAGTAATTAAAACTATAAACATCCGAAAACTTCAATATCTTGGACATGTGATGAGACATCCAGAGAAGTATGAGATCCTGCATCTGATAATGCAGGGAAAGATTGCCGGAAGACGGGGCCCTGGAAGAAGGAGAGCCTCATGGCTGAAAAACCTGAGACAGTGGTTTGGCCAGTCTACCGTGGAGCTGTTCCGGGCCGCAGTAAACAAAGTCCGCATAGCCAACATGATAGCCAACGTCCATTGAACGGACAGGGCACAAGAAGAAGAAGAAAGTAATGTAGTATCTTTGCATAGTTCTGGATTATTTTTTCTTTTTATCATAAGTTGTCCTGAAAAGCGGGAATTTCGCAACACTCAAATAAACTGTTCTTTTAATGATAGAGATAAAATCCTTCATCATAAGTTTTTCTTTTCATATTTCATGCTTAGTGTCGAGTCTGATAACACATTTCTTCGAAATCTTCGACTTCATTAAAAATAAATTTCTAAGTACAAAAAAATATAATTTGATTCAATTTAGGCAACGTATTTGAAACGAATGAAATCTTTTGTAGGATATAATTCCTTGATCTCCTTATTCCGAAAATACTGCCTCCAGGATGTTTCGCTAATGATGTAAAATAGCAGCAATTTGAATTTCGGGAAACGTGGTTCGTTTGTAATACGGGACCTATTTATTTATTATTTCGAAATGTTCAATGTAACCATATTTTGGGGCAATGCGAATCAATAGAGATTTTTTAAGTCAATGTAGGTTATTTTATGATACACCCTATATTCTTTGTGTAGTCTTAATGCTAGCGTGTGAATGATTCAGAGCCAATTTTTTTGGGAAACGTGGTTTGATTTTAACAAAGGTACTAATGTTCTGGTGTATATGGAACATTAATGCAAAACGATCATCCCGTGTTCGATTCTTCGGGTGGCTAAGTCCTCCATCACATCACAAGCAACATATTCCGCTTACTGTGATGGTAATAGGAGATTTTCAAATATTGTCAGGTTATTCGTAACCTTTATTTGTCTTTCTTTAAAAATATATATAAATATATATAGTTTATCAGATAGTAATGCCGACGGAAGACTGAATGACTCACTTTTTTAGTGCTCTTCGTAGGTACTTCCACACGAGTAGAGATTACCACGATCATTTCAGATAGTTTTGTGTTTTCCAATTCAGTCGCTTGCCTTCTGGTCTTTAGTAAAAAAAAACATTATCATAAGGTCCTTTTTCCATAAGGATACTCAAGTATCCAACACTCACGTTGCGTACTAACGTCGCGCGTCGCAAATAACTTGTCTCGCTCAGTCCGGGCACATTGCTACTGAAATCACCAGGCCCGCATCTCCGCCAAACATTGTTGAATTCTCGATACTTCAAAACTGGAATGTATTTATAACCTCACCCACAGTCAAACAGTTGCTGTTTCATGTCCTGTCATTATTGTTGACTGTTTCGTTCTTATTACTGATCTTAATCTAAAGCAAACGCATTGTTAAAAAAATGTCTGACACAGGTATCTAACACCATGTTTAGAGACTCAACGACGTGATTCGGAACGGGGGGTTTTCATGGGAGATGGGCGATGCCGAAGAGTTTACAAAATGTCGGCAACGTATCCCTGTGTATGAATCTCTACGTAGATGTATGGCGATAGTCGTCAAGATACCTGAATAGTCGAACATTTGCCTATCCTGTGGAAGACGGGTCTAACGAAATGGCTCTTCCGTAAAACCTTGTATTTGTATGATAACCTTTTGTGTCACACCTTTGTTCATATGAATCCTAGTTTGTCTCTAAATACGAATAGATACTGGCAGAACGAACAATTTGTTTCGAGATTCGAATGGAGTCCATCCAATTATTCTACTTGTGCTAATTTGATATGCAAAGAAAACACGTTTTTTCTGAGAAATATTCATCTTCCCCGTCAGTACTAATTGACGGAATTTCACCTGATGTAATCAACAAAACAAATTTTCCAGTAAAATTTAACTTAGTGACCCGTAGAGAATAATTTCATTAGCATCGTTTAGTTTCTGTTTTCTCCGAAAGCAGAAAAAAGCTAGGTACTTAATCTAATAATCCGATTTTGTTCCCGCTTAAAAGCAGGTAGGCACTCGGCAGTGGTTCTGAACTTGGCTAATTTGAATACTTGAGACTCCAATTATATTGTAGAATTAGGTGGAATGAAGCCCGTCATAAATATTCATTATTTTATTCCCAAGAGTTTATCCGCGGTAGGTACCTACCTACTTTGTCCCGGTTAATTCCGCCCCCAAATAAAAGTCCCTGAAATTCGCCAAGATTTTGGGGTTACCACAACTTAAACACCACGGGAATACATAAATTATCCCGGTTATCTTGCTTAATAAACATATATTTAGAAGTGTTCGCTGAACTTATTTCAAGATGGCGGCCCGGCCAAAGTTAATTAAACGAACTAAAAATCAGACAAAGCGTTTTGATCTAACAATAGTTCTTTGATATAAATATACCCACGTATAAATAGTGCATTTATTTTTTTTATTTATTCATACATATTCATTTTCGGGAAATCGACAGTTTACATTTTCAGTTTGTATCTACTTGAGTAATATAGGCAAAAGAAAACCAACTATGGATTTCCTCGAAATAAGTAAATTTGTAATAAAGGTATATGAAGCCAAAAATTATATAAAACCAAAAATTATATAAAACGAAAATTTACGTAAAACAAAAAAATGTCAATACGTTGGTAATGCATTAGTACCCACATGTACCCATAAGAGTACCTGTCTACTTTTGGAAAATCCGTTAAATGACCGCATTAGTGAAGATATCCGGAAAACACAAAAAGAAAAAAGAAGTCCAAAAATCAAACCATAAATTTTCAGGAAAAATTCCAACAATTACGAAGAAAGTATTAGAACGTCTTTCAATAGAATCATAGCTACTAAATTTAAAACAAATATTTTCCATACGTGCATAATTTTTCTGTTAAAATATCCTTCCGAGAAACGGAGGCAAAAGGTTATATCAGTTCTAGTTCTGTTCAGTGGAATGTTGTATGTTCCCATAAGCTTTAGAGCTTTCTGAAACAAAGTTTTGATCGACCGCAAACAGCTTTTAGTAATGCACTTTTAATGAACTGAGAAGCTTCTTTGATATACATTAGTGCAATAGTTTAACCAATGCTTTGAAATGATGCTTTTAGATTCATACCACGATCTCTGCATTGGTTACATAAAATGTACACCGAAAGTAGAGTATTTACATAATATCTTTTACGTACTAGTTCAACTAATAATCTTCTTGAAAGTACATAATTGGTTGATGCAAAAATTCTTTTTAAATCAGTGCTCTGACAAAAAAGACGCCCGTGTCAATGTAATAAGTTATAATAATAATAATTTTTATTTAAATTTATTATTTAAATTTCTAATTGATTAAAATATTTCATATTCACTATATTTTTTCAAGTTTTATGTAGCTCCTACAATACATCTTGAACTTTCCAATTGGTGTGGACTTTAAAGTTTCTGGTAGTGGGTTATACAACTTCATTCCCTTGTACAGTAGACTGTTCTGCGTATTCGCTTTGTCCTTTTTTTGTAGCCTAATTTCCTTGCACGTCCTTGTGTTATATCTGTGAATGTCTTTATTGTATACAATTTTATTTGAGAAGTATTTTGGTAACGTGTTGTTCAATATTTTGTGGATAAATACCATCGTGTTCAAGGTCAGCATCTGTTTTACGGTCAACCAATTTAGTTCCTTTAACATTTTAATTATTTTTGAAAATCTGTTTCGTCGAAGAATTATTCTCATAGCCCTGTTTTGGAGAATTTGTAACTTATTTTGTTCTCTTTCGTTACATAGGAAAAGTATACTCGAGCAGTAGTTGAAGTGTGGAGCAATAATTGAATTGTATATGGTGATTGCAGTTTTTCTAGAAATTTTTGGCCGAATTCTTCCAAAAAAAGATATCTTTTTGCCAATTTTCTTTTGGGTGTATTCAGCATGTCTATTGAAGTTTAGTTTATAATATTAAAAGAAACCTACAACGTTAATTTTTCGAGGGATAGTTCTTCTAAAGGTAAGTTTTTACTTTGTGATGATGTACTGTGATGTGTGATGATGTGATGTGTGATGAATTAAAGTATTTAAAGGGAGATTTTGAGAGTATCTTCCACTCTGGATCGTGCCGCAAATATGCTATATATTATTTTAAATGAATAAATTGTGAAATAACACAAATTAATCAAATAAAAGCCGCGCCGGGATTCGATCCCGCGACCTTCGGAGTGCGAGTCAAGAGAATCCGGCCGTCAAATAAAATGTAAAGATACCTACGGAAATTTGCAAAAACCTAATACGTATAAAAAAGTATAAAGTAAGGAGTAAACCTAAAGATAGTTGTAAAGAAAATGTAAACAAAGTATGAAGACAGGATTAATTTAAGGTACAAACAAAATATGAACATAATATGGTTAATTTGCAAAAAAGTTAAAGGTATAAACAAAGTATGAAGATAGGGCTAACTGGAAAAAAAGTAAAAGGTATAAACAAAGCATGAAGGTAGGATAAATTTGCAAAAAAGTAAAAGGTACAATTAAAGTACAATTAAAGTATGAAGAAAGGTTTAACTTCCAAAGAAGTATGAAGATAGGGTTAATTTTCAAAAAAGTTAAAGGTACAAATATAGTATAAAGATAGGTGTAAACCTAAAGATAGATGTAACAAAGGTGTAAATAAATAAGGTTAATTTACAAAAAAAGTAATAGGTACGTAGTACACAAAAACTAGTGACTTTTTAATGTAACTGAGTTGAACATAATCATCATCATTACATAGTATAAAATGAAGTCGCTCAAAATGTATGTGCGCGTTAATCTTTTAAACTATGCAATGGATTTTCATACGGTTTTCACCAATAGATAGAGTGATTGAAAAGGAATGTTTATATGTATAATACATGTAAATTATATTAGAGAAAAGCCGAGAAATTCAAAGAAAACATATTTTTGTGCGATTTAAAACGGCTGGCGGGCCGTACTATAGTCACTTTTGAAATTTGTTCCACGGAAGAAATTGGAAAGTAGATGTCCTAGAGCAAGTAGGTATTTGATTTTCCCTTTTCAAATATCCAGTGTTGCATTGCAAGCATTGTATAATTAGTGGAGAGTTAATTAGTTTATATGCATAATACATGCTTATTATAGTAGAGAAAAGCCGATAAATTCAAATATTCAATTCAGACAGCGGGCAGCGGGCAGCTGGCAAGCGGCTGGTGTGGATTTTATAAAGATTGGGTAATGGCGTTGTGTTTCGTTAGCCACAGCAACGTGTTGCCGGGTCTGCTAGTATATTAATAAAGCTTTGGATTATAAATTAAGGTTTCGGAGGCCGCCAAAACCATTTTGGTCTTCAACTGTCCTTCTGGAAGAACCATCGATAAGAACACAATCGAACTGCTATTAGTTATGACAAAAGCGGTTATCAAGACTAAACCTTCGCTAGGAAGTAATTTCACAATCTTTTTACTTCATTAGATCTTTATATTTTTGGTTCCATAACCAACAATCTACAAGGCATCTTCATTAATAACGACACAATTTGACAAAATTGACAAGTATTGATGAACCTTTTACCTCCAAACCGCTGGATTTCTTCTGATAAGGAATCTTAAAATATTAAAGTAAATCACCAATAATGCAGGAGAATAAGTATACAGAGTGTCCCAAAAGAAAGTATATTTTTGTTTTGCTTTCTGTGTGAACGCAACTTTTCCGAGGGGCGCGGGGGATATGTCAATCGGTAGTCTGGCTCTTGGGAATTTAGTCGCTATGAAGCATTTCTCAACAACAAGATTCACAAAGACCTAATGCTGCCCACCTACAAACTTACTGGCTATAACCAAAGAACATGGTTCCAGCAAGACGGAGCAACATTACATACGTCAAATACGTCTCTGCCATGAGTTCGTGAAATTTTCCCTGGCAAATTGATCTCCAGGAGAAGTGACATAAATTGCCCTCTTGGGGTCCTGACCTAACTCCTATGGACTTTTCCTGTGGGGTTATCTCAAATCTAAAGTGTACACCAAAAACCCCACTTCCCTGATGCAATTAAAAGAAAATATCCGCCACGAAATGGCGGCCATCACGAAGCCTACCTGCCAAGCCGTCATGAGAAATTTTACTCTTCGATTAAATTAATGCCGCGAACGCGAGGGTTTACATTTGGACAATATTATTTTTAAGAAATAAATTCCCAAATTGTGTATTTTAGTATTTAACAAACATTTTTTCGATAGAACCCTTACTTTTTTTTAAATCGATCCACAAAATATATACTTTCTTTTAGGACACCTGTATAATTCATTAGCTTTATCACATATATTACATACAAGTCATACAAGCGGGTACATACCTACTAATTAACCCAATTAGATGAATTGTTTTTTAAATCTTAATATTATTAAAATAACTTTCATCAAAGACTAATCCAGAATATCGTCTATTGTGAATTTGTACAAAATACAATTTTGAACGCTTGCAAACCCAATATTCCTCTCAACACATGCCTCGATGATGGACGTCGCAAGGCTGTCAAAAACAGATTTCGTTTGAATAATGAGCATCCTTTACTCGCCGAACTGACCGAAGTAAATACCATAATAATATAGATAATGGCATTGGTATCATTTTTTTTAAACCGGGAACCAGTGTCTAGAGCTAAAAGGAAAAGTATAGTGCGAGCACAAATGCAATCCAAAAGAACTAAAACAAAAATTTTAACAAAACAAAAAAACGACTTAAAAAAATGCACTATAAAGTAAAAAAATAATTTCGTATTCTTATACAACTTAATAATCAACTTACTTATTCTAATCATCAATATGTAGGTACGATTGTTACTTTTGGAGTCGGTGTCAGTCATGGTAGGTTTGTAACTACATACATAGTTATAGGTGAGATGTGCTTGTGTCGCACAAGCGACTTGCTGACACCGACTCCAAAAATAACAATCGTACCTACATATTGATGATTAGAAAAAGTAAGTTGATTATGAAGTTGTAGAAGAATACGAAATTATTTTTTTACTTTTTAGTGCATTTTTTGAAGTCGTTTTTTGGTTTTGTTAAAATTTTTATTTATTTTTTGATTTTTAGTGAATCTGAAGTACACTAACTAATTTATCTGAAAAACCTACCAAACGTGCTGCTCATATGAGACAGACATAATTTGACCATAACGACGTTAGGGTCAAATTAAGAGATTCGGCCGAGTTTCATTAATTTGTCATGGATCCGATAATCAGAACCTAACCAAACTCTCATCAAATTACCCTTGAAGTACATCCTTTCCAATAAAAGAAGAATCATCGAAATCGTTAGGCGTGATATTGAGTTATTCGTCCATTTGTCGCGCACATACTTAATGCAAATTTAAGACTTATATGGTTTTCTCATGGATGCCATTGTCGGAACTGGACAAACTTAAAATGGGACCACACGGGAAGCATCAGCTTTCAAATAAAAAAAGAATCATCAATATCGGTTCACACAGTCAAAAGTTCTGAGGTAAAAAACATAAAAAAAACTACAGTCGAATTGAGAACCTCCTTTTTTTTGAAGTCGTTTAAAAACAGTTTTTCGCCAATGTGTTTTCTTCCAAAGAATCTTAAAGAGGAAGGCGGTACATTTTACATTTTAATGTTCTGGGCGTGATATGCCTTGTTACCAACAAATCTTACGTAAGTACATATAGAAAAAATCCGTTCCTATCTTACGTTTATAAACTTATCATTCGAAGTTTCATCAGATTAGCCATTAGACATCTCTAGCGAACTACTTTACACCGTTGGTAGCGGAGCTGACAGAGCAGAGCCGTTGGGTGATTTGGAAACAGCCCTAGGCGCGATACACAAAGGGCAGTGAACTAAAAAAATTACAACATCTTATAAAGGTATGCAAGGCAGACAGAATTTGTGCGTGAATTAGTAAAGAAACTTTCGAACAGCAAGCCTGGGTGTCGTGAAATGTATAAGTTATTGTTTTTGAAGAAACAGCTTCTATTTATGTACTAATCCGTTGTTGTTGGAATGGATGCAATTGGAGTACGAGTAGCCTACTTATTTTAGTTTTTATAATCCAAAACCTGTATTAAATAACATAAATAGCTCTGGGATATTGTACATATATTGCAGACAGAGATATCCATATTAGGCAAATTACGAGGAAAGATAAATACAAGATTATCCCTATCCGATATTTTAGGGGAAGACGATAGTAGACGTAGCAAATCTCACACCTACGTAACTTATGCTGATGATAGTCGACCTTTGATAGGAGAGGGCATCAGAAAAAGAATTAGAAAAAACGAGCGTGCCTTAGACTTTAGACCACACAACCTAAAAAAGTAAAAGTAAAACTTCTTTAGCTCCATCTATATGATAGGAAGAGAGAAAAAATGTGCGCGCGCACTGCTCTCTCTCGCTCCTACAGTGTGATACAGACAATAGGCCTGCACTGTGTCTTAGATAGACGAAACGTTACTGGCTATGAGAGAAAGAGAGAAAGAAAATGAGTGCTCGCACCTCTCTCTCTTCCCCCTACAGTAATACGAAACGTAACTCTCTCTCTTTCTATCTTCACTAACTTATATCTCCCTCTCAACTACTAGAAAAACTACTACCTAAAACTTCTTTATGCTCGCTTGACTTGGAGAGTTAACTGGTGAATGCGTGACGAGAGCATTATGAAAAGTGTGATTAAAGAAAATGTGTGATCTCACCTCTCTCTCTTGCCCTTACAGTATTAAGAAACGTAACTCTCTCTCTCTCTTTCTATCTTCACTAACTTATATCTCCCTCTCAACTACCGTTCGCCTCGCTTTTCGTAACGCTCTCGTCACGCATTCACCAGCTTACTCCCCAAGTCAAGCGTGCATAAAGAAGTTTTACTTCAAAAAAGTTCCAGGCAGTCATGGCTAATTTGATTTCAAATGAACTTTATTTGTCGTGATCTGTCGGCAATAATGAATCCAAAGAGGAGAGACAGGTATAACAAT
This sequence comes from Limnephilus marmoratus, assembly GCA_917880885.1. Taxonomy (NCBI): domain Eukaryota; kingdom Metazoa; phylum Arthropoda; class Insecta; order Trichoptera; family Limnephilidae; genus Limnephilus; species Limnephilus marmoratus. The sequence continues at coordinate 24,105,573 of OU862924.1, read as the reverse complement.
ACTGCTCTAATTTGGTGCAGTATTATGTTTAACTCAATGTGTTCCGCGTGCCTGAACAACCTTAGTATTAACATCAAGTAGGGTGGCTTGTTTGCTAGCATTGCCGTATTGTACCTTATAGCAGGGTGCTAATAATAACCCCGGTAACACTAGCAACGTCTCTGGGATTAGCACAGGATTCTCTGCGAGGGGATACCGCAAGCTAATATGAACTTAGACAATAATTACTACAGCGCCGGAGGGTTGGATGTTGGAGGTCTTGATTGAAGGCAATTAATTGCGATTATTGTTCATCAATTTGGTGTTGATTTTGATTCGTAACACTCTACAGATCAATACAGTAAACTCTGCAGTAAATGGCGTAGCCGCTGTAGATTTTGGAGATACTCGTATAACAAAATCGTTTGTATGATGTAATTTTACATGTTCACGGCCAAAAGTATTTTTGTTATTTATTTTTGGGGTGTTGTGCTACCTCATCCTTTAGCCAACGTTTCGGACAGCGTTACAGTATCCATCATCAAGGCAGATGTGTAATTGTTAGTGGCGAAATGTGTGCTAATGTACTTAGAAGCGATACCGTGTCGCCAGCTCCACTCTACTACAAGCTGGTATTACAGTATACTTCACTTACAGTACATAAACACACATTTCACCACTAACAATTACACATCTGCCGCCCTGATGATGAAACCCTGCGTCCGAAACGTTTGCTAAAGGAGGAGGTAGCGCAACACGGCACAACACCCCAAAAATAATTACAAAATCCTTTGCATGTTTTGAATGGATTGATAACTTTGGAGAAAAATATCGATAGTTGCGGTGATGCACTACGTCGTGGAAAATTCTGGATCAGGCCACTAATAATAACACTCCTTATTTAGATGGCGATAAGGTTTATATTCCCTTTTAACACCAACCGCCTGATTTGATTTATTCACAAAAAAAATCGCCAAAAAGTTTTTTTTTTATTTCATTTTGCGAAATTCAGGCACAAACGTTTTACGATCATTTTCTAAAGACTTTATTTCTCCACGTTATACAATAAAATCATAACCGAAAAGGGGCTCGTAAGTAAGAGATTTTGAACTTTAAAGAAATTTTTTTATGCTTTTGTTTTTTTGTTTTCTCGGCTTATGAAAACACTAACAAACAACGTGTCGATTATTTCAAAGGCAAAATAAAGCATCTAAAATATTTCTAAGCGACCTAATTCTCAAACCAAAATCACATGAATTTGCATTGCTTAGTAGTGCGTCACCTTAACAAATAGGTTAAAACAATAGTAAACGCCTGTTTTGAATAGGTATCGCACGATAGTACCAACTGCTCTCCACTAACAGTGAGACGATGTCATCTTCAATTGGGGTATGCTGTGCGGTTGAATGGAGCGGGGAGGGGAAGGAGATGGGGTCACTAAACACGACCTACATTAATCTGTAGATAAAATCAGTGGCGTGCAGACAGTTTTTAATCAGAGTAGGCAGAAGGAAAAACACAGAATGAATTTGTTTATTTACCACCTTACTACAGATGTGGCAAGTTTTTGCTAAGAATGACTTACAGTCAGAGTTACAGGTTTTAGCCGATTTCAGTTAGAATTATCAACCAAATATCTAACCGCTTCATTTATTCATATTACAAGATACTGGATGAATAAAAAATCGATATTTTTTTCTGGACCACAATCGCATGACAGAAAGCCAATATAACATGTTTATTTTAACACTAGAGTACACGCGTGGGCTATGTACATATGTAGCCCAGGGTATTGTTTTTGTTCGTAACTTCGTGAAATCGCGTGATTTAACTTCGAGTCTCTAGCTAAGCTACCATTGGTTGTTGCTCGACGCATTCAGTGTGTCGTGAGCGATGGACGCTGGCGCACGTGTGAAAAATAACGATTTAAAGTTGTTGGGCTACGTATGTAGCCCATGCGTGCACTGGCGGAACACAAGGAAACGCAAGGAAAACTGTATAAGGCGTATATGTAATGATCACCAAATTTTAATTTGTTCTTATGAATGATCACCAAATTTTTATTTGTCCTTCGTGTAATGAAAATTAAAAAAAAAGTTTAAAAAAAATGTAAGAATTAAACCAAAAGCTGATTGATCTCAAATAAGTAAAAATTAGGTGATTTTTTGAGAAGTCTGAAGTTTTGTTAATTTTTGAAGTTTTAGAATGAGAAGATGTATTTTTTTTATTTCGGTTTACTTATTAAATGTCATTTATTATAATGAATGTGTTTTATTTAAAAATTAAACGATTATCTTTCAGTACATTTCAATTTAAAATGGGCTACAAGTGAAGCCCACGCAAGCACTCAAGAACGTTTTAGAGGTGCGTGTACCATAGTGTTAATTAAGGGGATTATCTAGGTCGGGTAACATTTGGAATTGAGTCGCTAAAAATAAAATTTCTTACGCAAATGGCGATAAGTCTTAAATTCCCCTTTTACACCAGCCGTCTTATTTCATTTATGGAAGAAAAAAACGTTTTTTTTTGCGGTACTGACAAAAATATTAAAAAATTTAAGATCATTTTCTAAAGGACTTAAGTTGCCACATTATACAATAAAATCATAACCGAAAATAGGCTTTTAAGTCTGACAAAATTCTAGATCACGTTAATCACTTTTTTACAAATATTGGATCAAACTTAGCAAAACAAATAACACCGTGTTTTAATGATGCATTTGATCCAAATGAAGCTCGCAATCTGGAAAAGGAATTTGATTTCAAACAAATAACCGTTGACGAAATCAAAAATATAATTACTTCCTTAAAACCAAATGTCTCATCAGGCGATGAAGTAATCTCAACAAATACAATAAAACATCTCTGTGAAGAAATTACTTTCCCACTGACACACCTTATCAATCTATCTATAACTAAAAGTATATTTCCCATGTCCCTTAAAGAAGCTACTGTTATACCTATTTACAAACAAGGATGTAAAAATGATATCAATAACTATCGACCGATAAGCCTTCTAAGTACATTTTCTAAAATATTGGAAAAAGTACTAAAAAAATAACTCATGATGTACCTAGAAGAAAATAACCTAATATCGAAATCCCAGTACGGCTTTAGACAAAACTTGAGTACTGCCGACGCCATATACGATATCATAAATACGATCACAAAAAGCTTAGACAAGGGAAATAAATCTCTGTCAATTTTTATAGACCTGCAAAAGGCCTTTGATACGATAGACCATAAAATCCTTTTCAAGAAACTTAAAAAAATTGGGATGTCAAACACAACTTTAAATCTGCTAATAAGCTACATGTCAGAACGTTCACAGTGTGTTAAAATTGAAAACCGTAAAAGTAAGCCTCTCCCAATCAATTACGGTGTACCGCAAGGAAGTGTCTTAGGACCTTTATTATTTTTGATATATATAAATGATATCTGCAACCTACACACCAAAGGAAAAATCATTAGTTTTGATGATGACACTGTCATTTTATTTAATGAAAGTGATTGGTTAACCACTTTCAAAGATGCTGAACACGGACTTGTACTTCTGCAAAAATGGCTTAAGCAAAACTCACTTACACTTAATGTTAACAAAACTAAATATTTAACTTTTTCTATAACGGCTAGAGGACAACCAGCAGAGGATTATGCTCTTAAATTGCACGATTGTCAAGGAAAAGACTTAACCCAATCATGCCAGTGCCCCACCATAACACATTCTAAAAACATAAAATATCTCGGCATTGAAATCGATGAAAATCTTCGTGGGACTCCCACATAAATAGCATCACAAAGAAACTTACAAAGCTCATGTACTTCTTTAGAACCATACGCAATATACTCAATAAAAATGATCTATATAAAGTCTACTATGCTCTTTGTCAATCACGCATAGAATATGGGATTATAGGATGGGGAACTGCCTCAAACATTCACATCAAGCAGCTAGCTAGAACGCAAAAGGCAATAATAAAAACAATCCTAAAAGTACCCATAAAAACTCCATCAAAAGAAATTTTTAAAAACTTTAATGTGTTCAGCATTATTAAATTATACTCAAAAAATGCACTACTCAAATTTAAAGAAAAATATGAATATCTTGCTGACCAACACACCTACACTACAAGGTCAAAATCCTCAAAACTACTGAACATCCCGCAATTAAACACATCTTTTGGCCAGAAAAACCATAATTTCCATGCTACAAAATTATATAATGCCCTTCCAATTAAAATTAAGAACACCATGGAGATACAAATGTTTAAAAAAAACATAAAATTATGGTTAAGTAAACAGGAAAATGAGGAAATCATTAAAATTATGAAGTAACCCCAATATAACCTGCAGACAACAAACATTAACACTTTTATTTTATTTATTGTTATTTTATGAAAATCAAGAAACTATAAGATGAGGAAATAAAAATCTACACCCATTCAGCAACATACAGTCCGCCTCGGAACAGGAATACCTAGTGAGGAGGACTGTAAACAAACCACTATATTGGTATTTTTACTTATTTTGTAATTTTACGTTATCCTTATATTGTCATTAAAATAAAAATTAAAAAATAAAAAAAGTAAAAGATTTTGAACTTAAACGCAGTTTTTATAGACATGATATTTTATTTTTTTCTGATTTAATTGAAGCTTTTAAAATATTTCTAAGCGATCATAGTTTCAAACCAAAAGCTAGTTCTAGTTCTTCGCTCATCGAAAAATTCGATCAATAGGCATTTTACCAAACTGTTGTGTCACTGTCGCTCTTACTCCCTCGAATACTGAGCTAAAGGGACAACTGCTCCTCAGGCTGATTATACCTAATAAAATAATCAAAATGAGGTTTTGCATTTTCCTCCTTCAAAACTGGACGGATTTTTTTTACTAACAGTATTAGAAGAAAATACTCGATTTCTGTAATTTTTTATTTATTTTTAATACATTGCTTAGTTTTGATACTAAAAGTACGTTGATGGCGTTGAGACCGAGTAATTTTAACGATTTTTGGAGGGTCCTAATATCTGTAAGAAGTAACTAATCAAAAAAAGCAAAACGTACCGACGCGCTAGTGGTTGATGTCTATAATATATTAAAAAATATATTTGCAGTAGTGTCAAAGTCCAGAGAGGAAATTGAGGAATACGTTTGTATGGACAAAACTCCGCCGGGTTCTTTCTTAAGTTACTAAAATTGTACGAATTAATAAAGGTACCAACATGTATCACTGATTGCTACTTTTGCGATTTGTGCCGTAATGCTTGGCTTTTTTTGAAAACGCAAACGAGTCTTCCGTTGAATGCGATTTTTTTTTGGAATACGGTAAACATTTGAACGTCATTTTGCATTTTTAGTTCCTATTGACATGTAATAATACGAAAATATTAAAAACTAGCTGGTCCCGGCATGCGTTGTTTTGCCACTTAATAAAGAAATTGTTTCTCCCTGAGTGTCCTTTCCCGTTTTTTCCGATCGTCTTCCGCCTCCCCTTCTTCTCCTGCGTCCTCGTACCCTCTCGCGTTCCCACTCCGTCACCTCCACCTTCCCTCTCCCCACTCCACTACCCCCCTACTCCCGTCCCACGAACCCCCCCCCCCTCACACTCCCACGTTCCCCTACCACCTTCCCCGCCTTCCCCCTTCCCTTTCCCGCTCCCTCGTCCCGTCAACCCTCCTCCCGCGTTCCATATATTCAATTCCAGTGCATTCAGTTATTAAACAGCCCGTGTGCCACCTTTTACAATGTTTATTGAAATTTCCATTTTTCAAGTAAGTATATTAAATTTGGTACCTAACACATGTACCTATTTAACATATCCAAAATTATTGATTCGATTCAAACTATAAGGGGAGTACCTACTTTAAATAAATTTATTAAATATTTTCAAAAATAGAATCCTGATTGAACAATCAATGTTTTGCAAAATGTCATTCTCAAACACGCGAACTGTCAAACATGCTCATGTTTTCTGAAATTATCCAATTTTCTGGGCAATTTTCTTAATTTTTCTCTCCGTAAGAACCATCCTCGTACTTCAAGGAATATTCTAAAAAAATAATTAGCGAAATCGGTTCAGCTGATCTCGAGATTTGCGCTTACCAACACATTTAGCGATTCATTTTTATATTATAAGAATACATGTATGGCTGCAGGGAGCTGTAGAACCTTATATTGGCTTTTTTAACTTGGTGGATCATAGTTGAAAACTGTTTAAAGCTCTCCTTTCTTTAGTCCGCAGTTGTCCCTGACGGATATTTCTTACGAGATTAAATCTGAGACTAAATAAAATTTCTGTCTTTTGTATGCGGAGGGGTAATAAAGTGGAAAAAAGACCTCCCGTAGTTATACATTTTATCATTATTAATAAGAATGCTCGTACAGCAGCAATAGAGCAACGACAGAGAATAGACACCAGTGACGTAGCGAAAAAGAAAATATCCCCTAACTTGCAAAAAAAATTGAAAGGATTATTATTCTTATCTACTCTACACGTTATTTAAAATATTGGAAAACATTTCCGGGTATCACATGAGTAGAGTCACGTGGGGTAACCGTACGCAGAGTGTAAGTGTTCGCAATGATGTTTCCGAGGTGGTTGTGCCTGTTTCGCGCTCGCACATTCCTTAATTTAGTAGCGTTTTGGGTCGCATTGAAGCAGGATATGAGTACAGTGAATCCGAATTTGACAATAATAATTGGTAGGTAAATTACTGTTTTTCGTGCTTTTTCTTAAATTTTGTCATCTGCTATCGACATGTTTGCTTACCGATGTGTGCTATTGTGTAACCAACTGAGTCAGAGCGATGTGGTCTATGATAATTTTTGGTAAAATATTGTTAGTTACACGGGTGCAAAGTGATAATTCTATTAAAGATAACCACTAATCTGATTTGAACACTTCTCTACGGTATGCGAATACTTACCCCGCAGTGTTCGTAATTGACATGCATGTAAACATTTTTATAAATATAACTTTTTGATTCATGAACTACATAAGGTTTTTATGTTTGTTTGAGATGCCTTAATGATCAATCAAATCAATAAACAAAAAAAATGAGCAAAATACCTAAAGCGTTTTAATACAAAAATCCCAATGTAAAAACTGCGTACGGTTACCCCACGTGATTCATATGATTTCACCTTCTATCATCATTGTAAGCGGAAAAGGAACATTTATAATAATTATTGGCTAGCAGAGGATAGAACGCGGGACGTCTGGATGGGAGCATGATGATTAACTTTACATTTTTACAAATTATACAAAAGATCCAAAAAATATATTAATTACCCTCCCGAACACTGCCGAAAGTTTTAGGAATCATGTCGGTCAATATAATCGACATAATTTTATATGAAATTAGGACATAATTTATTAAAAATGGGTCATAATAAGCGAAATGTCATTATAAGCGAAGTCATTATATCCGACTGTATTATAAAGAATTTTATATAAAAACCAAACTTGGCTGTGTAATTACTTCATATTAAGCGGTTGGTCAATATAGGCAGAGTCATAATAAACGGATTTTACCGTAGGTATTATAAAAAAAATCTACTTTCGGTTATCATTTTGTCCGTAACTCTGGGTCATTGAACTCTGGAACTTACATTTGATTTGAATTTAAGTGCCATTTTTAAAATTGGAACTGATTGTGGGAACAATTCAAACAATTACCAAAAATATTTAAATGCTGTATTTGGTATTATGTGAACTTACCTATTACTTTTAATAGGCAAGTTCACATAATACCTAATTTTTGTCAAGTTTATTAACGATGTTCACTCGAAAGGTGAAAAATCTGCGCGTCACTAAAATTGATAATGTTTGATATTGATAGGCAATGAATGATCACGAGTAAATATTTTTTTATGAATACTGTTTATTTTCAAAAATCTACAAATATTATAATATCTTGAGAATTTTCAAGGCTAATGTATTTATTTCTTTTTTATGTTCATCTAAGGTTTTTTTTACAAAAGTACCTACCAAATTGTAAAGATATATATTTAAATATTTATAATCCTAATATTTTAACAGTGAGTGCTTGGAAATCAAATATGCAAAATTATATTATTCCACCTCGATACAAATTATCGCACTCATGGGCGGTAGTTACGCCACTGTACTCGTAAGCGGATTCCCTACTAAGCTCCTTGTACAGAAATGAATACAACATAAAGAGATTTTTATTGTGCACAGTTGTGGGCGTTATGAAACGTATCACTAAATACGCGGAATTATTAAAAACAGAACAATACCGTGTGACTAAAATAGAGAAGAATTATTGAATAGTAGAATAAAAAACAAAAAAAAAGTTTTTTGAAGACTTTTCCTAAGCCACAGTGTTTAATAGAACTTTTTTATTTTTTTTTAATTTTTTTTTTATTTATTTATTATTTAAACGCCCGTACATAGGGCTATTACATACATAATACAGGTGTATCGAACATTTACAAACAGATAAATATTTGTTGTACTAATATGCATCGTATGTATGTACTGTATGTTATTCTATATATATATGTATGTATGTACTGTATGTTATTCTACTAACATACAGTACATACATACGATGCATATTAGTACAACAAATATTTATCATTTTACAAACATATCAGTTACATAAATAACTAGTTATTTTTGCTTTGATGCAAGACGGTGAGGTTTTGAAAATATCGAAAAGGTCTGTATACGTATTGGCAGTTCGGTGAAAACGCACTAGCGGTGAATGATAGGAATAGTTAGTGCTATGATTGTCACTGTGGAAAAGGTGGTGGAGTCGAGTTGATTTAACAGGGACACGAATATTTATAACACTTAACATTTGAGGGCAGTCTATGAGATTGTTCAGTAATTTAAAAAGTATAAGAATGTCATTAATAGTACGCCTGGTAGAAAGTAGTGGTAGGTTTAGATCAGACATTAATGCATTGTAGCGGATTTCAATTATAGGCTGTCTCAATTCAAATTGAGACAGCCTGTAATTGAAATCCGCTACAATAACTTGAATAACTCTTCTAATTTCAAAGTTAATTTTCAAGTTCTGTTATTTCAGCTATGTGAAACAATTGGCTAATACTGATACATTATCAGAACACGAATAGACTAAAATCAAAACTCGAAAAATATCTTTAAAATTTTATGAATGAACGACCACCATAACACGGGCATGTTGTGCCTAGCATGGTGGTCGAAAAATCCACAAATTATGTAACCATCAAAGAAAAAAAGAATAAAGAAAAATGAAGAAAAAATGTTCCAATTCTATGAAACAACGGGCCCTAAGTGATTTGCTCTTTTAGTATTCATATAAATTTTATTATATGCCTAAGTCTACCCACAATGTACATATTATATTGTCAAAAAAATAATATCTTCTAAAAGTCAAATATAAAAAAAATAATCAGAGTGTGCAATTCACACGCGGTAGAAGTGAAACTGAAGTCTTTTGATGTCTTCCATATTGGTGTTGAGATCCTGGACTGGAATATTGGAAGATTTGCATCTGCTGCATCGCCAAGTACCTACTACTCAACTTTTTATAATTTTTCTCAGATGTACCTCCACACCTGTAATGAAGATTTTCCTCACAGGACAAGCATTGAATTCCTCCTCGAGTTATTGTGGATTTACACACATAGGTACCTAAGTTGTTGATTTTTAGAAAAATATTTTAATTTTTTAATTTATCTCAATTTTATAAAAAATGCGGCTTCTGTGCGGTGGATCAGACTAACAGATTGTAGTATTTTATTCCGGTAATAATGTTTTTTACATGCAAACAGAGATGGCGTTAAATAATAGTATAAATAAGTAAATAAATAATATTGTTTTTATTTATTTATTTACTTTACAGATGTGGCTTAAGCGTGGATATGGGTATTTATTTTAATTTAAGAGGGTATTACCAGAGAAAACCAGAAATATGTCATTTTAAAATCAGATTTTAGACGTATTGACTCTTTTCCACAAAAAAATTATAAATGGATTTCGAAAGATTGATCTTTTATCTAGCATTCGCATGTTTTAAATTTTTAGAAAAAATGTTAACTTTTAGTATAATAAGGTTATACCATAGGTCGTTGGCAGATTCGTTAAATTTTCAAAAAAGATTTTGTATTATACCACACCCATTTCAAATCATATCATCATGCAGTAAAATAAATCAATACATTGTCTTGGTATCGCATGTTTTAGAATTTTAATTTTAGTTTAAATAAAATCATTAAAAAATATATACGTACACGTGTTTCTTGACGAAAATTGGCCCGTTTGTGTATTTATTTGCGAACTTACAAATTAATAATATATCACATATTTTTTTAACATTCTTATTTAACTTAGACATTATTAAAAATGATAAATACTTATAATCAAAAAATAATTGCAAAAAGTACATTATTTTAATAGTTTTATCATCACGCCTTTCAGCATTTTTGGATGTAGGTATAAATTAAAGCAAATTTGGAATGAAATAAAATCGATATTGAGTTACAATTTTAAAAAGCTGGTACGGAGAATAATTAATCTTTCTCATTGTAACCGCCCTGCATGATCGTAAGAACAACTTTCGACGAAATGTGGATTTTCGGCCGCTGACTGGTTAAACGCTACTACTTCAATTCCAGATTCCACCTAAATTGGTTAGGCTCATCAAAGCCACAATGTCAGACTCAAGATGTCAGGTCAAAATAGATGGGGAATTGTCGGAAGAATTCACAGTATCGCAGGGACTAAAACAGGGGGACGGTCTGGCTCCCACTCTCTTCAACATTGTGCTCGAACATGTAATAAGAAAAACGCTAATAGACACTGGCTCCAATATTTGTTTCAAGAGCAGTCAAGTTGTCGGATATGCAGATGACATTAACATTGTCGGAAGATCAATTTCAGCCATTAAGGAGGTCTTCGATCCTTTGGAAACAGCAGCACGGGAAGTAGGACTGCAGGTTAATGTCAACAAAACGAAAATGATGATACAGAGCAGGAACCCTTCACACAGAAGAAGTAGTGCATAATTCAAAGACAACTACTCATACGAAGTGGTCGACCAATTCACCTACCTGGGCTCCAGTCTGACAGAGAACAATGAGGATCCAGCAGAAATCAGAAGGCGAATCACAGCAGCCAACAAAACATACTTCTCTTTGCTGCCAGTGTTTAAGTCACGTAGTGTCCACAGAGAAACCAAAATAACCATATAGACCATTGTTAGAACTGTATTGGCATATGGATGTGAGGCGCTGACGCTGACGGTAAAGATCCCTGAAATGCTGGATACTTTTGAAAGAAAAGTGCTGAGAAGATGTTATGAAGCAGTGCTGAAATCATTACCTTTTCTCATTTTAAAATATGAACACTGCTTTATAACGTCGAACCTAGCGGCACGAACTATTGAGTTAATTAATTGTTGAGAGTTACAACAGGAGGACTGGCAACACAAGTCGTTATGGAAGGGGTTAGCTTTTTTTCTTTTCCGGGTCCGGGAATGGAATCCACTCTCGCCGGCATGATCTTTTGGGCTAGATCATGGCTGTGACAGTCGTGTAGTATTAATTTATTATAAGGGACGAAGTATTAAAAATTAGTCGATTGGCGCGTGAAATTAATGTGGAACAATCTTTGATACGTGATGTAAAAGTGCACCAAAGATTTCATTCAATAATGTCGCGAGATTGGTCTCCGCGGTAGTTCGTATTATTCGAGAGGTTTACCGAGAATTATTGAGGCGATCGGTAATAGTATTTACGCTGCACGAGACGCGCCGGAATGTACTTGTCGGGTGCTGACGATAAGAATGCCTCATCAATCGCGTGGAGAAAAATAATTCCGCTCACCGGCTTGAATTTAAAATTACACGTACGGTAATACTAACGGTCCCGCTTGCTTGCTATGTAAGCCCCGTAACATCGCCCCTTGGAGTTCCACTTCCCTTGGAGCCCTGCTTTGCTGTGAAGGTTATCCGATTATCCTTGCTGGTCATCCTGTTGCGAACTGGCCGATTATCCTGTTGCGAACTGGCCGAGATGAGGATCGGCTGGAGGTCCTGCCAATCATCCTGAGGCGAACTACGAGACGCGGTTCTGTTAGGAATATTGTGAATTTAGCTAGTTAGTATAACATCAATCGGTCCCTGAGGGTGAGTAGATTCTGTTTCGTTTATTGTACCTGACACTATTGAAATAATATACGTTCTTTTACATTTAAATTGGAAATGAGATACCTGTTGTTATTTAATTCCCTAACACGCTGGAGATCACATACATATGCTCACTCCTGAGATGAAGTTTCATGTTTTTATTCACCACGGGCATAATTCTGCACAAAGGCAGTATTTTGGCGCTCGGTTTAACCGAAAAGTTCGTGGTGAAACCAAAATACATACAGTATTAGCCCTGCTATACTCAACCCTTAATAACAGCGTATTAATTTGGGCCCAACGCGGTTTTGCTCGTTTATTTGATCTCCTGCGGGTTACATTGGTGTTTGGTGTTTTACATTGGTCATGTTTTGTATTTTATCGCGCTTCAGGTGTTGTGTGTTTTGTCCTTGAATTCATTTGTTCACACTGAAGTTTATGAACATTTATTGATGGCATAACCTGTATGCGTTATATTTCAAAGAAAAGATGCCACAAGTATGTGCTATTTTAATAATCCTTGAAGATTATAAATTATTTTGTACCTGTACTTTTGCTTGCTTAAGTCTTGAATTAGAACAAATATTAATACCGGATATTAGTTATGGTGAACAATAATATGTCTAGTCTAGTCTATTACAAAGTCATCGACATTAACTCCATCTGTGGCCTTTACGAAAAATTCAGGTCCGCCTGGATTTGGTTTGCGTCTCCGCTACAATACGGCGGATATTTGATTAAATAAAGGTTGGAAATAAAATCAACTACTCTTGTGAAATAAATGGGCCACATACATATTCATTTAAATGATATTTTGAAAAAAAAAAATATATGAGCTACTTACATATTCATTTAATTGGAATTGAAAAAAATATATTTTCATGTAAATGGGGAACATACATATGCAAATAAAATTTCAAATTTTTAAATTTTTAAATGAAAGCGGGAATAACAAATGAAATATTTTATGTTTTAATTTTAAATACAGGGTTATATTTTTTAGTTTTTATGATTGATTTAGTACATTTTAGGTAAGTTCAGACGGATTTTAGTAATTACGGTCATCTTCCTTTTCTTTTTTTGTCAAGTTCAATTATCAGAATTCATCATGTCTACTCCAATCCCTAATGTGAACAATGCTTCCAAAGAGGAGTTAATTAAGGAACTAACATTGCGGTCCGTGGATCCAGCAACTACATTCGAGGCATTACGCAAACAAGCGCGCGCTTTTAATAAAACACTAAAACAATCTTCAAGCGCGCAGTCTGAGGAAGACAATTCAGTTTGTGATTCCGAGGATGATACATCGGGAAGTAATTCGGATGACGAATTAAATAATGAAACAAAAGGGAAGGTCACCTTAATTAAGAAAACCAAAATAATTTATAAAAAATCTTCGGCGCACGGGCTAGGTAATTGGGATTACAAGTACGACGGAAAGACCTGTGTTCGGGACTTTCTGTTTTTATTGGATGAACGTTGCAGATCACGCGGTATTTCGCACAATGAATTAATGAAGTCTTTTACGGAAATTTTAGATGGAATTGCATTACTGTGGTATAGGTCCATTTATCATCCGGATTTGAAGTGGGAATACCTTTCCAACTTATTGATCAAACAATTTGAGGGAGAGGGAAAACAACTCGATTTAAAAGCGGAATTGTTTAATTTAAGGCAGCCCAAGGGTATGTCTGTATTTGAATTTTCATTGAGAATGAAGGCACTCAATAATAAACTTGATGCCAAACTGCCCGAACCAGAGCTGTTGCAGTTGGCAATGAAGGCTTTGCTTCCAACTTATGCAAACCTACTGGCAGCTAGGGATTTTATCTCTTTTGAGGATCTTACAAGGGCGGCTGCTAGGCTAGAATCACTGTCTGAAGCCTCTACGTCTTCTTCTTCTAATTTCAAAGTTGTTGAATTTCCGGAAAAATCTACTAACTATAGGAAGTTTTCTTCTTCCGATAATAAATATAGTTTCAATAAGCAACACAATAATTCGTACTCTCATCAAAAACAACAACGTCCTCCGAATACCTATAATAATGTCGTTTATACACGCAATCAGCCATCTCCTCCAAATAATAGGATTATTTGTGATTTTTGTAAAAAGAGTGGACATAAAGTAACGGAATGCTGGAAAAAAGCCTCCGGTACAAAAAATGCTAAGGTTGGCACCGTACATAGTGGTACCAAGCCTAATAATAAAAAAAACTAGCTTGGAGTCGCTCTGGACACGCCCCTCCCTGTGCGCAAAGGGAACGGGAGTGGCAGAGTTGGCTCCGACTGGTTAGACAGTTTCTGTCAACACCGTCTTCTGGGGTGGTGGGCCCGCTACCACAGAAGCCGGATGTCGCGGGTGACAATCGTCCATTTGTTAATGTATATATTATTAATAATACTTTTTCTGCTCTCTTAGATAGTGGAGCAACAGTCTCTCGTTTAGGAGGAGATAGTTTTAAGCAATTTTTAGATTTAGGCATAGAATTAACGAAAGTTGACTTTAACGTTACAACAGCTGACGGCTCGAGTCAGTCTGTTCTGGGTACTATAACTTTGCCGGTGACGTACAATACAATCACAAGGGAGGTTGTCTTTTACGTCATTCCATCATTATCACCTAGTTTTATTTTGGGGGTCAACTTTTGGAAGCAGTTTCGAATCGCACCGGAACTGTTTCCAGACGTGCACGAACCTGACCATGCGGGTCACATTAATGAATTACGAGCAATTCGCCCTGCTTCTTCATTATCGGTTTCCGAAAGCAGAGCTCTTTCGAAAATTGTTAGTAAATTTGACTCTATTTCCTATGAAAAAAAAGGTTTGGGTTTAACACATTTAGTGAAGCATAAAATCATTACAACTGGTCCTCCGATTAAGCAGCGCTACTATCCTCTGTCTCCGGCTAGACAACGTCAACTCGACGCGGAAGTGGACGAGATGCTCAGTTTAGGAGTAATCCGCCCCTCTCGATCGCCTTGGTCTAGTCCCGTGATTATAGTACAAAAGAAGGATGGTACGGGGAGATTTTGCCTCGACTCCAGAAAATTAAATAACGTAACGATCAGAGACAGTTACCCATTACCTCATATTGCACGGATCTTAGACAAACTGGGTGGCGCAAGATACGTATCTTCAATAGATTTGAGTAAGGCGTTTTGGCAGGTAGCGCTGGATAAAGACTCCTGCGAGAAAACAGCATTCGTCGTTCCGGGCCGTGGACTCTTCGAATTTACTCGTATGCCGTTTGGGTTAAAAAATGCACCCAATGAACTCCAAAGACTGGCTGACGCCTTGTTTGGACCAGAATTTGATGATAACGCCTTCTGTTATCTAGACGATTTAATTTTAATTTCGGAGGATTTTGATTCTCACATTAAACTACTTAACAAAGTTTTTGAAAGACTGAGAGATGCGGGCCTCACTATAAATCAAAAAAATCTGAGTTCTGTAGATCAGAGCTTAAGTACTTGGGATACTTAGTAGATTCACAGGGACTTCGCACAGATCCGGTGAAAATTGAAAGCATAAAGGATTTTCCAATTCCAAAAAACGCGAAAGGAATCCGAGCTTTCCTTGGCCTTTCAGGGTATTTTAGACGTTTTATCAAAGGCTTCTCGAGTATAGCCGCTCCATTGACGAAGCTTACTGGTTCAAAGAACGGTGTCAGTAACTTCAAGTGGACACCAGAAGCTGAAAAAGCTTTTAACGATTTAAAACAAGCCCTTATAAGTACTCCGGTTTTAAGCTGCCCAAACTTTTCAGAACCGTTCGCGATACATTGCGACGCAAGCTCCGTAGGAGTGGGGGGTGTCCTAATACAGAATATAGACGGTGCAGAACACCCGATTGCGTACTATTCACGTTGCCTTAACACTCACGAACGCAACTACGGAATTACGGAGCGTGAACTTTTAGCAGTGCTGGATTCAGTAACGCACTTTAGACCCTACATTGAAGGAGCTCATTTTACGGTAGTTACTGACCACTCAAGTTTGAAATGGCTAGGGTCCTTGTCTAACCCTAGTGGCCGTCTTGCACGGTGGAGCTCTCGCCTTTCGCAATTTTCTTTTGACGTTGTTCATCGCAAAGGGACACAGCATGTTGTTCCAGACGTACTCTCACGAATGGACCTTGCCGTATTATCAGGTGTGGACATTGATAATACAAAGGATACGTGGTATTTGAAAGCTTGGAAAGGATGCAAAGAATTCCCACAACGATTCCAGAACTTTCAAATACGTAATAATGAATTGTTCCGACACACAAAGACTCGTCTAGCTCTGTGCGAGGATACTGCCTGGAAAAAAGTAGTTCCGCAAGAAGGTAGACAGGCAATTCTATCTAATTTACACGAATCTTCGCGAGCTTGTCATCCTGGGGTATTGAAAACCTACAAAAAGGTGCAATTGCGTTACTATTGGCCTAATATGTACAAGGATGTTAAGCAATTTGTTAATCGTTGTACAGTCTGTAAGGCCCACAAAATAAGTACAGCCCCACCTAACGGAATCTCCTCAAACCCAAAAAAGGTCACAAGACCCATGCAAATGTTGTCGAAGATTTAGTAGGTCCTTTCCCTAGGAGTTACTCAGGTTTTACCGTAATCCTATCATGTGTAGACGTTTTTTCTAAATTTACATGGCTATTTCCGCTGCGCAATGGCACCGCGAGAAGCATAATAAAAATCTTAGAAGAAAACATCTTTCTTGTTCACGGCGTACCACGAACTATCGTCTGTGATAATGGTCGTCAATTTGTTTCGAAAGAATTTAAAGAATTACTTAATAGTTATAACATGCCGCCACCATTTTACAATTCATCTTATACGCCTCAAAACAACGTAGTCGAACGTTATAATCAAACCCTGGGCACGGCGTTATCCATCTTAGTTGAATCAGACCACCGAAACTGGTCTAAATTTCTTCCGCAAGTTCAATCAGCGATGAATAACACGGTAAACTGCGCTACAGGTTATACACCTTATTTTCTGATGCATGGTCGGGAGCAGATACTAGACGGTGATCTGCACCGTAATCCAATAGCGGATGAGGAAACCAGTTCGCAAATTGGTGCTCAACCTAAAGTTTATGCACAGAAATTAGAAGAGTTGTCGTCGATTTATGAGCAAGTCTCGAATGCTCTTCTTAAAGCTTTTCAAAAAGGAGCTGACCATTACAACCTGCGCAGAAAACACATTACCTATCTGGTTTGTGATGTGGTGTGGCGGAGGAATTTTGCGCAATCTAACGCATTGAATTATTTCGCACAAAAATTGGCACCCCGGTTTGTTCAGAACGTGGTAGTAAAGAAAAAATCCAACTTAATTTATACACTTGCAGACTTAAACGGAAAAGTTGCGGGTGATTTTCATGTGAAAGATATAGTAAAATCAAATAATATACCGGTATAGTCTTAGTGTGGCAATACTTCGGAGGGTCTGGCCATCCCTACCGAGTACTGCAAATTATCATATCTGTTAGTTAATATTTGATGCTTGGAAGTTTTAACCCGGCCTGATCAACCGAGTTGAAACGACCCGACATGCTGACAGTCTTTTCTCCTGTCCTAGGTTCATTTCGGGGAAAATTTTTTTTTCTCTCTTCGTGTTAACTACTCCGCGTGGGCGTATTTATAAATCTAATATTTTTATTTCATAAGTTACTCGCTTGAAACATAACCATCAACTCCGGTAATAGTACTCGAATTGAATGGATTAGATATATACCTTATTATCATTAGTTTTCGTTTTAAATAGATTATGTGTATAATAAGCTTCGGGTGAACAAATGAATAGTCAGTTAAATGCTCTTCTGAATCGTGTATGTTGTTTTACACGAGCATAACAGCATTTCTCTCTAAATAAGTGCCTTAGGTTAATTTGTCGTATTATGTAATATTTATTTGTATACATTTTGAAATGCAAGAAGTTACAACCCGACTGTCTCCTTCGTTTCAAGATGGGCAAAATAAGGAAGCCTTGTTTTCCACTATATGTGTACAAACGCTGATTGTTCTTGTTTCATCATTAATATTAATATGCATATAGTGACATGGCTTTACAAAAGATGTCTCGACAGTTCCAAAATTCAAATAAAAGCCCGCATCAAACGGTGCACATAAATATTAAATTTAGTAATTAAATTAGACCTTCAATGAAAAAAAAAATCGCTTTCCTGCTGATGAAACAAGATATATCTTCCTTATTTTTCATTTTTGTCTTTTATGTTTGTTAACCTCGAATACAAGTGGAACACATGCCCACTTCCCCTTGTGTTCAGGGTACATCCCATTGAACTGCGTTCATGGTTATTGAATTTTGTGTTTTTTTTTTATTTATTTATTTATTTATTGCTTCTTCACAATTTATGTAGGTACATATATTTTTAGCATGTAATTATTAACCCCACTAGGGTTCGCCTGTATCGGGGTTAATAATTTCACAATTTAATAAAAATAACACACGCAAATATTGGTCATGCAAAACAGTTAAGTAAAAGCAAAATCATAAAATTTAAAAATAAAATGATAAACAGAGAAAATAATAAGTGACAAAAATATATGAATTAATAACAAAGTGTTGAGAGATCAGACAAAATGTTCTCATTCACTATATCATTAGTTATATAAAACTAAAAAAATACATGTCCTTAGGTTTTTTTTTTAAATAGGTGTAAAAAATAAACAATGAAAAAAAAAAAAAACAAAGATTTATAAGCGATTAAATTAGAGCGAATCTTTCTTATGCAATATTAAAGTGACTATCAAATAATTAGGAAATAAATATGAAAGAAACCGTTTTGATCACAACATTATTGTTTTCATTCCATTTAAGTGCCCGTTTTCATTAAAATACGATTGTATTTTATAATGTCAGTGACACCTTAGAAATGCCATCCGTGTGATCTTTTAGTTTTGACAAAGTTATGGGATACGGTAACCCCTATATATTTATTTATTTATTGTTTCTTTACCTTTTTAATTTAGGTGTTATTGTTTAAATTGAAATTTTGAACTTCATTTTGATTTGACATTAACAATTTTATAGAGTATACAAGATAATGTGTTGAAAGACAATATTGTTACAATAATATTTCTCACAGAATGGGCCTCTACAAATACATTATAACGTAAAACATGTAGAGTGACCATATGTTGAAATTAGCTTTGAAATAACTTTTTTTTTGCAAGTTGTTTAATTTATAATATTTAAAATTAGGTTCGGTTAGAAAATTAATACGTAATGGTAAGTTAATAAGAAAAAAATTTTATATATTAACAGTAAATATACTGTAATAAATAATCAATATGCTATTAATTTAGAAATGACAATGTAGAAAAAATCAATTGGCAATCTTCGGCTAATACGAATAATTTAACCATCTTTTTAAAAGTGCACAAGGAATTAGATGACTTAATATGTTCTGGAAGGCTATTAAATATGAGTGGAGCCTGATAGAAGTAATTTCTTTGACCAAAAGAAGATTTAGTTTGAATTGCCACAAAGTTAAGACCAGACCCAATTCTAGTAGTACGAATTTGCTGAGTTCTTTCTGCAATATTAATATTATTAAAAAATTTACAAAGTGTTTGTGTAATATACAGCTGTTTTACATTCATGACATTACATTCCTTATAAAGTATATGACTTGGATATCTAAATTTTTTCTTGAACATAACTTTAAGGATCAGTTTTTGGGCAATGTTAAGTGGTTCTATATAAGTCTTTTGGCAAGAACCCCAGCACACTATATTATAAGAAAGTAGAGACTGGATTATTGCAAAATAAACCATCTTCAATTTTTCCTTGTCTAGTATATGTCTGAGTTCTTTAAAGATATAGGTAAGTCTCCTAATATTATTTACCAACATATTAACATGATCGTTCCATCTTAAAAATTTATCTATTTTTACGCCAAGGTATTTGATGCTGACTACATTTTCTACAGGGTTACAGTTACAGGTTTGCAAACAATTGTGTATTATTAAATTATGAGTGGCAGAAGGTTGACTTTTACTTGAAATGCTAAAAGTGATATATTTGGTTTTTTGTATGTTCAAAGTTAAAATACTATTATTTAACCAACTATTTACCACTCTTAAACCTGTATTACATTTGTCAAATGTTTCATCCCAAGTTTTACCCTCAAATATTAAGGTAGTATCATCTGCAAAACTAACGATGTTACCAGGAATATTCAGATTACATAAATCATTTATATATATTAGAAACAATATTGGCCCAAGCACACTACCTTGCGGGACTCCAAAGGAGATTGATTTACCATTGCTTAATATTTTATTTATCTCTACTTGCTGCGTTCTATCACTAAGATAAGATCTGAACCAACCCATTGCTGTACTATCAATGCCTAGAGATGATAATTTTTTAAGGAGCAATTCATGGGAAACTGTATCAAATGCTTTTGATAAGTCCAAAAACACCGCTAAAGCTTTGTTGCCATAATCCAGCGCGCTTATAACTTTGGTCAGTACCTTCAATACAGCATCACTCGTACCTTTATTCTCTCTGAAACCGAATTGATTGTCGGAGAGTATTTTGTGCTTTTCTAAGAATGAAACTAATCTTGACTTTACCAATCTCTCTATTACTTTTGAGAGAGTATTGAGCAAGGATATGGGTCGATAATTGTTAACATCTAGCTGATCTCCACCTTTGAAAAGAGGAATAACCTTAGCAATCTTACAATGAGAGGGAAACACGCCATTTTTAAAACTAATGTTAACAATATGTGATATGGGACCAGCCAATACAGAAACGTTTTGTTTATACACCATTGTACTTAAGCCATCAATGCCACAGGAAAAAGACATTTTTAATTCATGTATCACTTTTGTAACTTCATAAATGTTAGTAGATTTAAATTTAAATTTAAATGTGTCTCCTGTTACTTGAGTACTAGGTATAAAATTGTTTACAAGACACATTTCGGTAGTTTTGTTTGCGCTGCACAAATTTTTGGCGAATCTAGGACCAATATCGCTGAAGAAGTTATTTACGTGATTAGTGATTATATTTGGATTCTCCTCCATTGAGATAATATTGTTGTTGATTTTTAATTTTTTTATAGACAATTGTTCCTTTCGTATATTTACAGCCTCCTTTATAATCTTCCACTGTTGTTTGGTATTTCCATTGACGTTATCCAATTTTCTTCTGTAATACGCTTGTTTTGTATATTTTATGATTTTTGTACACCAGTTTCTATATCTTTTGTAATAGTTCAGCAATTGAATATTATTTAACTCTTCTCTACATTTGTAGTGCAATTTGTCACGGGTTCTGAGGCATTTAATAATTCCATCATTTATCCAAGGTTTTAAGTACTTCATGTTATGTTTTTCACTTTGTACAGACGAACAATTTTTCACATGCATTTTTAAACACTTTATAAAATTTTCAGCAGCTGAATTAACATCTTGAGATGATAGGACTGACTGCCATGATTCCTCCTTTAATCTGTCCTTCAAAAGATTGTTATCTATGACGGTTTTGATTTTCACATTATCCTTTGCTATTTTCTTTAGTGTAAAGCTCATAAATCTCAGCAATATCACATCATGATCTGTTATGCCAGTAGTGAAGACAGCTCCTTGTGGTTCGAATTTAGATTTCACCATAATGTGATCGATGCAGGTTGAACTGGTAGAAGAAACTCTTGTAGGTGAATTTATGATTGGTTTCAAACCATGAAAAGCCATAAGTGAGAGGTATTTCTGAGTTTTCATATCGCTCAAATCCAAAGTATTAATATTTATATCCCCACATAAAATGATTTCCTTATTTTGGATAGATGTAGAGTCAAGCAGTTCGCTCAGCGATTCAAGGAAATAATCTATTTGAGCCTGGGACGGAGATCTATACACAGCTATTACACACAAGGTACTCGATATCTGCATGCTTAGGCAGTTTGCGCCAGGGAGAACAACTTCATCAACAGTCGCGTGAACATTTTGTTTTATATAGGCAACTACACCATCGTTCTGCAAACAGTTTTTATTTGTATTGTAAACAGTGTATCCAGGGATGTTAGGTATATTGGTAATTTTTTTTAGCCAAGCTTCTGTAAACACTAGTACCTCAGGACGGTGTTCAATCCCATCCAGCATAGTTATGGTTTCATCAAAGTTTTTATTTAAGCTTCTAACGTTTAAACAAAGTAAAGAAAACTTGGAATGTTTTAAAAAATTTTTGCAAGTTAATAAATCTTTAATAATTAAATTAGGTTCTGTGATGTCACTCAAATCAACGCATTTTCCTAAATCGACATCCATTTTTAATGATGTAAATATTTTCGGTGCCTTTATTAATCAAATTCTATAATAATCTATTGAGGTCGTCTTCGTGTTTTATTTCCTTGATTTTTTTGCCATCATCTTCTTTCATTAGAACCGAACCATTTTTATACCAAATGTATTTATATTTTAATTCTTTTCCCTTTGTTTTAGCTTTCCAAAGTAGCTCTTTAAAATAAGGAGTTAGTGATTCTCCTAGGAATATCATGTTTTCACGGTTCGAAATCACTTTCTTATTAGCCAATAATTTTAATCTACATTCTGGATTTCTAATTTTTAGGATAATTTTTTTTGGATGTCCTGGTCTTCTGTCATATTGCCTTATTGCTGAGGTAATATCATCTGAACTAATTTTAATATTAGCACTTTCAATTAGTTTGATAGCGGTTATTTTGGGATGTTCATTAGTTTTTTCCTCAATTCCTGTAATTTCAATTTGGTCATCAAGGTTGGACTGTTCTAAGTAAGCCAGTCTAGTTTCCAGTTGCTTAATGTTTTTACTTTTGTTTTCCAAATCGGTTTTTAAACTTTCTACTTCGCCTTTAACATGATTTATGGAGTCTAAGCGAGAAATGATGTCATCATATTTTTGACTAATAAATTCCGTTGTTTTTTGAAACTCTAACATTTTTTTGTCAATGTTTTCAAGAATTTGAGTTTTTATTTTCTCCAGTTTTGAATCTACGTATGATGCAAATTTTGAAAAAAACATCTTCTTCTGGGTTAAAGTCATCAGGCAGAGTATTCATTTTGTTTTTGGATCTTGTATTCAAATTATCTTGTTGTTGGGTACCGGTTTTTTTGCTCGAACTCATGGTCACTCTAGTAGTAGACTGTATTTCTGCAAAAACAGCACAATGCACAAAAGCGTCTGAGACAGTGAAGCAAGCAAGCAAGCTGTATGGTCAGTGTAGGAAAGATGGCGATGTTGTTGGCCAATCACAAGAGCTCTCCTTAGCTTTGAATATATTTCAATTTCACTGTCACTATTTTCCGATATTAATATTTATTATTCACTTAAATACTCCTGTTTCAAAGTACAGAATTCATATCACTATTAATGCAGTAAACACTTGTATGTATCTTGTAACTGTTTCGGATTGTATTATTTACTAATAAATACAATTAATCGAAATTTGTAATGGATCACTGTTACTGTGTGTTATTTCGATTCGGTGGGTAGGTTTATTCTTAAGTTTTAACTCAGAACACACAGGGATGCCAGCCCTACACCTCTTTGTGTTTTGAGCATTGTTTTTTTTCTGTTTATCTCTTCCCATCTGAAACATGATTGTTTTAAAATATAAATAAATTCTGAGAAATGTTGTGAATTCAACACGTAATAACAACTCACATGCTTGTGAGTATACTTAAAGAATAGTTTAGTGATACATATATTATTTTATAAAATTCGTTGATTAGTCTTAGTACCTACAGTACTACTTTACTTCATATACTCGCTCGAACGACCGATTTAGGTAGAATAGGAAACTCTTCGTAGTGAACATTTCTTATATCTCCTAAAAGGGACGTAAATTCAGTGAAGTGAGGGTTGCTAGCACCCTAAAGTGTTGCCTAAATGGCTTTCTAAAACCCTATTATGGGTCAGTGATGCATTAATGCATATGGTGGTGTATAATTAATGTGCTGGACACACATAAGTATAATTAAGGTTAAGGATGTGTTGTCCACTGATTAGTGTTTATACTTACATAATTAATGTTGTTTATGCTGTAGATGTAACGTTAACGGTAGTCCAAGACATAAAGTCAGCTGTTCCTCACCCAGTATTTTCAATGCTGTGGGTGTTTGCGGACCCCGTTCACGGAACATTAGTTCACATTGTTCTTTAGATTAAGTTCTTCTAATTTTAAGTGTTGGTCTTGAATGACTGCATTGTGAAGCCACCATTTTGCCGGACAACATGGGTGCGATTGGAATCATAATGAACTCATTCGTATGTATTTGATTTTTTCTTTTTTTCTATCTCTATTAGGTTTTGCTATCATCAATTTTAAGTTTAACATGGTGTGCCTACCACTTTTGATGATTCACATTTTTATCTTTTTATTCATGTATATTTTATAATTTCTTTTTTTAGAACACCCTGAGGATTGACCGGAATAGCTTAGGTATTTGTTAGTTAGACGAAACATGTTTGAGGGCAAACATTTGTGTGGCGCGGGGGGTAATGTTATGAAGCAGTGCTGAAATCATTACCTTTTCTCATTTTAAAATATGAACACTGCTTTATAACGTCGAACCTAGCGGCACGAACTATTGAGTTAATTAATTGTTGAGAGTTACAACGGGAGGACTGGCAACACAAGTCGTTATGGAAGGGGTTAGCTTTTTTTCTTTTCCGGGTCCGGGAATGGAATCCACTCTCGCCGGCATGATCTTTTGGGCTAGATCATGGCTGTGACAATCGTGTAGTATTAATTTATTATAAGGGACGAAGTATTAAAAATTAGTCGATTGGCGCGTGAAATTAATGTGGAACAATCTTTGATACGTGATGTAAAAGTGCACCAAAGATTTCATTCAATAATGTCGCGAGATTGGTCTCCGCGGTAGTTCGTATTATTCGAGAGGTTTACCGAGAATTATTGAGGCGATCGGTAATAGTATTTACGCTGCACGAGACGCGCCGGAATGTACTTGTCGGGTGCTGACGATAAGAATGCCTCATCAATCGCGTGGAGAAAAATAATTCCGCTCACCGGCTTGTATTTAAAATTACACGTACGGTAATACTAACGGTCCCGCTTGCTTGCTATGTAAGCCCCGTAACATCGCCCCTTGGAGTTCCACTTCCCTTGGAGCCCTGCTTTGCTGTGAAGGTTATCCGATTATCCTTGCTGGTCATCCTGTTGCGAACTGGCCGATTATCCTGTTGCGGACTGGCCGAGATGAGGATCGGCTGGAGGTCCTGCCAATCATCCTGAGGCGAACTACGAGACGCGGTTCTGTTAGGAATATTGTGAATTTAGCTAGTTAGTATAACATCAATCGGTCCCTGAGGGTGAGTAGATTCTGTTTCGTTTATTGTACCTGACACTATTGAAATAATATACGTTCTTTTACATTTAAATTGGAAATGAGATACCTGTTGTTATTTAATTCCCTAACACGCTGGAGATCACATACATATGCTCACTCCTGAGATGAAGTTTCATGTTTTTATTCACCACGGGCATAATTCTGCACAAAGGCAGTATTTTGGCGCTCGGTTTAACCGAAAAGTTCGTGGTGAAACCAAAATACATACAGTATTAGCCCTGCTATACTCAACCCTTAATAACAGCGTAACAAAGAATATGTGGACCCGTGAAAGAGGGTGATCAGTGGCGCATCCGGCACAATACAGAATTGTATGATATATATAAGGCACCTAGCATCTCAACACATATGAGACTCCTCAGGCTGAGATGGGCTGGGCATGTACAGAGAATGCCGGATACACGGGTCCCAAAAAGAACTTTGATTGGACACCCAGGTGGAAAGAGAAAAGTGGGAAGACCCAGACTGAGGTGGGAAGACGAAGTAAGAGGGGATGCAGCACAGCTTCTCCAGGTACCAAATTGGAAGTCAGCCGCTGAGGACAGGAGGAGTTGGAGGCGACTGTTGCAGGAGGCCAAAGCTCGATATGGGCTGTAGCGCCATCGAAGAAAAAGAAGACTGGTTAAACGCTCTTAACTTTAAAATTTTTTTTTTCACTAATATTGTTTAAAACGCCTCGATGGAAAATGTTACGTACGTGGGTAAAATAAAGCAAATGTCACAATGTACCACTATTTTGAAGAAGGAAAAATAAACATTACACTTGCAATCACTTATTGATTACAATATTTAATTTTGGTAATAATTTAGAGTACTTTTAACAGAACACATAGCACAAAACATATATATGTATTAAATTAGTATAAAGTAGTGTAAATGTAAAATTTACATGCATCGATGTTGCCTCTTTTATATTGTTATGATACTTATGGCACTGTTTTTGACAGCTCAAAGCAAAGGCATTCATACACTAATTAGAATACTAGCAGCACGGTTTTTGTACACTTTTCCGATTATTTCTGTTACTTTTAATACTTTTATTATTTTTTTTTTTTTCATAAGTTTTTTATTCCAGTAAAAAAGAAAATAACATTTTCACTTACTTAACTAGAATATTGAATTATGTACTTTTTACATTGTATTACATAGTTTTTACATTACATGGTTTTTACATTTCATAACCTTAGATTACATTAGATTGCAATACTAACATTTACATGATATTATATTACCATACGATATTATTCACTATCACTACTTTGTTTTTTGTGAATAAACATGAACAATTTTTTTTTGAATTTGCACACACTTTTTTCGTTTTTGATATCATCTGGAAGGCAATTATATAAATTTCCCCCCTCGTAACTAATTGATTGCTTACCGTAGTTAGTATGAATGGTGTTTAAACGTATGTTATCGTGTTGTCGTGTAAAATGTTTGTGTACTTGGGACGTTTTAATGAATTCTGTGTTTGTGTGTATGAGTTTATGATTTATTTTGTATATAAGGACACATATATTGTACTCGTATAGTTTTCTTAATGTTAGCAGTTTTGTTTCTAAATATATTTTTTTTGTGGATGTTTTGGATTCGTAGTGAAATAGTTTTTTGATTATCTTATTTTGAATTACCTGTAATTCATTGATGTATGTTTCATACGCATTTCCCCAGATTTCAATCAGGTAATTTAGGTGTGGGTGTACGAGACTATAGTATAAACTTTTTTTAAATCTAATTGGTAATAGATAAATATGATAACCGGCTAAAAACGCTAATTAAGGGTGTGATTTTATCTTTTACATTTTGAATGTGTTGTTTAAAAGTTAAATGCTTATCGATGCACAGCCCAAGATATTTTTCCTGTTTCAGGATTTGCAAATCGTTATTTTCAATTTTTAATGGTACATGTGGAGGAATTATTTTACGGTTTGAACTTAAAATCATGTATCCTGTTTTTTTTTATATTCATTGTTAGGATATTTGATTGGAGCCAACCGCAAATTCTTTCTAGGTCACTTTGTGCATTTTCTAGTAGTATGTTTAGATCTTTACCACAGTAGAATATTGCAGTATCATCTGCATATAAGAAAATTTCACCGTTTAATTCTAATTGCGAAATATCATTGATATAAATTTGGAACAGTAGTGGCCCTAGTATGGATCCTTGCGGAACTCCATAGTTTATTGGAAGGTGCTTACTATTTTGATTGTTAATGCTTACGAATTGCTTTCTATTGCTAAGATATGATTTGATATTGCTATTGATTTTGGAAGAGCAAACAATAACAGACATCTGTCACATTGAAGTAGTTTTATCGTCCTATCTTTTTCTCTCGCAGGCTGTACATGTATAAATATGTGTGTTTCTTTTTAGTGTCGATCGCTTTTGTTTCATCGAGTTTCAAATCAGAACGTTGCTAAAGAAGTTTTCACTTCAAAAGAGGAGAAAAAAATTATAACGCTCAATCCATTAATTTATAACTGCCCATAATAAATTTCAATATTGGCTTATAAGGTTGCCATGTATACCGGTCGATTAAACTCCAATCTCCTCCCTATCAGCAGAGCACGTTTTCCAAGTCCTAACAAATCAGTACCCCCTGGTGTATCGATCTCACCGGGACAGGAGTGCTCCTGGCTGGGGTGGTATAATGGTATTGTATTGTATCGTATATCGTATAATACGTGAATAATGATTTGTTGCATATTTTTGCCGCCGAATTCCAGTGCGCCTTTTCCTATACATTTGGTATTTGTGTTTTATTCTTCGGAGTCGCTAGATGTCACTTTCTTTCTTTTGCTTGTTCATTTTGGTGTGGTTTGAAGATTGGATATTGATTTTGCAAAAATAAAAACGCTTATCTTTTCGGATTTTACAGGATTCGAACGCAGGTCGTCTGAATGTCCGGCCACTAGATTCTCGCTTTATTCCACTGGGCTGTGGGAGGCTTGCGCGAAGCTGAGGATTTACTGTATTATATTAGAACCGAATGCCCTTCTTCTCTTATATAAATGTGTTGCTAAGCGCAAATCTCAAGATCAGCTGAACCGATTTGGCTAATTCTTTTTTTAGAATATTCCTCGAAGTACGAGGATGGTTCTTACGGAGAGAAAAATTAAGAAAATTGCGCAGAAAATTGGATAATTTCTGAAAAAATCGCACGTTTGACAGTTCGCGTGTTTGAGAATGACATTTTGCAAAACAATGATTGTTCAATCAGGATTCTATTTTTGAAAATCTTTAAGTTGATAAATTTATTTAAAGGAGGTACTCCCCTAATAGTTTGAATCGAATCAAGAGTTTTAGATATTTTAAATAGGTACCTATGTCAGGTACCAAATTTAATGTACATGAAAAATGGAAATTTGAATAAAAATTGTAAAAGGTGGCACGCAAGGGGCTGTTTAAAAACTGATTGTACTGGGATTGAATGAGCGGGAAAGGGAAGAGAGAAGGCGGAAAGGCGGGAGGGGGAAGGGGGACTTGGGACGGGGGAAGGGGGGGGGGGGAGTGGAGTGGGGAGAGGGAAGGTGTAGGTGACGGAGTGGGAACGCGAGAGGGGAAGAGGACGCAGGAGAAAAAGGGGAGGCGGAAGGGGAACGGGACGAATGGGAAAGGACACTTAGGGAGAAACAATTTCTTTATTAAATGGCATAGCAATGCGTGCCGGGACCAGCTAGTGAAAAAATAAATTTCAGTGACGCATTTCCGTTTCACGGAGTTTCAAATCACTAACGGCTCTAAAGAAGTTTCACTTCAATAAAAACTAAAAACATGAATGAAAATCGCTTTTCAATAGTTTTCTATTGGTTTACTGGCGTGTTTTGACATGGAACCAATAATTTCATACAATTCAAGAGATTGTATGGATCAACATCGGGATAGCAATGAAGTACCTATTGCTATGTGCCAGCGCAGCTCCCGACTTATTGAGCGGAAATTCAATACGAAGTACTTCGTTTCAATTAGCCTGGAATTTGCTTGCACAGAGGCTGTAGTGAGTGTGATTGTGTGTAGCGACTGGCAGTCCTCTGGGAGGCTGCGAGACGCAATCAGAGCTTAGTGCTAATATATTTCAGATTAAACATCCGTAAGCACGTTTCTTCAGATGCCTCCAGATGATCTTATTATGTGGGAAGCATCATATTATAAGCAGGTACTCAAATATTAGAAATTTGAGGATCCATTTTATTGATTTATTAAGGCAAAGTTGTTTCGCAGTCGTTTATGTGTTTCCAAGTGATTGCAGGGGTGTTCGGTTTTGTGTGGTGAGGTTTATCTAGGTCTTGGCGGCAAATGCGTCTGCCCACCTACTACATGGCAGGGCGGATCGGAAGACACTGGTTGAAAGAGACCTTTTGACCTCTCTTGCCGGACTCTCTCGACACATCGCCATGCAGGTGCTTTTGGAGTGGTGGATACACCTGGACACACCGACCCCCTGTTTCCTAAACACCCCTCATACCTTTTTCCTTCTGAGTGCGTTTCAGCCATGGAATTATTCATCCATACTCTTAAGTATCAGATTTGGATCAAATTGTAAAAAGCTGATGAGCTTAACAATACGATAATTGTCCTTTTCCGCTGATCACAATTTGTTCAAAAGAGCAAACGGACTTAAATTCGGCATTCAACTGTCAAATAAACAAACTGATTACAAATTGATTACTTTTTTGCATTAGCTCCACACAGGAGGTCCTACGTAAAAAGATTTCTATCAAGGCTTATGTCATCTTTAAGGGATGCTGTGTGGAGGGTCTTCTGAGGAAAGGAAAGAGATGAAGTTCTGGGAAGGCAACGGTTCTGGGATATGAGGGGTGGAAAGACTCTGGGGGTCAGTAATATATGAATCCAACCCTCCCACAGCGCTGTAAGGCGATGTCCCGAGGGAGTCCTGCTGGAGAGGTCAAAAGGTCTCCCTCAATTTATCCCACACGATCCGGCCTGCCACGCTGCTGGTGAACAGACGCATCCACCGCCGAGACCCGGACAAACCTCACGCAGTGAACCCGGGCACCCCTGCTAAGTTACTAAACGTAGCGAACCGCTTGGGGTAACCTATGGCAGAGGTGTTGGTTACCCAATAAATGGTTCCCTGGACGGCGGTAAACATAACCTCCTCCCAAACTGAGATTGTTACATATATCTGCAAAATAACTGGGTCTAAATGTCATAAGACTAATATGAAAGTATTTTAATTATGAGGTATGTGAGCCAAGGCCGCTGATGAAGCAATAGAGTTCAACAAAGGACGACGGAGTTTGGACTATATTCTGGACACAATATTGGAGTTAAAATGAGCAAAAGACTCGTCAGCACATAGTAATGGGATGGGGGATTTTTTAATATAAGGAGAAAATTAATTCATGTAATTAGTTGATTTGGTCAAGTAATAAGTACACTCCACATGACCACATGATCGTTATTTGTCTTATGACCATATAAGGCTGACATGTGTGCGTACAACAGAAGAATCTGCGAAGATTTCAAAATAAACAGATTGTAAAGTATTGCTTGAGTTCAAACTAAGATGTAATATTACTTATAGCACATTTGAAAAAACCTGTAACCGAAATACATAATTCAAACACATCGAATTGATTTACGATTCTTGCTTACCCTTTTCATTGGCTAGCCAATCGATAAAGGTAAATAAACACAAACATTTTCATCGTTCTGCAGAAAAAATCCAACAACTCAAAAACAAAAATAAACCATATATTAATTGTCATCATCAGTTCACGGTTAATATTTTGTAAATCTATCGATGGGTGGTGGGTAAATTCATTTTTAAATTTATTTTTGGGAATATTCCCAAAACGGGGAAGATTGCGGGAATTTTCATCTAAATGGTAAAATCCCAAGACCCAGCAATGCGATTTGGAACTATACAATTCCTACAGCGAAATTTTTTATGTTATTTATAAATTAGTGAACTCGTTGTCATGCAGACGACAATTTTTTAAATTTTTTGTAAGATTCCGAATAGTACCTAAAGACTGACACGGCAGTACTGCAGCGATGCTATTCGAAATAGGCCACTTGCATCACATTTAAAAAAAGAATTCCGGTTTAGGAAAATATTCTTAACACGTTCTGTATTTTTTTAATCATATTTTTGAAACCCTGGCGATTTTTTGAAAATTTTAATCCGAAAAATCAGACCATTTTTTATAAACCGGAAAGACGGGACATAATTTTATGGGTGCGAAAAAACGATAATTACATAGCCGAAAATTATTTAAAAAAGAACGTTTTCCACACGAATGGCACAGGAGAATAACGAGGCGTTCCAAAAATATTACATCTCATACATATTTTTTCCTTGATCCGTCTTATTGGTCATAAATCATTATAATATTCAACGTCTACATATGACTAAATCCAATGTAATATACTTATACTTGTAAATTACAATAATAATAAGGATATTATAAAATTTGATTTTGTTAAAATCAGCACCATCACCATTACACCTCTTAAACAGGTGCAGAAGGCATAAAATGTGCGGGGTTATCTTCGTAACATCTGTCAAAACGTCAAACCAAATGATAAGTTCGCAGAGAACAAACAATAAATCTAGTAGATGTTAAATGTCAAATTCAAAAATTCGCCTGCAATCAAAGGGTTGCAATATAAAAAAAATAATAATAACTACGGAAACCATTTAAATATTATAATGCCATTTTTGTATAACCGTTTGGACCAAAGATATTCAAATTCAGAAGAGATATGCTATGGTGTCCGCGCAACTGTCGCCGGACTACGCGCTAATTAGCGTAGTTTTCATACAAAAAGAATTTGTTCATTTCGTTGATTTTTTGAAAATGTGCATTAATATTGGTTAACAATATATTTTGAATAAAGAAAGAATTCGTTCATTTAGTTTAACGTTCGTTTGGTTTATTCGTTAATTATTTGTTCTTTTAGTTTATTTGTTAATTGGTAAACAATATCGGCGACACCCGGAAGCGCAGACCCACATAGTAAAAACAGCAGATAGCACATCTACTTATATTTCAATATCTTTGGTTTGGACAGAATGTTTGGTATGTATTTGGATTCGTGTACCAAGTCCTGCTCCAAGTTATTTTGTTTAGTCATTGAACTCAAATAATAAATGGGGGTAATGTCCAAGGTTTGCAGTGAATAATACCGTAATCTTTTAAATTATAAGAAATATATACTTAAATATCATGAGTCACGAGCAAAACATGCTATATTCCAGTTATTTCATACAGAATTTAAAAGATGGCAAATTATAAAAAAGTCTTTAGTAGAAGTTTTTTCCTATAGTCGCTCTTGTAGAATTTATAAATGTCTCTAGTATAGCATATATTAGAAATACACAAAAAAGTATTTAATTTTTTTTTAAATGTAGTAGGGGTGTAACACCACTAAGATCAATTTTAGATTGCACCCATATCTGTTTTCTTTTCTTCATACTATATTGTCGATTGTCATCGATTTAAAAAAAGTTTGTTATTTCTCCAACAAAATTCTTTTCATCGTATTGCTGGTTAGCTTCATTCTGCAGAATCAAAGCAGACTCAATTTCAGGGTTTATATGTTTGAGAATTGTACCTCGGAGGTTTTTAGATTTATTTGCGATTCCCGGAGGACGTATGTATACGAAGCGTGAAAAGCACAAACAGGAAAACCCAACTCTCCGTGAAGACCTGTGGAATATTCCAAGTTTCATTTGTATAATGAAGGTATACATTATGAGCTTTTTCAGTAACCGTTGCAATTTCACGTGTCTTATTTATGTTGTTCCTTTCCTCTTTAATGTTTATTCTTTCTCTGATAAAAATATCTACACTAATATTATAAATTTATTTATTTATTTATTTAAACGCCCATTGGGCTTTTACATACATTGTTATAAGTATTATTACATTAACTATATGGCATATAAAAGTTTAAGTACATATATGAATAAAATAATTATTATATGTGTAGTACCTACATAAATGTTTTACAAATAATATAGAATACCATTATGGAGAACAGTTTTTTTTTTGTACTTACAAACAAAAATAACGGGATTGAAATTAATCAGCATTAGTAGGGACTTAAGCATAATCGAAATATAAATTAAATTACAATATTAATTTGTAAAGTATATTTAGAAATTTCAAAATTCAAAGTATGAAAGGGGATGAGGTTTATAAATATTTAGGATACCCGCAATCGAATAGATTAGATCACACTAGTATTAAAAATGATATTAGGATTAAATTTCAAACTAGGATCAGAAAAATTTTAAAATGCAATCTATCTGCTAAAAATTTAGTAAAAGCAATAAATACTTGGGCAATACCTCTACTAACGTACTCATTTGGCATAATTAAATGGTCCAATACAGATTTAGATAGTTTAGAACGATTAATTAGAACTACGTTAACAAAATTTAATTGCCATCATCCAAATTCAGCTATAGAACGAATTAATTTACCTAGAAATTTAGGAGGTAGAGGTGTAGTCAAAATAACATCTTTGAAACACAATCAGGTAGAAATGCTTAGAAATTTTTTCCATAGGAAAGCTAATAGCTCAGAAATGCACAAAATAATTTGCAAGGCAGATAGAAATATTACACCTTTAAATTTATATGACGAGAATGCCAACATTCTTATAAATACTAACCAGGAATTATTAGATTCCTGGTCAAATAAAATTATTCACGCAAAACACTTCAATTATCTCAACCAAACGTATGTTGACAAACTTTCGTCAAACAAATGGTTGAGTATTGGAGAGTTGAGCGCAGAAATAGAAGGATTTATGCTTGCAATTCAAGATAGAGTCATTAATACTAAAAATTATAGAAAGCATATAATCAAAGATATAAATCAAATTGATGATTTATGTAGAAAATGTTTGGCTTTTCCCGAAACTATAGAACATATTATATCGGGATGTTCTATATTAGCGCCTTCCGAGTATACATTTAGGCACAATCAGGTTTTAAAAATAATTCACCAAAGTTTGGTAATTAAACATAACTTGATTGATTGCCGTAATGTAGTACCTTATTATGAATATGAACCAAATTCATTTATAGAAAATGAATTTTATAAAATATATTATGATAAAACTATACTAACAGACAGAACAATTAGTCATAATAGACCTGATATAGTTTTACATGACAAAATTAAAAAAATAACTTATATCATTGATGTAGCTATTCCAAATTCCTGTAATATTCAAAAAACTGTTTCTGAAAAAATTAGAAAATACACAGATTTAGGAAATGAGATTAAAAGAATTTGGCATTCTCGGACTATAAAAATATTACCATTTATTATTTCGGCCACTGGCATAATACCTAGGAATCTGATTCAAAATTTTAGCATATTAGATTTGTCAAAGAATTTGTATATAAAAATGCAAAAAGCAGTAATTTTAAATACATGTAGGATTACAAAAGATTTTTTAAATATTTATATTGAGGGATCAGTAGGATTTATAGGTTCAATTAGAAATGCCACAGAGCCGAACCCTCTGATATGAAAATATCTGGAGTCGGTGAATTATATTTCCATTTGGTCTCTAGTAGGTTGACATGTTGTTCTTGTATTGTTTTGTATTTATAATACTTATATAATGCAATTGCATAACGTGGATTCACTAGATGATCATTTGGGGAAGTGTATGAAAGGGTTTAGTTTTTCCTTCTTTTTTTTTTTTTTTTTGGGGGAAAATTTAACCCGGACATTTAAATCTGGTGCATATATATTAAAGTTAAAAAGTCTAAAAGAAAAGAGTGAAATAGATAGAAGCTAAAAAGGGTTTTTCACTATGGAATGGTGAAGTCATACATTTCAGCAAAGTGTTTATGTAGATTTCGTTTAAGCACTGCTACGGAAACTCTAAATATATCAACGACATTACCAAATTTATTACCAAAATTTTGTATTCGATTTAGGGATATGTGCGCTTGATAATTTGTTTTGAAATTGTCACAGAAAAACGTGGAATTTTGTCTCGTATTTTTGGAAGGTACAAATAATTTTATTGTGGCCAGAATTTCAGAATAAATGCGAATCTGAGTGTTTTTGTTTGTTAAGCTTTCACGCTACCAAGAAATTTTTACCACCGAAGAAATAATACACTTTTAGAGAGGGTTACGGGCGTGTCGGGTACACATCCGAAGTAAGGTCTATTTATCTTACTTCGAGTGAAATTATCAAATTCCAAGTATCGGAATATCAGAATTATACCTTGAATAGATGAGCAAATTCTGCGATCTTTCTGGGTCCCAAGAGTCTAAAAGTTTTGTGTAAACTGGTGACATCATTTTTCTTTCCATATATGTATATATGTTTCACTAATTGTATCACTGTATGTATCTATGTTTCACTAATTCTTTCTTGTTAAAATAATTTGCTTTTCTATAAACCCAATTTTTGCCTGGAATGAACTCATGACCTCTAATTTCAAAGTCAGGGAGGTTACCGTTCTGCTGGCAGGTAGTCGATTGGTTTCATTCAATGACATAAATGTGCTTTGGAGGAAGTTTACCCACTGTCACTGACAGTAACACCGGTAATGGAAAATTGTGATGTCATTTACAGCTCTCAATATACAAATATGAACAAATATTTTTAAAAAGTACGTGGCGTTTGTAATATGTAATAAAAAATATACCACCATTATAAAAATATAAACTTTTTTATAGTATAACAAAATAGGGGAGGGTGGGGCACAAATGATCTGTGGGGCACAGAGGTCCATCGCGATAGGTACAAAACTACTACCGTAACTTTATTTGAAGCTATCCAAACCTATATTTTTAATAACTACGTATATTTATATATATTGATCGTCCAGTTGATTAGTCGGACTTCTCCGAAAAATTTAAATTTTAATAAGAATGCAGTTATAAATTTCTCGTATTTAACTCGTATTTAAAAGCTTATTTCAACAAACTAAATATTAGGGTACTTAAAAAAACTTGAATACCACTGCCCAACATAAATAATCAACCAGGACAATAAGCAAAAATATACTGGTTATTCTCATTTAAAAAAAAATTATGTTGTGAAAGTACCTATATAATGTCCTACTAAATAAAATAATTAAGATAATGATGACACTATACACATATTTAAAACTAAAGTTAAAACATGGCTGAGAGAACATAGTGATACAAAGAGATTAAATATAAAAAAAACGACTGTGCTTTAGACCACAGCTGACTTAACTCTATCTATATGTTATGAAGAGGTACTACAGTGTGATACAGACAACAGGCCTGCACTATGACTTAGATATACGAAACATAATTGGCTATGAGAGAAAGAGAGAAAGAAAATGTATGCTCGCACCTCTCTCTCATGCCCCACTGTAATATACGAAACGTAACTCTCTCTCTTTCTATCTTCTCTAACTTATATCTCTCTCTCAACTACCGTTTGCCTCGCTTTTCGTAACGCTCTAGTCACGCATTCGCCAGCTTTCTCCCCAAGTCAAACGTGCGTAAAGAAATTTTACTTCAAAAATTTTTCCCAGCCGCCTCAGAAAAGGAAACCCTAATGACAAAACAGTGATATTTTCTAATATTCTACTCCCTTCGTCCTTTTGCACCTATCCCCTCGCCTTGTTCCGCAATCTAATTGGTTTTATTAGTGTTAATTTTTCTGAAGAAGGAGGCAAGTAAAGTTACATAAATTAGGTATATATGTCCACTCACCTCTCTCCCAAGTGATGGTGTCCAACGGATACCCTGCAGCCGGGCACTTGACAACCAGGTCGGACCCTGCCACGGCGGTCATTCGCGGCATCTCGCGTATATAGGGCGGGCCGTATATATTGACGCGCGCGCCGTGGCTGCTGCGTCCGGCCGAGTTCTGCGCGGTGCAAGTATACTCGCCGCCGTCCTGCTCGCTGGCATGTGAGATGTTCACGTGCGAGACGACGTCGTCGTGAATGGTGACATACTGCCCGACAAGGAACCTGAAAACAAGAGGTTTTTTAAAAATGTGTATCAACACATTTTCATGACTTTCCCGAAAGATTTCCGGTGATAACTGTTCG
The DNA here is from genome assembly GCA_917880885.1 of Limnephilus marmoratus. NCBI lineage: Eukaryota > Metazoa > Arthropoda > Insecta > Trichoptera > Limnephilidae > Limnephilus > Limnephilus marmoratus. The sequence goes on along the minus strand of OU862924.1, from coordinate 24,068,027 downwards.
CATTCCTGTCGAATATTCTCCTTAAGGACTGCGATTGCCTGAGGCTTGTTGGCATAAACCCGCGACTTCAAATAGCCCCAAAGAAAGAAGTCTGGGATGGTTAAATCGGGCGATCTTGCTGGCCATACCAAATCGCCAAAGCGAGAGATTACGCCACCAGGAAATGCTTCCTTCACAATATCCATTGTGGCTCGTGCTGTGTGCATGGTTGCACCGTCTTGTTGAAACCACATGTTCACCAAGCCCCGCTCATCCAATTCCGGAAGTAAGAAGTCGTTTATCATGGCCCTGTAGCGTTCGCCAGTAACAGTGACCATAATGCCAATGGCGTCCTAAAAAAATACGGCCCAATCACTCCTCCCGCGTTTACGCCGCACCACACAGTGGCTTTGAGTGGACGTAATGACTTTTCGTGCATTGCACGCGGATTTTCAGTGCCCCAGAAATGAATATTTTGCTTATTGGCGTACCGTTTAAGTGGAAATGCGCCTCGTCGCTCATGATGACTTTTGACACAAAATCGCTAAAAGCGTTAAAGCTTAAATCGACACAATTATTCCACTCTCTTGCGGAGTATAGCACTCCATTGATTGTCTGTTTGTATTCTGCAGCTGTCTAGTTCACAAATGTCAAATATGATTGAGTATATTCTTCGACCAAGAATATCTAGACAAGCCCTAAAAAAATAATAATGGCCCCTCAAACTCCCGAAACCAGAATAAAATTGGCTTACGGCCCATTTATGAAAAAGTATATGCATCGTATTGCACCGTTTAGAAGGCACAGTTCTTAATTGTATCTTTTATTGGGCTGGAGGGCTACACTGAAACTAATTTGCATTGCCAGCCGTCCAGACGGGGTAAATTTTTTCAAACACAAAAATATACTACTACCGAATATTTTACAAGGTACACGTCGCGGACTTTATTTTTGAAAACGTAGTCAGCTATCAGAAAACAGAAGAAAATATATGTGTTACAGATCGCATTTACACAGCGCATTCATATACGTGAAAAACATTATAGTTTTTAAAATTTGTCAAGCAATATTCTGACGTCATTCGCGCTTCGGTTCGTTCACTAATACATTGACATACACGGACAAAACAAAACATAACGGATTCTCGTTTCCTGTGACAGCGCGCAGCTTGTGTGTTGGTCATTAGTCATTATAAAATGTCTAAATGTATAATTAATAATTGCCACAATTCGCAAAACAGCAAAAGGAAGAATGATGGGTTGTCATACCATAGGTAAGTTTATGCAAATATACTTTATTTTAATAAAATTATCATGTTGACGCGACGTCACTTCTTGACCGCGTGATAAGTTATCGATGTATTCAGCTCAGTTCACAATATTGACACACGTGTTGGTATTAGCCATGGCCTGCCTTCGTGTTACTTCTGAGCAAGTGTGCGTGTTTTTCGGCGGCGGATTCGCTAAACAGGGTTGTATTATGTCGATATTGCCCAGTTTTAATCTTTTAGATCATTTTAGATCATTTTTGAAATCAATAATTATGAATGAAAATATTAAAATTACATATTAGTACGATAATCACAATCAGAATAATAATCTTTAAATCTTCTAAACGTTTTTAACGGTATTCATAGTTTGCAAAAAACCCCATTGTGATTAGGTACTATTGCTATAGCGGACATGCTGTATATGAAAAGGCAAGTTCAAGTAGGTTTACAATATTTTTAATGCAATAAGTTAGGTATAGGGATAAATATTTTCTGTATACATCCTGATAATTGTTCATAAAACGACTTATTTTTTCTTAGGTTTCCCAAAAAAACGGAAAAATTGGAGAAATGGATAAAAGCAATACGAATTCAACAGGGTGATAGCAAGGAAACCGTGTGTGTTCGAATCATTTCCATCCTAAACACATACACATAACTACAAGCGGCCTTCGACGATTAGATTGCAAAACTTTGCCTGTTTATCCGGTAATTATTTTGTTTGTTTTTTATGTGAAAACTTAAGCAAGTTTATCGAGGGTTGGTCAAGTGTTGATTGATAATGTTGTTTTCAGGCTGATTTCGGGCGATCGTTATCCGCCACGGCCACAGAGAATGCGAAGAGAACTACTGTAATTGTTTCTCCTCCAACAATAGTGGTTCACGATCCTGCTGAAACTTCCACCGTAATCGACGACCCGGCTCCAATACCAGAATTGCAAGAACCGATGTGCGTAAGTGATTCTTTTTCTCATTTTTCTTGTGTACCTTTCATTCAAGCTCATAGATCAGATTTAAAACAAGCAATAGGAGAATCCGATAATGTCAACGAATCAATTATTTCTATACCACCATTAATTGAAACACTAAGAGAAAAACAACTCGTATATAAGTTGGAAAGAAAGTGTGTTTTATTAAAAAAAGCCCAATGTAAAATAAAATTATTGCAGCGACAAAACGCAAGATTAAAAAAAAAAGTATCATCATTTAAAAAGATTGTCTTGGAAAAAAGGGTTAGACCTTCTAAAGAAATAATATCACAAATATCACCAAATACTGAAACTGCTGAAGTATTTCAGAGCTTATACCTAAAAAACGTTAAAAATAAAATCAAACCATTTAAACAATACCCTCCTGCACTCCGTAAGCTGGCATTAACACTTAATTTTTATTCCCCTGCTGCGTACAAATACACGCGAAAAGTGTTTGATTCATGTCTTCCCCATCCTCGGACACTTACTAAATGGTACAGAAATTTCAACGGTAATCCCGGTTTTACAGCCGAAGCATTTAGTGCACTTAAAAAAAAAACAGATAATACAGATTTAAAATTAATATGTAACTTAACTGTTGATGAAATGGCTATCAGGCACCAAAAAATATGGGACGGTAAAAAGTATCAAGGTTATGTAGACATGGGAATGGGAGTAAACGATAAAGAGAAAGTCTTGGCTAAGGAGGCATATGTCCTGCTGTTAGTGTGCATTAATCAAAATTGGAAACTTCCTCTAGGTTATTTTCTTATAAATGGATTAGTTGCAAAGCAAAGAGCACGCATAATTAGACTATGTTTGAAAAAATGTCACGAGGTAGGAATCGAAACCGTTTCCGTGACTTTTGATGGGTGTAGAGTCAATATTTTGACAATGAAAGTGCTTGGTTGTAAAATTGATGATGCCAAAAATTTTAAAACTACCTTCCCCCACCCATCTACTGGAAAAGAGGTTGCTATATTTTTAGATGCTTGCCATATGATAAAGTTAGTCAGAAATACATTTGAAAAAAAATAATAATTATCGACAAAGAGGGCAAGGAGGCGCGATGGGAATTTTTCGTAAAACTTAATAGGACCCAAGAGGAGCAAGGCCTTCATTTCGCCACTAAAATAACTTACCAACACATTTTTTTCAGAAGTCAAATAATGAAAGTCAAACTGGCAACTCAATTATTAAGCCGAAGTGTTGCCAAAGCAATAGAATTTTGTAGAGAAGATTTAAAAATGCCATCTTACAAAGATTCAGAAGCCACATGCAAATTTGTTAAAATCTTGAATGACCTCTTCGACGTTTTAAACTCACGAAATCTTAAAAAATTTGGATTCCAGCAACCCTTGTCTCCCTTAAATAAAGAAACTGTATTTAATTTTTTAGATGAAGCCACTGATTATCTTAACACTTTAAAAATCATTGTAGTAACTAAAAGGATGAATAAACAAAGTAAAAAAATTGAAATAACAAAAACCGAAAAACTCCTCGTAGACAGTTTAAACAAAACCGGCTTCTTGGGATTTGTGGTATGCATACAAAGTCTGAAACATTTATATAAAAATTTAATTGAGGAACATTATTTAAAATTTTTACCTTCTTACAAATTAAGCCAAGATCATATAGAGTTATTATTCGGCAATATAAGATCACATGGAGGCCACAACAATAACCCGAATGCTCGACAGTTTAAAAGCATTTATAAAAAACTCCTCGGCCATCTTGAGCTAACATCAGCATTTAGCGGTAATTGCATTCCCCTTGAAAATATAACCCTATTAAACTGTTCAAGTAGTACACCCATTCAAAATATAAACGTAACAACAACCGGTATGTCTTCCGATGAAGAATTTGATGAAAACTTAGATGTGATAGATTTTATTGATTTAGACGAAACCGTTTTGAGATTACCCGGCAATAGTCACCAAATAGTAGGTTATATTTCGGGATTTGTGGCGAGAGGATTAACAAAAAAAATAAAATGTAAAGAATGCATCGATAGTCTCACTGCCCAAACCAAGATGTGGTTTCACAAATTTATAATAGTCCGAGACAAAGGAGGGTTATGCTATCCATCTTTGGATGTGTTTGAAACCTGCCTTAAATGTGAATCGGTAATTAGGAAACTTCTAAATGAAAACGATGGAAAAACTATAATGCCTAAATATACAAGTTCTTATATAGCAACCAAAATTTCACAAAATTTCTTAGATTCAAACATTTTTGATTCCCTCAATATTCATTCAATGGACCAACCCGCTACACATAATCATAGATTACATTTAATACGAGCAATAATTGAAAGATATGTCAATATTAGACTTCATTATATAGCCAAAATGAGCAAAATTGCCAACAAGCTTGCTAGCAAAAGGCAAGTGTTCAATAAGACTATACTTTTTCAAGGCGGGTAATTAAAATTTACGTTAAAGGTGATATTCCAAAGAATTAGAAATCTACTCTTTCACAGTATAAACAACACGGGACAACCAAAAAACGACACAAACACCATAAAAATACACGAATGTTTAAAAAACAACATCTGCAATTGCCCTTCTCTAGAAAAAACAGAACAAATAAAGTATCTAGGAATCGTAATTGACCATAACCTAAAATGGACGCATCATATCAAACAAATCACAAATAAACTCACCAAAACAATACACATTTTCCTAAACATAAGGAACATACATATATAAAATAAAACAAATGAAAACAATATATTTTGCACTTTGTCAATCAATAATAGAATATGGAATAATTGTCTGGAGAGGAGCAACAAAATCAGCTATCGTTCACTTATAAATCGCGCAGAAAACGATCTTAAAGGTAATTCTTAAAACACATAGACTAACTGATACAGACCAAATATTCAACAGTTGTGACGTACTAGATATACGCCAATTACACGTTAAAATTATTATTCAAACATAAAGTTAATGGATCCTTATAATAACCAATTCATTACCAAATACTCGTAGATTAATTCACTTTAACAAAACTAAATAATTATTACCTTACTTTTTATGTTTTTAGTTTAAAATAATGTAATACGTATATGTGTATATACGTCCATGTGCGTATATATATTATTTTTCCACTTTAAGTCTGGTGTTTTTTTTTCAATTTTTTTGTTTTTTTGTTTTATAAATATTTTTTTATTTAAAGCCATAAAACTGGCACACTATATTTTTTCTACTTTCATTGTTTTTTATCTTATCTTATCTGTATCTTTTATGTATCACACAGTATTAGACAGTATATATAGACTATGTTTAGATTGTTTACCTAGTTCCTATCTCTGTAATATTAGGCAAAAAAAGTTAATAATTATTGACTTTTTATTTATTATTTGGGCATGATGTGAACATTTGTTATTGGGTTGTAACCTAATTATTATAATTTATTGTTTTGTTTAATGCATGTGATGTTATTAACCTGTAAATGTTCCTAATAAAATAAAATAAAATAAAAATAAAACTCTACTTAACTACATTTTCGACCAAAAAAACAAATTTCAACAATCTCAAAATATCACTAACAGACCAGTAAGACAATCGTACGAAAATAACATAAAAACTCCGACAGTAAATACAAGCTTTGGAAAAAGGCACTATAAATATCATGCTATTAAAGCATTCAACAGTCTTACCCTTGAAAATAAAATAGAAGAAAACAAAAATAAATCCATACTCAAAACTAAAAATTGGATTAAAGAACAAAAAAGACAAAATTTACAAAATCTCATTACATAATAAGAATAAAACACCAACACGTAACACACAAAAATAAATATAAAACACATTATCAAAAAAAAAAACATTTTACCTAAATTATAAATTTTTATTTTAAGTTTAATTTTAGCTTTTTTTATGCAGCATTATTTTTATATTATTTTTAATGTAATATGTATAAATTTTTGTTTTATAAAATGGAGGCCTCAGCGCAGGTCAGCTACCCAGTGAGGTCGACATTGCTGAATTGTATTTAATAATGTTAGATATTATGTCAAATAAATAAATTATCGGAAAGTAGTGTTCAGAAAGGAATTTAGTCATTTGATGCTTGTGGTTCATTGATCACTGTTTATTTTTCCTTAGCCGACTTAACAGCATAATAAATCCCTTTTATTTGTACTTTTTTAAACTTGTATTATTTTGCTTTCACGTTGTCGCTTCCTCTCGAGTCGTTTGCCGGGGACCCCCAGTACCCACTACCCACTCCAAATGCACCGACCAACAAGGGTCATCTCTCCTCGTACTTGTTTACGACATAGAGAGCTGAGAAAACCAACATTCCGGGTGCCTTGGCGGTGTCTTGGCGTTGCTGCTGATGCAAATGTTAACATTATGTTTATGCACTGTATTTTTGTAAACTATAAACTGACTTCTATTATTTGTGTGAACTGCATAACTTTTTGCCTAGGTTTTTAATGCTGAATCTCTGTGCGTACGACGTTTTTTTTTGTAGATTTAAAGAAGATGTGCTTTGAAGATTGTTGATCCTAAAAAACCAACATTGCCATTACTGTTTCAATTTATTTAAAAAAAGGATCAAAGTCAAATTTCGCCGTCCCTTGCCCAGGCTACGATGCAACAACGCGATGGGTAACGTAAATGTAATTCTTATTACAAGCTTTGGTTAGTTCAAAAATCTGCTTCCGATAAAATAAATTTTAAAATCAGTAAATAAGCTTCCAAATCCGTCCATAAAGAGATTAAAACTTTTCCTAGAAGCGTCAGAAAATCATTTGCTGCAATATCTCTAAAGGGGCATTTGTATAACAAAAGACATGGTTTTATTAATAAACATTTCTTTATTTTATGTACCAATCTTTTCATTTTCCAACCTTGTTTGGTAGTTTACCAAATCGATCATCAACAAACTGAAAACACCGCAAATAACTCTCCGATTGAGCTAGTGGGAGAAGACTAAGTATCAACTATTTTTAGCTGAAAACTTACTTTGAAAAAAAAAAACGTTTCTGGTAGATTTCTGCCTTGAAGTTTCAAAGGAATATCCCACAATTAGTCCAGTCAATGAAAGGTCAAAAAGGTGTTGTAGAGTGCGTGAGCAGGAACAGAAACTTCACGCTCCACAAATGTAGATATTTTCGAAAAAAATAATTTTACCTCACATTTTGAATCAAACATTCCTTCATATCGTCTAAAATATTCATCAATGAAAGAAATTTATTTGTAAGAAGTTGTAAAGAATTTAATTCCCTTTTAGAATAAACATATGCAAATTAATCTCTAACCAGTAAATATTTACAGCAATTTTAAGTTTTTTAGTAAAATGTCGTCATTTTCAGAAAAAGCTGTTTTTATCTTATTACTGACACATCACTTTTGTTTGTAACAGATTGTGGGACTTAGACTTGGATTTAATTTATTTTCAGCTTGGATTTAGAAAATTACGTATAGAATAAAAGTTGTACATAATTTTATGAGCTTTTACTTATTATAAGAAAATTGTCCTCTGCGACGCACCGTTTTCGAGATATAAGCGCACATCCGAAAATTGGGACGTTCTCTCCCCCCCTCTTCCACCCCTAGCTCACCACCTAGACGTCAGGACTATTAGTATGTTCACACCCTAAACACCCTGAACAAGTTTCTGAAGGAATCGCTTAGGTTCCTGCTCACGCACTCTACACCTCCTTCCTTGACTGGACTAAATAGAAATACGGCTGCTCTAACCCATCTCCTTCCCCTCCCCACTACAATCAGCCTCACATCCCCAATTGGGGATGCCATAGTCTAACTGGTTCCAGGCGGTTGGGAGAAACCCATAACCACCATTTATTGGGTAACTAACACCCCTACAATGGGTCTTTCCAAGTGGTTATTTAATATTTATTTACCAAATATTTTTAACTAAGATAAAACCTTTGCCCAATAATAAAAAATGTAGGTTTACCTACCGTTTTTGGTTCTAGAGGACCTGTTCAGAATGTAAAAACTAAAAATGAAAACTAAAATGTTTCATGTTATTTATTAATCCTCTCCCAATTCAGCCCTTCTTTTGTTTCGTGACGTATTTTCTCGACGTTTGTTTAAAATTAAAAGAACACCTCTTGTCACACAATGAACGCTCTCGGGTTATTTTCTTTACGAGCGTGTACGGCTAGTTTATACCAAGTAGGATTGATAAATTCATCTCCATAATACGTCACGCGCGATATGTGATTGGTTGAAAAATGATAAAACTACAAAATGGGATTTGAGAATGAACTTTGTGATCGGATTTACAAACTTCGAGGCGAGGCGATGGAATACGTACAATAGTTGTATTGTTAACATTTACTTACACGGGGTCAATTTTACTGGCTTGCTTACTAGGTTAGGCCGTATCTAGATATACTTGATCGAAGAGTATATTCCTTAGACAATTATCTGAGATTTTTTCTCTCTCCGTTAATCTGTGATACTCCCAATGCGATCCCTAAAACACAATGGCATTAACATTAAAAATGGATGTAGTGGATACCAAATATAAATTTACTGTTAAGATATGGTAGCAGAAAAAACATCAATTAAAAAAATAACACTTCAAACACAATCTGGAGAACTGCCTGTTTGTATGAAAGGTTTAACCCATGAATAACCTCCTACTTCTTGGACTTAAATAAAGTTAGTTGAGTGAATATTTAGAATTTGGTATAATTTCTCCAACCTTCTTCCACAATCTGCTGCAGTAGTAACTTTTATGTGTCAACAGGGGTTCACATTCTTTACTGTAGAAGGTGAAACGCCCTTCGCATTCATGAAAGACTGAGAAATGTGTACCAAGATGCAACATTGGACGTCAACACTGCTAAACGATGGTTTCGGCACTGTATCGAAGCTGAAGGATAAACATGGCTGGTTGACGAAAAGCTGGTTGATGAAAAAGTGAGTGCTTGCAACATTGAGCGAGTTGACGACATCATTCGTGGTGACCCCAGATAACTACAGATGTCGCATTCTTTCTCTCAGTAAAGGCAGTGTATATACGATTATTCGACAACTGATTATTCAACAAAAGTTTGTGCAAGGTGGGTACCAAGAAAGTTAACGGGCCAGAGTAAAGAAACAAGAAAAAAAACAGTATCCTCACAATGCTCGCAGTGCTTTTTTGTTTCTGGAAAAAATTGTGACCGAAGACGAAAAATGGGTTCATTTCTTTGAACCCAAATCAAAGAGGCAGTCAATGGAATGGCATCACACAAACTCATCAAAGAAAAAACATTCAATACTGTGTGATCGGCGAGGAAAGTTATGGCGATGGTGTTCTGGATGTGACCGTGCTTTTTACAAAACTGTGATACATGCCCTTGTTAAAAGACGGGCCAAATCTGAGGAAATGGACTGAGATTATATTCAAAGGTAACAAATTAATCGTCAATAGTATAGTTTTCAACCCATGCAATTGCATTTTCGATATCTCGATAATCAAAGCAGAAAAAAATTGGAGGCATTACTTTTGACTGCCCCTAGTATAATATCAGTCCACTGAAATAGTTGCAAATACGTTTCCTTTATGTTGTTAAACTGAAATAAATTTTTATACTCGTAGAAAGACCCGAGAAAAGAATGCTACATTCCCACGACTCGAAATAAAACGAGAGCTTAAATCATCAACAACGATAAACGAAGTAAAGAAATGATTTTAAAATAATATCAACAGGCAGTCCGAAGCAACAAATAATCTGGATTAAGGCAGTACTCGGCAAAGCTTCTAGTGATACGATAATATTATAAAACGAAGGACTCCACAAAAAACTTTTTGCTATTAAAACTGAGCGTAAGAAATTCTTTTTTAACTCAACCATTTCGCTTTTTATCTGTCTGTTTTGTTTGTTTATTACGTTCCGGTTCCGGTTCAAGATGGTGGCAATGTTGAATAATACTTTTTTATGCGGCCAGAATTAGTGCGGTCGTGGTTCCTACTACAAGTATTAAAGTATTAAATATTAAAGTACCTACCTGCCCGAAGATAGTTTATTAAAATAATTATCATTGATTGAGACATTTCTTTGGACAACTTGTTTAATTCTTTATTTTTAATTTGAAAAAAAATATTAATGATTTTTAACGTACGAATTTAAGTATTTACCTACTAATAAATAATATTTATGATTTTAGAAGAAAATTTTGGTTTTGATTGAAAGAAAATGAGCAACACACTTTTTTGAAGCGATTTTTTGGTATTTTTTAAATGAAAACTTCTTTAGCACGGTTGTGATTTGAAAAGAGGATCGACACTAAAAAGAGAAAAATCTTTAGGATTTACCTTTTGAGACAATGAGATAGAATAATCAATCTCCTCTCTGTGCGGTAGTAGCCTCCCCACTATTGTCATATTTAGTTTTCCGAAGGTTTCACTTTTACCGAGTGTGAACTGCACACTTGTAATTTTTTCGTCTTTGTGAGTATAACACTGTGTAATTTGTAGCTTTTGTGAGTAGTTATAATACTGTAGTACTGATAGGAATTTAATCATAGGAGATTAACTTCGTGTTAACGGTGCATAGATTTAACTATTTTTTTTAATTTTATTTTTTTTTTATTTTTTTATTTATTATTTTTTAGCATATAAAATATAATGTACATTTAGATGATGTATTAATTTGCTTACATGTTCATATTCAAATATGTTATTACCACTCTTCCATGGAAGCGTTAGCTTGTGTCTGGAAGAGTAGTGTACATTTTTTAATGCTATATTTAAGTTCTTAAATTACAATGTGAATGTAAAAAACAATAAGTTGTAAGTTCGGTGATATGTAATTATAAGTATGTATCTACTATCAAAACAATTTTACTGTTTGGATAATGTGTCTAGAATTATTGAAATTAGTTGCTAAAAACAATACAAAATTTAACTTATTTGAAGAATGGAGTACCACTTGGAAACTGAGTTATAAGTAGATTAGATTAGTCGGAAACTGTTTTTTTTTTTTTTGAGATTATCTTTAAAATATTTTTTTACAGTGTTTATTAATTGGATTTTATCATTAATTTTTCTAATTTCATCCGGTAATCGGTTGAAAATAAGTCTTCCTTGATAAGTATAATAATTTTGTGCGAAGGAAGTGTTTAATTTTGGGCATGAAAAAATATATTTATGTCTAGTACGGTTTTCAGTTATAAATTGATATTTTTCTTTTTCTTTTATAATTTGAATCAATGCATTTCTATTGTATAGATTTTTAAAAGATGGTACTTGGAATTCCTTAAATAATTGATCCGTTGGGTAGTCAGAAGGTTTTTTTTATATGATTTTAATTATTAGCCTCTGCACAACTTCAATTGGGGAAAGATTAGTTTTGTATGCGGATCCCCAGCTAATGATAGCATATTGTAAAGTTGATTGAACCAAAGCGTAATATATTAGATATAAGTTTTTTACAGATAAAAAATTTCTGATTCTTAAAAATATATAAATCAATTTTCTAATTTTTTTTACAACTTGACAAATTTGTTCATTCCATTTCAAATTTTTATCGATAATGACTCCTAAATATTTGATTGTGTTTGTTGTTTTTAATATTGTGCAGTTTTGGATACAATAATTTTTACTATGTGTTTTTTTATGCATAGAATAAAGAAGAACACAAGAAATGCGATGTGAGCGTGTTTCGTGATCTTACCATTCTATACTTAAATTTTATACATATATAGAGTGTAAAGGCACGTACAGTTTGTCAAATAAGAGTAGAAAAAATAGGAGGGCGCCACTGTTGTTCAAATGGCAATACTAAAAATATAATCATGATGGAAATCTAAAGCTGTGTAACCTACATTTTTATTAAAAATTGAAAAGGCATAAATGTGACAAAATATTTTTTCATTCCACTGATTTCAAAATTGGAATTGCATGTAGGTATATTATTATTATATCTTTGCAATTTTGTGTTAACGTAATGAAGAATAACGATATTGTAATAATATATAAATCACACTTTAGAAATTGCTCACACTTATTTAATATTATCTTAAGAACCTACTAGCGTTGTCCAGGCTTTAGATCATGTCTCTAATTTTAGATCTGAATATATTTAACTCATTCAGATTTAAAAGTAGTGTAACACTCACCATTAATGATTTTTCCTTTCTACCTACTGTTAAATTCAAATTTATGTAAAATTAAATGAAAGCCAATCACTTTGTAAAACACAATTTAATCAAATTTATGTCATTGTAGGTAACTTAGCAACAGCCCTTCTTCGATTTTTTTTTAAGGACAAAAAAATGTATTTTTAAATGTGTACACAGTGTTCTGTATTTTCAGTGTCATTGCCCTTTAAAAGACTATTTGACAGGTAAATTGGTGTTGCAAGCCTACAAATTTTGTAATTCATTTTTTTATATTTTCTACTCTTATTTGACAGACTCTAATTGACTTATAACCAGTGATTCCTGACATTATTTGGAGTAAAAAATGTAAATGATACATTGGTCTCTGGGGACATTCAATTTTTTTTAAGACTTCAGAAGGCGTTGGACTTAGTTAGGGTCGGTAGTTAGAGTAGGGTTAGGGTTAGAGTCGGGTGAGGGTTTGTTTGTTTACTCAGCTGAGTGACCGGTGATGACATATGGAAGTTTTTTTGTTAGGTTTTGAAAAAAAAAAATGGAATCACCGGTAGTAAGTTAAACCCATCTCTTCGCATCCTATGTATAAAAATATATAAGCACACACACTATTTTTATTGATTAGTTTGATGTTTTCCCTGATAATGTTGGGTTAAAAAATAAATTTCGTGGTTATAGACAATGTTATTTGTATTATTTTATTTTAAAAAATCGTCCATGTACCTGGTGTTGTCTGGCAGCGGAAAACCATCCAAGGACCACGTGAACCGTGGCGGCGGGCTTCCAGCGGCCACACACTTCAGAGACACCGTGGGGCCTGGCTGTAGGGTCTGCTCCGAGAACCAGTACAGCAGCTCTGGACTTGCATCTGGAACAATAGTTTTTGGGTTAGAATACATTTAATGGTCATTTACCTACGTGAGATGATTTACGGGCCTCTGTGTTTCTTCTGTCCTACAGCCAGTATCAGGAAGATCCTTCCCAAGGGCTGACGTTGATGGTGGGGTGTAGGCTTGTTGAAAAGTATCGATATATCGATATTTTTAATTCAATATATCGATATTTTTAGCCGATATATTTTGATCCGATATATCGATATATCGATACAAAATATCCAATATCGAAAATTGTATCAAAAACGATATTTTTTTAAATTTATGTATTTAAAGTCACTAGAATCCAAAACCGTATAGGAACGAACGGAAAAAAGTAACTGAATTGGGTCATGTCTGGCGGTTGAAATTTTAACTATTAATAGCTTACAAATCTATTGTCTTTGCACACGCTGTCTATGGACATTACAACAAAAGTTCAGTCGTAGTTCTATCTGCAAATTTTTAATTGAAATTAGTGTTAAAACTTAAATCTGAGCTAAAAATACGTAACTAGTGATTCGTTATTCAAATAATAGCACTAAACCAGAGTTATCTGTGAGTTTTAAGTGTCCAAACTCTTCGTTTTTGACATAAATATACCAAACGTCAGACACAATAACAACATAGAAATAATACAATAATAACATAGAGTAGTAGTGCCAGTGTTCAACCTTTCCTACTACAAAGAACACTAAAACAAAAAAACAAAAAATGTCTGCTGACAAAAACCTTCGAAGCAAAGGACAAATGCCCATGTCAACGAGCCCGAACACAGATGTATCTTCTCAAATTGATATGTTAATCGAGAAAATGGAAAAAAAAAATGGTAACAAAACTGGAAGCTTTTAAATTGGCGATTATAAAAAAAATTGAAGATGAAAACCTAGAGAGTAGAAACTCGAGAGATTTCATCAGCCGACAATATGACGATCTAATTGTTAAAATGGAAACCATTACTCAATTGGTTTCTGAAGTAGAGTCACTGAGGAATACACTTGCAGAAAAGGACAAACAAATAAAGTGCCTAGAAGTCAAATTGGCGGAAGTTGATCAAAGATCACAAGATGATTCACTGGAGTTTGCCGGCCTCATTCCAAAAAATGAAGAGCAGACCTTTGATGCTTTAAAACGGGTGGCTTCAATTGCAGGAGTTGATATAAAAGGAGAAGATATCGTGGAAGTGAAGAGGATCCCTGATAAACGACCGGGAGTACCCCCGAAATTTCATGTTAAACTAAACAATCGACAAAAGAGATACCAACTTCTCACAAACAGGAAACTTTTAAACTCAACCACCTCGCAGGATCCAGGAAGTCAACGAATCTACATCAGCGAAATTCTCAGTCCTTATTACAAAGACCTTCTATGGAGAACAAAATCAAAGGCGAAAGAAACGGGATTTAATTATGTGTGGTACAAAGATTCAAAAATTATGATTAGAAAAAAAGAAGGAGGAAAAATCATCTACATTAAACATGCTGATGATCTGATAAAAATGGTTTAGTTGTTTCTGGAGAGCTCCACTTCAGGTTAGTTATTGCCCTGATCACCCTTCATTATCAAATGGTAAGGAGAAACTTTAAACATATTGTTTCGATCTACAACAATAATAATTATTCACTTAGCAAATTCATATTTAACTAGGGTGAAACTCCCGGTTATTGCCATGGACAGTGGAGCTCCCATAAACAAATAAACAATTTTTTTTGTAAAATTACTTTTTCAACATGCCTTTCACAATGGAATATTTAGATGAGGAAATGCATAACCAAAACCTGTCTTACACAACTTCAGACACTAATCTATGTAAACGCCTGATTGAGAATGGTATCTTTACCAAAATTATGCATCAAAACATAAGATCTATAAATAAAAACTTTGATGAACTCTTAATACAACTTCACCACATAAATGTCGATTTCGACATAATCATCCTGACCGAATGCTGGTTGTCAAACACATATACACCTAAAATCATCAAAAACTACACATCGCATAATTTAACTCTTTTTGATAATCAGAACGATGGAATTGTTGTATACACAAAAAATAATCAAAACTTCACAGTAACCGAACTAAAAATTCAGAATGCAAGTTGCACGCAAATAATATACAACAATGATACTGTAATCCTGGCTATATACCGCTCGCCATCGTTTCGTAACATTACGCCTTTCCTAAACAGTCTCAGTTGCATACTTTCAAATCTCTCCAATGCTAAAAACATTATAATAATAGGTGATTTAAATATCAATATACTACCGGGCAACCAACATCACCAAAGCCAAGATTATATTAACATGCTAGAATTTCATGGATTAGTAAGTACCGTCAACTCACCACCAAGAACGACAAATGGATCTATATCATGCATTGACCACATTATGGTAAAGTCCAAAAAACCATCCAAAAGTATTGTCTACAAATCAACAATCACGGATCATTATTCAACAATTTTCGCCATACAAACAGCTACCAAAATAAATAAATGTAACCTGCCTTTAGCATACAATAAAATCAATTTTCAAAACCTAATAAAACACTTTAAGAACAAATCCTGGTACGAACTCTTCCGAATTAAACAATCAGAGGACGCATGGATATACTTTGTTAACTATTTTAAAAACGAATTACACAACCATTCTACTACGTTGACCAAAACATAACTAATAAACTGAAACCCCTGAAACCTTGGATTAACCACTCCATTATTAATTGCATACACAAAAGAAACATGCTACACAAAAAAACCAAAGATAATCCATATGACCAAATAACATCCAACTACTATAAAAGATATAGAAACATGTGTTGTAACGTCATCAGAAAAGCAAAAGAAATTTACTACTCAGAAAAAATTAAAGAAAGTAACAACAATCCCAAAAAAATATGGGAAATACTAAGAGAAGCCACAAACTCACAAACTACAAAAGAGAAACAAAACATAAATAAACTTTCTATTGATGGACATATTGTTGAAACCACAAAAAATCCTAAACTCGTTGCTGATCATGTAAACAATTTTTTTATTAACATTGGTCCAAATCTTGCTTCTCAAATCCCCAAGGGTGGAATCACCCAATCTACCAATTCCGAGGATCAAGCAAATAAAAAAAATATAAAATTTCTCTTCCGAACTGTAACAAAAGAAGAAATTCTCAGTACAATTAAATCTCTAAAAAACACTTATTCCGCTGGACCAGATGAAATTACGACCAAAATCCTTAAAATGCTGTCTTCAGAGATTACATTGCCACTGGAATACCTTATAAACCTAAGCATTGCACAGGGCTACTTCCCCTCTAACCTAAAACAGAGTATCGTAATTCCCATCTACAAATCTGGAAACAAGACAGATATCAACAACTATAGACCAATTACTCTACTAAATAGCTTGTCTAAAGTTTTTGAAAACCTCATTAATGCACAACTTTTAAAATTTATCGAGAGTCATAAAATACTTTCAAATAATCAATATGGATTTCAAAAAAACAAAAGTACATCAGATGCCATTGCTAGTGTGACAGACTTCATTGTAAAAAGCCTTGATAAAGGAAATAAATGTATCTCAATCTTTTTAGACCTTTCTAAGGCTTTTGATACAATATCGCACTTAAAACTAATTAAAAAACTAGAGAAAATCGGCATTACAGACAAAGAGCTAAATTTCTTCAAAAGCTACCTAAATGGACGCCAACAACAGGTTAAAATACAGAATACCCTCAGTAATCAGCGTTCAACTGACTATGGAATTCCACAAGGAAGCGTTTTGGGACCGACTCTGTTCTTACTGTATATTAACAACTTTTGCAACCTTGAAATTTAGGGACACATTGTTAGCTTTGCAGACGATACTGTCTTATTATTTGAAGACAAAAATTGGTCAGCTGTATTTAAAAAAGCTGAAGAAAATATTAACTTCATTAAAAAATGGTTAGATATCAACACACTTACCCTTAACACGAAGAAAACAAAATATGTTACTTCAAGCATCAATACTACAGGCCAACCTAATGATGATTACTTCATAAAAATTCATAGCTGTACGAATTCCAATGAATGCAGTGAGTGCCCCAGTATAGAGCGCACTTCACAGATGAAGTACCTCGGCCTCACCATTGACCCATACCTCAAATGGAACCTACACACCCAGATCATTGCAAATAAAATTAGAAAAACAATACACTTCTTCAGATCCATAAGGAACTTTCTTAACTTACAACTCCTAAAAACGATTTATTTTGCAATCACCCAATCTATCATTGAGTATGGTATCATTGCATGGGGAGGGGGCACTTCATCAGCTCTAGATCCTGTCGAAAAGGCGCAGAAAACAATCATGAAAATTATTCTCAAACTTCCTCTAACTGCAAACAGTGACCTAATTTTCAAAACAATGAGAGTATTTGATGTTCGACAAATCTATGTAAAAACTATCCTCATACATCTCTTTAAAAACAAACATGTGCTTTACGAAAAAAAATAAACTTAAGATTTACACGTAACTCCAATAAAGACACTTTGCAAGTTCCAGCGCTCTCTTCCACCTTTGGTCAACGTAGCTTTAGATACTTTGCCACGAAAATATTTAACATTCTCCCAGAAAACATCAAACTGAGTCAAACACAGAAAGAGTTTAAAAAATATGTTAAAATATGGATATATTCTAACGACCGAGCCTATACTGGTGCCCTCACCCAAACGCCCTGTCATTGACAGTTATTATTGTAGTATTAACCTTGCAGTTTTTGTATTGTGTATATGCAAACAATGATGTAAACTCAAATAAAGTTTTTGCTGTATAGAAATCTACATTATACTTGTATAAAAAAAAAAAAAAGATAAAATTGTAAGAAACTTTTAACAAAAAATTCTGCCTCAATACAGGTTCAACCTAGTGAGGCAGGCTATGAACAACTAAAAATATTGTATAATTATGCTACTTCTGTATAACCGTTCTTACATTACTTTCTATTTGTTAATTTTTTTGTTCTGATGTAATCTACATTGAATGTGTACTTTTTTAGTTGTAATGTTGCCAATTTAATTAAATAAAGATATATATTATTATTATAGTATTTGTGATCACCAATATCTCATGTGTGTAGGTACATACATAGAAATGTATGCTATTTTTCGCCATTTTTTTCTAAGCCAGTCCTTTTGCCAATAGAATGTTACTGAGACGCATACAAACTTTGTATGCATCTCAGTTTACATATAAGTTAGAAGACAGCGTTTTAGTTTTTGATATTTTTGTATTTATTACGTAATAAAAATGAATAATGATAAAAATACCTTCATTTTTATTGAGATTTTTGTACATTAAAAAAAGCAAATTGTGTACAAAAATTACTATTGATAATATTGAGCTGAATACACTATTATTTTAAAAACGCAAAATCTCTTGAAAATTTGACCGATATATCGATATTTTTTCCTCGATATATCGATGTCGATATTGATATTTTAATAAATATCGATACATCGATATATCGATATTTTTTTCACTTTCGACATCCCTAGTGCGGTGTACATAAAAATAAATAAAAAGAACAGTAAGAAAAACCTGCCATGGGTAAACAATATGTATTACTATTTGGAAGGCGGGTATGGATACCGCTGCCCCGGTAACCACTTATTGGATAACCAACACCCGAGCCATAGGTCACCCCAAGTGGTTCTCTACGGTTGGTGACTTAGCAGGGCGAGGTTTGTCTATGTCTTGGCGGCGGATGCATGTGCTCACCTTGCGGGGCGGATCGGTTGAGGTAGACCTTTTGACTTCTCCAGCCGGACTCTCTCGACCCATCGCCTTGCACCGCAAGTATTGATTTACATGTCCGTTACTCTTGGACACACTAACCTCAGCAGATTCCAACCCACCCCTCATACCCTTTTCCTTTCCAGAACTTCCTCTCCTTTCTTTCCCTAAAAGGACTCTCCACCCATCATCCCCAAAGATTACAAGACTCCGAAACAATTTTTTTTCTCAGGGCTTCTTGTGTGGAGCTAATATAAATAAAAAAAATCCATTTCGAAAGTTCCCGAAATACTATCACAAAGGTAATTTTGCAGATTGCAAAACTAATTGAACTCCAATATTACCATTAGAGGGGACCCCACCACTTTCACAACGGTATTATAAGGAAACATGGTTTCCTCCTTCACCGCACCCGTCAATACATTTATTTGAACGACTCTACACCCTCCAATGTCCATGCATACGGGGTTACCAATATTTCCAGTTTTTAATTTTGACTTACATCAGCGTGTACCACGACACATAATCTATCTGGCTATTCAGATCTGAGGAAACCAAACACGGCTAAAGCCATTTTAAGCAACGTTCTAATTCTGAATGGTGGTACGGAGAGCACCTTCCACTCTGGGATATACCGCTAATAAACTATATATTATTATATTATCATCGGTGACAAGTAAGAGGTTTGTCAAATTGTGTTTTTAATAATAAAGTGTTCTTTACAACAAACTTTATTAATTAAAACATTTGTTTAATGATAATGCTTGATTATTAACTTCTCAATATTGCAAAAAAATAAGTTAGTCACTTGTCGCCCTTAAACGAAGTTATATAATACTGCTTTAATGAATTATTTGTGAAACGACAAACATTACTAAAATTTACTTGCGCACTCAGGGATTTGAACCAACGCAATTTCATTGTCGAGAGCTTTACTCCTCGACCACATAGGACATCAAATCTATGAAGCGATGTAACGCAGTCGGCACGAATTCTCTTTTTTTTAACATTAGCTTCACACAGGTGGAAAATAATTTCCTTCGGGCCTGTGTCATCTTTGGGGATGTTGTGTGGAGGTTATTTAATGGAAATGAAGGAGAGAAAGTTCTGGGAAGGAAAAGAGTATTAGGAGTGAATGGAATATGAAAAATACAGTGTGCCCAGGAGTGAAGGACATATGAATCCATCCCTTCCACTGCGGTGCAAGGCGATGTTTGAGACAGCTGGACAAAGGGACTCCCTCAATCATTCTCTCCCGATCCGATCTGCCACACAGCTGGTGGGCAGCCGCATTAGCCGCCAAGACCCGGACAAAACTCTCCCCTAAACCCGGGCAAAATAATGTTTAAAAAAAGGTTAAGGCCCGGCTTCCCGCATTTCTACCGATTTATTAGATATTTTCCTAAAATACTTTAAATTTTAAAGCTCTTAAAAATATATATGTTATTATTGATGATAATATCTATACACTCGCCGAAACGGCAATTACATGATATTCGCTCGATAGAAAAAAATTGCAAAGCGAAGCTCCGAAAATTATTATAAACTCGTTTTTCAGTTATTTTACAAGTTATATCTATGAAAAAATTCACAGTATTTCTTTAAATTCCATTTTACACAATCCCCACGATATTTTGATCTGTTTTAAACAAATCGTGTTTTATTAAATATTTTCACCATTTTCACTTAAGGCGGTACACAACCCTAAATATTTTTGTTTGCTCAAAACTCACATTTTAATCATTTCCGGCGAATTCGTAACTATAATAACTTTTTTATTTCCATGCCGCACAAGGGTTGCGAGTTATTTATATTTTAGATTAATAAAAACAGTACCATACCATTAATATATTTTACGTACAACGATTTTGAAACTTTTTAACCCGTTTTTTCAACTATAAAGTTAGCGGTAAGCACCAGATTTTATTTTTCTAGATGATGAATTAATAACTTCGGGAGGACAACATGGAGACACATTTTAAATATTTGTAACACGTTTTTCAGAATTAATTAAAATGAACGCGGCAGAAAGGTCGAATCTCCAGGCCTGCTGGTGTGAATTCGACCGTACGTTCGTACAATACGCCGTGCCGCGGTGTACATTTGTTTACACGGTTTCTTCACTTACGTCGTTAAGATTCCCACATTATTTTTTCTTCTTCTTCTTTTCTTTGATACGGCAAATTCGATAGTAGGTCCGTCCAATACAGGGGTCGCGAGTCGCAATTTGTATACACGGCTTCTTTACTTACGTCGTTAAGATTCTGAATATATTTTAGGGTATATTGTCATCTTAAATGTTATCGTTTTTAATATAAGCGCGCTCTCTCTAAAATTCGTATTTACATATCTCTTCATCTTCTTCTTTTTATGTGGGTAAACCTACCACGCCTTAGATTCCACGGGCAATGTCGGTTAGTAAATAATAAACCAGACTTAAAATGGACTCGGAAATGTCGTCCCCGAAAGCAATTAATTTGGCCGAAATTAGAAGCTTATTTTTTTCTTAAACGAAATAATTTATTTTTTTACCCAAAAACCTTCTTCGTTTTATGAATAGCTGAACGGCCGTTACTAATAAGGCTTCGCTGAAAGGAAAATTTCGTTTTGTCCTTCAACAGCAAAGCATTATTTTTGTAGGCTTTTATTTCCATTCGTACTTTTAAGGGTTGCTTTGGTGAACAAAATCGAGAGAGGTCCTAAAAGTTCGCTTTTATTGGATAATAATTGAAATACTTTGTTCCCTTAAAAAGTAATATGCGATAAAAGTAACCAATCTCTTCCAGTCATTTGGGAGAGTAGGTAGTTTGTTTGTAGTTAAAAAAGCCTCGGCGCGTCGCGTCGTCTTGTTTCTTGTTGCTTCGAAGGATATCTTTGTGGCATTAAATATTCTTTCTTCAAACACAGCAAACTTATTTTTTGGCACCCTGATGAAGTAAGCATCGTTTATGAAACATGTCGGTTTTTAAACAATAAAAGTAGTTGAAACTAAATACTTTATTAATTAAGAAATAAATATTATTTTTGAGCAGGTGGTCTATACGTTTTTAACAAAAGCTTTTTATGCTTGTATTTTTTGTGCATATTTTTTTAGTTTGGTTACTGACAACCTCCCTAGCCGAGTGGTTAAGATCTATGACTTTTAAGATTTTTAATTTATAAGGACACTCGTAGTACAGAAGGGAAACCGATTAATCAACAACACACAGAGAACACAAAAAAATCTTTTTGAAGTGATACTTCTTTAGTCCCGTTAGTGATTTGGAATTCAGATGAAACGGAAATGACGTATTACTGCACCTACGAAGCATGAAACTGTGCTCATTGGCCGCATTGATTATTATTGGTTGAGATATGAAACGGAATTGAAGCTAACTTTTCAAGTATTGGTTGATATGTTTTGGTAAAGTTTCGTGTCTACCGCGAGTAAACTGCACTCGATTTTTTTTAATCTGAGCTTTTCGATCATTTTTAAAAACTTTTTTCCTCTTTTTCCACAACCAAAGGGATTGGTTACGCCCATACACATACCTACACATACACGTACCTACATAGCACACATACATACTGTCACTGCTTGGGATTGGTATAAATAATGTTGCAAAATCCTTTCCTACCTATCCCTATTCCTACCCGTCAATCTTACCCATAACATATAGCCATTGTGCTTCCGCTATCGGTGAACCGCCATTAAAACAACTCCGCTCAAATAAACGAAACTCACGCCTATTGCTGTTTGTGCCTGTTGGATGGGAGAGAAGCAGACAAGTGCATTGCCAGTATACAAGTTCTTTTATCCTTTAGTGTAAAGTGATAGTAACACAAAATCAAGGTCCTTCGCCAGTCATTCTTTACACAAACATATCAATCCACTCTACACAATCATAAAGAACAAATTCAGAAAAAGTTCCTTAGGTATGTCTATATGCGGATGAATGGAACGTACCCGAGATTCATGCACCATATGGAATTACTTGAGGCAATGATTTAGCTTGGAAACTAGACGTTATGCAAATCTTGCAATTCTTAGTTTTAACATAATCCATAATCGTATTGACAGCCCATTCCTCTTGGAATGTTATGGCTTATACGTGCCTGAAAATTTCAGCCGTAGTCGTCGCCACGACTTGTTCAAAATACCATACGGTAGAACAGATGTTCTAGCACAGCATAGCATGACAAGAGGAATGGTGCTGTTGAACGAAATATCGGAAACACTAGATATATATAACTCTTCTTTAGATAGCCTTAAGATTTTTTTGTATAATAATCATCTTCCTGGGTGTTAAGACTGTCAAAATGAGAAAATTGTACAGTAATTGGATAAAAAATCTGTTGTACAATTAAAAAAAAAAAAAATCTCATTCAGAGATAAAAAAAAACTTTTAAAGCCGGATCTACACTTCGACGCATTTGAAAAGACACTAATACAGCTAATATTAACTATTAACCCATATTAACCCCCTAACAACAGATTTTTTTCAAATATGACCTGAAGAATTCCAACTTCGTGTTCGATTTATTTCGAAAGCTCAAATTGAAAAAAAGTTATACCACAAAATCAACTCCAAATGTGATGCAAATTCATCGGTTTACCGCTTCTATCGAGTTTGTGTACAACTGACCTAAAAAGGTATCAATTTTTAAATTGTTGTGTAACAGCCTGCGTCCATTTACAAGTGAAATAACACCAAGAAATTAAAATTGCGAGTTTATCAAATTTTATTCCTGTCTAAACGCGTAGGTAGCGAGTCTTTTTCTGATAGCTTCTCAAAGGGTCCATGATGATTTTTACTCTCATCTGAATGCAGCCCGAATATTTTTTATGCCAATCCACACACTTACTCCAGTCTGTTTTTGTTCGCTGGAAGCAAGTTAAGCGTGTGGCTTGCCGCAGCGGAGATGCGATCGGGACGGTAATGGGCTTATAAAGGATAAAGACGATTACTGGTGGTTCTTACCGCCTTGGAGGCACTTATCTGGGAGAAACTTCAAGTGCCTAATTTAGGCACTTGAAGTTTCTCCCAGATTGGTGAAATGAGTATTATTGATGGTGTGCTGTATTTTATATGCGTACCAGCTGACCCGACAAACGTTGTTCTGCCATATAAATTATTTCTAGTGAATATTTTGGTTGTTAAATAAAAAATAACGAATGTATTGTAAGTGTGTGGGGATGAGATCTATGACAGAAAGAGGAATGGAGCGCTGTAAACGATGACCGCCGATAAACACAAAAAAAACACCACCTAGGAAAATGAAATAAAGAAAATCAATATTAATTTCGAAGAGCAATTGATCAACTCAGGATGAAACCAACTCAGAACCACCTCGGAAAGGTCATTAAAAGCTATGAAAAAACCCACGCGAGAACATAATGCCGAATGAAATATCAAAATGACGCGATACTTCTTGTGAATGTCTTGCGCATGTGTGGATGAAAGTTCGATGAGGCGGACGTAGCGCCATCTGTCATTCAACAACATAATTTCGTTCTGTTTGAAATACGAAAGACGGTTAAATTTATTCAAACAAAAATACTAGAATCGCGATTCAAAAATGGGAGGGTTTGGGTTAGGAGTTAAAATATGCGGTTTTAGTTATTTTTAATGCCAAATAAAAAAAAAAATTAAAAAAATTTAAATATTGTCAAAAAAATTGATTTTTTTTCTGGATAGGGACACCCTTAAAACCTAGCGGTATGAAATATATCTTAAAATCTATTCTCATACCAACCAAATAAACATTAAAAAAATCATAAAAATTGGTCGAGCCGTTTCGGAGGAGTGCGACCATAAACACCGTGACACGAGATTTTTATATATAAGATTAGCAGACCAGGCCACACGTTGCTGTGGCTAACGAAACACAACGTCATTACCCAATCTTTATAAAATCCACACCACCCGCTTGCCAGCTGCCCGCTGCCCGCTGCCCGCTGCCTGAATTAAATATTTGAATTTCTCGGCTTTTCTCTACTATAAGCATGTATTATACATATAAACTAATTAACTCGCCACTTATCTTATACAATGCTTGCAATGCAACACTGGATATTTGAAAAGGGAAAATCAAATACCTACTTACTCTAGGACATCTATTTTCCATCTTCCGTAGAACGAATTTCGAGTGACTGGCCCGCCAGCCGTTTTAAATCGCACAAAAATATGTTTTCTTTGAATTTCTCGGCTTTTCTCTAATATAATTTACATGTATTGTACATATAAACATTCCTCTTCAATCACTCTATCTATTGGTGAAAACCGTATGAAAATCCGTTGCGTAGTTTAAAAGATTAACGCGCACATACATTTTGAGCGACTTCATTTTATATGTACTATGTACTATGTAATGAAATGATGATGATTATCAATCAATATTTTTTAAATGAATTTTAAGAAATGGTACCTATTTTAAAAGAGTTTTTGAAAAACTTCTTTAGCACCGTTGTGATTTGAAATTCGGTGAAACGGAAGCGAGCGACACTAAAAAGAGACATACGTCTATAAGATTTAGCCTGCGAGAGAATGAGATAGCAATAAAATATTTTCTGATTTTACGGGTACTCGGTTCCATCATAACACGATAAATCTAATAAGATGACCAAATGTATAGGAAAAGGTGCACTGAAATTCGACGACAAAAATATGGAAAAAATCATCCTTTACATTGATAAAAAAGGGCTTCGTAGTCTCTCCAATCTTGTAAACTTTAGCTTTATGAAGGTTTCACTTCTACCGAATTGCACACTCTGAATTTTTTTTCGTGATTTATTACTTTTAAAAATAGTCAAAAACCATTTTTTTCTTTCATATTCGAACATACAAGTTCGTACAGTCAATTTTTTCTTATAAATTCGTACATACTTTTGATCTGGTTTGATAAAACCTGTTCTATTTGTACGAATTAAAATTATTTAATAACTAGCTGACCCGGCCACGCGTTGCTGTGGCTAATAAAACACGTGGTAAAATCCAACCTTCGTAACCACCGCCGTCTTTGAGTTCATCGCGAAGAGATCATCAGTGCGGTTTGCACGTGAGGTAGCTCGTCGCCTATTTGATTGACTTCGACGATCTATGTCAGCTCGTCTTTTCCTTGGCATATTAAAACAGTAAATAAAGTTCTCACGCACTGACAAACTGATGATAGAAGACTTTAAATGGTAACAGAATGACAGGTAACGTTTGACACACGACTAAAATATGAAATCAGAATTCTTTTTTTTTGCATTCCAATTCTAGATTACGTTATGCTTCTGAAAGTAGGCAGACAGTAGAACTGTTTATAGTAGAAAATGAAATTTTGTTTTTACTATCTTCCTCAAATTTTTTTCATATTATCTCACCGTTTAAACCTTCCCTGGACTACGACAAACATTTCAAAACCAAAATCACCTAAATCGGCCCAGCCGTTCTCGAGTTTTAGCGAGACAAACGAACAACAATTGATAAGAATCTCTACATATTATAAAGTATCTAAAGTCCCCCGCGCCGTCTGTCTGTCTGTTCGCGATAAACTCGAAAACTACTGAATGGATTTTCATGCGGTTTTCACTAATAGATAGAGTGTTTCGTGAGGAAGGTTTAGGTATGTAATTTGTCAAGGATTTGTGTAAATTGTTTAAAACACAACGATAATTGTTAGAAGTGTCGGAAAAAAGTCCAGCCGCCTGGTAGATTTCATCGAAAACGCTACCTAATCCTTTTGGGATATAACAAAACAATTAATGGTGGGATATTCCTCTTTTATAGATCTTTTACGGATGGCTTACTATACACATTATATCTTTTTATCTTATTATTCTTATCAATTGCATATTAGATATAATGTGTATAGTAAGCTATCCGTAAAAGATAGATATATGCCTTCGCGGACTTTTTTGTAGATCTATAAAAGAGGAATATTCCAACATTAATTGTTTTGTTATATCCCAAAAGGATTAGGCAGAGTTTTCGATGAAAGCTACCAGACTTTTTCCGACACTTCTAACAATTATCGTTATGTTTCAACCAATTTCCACAAATCCTTGACAAATTACATACTTAAACCTTCCTCACGAAACGCTCTATCTATTGGTGAAAACCGCATGAAAATCCGTTCAGTAGTTTTCGAGTTTATCGCGAACAGACAGACGGCTCGGGGGACTTTACTTTATAATATGTAGAGATAGAGAAGATAATACATTTTTCTATGGTGATTTGAACTTCTAATATAAAAATTAGCAAACAGTTGATCTTTGTTTTGCGTCTGTTAGATGTGTTGTGTTTACGATTTGTGTAAATATTTTTGTTTATTTTCCAGTTTGTTTTTATATTAAATCTCTTCCTGTTGACTTGTTCATGTTTTGAAAGATCCTTTTTTTTCGTTATTTATTTTTGGCGTATTATGCTGTGTTGCGCTACCTAATTCTTTAGCCAACTTTTTCGGACGGCGTTACAGAGTACATCATCAGGGTAGATGTGTGACGAATACTGATGATGAAGACACTGCCCGAAACATTGGCTAACGATGGACGTAGCGCTACACGGTGTAACACCCAAAAAATAAATAACGAAAACACTTTTGGCCGTGAAAATCTAAAATCATATATAGGTATGTTTTAATTGTTACGACCGGAATAATGTTATATAATTTTGGTTTCAAGATTACTGTATCCTTTGTATAAGATATTCGTTGAGGGTATTAAAATGTAGTTATGTAAAATTTATTTATTTCTTCTTCTTTGTGTGCCGTATCAGGTCCCCCCGACGTTGGCGATCACTCTTGAAAATGTCTCTCTGTCTTGCGCTGCCCGGAAAAGCTCCTCCACACTTGTAATGCCGGTCCACTCTCGTATATTACGCAGCCAAGACATTTGTCTCCTACCAGGCCCTCGGCGACCCTCTATCTTGCCTTTCAATATTAAACGGAGAAAGTAATACTTCTCCCCTCGAAGTATATGAACCAGATATGAAATTTTCCTGATTTTTATTAATGTAAGCAGTTCTTTATCTGCTCTAGCCCGCCTGAGAATTTCTGCGTTGGTGATCATGTCGGTCCATGGGACCTTGAGCATTCTCCGGTGAAGCCACATTTCAAAAGCCTCTAACCTCTAAGCAAGACCGACCACACATAACATTATTTATTTAAAGCTTTATAAATTCTCTATTCACCATGTTAAGTCACTATTAAGTTCATTAGCCCTGAAATAACGCTCTACTACCGCAGGCAAGTTGTACAAAAATCCGGGTAATTATCACTTGAAAGATCACTTAGTTCGGTAATCCCTAATCCCTAGAGCTCAAAGTCTGGAGTTTTGGAGTAGTTGTAACGTGAAGGTGTATTTTATTTTCGTGTGGGTACTAATCGGTGGGAGAGATCGAACTCTAAGTGATGAACTACTAAATAATTATGTTGCTTCATGGAAAAGGATTTTTAATTTTAATGTAAAGATGTATTTTTTAATAAAACCCATGTATTAAAGTTGAAAGCTTGTTTTTAAATTTGTTTATATTTTTACGCCATAACTTTTTTACATATTAGGGGAAGAGTGCCTATGACGGCATAGCGGCTGAGATGGCATAGTGGTCATATTTTAAAAACTAGCCACAATATGGCTCCACCGATAACGTTGTCAGATTGGTCTGAGCTTGGAGGGTTGGGTTATGTGTAAGCTAGTCGGTCTGAAATGTTTTGCCGAGTGTCACGCGTCATTGTTGTAAACTCGCTGTTTGAAATAATATTGTGTGAAGTTTTGATTCGGCCTGGTGCCGAGGTCCTGCGTAAATAATAATAATAATAATGTTTATTCCGGTATGTGGGGAGAATAGCGCAATCCCACACATTCCATAAGGGTTAAAATACAAACACAAAATATTTTAAAGAAGAAAAAAAAAGTAAAGCATGTGAATATGATTGTATAATTGTACATGAAATAAAGGCAATAATAAAAGAAAATAAAAATAAAATAGTAATAATTGGCTTTTAGGATTCTGTGAGCACATTAGGAGCCAGAATTTTTTTCCAGTGTGCATCAATGCTGGATGATGGACTGCGGCGGGGTTCCATGACGAGGATATTTCCAGAGCTGCTTATACTTTCCCTCATTCCTGCCACCCTGGTTGCCAATGGTTTGCGTTTTTTCGCAGTAGTTTAAAAAAAATATTCAAACATGTCCATTATGGTACATGTTGTTAAGATGGCGTACCCCTTGAGGCAGTGATAACTTTCTTGAGAAATCTTTTGAGATTTTTTTGTTGAATGTGAAACGTCAACGTTTTGGATTGGTGAATTAACATTATATCGAACAAAAGGGTATTTGTTGAACATAAATAAAACATAAACAACTTTTTTTAGATATGGCTCCATACGTCTCTATATATTTATTCCATATTTTTCACGAGCTAGAGAATGGTGGCTTCAATGCCAAATGTAAGAAATGGTGCCATGCTTAATACATTGGTCTTCCCAGAACAGCAAAATATGTTATTTATGACGTCATAACCATTCCAACTCTTTTAAAATTTAGTTAGTATTTTTGAAAATTTTGTAACCTAGGTTTGGTCTATGCCTCATTAATGGGTATTGATGAGATGGCATGTTTGAGGAGTGTTTTTTTAAAATATTTTTTTAAATGAAAACCAAGCATTTTTATTTTTTTTATGAACATAAATGATAGCTAATTGGTCATAGAAACGTGTTCTATTACTAATAACCTTATAATCATAGTTTTTTTTTTTTAATAAATATTTTTTGAAAAGTAAGCCGTCTTAGACACTCTTCCCCTACATTTTATTTGAGTTCTCTCGTCCACAATACTAGTATTACCTAGGAAATAAGTTATTTAATATATAATATCTATATAGAAATTGAATATAATATAAACTAAAATTAAATTCAAGACATGATGAAATTAATGCTGGTCGCACGAGCGCTATTTTTTCTACTCTCATGGCCTTGGCCAATTTCACCATATAAGTTCGTCTAAGCTGAAAACAGGCCAAGAAATGAGATTACATCGCTTGTTTGAGTCCAGCATAAATGAAAATATATATTTTGTAGAAAAAAATCTTATTAAAATAAAAAAAAAAAATACCCGTGGGTTTTAAATATAAGATGAAGAATAAAAAACATTTTAAAATACAATATTTTGCAGGCATGTATCATGGTATCTACCTAAATATTTTTATTTGTTCATGAAAATCATTGAAGAGGGTCAAGCCACATTGTTTAATGAAGAGAAATAAAATGAGGAATATCAAACATGTAGTCCATAATAAATATTGATAATAAATGCGATGGATAACTACCGAGTAAAATTCGATCGTTTAATATCTAACTGTATAAAGATGGCTTACATGGCAGACTTCTCCAAATATTAAGTTTTGAGATAATGAGGAAATAAATATTCGAGTGCTCATCATAAATCAAATATTATTTACATGTGACTTATATACTTAATATGCTAATTAAAACTGGGAGGCATAACGGTTCATTAGTATGACATTTTAAAATATCCTATTAGTGACCCAGACAACATCAACATTTTGTAATTCACTACAAGTTTTTCCCCATTATGATGTGGTTGGTTTTTTGAGTAATCTGAGTATTATATCAGATAGAGATACTCAAATTTCGATTTCAAGATCTCAATTAACTGGACGATCGAAAAATACGTTAATAATATCATATTATTGTATATGTTACCGGAAATGTATGAAATCTACGAATTGTATACAACTCTTAGGAAATGTATACAATTCCGAAGTTATTTAGGAAATGTATAAAATATTGTTTTAAAAATTATTTAATACATACATATCCTGGGAAATGTGTACATTTCCTAGGAATTGTATATACTTCCAATATCTTATTAGGAAATGGATAAAAATAATGCTTTCTGTGATAAAACACGTTGTTTTATTTGTTATATTCTTATAAAGTTAAACTTTCATTTGGTAAATAATCAGTCTGTTTTAATTTTATTTTTTTAAAGAAAGATTTTAAAGAAATTAAATTTTTTAAAGAAAGTGCCATTCCCGGGTTACGAATAACCCAACAACGTTTGAAAATCTCCTACTACCACCACAGAAAGCTGAAAATGTTGCTTGTGTTGTGATGGAGGACTTAGCCAGCCGAGGAATCGAACACGCGACGCTCGGGTGGGACCCAAGCGCTATGCCCACTCAACCACTGACCGGTCAAATGTTATTTAAGTAATTATAAATGTCACAATATTAATGTAAAAGTTCTTGTATTCTTATACTAAGTTAAATGTAAACAATGAAGTTCATATGGCTATTTATTTTTGCAAGGTAAGTTGGAATGGCACTTGGAAGTACACAATAGTTTATTATTATAGCACAGACATCTTGCTGTAATACAGTTTTTCTTGCAAAGGCACTTTTTAAATCCTTGGCCGGTTCCAGTGGATTGTAGGTTAGCAACTGACCGTAGTGCAATCTTCGTGCTCGGTACATCCTCTGCATCAAGAAGAACTCTTGGACACACATTAATCTGAGATCGAAAATATAATTGTTTTAAGATTCCGTTCTCAATTTGATAGAGCTCATCATCGGTTTTAGCCAAATCTATACCTATAGTATTTCGGGCATCATCTCGTCCACTATCAACCTCTGGAACTGCAATTGGTACAGAAGTGCCAATAGATACAGGGGCAAACTTCTTTTCACTCGATTTCAACATTTTTTCAGCCTGTTGTTGTAGGTTTTTCTTAGCACTTTGACGATTATCTAGTATTTTAAGTTTTTTTGAACACAATGGACACAGAACTTTAGTACCCATTGATATCTTTACATTTCCGATTGCTATTTAGGAAAAGTATAGATTTCATAGGAAATGTGTCTAATATAATTTATTTCACACATTTCCGGGCGATTTTAGGAACTACATACATTTCCTAGGAATTAATAATGATGGTGTACATGCGGTATTACCTTGTATTACCACTGAAGGCAGAAAATTTGCTTACGCAGATGACTTCGCCATCACAGTCCAAGCCAAAACCCTCAATGCAGCAGAAGAGATCCTTAATTCTGACCTCAAGGCTATGGAAGAATTTTTCCTCAATTGGCGACTAAAGCCAAATGGGTCGAAAACAGTTGTGACAGCTTTCCATCTCAGTAATTCACAGGCAAACGCAAAACTCTGTGTTCAGTTTGATGGAAAAAATATTTACTATGACCCCCATCCCCGCTATCTTGGAGTAACTTTGTACAGGAGCCTGAATTACCGGAAAGACATGGAAACAGTGGGCAAAAAAAACAGGACAAGACTAAACTTAGTCAATAAGCTGGCTGGTACTAGCTGGGGATGCGACGCCAACACGTTCAGAACGGCATCCATTGCCCTGGTTTTCTCAGCAGCTGAATACTGTGCTCCAGTATGGGCAAGAAGCGCCCACACTTCCATGGTCGACGTTCAGCTTAATGCCACAATGCGAACCATCAGCGGAACCTTAAAATCGACTCCTCTTCCTTGGCTCCCCGTACTTGCAAATATAACCCCGCCAAATATCAGGCGAGAGATTGCAACACTGAGAGAATACAAGAAGACGCTGCAAAAAAGCGAAATACCCTTGCACGATGATGTCGTTTCTCACCCGGCATGCCGCTTAAAGTCTCGAAAACCCTTCTGGACGGAAGGAGAAAGACTCCTTCGAATACCTCTCACCCCAGAAGATAGGTGGAAGCTTGAGTGGCAATCAGCCAACGTCAAAAACGCCCACCTTGTGCAAGACCCCACTGAGAGACAGCCTGGGTTCTCATTGCCTCGCAAACTCTGGATTGCCATCAATAGGATAAGGTGCTCCCATAGCCGTTGTGCTCACATGATGCATAGATGGGGCCTTAAAGAGTCGGCGACATGTGAATGCGGTGCGGGGTAGACCACCGAACATGTGATCAACGAATGCCCGCTCCATTTATTCCCCGGCGGGATTTATGAGGTCTACAGGGCAACGCCTGAGGCCCTAGATGTCCCCCTCTGACCCTCCACCATACGAAAGAAGAAGAAGAACCTTGTATTTACAACTCAACAATTGGTTTACACTAGACACATACAAACAAAAGGACGACACCACGCAATAAAATAAATACATGTGTGTACTTCAATCATAGCTTATTTATATCCATCTTAGACCTGTAGATCCTTAGACAGGTGACAGTCAGAATAACTGAATTTAGTCCTCATATTGAGTCGTCAAAACGAGTAAATTTCCCACTGTAATTTGAATACTATACCACTATCTTTACCCTATCTTAGGGTAGGGGTGCCCATAAACGACGTCAATATTATTTACAGCCGTTAGCGTGTCATTTTGCCGAAATGGCAGACACTTAAGTGCCGCAAACTGGCACTTTTCATCTACTTAATGGGAACACTGATGGGAGAACGCCCGCATACAAATGTTAGGGAAAGCAGAATATTTTGGAAAGATGAAATTTCGATGCGTCTGTGTAGATTAGTATTAAAGTTGTAAAGAAGGTATCAAATTTTTTTGTTCTTCTAGCTCCCTTATTATCGGACGTTGATTTTCGAAATTGAAAGCGGTTTAAGTCGAAATTATGTGAACACCTACCTAATTACAAGAATTCCCACTGCTCCCGTCTTGAGGTAGTGAGACTATGGCTTCCCCAATTGGCAAGGGCGTAGCGAGGTACGGGCAGGGGGGGGGGGCAGCTGCCTGCTAGAAGGTGCAGGAATGCTCACAAACCGTAAAGTTTACGTCGGTTTGCCTATTGTTTGTGAGAATCAATTTAATTTTTATTATTACCTTTTTAGTTGATCATGATTAATGAAGCTTTAAGAAAACGTGCCTATCAGTTACATTGCGCTGTTTATTTTATTTATTTATTTATTTATTCTTAGTACATTTACATTACAAAGGTATAATATATTGTCCTCCACACTAGGAGTTCACCTGTGATGTAGAGGACATTTTTCAGTTGTAAATTATGAATTATAAATTGTGAATAGTAAAACAAAAGAGTGTTAATTGCTAATACAAAAAGAGAAACAATAAAAATCAAAATATAAAATCGACTTCAATTCGACAAAAATTATACATTAAAAGTTAAAAAGATTATAGCCAGTTTCTTATGTTTTAGTTGTTATTGTTGTTATTAAATCAGTTTTTATTATATGTGTTCAACTGATAGCCAAGTACTCAGGCATATTGGAACCTATTGCCAATGCTTTACAATCGGAAACTCTCAATATGTACGCATGTATGAGTCAAATTACAGGTATAATTTCTGTTATAAATGATCATCGAAGCAACGTAGACATAGAGAGCCAAAATATTTTAGATATTTCAATTAGAACTGCAGCTGTCTTTGG
The DNA here is from genome assembly GCA_917880885.1 of Limnephilus marmoratus. Classification (NCBI taxonomy): domain Eukaryota; kingdom Metazoa; phylum Arthropoda; class Insecta; order Trichoptera; family Limnephilidae; genus Limnephilus; species Limnephilus marmoratus. The sequence continues at coordinate 24,033,735 of OU862924.1, read as the reverse complement.
AACTGATATAGACCGACGCATTGTATCTTGCCAACAACATCGGTCCAATTACCTTGCTGAGACTCCATGCGATTTTTGGAAGCAATCGATTTATCATTCCTTATTTAGAATCCTTAATATCAGCACTGGAGCCGCGTTTTGGTGACCAAAATTTGCCTGTTTTCGGATTAATATCGCTACATCCCTGTACAATGCAATGTTGAATACGTCGTTAATTGATTTTAAAGAAAAAGCACAAAGTTTTTACCTATACTACGATTTACTTAATTTTAATCAAGAAGCCGAACTATGGTATAAAAAATGGCAGAACAAGGGTATGAAAAGATCTCCAAAAACTAGATTTTACTGAAGTGTTTAAGGAGGCGAACATTTTCTTTCCCGCAACTAAAAAAACAATACTTATTTCCTTGGCACAACCATGCACTACATGCAACATAGAGAGGTCCTTTTCTATACTGCGTCGTGTAAAAACATGGCTGAGATCAACGATGACTGAAAACCGCTTGAACGCAGTAGCTTAGCGAGGGGGGGGGGGGGGGGGGGGGCGCAGCAGACTGCCCGGGGTGCCACCTGACGGGGAGTTGACACTACTAAGGATATTGTCACACAAATATTGAATTATATCATATTTTCGCATCTCTATGGCTCCCCTTGGAATGTCCCGAATCCGGGAGAATTTTGTGCCCGGCGGTCTTTTTATAGACGAAAATACCCTATTTCAGAAATTCTCTAGCCACCCCCCTCCCCCAGTATATATTATTTTGATGCAGCATTTACCTTAGATATATTCTTGGTTTGTCTACACCTGCCCCCCGTTAACAAAATCCTAGCTACGCCCTTGCCAATTGGGGTATGTTGTGAGGCTGAAGGTAGCGGGGAGGGTAGAGATAGGGAAGTTGGGGAAGAGGAAGAATCTGGCTATTCAGATCTGGTCACTAAATATGGCTAAAGCCATTTCAAGCAACGTTTAAATTTTGAATGGTGGTCTTACACTGGGGCAGAACTGAGAGTATCTTTCACACCCCAAATATATTATTATTTTAAATGTATTAATTGTGAAATAACACAAATTAATTAAATAAGACTTATTTGCGCACGCCGGGATTCGATCTCACGACCTTCGGATTGCGAGTCCTTACCCCTCGACTATGGAGGTCGTCTGGTTCTTCACCCAACGTGCTTTTACATATAGGAATCGGTAACGTGTATTTTTGCCTGAAATTTGCTGTGTTTCTGAATGGTACGGCTTCATTTAATACATTTTCTTTATGCACTTATAAAGTTCAGTGATGCAGAAATACAGTATTTAATTTTCTAACCTTAAATTATTTTAATACAAGTTCAGAACGATATAAAAAAAGATTTTTTTAATATTATTTTAATTACTAGGTTTTGCGCAATATAGAGAGATGGTATATGGGTTTTATAAGCGCCACCCCATCTTATTATACCATATTTATACGTGATAATATTGTTGAGATCAATGATTACATAGGTAAAGAATTTGTTCAGTTTGTATTTCAATTACGATTCCAATTTTGATTAAAACAATTTTTTTATTTAAGATTATTAGATTATATATTTTTTTAAACAGATAGGTACCTACTTTATCGGTTTCTGAATTATTCTTCACACAAGCGTCTCTAAATTTTAAAATAACAATTAGTTATCATTGAATGTGAAAAATTTCGTGCATGAATGACGCACACCACAGACAATCGAAATTATTGAGTTTTACGACTGATGACATCTTCCAAATGGTTAAAAAAAGTCAATAAAATATTAGAAAAATGTTAAACACATGAGAAAGTTTTATGTGGCAGCCAAGTGGTGGCGCTTGCATCCCCTCCTGTATTGCCAGCACAATAAATAATAATTTCCCTGCAAATAGTGTATTCCTCATAACTCAGTACAGTACCTACCTAACCGCTTTCGGAATTCCCCATATCGGAAAAAGACGACCGCGGGGCAATTCAGAGTCCACACGACGCGACGCGGGAATGAGAAGGAAAAATGTGAAATATACACACACGCCTCGCGAGAATGAGATATTTTCCTCACGGCAGCCTGTAGCCGTAGGTAACTAACTGAATAATTGAGTGTCGGCGCTGCGGCTGAGAATGTACGGAGATCGTGACAATTTCGGCTGTAACGCCTAGAGTTTATTTTATATGGCAACACTATACAATTTATTGATGGATTAAAGGAACATAAACGATGTTTCATTATTAAAACAGCAAAAAATATATTTTAAAAATAATGTCAAGAATTTTTTTTACACAGAAAAATCATACTGGTGTTCGGGCCATTGCATTGGGACACACGATTCTCTCTGATATTTTCGCCAAAATTGGCTGTTTTGCACCAAGTTTTTTATATTTTTTTTGAATCTTAAACCCTTTCTGAAACATGTCCAACTTCTTTAATTACGCAGCAAAAAAAATGATCTTTAGAACAACAAGGTTACACTTGAACTTTAGTTTAAAAATTAGTTATAAATTAGTTCTATCTGCCCAAATATTTTTGGAGCAACACGGTTCCATTTGCATTTAGTTCTCGCTCTTTCGCTTGGGAGAATAGAGGTCCATCTGCCAATTGCGTGAAATCGAAAAAATTAAAAATGATATTATATATAATCATGAAAAAGTGCAAAATATATGGCATTCAGCAAAAAAAAACCAATAAAAATAATCAGATGAAACCTCGCTGCCCTGAGTTTAGATGATTTTCAAAGCAAAAACAATCGATCCGTTTTTTTTTGCTTAGTTGTTTGGCTAAATAGTTAGTTCCCGAATAGTTAGTGCACGAATGGGTAACGAGGCAGGAATGGGTACCGCCGCCACGGGAACCTTTATTGGATAACCAACACCTCTGCCATAGATCACCCCAAGTGGTTCGCTACGTTTGGTGATTTAGCAGGGGTGCCCGGGTTCATGGGGTGAGGTTTGTCTAGGTCTTGGAGGCGGATGACCAGGACATACTGAACCCCAGATTCCTACACACCCCTTAAACCCTTTTCCTTCCCAGAACTCTCCTCTCCTTCCTTTCCTTAAAAAACCCTCCATACAGCATCCCCAAAGATGACATAGGCCCTGAGGAAAATTATTTTCCTCGGGGTCTGCTGTGTGGAGCTCATGTAAAAAAAAAATTCTTTCTGTATATATTCACTTTTTCATTAATGTCAAGTTTAAGTATTTTATTCGGGTTTCAAACTTTAAACAAATATCTCAGTTTTATACTGCAGATGGAACCTTGTTGTTACAAGGAAAAACAATGCCATCATTATTCTTTTTTTAAATAGGGAGACAGAGATTGCAGGTATTAATTTACTAACCAGCTGTTAAAAACCCGCTCCGCAGTCTTTTGTTGTTAGGCCCTGTGGCCGACTTTGGTTCGGCTTCGCACAGTTTGAGTGTTGGTGACCATTTTATAAATCTGATAGGAACTTGTTCCAATAATAGCCGGTTCATCGGATCCACTGGGATCCAGTGACAACTAGGGACAAAATAACCGCGATAGGCAATGACGTCATTTATAATACATAGACGCGTGGTATTATTATTCAGAACTGTCAATCTCTCCATATCCGGAGAGATTCACAAAATTACAAATCCAATAGTACTTACGCCTGCCAGGCGATGCTCCTCACGCTAGCGGTTAACGTAAGTTAACAAAAGTAGATTTGTATACAAACTCCACCTACAAAAACGGTTTTGTAAGGCGCGGCAGAGTCAGAGTTGTATTATTACATTAAATTTCAAACGTACCGTCTCTAGGCGATTAAGAGGGCATTACCAGAGAAAACCAGAAATATGTCATTTTCAAATCAGATTTTAGACGTATTGACTCTTTTCCACAAAAAATTATAAATGGATTCTTTTATCTAGCATTCGCATGTAATAAATTTTGAGAATTTTTTTTAATTTTTATTATAATAAGGTTATTCCATAGGTCGTTGGCAGATTTGTTAAATTTTCAAAAAATATTTTGTATTATACCACACCCATTTCAAATAATATAATCATGTAGTAAAATAAATTAATACATTATCTAGCAAACGCATGTTTTAGAATTTTAATTTTAGTTTCAATAAAATCATTAAAAAATATGTACGTACATGTGTTTCTTGACGAAAATTGGTCCATTTTTGTATTTATTTGCGCACTTACAAACTAATATATTTCAGATTTTTTTAACATTCTTATTAAATTTAGACATTATTGAAAAATGATAAATACTTATTATCAAAAAATAATTACAAAAAGTACATTATTTTAATAGTTTTATCATCACGCTTTTCAGCAGTTTTGGATGAAGGTATAAATTAAAGCTAATTTGGTTTAAAATAAATTCGATATTGAGTTATAATTAAAAAAGCTGGTACGGAGAATGATTAATCTTTCTCATTGTAACCGCCCTGCACGATCGTAAGAACAATTTTCGACGAAATGTGGATTTTCGTCCGCTGGCTGGTTAAACGCTCTTAATACTGTTTGATGAAGATTGCAAAAAAAGAATTATCTGTTAGTGAAAAAATTTCGACAAATAAAAAGTTTTTTTTAAAAAGTAAGTACTTCATGCACACCAAAAATAGACAACACACTTCTATGGAATTATCTCTTCGGTGGTGGTAATAAATAATATCTGTCACTTTTTATCTCCATCGTTTAATGTGGAGTAAATAACCCCTTTATGGCTTTAGAATACATGCTTTTGTAAAGTACCTACAGAAGTAGCGCTGAGGGAGTCATTTCGGTGAATATTATGTAAAACTTTCCTTGTATTACAGTCTCCTCCGCAGTAATATAGTTTTTTTTATTGAAGTTTTACTGTAAATAATATTACTAAACTTACTAAACACAGTTGCAGTCGCTTTGGGTACACAAATTAAATAAGGAATCCCAGTCAACTAGAATCGGAGACAACATTAACAAAAGAATCGGCGATTTTGTTTTCGAAAACCTTTGTTTTTTTTTACATTAGCTCCACACAGGGGGCCCCGAGGAAAATAATTCCCCTCACAGCCTGCGTCATCTTTGGGGATGCTGTGTGGAGGGTCTTTTTAGGGAAAGGGGCCATCCATAAATTATGTCACACGACTTTCATAATTTTTTACCCCCCCGTCCCTGTCCCACATCGTCACGTTTCTGAGACCCTCCCCACTAGTGTGACGTCACATATTTTGCAATTTTTACATCTAAAAATAATCAAAACAATAGTAATTTTTTTATACATGTGACGTCACAGAGATAGTAAACCCCCCCCCATACCCCTTCTCAGACTTCTCTACTCCCCCCCCCCCCCTTAAGGTGTGACGTAATTTATGGACGGCCCCAAAGGAAGAAGAGGAAATTCTGGGAAGGAAAATGTATGACATAATCTGGGGATCAGTCTATACAGAAGTGACGGACGAACGAATTCATTCCTTCCACTGCCGTCCAAATCCTACTGAGAGTCCTGCTGGAGAAGTTAAAAGATCTCCCTCAACCTGTCTCTCCCGATCCTGCCACGCAGTAGGTGGGCAAACGCTTCCGCCGCAAAGATCCAGACAATTCTGACCCCATGAACCCGGGCACCCCTGCTAAGTCACCAAACGTAGCGAACCACTAGGGGTGACCAATGGCAGAGGTGTTGGTTATCCAATAAATGGTTCCCGGGGCGGCGGTGCCAATACCCGGGAGTCGGGTTTTTGTTATAACATGAGGCAAAAATCAGGTCCTTCGCGTTAAAAGTGAAGTCACGGATCTACAGTAATAAGCAGTCAGCTTAATATGTAAGATTGGACACAAGAAAATGGCCCTAAACATCACTTTGTAGTTTGTTCACTCAAGTAATTATACAATATAATAAAAGGTGTACAATACAATATAAAGGTGTACTTATCTATACAATCTTCACGTGAAAAATGTCAAGGAATTCCAGTGACTGAAATCATTTAAGTCTCATAAGATGGTGACCCGACAATAGGCCACTTGCATCACATTTTTTTAATTTTTTTTCTGGTTTAGGCAAATATTCTAAGACATTCTGTATTTTTTTTTTTTTAATCGTATTTTTGAAACCCTGGGGATTTTTTGAAAATTTCAATCCGAAAAATCAGACCATTTTTTATAAACCGGAAATACGGGACATAATTTTATAGGTGTGAAAAAACGATAATTACATAGCCGAAAATCATTTTAAAAAAAAGAACGTTTTCCACACGAATGGCACAGGAGAATAACGAGGCATACCAAAAATATTACATCTCATAAATATTTTTTTCCTTGATCCATCTTATTGATCATAAATCATTATAATGTACAGCGTCTATATTACTAAATTCAATGTAATATACTTGAACTTGTAAATTGTAATAATAATAAGAATATTATAAAATTTTATTTTGTTAAAATCAGCACCATAATCATTATACCTCTAAAACACGTACCAACATCTTCTTCACGTTCTGAAGAGAACCCCGTACATCTAAAATGTACGGGGTTCTCTTCAGAACATCTGTCAAAAAGTAAAATCAAATGATAAGTTCGCAGAGAACAAACAATAAATCTAGTGAACGAATTCAAAAATTCGCCTGAAATCAAAGTGATGCCATATAAAAAAAATAAATCAGTGTGGAATTTTTTAAAATTAATAGGAACATTTTCGGAGACGGGACATTTTCATGTAGTGACGTCATGAGCCCAAATAATGGATTTATTTATTTAAAAATAAAAACAACTGTACATTTCTAAACAATTTTACTAACATTTTCTTAATCTTAGTAAAAAGATCTATCCACATGATTTTTTCCAAGTCGTTATGAAATCCATGCAAGTGGCCTATTGGCAGCCGAAATGATATTTATTATAACTGTTTAGATTTAAACCCAGGATTCAAACCAATTATGGAGTTAAGAGTTACCATCAAGGGTTGGATTGCGATCAAAGGGTTGTCTGATTTGTTCGTCAGATGTCTCTAATAGAATAATTTATTTTTGTCTCTTTCTCCCACAACAGACAAGGTAAGTAAGTACCTTTATAAAAAGGCTTGCATCGGTGAAATTAACTTACTTCTTTACAAAAACTTGCACTAAGAATTTAAAATACTACTGAACCCTTGTCCGTTGAGTGGGGAAAAGTTATTGTCGTCAGTTGTAACTATTCAATCATAACAATAAAAATCAAGAAATTAAGTGACAAAAAAAAGTGCTTCATTTATAAAAAACCAGTCTAACTAAAAGATTTCTCCTGAGTGAAGACCTACAATTTTACAATAACTTTTTTGGTATTATTTACCAATTTCAAACCTAACATAGTCTTCAAAATACTTTTAATGCTAAGTTGGTATGGATATAAAACGAATTTGTTTACTGTGACAACTTTTGTACTTATATGCTGATACATACAGTACAGCGGCACGAACTTTTTTCTTCGATGCATTTGAATGAAAATATGTTGTATATTTTTGTTATTCGGCGGCACACCTCTTCGGGGACACTAAATTAAATTTTGTGTAAGTATATATACCATATTTTTCCTAAACCAACTGCATATTGTATGTAGATGAATTCTGGAATACAGAATTCAAAAAACCTGTAAACCACAACTACCCTACTAGGAATAGAGAAGCACAAATGTTTATTATTAATATATCTCAAAATGTATACGTCGATAGAACAAAAAATATAAAAAAGTATAAAATTCCGGAAATATTTAACGCATTACCTAAAAATATTAAAAATGAGACATCCTATTCAAAAATCAAAACCAAAGTTAGATCATTCTACTCCAGTAGAACATGAAAACAAAAAAATATTGTATACAAATACCTAGATCTATGACAAACAAATAATATTGAAAACAAATAATATTGTGAACGAGTAGGTACCTAGATATTTTAACCATTGTTCAAAATAAAATTAATATTATAATAAGCATTATAATAATTAGTTAAGTATTATATTATTAAGCAATTATTAGATATGTATTACACACCAAAATATCAAACATTTTATATATTGTACAGTAAATAAATAGGAAAAATGAGAGATTTCTTACAATCGAACTGATTGATCAGTTTTGTAAGATTTAAGTAAGATAAATTATTGTACAATTAATAACTAAATAAACATATTAAAAAAAAGTATATATAAGTATGACGGGGGGCCAATTGACGGGGAATCAACGGAACCCTATGAGATATGTATCAAAATGTTGGTAAAAGGTGCAGTGTGAAAACCAGCGAAGTCATTTTGAAGGCTTTACCTAAAATCCAGTAACAATTTCAAATTATTACTTCAATGTTTACAGTCTAAGAACTTTTTTCAGTAGAAATCTTTTATGTAGGTCCTTACATATGAAATTGGCGTTTTGCCGTACTGGCAACTTTGATCTCAAATATCTTCTATTTGGTTAGGAATTCCAAATTCAAATTTATACAGCTATTTATTCATGTATTTGTGTTTCGAAAATTAAAATTCATTTGTTTTTCCTTAATTGTTTTTTTCCTTTGCGTCACTTAGTTTACAAAATGGAAAACTTGAAATATCGCGTTATTTACGAGTACGAGTTCCACCGTGGCACCAGTGCTGCAGAAACGGCTCGAAGGATTAATGATGTGTATGGCGACGGTGCCGTAAAAGAAAACACAGTGCGTTTTTGGTTCCAACGTTTTCGTTCTGGAAATTTCGACCTGCAGAACAAGCCCGGTGGACGGCCGGAGACCTAAGTTGATAATGAAGAATTGAAGGCTATTGTGGAATCGGATCCATCGCAAACCACGTCCGAGTTAGCTGCAGGCTGCGGTGTTAGTGATAAAACTGTTTTAATCCACTTGAAGCAAATTGGGAAGGTGAAAAAGCTTGAAAGGTGGGTACCTCACGAATTGAGTGAAGCAAATCAACAAACGCGCGTTAGAACGCTAGACCACACACTACCAGACGGCTACCAAATTAGAGGAGCTTCAATCGAAATGTCTAAGACATCCACCGTACTCTCCGGACCTTGCCCCAACAGATTACCAATTTTTTCGAAATTTGGATAACTTCTTGCAAGTGAAAACGTTCAACTCCGATGGGGCAGTCCAAACATTCTATCCATTCTATCCATTCATTCCTTCAAAGATTTTATTGATTCCCGTCCGAATGGTTTTTTTAGTAAAGGGATCGATGAACTACCTAAAAATGCATAGATAGCAGTGGTACATACTTTGATTAAATAAATATATTATATCTTCTAACACAGCAAACTTATTTTGTGGCACCATTTTGATTTAAATTAATAAATTACTTCGTTTTTACCACTTTTATTGTTTACAAAACCAATATGTTTCGTGAGCAATGCTCACTTCTTCTTTCAGAGTATCAATAAAAAAACCCCGAAGAAGTGAGCATTGCTCACGAAACATGTTGGTTTTGTAAACAATAAAAGTGGTATAAACGAAGTAAAAATAGAAACTAAGCCTGTAGACACTGTAATTATCCAAGTATATATGCCAACATCTAGTCACAGCGAAGAAGAAGTGGAGGAGGTATACAGTTCGCTAGATAAACTTATATTAGAGATAAAAGCAGGTGAAAATCTGATTCTCCTAGGAGATTGGAATGCTGTTGTAGGAGAAGGACGTGAAGGAACTTGCATTGGGCCCTTTGGGCTGGGTGCAAGAAACGACAGAGGAAACAGATTGACAGAATTCTGCGAAAAACACAAATTAGTGATAGCAAACACTTGTTTCCAACACCACCCAAGACAGCGATATACCTGGAAATCCCCTGGAGACAGACAAAGACTGCAAATAGACTATATAATGGTTAGACATAGATTTAAAAACCAAATAAAAGACTGTAGAAGCTATTCCAGTCCAGATATAGATAGTGACCATAATATGGTAATGGCCAAAAGTATTCTAAAACTGAAAAAAATAAAAAAGAGAAAAAATTTCAAATGGGATACAAAAGTATTAAAGATAAAAGAGATCAGCGACAGTTTTAGGGAAAAAACGCAAGAATGCAACCTAATGGAAGAGGAGAACGTGAATGCGATCTGGAAAGTGATAAAGAAGAAGATCATAACTACGGCAGAGGAAACTATAGGCAAGGAAAAACCCCAAGCAAGGAAGGAATGGATAACCGATGAGATCCTAAATATGATAAAAGATAGAAGAGAGCTCAAAAATGATAAAAGAACTGAATCACAAGAGAAATATAAAGTGCTGAGAAACCGAATAAATAGAGAGTCAAGAATAGCCAAAGAAACATTCTACCAGAATAAATGCGATGAGATAAACGACGACCTCAAGAGAGGAAATATAGAAAGAGCTCACGCTGCGGTGAAAGACTTCTTTTGGATGAGAGTTGGAAAGGGTAATGCAATAGAAGGAGAAGACGGCAAAATACTTTTCGAAAATGACCAAATAGGAGAGAGATGGAAAAGATACCTCGAAATGCTGTACAATGGGAAGGGAAATAGTGACAACGAAACATTGATAGAAAGAGAAAATGAGGTAGACGCAGATGATTTGGGAGATCCCATCACTAGAGAAGAGTTTGATCTCGCACTGAAAAACCTCAAAAACGGGAAAGCACCCGGAATCGATGACGTTCCGGCTGAACTAATTAAACCAGCAGGAAAAGGAACTATAGATGCCCTGTTTAAAATGATACAGACAATGTATAAGACTGGAAAGATACCAGAGGATTTCGAGAAATGCCTAATTGTTACATTACCAAAGAAAGCAGGCACGACGAAATGTGAAAAACACAGAACTCTTAGCCTAATATCTCATGCCTCAAAAATATTGACTAATCTCATTCTAAAAAGAATCGAACCAAAAGTAGAGAACATCCTTTCCGGAGATCAGTATGGCTTTAGAAGAGGTGTAGGAACCAGAGAAGCAATATTGTCGCTACGAATACTACTTGAAAAAAGAATAAAAAGAAACCAAAACACATTCATCGCATTCATAGACCTGGAAAAGACTTTCGACAAAGTAGAATGGAAAAGACTCTTCGAGATTCTGAAGAGAATTGAACAGGGATGCTCTCTGTCACCTGTTCTTTTTAACGCTTATATACAAAGTGCGATTGACGACTTGAGAGAGAGAATGAGTCACAGAAAAGGTGTAAAGATACACGGGCAAAAGGTGGATATGATAAGGTTTGCTGACGATATTGCATTGGTTGCTGAAAGCGAAGAAGAACTGCAAGAGGCCTTAACAACCATGCAAAGCATTCTCCAAAATAACTATAACATGAAGATAAATAAAGACAAAACAAAGCTGCTGACTGTAGGCCGAACGCAACATCAGATGCGAATAGAGATGTCAGGAGTTCCACTAAAGAACGCCAAGGAGTTTGTCTATCTCGGGAGCAAAATAACATGGGACGGTCGGTCTAAGAGCGATGTCGACAGCCGTATACACCAGGCTAGGCTTGCTTTCAATAAAAGGTCGAAAATAATTGAATCAAATAATATAGACCTAAAGCTGAGAATACTCCTCATCAAGACCTATGTATGGAGTATCTTGATGTACGGCTGCGAAACATGGTGCCTATCCAAAAGAGATAAACGGAGACTAGAGGCTTTTGAGATGTGGTCCTATAGAAGACTATTAGGAATTTCCTGGAGAGACCACATTACAAATGAGGAGGTTCTCCAAAGAATCGAAGGAGGAAGGCACCTGCTCAGGACCTTGTCCGAAAGGCGTGCAAGATGGATCGGCCATGTAATATGACAAGAAGGCCTCTTGCATTCCATAATGGAGGGTATGACCGAGGGGACAAACTCTAGGGGACGCCCACGCCGAGAGTACCTGGAGGACCTGCTGGTGGACGTGCGCTGCTTATCATATGCAGACCTCAAAAGAGCCGCACAAGACAGGGAAGAATGGAAGAGGAAACTTAAGGAAATTGCTGCAAACCAATCCCAGGATTGAAACCAGAGAGAGAGAAACGAAGTAATTTATTAATTTAAATAAAAAAAATATATTATATTAAAAAAAATCGACTTTATGTTCCTTCCATACAAAATGCCAATTTCATATGTAAGGACCTATTTTCCTAATTTCCCGAATAGAATTTACAGATAAAGTTAGTAATATTTTCTTATATTAGCAGACTACAAATGAATTATTGAGTGTTGACCTTGACTCATAGTTCTCCCCGCGACGTGATTAAGTCGAAGTGCTCTTGCATATTAGAGCTTCCGGTGATTCTAGTTCCGGCGGAGCGCCCCGGGGTACTTCCGGTCACGATAAATCTAATAATTGCCCGTCACTTCCGGATATCTCCCGGAGATCGGTGAAGCGGGAAGCTACGCGAGATAAATGTAGCGGACTTCTATTCATGCAATTTTAACAGGGTGCTCACGGCGAATCTTACGATATTTTTATTTTCTTGTCAATTGCTTTGAAATAATAAATTAATGGTTATTATTTCTGTAACCTCCTCTATCGTGGTAGCGAACGATGCAGCTATTTTGAATCACGGAAGCATTCCATGTCAATAGGGATCCCTCAACATTTTCACATAGTCACCGTCTGCCGGGATATTAAACTAAAAGGAACCATTCTGTTCCAGACTGCCGAAGGCATAACATGAGTATAGTGTTAGATGCTTATTTGATTTATATACAATACAACCACACATATTCCCCATAAACTACCTAATATTGCCGCTATAGAGATAAACTCATTAAATGGGTACTACTTTTCGACGAATTAACTGACATAATTTTATGTTTTACAGACAATATTATTTTGTGGTATATTCCAGTGAGGTATAGGCAAAGATGTTCAAATACAGAAAGATATGCTATGGTGTCCGCGCAACTGTCGCCGGACTACGCGCTAATTAGCGTAGTTTTCATACAAAAAGAATTTGTTCATTTCATTGATTTCTTGAAAATGTGCATTAATTTTGGTTAACAATATATTTTGAATAAGGAAAGAATTCGTTCCTTTAGTTCAACGTTCGTTTGGTTTATTCGTTAATTATTTGTTCTTTTAGTTTATTTGTTAATTGGTAAACAATATCGGCGACACCCGGAAGCGCAGACCCACATAGTAAAAACAGCAGATAGCACATCTACTTATATTTCAATATCTTTGGGTATAGGTATATACGTACTATCTAAAAAGGTTCATATATTTTTTTAATTAATTTGTAAATATTGGGTTTATTCGTCGACTTCCATAGCCGATCTTTTGAGATCCTTGGCAATGAATTCAAAAGTCGCTGCGTTCAAATCGCTGCTTATTTAAGTAAATATGAATTATTTTTTACTCAATAACTTATTCCACTACAGAAATATTGAATATTTTAACGTCATATCCGATATAAATAAAAATATAGTTAAAAAGCTCCGTGGCTTGACATAATACAAATGAAAAAGTTATTTGTTTAAAACCACTATTTTATTTATACACGTCGACCGGTTTCGGTTGATCTCAACCTTCATCAGGACAATAAACATGTAAACGTAATTGTAGTATAGAGGACTTGTAAGGTAAACAAAAGTTATGTAGGTAGTTAAAACCGCGCGTAACGTAAATATTAGAAAAAAAGAAAACGTCAAGTATTTAAAAAGCGCAGGTTTTTCAGAATTTGCCAAAATTTTATTTTATTTTTATTACATTAACTCCACACAGGAGGCCATGAGGAAAATAATTTCCCTCAGGGCCTATGTCATCTGGGATGCTGTCTGGAGGGTCTTTCTGAGGAGAGGAAGGAATGAACATTGGTTTTGAAGAGACCCATGTTGTAGGAAGAAAGAAACACAGAGGCCGGCAAATCATTCCACAGCCGAGCTGTTTAACACAAGAACGAGTCGAAGAAACGACCCGTTCTCATGTGACAAAAGTCAACCGTGTACAAATGTTGGGCACGCGTTTGGCGTTTTTCCCGAATATGCACCGGTGCCGAAGGGATTAATGACGCTAGTTCCTCGGAGCATCTTCCGTTGTAATACCGGTAGAACAAGGATAGCATTCCTATTCGATGCCTGTGCACTAAAGATTGCAATCCGTCTGTTAAGATGGGAAAATCTTTCAAACGAATCGCCCGTTCCTGCACAGAGTCGAGGGTATTTTTCAGGTATTTTGGAGCTCCAGACCAGAGGTGGCTGCCGAATTCAACGGTGGGGCGCACTTGTGATTTGTACAGGGTTAGCAGTTGTGTACTATTAAAGTATCTACGGTCCCTGTACAATACGCCCTGTTTTTGGGAGGCTAACTTTACTCTGGCTTCGATGGAGCCCTCATACCTGAGCTGGTCACTTAGGGTTACACCAAGCATATCAATGGAGGGCCTGTTCGGAAGATTGCTTCCATTGAAAGAGATTAGATTTTCATTTCGATCCCTTTTAGACGTAACCAGACAAGATTGGGTCTTTGAAACATTAAATTCAACCAGATTATTTTTACCCCAAGAGAAAACGCTCTCGAGGTAACCGTCCATTCTTTGCTTCAAAGCCCTACGAGCTGTTGGAGTTTGTGAGCCCTTTGGGGGCTTGTCAAACAAAAAGCTATCATGAACTGTACTGTCATCCGTGTAACAATGAATTGGTGCACATGACAAAAGGTCGTTGATGTGCAACATATTGATACTAGCCATTCGTTTAATAGAAATACAGGAGTCCAAGTAATATATAAAAGTAAATAGGAATACGCCTTCATAATTTAGAAGCATTTGAAATACAAAATCAAATTAGACGGTTAGAATTAACCGACAGTCCGATTTTAAAGTTGTTCCCCTTCTATATATGCAACTCCCACCTTACCCCTACCCCTCTACCAGCCTATTTATGAAGGTCTCTTCCTTTCTTATATAATATATATTTCTTTTTTTCTTCCTCTCTTTTGTTTACCTTATAACCTTCCTCTGTGTATAAATAAAATAAAGAGGTTTTAAAAAATAACTTTAATCATTTGAAAAAAAAACACAATATATAATGGCGCGTTCCAAAGCGTTTGCTACTCTCATTATCGCACAGGTGAAATATCACCAGTCAGAATCGAAACATTGCTTGAATGGCTTCATTCGTGATAAGTCAGACAGTCGTATCCATAAAGTCAAAAATCTTTCATCTTCACCTTCACAACCCGCGGCATTGTAAATGACTAATTGTGTTAAAATGCAAGCAAATTTTTATTTGTAAGCTTTTGTTAAAGTCATTTCATAAAAACTCTCAAGTCTCAACAGTCCTAAATTCTTCAGTCATTCAAGATAAATATTAACTCAATTTTTGGCACTAATCTTTTTATTAATGTAAAATCAACAGTAATTGGGGCAGTAAACGCAAATTCATGTATTGTCCAGTGTTTTAAATATAACTTCCACCGCGTGCAAAGTCTTATCTGATCCAAGCATAAAAAGTGTGTTTATCGAAAGTGACCTGCCATGCAAATATGTTTTCGGTATCGATTAATTACTAAATAATAAATTTAGGCGGAGCCTAAGAATTCATAATAAATTGTACAGCGTCCTTGAGGTGATTTCTCAAAAAATGGCACATCCAATTATTATTATTATTTTCTGACCAGATTTGAATAGCCAGGAACTTCGCAACCTTCCCAAAAGCTTCTCATTTCCCTCCCTCCAGCCTCACAGTAATGGGAAATGCCAGGGTTCGACTGGCTACGGGCAACTGGGACTCTTGTACGATATTCACATGAAATGCCTTCTAATTGAAATATACCAAACATTTAAAATAAACTTAACTACTAGTTTTTCTGTTACCCTGTTCAATGTGTATATATTATAAAACATGTTCTTTTCTGGACCGAGTAAAAAGCGTGTCTTTTGATGACATTGAGTAATGATATGACATGGATTCAACGGTGGAAAATGTCGAACGGAGATCCTTTCATATTTTCGTAGATTTTATTAACGTTTGATAGAAAAATATCGTCAGAATTTATTTATGCTGGAAAGCATAAAATATAAAGTTTGTTCATTGAAACGTGAATTTCCTGACGTACGTTAGAAGATATTTATTTGTTTCGATATTTTCCGGACAGTTATTTATAATTTTTTTCAATTATTCGTGTTGTGGCTATTACATGTAAGGTTGGTTTATTCAGTACGCTACTTTTTTACATTAACTTCACGTAGGAGGCCCCGAGGAAAACAATTTTCCCCAGGGCGCATGTCATTTTTGAGGTTGCTGTGTGGAGGGTATTTTAAAGGAGAGAAAGGAGTGAACATAGTTAGTTACTAGTTAAATCCTCAGAGCATTTTGTATTGAAATACCGATAGAATAAGGACAGCATTCTCACCCGACGGTTGTGCTCTAAGGATTCCAATCCGTTTGTCTAGTTGTTCATGTAGGTACATGTGGATTTATTAATAGCAGGAGTTCGCCACAATCGAATTAAAAGTTTAATAAATTTAATTAAAAAATTAGGTCGTTTAATATTGAAAATATTTATTTACAACGCGTAATCCAAAGAGAAGATGTGTTTAAAATTTAAGAAACCTTGACATTTTCTCTGAATTCTTTCAACATTGTGAATATTAATTTTGTAGAAGGGCGACCAAACTATGGAGTTATGTTCTATGGGGCTTCTAACAGGGGATATGTACATCAGTTTAACGATTGGCAACGATTCAAAGTCTTTAATAAAGTAGGCGACCCCATTGGCAATGCTTATTATGTTCAAAAAAATGTGAAAGCAAAATGTTAATGTTCACGGTTGGAGAAGACACCGCTTAAACTACACACAGATATCTCTAAAATTCTTTGACTACCTTGATTCTCCTCAATCTTTCCGCTTAACGAGTTTCTCTTTTAAGTCCCTAGCAATGCTTTTTCAGATATCAATGTTATATTTAATATTTATGTTATATTTATAATTTCTAATTGTTATATTTAATCATAGAATCAGAAAAAGATTCGGGTCGCAATAAGGAGACGATAAGCAATATTCTACTTCGAAATTTCTAGATGCGACCGAACCTTCTTCTTGATTTCATTGTTCCACATTTTTCGTCTGATTGAATAATCAATACAATAATTAAAACAATACATAATACAATAATTGAAGCAATAATTAATTCAACAATTAATACAATAATTGGAACAAAAAATTATATTACTAGTAATAATAATATAAAAATAATATTTTTTTTCTATAGGAAAGCTATTAGCTCAGAAATCCACAAAATAATTTGCAAAGCAGATAGAAACATTACACCTTTCAATTTATACGACGAGAATGCCAACATTCTTATAAATACCAATCAGGAATTATTAGATTCCTGGTCAAATAAAATTATTCACGCAAAACACTTCAATTATGTCGACCAAACGTATGTTGACAAATTTTCGTCAAACAAATCGTTGAGTATTGGAGAGTTGAGCGCAGAAATAGAAGGATTTATGCTTGCAATTCAAGATAGAGTAATTAATGCTAAAAATTATAGGAAGCATATAATCAAAGATACAAATCAAATTGATGATTTATGTAGAAAATGTTTGACTTTTCCGGAAACTAAAGAACACATTATATCGGGATGTTCCGTAGTAGCGCCGTCCGAGTATACATTTAGGCACAATCAGGTTTTAAAAATAATTCACCAAAGTTTGGTAATTAAAAATAACTTGATTGACTGCCGTAATATACTAACATATTGTGAATATGAACCACAGATAATAGAAACATATGAACCAAATTCATTTTCAGAAAATGAATTTTATAAAATATATTATGATAAAACTATACTAACGGACAGAACAATTAGTCATAATAGACCTGATATAGTTTTACATGACAAAATTTAAAAAAAAAACTTATATCATTGATGTCGCTATTCCAAATTCAAGTAATATTCAAAAATCTGTTTCTGAAAAAATAAGAAAATATACAGATTTAGGAAATGAGATTAAAAGAATTTGGCATTCTCAGTCTATAAAAATATTACCATTTTTTATTTCGGCTACTGGCATTATACCTAGCTCTCTCATTCAAAATTTAGGCATATTAGATTTGTCAAAGAATTTATATATAAAAATGCAAAAATCAGTCATTTTAAATACATGTAGGATTACAAAAGATTTTTTAAATATTTATATTGAGGGATCAGTTGGATTTATAGGTCCAATTAGGAGTTCCACCGAGCCGAACCCTCTGGTATGAAAATATCTGGAGTTGGTGAATTATTTTCACATTTTGCCTCTGGTAGGTTGACATGTTGTTCTTGTAATGTTTCGAATTTTTTATATTTATATAGTGCATTTGCGTAGCGTAAATTGACTAGATGATCATTTGTGGAAAAGTGTGTGAAAGGGTTTAGTTTTTCCCGTGGGGAAGATTTAAATAGATTTAATTTTTGTATATGATAATAACAATAAAATCTGAAGCAAAAATAGTATAATATTAAAGAAATAACTAATACTGATAAAATAATATTCCTGTGCCGTTTTTTACGATTTTATCAAAGAGCAACATGCATGCCCCTTATCCGCCTCTCCGGAAGGAGCAACATGAAACAAAGCTCCATTAAATAGGCTTTAATGATAGATACGCTCAAGTTGCATTTCCACGGAACCTGTTTACCATTATTGTGTTATGTACCCAGTCTGGGAACTTGCAGCTACACATTTAAGCCATATTTTATAAAATATTCATTGCTGTATTCGCTAGCTCAATAGCATCATAAAATAAAAAGGAAAAATGAGTTATTTTGTGTTTAACCCGTTTAATCACAGGAGACCCAAGTTGTCCCAAAACATCATATGCCGTTATAATAACACGAGACCCAGATTGTCCCAGAGCGACCGTGCATTATTAAAAGTTAGATATCTCTCTTTCTGTAATGTGAATATTTGTGATTTCTTTTATGTTAGAAACGGAAAGAAATAATTCTTCTCATTGTCTTAGAATTATATGAGCTAGGTTGTTCAGATATTTTACAAACCTGATCAAATGTGACGGTTTGATTTTGCGCCTATTTGTGACGTAACCCACATTTAATTTTAAAATAAAATTGTATGAAAGTGATAAAAAGTGAGGTGACAGTTGTATTACAAATTTTGTTTAGAAAAGGAATCTGAATTTAAAATTTGAAGTTTATTCCATTTTAATTACTTTAATTCAAATATTCGCAGGTATGCATTTTTTAGCCAATTTACATTTCCAATATTAAAATTTTAATATTTATAAACAAAAATATTGATTTCTAATAAACATATGAGAAAGATTATTTTATCTTAATTTTAGAACAATTTTTATTTTTGCAAAAGCATTAAAAAAAACTAATAAATAGGAACATTTAAAATGCATGGGAAGAACCAGGAATTTTGCGCGCAAACTTTGACTGGCAAAAGTTGACAGAAAATTATTTTCTTATTATTCGAAGGGTTAAATGTTTTAAAAAAAAAATTAACTTAATTTTCTTTCCAACCCCTGATGTATGGGTTAATTGTAATTTTTACAATTTTTTTTTTTTTTTTTATGGTATTTCTCTTCTATAGAAGCAGACGCTTGTGATTAGAAGAGGGACGATTATGGGATTAGGAAATATTTAAAATATATTAACAAAATATATTTTGTATCTTATAATTTACTTGTCGTAGATTCTTAATAAATAACAAATTTACAAGTTATGTAAGTTATGATTATAAATTTTATCAATTTGGTATTTTTACTTTAAATTGCTCTTTGATTGCTTTTAGGAGGCATTTATCGTCTTCGATTTTTCTTATTTTTTCAGGTAGGCTATTAAAGTATTTTTTTCCTAGATATGTATAATGATGTTGTGCAAATGAGGTGTTGCATTTTTGTGTTGTAAATATATGTTTTTGACGAGTACGACTTTCAGTTAAAAATTTATGACTTTGTTTTTCTTTTATTATTTGGATTATTATATTTTTTCGAACTAGATCATTAAATTTTAATACTTTAAATTCTTCAAAAATAAGGTGAGTCGGATAATCTCTTCTTTTTTTCAATATAATTTTTATTATTAGACGTTGCACAATTTCAACAGGGAGTAGGTTTGTTTTGTATGCAGCTCCCCAGCTTACTACAGCGTATTGGAGATTTGACTGTACTATAGCATGATAGACTGATGTTAGATTTTCTAATGAGAGAAAGTTTCGGATTTTTAAAAATATGTAAATTAATTTCCTTATTTTGTTAACTGTAAGGTTGATTTGATCTTTCCAGTTTAGGTTTTTGTCTATTGTTATTCCTAAGTATTTAATTTTATTCGAAATTTTTAATGTGGAACAGTTTATTTCACAGTTATTTTTTTGTGATCTTTAGAATTGTCATGTATAATTATATCAAAATTTACCGGAACATCATTTGATTTTATTGCAAATGGAATGACGTGAGTTTTTTCACTATTAAGAGATAGTAGATTTATATCAAACCAGTGTTTCAGTATGTTTATGTCTTCTGTTGCTTTTTGTTTTACTACTTGCCATGTGATTCCACTTTCAATAAGTACTGTGTCGTCGGCATACGAGGTTATACTACCATGAAGTGACTGTGAGAATATCCCATTTACATATAAGATGAATAATATAGGACCTAGCACAGTACCTTGTGGAATTCCATATTCAGATGTCTCTTCGTCGCTATAAATGTTATTTATTTTGACACATTGAGGGCGATTTTTTAGGTAGCTTTTTATCCAATTTGCTACGTTTTCATTAATGTTCAAATTATCTAATTTTTTCATTAGTTTTTTTATGGGATATGCTATCAAACGCTTTTCTCAGATCTATAAAAATACCTATACACTTTTTTTTCATATCAAGGTTTTTATATATGCGTGATGTGACATTTGCAATCGCGTCTTGTGTGCTGTGCGCTTTTCGGAATCCGTATTGATTGTCGTGAAGTATTTTGTTATTATCAATAAATTCCATTAGTTGAGATTTTACGATTTTTTCAAATATTTTGCCAATATTTGAAATGAGGGAAATTGGTCGATAGTTAGTACATTTTCTGCATTTCCACTTTTGAATATAGGTGAGATAATTGTCCTCTTATAATTAGACGGAAATACAAACGTGATCATACTACATACTGAATAAATAGATGGGAAGACTGCAAACTTTCTTTCCGTGATCATGTTAATAATATCGTAAATAAACACACGAGTAGATATACTTAAAACTCTTTACTGTTCGCTGGTTCGCCATCACCTTGAATACGCTAGTGCCATTTGGTCTCCTTTCTATGCTGTCCATATTTGTCACATCGAATCCGTACAAAATCGTTTCCTGAGAGGAATTGCTTATGATGAAATTGAAAACATTTCTTCTTTAGAAAAACGTAGAAAGGACTCTGATCTAATTTGCATATTTAAAACTATCAACAGTATTACTGATACACATGCTTTGTTACCACTCATTCAGTTCAATATCTCTACCGCAGACTCCGAAATAATGAATTGCTGTTCCTCAATCAACATTCTACTAATTATGGATATTATAATGTTAGGTATTAACATTAAAAGATTTATTATTTGAGATAACATTTATTTGGAATACTTGTTGACATCTTGAACAGAGAGTACAAAGTGGGTGATCCCATTTCCGGATCTCCCATAGACAATATTGTATCATAGAGATCTTAACATAACATCTCCCTTTTTTTATAAAAAAAAATAAATATTTTTTATTTTTTAATTAACATAATAAATTTTAATTTTCATGTCATGTCTCTAAATATTTTTCGACATTTTTACTTACTACTAAATTATGACATTTTTAACAAAAATTATAATGAAAACTTAAATACATATTTAATGTTTTTTAACAAACTAAAAACAGTCTTCTTCATTAGACAATGCATATACATTTGCAATAAATTATATAAACAAAACAAAAAATATTTTTTCTTAATACTATGCTTTTATATAAACACATTTAAAACATATAATATGTTTGTATTTTATGTAAACATCTTTAATTAGTTTTACATGTATCTGTCAGGAATCTTCACAACTCTTCCTGATCTAGTAATGATTTGACTTGAGGTAGATGGAACCGCAAAATCTAAACTTGGAAAATACATTTGACTAGTATTCTGACTTTTATTTATTACTTCTGATGATTGACTGTCTTGTTGACTTTTTTCTTGGCTATTATAATTATTATTTTCATTTGACTTATCATATCTTAAATGAATTCTATTTCTTCTTTATTTATTTCCATTTGAAGTTTCAATTATGTATGACCTTGGACTTTTATTCCACAACTCCTTTACTATTGCTGGCTCCCAATGACTTTCTGGTTTTCTTTTAAAAACTACTTTATCCCCAATATTTAATGGTTTTAAATTCTGACTACCTCTATCGGCATATTTTTTCATTTTATTTTGACGATTTTCTGTTTCTTTTTTATATTCTTTAAATTTGACTACTTTTGGTTTTAACTGACTTTTAGTAGACGGTAAGTTACAACGAAGTTGTCTTGACATTAATAATTGTGACGGAGAAGGTAAATTCTCTTTTGGCGTCGTACGATAATGTAATAATGACAAATATGGATCGGTTTTATCTTCTTGACATTTTCTTAAAATATTTTTTACGATTTTGACTGCACTTTCAACTTGTCCGTTTGACTGAGAATGATACGGACTTGTTGTTATATGATAAATATCCCATTCATACGTAAATGATTTAAATGCAACTGAATTGAATGGTGGACCTCCATCACTGACTAATTCTAATGGTATTCCATGTCGACTGCAAATTGATTTTAAATTTTTTACTACTACATCTGCTGTGTAATGCTTATTCATATTTGCAATTTCTATATACTTTGAGTAATAATCAACTACTACTAAATAATAAGTATTATTAAATGTTAAAATATCTACACCAATACGTTCCCAAGGGTAGTTTGATATTGGGTGTGATATAAGTGACTCGGGTTGATTAGAAGGTTTAAATTTTAGACATGTTTGACATTGTTCAATCATATTTTTAATATCTGAATTCATATTTGACCAATATAGAAAATCTCTAACCAATTTCTTTGTTTTTATAATCCCTTGATGCCCTTCATGCATTTTCTTTAATATTTCTGGTATCATAACTGTAGGAATTATTAAAGAATGACCTTTAAAAACTAAATCGTTACAAACATTTATTTCTGATTGTATATTCCAATATTGTTTAACTAAAGAATTAACTTTATTTTTGGATGTCGGCCAACCTTCAATGTAGTACTTTATTAGAATTTGTAAAGCTGTGTCCTCCCTAGTTGCTTTTTTAATTTCTTCTAATTTTTGTGGTGTTACTGCCATGTTATTAACTATAGTGTTAACATGTAAATTAATATCGCTTTCAAAAGTTAATGTTTCTGTGTTTGGCAATGCCGACCTTGATAATGTATCTGCAATGTACAAATTTTTTCCCGGAATATATTCTACAATGAGATCATATTTTTGTAAATCTAGCATCATTCTTTGCAATCTGGCTGGTATGTCATATAACGATTTTTGAAATAAAGTAATTAAGGGTTTATGATCAGTTTGCACATATACGGTTTGACCATATAAATATTGATTAAATTTATAACAACCACAAACTATAGCGTATAATTCTTTTTCTATTTGTGCATATCTAGTCTGTGCTGGTGTGAGTGTTTTTGAAGAATATGCTATTGGTCTTTTGTCTTGCATAATGACCATACCTACTGCTGATTTTGATGAGTCAACAGATAATGTAATCGGTTTATTTTTATCGTAATGTGTCAAAATTGGTTCTGAACTAATTATATTTTTTAATTCATTGAACGACTTTTCGTAATTTTCATCCCACAAAAATTCTACGTTTTTCTTTAATAATTGTCTTAATACATTAGTTTTTTCTGACATATTTTTGATGAATGGACTTAAATAGTTAATCATTCCTAAAAATCTTTGTAATTCTTTTTTATCTTTAGGTGACTTCATTTCCCTAATAGCACTTATTTGTGAATAATCAGCTTTTATTCCTTCATCACAAAATATATGACCTAGAAATTTAATTTCTTTGACGTTAAATTTACATTTGCTCATGTTAAATTTTAAATTATTTTCCCGTGCCTTATCTAACACTTGTTTTAAAGATTTATCGTGACTCTCTTGATCTTTTCCAAAAACTAAAATATCATCAATAAATATTGTTACTCCTTCAATATTTTCAAATAATTCTTTCATTACTCTAGTAAATATTTCTGAAGAATTTTTAATACCAAAAGGTAAACGTTTGAAACAATATCTCCCGAATGGGCTATTGAATGTACATAATTCTGCACTTTCTTTATCTAACGGAATTGACCAATATCCTGATGTTGCGTCTAGATGAGAAAAAATTTTTGCTCCATGAACTCTATATCTAATTTCCTCAAATGTTGGTAATGGATAGTGTGACCTTTGTAATGCCTTATTTAAATTTTTGGGATCTAAACATAACCTCAATTTACCATCACGCTTCTCTACGATGACTAACGAACTCACCCATTTTGTAGGTTTTGTAATTTTTTCTATAACGTTTTGTTTTACCATTCCATCTAGTTCCTCTTTTAGTCGGTCCATTAGTTTGAAAGGAACTCTGCGTTGAGCATCTATTGTTGGAATTACGTTCGGATCCACTGACAGATGACATGTGTACGGTATGCATCCAAGACCCTGAAACACATCGTTATATTGCCTTAATAAATTTTCAGTATTTTTACAGTTCACAAAAGAATTTTGATAAATTTTTTGAATTAAATTCATTTTTTCACACATCTTTAAACCAATTATTGTTTGACATTTAAATTTACATACTATAAATGTTATTATTTGACTTATGTTTTCATTGTAATAACATTTTAAATTACATTCTCCAATTATAGGTACATTGAATCCTCCAAATGCTGTCACTTTAGCATTTGTGTTTCTTAGTAACGACTTAGGTATTTTTAATTTATTAAAATTTTCTAACGAAATCATATTTGCCATCGCTCCTGTGTCGATTATGGCATTTATTTTACAATTATTAATTGTTATTTCAATTATCCAATTTGTACTATGCAAATTATTAACATTTTGGATATTAATATGACTTATAAATAATTCCTCATTCACATTGTTAGACTCTGGCTTGATTTTAAAATCATTGACTGGAATATTTAAATTAGACATGTAACAATCATAACTTTGTTTGTTTACATTTGAATTGTTTTGACAGATTTTCTGAGTATTATTATTCAAAATTAGTTGACCACTCTTATGTACTGAATTATTTTGACAATATTTATCTGAGTTTAAATCTAAATCGATTGTACCAATATTAAAATCTAAATCACTATTATTATTATAAAATAACATTCCTACATTATTTTTAGAATTAATATTTTTACTGTAGCACATTTCAGAAAAATGACCAAAAGAATGACATTTGTAGCACTTAACTCTCATTGCCGGACATCTGGTGCGATGAATTTCTCCGCATCGTTTACATGATTGTACTTTTGAATGACTTCTCTGCGAGAATTGAAATGACCTTTCCTTTCCGACTGGATTATGACTTGTGTACTGGTTTGACTGACTTCCAAATCGATTCCTTGATGGACTTCTTTGGTTTCTTGACGTATTCCTCAATGTATCCCGACGACTGTGAATATTATGTATTTCACTAGTAGAATGAAATTCTTCTTGAAGTTCTGTTACAGCTTCATTTGACAACAACATATTTTGAGCAATATTGAATGCTTTGTCAGTGTCAATATCGGATTGTTGTTGTAATAGATTTTCTCGAATTCTGAAGTGTTTTTTGTGCATATTTATGATAAAAATATCTTTTAAAATATCGTCTTTCATATTTCCAAATTCGCATGACGCAATGTATTTACGAAGTGACAATAAAAAATCTTGAAAATTTTCATCTTCTTTTTGTTTTCTTGTGAAAAATTTATACCTTTCCATCGTTTTATGTTTTTTCGGCATAAAATAATCTTCAAACTTCTTAATAACCACGGTGTATTTTGCTGTCTTGTTATCGATATCGGTCCATGTGTTGAAAATTTCGATAGCATTCTCGCCCATTGAAAATAAAAGTAGAGCAACCTTTTTGGAATCTGTAGCGGTATCTTGATTGCATGCTTGCAAAAATAATTCAAATTTTAAGATCCACTTCGACCAGTTGTGTGATAAATTACCATCGAAACTCATTGGCGGACAGGCGTTTACACTCGCCATTTTTATTTTAATTTTAATCACTTAGAATCTTTTCAATCCTTTATAATTTCACGTAACGTATTATTTTTAAATAAACTTTATACTTGAGACTTTGATGTTTTTTAACTTCTGACACCATATTATAATGTTAGGTATTAACATTAAAAGATTTATTATTTGAGATAACATTTATTTGGAATACTTGTTGACATCTTGAACAGAGAGTACAAAGTGGGTGATCCCATTTCCGGATCTCCCATAGACAATATTGTATCATAGAGATCTTAACATAACAATGGATACCATTCTCCCTTATCCAGAATGTCGAGACTTGTCAACGCAAGTCAAAGCATTGATTTTTTTTAGTGTGAAGCTAAATGACTTTCGGCAGTCGATACGCAATATAAATGCTTCTTCATTCTTTGACTTGTAGTGTCTCTATATGTACTTTTTACATTTTATATTGTCATTGCTATTCATTTAAATGTGCTCTCCCTTCACTGTCATCTCTGCTTTTTTTATTCGTGTTATTATTATGTTTTTAATGGACTATTGTTTGTAAATAAAAGGTTTATAGGGTGAGGTTTGTCTTGGAGGCGGATGACCAGTACACACTGAACCCCAGATTCCTACCCACCCCTTAAGCCCTTTTCCTTCCCAGAACTCTCCTCTCCTTCCTTTCCTTAAAAATACCCTCCACACAGCATCCCCAAAGATGACATAGGCCCTGAGGGAAATTATTTTCCCCAGGGCCTCCTGTGTGGAGCTTATGTAAAAAAAAATTAATAAATAAATAAAAAGTAGAAAATTATATGCAAAATGAAAAATATGTTGAAAATCCACTCATTCACCTTTGAATGCTAATAATGTTGAATGTTCTCAACGAATAAAAAAGTTTTTCATTCAAAATAAACATACGGATAATAGATACGTTTTTAGATTTATTTTTGTCATTTGTTTTTGGGGTGTTATGTCGTGTTGAGCAACTTCCTTCATCAGGGCAGACACATCTGCCATGATGATGGACACCGTAACGCTCTCCGAAACGTTGGCTAAAGAAGGAGGTAGCGCAATATGGCATAACACCCCAAAAACAAATAACACCCCAAAGGCAAATAAATTATTCGGATTATATTGATGAACAATTAAGTAATTAAGTCAGTCAGGCAACAGACGATGGAGATTTTTTTTATTATCATTAAACCTGTTAAAAAAATTAAATTACACCTGTTTAAATTAATATGAAAAAGGTAACATTCCCAAAAAAATATCGCTTGATGTGGTTTATCAATTTTTAGTCGATATGTTACAACGGTACTTACTATAGTTTAAAAATTACAAATTAATGAACGTTTGAAAACTACATGTTGTGCTCCGGAAAGTAATTTTTTCCGGAGCACAACATGTAGTTTTTAATTAAATGAAGACAATATAAGCGAAACTCAATCGAAAATCTGAAAACAGAAAAATCAGAAAAAGATATTGACACATCTGGGACCATGATGGACCATGTGTCAATATCTTTTTCTGATTTTTCTGTTTTCAGATTTTCGATTGAGTTTCGCTTATATTGTCTTCATTTAATTAAATATTACAATTTGAGGTTTTACTCATAAAGTTAAAATAAAAATAAAAACATGTAGTTTTACTAATAGTTGTGGATTGCAGACCTTTCAAGCCAAAGATATGCTTGGTGTTAAGGTTATTAATACCCAGCATTCCACACTGAAAGGATAATACATATTATAACCAAGGAAATTGCCTGAAGTCTCTAAAATACAGAGAGAATTATATAAACTTCTTTTGTTCTTCTCCAGCATAAAAGAGAGTGCAAAATCCTCTAGTCTTCGTATTATTGAGCCACTTCGCTCCTCTGGAATTGTCCAAGAAAGGATATGAGTAGACTGGGTGTAGTATAATTGAGATTTCTGAAGCTTACGTTGATATGGTAAACACTGTACATTACCGAAATTTTAATAAGTTGTAGCGAGGCAGCGTGCAGCCATAAAATATCATTTTTGTTTGATTTTGCACGGTGGTATCACCGGTCACCACTCGCCAGCTAGGTGCGTGACAACGCATTTTGTTTTGCAAAACCATTCCGGTTCTAGTGTTCGCCCTCTCTACCTGCTTTATCTCTAAGCAAGAATAATTTTAAACTTGTACAAATTATTGTAACGTAAAGTTTCTGTTGTAAATACATTGTGACTCGCGTTAATATCAAGAGTTATTATTTAAACACCTCCGCACATATTTAAGAGCGTTTAACCAGCCAGCGGACGAAAATCCACATTTCGTCGAAAGTTGTTCTTACGATCGTGCAGGGCGGTTACAATGAGAAAGATTAATTATTCTCCGTACCAGCTTTTTTAAATTATAACTCAATATCGAATTTATTTCAATCCAAATTAGCTTTAATTTATACCTTCATCCAAAAATACTGAAAGGCGTGATGATAAAACTATTAAAATAATGTACTTTTTTCAATTATTTTTTGATTATAAGTATTTATCATTTTTCAATAATGTCCAAATTTAATAAGAATGTTAAAAAAATCTGAAATATATTAGTTTGTAAGTGCGCAAATAAATACACAAATGGACCAATTTTCGTTAAGAAACACATGTACGTACATATTTTTTAATGATTTTATTGTAACTAGAATAAAAATTCTAAAACATGCGTTTGCTAGATAATGTATTGATTTATTTTACTGCATGATTATATTATTTGAAAAGGGTGTAATATAATACAAAATATTTTTTGAAAATTTAACAAATCTGCCAACGACCTATGGAATAACCTTAATATACTAAAAATTAAAAAAAAAATTCTCAAAATTTATTACATGCGAATGCTAGATAAAAAAACAGTCTTTCGAAATCCATTTATATTTTTTTGTGGAAAATAGTCAATAGGTCTAAAATCTGATTTGAAAATGACATATTTCTGGTTTTCTCTGGTAATGCCCTCTTAAACACGCATCCAGTTTACAGACGTGGGGCAAGGTCATATAAACAATATATTAACATATAAACAATATATTAACCAAACTGGTGACCCGATTGCCCATAAAGTCAACTTTTTTTACTTTGCTAGTACCAAATAAAGAATTTATTCTAATTTATTTTCCCAAACCATTGTTCTTCACACTTCACACAAACATTTAGTTACACAATCATTTTTAGCCCCCACAGTTTTTACTTTTCGATATCAATTAAACAAAATAATTGAAGATCCTATATCTAGAAACAGACGAGGACAGCATGAGGTACCTGAAACGAAGAAATATGAAAAAATAAACTAACAATTTTTGGTTATGTAGATGATAACTTTGTGATGGAACTGTAATAAATAATACAGTGTTCAATGCCTACTTGATATAAACTTCCTAAATGCAAAGTACTTAGGTATGCTTATTTATTTCTTTATTTGTTTCTGTGCATATTTTAATTTAGATGTAATGCCTGAAGAAGGCAAGATACGGTTAAGTTCCTTTTGGGGTAAAACAACTGACAAAATAATGTAAGCGATGTTTTATACCAAATAACAATGTTCTTATTAAATTTTATGTTTAATAATTAGTAAACTTTCTCCAAAATACGGATATTTGTTTTAAATATTGACCACATAACTTTGCATCTTATTTGAGGGTATGATCGAAATATCAATATGTATGTCGGATACTTTATTTACATTGATTTTGGCATGTCAGAAATACGAACAGCCATGTCAATCAATAGGAACATATTGATTTTGCTATGTCAGAAATAGGTGTTTTGTTAGCATGTTACGTATTAAATGATTTTAAATATTTAACGGTAATAAATTTACCAAAAAGTGATATTTCATCATTTGAAATTGAACAATGTTTCAATTTCAATAATACAAGGTTGATTTTAGAAATAAATATTGAAATACATGAAAAAAAGTGATAGCTTAACTTAACTTGTGTATTTTCGATGGTTTCGAACATGTTGTTTTGGTCATTTTTAATAATTTTCGAATAAAATATTCACACTGTCACGTATTGCGCTATTTTTCGTCTTATAATGTCTGTGAAATATACTAAATTCGTAGAAAAACAAAAAATAAGTCATGCATGTTCTGTTAAATTTAGAAAGTTAAATCCTAATAGCATATGAAACATGAAAACTTTGCAATATCTATTAACAAATCAATACTATTTAATTCAATGAACCGACAACGCTGCTCTAATCAAAGCCAGTGGCCACACGTTTTGTATTTGTAAATGCACCCACAACCGACACACAACACGCGTGAGTGAAATTTAATAATAGATACTGTTAAAATCGAAATAATATAATGTTAGATTCTGTCCGTTGCGTTATTTTGTTATTTATCCAAAGTCTATTAATTCAATAGTCACGTGGAATACAAGAAAAAACAAAACCAACTACTCTAAACTTTAGGTTTGTTTTTGGCTTTGGTTCCTTTTTCATACAAATACGTATCTTCTATAATATAAAAATGAATCGCTAAATGTGTTGGTAAGCGCAAATCTCGAGATCAGCTGAACCGATTTCGCTAATTCTTTTTTTAGAATATTCCTTGAAGTACGATGATGGTTCTAACGGAGAGAAAAATTAAGAAAATTGCGCAGAAAATTGGATAATTTCAGAAAACATGAGCATGTTTGACAGTTCGCGTGTTTGAGAATGACATTTTGCAAAACATTGATTGTTCAATCAGGATTCTATTTTTGAAAATCTTTAATAAATTTATTTCAAGTATGTACTCCCCTAATAGTTTAAATCGAATCAAGAATTTTAGATATTTTAAATAGGTACCTATGTTAGGTACCAAATTTGATATACATGAGAAATGAAAATTTGAATAAAAATTGTAAAAGGTGGCACGCGGACTGTTTAAAAACTGAATGCACTGGGATTGAATATATGGAACGCGTGAAGAGGGTTGGCGGGACGAGTGAGCGGGAAAGGGAAGAGGGATGGCGGGGAAGGTGGAAGGGGAACGGGGGAGGGGAAGGGGACGTGTGAGGGGGAGGGGAACTCGGAAGGGGGGTTCGCGGGACGGGGGAAGGGGGGGGGGGGAGTGGAGTGGAGAGAGGGAAGGTGGAGGTGACGGAGTGGGAACGCGAGAGGGGAAGAGGACGAATGGGAAAGGACACTCAGGGAGAAACAATTTCTTTATTAAATGGCATAGCAACGCATGCCGGGGCCAGCTAGTTATAAATAAAATCATCATCATTATTTCATCCAAATATCGAATCCGAATTCGAAAATCTCCATCGAATCAAGTCAAGCATTGTCAATAAGTTTGACGCACCAAGTCGCGCAAAATTTTGGATCAGGCCGCTAACAATAATACCTGCCTCTTACGTAGATGGCGATAAGGTTTAAACCACCTGCATGTTTTGAATTATTCACAAAAAAAAACATCACCAAAAAGCGTGTTATATTTTATTTTGCATAGCTCAGGCACAAATATTTACCATTTTCTAAAGAATTTTATTTTCCAAATTATAAATAAAATCATAACCGAAAAGGGGTTCGTAAGTAAGCTAATTCACACCAAAGCAACATTTATAAAAACGTCACAAGTACACGAGCATTATACTAGACAACGTAATAAATTACACAATTACCGTCAAGACTGAAAGTGGCAAGAGAAGCATTGACCACGAGGGCGTACACATATATACTCTCCTTCCAGATAACCTAAAAATGGAGAAGAATATAAATACCTTTAAAAAAAAACATTTAAAATTAAGTTGTTAGAATAAAATTAAAAATATGACTACTATACTATACACTACTTTATATATACTATATAAACTCTGCACTTAAGTTAAGAAAGCGAAATATTATATTTCTTTTAACTTAATAAATAAAAAGGAGAGATTATGAACGTAAACGCAGTTTTCATAGGCCTGAAAATTTTTTTTTTCTGGACTTAAAAAAATACTAAACAAAACTGGTTATTTGAAAGTCAAAAATGCGTTTTACTTGCAATATTTAATTAACTCTCCCGCAGCTAACTGGCGCCGAGGGTAGACCCCAAAATAACTATCCTTATATCTACTTAAAAACATGAAATATACTTTTAATATTTTAGGTATTTCTGCGCAAAGGATAATACATAATGTGTCGTTTAAAAAAATGTGAAAACATCGTTGATTGCAGGAAAAAAAAATTGTATTTTATTCCATCATTATCATTATCATTACATGGTATAAAATGAAGTCGCTCAAAATGTATGTGCGCGTTAATCTTTTAAACTACGCAACGGATTTTCATACGGTTTTCACCAATAGATAGAGTGATTGAAGAGGAAGATTTATATGTATAATCCATGTAAATTATATTAGAGAAAAGCCGAGAAATTCAAAGAAAACATATTTTTGTGCGATTTAAAACGGCTGGCGGGCCGTACTATAGTCATTTTTGAAATTCGTTTTACGGAAGAAATTGGAAAATAGATGTCCTAGAGTAAGTAGGTATTTGATTTGAATTATTTTATTTGATGAAGTCGCTCAAAATGTATGTGCGCATAAATCTTTTAAACTAAGCAACCGATATTCATGCGGTTTTCACCAATAGATAGAGTGATTCAAGAGGAAGGTTTATATGTATAAAAATATGCTTATTGTAGTAGAGAAAAGTTGAGAAAGTCAAATATTCAATTAAGGCAGCCGGCAGCGGGCAGCGGGCAGCTGGCAAGCGGGTAGTGTGGATTTAATAAAGGTTGGGTAATGGCGTTGTGTTTCGTTAGCCACAGCAACGTGTGGCCGGGTCTGCTAGTGCCCAATAAACGGACAAATAAAAAAAATAAAGAAAAAGGGATTTCTATGGTTTAAATGCAAAAAAAATAAAATTGCATTGGGTCATCGGCCGACCCACATGGTTACGGATGTTATGTTCGGCATCTTGGCATATCGAGAGTTAAAGCATTCAATTTTTTTCTAAGCCGTCTAATGTTCAAACCAAAATTACATGATTTTGCATTGTTTAGTAGCGCTATCGTTGTATTATTGCACGTTGTTTTACGGCCCATTAAAATATTTAAAGCTCTGCATTTCATTTTTTAAAGCAATAAATACGTTTTAAAATTTAATGAAATTTTAGGTTCAAAATTTTTGTAAGAATATCGCACGTTATTTATTATGTATCTATAATAAAAACACAAACAATGGGTGTCACCGCACGCCCCCGAAGTATTGTTGATAAAAAATGAAAATACCCGAAGAGCAAAGAACCCCCTTGATATAAAAGAGACACGAAAGTTATTGTTATTAATTTCGCTAGTTTTATAAGGTAGCCATATTTTCCCCCGAAGCAATTTGAAATACAAAACAAATTCGTTACGAGGGAGGCAGTCTAAGGTTAAAAATGTAAACATAAATTTAAAGAAGAAAAGTTAGTTGGAAAAAGCGTGTTGTTTTCTTAACTTTTAAAGTAGGGGAGAGGCAATCCTAAGTAAGCAGGTCCAAAGGGGATGATTTATAAAGGGAACTTACTTAACATTTCAGAAACAAACTAAGGGATGATGTGAACCCCGTGGCCCCGTGGCCCAGGGGGACAAGTGATACCTAATACATATTATCTTTTACTAACTTTTGTTCTGCTGTGATTCATTTACTTTTACCTTTTCGTCTTGTTCAGACGTCCGCTGATCGAGGCGATAAACATTATAAACAACCGTTTTAAGATTAACGGCAGCACGGTTTTTTTCATACCAAATTTAATTTTGGATATGAAGCCAAAATACCCAAATGAGTTTAATAAAACCGGAGACACGTTTTTTTTAAAGGAAACACAAACATTCCCGGGTTACGAATAATTGAAATACAAGAGATATACTATGATGGCCGCCCGACCGTCGGCGGACTACTACCTAATGGGCATTGTTTGAATACGGAAAGAATTCTTTCAGTTTTTAAAGTGTGCAGTAGTATTGGTTTATAATATCGGCGACACCAGGAACACAGTCCCACCCAGTAAAAACTGCGGATAGCACATCTCTTATATTTCAATATCTTTGCGAATGACTCAACAATGTGTGAAAATATCCTATTACGACCACACTAAGCGGAAAATATCATGATGGAGGATTTAGCTAGCCGAGGAATCGCACACGCAACTCCCGGGTGGGACCTAAATG
This sequence comes from Limnephilus marmoratus, assembly GCA_917880885.1. Classification (NCBI taxonomy): domain Eukaryota; kingdom Metazoa; phylum Arthropoda; class Insecta; order Trichoptera; family Limnephilidae; genus Limnephilus; species Limnephilus marmoratus. Next base: position 23,999,445 of record OU862924.1, on the reverse strand, counting down.
CGATACCCACTCAGCCACTGACCGGTCAAATATTTATGAATGAGTTTTGTCACGGAATATAAATACTATATAATATATTGTACTAATATATTGTATTTGTACCATGTGGACGGATGCCATTGAATTTGGTCGAGTATCGACTTTGCGTTAGATGCAAGTGTGTTTTTCTCTTGATGAGCCGCGGTCGAACAGTGGTGAACAGGCCTTCCGGCTCCTGCTAATTATGGAAAAGTCGGCCCACGGAGTTGCCGGCGGATGCACGAAGAATTTCGGCCAACCCACACCAGAACCTTTGGGAGTACTCAGAGGAACTTGAGCTGTTATGATTCCTGGTGATTCATATTCATGGACACCTGGCAGATGGGTCAAGGTCGGAAGCCCTGTCGATGCCGGGACCTTCATTTACCTCTCGCAGGGTAGCAGATCTTAGAGCCGTCGAAGCTACACGGGGTTGTTGGGCCTGCCAGACGTCAATACTTATTTTTGCGGATGTGTTTCTTTGGTGAAGCTTTCTCTCTCTCTCTCGTCATTTTATCCTCACTATATGCTTATGTGAACATAAGGTATTTATTTATTTCAATTTTTTGTAAGGATGGAGATTTTAGCAGATTACCAATGCATTATTAAAAAGGTTATTATAATTTAGCCGTTCTTTTATTTAATTAATCTGAAAACCTCCGTTTTTAGAATAACAGAAGTCCCACCCCAACCTGAGAGTCTCATGCGATATACCAACATACATGACAAAACCCTCACACTTCAATTATTATAAGTGGAAAATATTTTTTGTGCAATGGTGGGGGGTGCATTTATATAGTAAAGAAAATGAACCCACGACGTTTAGGTGGTAATTAACCACCAACCGGTCATAGAAACGAGACTTTTTCCATATGTTTAAAGACCACATTCGAATAATATTATATATTGTATAGTGCTAGAAGATTCTTCAATAGTGAAGCTGATCCAGTAAAAATCTCAAATACGTCCAACAATTGTATTTGGGAGCCATCTCTGGACTGGAACCCTAAAATACACAATAAACTATACAGAGAGATGTTAAATTATCAAAAAGCCTGTCAAAAAAATAATGTAATAATAATGTCTTTTATGAAAACTAAATATTTAATGTACAGAAATTTACTCAATAGGTTAATAAGAAGTTGTAAAATGAAATACTTTTGTGAACAAATTGATAATGCAAAAAATAATACTAAAAAAAAATGGAATATAATTAACGAAATAATGAACAAAAAAAAAATAATATCAACTGATGTGAATGAGATTAAAATAAACAACAATACTATTACTGAAAAATCGACAATTGCAGAAAATTTTAACAACTTCTTTACAAATGTAGTAGATCAAGTACTTGAATCTTCTAGTAAAATTGATAATACAACGCCCGTAGACTCATCTTTGCATTCAATCTCAACTTACGACACAATTAACTCCTTAGAATATTTTTCACCCATCACAACAAATGAAATTGATAAACATATTGACGGTCTTAAATCAACAAAGTCTACAGGAATGGACGGTTTATCAGGTAACACACTAAAAAAAATTAAACAATATATTTTAACTCCTTTGCTACACATCTTTAATATATCCCTAAAAGAGGGACATTTTCCTGAACAATTTAAAATCTCCACCATAATACCGATTCACAAATCGGGTGAAAAGCACATATTAGACAATTATAGACCTATCTCTTTAGTTTCAAACCTCTCAAAAATATTTGAAAAATGTATCAAAAGTAGAGTATTGAATTACCTAGAACAAAACAAAATTCTGTCCCAAAATCAATATGGCTTTAGAAGTAAGCTAAGCACTGAAGATGCAATATTCGATTTGACAAAAAAATGATACACATCTGTTGATCAAAACAAAAAAAGTCTAGCTATATTTCTAGACTTAAGAAAAGCCTTTGACACGGTAAATCACAATATACTTATAAAAAAAATTAATCAAATAGGTTTCAAAAAAGATACATTAAAAATTCTCACTAACTACCTCAAAGACAGAAAACAAAAAACAAAAATTGGGAATTTTTATAGTTCTGAAACAAGTATAAAACATGGAGTACCACAGGGTACTGTGCTAGGCCCAGTTCTGTTTCTAATATATATAAATGATTTATGTAATTTTGTAATCCCTGGTAATATTGTATCTGACGCTGATGATACAGCAATAATAGTAAATGGAAAATCATGGCTTGAAACTTTCTTAAATGCATCAAAATGTTTGGCACATGTCACATCCTGGCTAAATAGTAATAAACTCTTCCTAAACTACAATAAAACATTTTACCTACCATTTTATAAAAACAGTAAAAACAAACCACCCAATAACCTTAAAATTAGAATACATATTGCTAACTGTAATCAAGTAACATGCTCATCTTGCTTTGAACTTGGAAAAGTTGATAAGATCAAATACTTGGGTATATATATTGATACAAATTTAAATTGGCAATCACAAATTAATAATACCGTTTCTAAATTAAGATATCTTACGTACATATTTTACAGACTTTGAAGTGCTGAATATTGACAAATTGAAAATGATTTATTTTTCTTTGGTGCAATCTTCACTCATGTACGGAATAATAGGATGGGGTGGTGCGCTTGATGTTTTTATAAAACCTTTGCAAACAACTCAAAATTATATTGTCAAAGTTATGTTTAATAGAATTAAAACTTTTTCAACACATGCTTTATACAAAGAATCTAAACTATTCAGTCTCCGTAAACTATTTATACTGCAAACTATGAAATATATCTATAAAAACAGAAACAAATTCGAAAAAAATGAAAACAGAACAAACATTAGAAATAATAATGTATTCTATACCCCTCAAACAAACACAAAACAAATGCAAACTCACAGTAGTTTTATTGGACCTCGCACTTTTAACCTTTTACCAAAAAATATCCAAGTTGCAACTAAACTTCAGCATTACATAAAAGAGTTAAAATATGGCTATACCACACAGATGTAAAAACTCTATTTATTTAATTTTACATCAGTTTATATTTCTCACAAACTTTACACTTATTATTACACTTATAACTGTTATTACACTATACATTAATTATTACCTTGTACACTATTGTACACACTTTTTGTACAAACTGTTTAAACCAATTTTAATAATTTTTTTTGCTTGAATACCACTGTTTGTTTTTTCTAGGTACTAAAATAAAATATATTTAACTATAATATTACCCACACACAGGCTGCGCCTTAGTGGGTTCCCATTATTTTTATTATATCTAAAATATGTAACTATAAAATGTAAAATTGGGAAAAATAAAGGATTAAAAAAAAAAAAAAAAAACATACTTGATTCTGTGCAAAGGAAGGCAATCCGTTGTTAACAGACCGATTGCCTTCTCCAATGCACAGATGCATTGTAGGCATGCTAACTCTGTTCTACAGGTTTTTCAATGCTGCTTGCTCTAAGGAACTAGCAGAATTGATTCCCGGTGCACTGATAAACCGTGAAACTCGACGGACACTAGCGGAATACCCGCTTACACTTGATGTTGGCTTCATGAGAAGGGTTCTTCTTCGGTTCCTTCCTATAAACCCTACCTCAGTATCATAACGCTGGCCAACCGAATAGCGACATAGTCTTTATTTATCTAAGAATAGATCCCAGACTTCCTCTCACCATCCCATGCCTCTCTTTTGGCTAAAAGTTGCAAGTTGGGTTGCCATAGTTCCACTAACCATAGTTCCGTTGATTCACAAAAACATGAGAAACACGAGACCGTATTTATGCGTAAATAATTCTTCCATTCAACGAAGTCTACAGATTGGATCGCTGACCGCCGACAATGCAGAACTATATTTATTGCGGTTCTTTGATGAAACCGCTGAAACTTTTCATATAAATAACGTGGTTATTCAATTTTCAGGACAATCAAACTTTTGTTACGGCCGGCGTCCTGTCGCGAAACCTGCCCGTGGTTAATGTGTCCTTTCCCACTGTTTCGTTCCAGAACTTCTGCGGGTAATGAACCTACATAGTTCGGCAACAGTTACAATAGTTAACTACAGTTACTGTGGAGTAGTGTGGAAGGTAGTGGGAACAGACACCGAATGTGTGTATTTTGTAGTTTATTACGGGGTTGGTTACCGGGACCCAGGTGAGTACTAAATTCACTATCTGTACAGTTAAATGTGTCAGGGTGTCTATGCGGGCTGCATTCAATTACTTTACTACTGAAATTCAAATGAATTGTGCGACATTCCAGAAACATACGAGGAGTTCTATACAAAATTTGCACAAATAATTTTTCAGGAATTTACATTTATAGTCGAGCAGTGAAACGTATGAAACAATGTGATATGAATTGTGCAAAATTCTGCATGACGTTGTTAATTAATTCAAAGACCACTGTTATATAAAAATACCTTCCTCAGGAAAAATATTACTATTTTCAGTATGAAATTAAATTTTCCTGCCTTAGTTGCGTCATTAATCTGTTGACAAATCATAGATCACAAGACCTTGTATAGATCACAAGTGCACCCCACGGTTGAATTTGGCAGCCACCTCTGGTCTGGAGCTCCGAAACACATGAAAAAAACCCTCGACTCTGTGCAGAAGCGGGCGATCTGTTTGATAGATCCTTCTCTTATTTTTTTTTTTACATGAATACCGAACAAGAGTCCCAACTACTCCCGTCTGGAGCCAGTGGGACTATGGCATCCCCAATTGTGAGGCTGAAGCTAGTGGGGACGGGAAGGAGATAGGGAAGAGGACGGTGGGGAAGTACCTAGCTATTCAGATCTGGTCACCAAACACGGCTAAACCCATTTCAAGCAACGTTTCAATTCTGAATGGTGGTCTTACACCAGGGCGATCCTGAGAGTATCTTCCACTCTGGAACGTGCCGCAAATATACTATACATTATTTTAAATGAATAAATTGTGAAATAACACAAATTAATGAAATAAAATTTATTTGCCACGCTGGGATTCGATCCCGCGACCTTCGGAGTGCTAGTCAAGAGCCTTACCGCTGGACTACGCCGGCCGTCAAACAACAAATGGATTGCAATCTTTAGAGCACATGAGTCGGGTGGGAATTCTGTCCTTGTTCTACTGGTATTTCAATGGAAGATGCTCAGAGAAACTACATCATTAATTCCTTCGGAATCAGTGCACAGTCGGGAAACATGCCGAATGCGAGCCCAACATTTATAAACAGCTAACATTTGTCATATGAGAACAGATCGCTTCAACGACTCTTTCTTGAGTACAACAGCTCGTCTGGGGAACAAATTTCCGGCCTATAGTTTCCTCCGTCCTACAACATGGGTCTCTTCAAAACCCAGGTTTACTCCTTTCTTTCCACAAAAAGACCATCCAAACAGCACCCCCAAAGATGATATATGGTTTTAGAGTTATTATTTTCCTCGGGGCCTCCTGTATGGCGTTAATGTAAAAAAAGAAAATAATAATTTATTTAAAATCTCAGAGAGGCTGCATTCACCAAATATAAAGTTTTTTTCTGAAGTGATATTTAGTCCAAGCGATTCTTACTTCATCCTTCATACTGTTATTTGTATATAAGGGTTAAAATCGCTTCAAGGATTAAAAAAATCGTCGATTGTAGAATGGAGGATACAGGAATAGGAATGCGTTATGGAGTAATCACTACTTTTACATAAGATACATGATAACAGTAATAGCGAATAAAACAGGGGTATAAAATTATTTTACGTTACTTATTACAATTATAATAATGTGCTTTGTAAAAGAAATTACGTGCAATGTTGTGTACTTTGAAGCAAGTCTGTGAATGATTTACTTACAATTTTTATAGTAAGGATTTCCAACGATTTTAATAATATCCACACTCATTAAAAATCTCGTTAGAAGCATTCTAGAATATAATTCTACAATTTGGTCACCTGTATCATTGAAGGAGTCCAACATGATTCTGAGACTTGAAAATCCTATAAAATCAATAGAAAGCTAAACTAAACGAAATACACTGATTTTTCACAACTTGCGCGCCACATATTGCATTTTTTTGTACAAATTTTATAACGCCGGAGCTCACCAGCATGTACATAGAAACCTCCGCGGGCGTGCGCACAATAACTCAGCAAAGTTTCATCGCGTTTTGATGAATTGTAGCTCAATGTTAAATATTCATACCCACCCCCATCCCGGAACTTCCTCTTCTTTCCATCCCGGAAGAGGGTATTAGGGGTGGGTAGGAATATTTAATATTAAGCTACAATTCATCGGAACGCGATGAAACTTTGTTGATTTGTTGTGCGCACGCCCGTGAAGGTTTCTATGTACATGCTGGTGAGCTCTGGCGTTATGAAATTTGTATAAAAAATTGCAATAGGTGGTGCGCGAATTATGAAAAATGGGTGTATTTCATATAGTTTAGTTTTCCTTTGATTTTAAAGGATTTTCAAGTCTAAAATTAATACATCTCAAAATCATGTTGGACTCCTTCAATCATAATTAAGGTGATTATTAAATACAGGTGACCAAATTGTAGAATCATATTCTAGAATGCTTCTAACGAAAAAATTTTAAATGAGTTTGGATATTATTAAAATCGTTGGAAATCCATACTATAAATATAAAACCCAACATTTTCATAGCCCTGTCAGCAATAGAAGTTATATGAGATACAAAGCAGAGTTTTCGTTAAAAACTGATGCCTATGTCAAGTATATCGACAAAATTAGAAATAAAAAGTACAAAATATCGCACAGAATTGATTTCTATTAGAGAAGTAGTACATGAAATTGTCGCCAAACTTGTTTTTGCTGCAAATATTTTAGTTCAATTGCCATCTCAATGCTACCCGTACTCGACATTACGTTGACAAACACGCACCGTAATGCCGCGCCAAAACGAGCCCAAACTTTTAAGTACCTCGTATAAAATATGTGTTTTGCAGTACAGATATTATACCGGGCTTTAAGCTAACAAATGGCACACCAACTTCCGAGTGAAAGTTCATTTTGTAAATAAAACTTTTTTGCTGACTAAGCAGATGAATTCATAAGGCTTACAACATTGAAATACAATATCCTAGTCAGTACGCGAACCCATTTGCAATACGATATATAACTAGTTTTACATACTCGCAAGAATTTCATCACTTTTTTACGATATCTTTATGAAGAGAACAATATATATCTTTATATCTTATTGAAGTAGAAAATTTTTTATAAACAATTTCGGGTCTTAGTGGTTAAATGGAGATTCAAAGCTCTTATAGCTCATGATGAAAATTGTAGTGAATGCTGAAAATAATAGTGTTATCCCAGAAATTATAGACAAAAATCATTTGCATGGGTTCATGATGTCATGACGAGTTCACCGGTCAAAAATGCACACTGCTGTTCTGCTGTTTACACATTTAAGGTTTAGAACACATGAGTTCAAAATTATGAAGTTTTTGGCAGACCCCAAACTGCTCAAAAACTTCTTCCTACAAGTAACATTTTTCAATACTTTCTGCGATAATCTACTTAAAGCTGTGCATATGGGCCACTGTGTTTGCTGCTTCAAAAAACAAATTTTATACTTTGTAGATGTAATGTAAGGAAAAGCTTCTAAGTGATGCCGTCAGATGCCAGCAGGGAAAGTGCTTCGATCGATGGAAGAAAGGGGTACTCGAGTAGGCGGATGCCGCCGAGACTGGCTATAGTCAGCCTACCGACTAGATTCAATTAGCCACTTGTATAGACAGGTCGTGTGACTTGCAGCATTTTTATTGTAAATACGTGAACTCATAATAAACCAGTATTTAATCAAGAACTTAAAGTTCTTGAGAAGTCCCCCTCGGAACAAATAGTGTTTGAATTTAAATAATATCCAACATTACATTAGATGAAATTAATAACTTTGCGGCTGAAAAAAAATTAAAGAAAAACTTTATTTACACCTGTTTATTTCATTTCCTAAATTACTAATTACTAAAGGCCGGATTATATGCAAATGCATATTTGCATATGCAATTGCATATTTAGACCATTTTCAGCGGTAGTTGCATATTTTAGCAAAAAAATTGAGATCTTGCATATTTACGCTCGATTTCGTTCATCATTCAAATGCCTCACATAGTGACACTACAAAAGTCAAATAGCTAAGCGCGGGGCTAGCGAGTTGATTGCTCCTCTCCGCCTCTATAAAAACGCTTGAAACTCATGGATTGGCATTGAATGAATCTATTCAAGTTATGAAGAAAATTCGCCTTACGAATTCTTCGTTGCCAAACCTATTCCCGAGTAAACTCAAAGAACAGTTTGAAAACTTACTGAACAACAACCCAGGGTTTAAACCCTTGTGCCAATTTGATAGCTTCATCAACGGGGCAGGTGAAATTTAGCCCGGCACAATAAGTTCAAAAATCGCACCCAAATTTAAATTCTGTCCAGTCACATCAGTAGACATAGAACGCACCTTTTCCGCTTACAAAAATATAACACAATTTGTCTAAAGAACATTTAGAACCGTAGGTACTTAGTCGTATACGTTTTTAAAGGTAAATTTCATTGTTAAATACATTTTGTAATTGATATTTTCGAAAATACGATTGTTATCCTTGAGAACTAATGGCTTACTAAAATAAAAAGTATTTAAAAATACGAATTCCTGTATTATTTCATATTGCATATTTTGGTCCTTTTTACGGATTTTCGTGCATATTTTAGCTATTTTTATTTGCATGCATATTTTGGGCTGTTTTTGTTGCATATAATCCGGTCTTTACTAATTACTAATAATCTAGTGCTTTATTTTATCCCGTTGACAATTCAACCAGATGTCACACTAACTAGACTTTCCAATTAAGACCATTTTTGTGCCGCAAAGTACAGTCTCGGGTATACTAAAACAATCACTTATAAATTTCCCACGAGTGTAGTGTATGAAATGCCACAGGGCCCACTATTTAATACTTTGTATTAAACGGAATGTTGAGTTTGTAAAGTTTGGAAAACGCAAAACAGGTCGAGCTTTTTCCACGTATATTTACCCAAATGCATTATAAGTTAGTTTGTTAACGTGTACAATGGTTACGCTAAAAAAATATTTAACCACATGAGGAATGAATTTTAAAAGCCGCAGCATAGTTCCAGGCCTTCAGGCAAACCAATACAGCGCTTAGGTCTACCTACCTTTGGTCTAAGAGATTTGGAGAGACTGGGAGAGACCAGAGGGCAATGCCGGTTCTACTTAAATATGAGAAATTGTCTTTAACCTTAAAATTAACGACTTTTTCGCTGTTATCTGAGAGAACTTAAATCGCAGTTAACGAAAAAGAAGTTAATTTTAAAGTAACGGTTAAATTCCCTTTGCTTTATGGTGGAATTGGATTCGCCCCTATATAACGAAAGTCTTTCATATTAAGTTAATTAGGACAATTGTTTAGCCTTGACATCGCAATCACACACCTAGTTATAAAAAAAATCGTTCATTTTAAGGTTGAAGATAATTTCTTTTCCTTAAGTGAGGCTGTAAAAGCCCCTAGTTAATGAAAAAGACATTGATTTTAAGATTAAGGATAATTCTTTAGCCTTATTTAGAACCGGAATCACACCAAGTAAATGCAAAAGTCTTTGATTTTAAGGTTAAGGTAATTCCTTATGATTTAGTACAACCGGAATCGCCCCTAGTTAACGAAAAATTCGTTTATTTTAAGGTTGATGACAATTTCACACCCTTAAGTAAAATTGGAATCTCTTCTAGTTCACGAAAAAGACCTTCATTTTGAGGTTAAGGACAATTCCTTAGCAAATCACACCTAATGTAAGAAAAAGTCGTTAATTTTTAAGTTAAGGGGAACGTATGCGCGGCCCATTTCTGCCCGTTTCATACAAATCTTAGATTTGGATTTGAGATCAAAATATCCAACCTAAACTCAAAAATAATTTTTCTAATCAAAAGATATATCAAATATCTAGTTAGGTAGTGACCCACTTTATTTATTTTTGATTTAAATTATAAGATATAGGTCATTAAAGATTTTAATGTTTCATGATTTTGGAGGCAACTTAGGCAATTATTTGTGAGTAAAAGAAAAACGTAAAAAAGTAATTTTACTGTATTTATTTTTAAATACAATGAAAAATAAAACAATTTTTTTTTCTTCTTAAAAATGCATTTTTTGGGAAGTAATTTTAATATGTGAACGACTATTTATCATTCCGCCGTAAATAGGTAATTTGTGTTTTTAATTTACATTCATCAAAATGATTATTTTAATAAATTTTTATTTTTTATTTTATATTTCATCACATTTATATGATAAATATAGTAAAATTATTTTTTTATTGTTTTTCATTTACTCACAAATAATTGCCCAAATCGCCTCTTAAATCAAGAAACATTTAAATTTTTAATGATCTATATCTTATAAGTTAATTAATATATCTTATAATCCATATTCAAGCGATTGAAAAAGTCCAGCATAGATTCCTTAGGTATATTAATTTTAAATTAGGTATTCCAAGAGAATCCGTGGACTATAATTTGTTATTAAACTGGACTAATCTCGTAAATTTATCAGATCGCAGAAAAATTTTGTGATCTATTAATATTATATAAAATAATTCACTCGGTCTTGGATACCCCTGATTTAATAGAACTAATACGATTTCATTGCCCTGGTCGCGCTAACAATAGACTGACTCTACCGTTCTACTATAATAACACACATACATTATCACATTATTACTCACCAATCAGTCGATTACACATTTTGGGAAATGAATATGCTAACATCGGCGACATTTATTTCTTAAAATTAGCGCAATATAAACATGCACACAAAAAATATTTTTCCATAATGTAACTTTATATACGCAATATGGACATGTTGAAATGAAATGATGATATATCTCATTGTTCTTTTTTGTTGTGATACACAAAATAATTGTGCGTTATTTTTAAGTTTCAGTTTTTAAGTTTTTTATTTTGTCCATAAAGTAACTTTATATACGCAATATGGACATGTTGAAATGAAATGATGATATTTCTCATTGTTCTTTTTTGTTGTGATACACAAAATAATTGTATGTTATTTTTAAGTTTCAGTTTTTAAGTTTTTTATTTTGTCCATAATGTAACTTTATATACGCAATATGGACATGTTGAAATGAAATGATGATATTTCTCATTGTTCTTTTTTGTTGTGATACACAAAATAATTGTATGTTATTTTTAAGTTTCAGTTTTTAAGTTTTTTATTTTGTCCATAATGTAACTTTATATACGCAATATGGACATGTTGAAATGAAATGATGATATTTCTCATTGTTTTTTTTTGGTGTGATACGTAAAATAATTGTATGTTATTTTTAAGTTTAAAACTATTATTATGTAATGATATTATTTTTCTTACTTTTGTACTCTATTATATGTTTATTTATAAAAGGCAGTATAGCCGTTTATGTACTTAAAAAAAAAAAATAAATAAAATAAAAATAAAATTTAAAGCAAAAATAAATAAAGTAGCTCACATCCTAATATTTGGCATACCTTTTGATTACAAAAATAATTTTTCAGTTTGTTGGGTATTTTGATCACGAATTCAAATCTAAGATTTGTACGAAACGGGCAGAAATGGGCCGCGCATACGTTGCCCTTAAGTAAAATTCTTTACCCTTACGAGTAGAACCGGATTCGCCCCTCAGGAGAGATCGGGAGAGACTAGAGACTAGACTTGTAGACATTAGGAGAATAGGATTATTAGGAGTAAAGTGCAATGTATCACTGGAAGCGGCATGGGATGGTACAGGAGTGGATGTACGAGATGTATGAATGTGAACAAAAGACGCAAGAAGAATGTCTGAATTTTATATAAGTACTCGTAATTTAGTAAAATCTGAAATTTCGAATACTTTTAAAATCGAGATACCCAGTCAACCCAGTCAACGATCGGTTAGATATTAAAGGACACGCGTCGCGAATAAACTGATTCGTAAAAAATTGTGATTTCATAAAAAAGGCCAAAAAAAAATCGTGGCTCATCAGGCCAGTTTTAATAAATTGATGTATTTTATCCAAACCGGAATTTGAAAAACCAACTACGATAAAATCCTGGAAATACGCAGAAATAAGGAACTCCAGTGAAACATATTATGGCTTAAAAATATATTCATATAGAACAATAAACGCCGATTCTGAATATATAAGTTTTATTTAATAATATTAAACGCAGAGTTCTAAAAAAAATATTAAAAAGTACATTTTTAATCGGGTCGTAAAAACACGCCGTCAAGATGACGTCACTGTTCGACGTGTCGTGACGTCACCGTAAAGTCATTGTATGGGAATGTATGATATGACCCAAGCCATCATATTAATTTATTCGTTTATTTACATACTGTTTATAGAGATTTAGTTGTTGTGTTTATTGAAACATTATTTAGGCCTAAATAATGTTTCAAAAACAAAGGTATCTCTTATTAGTTTATCTCTATTATTGAAAATATTAAAAAAATACTGCACAAAAAAATAGTAATGTTACTTCTAGGAAGAATACTCCGAACAACGGAATTCAAAATGGCGGTGGTTGATCAGCTGATTGCCCCATCCTATAGTATTTTTTCAGGAGTGATGACGTCACACGATTCACCATACATGCGGTGGTTTTCGGGGGTCTTGAAAAATTAAAACTTTAACAATTATTTTAACTTTTAAAACTAACTCTAAAAATAAAAATAAAAATGCAGTTATTTAAGTTAGAAGGACATTATTCATTAAAAAAATTTAAAAAATGGACTGGAGTTCTCTATTGTAACCTTTAAGTATTATAAAAAAAATAACTGCGATTCAGAATGCATTACGTTAATTGTTTTCCACGAACTAATGTACGAGTACATACATTTAGTAGGTTTTAATTTAAGATTTATTTTTATTTGATACTAGCAGACCCGGCCACACGTTGCTGTGGCTAACGAAACACAACGCCATTACCCAATCTTTATAAAATCCACACCACCCGCTTGCAACCACTAATTAACTCGCCACTAATTATACAATGCTTGCAATGCAACATTGGATATTTGAAAAGGGAAAATCAAATACCTACTTACTCTAGGACATCTATTTTCCAATTTCTTCCGTAGAACGAATTTCAAAAGTGACTATATAGTACGGTCCGCCAGCCGTTTTAAATCGCACAAAAATATTTTCATTGAATTTATCGACTTTTCTCTAATATAATTTATAAGTATTTTACATATAAACATTCCTCTTCAATCACTCTATCTATTAGTGAAAACCGTATGAAAATCCGTTGCGTAGTTTAAAAGATTAACGCGCACATACATTTTGAGCGACTTTATATTATACTATGTAAGGATAAGGATAAGGATGATGGGATAATGTTCTGTGTTCTTTCTCCTTTTTTGGCCAGTACCTACTTTGGAAAGACAGTGCTGATGTGAGATCTAAGATCTGTCCCGATAATGGACCGTCCAAGACCAAGTGGTCTTGAAGGACGAACGAGCGAAACCCGCTTTATTAGATTATCCCAAAAATCAATCAATATACGGACGTTCGCTTCGTTTATTCTGAATGACCCAGTTCTTTGGTCAGGTGTGTCGGTATATATGTACATTCTGCGAGATGCTGTAGGAGTATTCGGTGTACGTATCAAAAATAGCGAGAACACCTTAAAAGGGGGCAAAAAATGGCGGACTTCCGCCCAGAGCTAAGGACGGAAAGCTACCTGCGCGGCAAAAGTTGGATGGAAATTTGAATATGGAATACATCACGGAATATGGAGTTTTGCTTTTGCCTATTTTTACGCGCGGGTTTACCGGGTACATTTTGCATAATGGAGGGCAAACTACGCCGAGAAGTTGGACTGGCGGGAAAAATACTTTATTTTTGTTGAATAACTAATGAAACGAACTCCGTGTGTTGTGGGCTACAATTGCTCCGCTCTGAAGATAAACTAAACTCGTAACACTTTGTTAAGTTGCACATTTTCTTGATGGAAACCGCCGGCGGAATATGTACGCGCAACTTTTTAGATTATGGTGCCGTTATTATTTACGGGTGAATTATGTTAGTTTCTGATAGTTCGTCCGCGATGTTTGCAATTATTTATAAGTTAAAGTTGAGTTTGTTGCGTTCTAAGGCATATTATTTCATGGTTTAAAAGTAACATTCAACATCCCTAACATGAACATTACGGCAAATAAAATGAGTTTGTTCGTGCAAGGGATTTTTTCGCATTTTCGTGCCTCTTTTATAAATATCTGCCCGATGAAGCCACGGTTGCAACGAAAAGGGTTGGCGTGTTAAAAAACAAATGATTTATAAAGAATCAGTGTATCATTTAATAATCCTACTAATATCATGCGAAAAATTGCATGGATGTATGGATGAATGGATGTCTGGATGTACGTATGTTTGTTACTCTTTCACGCAAAACATACCGAATGGATTTTAAAAATTCTTTCACTATTAAAAAGTTACATTATTTGCTAGTAATTTAGGTGGTATATAATGATAAGATCTGGCGTTATGAAATTATTTATCATACGTTTTCTGTCCCTCACAAAATCGAGCTATTGCAAAAGTCAGAAGAAAAGCAAAACAAACGGTTGCCGGGGAAACGATGTTGGCGTCGTGGTTAATATCTATGTAGAAGTGTATGTGCATATACGCGCATAACTTCCGAACGATTGCACCAAATTGGATAATTCTTTTTCGTATAAAACCACTGGTGAGCTCTGGCATTATGAAATTTGTATAAAAAAATTGCAATAGGTGGCACGCGAGCAGTTTGAAAACTCAATGTACAGGGAATATATATATGGAATGCGGGAGGGGGATGGGGAGGGTGGAAGGGAAAGAGGGGGGGGGAGGCGGAGTGGGAACCCTCCTAATACCATGCGAGCTAAAGACGCGGGAAAAAGCTAGTACTCAATAAATTCTTAATTTGTAAAATTTTTAAATTCAATTCAAGGTGATCTGCATCATAATGCAAAGATGCGTAAGGTTTCGCACAACAGTGCATACAGAACATACAATTATGAGGATGTAAATAAGTGGTCGGCAAACTCATTAGCCAAAACAGCCAAATATCAGCAGAACAACGATTTAGATTTCTTTTGAGAGCCAACTTTCTTTACAAGAACCCCGATTTTAGAAGACGGTTAAAACTATGTACACTGACTGACTGACTAAAACCTTAACTTAAGGTACACTGACTAAAATCACATATGAACATGCGAAAACTTGCCATAACTTCCTGAAAACAAAAGTAGGTTCATGTGTACATATTAGACGAGTTCAAGTGGTTCACTACTTTAGCAGGGGTGCCCGGGTTCATAGGATAAGGTTTGCCTAGGTTTTCGCAGCAGAAGCATTTGCACACCTACTGCGTGGCGAGTCGGATCGGAAGAAACTAGTTGTGGGAGACCTTTTGAACTCCTAACCGGACTCTCTCGAACCATCACCTTGCACCGCAGATGAAAGGACGTATTCATTCGTCACTCCTGGACATACCGACCCCCAGATGTTCACCCCAGATACTCAACTTTAACTTACAAAAATTGCGAACGAACTATCAGAAACTGACATAATTCACCTATTCCTACCCACCCCTCGCACCTTTTCCTTTCCAAAACTTCCTTTCTTTAAAATGACCCCCCACACAGCATTCCCTAAGATAACATAGGCCCTGAAGGAAATTATTTTCCTCGAGGCCTTCTGCATGGAGCAAATGTAAAAATATATACGTATTATACGAGTACAATGCTACCAGGAGTACAGAAAAGAGAAGGAGATAAGCTTAAATATAACTGTACCGTAATTTGCAGCCGCGGGATAAGAGATGATGTGGCGCATTGGTGGTGAAAAAGCAGTGTATTATTTCATCAAGAATTACCATGTCAGAACTTTATTATCTTTTCCGCCGTGTGGGGACTAATTTATGTGCAAACGTCATATATCTCTCTTTTTATTTCTCGAGTTACGAATTCACTAGACCACGGTTGAGAAAGAATTCCATTTGTGAAAGTCAGCGTGGAATGGGTGGAATGTTAAGGAAAATGGAAAAATTGAGCCACCTGGGAAATGTGTCTTTTTTATTCTAAGCAGTTCTACCGGGTCTGATCGAAGGTTTTTTCCCGGCATCAAAAGGAGAAGAGAACAGAAATATAATGAACAGCAGAAATATATTTCTCTAGAAGTCTTTATTACAGTTTTGAAAAAGAGAAGCTTTTTTTGTAAAGCAGTGAAGCACGAACTCGCAGATGAAATACGAACGCAGACGTGTTGTTGTTTTGCGAATGAGTTCGTCCTACCATAATACAAGGCTAAGATAAACGTAATGGGTTAAGATTAAAAAATGGACGCTTAATCAACTTATTGATTCGATTGACAGAAACGGTGATGCATTACGCAAGAGATTGAAGGAAGACATGTCATCAAATGAAACAAATACTTAGGTCATGTTATGGTCTTTATAACAGAAGAACTAATTTAAATTTTAACAAATACTTTTAGTTCAGCCCCGTCAGCAGTCTTAATAACAGAAGAAGTAATTGAAATTTTAACAAATACTTTAGTTCGGTCACGTCAGCAGTCTTAATAACAGAAGAACTAATTTAAAATTTACCAAATACTTTAGTTCAGCCACATTAGCAGTCTTAACGGAAGAACTAATTTAAAATTTACCAAATACTTTAGTTCGGCCACGTGAGCAGTCTTAATAACAGAAGAACTAATTCAAGTTTTAACAAATACATTTGTTCGGCCACGTTAGCAGTCTTAATAATAGAAGAACTAATAGTTATTTTAATAAATGCTTCAGTTCGGCCACGTCATCAGCGTTAATAACAGATGAACTAATTTAAATTATAACAAATACTTTAGTTCGGCTACGTCAGCATTTTTAATAACAGAATTAATTCTGTTAAGTAACTATTAGTTGCAGTTTTTAACTAGCATTACTGAAGAAGCATTACAAAATTTAGTATATTAATACTATCGAAAGATACACCTGATCCATCAAAAGTAGTTCATTTTCGAAAATGTACTAAGTTCACAGTTTATGGATGTTTTTTTTAGAAGAGTATAAAATAAATCAGAACTGTATAAAATCACCGCTGCTCGTGCGAAACTTTGCCCAGAAAAAAAATCTAAATATTCTGAAATTTATGTAAAAATATCAGGTTGACTAAATCACATTTTTTATCGAAATAATATTATATTTACTGCTCCGAAGACATAGTAGGCAGGTGATAATATACACAGCCTCCCGCAGGTGACACGTTGAAGGATTCAATCCTCCGATGAACTCAGCGGATACGGATAAAGTATATTTTATTGCCGCCACAAACTACGAGCAACTGGGGTAACACAGTGTGATCCAAGTGGCAAAATATAAAGAATTTTTTGGTGTAAATCCAAAACCATGAATAATATTTAAAACAAAAAACCACGCTTTTCATAGAAAAGGCTACATCGATATGAAAGATAATGAAAATTTGATTTATATTTATATATATATTTTTTACATTAGCCCCACACAGAAAGCCCTCAAAAATCCTTCAGGAAAAAAATCCCTCAGGGCCTAGGTCATATTTGAGGATGCTGTGTGGAAGGTCTTTATAGGGAAAACAAGAACAAAGTTCTGGGGAGGAAAAAGGTAAGAGGGGTGGATCAATGTGTCAATGATCAATGATCAATGTGATCAATGTGGGGTCAATGTATCCAGGAGTGATGGACCTATGCATTCATCCCTTTCACTGCGTTGCAAGGCGATGGGTCGAGAGAGTCCAGCTGGAGAGATCAGATGGTCTCTGATCAGTCTCTCCCGATCCGGTCTGCCACGCAGTAGATGGGCAAACATCACCCCTTGAACCAGGGCATACTTGCTAAGTCACCAAACATAACGAACCACATAGAGTGACCTATCGCAGGGGTATTGTATCCAATTAGGGCTTCCAATCCCGGAATACCGAGATCTCGGTATTGCGGGATCCCGCGCCACTTTCCAATTCCGCGTGATGCGGGATTACGGGCGCGGGATCCGCGGGATTTGCGGGACTGTGTAGAAGTGTGGAAGCCGAAAGGGCATTTTCTGCTGCTGGCTATTTTGCGTCTAAAATACGCAGTAGTTTGGCAGACGAAAGTTTGGACATGTTGTGTTTCCTTCGGAAACATTTGCAGTTAAAAGCTGACAAACTTAATAATTAAAGTAACATATTATATCCTATATAAATTTTCAGTTTAAAATGTGTTTTTTTTGTTGATTTTTTAAATTTTCTCTGTGCATTTTTTGAAGAAGATTTGTTTTGCTTTGATTTGTTTTTATTCAGTAT
The DNA here is from genome assembly GCA_917880885.1 of Limnephilus marmoratus. NCBI lineage: Eukaryota > Metazoa > Arthropoda > Insecta > Trichoptera > Limnephilidae > Limnephilus > Limnephilus marmoratus. The sequence continues at coordinate 23,981,103 of OU862924.1, read as the reverse complement.
TTTTTACTGTTTTTTGTGAAGAAAAAACGGTGTAATTTGATTGATCTCATACTAATAGTGGTAATACGTAAATAAATGTGGAGTTAGTTGATTAAATCACTCTTTTTGTGTGATAAATAAACGGTGTAATTTGATTGATCTCATACTAGTAGTAATACTTAAAAAAATATGGAGTTAGTTGATAATTCATAGGGTTTTGTGTGATAAATAAACGGAGTAATTTGATTGATCTGATTCCCATAGTAATACTTTAATAAATGTGTATTTAGCTGATTAATTCATTCTTTTTTTGTTACAAATAAACGGTGTAATTTGATTGATCTCATACTAGTAGTAATACTTAAAAAAATATGGAGTTAGTTGATAATTCATAGGGTTTTGTGTGATAAATAAACGGAGTAATTTGATTGATCTGATTCCAATAGTAATACTTTAATAAATGTGTATTTAGTTGATTAATTCATTCTTTTTTTTGTTACAAATAAACGGTGTAATTTGATTGATCTCATATTAATAGTAATATGTACGTAAATAAAGTGGAGTTGATTAATTCATTGCTTTATTTGCCTTACATAAATGTGAATATTTTCAATATGCGAGATCCCGCAAATACCGAGATCCCGCGGGATTAAAAATTTGAAGCCCTATATCCAATAAATGGTTCCCAGGGCGGCGTTACCGATACCCTCCTCCTGAAATAATAAATACTTTAAGTAACCTTGTTCAACGTGAGTTTTTTTAAATTTATGTTATTGAATGAACAATTTACGAATATCTTGTATGTTCTATAACACTTATCTTGTATATTTAAATAAAAAAATCAATATTGCATAAACATAAAAACTGTCCATGCGGGACGGTCTAATTCATTATCAAATATTCAACCTTATTATTTGTTACTGAAAGAAACGAACATAAATTAAAATATTTTTTTAAATGGCTTTGTCAATTTTTTTTTATATAGTTTTATGATAATGTGACATTCAGCATACCCTGTGGCACCAACTAGTTCCAATTCTCTTTATAATTTTGAAATATTTTACAGGTTGCGAATTTTTCATCTCGCTGACAAGTTGGATATTGGATCGATCCACAAATTAATTGCACGTTCGCAGGAATGTGGAACGATTCTACATACTCGGAAGCCGGAAAATTGCAAAATTTAATGAGTGTTTTTTTTTTAAATACCTGGGAAATACTACTAATAAATTTGTTTGATTATTTTACCAAAATTGAAACATACCACCACGACAAATAATTGACATGTTTTCCAATCATTCAAAAATACATTCCTATAATTATTTTATTGCTTTGGTAAATTAAAAATAAAATACTTTAATGCCATTAAAAGATGTTTTATTATACACAAATAACAAATTCAATTAATTTCACGAATTGTTGAATGAATATTCATAAATATTAAAATTACTGTTTTTCCTCATCCACGTAATCCCGTTTTATTATTTGAAATCCCACACTATTATTTGAAATTATAACTTTCTAGGTAAGTATATACTTTCTGATTGACTAAGCGCAGCGAAGTCCTGTTTTAACTCAACCGTTTTTTAACTCAAAACGTTTTGCGTTTCGTCTGCGTGTAATTTTTTTCGTACGTTTCGTTTCCCGTTGAAGATGGTGGCCCTATTTATGGTTATACAATATTATTTTTTCAGATGTGAAAGCGTTGGACTTTCTAATGCGCAATTTTTTTAAATATTGTGGTACCTACCTGCCCGAAGCAAGATTGAAAAAATATGTTATTAAGATGTGACGTTTTTCTTGGAAAATTACATAATTTATAATTAGGAATTAAAAAAAATACAGAAAAAAATTATGGTTTATAATTAAGTAGGCATTGTACAAGTACCAGATTTAAATGTCCGGGTTAAATTTTCCCCACAGGAAAAACTAAACCCTTTCACACACTTTCTCAAATGATCATCTAGTCAATCCACCCTATGCAATTGTACTATATAAGTATTATAAACACAAAACAATACAAGAACAACATGTCACCTACCAGAGACCAAATGGGAAAATAATTCACCGACTCCAGATATTTTCATATCAGAGGGTTCGGCTCTGTGGAACTCCTAATTGGACTTATAAATCCTACTGATCCCTCAACATAAATATTTAAAAAAAATCTTTTGTAATCCTACATGTATTTAAAATAAATAGAATTTTAATAGAATAATTAGAAGTGAAATTTTGATTTTGATTAAAATAAGAGAAAATTAGAAATATGCTTTTCTAGGCGCTACTTTTGAAAAATGTTTACTTATAATTTTTCGATACTCTTTTTTTTCTTGGTTTTTGTTTTCTTTTGGTTTAAATTTTATTTTTTTAATAATTAGGTCATTCTGTGTATTTACTTAGCATACTAAAAAATACATCAATGTTTATTCAAAATACGTGTAAATACTATAATTTTATAACACAAATAATTTATAAACATACCATTATATTTGGGCTTTTGGAATAAAATATATTATTTTTATTATCTTTATTTTCGTTTTAAACTACTTATGCTAAATTGAGCCTGCTCTCAACACAGGAATTCCTAGTGAGACAGGCACAGCACAATCACCTATGTAACTTACTAAATAAAGATTATAATAAAAAAAAAATATATATATTTATATATATATAAAAATATTGATTCTGGAGTCAGTGAAGTCATTTTTCATATAATAGTCAGCAGTAGATAAACAAATATTTGTATTTTTAGTTAAACAATACGCAGGTCATATATACTCAGTTTGACTAGCCGAATTCTGATTGTTTGAAAGTGAATATTGAATGTTCAATATTGAACACGTATATTCATGAACTTTTTGAATTTAATATATTCATAACATCGAGTGCTTGAATTTTCAATATCGACGAGATTGAACAAATAAGAAATAAAACATTTTCCGTGAGTGAAAATTGGTACTCAAAAAATGCTGAAAATAGCACTTAAAACATAAAATATGTTAAAATATATGATAGGCTAATGAATATATTGGCAGTCATAACATAATTTTTCTAAAAAAGATCTATTGAGCAAACAAGAACCAGGGCAGAGCAGTTCTTTACACCTTGCAGATAGAGGGAATCTGGTGTAATGTAACATAAAAAAGGAGAAAGACCGTTGTCTTATTTAATTTATTTGTTTGTAAGACAATTTACAAAATTTTATATCCTTAACTTTGACAGTCCCACTAGGAATTCCCGTCTTAGGACACCTAAATTTAAAATATTTGTTTAAAACATAATCAATACATTATTACATACGCACATTTATCAAATTGTTTGTGATGGGAGTTATGTGTACCTATTTGACAGTTTTTAGGAGTTTTAAATTTTGATAGTGCAGTAATCCCTTGATGAATATTTAAATTTTGCTAATTAAATTTTCGCTCCTTTTTATGCCAATCCCTGACCAATTTACGAAGAAAAGCCTGAAAAATCTGGGATAGATTGTTGCATAATATTGAACCTAAGAATGAAAACTGTGTTTTACAACAATTTTAATTTATTTATAGTTTAGATTTAAAATTATTATTTTTTTTGTTTCGACCTGTGGTTTACAACCATAATAATGTTATTATTTTTTAAGATGCACTAAATGGTGTGTGTTGAAATGCACCATAGATGGCATGTCCGTTTTTTTTTTACATGAGGTCCACACAGGGGGCCCTGGGGAAAATAATTTCCCTCAGAGCCTATGTCATCTTTGGGGATGCTGTGTGGAGGGTTTTTTTAGCAAGGGAAGGAGAGGAGAGTTCTGGGAAGGAAAAGGGTTTAAGGGGTGGGTAGGAATCTGGGGTTCCACCTCTAAGACCTAGACAAACCTCACCCCATGAACCCGGGCACCCCTGCTAAGTCACCAGACGTAGCGAACCATTTGGCGTGACCTATGGCAGAGGTGTTGGTTATCCAATAAAGATTCCCGGGGCGGCAGTATCAATTCCCACCTCCCAAATTGTAAATTTGAAAAATTATTTAAATTTTAAAATTTTTCAGTATTGTTTTAGTCTTGTTGACTTCGAGAACTAATCTATTTTTCAAGAAATCCTAATACTATTTATTATAAAGGCGAAAGTTTGTATGGATGTACGAATGGATTTTAATGAAACTTTACAATAATATAACTTATAGAAGATACAAGATACAATACAGAATAACATATAGGCTATAGGTCAGAGCTCTGGCATTATGAAATTTGTATTAAAAAAAATTGCAAGAGGTGGCACGATTATTAAATAAAACTTATATAATTCTATATTTTAATAAATTATTAGGGGAGTAATTCATAAATGCCGGAGGGGGGAGGGGGATGGAGAGGTAGCGGGAGTGGGGGAGGGGGGAAGGGGTGGAGGTAATCCAGGGGGAAGGGGTGGCTAGAGTGGGGGTGGGGGGGGGGCTGGGGGGAGTGGGAGAGGTAGGGTGGTGTGGGGAGGGCCGCCGGGGAGTAGGGGTGTAGGGGAAAGGGGGAAGGGGAGGGGGGGGGGGGGGAGTTGAAGTGGGAACCCCCTAGCGAAGTCGCAGGAAAAAGTTAGAATAGTATAATTATGTGAGGTATAATAATATAATAGTATAATTGATACGCGAAATCCGTCTAGAAGTTTTAAGCGCAGTTTTTGCAGGAAGGCTTTGCTCATAGGTTGTTGCCATTTTTGTGGTAGGTACTTAAGAGGAATATAAACGCTAGAAATATTTCGATTCTCATGCCTGCAAAATTTAAAATCGAACGTCGTATTTGCACGAGGCAAGTAAGCGAAAAAGTGGTTTTTATTTATTTTGTGCATAATTTTATAAGAACGAAAAAAGTTACAACATAGAAAACCTTAAAAATAGTCTTAGCCATAAAGGGGTATTTTTTAAAAATTGTTTTTTGTATTACTTCATAGTTAAGTCATGAAAAAACCTTTATTTTTGTGGTTTACGCTTATATTTTTTGTTATGTAAACAATATTTTTTATGTAATTCTAATACATAGAAAAGCAAGTAAAAGCTTCAAATTATCCGTAGCATATATTTTGATGTTCATACTGTAAGCCAATTCGTCGTAAAGATTAATATAAATAGTATTGTACCAGACGTATCAAGCCTGTACAAGACTGTAAAAAAAGGGTACCGGTTTCAGTACACGACCAGGATGAAATGATTGAAATAATAATAATACTGACCTCCCGTGCACCCAGTGCCTGATGAGTTGAGGACACTGGATGTGCCTAATCCTCTGCCCAGTCCTGGTGCGTGGCGGTTGCCTGAAGTAGGGCCGGCTTTCTGGAGGAGACTGATGGCACCAGGAGCAAAGTCTAGGCAGAGGTCGGCGGGAGGCAGCGGATGATAATAACTTTTCCCAGTAGGAAATAATAACACGAGTTGACGTTGATGGAAGAACTGATTTATTATGAGAAATGGCCGGGTTTATATACCCGATTTCCGTGACAAAACCTGTCACGTGGTACATTTTTGTGGTAGGAGGTTTTACCTAGCCCTTTACCTATATAAGGTGTGCCTTTCTGTGGGCCACCCATTTTGGCAAACACTTGCTTGAAAGTGGTCGTCTAAAATTGGTTTCTTAAATTAATTATACAGGTTAGGTTAATGTATTTACAATGTTTTCCTTAAAACTAGAGTGGTTCTACGGATATTCTCTATCCGTAGAATTTTTGTTTGCTGAGTTTGGGTTGATTTTAAGGAAGTTTGACTTTTTGTCGGTAGGTATTTGTTTTTTAACAAAGTGTTTGAATAGTTACAAAGAAGTTAATATTTTTCCCAGGTCCCCCGTAAGCTTGGCTATCGAAACCTTTTGGTTCCGTTGCTTTACGAGGTCCTGGGATTTTTAAAATGGAGAAAAAGTGAAATGATGCTAAAGTCTCGAAAATCTGCTCAAGTGCTGATAGCGCTGGCAGTTTAAGAGTTACAATGTTTATTTATGGCTCTATGGATGCCCCGTAGGACTCTGCACTGAAACGTCTTAGTTTCAGCGTCCTACGGGGTGTTTAAACGAAGTTATATTAAAATATGGTGTATTTTTGACCAATATAAAGGCCCTTAATAGGGACGCCCAAATTGGTTTTTTGGCTTTGTAGCCGGAAAAATAGCCCTGAAGGCGAAAAAATAATAAGTTTAGGATGTCTCCTGGTGGCAACTTGGTATCCAAGTTTTTACTTGTGTCACCAGGGCATCTGTGTATTAAGAAAAAGACATTTAAAATTGAAAAAAAATGTGTTTGAAAAAGATCGTTGCTGGCGGCACGGTAAAGCCGACTGAGAGCCCAAAAAGGCCCTTGTTGGGGCCGCCAAAAACGGGAGGTAAAGCAGCCTGCTTGGTAGAGCAGCCGCTTCCTGCTGAGCCATAACGGCAGAGCAGCAAGGGAGGGAAGGCAGTCCGCTTAGCGGAGTAGCTGCTTCCTTCGGAGCCGAAAAAACGGCCCTTCTCAGGGCCATAACTAAAAAGGAGGCTAGTCAGCCTGGTTGCCTTTGGAGGCGTAAATAATCATAAATAAAGTATTAATTGTTAAAATTATTAAAATTATAGGATTCTAGAATGTCTCCCGGTGCAAACTTGGCACACAAGCTTTATTTGGTTGCACCGGGGCATTGTACATAAGCAAAACATATAAGATTAAAAATTAAGAAATGAGGGAGAGCAACACGTCGGTTACAAGTATCTAAATGGGATTTCACGTATAACTTCATCTTAAGCCGCGAAGTATATTCATTCCATTATTTTTAAGGGTAGTACCAATCCGCTTAGTTTTGGGCTATTTATACGCCCCATGCTTAGACATGCTTCATTTTGATTTATTTAATTTATCACTAGGCTGGAAATAGTGCAGCGCGATATGTTCATCTTAAATAAATTCATTCACGATTATTAACAAAAAGAAATATCTATATGCACTATATGAAAGAATCCCACTTTTGTAATAATCAGCAGTAGATAATCTTGCACTTTATTAGCTGGTATTTTTCATTTATCTACTGTTCATATTTATATTTTTTTCTGTTGATATCCTTTTGTATTTATGTAATTTTAAACCACTGTAAACATAACACTGAATATGTACTTTTTAGTTATAATCTTGCCAATTTCATTCAATAAAGATATATTATTATTATTATTATTATTAATAATACAAAGAGTTCGTTCGCGAGTTGATAAAAAATGCATAAGCACGTTTTCAATTGTTCCAATAAGGAACTCCACTGAAAAATATTATGGCTTTTAAAAAATATGTTTATATAGACTATAGACCAATAAACGCTAATTCTAAATCAGGGCTGGGCAAAATACATGCTTTGCTGTAATTTAAATACAAATTACAAAATACTTTTTCGCATGTATTTAAAATACGAAATACAAAATACTTTCAAGTCGTGTATTTGAAATACAAAATACAGTATTTTAACCATTTTTTAATTTCAAATACAAAATACAAATTACAAAATACAAAATACATTTGGTTTTGGAAGAACCTTTGGTTGCAATAAATTGTCGTAAGTGCCCTTATCTAAGGGTGCGTTTCCATAGAAACAAAGCTGAGCAGAGTGAAACAGAGACGTGCAAAAATTGACCAATCGTATTGTTCAGAAGACACATCTCGTCTCCACTCCACTTGTAAAGTTTTGTGGCACAGGACTTAGGTGTTAGATAATAATAATAATTATTATTATAGCTGGTTCCCGGCATCCGTTGCAATGACATATTCAAAGAAATAAATTGTTTCTCCTTGCATGTTCTTTCCCGTGCGTACCCGTTCCCCTCCCGCATCCCCTTCCCCTCCCGCGTTTCCCTTCCACCTTCCCCGCCTACCCTTTCTCCTCTCCCGCTCCCCCGTCAGGCCGACCCCCCTCCCGCGTTCAATAGATACATATATTCACTCCCAATACAGTTCACTTCAGTTTTCAAACAACTCTCAAATCAGATACCTAACATGGGTACCTACCTATTTAAAATGTCGATAATTTCAAAAATCCATAGACAATTCTTTTGTTACAAAAAAAACAGCTGCCTGCTAAATTCAATTTCATCAAATGCGCGAATTGTCAAACGTGCGAAGTTAAAATAGTCGTTAAGTTTTCTGAAATTATCCAATTTTCCGTACGAATCTTCTACAAAGTATAAGAAAACTTTTCAAAAAAATTAATGAAATAGGTAACGTCGTTCTGAAGTTATGGAGTGACCAAGGGAATCAAGGATTCATTTTTATATACATATATGACATTTGTATAGCTCAATTTTGTGTCATTTCACTCCCAGAGTGCTCTACAGTTAAAAATAATCTAGTATTTAGTCAAATTATTCCTGTACCTAGTGCTTAATGATACAAAAATGTACAATACAAAGCAATGACAAGTATAATATAATTTGATGCAAAATGTACAATAACAGTGCTATTATAGCACAGGACAATAATAAAACTTGCATGACATTAAAAAAATGTACAGTACATTATAAAGCAATGATAAGAGAACTACAAATAATCATTAGTAAGAGTGCTATAGCACAGGAAAATAGAACAATAGTACAGGATTCTAGCGTTTTTAGTCTATGTATTATTTACGTCAGTTTATTTTTCTTTGTCATTATTAAGATTGCTAAATGTGTTTGAAAATGTATTTTGAAGCCATAAGTATTTGAAATACAAATTACAAAATACCCCAGCAGCAGGTATATAATACTAATTACAATATACATTTTTAGGAAGTAATTGAAATACAAATACAAAATACGTATTTGTATTTCAAATACGTATTTCAATTACAAGTATTTCAAATACTGCCCAGCCCTGTTCTAAATATATAAGTTTTATTTAATAATATTAAAACAGAGTTAAAAATTATTAAAATGTCTATTTTTTAATCGGGTCGTAAAAATACGCCGTCAAGGTGGCAATATTGAAATTTTAGTAAAGTCCTAAAATCATTGTATGGGAATGTATGATATGACACAAGCCATCGTATTATTTTATTAGTTTATTTACACACTGTTTATAGAGATTTAGTTGTTGTGTTTATTGAAACATTATTTAGGCCTAAATAATGTTTAAAAAATAAAGGTATCTCTTATTAGTTTATCTCTAATATTGAAAATATTCAAAAACTACTGCACAACAAAAATAGTAATGCTATTTCTAGGGAGAATACTTCGAACAACGGAATTCAAAATGGCGGTAGTTGATCAGCTGATTGCCCGATTCTATACTAATTTTTCAGGTGTGATGACGTCACACGATTCACCATACATACGGTGGTTTTCGGGGGATCTTGAAAAATTAAAACTTTAACAATTATTTTAATTATTAAAACTAACTCTAAAAATAAAGATAAAAATGCAGTTATTTAAGTTAGAAGGTTCTCTATTATCATAGTTTGATGTTATATTTCTAAATTCTTAGTAATAACAAGTTTTGCACGCATTTCAAATGCCATGTTGGAGCGAACTTAATCTTAGGTAGACAAGTTTTAATGTAGAGCGTTTGTTTGTGCAATATCTTAGAAATTGTTATTCCAGAACATGCTAACTCAGTTAGTACAGTATTATTGATATTCAAAACTCACTTAGGATACTTCGAGTTGGGCCGTGTTAGGTGAGGAACAAGTTGCGTGACATTATTGCGTTGTAATAAGATGAATAATTATAAGAGGGTGAGGAATTGTCGCGTTTGAATTTACGTAACCTCCCGTAGGTGTAGGATTGCCAAGAAAGCGTTATATTAGGTACTTACATATGAAATTGGCGTTTTGCCGTACTGGCAACTTTGATCTCAAATATCTTCTCTTTGGTTAGGAATTCAAATTCAAATTTATACAGCTATTTACTCATGTATTTGTGTTTCGAAAAATATAATTCATTTGTATTTTCCTTACTTGTTTTTTTTCTTTGCGTCACTTAGTTTACAAAATGGAAAACTTGAAATATCGCGTTATTTACGAGTACGAGTTCCACCGTGGCACCAGTGCTGCAGAAACGGCTCGAAGGATTAATGATGTGTATGGCGACGGTGCCGCAAAAGAAAACACAGTACGTTTTTGGTTCCAACGTTTTCGTTCTGGAAATTTCGACCTGCAGAACAAGCCCCGTGGACGGCCGGAGACCAAAGTTGAAAACGAAGAATTGAAGGCTATTGTGGAAGCGGATCCATCGCAAACCACGTCCGATTTAGCTGCAGGCTGCGGTGTTAGTAATAAAACTGTTTTAATCCACTTGAATCAAATTGGGAAGGTGAAAAAGCTTGAAAGGTGGGTACCTCACGAATTGAGTGAAGCAAATCAAAAAAACGCGCGATAGAACGCTAGACCACACACTGCACAACAGACGGATACCAAATTAATTATTTCAATTAGAATGTCTAAGACATCCACCGTACTCTCCGGACCTTGCTCCAACAGATTATCATTTTTTTTTCGAAATTTTCATAACTTCTTGCAAGGGAAACAATTCAACTCCGATGGGGCAGTCCAAACCGCCTTCAAAGATTTTATTGATTCCCGTCCGAATGGTTTTTTTAGTAAAGGGATCGATGAACTACCTATGAGATGGCTAAAGTGCATAGAAAGCAATGGTACATACTTTGATTAAATAAATATATTATATTTAAAAAAAATCGACTTTATGTTCCTGCCATTCAAAACGCCAATTTCATATGTAAGGATAGGTAAAATCTCTAGAAATGTGGCTACTTGCCATGTATTAGGACATGGCAAGTAGCCACATTTCTAGAGATTTTTCACTTACAAGGAAACATCACATTTAACCCTAGACATGAATGTGTGTTTGTTCACTGACACGCAAAACCTGAATTCTCCTCCGAGGGATGTGACATCAATCTTGCGCACAAAGAGGCCTTTTCAGCTATTCCAAGAGTTTCACGACATTGTGACGTCACTTCAATGGTGACGCAGGCGTGACGTTTTCCGGGGACTGTAAAAACGTTATTTAAGAGATGTTGCTCGTAATGGAAAACGTATTTTGTTCAAGGAAGGGTTTTTTTAAATGCAAAAGGCTTTTGATGTGACTTATTTTATTGGGTTTGTTGAATGGAGGCTTTGTGTTTATGCCTGCATATGTACGTGAATTTGAACGTACGTGTGATCTCTTATGTTTGTTAGGTTGTTGCTTTTATGTGAAGGGTTGGTAATCGTAACAAATTGGTTTATCTATGAATGTTATGTTTCTAGTGCCGTAAAATTTTGTTATATATCTAGATTTTTTTTTAAATTTATTAATAACAGAGTGATATATAACAGAGATTATGACGAAAATTGTACAGCAACGTTGAATTAAAAACAAAAAAAAAATAGAACTTCGCAGAGCGCGTATTTCCAAAACCTATACCGATTCAATCGCGATAACGACAATTTACATTTTAAATATACCTCTATATTGGTTATTTTTTATCACATTGCAAAAACAAAAAATGTTCTAAAATCTAGATAAAATAATCTTTCTGATGTGTATATTAGAAATTAATAATTTTATTTCTAAATATTTTAATTTTAATATTATTCCCATATATTGTAAATACACCTCTATATTGATAATTTTTTTATCATTTTGCAAAAACAAAAATTGTTCTAAAATCTAGATATAATAATATTTCCAGTGTGTATATTAGAAATTAATAATTTTGTTTCTAAATATTTAAATTTTGATATTGAAAATTTAAAGCGACTGAAACGCGGTAGGGATTGTAAATACGCTATCAAAGCTCACCGTTCGGCAGATTTCATATTATTTTTATAGACACGGCAGGATCAAGTGAATCAAATACTTGAGTCGGGCCATGTCAAAAGTCAGAATAATAGAAGAGTATGTTTGAGACGATGTATGAATGTGAGTGAGGCAAAGAGTGTGTGCCAAGACCGAGTTGTTTGGCGGTCCGTCCTCTTGTAGGTTGTAGGTACCGTGTTAAATAACTATATTTTTCATTTTTTTTGTAATAATATCACATCGAAATTTACTCAATAAATTGCATTTATTGTCATAAAAAGTGCATTAAATGTGATTAAAATCAACCGACGCCTATTTAAATGCTTAAATGTTCATATTATTGTACATTATGTTAAACTTATACAGTTTTTAAATGCCTTAATGTTCATAATATATTACATTATGTTAATCGTTTATGGTTTTTAAATGCTTCAATGTTCATAATATAGTAGGCACATTATGTGAGCGGAAACAGTTTTTAAATGCCTTAACGTTCATAATATAGTACATTATGTTGAATGTATACAGTTTTTAAATGCCTTAATGTTCATAATATAGAACATTATGTTGAACGTACACATTTTTTAAATGCCTTAATGTTCATAATATAGTACATTATGTTGAACTGTACAGTTTTTAAATGCCTTAATGTTCATAATACAGTACATTATGTTGAACGTATACAGTTTGTAAATGCATTAATGTTCACAATAAAGAATATTATGTTGAACACTTACAGTTCCTAAAAGTTCTGTCAGTTAAATTTATTTTCATGGATGACAACTGTAAGACAGTCTTATGGTTATTTCCTTTTGGGGTATTATGCCGTGTTGCGCTACCTCCTCCTTTAGCCAACGTTTCGGACAGCGTTACAGTGTCCATCATCAGGGCAGATGTGTGAATGTGATGATGGACACTGTAACGCTGTCCGAAACGTTGGCTAAAGGAGGAGGTAGCGCAACACGGCATAATACCCCAAAAGGAAATAACCATAAAATTTTTGGCCGTGAAAATCTAAAATCATATCTGTAAGACAGTCGTTTCATGGATTTTAAATAATTTATCAAGTTTCAAAGAGGAATTACACGTCCTGTGAAAGTTCTATTCAAGTTCTGTTATTATTCCATCGTAGATCAGTTGTTACATAGATCTGAAATAATAATAGAACTTGAAATTTTCACAGAAATTGAAATTTTATATAGATATTGAAATATATTTTTACTCGTAGATATAAAAGTGGAGTTCCATAAAATAAATACAAAACACAGTGAAAAAAAGAAGACAAAATAAATACCTACATAAACACTGATAAACATAAAAATAATGAAAAAGAAAATATTCGTCTTTATATCAAAACGTAAGAAATTCAATACTTGGAAAAGCTGTAATCTTTAAGGGAAGTTTGTGGGATATTAAAGCCTCCAGGCACGCTCATTCAAATCACGTGGAAAGGAATAAAACTGGAATAAAACAGGAAAATATAAGATCAAACGGCTATTAGGCTGCGCCGGGCCTTAATGATGGCGTTGATCTCCTACTTGGCTAATTGAAACAAAGCAGTGTTAGACGTTTTTCTTGTTCAAGTCTTGCTTTTCTCAATTCTCTTTCATCTGCCATCTTTGGGATTAGATAAACGTGCCAAGGATGCAGCAGAATAATGAAAAATGTCATCATAATTTCTTACGTCACATTAATTTTAAATTGGGATTATCCATTGAAAACATTAATAACTTCTCATTAAAAGAAAGAAGAATTTGTTCCGACTTATTTTATTTATTTAAAATTGCTAATAACTTGTTCAACTTGTTTTCATTTACCGAGTAGATCAGTTTGTCACAAATTACCTAACCATTGTAACAATACAGGTTCTAATGCTGAATTATATTCCATAATAAATCGCCTGCATATACTTGGTAATAAGTTTAAGTTTAGTCTTACGGAATTCAATACTTCGTACTTGGTAATAAATATGTTTGTTCGGGCAAATCTATACTTACACCCATGTATTCCTCCCGTCTTACCTACCTATCCTGATATATCCATCTTGCCATTGTCACCGGTTCAAGATTGATTCCTAACCGCGAAATCAGTGCAATTTCTACACCGCGCGGTACTGGCAGCCAAATACTTTGGTCTCGTCGCTTTATAGTCGAAACCCGGATCCGCGCAAGATACGTGTTTTCAACCGTGGAGTTTTCTTGAGTGCATGAGTGTGGGACCCCTGGACATCACCAGCAAGGTAGGGTCATCTTGTTTTCGGTGGACATCCCATTTTTTCCCCTTCATCCTTTTCATTCCAACAGTGGTAGGTAGAGATTTCGAACTCCGCGGAAGAAAATAACTACTTCCAATAGCTATCGAAACAATGTTGTTGATGTGATAAATATTGAAAGATTGTCAACTTACAAATATTATTTAAATAAAGCTATTTGTAAGCGCTTTTCAGTTGGATCATAATCAATATACTTTGAATATTATGTTCTTCATCAATGTTTACTTATGGAATTTTTAAATTTATTTTCATTACCTTTAGGTGGTAATTTCTTTACTTCAAAACATCTTGTATGCACGTAAATGAGATTTTCTTTTTCTTCATATTTGTATTTATAATAGCTTACTATTTGTACTTTATGCTGTAACTTATTTTTTTGTCACATGAATGTTTTTTTTATTAACTGTGTATATTCTGTATCCATTTCAAATTGTTGAACTCCCATGTAAAAGCCGTTAATCGGCGTTAATTCATCATCATCATCATTACATAGTATAAAATGAAGTCGCTCAAAATGTATGTGCGCGTTAATCTTTTAAACTACGCAACGGATTTTCATACGGTTTTCACCAATAGATAGAGTGATTGAAGAGGAATGTTGATATGTATAATATATGTAAATTATATTAGAGAAAAGTCGAGAAATTCAAAGAAAACATATTTTTGTGCGATTTAAAACGGCTGGCTGGCCGTACTATAGTCACTTTTGAAATTCGTTCTACGGAAGAAATTGGAAAATAGATGTCCTATAGTAAGTAGTAATTGATTTTACCTTTTCAAATATCCAGTGTTGCATTGCAAGCATTGTATAATTAGTGGCGAGTTAATTAGTTTATATGTATAATGCATGCTTATTATAGTAGAGAAAATCCGATAAATTCAAATATTCATTCAGGCAGCGGGCAGCGAGCAGCTGACAAGCAGGTGGTGTTGATTTTATAAAGATTCGGTAATGGCGATGTGTTTCGTTAGCTACAGCAACGTGTGGCCGGGTCTGCAAGTAATAAATAAATAAATAATCTCATCATCGCTCTAGTATGTGTAATCATCAAAATTTATGGAGAGATGGAGAGGTACACGATGGCATAATGGGTAGAACGCTCCACTGGCAAAGGGATGGGCGGGCTTCGATATTTACTGCGGGTAATCGACTTACTCCCTTTTTAACACAAGTCATGCAAATAAAGGGTCAATAAGTTACTACTTAGTTGGGTTTACAGCTTATTTTTTAGAAAATGGTATCGAAACATGTCACCGTTGCTTGACACCACTCTACACACGTTTAATGACCAAATCGGAACAGCCCTTTACGTTCAAATATTTCTTCTCCTGCCTTTGCCTCCATCACAATATTTAAAGCGTAATAATGCTATTATAATTAATCTAAACTAATCGGGTTCAAGGAGTTATATTTGTCTAGGTCTTGGCGGTGGATGCGTCTCCCACCGTCTGCCCACCCAAAGCAGGCCAGATTGGGAGAGAACGGTCGAAGAAGTCCAGCCATACTCTCTCGGATCATCGCCTTACACCGCAGTGGGAGGGATGAATTTATACGTCTGTTACTCCCGGACACACTAACCCCCAGATTCCTACCCACCCCTAATACCCTTTTCCTTCCTAGAACTTTCTTCTTTCTTCCTTTCCTAAAAAGACCCTCCACACAGCATCCCCAAAGATGACATAAGCCTTGAGGGGAATTATTTTCGTCAGAGCCTCTTGTGTGGAGCTAATTTAAAACAAAAATTGGCTTCGGGTTGTTTCTTATGAACAATATTTTGATACAGCATTTTGTAGTCTGGAGGCTTATTACGTATTTAACGTACAAAGCTTACAAAATTGCTTTACGGCTGTCACAGAGTTGATGAATTACGACGTTCAAAAGAAATATCGCGTCTGGCAATAAATTCTTCAGCCAAAATATGCACTGACGTTATATTTATGATATAAATATTTTGAATTACGTGGCACATGTTTCTCCGGATAAACGATTTTTTTAAAAGAAACGTAGCCTTCAAGTAACTATATATTTACATAATATAAAGTTAACAATCTAAAACAGTAAGACATTATTTTGAGTGCGATATGTACACATCCCCAGCCTTATTAATAAAAACACATTTCCCAATATTTGAATGGTGTTTTAGGTACATATTGAACAAAGACTCTACAATTTCTATTACGACTTATTAGTAATAAAAAATGTCTTTATCTCTGCTGCGAAAGAAATAGCAACGCTGAATTTGGCATTTAAGCATGTGCAATTACGATTATTTTTTACCGCGCGCCGAGTGCAGTGATTTTTTTAGTAAAATATCTACATTTGTTTTTGTTTTTGAAATTTTTATTTAGATGTACGTAAATATTTTCATACATCTAGTGGGAAAATATAAAAAAATACAATTTACAAAGTATGTACAGTAACATTTACAAATACATTTAAAAAAAGAATATTAAATAAAAAAGATATCTAGACAAAAATACATTATAAAAGAATAAGATATGAGAATAACATTGGTAAATAATCAAAAACTCTTTTTTACATATAATGCACATATCCTTCGAAAAGTGTTGAGACTTGAGGCTTCCTTTACGACTTTGGCAGATTTTTATAGTTTTTGCCCTATAAAATGCGCTATTTTGTGTGCACGAAAGTTTAGTTTTGGGAAGCCTAAAGTCTCTGCGTCTTCTCATAGGATAATTGTGAACATTTTCTTGAAACACAATAGTACTCTGCAGATAATTTGGGAGCATATTATTTTTAAGTTTGTAAATCATTGTTAATGTATTATATATTATATGTTGTTTTGTAGTCATCATATTTAAATTTTGTAACATAATTTTAACTCTAGTAAAAATGTTGCATTTTAAAATCATCCTCAACCCCCTATTTTGTATAACCTGTAGTTTATTATTTTGGGCTTCGTTACATAAGAATAAAACACTAGAACAATAATTTAAATGCGGGAGTTACAATAGAATTATAAACAAGGCGCGCTGTCTTCAGATCTAAGTTATTTCTGATCCTTTTTAGGAATCCAACTTTTTTAGCAATTTTCTTTGTTATGTAATCTAAATGTTCGTCGAATTTCAGTTTGTCGAGCGTGTAACTCAAAAATGGCTGGGAATTCGAAAATTACGTATAGAATAAACGTTGTAGATAATTTTATGAGCTTTCATTTATCTAAGAAAATTTTCCCATGCAACGCACCGTTTTTGAGATAAAAGCGGTAACCAGAAAATTGGGACCTTTCCCCCCTCCCCCCTCTAGCTTACGACCTAGTCGTCAGGACTTTTGGTATGTTCACACCCTAATCACCCTGAATAAGTTTCTGAAGGAATCGCTTAGTCCCTGCTTCTTCTTTTGGACTATTCATTGATAGGACTAATACGTGAATCGTGTTTTTGGTCATAAAATGGTCAATTTACAATTATATTAGTATAATAATTCAATATATTTATAACTCATTTGGGTTATTTTTCGTCAGTTTTAGTCTAGTACAATACAATAATTGCATGTTGTAAATTAAACTTGTTTTGTCATGTTATGTTATACGGATATGCCAATATTCAATTTGAATTTTATGATCTTAATTTCATAATAATTTCGTGAAAGTAATGTTTTTTTATAACACAAATGTCTAATTCATGTCTTGGCAAACATATATCAAAGAAATAAACGTTTTAAGATGTAATTTATCATTGTAATTTTTTTGGAATTTTTAATGTATGAACGAGGTAAAAGTGATGTGACGGTTTTGCTGTCACATTTAAAAAAAATACTGTATTTTTAGAATTTAGATTTTTTGAAATTTCTCAACGTTTTGCTTAAAATATTTGTGGTAAACTTTTTTTTAAAATTTTTGACAATTTTGAAATAAAAGAGGTGCCAATTTTCAAGTATCGTATCGTTTTGATTAAAATATTTGTGGTAAACTTTTTTTTCAATTTTTACAATATTGAAATAAAAGAGGTGCAAATTTTCAAACATTAAAGCGTATTTTAAATACAATCGTCTAAAAGGTATTTTCGTTAGTTGTTTTTGGGGTGTTTTGCCGTGTTGCGCCACCTCCTTCTTTAGCCAACGTTTCGGACAGCGTTGCAGTGTCCATCATCAGGGCAGATCCGGCAGATCCAGTAGACGTGTGTGAAATAACGAAAATATTTTTGGCAGTGAAAATCTAAAAACGTATCTATCTAAAAGGTATATGATATTATGTGGTTTCTAAAACAGTGTTTATTTTAACGATATCTTCAAAAACAAGAAATATATAGGACATTTAAAATACCCTGGAAGAAATCCGAAATTCGATGAAACATTTTAATAATAACAGGTAAACAAGTCGCATTGGCTGGATGAGCAATGTATAGTATATATATATCTCTCCATAAATTAATTTTTGTCAGTTTCTATATTAGTAAGGTTTTCACATGCACGGTTGTTTATCAATTGTATAAAATATTCACGACGTTTTTAGTAAGGCTGCTCGAACATAACACATTTTTCATCTCACGTCCTTTTTATTGATCTACAATATTTCAAATTAATTAAAGAGGTGATGATATACAAGGTTGAACAAGATCGTCGTATTCGTATACCTACCTATATTATTTATTGTTACTTTTATATAGCTCAGTACTTCATTCCACTCCAATTATTTCTTGGGCGATAGAACGTAATAATAAATTACGAGTGTGTACGCAAGGGTATTAATACTGTTTGATTTACAATACGGAATGCAAAGTTAATCTGCCTTTAATTACATGGTTTAATTCTCTCGATATGAAACGCGAAAATACTCGTACGCCGTCTGTTTTTAACGAAAAAGCCTTACTTGCGTTAAATGCTCGTTTTTGTTTTTATGAGAATGTATCAAGCAGCTTAATGAAAATAATGTTTTGCCGTTAATTTCAATGGATTTCGTCAAAAAATTTACTGGAATATTAGCATGATTTTAATTTCATACAATTAAATAGGCGCACAAATAAATGCTTTTGAACTTAGGGAACGTACCCATTTTTGTAATTTTTAACCCCCTTTTCCCCCTCGGTGACCACCTGAAGTATATACAAGACCCCCCCCCCCTAAAGTTTTCACTTAGTAATATGGCATTGAATCATTTCTTGCTAACAAAAAGTTTTTATTTTTATTTGTCTTTATTAATACGGTGCTTGCTGCGTGACGGCAAGAGTGCATAAGAGTAGTTGCATACCTATAATTACAAGTGGAAAAATATTATAAAGATAAAACTTACGTCAAAATATATTGTAACCAGAACTTAATTTAGATTTTTAGATTGACTATGTGATAAAAACCTAAGCCCCCCGCCCCTCATTGTGACCAAGCGTGGTATTTTGAAGATCCCCCTCCCCCCTGAACGGGTCACGTAGTATGGGTGTTTCCTTATTATTTGAGCTATTTACATACAAGTAAAATATTTCAGCGAAGTGCACAACAGAATCTAATCAAAATAGTACAATAACAATTGATATTTCGGTCTCACGAAAAAGATCTATGCAGATAAAGGAAATGCGGGAAAGTCTCAAGTGGATAAACTTGCTTGATCTTTCAGGGGTCGCAACAAAAAATAGGCATTACTGCCTTTTATTTATTTATTTATTTATTATTTAAACGCCCGTACATAGGGCTATTACATACATAATACAGGTGTATCGAACATTTACAAACATAAATATATATAAACATACTTTATTTGTAGACAAAGAAAAATTCTTAAACTTAGTCAAAAAATACATATTAATTACTCAACTGAAATCTGGAATGGATGAAAGTGTTTTAATATTGAACAAAATCTGAACAGGATTTTGAAATTAGCGCGATTTTTGTTTTATTAGCATTAGAAAAATAATGTTGCTTATGGCCTATTTTAATTTTGGGGAGGACGTAAAAGAAAAAGGCATATGGGATGGGTATGAATCTGCGGTCATTGTGTCCAGGCGTGACGAACGTATAAAACCATAGCTCGCACTGCGGTGCAAGCTGATGGGTCGATAGAGTCCAGCTAGACCTAGACAGGACAACTGGTCTTCCTCAACCTGCCTCTCCCAATTCTATCCGCCACGCAGCAGGCGGGCAGACGCATCCGCCGTCAAGACTTGGACAAACCTCTACGCATAAACTCGAGCACGCCTGCTTGGTCACCTAACATAGCGAACCTTAAGGTGATCTATGATAAAGATGTTGGTTATGATTTCCAAGACAGCGCGGTACCCTACCATAAAAATTGTTGTCATTATTTGTGGATTTAAATATAAAAGTTAAAAAAAAACATTTGTCTTATTGTTCATAAATTTTTTAATGACATATTTGTATTATTTTTCGTCAGCTCTGGTATGGAGGTGAATGTCTAGATGTTCTGCCACGTGGCATGTGGATTTTTAAAACATTGTGTTCTGCTGACCTTAGCTAAAAGCATCCACCAACCGCTTGCGTAATGTTATTATTTGGTAAAATTGCTTTCTGTACGCAAGCAGGAGTGCCAGGAGCACATAAGAGAGAGAGTCCGGGTAATAAATAATCCTTCCACATCTTTACACTTCTCCTCCAACTACCCTTCTGGGATCGCTTCACTACTTTATAGCGGATAACACCTTTCCTTAGACCTTATACAGTAGGTTTCTCTCACAAATATTCTCGGTTTTCTGGAGAAAATACGTAGCATTTTCTTCCAGACCAATGTTAACCAAAAATACGACTGGTAGTTCTGTGAACAGTAGACCTCGCGTCCAAAAAAGTATGCTCCTAGATTTCTCTTATTTATTAAATCAAACCAAAAATTTCCTTTGTAATCAAACAGATTTGTAAGTAGGTACCTACTAAAATACCTACTAACTTATTATAAACCATATTCTACTAGCTGACCCGAAAAACGTTTGTCTGCCATATAAATTATTTCTAGTGAATATTTTGGTTGTTAAATAAAAAATAACGAATGTATTGTAAGTGCGTGGGGATGGGATGTATGACAGAAAGAGCAATGGAGCACTGAAGATGATGACGGCCGATAAAAACAAAAAAGCACCAACTAAAGTAGAAAATGAAATAAAAAAAATCAATATTAATTTCGACGAGCAATTGAGTGTTTTGTCAGTCCGTCTTTATCGAACACAAATAAGCTCGATGGTTAGCCAACGCAAGAACATGATGACGAATGAAATATCAAAACGACGGTTCTCATGAATGTCTTGCGCATATGTGAATGAAAGTTCGATGAGGCGGATGTAGCGCTATCTATCATTCAACAATATAAATAATTTCGTTCTGTTTGAAATACGAAAGACGATTAAATTCGTTCATACAAAAATACTAAAATCGCGATTTAAAAATGGGAGGGTGGGGGTAAGAGGGTTAAAATTTGGGGTCATAGGTATTTTTTTAAGCCAAATAAAAAAAAAATACAAAAAAAAATTTGTCAAAAAAATCGATTTTTTTTTCTGGATAGGGACACCCTAATCACGTAGCGGTATGAAATATACTTTAAAACCTATTCTAACACCTACCAAATATACATAAAAATCGGTCAGGTGGTTTCGGAGGAGTGCGACCACAAACACCGTGACACAAGATTTTTATATATACGAGCTTTATTATTTTATATTAGATTTGATGGAAAAAAACTTTCAAATCAGGAATTGGGTATACAATAACAAAGAAACGTGGCTTGTACAAAGACGAATATTTTTTCAAACTTTCTTCAAGCAGGTAGGCACAATAATATCGAAAAAATACGAATAAGAAAGTTTAAATAAACCCTAAGGATGGGTTGTTTAAAAAACATTTAACAATTCATCAAATATTTGAAGTTAATTTTCACGTTCTGTGGAAGTTCTAATCAAGATGTATGATTATTTCAGTATTGCGAACCAACTGACCTATAATGATATAACAACAGAACTTGAATAGAACTTTTACAGAACGTGGAAATTAACAAATTTAAAAAAAAAACTTTGTAAACTCCAATCCTTAGATTTCACATCTGAAAAAAGAATCTTTACTGAAACATTAAAACGGCCTCAAAATTGAAACGGAACTGGAATCGGAACATACAAACAAATTTTCAGAGAGATGAAATGCTAAGCAATAGGATTAAAAGAGGACTGCTATGCTCGGTCAAAAACCGCAAATATTAATCACAAAATAAAAATTATTTTATTGAATCGTAGCTTAGAGCTTAGATTTTGATTTGTGCACTATGAAAACAGTTTTACCCAATATGTCTTAATTTCTAAATATTGTTGAAAAAAGTGGGTTGATATAATTGACACTTATTTTAAAAAAAATAAGTCATAAATCAAAGAAAAGTTATACCCATTCAAACCTACATTTTACATTAAGAATTGGTAACAATTGGAATCAAAACAAAGAGTTTGTATCGTTTCTCACACAAATGAAATTAGGATAAATGGTTTAGTATGAACCGCCCCGCAATATCCCCCATTACGATGACACTAACAAACAGCAGGCGGCTAAGTGATGCGGGGTAGTTCAGGTGCCTAATTCACTTTTCAGCGTTTCCAGCATTCATCCCCTGGGAGGCGAAATCCCGACTTACGAGTATCTAACACCCCCGAGGTTCCATTGTTTGTCGAAAGTATATACAAACTCAGCGCTTAAAGGAAGTATTAATCACTAAACAAATACGCACGAAACTCAATTATAGCTGTTTTCCTTATTTAGACTTCTGATCAGAGGCGAACTGGGAATTCGACTATTTGTACAAACACAAATAGGTATCCACGTGGTTTACTCTGTGAAAAAATCTTTTTAATACCAGAATAAAGGATCTAAATAATTTAATTATTTATTGATACAAAATTATGCATTTCGTAGTACAATCCAGTAATGTTGGCCTCACTGGGTGGCTTACCCGTGTTGAAGCCCCCATTTTATAATATAAGAATTTACACACATGTTGAAAAAAAAATAATGTTGGTGACGAAAAAACGCTTAAAACCAAGATAAATTTAAACAAAAAAGATTAGTAGTGTTTTAAAATACAATTGGCGTATATCGTATCTAGGATACGGCACAAATTTGTAATATTTGGTCTGTATCGGTCAATCTATGTTTTTTAAGTATAACATTTAAGATCGTTTTCTGTCTGCGTGATTTCTATTTGATCGATAGCTGCATTTTATAATAAGAAAATAATTTTTGGACTAATTTCATAGAATCGTTTAGAGATAAGCACCAACTTTCTGGTTGACTTTTTTTTAAACTCTCAATTTTACCGATTTGCTGAAGAAAATGTTATAATGTTAATATCACTGATATCTAACATAAAAAAGTATCACTGTTGTTTAAATAATGTTAAAAAAAAACAATATTACAGAGGTAATATACATTGCCTTTCTAGATGGATCCTGCGTTGAGAATAGGCACAGTTTAGAATATTTATAATATCACTAGCAGACCCGGACACAAGTTGCTGTGGCTAACGAAACCTTTATAACCAACGCCATCTGTTAAATTAAATCCATACCGCCCGTTTGTCAGCCGACTGCCCGCTGCCCGCTGCCGTTGCCGCTTGGCCAGATATATTATGGACTTTAACCAATTTACACATAACCCTGACAAATTATATACCTAAAAACCTTCCTTATGAATCATTGATCCATTGGTGAAAACCGCATGCAAATCCGTTGTGTAGTTTAAAAGATCTAAGCGCACAGACAGCGTGAGCGACTTTATTTTATACTTAGTAAAGTTAAAGATTTAGATAATCAAAATAAAAAAGGGTAATTTTCATTGTACCATTGGTAATAGAGCTAATAAAACATTATTCTTGGTATTATTGATTATCCACTTATAAAGAGTTTATGTGATAAATAATTTTCTCATGTTTTTTTTATTTGCAGTTTCGTCTCTGCTTTAGATCTCGACATCAGTGGATTTTATTTTCTAACTTATTTTATTAGAGGCGTATTTGGGTTGTGATTTCTGCCGATTGCCTCTGGGGCATTGGACCAAAATGATCACAGAGGGTCTAAAGAAATCTATAAAAGATGCGTCATCAGTTTTGAATTTATAAGAAATGAAAACTAATCTTAAAGTATTGGCGGGTTAGAATTTATTCAAAATCAATTTTGAATCAAGAATTCCAGAATCAAGACTGGTTTATTTATTTGAAAGAATTTAATACCGGATTAAAATAATTGGTAAGCGAAAATATCTCCAGAGAAATCTAATTTTTTTTAACCAATCTCGTAATTTATTCTGGTAAGTAAACTCGACATTGGTTTTGGTTGAGGCAAATTTAGAAAAAAATGTAATACGAGACATTAATGATACATTATGATACATCTCTACATATTATAAATTAAAGTCCCCCGCGCCGTCTGTCTGTCTGTCTGTTCGCGATAAACTCGAAAACTACTGAACGGATTTTCATGCGGTTTTCACCAATAGATAGAGTGAAGAAGGTTCAAGTATGTAATTTGTCAAGGATTTGTGAAAATTGGTTGAAACATAACGATAATTGTTAGAAGTGTCGGAAAAAGTCAAGCCGCCTGGGAGATATCATCAAAAACACTGCCTAATCCCTTTGAGATATAACAAAAAAATGCATGGTGGGATATTCCTCTTTTATAGATCTTCAAAAAAGTCCGCGATGGCATACATCAATCTTTTACGAATAGCTTATTATACCCATTTTATCTACAAAAAAAATGGTCACGTACAATGGGATAATTGGAAAGTTATTTAGACGGATACAGTATTAATCCTTATTAACTTAAATACGTTAGTTACCCCAAGCATTTCATTCACATTATTATAATCTTTCACATCATTTCTACGTATTATAAATTAAAGTCCTTCGCGGCATCTGTCTGTCTCTTCGCGATAAACTCAAAGACGGCGGTGGTTACAAAGGTTGGATTTTACAAAGTGTTTTATTATTAGCCACAGCAATGCGTGGCCGGGTCAGCTAGTAATATATACAAAGGTGAAATTATCTTACAATAAATATTTCGAATAAAAGGTTTTCAATGTTTTTATAATGTAATAACTTAATGAGTAAAGCCTCAAATTGAGGATTGGTTTCAATTTGAGCTTTTACTTAAACAAATCAATAGGTGTCGCACATTGAAAAAATAGATATATTATTGAAAGCACTGTCTAAATTGCAATTTCATTCAGGTAGAATCTTGCAATCACACATAAAGATAGCAGCCAAAAATGTGCGTTAAAGGATATTGTTAATCTCTCAATCGAAGTAAGCTGATGGTCGAATTAGCTTATTGGTCAGAGTACCTACTTCTCTGGCAAGGAAAATGCCCTGGGTTTAATTCCTAAATGCGATTGGGTATTGAACCCAGGACGTCTTCGAAAAATAATCAAATTTAATTTTGGTAATTAAAAAAACAAGAAAATTAAAATAAGTTCTATGATTTACAGAAAACGTGTAAAATGGTCATGTAAAAATATTAACTTAATTTAATGTGCAAAGCAAATTAATAAATAATAAATATAGTCACTTACAATGCAATAAAGAATTTGATAGATTTTTTTTCTGTAAATTATTCAGCTTAAATATGTATCTAGACAACACAATATTATAGTCTACAAGATCTTCTAATAAACTTGTTTTAATTTCACCACTAATGGCTGGTTTACACAGTGCGAACTGCTGCTTAGGGAACTTACCCATACTACGTGACCTGTTCGGGGGGGGGGGAGGTCTTCAAAATACTACGCTTGGTACAAATGAGCTTTAGAGTTTCATGAATGATATATAATTATCAGAAGACCATCTTTCCGCAGCCATTTTGAATTCTCAAAACGCTTGGTAGGCGCAGCACACAAAAAACACAGGTTCTGCATTTCAATATCTTTGGGTTCCGCAACTGATCGGCTGGCATTGGCGAGCTACTGGCGAGCTACTGCCGCACGTATCCAAACGATGCGAGTGATGACCGAGTTGCTGCCGGGCGAGCATGCGAGTGAAAACAAAAAATGTAAGTCGGATGCGAGCTGCTGTCCAACTAGCACGTACTTGTTACTCGTAAGTAGGGTTGCCATCCGTCCGGGTTTCCCCGGATTTGTCCTAGTTTAGGGGGCGTCCGGGCGGGGTTTCATTCGATGTCCGGGTTTAAATTTTTTTTATTAAATTTTAATTAAATTAATTAAAATTATTAAAGACTTAAAATTTGCCCTGAGGAAGGAACGGTGTTTTGAAACCGGTCAGCTTTAAACAAATATAAAAGTGGTTCAAACAATTAACATGGTTTCATTTATCTTTAATTAAAATTAAATTCAATTTCCAAAAATACAGCTGCATTGATTTTTACAAATTTCTTTTAAAAATGGAAAATATTCTAAAAGCTATCGAAAAGAGTGATAAATACAAAAAAAACTGAAAAGTAAAAAAGGTGAGGGGCTGAGGAAAAGCTTTAATAGCTAGATAATCAAATTATATACTTTTGAGTGCGATAATTTCTTTGCATTTTTGTAGTTAAAGTTATGATTGTTTTTATTACGTAAAAGAAATTTACAATATGGCTGTCGATTAAAACTTTAAGGTGATATAAATAAGTATAGTTTTTGGTTATTTTATGCTTAAAAAATTAATAATGTAACTTACATTACAGTAAATATAAACCTTAAAAAGGTTCAGTTTTGTTTCTTAAGATTTAAGAAGACAGAATTTAGTTCATATTATACATGTTTTGATTTTTTTGTCTAACCAGGAGTCTCGTGCTTGAGTGTTTTTGAATGTAGCTATAATGGATCTCGTGGTTTTATCGGATGTTTTTTGTCCCAGCCTGAAGATTTTTGTGATTTCGGGTTGCAGAGGAGTGGAGGTATTATTGTAGTTGATAATATTTGATATTTTCTTCATTATTTCCAAGTTGTTTTCAGCGGTTGTTTCGGGAATTCCTCTAATCTCGATGTTGCAGAGAAGGATTTGGTACTCCAGTCGATCAATTTTTTCATCTTGTTTGGAGATTGTATTTTGTAAGACAGCATACTGATTTTTTAGTTCGATTACTTCAGAGTTGACTTTATCATTTGATTTTTCGATGATATCTAGTCGTTTTTTCATTTCTTGTTGTTGGTCAGCAATGAATTGTATGGATTTGATGATTTCATTGTTCTGTAGGACGATTGCTTCATATTTATTTAGGTACGAATCGAATTTTTGCTCCACAAATTTCAATACATCTGTTTTAAATGATTGTAATTCCGAGGTAAATATTTCAGAAGTTAGAATGCTGAATTTTTTGTTTTGGTTATTAGCGCCATCTGTGTTTTCGGTTATGATATTTTCTGTGTTATTGTGCAGGTCACTTTCCAGTACCTGTGGTTGGGGTAGCTGTTTTGGTTGTTTGACAATAGATGTCAGTTCATCGTTTTTAATTGATTTATTTGATGATTTGAAATTTTTTATCTTTGTTAAGCAGTTTTTACACTTCCACTGTGTGCTTCTAGCGCTGCGCCGAGATGTTTCAGAGATTTCCGCACAGGTGAGATGGAAGTTGCCTTCGCAGGTACAGCATGATATACAGTCTGATGGGTTTTCGATGTTTTTTCCACAGGTAAAGCATTTAGTAAACATGGTAGAAGTTTTTTGCTGTAGGCTTTTAAGGTGGAAACCACTTATGGGTAATATTTATTTGAGTTATTGATGAAGAGCACCACTGTGTAAGTTTCACTTTATGTTTGTTAATGATAGCCGATACGTTTTAGAGCAAGTGACAGTTGTGGAGGTATTATGATGAGTTTTATGCACTAAAAAATCCACTTCTAGCGATGAAAATACACTGGTTTGGCGCGCGATATCTAGTTTCGAATATTTAGGCACTTTTGATTCAGTTCACTGTTTTTTTTATGTTTATTTTTTATTATTTTGATGCAAGTCGGCAAGCGACAGTTGTAGTGGTGTTATGATGAGTTTTATGCGCTAAAAAATCCACTTCTAGAGATGAAAATACGCTGGTTTGGCGCGCGATATCCAGTTTAGAATAATTAGGCACTTTTGATTTGGTTCACTGTTTTTTTAAATGTTTATTTTTTATTATTTTGATGCAGGCATAGAAATGCGTCAACACTCTGTAGTAGATTCCACTTGTTAGAGATATTTTGATATGATATGATATTTTGTTGTTTAAATGACTGCTGATAAAAATTAAAATATATTATTATTATTGAGTAAAAGAGTTGTAAGACTGAATACTAAAATGGTCTCAGTACTTTCAAGATTTTTGTTTAAAAATTTAATTGAATTTTGTTATATAGGCTTAATATTAATTTTAATAAGGTTTTGTTATAAGTATAGATATAAGTATATTAATAATTTGTGTTTAAATTTGTAACAAACTGTAATAAGATTCTGTTTTGTTAGGTACATTTATAATGATGATAAAAAATGACTAAATTTAATTTGAAAATAAATAAAAAGGTGATTTATGACACAACCTGTTGACATGTCCGGGTTCTGGGATCTAAAATCCGGAGTTTTCACGCGTCTTGTCCTGGTTGCCAAATTTAAGATATGGCAACCCTACTCGTAAGTTACGTCGAAACAGTGTGAGTTACTGCAGTGCAGTTACTCGGCAGGCTGACTCGCACGCTAGCTCGCACTGTGTAAACCAGCCATAAGTCGTAAATGGTTGTTTATCAGTTATGTAAAGTTTAAAGCACTTATATTTGTAAGGTGGTATATAATTATATAGGTTATAATCCCGTTCACGCATTTAACAAACATTTATTAAGTATTTTATAGGACACTGGCTCGTAAAATGAAAATGGTTTACTGTTAGTCCAACCACGTGGGTGTAAATAATTCCAATACACAGAATCAGGGTGGCGCATGGTAGGCCAAAAAGGGTTGACTGAGGAAATGAAGAAAACCTTATCTCCCTGCAAAGGGATCATAAATATGCGGCCTTGTTACGTTTCAGTCCTAATGGGCCTTCTCACCCCAAAGCCGAATTTATTTACTTTTCTGATGATTGGGTTTCGGTTTCAAAGCCGATTCAAAAACCGAAAAGGCCTTTTGAATGAGGACGTATGTAAATTATTTGTAAAGGACTTTCCTAAATTAGAAATTATTTGTGATTCAAGTGTTTATGAATTAAGCGTTTTGAACAATTAAAGTTTGTTTTATAATCCAATTATTTGACAATCAAATTTTTTGGAAACTTCTTAAAATGTTTACTTTCTAAAAAGTATTTCGTATTTCGACGAAATTATTTGCGCGTTAGAAGACCAATTAAGGAAAATGGTCTATTGCTTGGTTCTTCATTTATAATATGAAATATCAAAATGTTAATTTCATTAGTTCATGCTAATAGCTCCATAGTGATCACCTCCTCTTCTTCAATCAATGCTCGTAAGTAAATAGGTACACATTACATTTACAACTGAGCCTTTTCAGCAGCTGACTTGCTTGGTTTTAGGAAGAAATTCAGACGACAGGACACAGAAATTCATGATTATACAGTGGGTGCCTTAACGAAAGATACGCAGAGGCAAATCAAGGATGAAGCGGCCTGATTGCATGAGCAAGATGCAAGGAATTTAGGACAGGAAACGAGTGGTTACGAAGCTTGGGTAAAACATTTGTAGAGAGAACAAATCACACCAAAACAGATCACAACATTACAAAACTGTTAATTTTAAATAGTTTTTAAATACATTTGTAAAAGAAAAAACACAATAAACAGCAGTTCAACAAAAACACAAGTTATTTAGTGTTGAAAGAACTTTGGGACTAATCCATTTCCCAAGGTCCCGTTTTTATATTTTTTTTCCTTTATTTTTTCCCACTATACATTAAAAGTAATTTTTACATATTTTCTAAATATATATAACATAATACAAGATAAAAAGTAAATAATATATATAAGACAAAAGAAGATAATGGGAACCCACTAAGGCACTGCCTGTGCGTAATATTAACTAAGTTGCTAAATTACAAGTTGGCGGTACAAGTAAAAAATGTAAATTTCAAAGTGAAAGTTTAAAAATATAGGTAATGTATCTTTGAAAATATTGTAGTAACAAAGTGACACATACAAGTTAGTTGTTTTTTTGTTACGGTTTCAAGAAGATAAATAAAGTTAGTCTTGAAGTTACAGTAGAATTGTATATGTGAAGCATGAAGGTTTACATAGAGTTTATAAAAAAAAGTGTTTCAACATCTGCATAATTTAGCCATAATTTTAATTCTTTTATGTAAAGTGATATTTTATCTGTCATTTGAATGTGTTTTGGTAGAAGATTAAATGTACGAGGATCAATAAAACTGCCATGTGTTTGCGTTAATTTGGTTTTTTTTTTTTTTTTTTTTTTACATTAACTCCACACAGGAGGCCCTGAGGAAAATAATTTCCCTCAGGGCCTATGTCATCTGGGATGCTGTGTGGAGAGTCTTTTTGAGGAGAGGAAGGAATGAACATTGGTCTTGAAGAGACCCATGTTGTAGGAAGGAGGAAACACAGAGGCCGGCAAATCATTCCACAGCCGAGCTGTTGAACACAAGAACGAGTCGAAGAAACGACCCGTTCTCATGTGACAAATGTCAACCGTGTACAAATGTTGGGCACGCGTTTGGCGTGTTTCCCGACTATGCACCGGTGCCGAAGGGATCAATGATGCTAGTTCTTCAGAGCATCTTCCATTGTAATACCGGTAGAACAAGGATAGCATTCCCACCCGACGCCTGTGCTCTAAAGATTGCAATCCGTCTGTTAAGATGGGAGAATCTATCAAACGGACCGCCCGTTTCTGCACAGAGTCGAGGGTATTTTTCAGGTATTTTGGAGCTCCAGACCAGAGATGGCTGCCAAATTCAACCGTGGGGCGTACTTGTGATTTGTACAAGGTTAGCAGTTGTGTACTATTAAAGTATCTGCGGGCCCTGTACAGTACGCCCAGTTTTTGGGAGGCTAACTTTACTCTGGCTTCGATGGAGCCCCCATACCTGAGCTGGTCACTTAGGGTTACACCAAGCATATCAATGGAGGGCCTGTTCGGAAGATTGCTTCCGTTGAAAGAGACTAGATTTTCATTTCGATCCCTTTTAGACGTAATCAGACAAGATTGGGTCTTTGAAACATTAAATTCAACGAGATTATTTTTACCCCAAGAGAAAACACTCTCGAGGTAACCGTCCATTCTTTGCTTCAAAGCCCTACGAGCTGTTGGAGTTTGTGAGCCCTTTGGGGGCTTGTCAAACAAAAAGCTATCATGAACTGTACTGTCATCCGCGTAACAGTGAATTGGTGCACATGACAAAAGGTCGTTGATGTGCAACAAAAACAAAGTCGGAGACAGAACCGATCCCTGCGGGACGCCAGCATTTATCGAGTGTGAGGAAGAAGTGAAACCATCGACTACCGTCTGAATCGACCTCTCCCTCAAGAAGTCGGCAATCCACATACACAAGGATGCGGGAAGTCCGTAAGAATGCAGTTTGTTGACAAGTCCTCGGTGCCAAACCCGGTCAAAGGCCTTGGAGATGTCCAGTGCAACCGTTTGGGTCTCACCGAAACGTTCCAGGCATCGCCCCCAAACATGCGTCACATACGCGAGAAGATCACCGCACGAGCGGTTCCGCCGGAATCCGTATTGACGGTCGTTAATAATTTTGTTCTTCTCGAGGTATGTGAGCAGTTTGTCGTTGATCACACGTTCCATCACCTTAGACAGAACTGATGTGATCGCTATGGGGCGGTAGTTGGCCGGGTTGGAGCGGTCACCCTTCTTTGGAATAGGATGGATAACCGCTTTTTTCCAACCAGAGGGCACAGAGCCAGTCTTCAGGGACAATTTAAAAAGCTTCGTCAAAATTGGAGCTATTTCTGCAGCGCACCTCTGCAGTACCAGGGCAGGTATTCCGTCAGGCCCACTAGCTTTATTAACATCAAGCCCTCGTAAAACATGGAGTACTTCCCGATGCCGAATCCTCAGCTTTTTCATACGAAAACCGCAGTGAGGAACCGACGTCGGGACAGCACCTTGGTCATCGAGGGTTGAGTTATCCGCAAACATTTTACCTAATAAGTTTGCCTTTTCGGTGGCGGTGTTTGCTAGTGAGCCGTCAGGTCTGGTGAGAGGTGGCAAACTGGATTTGCAGAAATTGCGACCTATTGAGCTCGCAAGCGACCAGAATTGCCTGCTGCCATGCGGGCATGCAGCCAGCTTTCTGCTGATCTGCAGGTCGTGCTCCAATTTCGACCTATTTATGATTCTCTTGGTTTCCTTTGCCATTTTGTTGTAAGCTGTTCTGTCTTCGGATGTTCTAGATGTGTTGTAGGCTCGGTAAGCCGCGTTTTTTCGTGGCACTGCTTCAGCGCATTGTCGACTGAACCACGGCTTTGAGCCCACACCAGTTTCCTTAACAGTAGAATGGATGAAGCCATCCATCGCGGATGTGATGACTTCACCAATTTCCTGGGCACATCTTGAGGGATCCGAAGTCCGAAAGCAGACAGCTGACCACGGAAAAGCATTAAAATGTGCCCGCAGACCGAACCAATCTGCTGACCTATAGTGCCACACTTTTCTCTTCAGCCTCTCGTTTGGTGGTCTGAAGTTTACAGGGATTGATGTCGTCACCAGGCAGTGGTCGGACGATCCTAAAGACGCTGTGACTTCAATCCTGTAACCGTGTGGCACAGTAGTTAAAAATAGATCTAACAGATTGGAACGGTGAGTCTGGACATCAGGAACCCTTGTAGGCTCCTGAACCATTTGTTCCAATCCGTAGCAAAGGGCAAAGGATTCCGCTTGGCGTCCAGCCGAGTCTGTTGATCCTGAGAACTTCAACCAAGGTTCGTTATGAACATTGAAGTCCCCCAGGACCACAAACTCTGCCGTAGGGTAGCGGGGCAAGAGGTCATCAATAGTATCGCTTAAGTGTTTGAAGAGCTCGGACGTGTCTGATTCGCTAAGGTTCGGTGAGCGGTATAAACACGCGTAGAATCTTACCGTACTGGCAAGATTGACGCGTACCCACATTACGTCGAATCTGGAGTTTTCCAGATTCAACAGTCGCACACAGTTGACGTCAGCTCGACTATAGAGACAGACACCTCCTTTAGGTCTGAACTTGCCTGCGAGGGTGAAGCCCGGGCAGTTCAGATAGGAGGTGTCTACAGGCTCAGCTATCTGGGTTTCAGACAGGAAAAGAAGGTTTGGGCGTTGGGAAAAAAGGTGGTGGTGGACAGAATTTAAATTGGTGTGCAGGCCGCGAATGTTGGTGTAATTCACCAACAGTTTTGGCCCGCACCGGGGACGCCTACTCCTCGCCGCTGTAATGACGTTATTTGTTGATGGTTGTAAATTCATGATTTTATTTGTAGGGTTATTTAAGTGTGATATGAGGGGAAGGAAGGTCAGGGAGGGAAAAGGTAAAGGGGTGGGTAGGATGCTGGGATTCAGAGTTTCCAGGAGTGACGGACGTATGTATCCAACCCACCCACTGCGGTGCAAGGCGATGGGCAGGGAGAGTCCGGCTGGAGAGGTCGCCCAATGCGCCCCAAACGCTACTGCTGGGTCCCCTCCGGTCACGAACCGGCACAACAGCAGCGGCGGGGTTTTTACACTCGTTGATGGGGCAGCCCACCCTCAGTCGTGAGCCTGAGGGTCGGGCCCCTGTACTACCGAGCGACCCGGACAGCGGTAACCGGTTGTAAAGGGTCTCCCTCAACCAGCATCTCCCGATCCGGCCCGCCACGCAGAAGGTGGGCCGACGCACCCGCCATCAAGGCCTAGACAAACATTACCCCAAGAACCCGGGCACCACTGCTAAGTCACCAAACGTAGCGAACCACTTGGGGTGACCTGTGGCAGAGGTGTTGGTCATCCAATAAATGGTTCCCAGGGCGGCGGTACCCATACCCGCCTACCAAATTGAATTGAATTTTGATTTGGGGAACTTGAAACATGTATTCATCTCCCATTGTTCATATCCTTCCCTGGGAGACGAAAAAAGAAGATGACTACATTCCTACCTAATTGACCAGTTCGAAATATTATTGCACAATACTATTTACAATACCCACATTCCCAATTGAAATATTGTAGCGCTGGTGGTAACAGCAAATATTGATTCCCTCTCTAAATTCGCGTTTAAAAAAAATTATGACACTAACAGTTTTATTGTACCAATCTAGATAATTGTGATCACTACATTAAAAGATCGGATATTTCCCGTCATATTCTCTTGTTCTGTGATAAAAAAAAAAATCAAATGTTCATTAACTTAAGTTTTACAGTGCAGCTTCATTGATGCTAAACATGTCGATACCGAATTGATTCCGTTCAACGGCAAGATTGCAGATTAGTCCTGGAGGCTGGGAGATAGAACAGTTTACATTGTCGGTGATGGAGATAACCATCGAGAACATAGAAATGAATGTTCTTCATGATATCGAGATTTCAAACCATCGACGAATCAGTCTGAAGAAATGTGTAGCATGATGATGATGACGACATCTACGCTCCAAATAGAGTACGTCATTATTTTTGAAAAGCCAATTAAAGCTCAGCACTCACAACAAAAGTTCTGTTTGCTTCACTCAGTGGTTGAGAATACAGGATTTAAATTATGAACAAACTTTTAGAAACTCGAAAACGAAGTTTTCCACGCGGAAGGTAGGTACTAATCAGCGGTTTATTATTGTCGCCCTCCGAGAACCGAGCGCATTTCATTGCTCATATTTCAGAATATTGTACGGTATAAAAATCTACGAGTTTTGAAGCCATTCTACTCGTTCCGTGAATTTCAATAGTTAATGCTCAGAAATATGTAGTTTTACTGTGATGTAATCGGTTGGAAAATACAGAACTCTGAAAGCGATATATAAATAAGTAGGTATTCCGATTTTTATTGTTTAGGAACGAAATAAATTATCTTCTCCAATTTTTTGTTTATTCTCAAATGTCTTCTTCTTTGTGTGCCTTATCAGGTCCCCTCGATGTTGGCGATCACTCTTGAAAATGTCACTCTGTCTTGCGCTGCCGGTTCACTCTCGTAATTACGCAGCCTAGACATTTGTCTCCTACCAGACCCTCGGCGACCCTCTATCTTGCCTTTCAATATTAAATGGAGCAAGTGATACTTCTCCCCTCAAAGTATATGATATAGATATGAAATTTCCCTGATTTTTATTAATATAAGTAGTTCTCTATCTGCTCTAGCCCGCCTGAGAATTTCTGTGTTGGTGATCATGTCGGTCCATGGGACCTTGAGCATTCTCCGGTGAAGCCACATTTCAAAAGCCTCTAACCTGTTCATGGTATTTACTTTCAAGGTCTATGTTACACATCCATAGAGCAAGACCGACCAGACATAACCTGATGATTTGAGGCCCTAAGAAAAATAATTCCATCAGGGACTACGTCATCTTAGGAGGATGCTGTGTAGTGGGTCTCTTTAAGGAAAGAAGGCGAGGAAGCTCTGGGAATTAAAAGGTATGAGGGGTGGGTAGGAATCTCGGGTGCAGTGATGGGCGTACGAATTCATCCTTCCAACTGTGATGCAAGGTGACGAGAGAGAGATCAGCTGGAGTGGTCCAAGGGTCTCTCTAAATCGACCTCTCTCGATCCGGCTAAGACGTCGTCAAACCTAGCGAACCAATCGGGATGACCTATGGAAGAGGTGTTAACTTTCCAATAAATGGTCCCCGGGGCAGAAAGAAGAGGACGTCAAAATATCTGTTTATAAGGGCGGTCAGATGGCAAGTTGTACACACTCGAAATATATCGTTGACGAACTTTGTAACTTGCGCCATTGCACTCGAAATCTTGTAACAAACAAACTCGGATCGTCGCTTTCTCAAATTTGCCATTGAAATCGATCCCATGTTAAGTGCTGCCCCAGGAACCTTTTATTGGATGACCAACATCTTTGCTAAAGGTCACCTCTAGTGGTTTGCTACGTTTGGTGTCTTAGCTTAGGTGCCCGGGTTCATTGGGAGAGGTTTCTCCGGATCATGGTGACAGATGCGTCTGCCCACCAACTTTGTGGCGGGAATGCTGCATCGGGAGAAACTGATTGAGGGTAATCCTTTGTGACAGCACTACTCTCTCGGATTGCCGCCTCACACTGCAGTGGGAGGAATGGATCCATACATCCTGGACAAACTAACCCCAAAATTCTTACCCACCCCTCATGCCTTTTTCTTGTCCAGAACGTTCTCTCCTCCCTTTCCCAAAAGTCCCTCCACACAAAATCCCTAATAAAAAAATCAGAGTGTGCAATTCACACGCGGTAGAAGCGAAACCTTCAGAAAACTAAAATAGACAAGAGTGGGAAGACTACGAAGCACTTTTTTATCAATGTGAAGAATTATTTTTTCCATATTATTGTCGTCAATTCCAGTCACCTTTTCCTATATATTTGGTCATCTTATTAGTATTTGTGTTTTTCTAGGTGTCGTTTTTGTGTAGTCGCTAGGTGTCGTTTTTCTTTGTGTTTTCTTTGGCTGCTAAATGTGGAGTGGTTTGAAGAATGGATATTGATTTTACAAAAATATTTTTTTTTGGATTTCGTGGGATTTGATACTTGGTCCGCTGAATGTCTGGCCGCTAAGGTTCGAAGCTTTATACCACGAGGCTAAAGGAACCGTGAATTTATCGTATTATATGGGAACCGAGTACCTACCCGAAAAATAAATAGGTACATATTTTATTTCTATCTCATTCCATCACAGGTTAAATCCTGTAGATGTATGTGTTTCTCTTGTCTGTCTCTTTTTAGGGTCGCTTCCGTTTCATCGAGTTTCAATTCACAACGGTGCTAAGAAAGTTTTCATTGAGTTGTACACCTAATGACTAAGTAACATCGTGCTTCTAAATATAAAAAAAAAACAGTAAAAAAATAATTTGGAAGCTACTGGAAGTGATAAACGACAAACGTCAAACAAGTGCAGCAATAAAATTATTCATAAATTCATAAAATCAGAAGTATATGAAAGTGAATTTCGCCACTTCGCATAACAGATCAGTAGCAGTGTTGGTTAATGCGCCACCTCTCGTGATTTCACCGGCCGCTAGTTCCGGCCCGAGTTCGAATCTCACACCGGCGAAAAGAATTATTGAAATTCTTTTTTTTATTAAATAATAATAAACCTACACCATCTATTCTCTACACTACGAACAACAGATGGCAGTAAATAAACAAATTTAATTAAAATATATAACTTACTGCTTTTGACCAACAGAGGGCAACAGGTGTATCAACAACCAATCTCCAATACGAATCAACATTCAAATAAAATCAAAATACATCAAACAAACACAAGTCCACAAGATGAATTGCCAAGCCTGTTCGGAGCCTACTCTCTCAGACGAATCCGTCTTTATATGTACGCTGTGCAAAGGAACATATCATTTACTCTGCGGTGGGGTAACAGAGAGCTCATACCGTCGTCTCAGTAAGGAGCGACGCACTCAGTTAAAATGCACCCAATGCTTATGTGCTGTGCCCTCTACCAAAGCCAGTGGTAGTGCCCTTGTTGATACTGAACTACTTTCTAAGTTGCTTGAGCAAAATACCCAAATTCTCGCTACTTTGGCGGCTATGAGCAAACAGTATGAGGACATCTTACATCGAGTCCACGATCTAGAGGACACAAACAGCAAACTTGAAAAAAGGAACACTGACCTTGAAACGAGAATCGAAGTCCTAGAAAACCAAATGGAACAAATCGAAAGGACAAATAAGTCAAAAAATGTAGAAATTAGGGGGATCCCCGAACTTAATGGGGAAAACTTAAATAACTACATTTTTAACATTAAAAAAATAACCAATTCCAACAACGAGTCCAATAACATCGATGCAGCTTACCGTATTAACCAAAAGTCCAAAAAAGATCAACGCAGGCCAATAGTAGTGAAATTCAAAACCACCATCGACCGAGATGATTTCCTGCGAGACATAAAAAACTACAACAAACAAGCCCCAAATCGTGAGGATAAACTAAACACCACACTCATCGGAATGGCAGGACCAAGCTCCCAAATTTACATCTCGGAACACCTGACCTTTCGCGCAAAACATCTATGGTTTCTCGCGAGAAAAGCTACCCATGAAAACTGGTTTAAGTTCGCCTGGACAAAGGGAGGTCAAGTTTACGTCCGCAGAGATAACGGAACACCTGCTATTATTATTAACGATACTAACAAAAACATTTTGTCCCCCTCAATCAATAACCAATAAACAAAGCTCTTTTATATATACTTGTATAACTTACTCTCATACGTTTATACTTTTTCACACAAATCTATATGCAAAACACAGAATCAAGGGGTATATATTGTGTCTTAACACCCTCATGCTTTATATTCTTTATATGCTTTTGTTATATATACGCAGCAAACATGTATATACTCTGTATACTTACGATTATGTTATATATACTTTATATGCTTATGTAAAATATTCGCAACAACCAAACCCTTATATCGCTTGTATACTTTATATGCTTATGTTTTCGTTTCATATTATCTATATGCTTATGTTTTATAATCTTTATAAGCTCATGTTTTACTTTTTTAATATGATTATACTTTTTATTCTTTATATGCCTAGGTCTTATATTCGCAACAACTATATGTACACTGTATATACCTATTCTTATGCTGTATATACCTTATATGCTCATGTTAAATATTCGAACAAACCCCTATATCACTTACTTACCTTTTATGCTAATGCTTATGTTTCACAATCTTTATAAGCTTATGTTTTATCTTCTTTATATGATAATGTCTTATATTATTTACATGCCTAAATTCTGCATACTTTATATGCTCATGTTATATATTATTTATTGCGCTTATGCTATATATTCCCAAAACTCTTATATAAGACACACGTTTTCAAAGCCGGATGAATAATATTATTACGGATGAACTAGATAGCACTTATAATATAGCAGAAAAAGTATGTAATAATGTCGATGAATGTAACCTACTGTTCAAAAATAAGACAAACTCATTAGTCATTATGCACTTAAATATTAGGAGTATTTACAAAAACATAAATGAATTATTATGCACTCTTAGTCTTTTAAAAACTGAACTCGACTGTATTGTTTTGACAGAGGCCCACCTTAATACAGTAAATATAGATAATATACCACAATTACCAAACTTTACATGCATTCCCACGAAAACACACATTAACAAGAATAGTGGCATAGTCATTTACGTTAACCAAAAACACCAAGATGTATCTTATAAAGAAATAAACATGACCCTCACGAACTGCGTAGCATTACAATTAAAAGTAAATAATCAGATTTATCAAGTTATTGCTGTATACCGAACCCACGGTTCAAAAACTCAACAATTTATAGAGAATCTCAAAGATGTAATCAACAAAAACAAATGTCAAAATACTATAGTGACGGGCGACTTCAATATAAATATTGGTCAAAACTCAAACAGCGTCGAAAAAAATGATCTACTTAATACGATGGCTGAACTGAACTTCATATCATGTATAAACGATTATACTAGAGTTGTACCCCGACAAAACCCATCATGTATTGATCACATTTGGACTAAGGCAGACACAACTGCACAATTAACACCTGTCATCTGGAAAACAAACATTACCGATCACTATACGTGCTTCTTAATTCTTGATTTTAAAAAAAGTATGTCCTTTTCTAAAACTGCATTACAACAGTATAATATAAAAACTTTAAACGTACAACTTCTTGAACAAAAATTGAAATTTGAAACATGGGCAGAAATATTAAACACCGAAGATGCCGAAAAATCTTCAATTTTGTTCGATAAAACACTTCGCGAACACATAATAAATGCAACTAAACATAAAAACGTCAATCTAAAATCAAAACATAGAAAAATTAAGCCCTGGATCACCCATGGAATAGTTACCTCAATTAGGAATAAAGAAAAACTGTTTTATCAAACCCGAAAACAACCTAATGACTTAACTTTATTACAATCATATAAAAAATACAGAAACAATCTTACAAATTTGATTAAAAAAACAAAAGAAAATTACTTCAAGGTAAAAATCGAAGATAGTGGTAAAGATAATAAAAAAGTCTGGGCTACAATAAATAACATTATTGGAAATGGTAATAAAAATAAACAAATAAATAAAATAACTTATGACAACGAAACAATAGACTCAATAAAAGAACCAACTAAAATTGCAAACATTTTCAATAACTACTTCGCTAAAGTCGGAGAAAATCTAGCCAAAAAAATCGACTCCCCCCAATCTAAAAATACTTCCAATACATCCACACAAACTTGCCAAAATATTTTCGAAAAGTTTGAAAAATGCACCCAAATTGAAATAGAAAAAATTATAACTAACCTTCGAGTGTCCGCGAGCCCTGGTTTTGATAATATCACAGTAAATGTATTAAAACAAATGAGACAATTAATATCAAAACCAATTGCACATATCATTAGTAACAGCATACAACAAGGAATTTACCCAAAAATATATAAAAATACAATAATAACCCCGGTTTTCAAATCAGGAAATACATCGGACATCTCAAACTACCGTCCCATATCTATTGTATCTAACGTAGCAAAAATATTTGAAAAAGTCGTAAAGTCACAATTAACTAAACATATCACATCAAATAAAATTATTAATGATAACCAATTTGGCTTCAGAGAAAATTTAGGTACGCAAGATGCAATTGCAAAAATAACCTCTATAATATATAATGCTCTTGACTCGGGAAATAAATGTTTAAGTATTTTCATCGATCTAAGAAAAGCATTTGACAGTATAAGTCACATGAAGCTAATCAAAAAATTAGAAAACATTGGAATCCAAGGAAAAGTTAAAGAATGGTTTAAAAGTTATCTTCATAAAAGACACCAACACGTAAAAATTAACAATATATTGAGTGAACCCACCTATTCCGAATTTGGAATTCCTCAAGGGACAGTTCTAGGTCCAATATTGTTTATCATTTACGTGAATGAAATGCTTTCAGTACCAAAAATTGGAAAAATCATATCTTTCGCCGACGACACAGTTTTAATCATAGAAAAAAAAACTTGGGAAGAAGCCTATCGAACTGCGAATATAGAAATAAACAACCTAAAACAATGGTTAGATGATAACTACCTTTCCTTAAACTCTGACAAAACCTATTTCATGACTTTTACATTATCAGACAAAATCAATCCAACAATAAATTCCAATATTACTATTCATAACTCTTGTAATAATTATACGGACAACTGCAATTCACCTAAATGCACAAAAATCTCAAAAAAAAATAATATTAAATATTTAGGTATAATTATAGATCAACATGTTAAATGGACAGAACATATTGCACAAACCGTAAACAGAATACGAAAACTTTATTACGTATTCCTCAAACTAAGAAATATTCTGCATAAATCTATGCTACTAAAGGTTTACTATGCATTAGCACAATCAGTTCTACAATATGGAATAATAGGCTGGGGAGGAGCGTTTAAAACCAACTTAACCCCACTTGAAATAGTACATAGAAGACTCATCAAAATTATTCTAAAGAAACAATTAGACTATTCAACCCAAAAATTATTCGATGAATTCAAAGTATTACCACTAAATAAAATTTATCAAAAAAATGCATTACTTCAAATCCACAAAGATAAACTAACAACAAAGTCATTTAGCACCAGGCCGAGAACCTTAGGACAAATAATAATCCCTAAACTTAATACAACAACAGCCCAACATCATTACACATACTCAGCCATAAAATGCTTTAACGAACTTCCTAAAGAAATTCAATCTGAAAGGAATTATGAAATTTTTAAACAAAAACTTAAAAAACATTTTACTATTAACTAGATTTAGGTACCTATGTGTTACGATGTGCCAATTACATTTCCGCTATGAACAAAAAAATGCCAACTTATATTTCTCTATGTTTGAAAATTTTACATTATGTTTTATTATGTACAAAAAAAAAAATGCCTACTTATATTTTCATTATGTATAAAAATTTTCCATTATTTACAAAAAAAAATGTCAACTTATTATTCATATGTTATTAAAAAAAAGTAGTTCTACATACATCCAAATTGTAACAACTGTTAAGTATGTATAGTACTGTCAATCTGATAGTGCTCCCTCTCTAAACACGAGAATTTCTCAATTAGGGAGGT
The DNA here is from genome assembly GCA_917880885.1 of Limnephilus marmoratus. Lineage (NCBI taxonomy): Eukaryota > Metazoa > Arthropoda > Insecta > Trichoptera > Limnephilidae > Limnephilus > Limnephilus marmoratus. The sequence continues at coordinate 23,938,969 of OU862924.1, read as the reverse complement.
ATTGTTACCACTAATATTATATATTATATACATTGGTTAATTATATATTATATGTATTGGTTAATAAAAAAAAAAAAAAAAAAAAAAACACACGCATCGTGAATTTCACAAGAGACGAGCAGCACTTTCGTTCCTTCTGCCCTGACAATCCCTTTAAACTCGATCGAATACGCTTCATCAATTGATTGTAATTACATAACAGCCCACACATGCGAAGTATTTTTTAATTACATAATTTTCATGGAATTGAAAAAACAAATATGTATACGAGTATATTCATTGACACTTACCCCCTAGTCGCAGTTCCGCCGAAGCTTGCGCCTGCTCCCACTCCGTGCTAGCCACGCACTGGTACATGCCCCGGTCCGCCTTGCTGACTGGGCGCACGGCCAGGCGGCCTTGGTGCGCGGAGGCAGGAGGTACTGCGCGCCCGTCGTGCAACCAGCTGACGCGCGCCCCGCTGTGCTCGGGCACGGAGCACGTGAACACGGCCTCGCGACCTACGTCGACAGTCTGCGTCGCTGGCTTCAGGTGCACGGTGAGGGGAGCTGAAACAAACCACATAAATTCATCTAATGATGCACATCAGTCGTCCAGTTGATTGATCAGACATCTCCAAATACTGAGTACATATACATAATACGACATTTTGAAATTAAATACATAAAGATAGCAGCAAATAAAAATTCGCGTTATGAAAATGAAGATAACGTTTTTTTTTATATGAGCTCATCACAGGAGGCCCTGAGGAAAATAATTTTCCTCAGGGCCTATGTCATCTTTGGGGATGCTGTGTGGAGGGTTTTTTAAGGAAAGAAAGGAGAGGAGAGTTCTGGGAAGGAAAGGGTCCGCCTCCAAGACCTAGACAAACCTCACCCCATGAACCCGGGCACCCCTGCTAAATCACCAAACGTAGCGAACCACTTGGGGTGACCTATGGCAGAGGTGTTGATTATCCAATAAAGGTTGTTCTTAGTTGAAGTATGACGCAGTATATACGTCCGAATCGGATAGGTACACATTAGCTTAGTTGATAGAGCTCCGCCACACGTCCTGTGTTCCGGTCTTAGATGTGACCGTATATTTTACTAACTTTTCTGTTTTCAGATTTTTGATTGACTTTCGCTAATATTGTCTTCATTTAATCACAATACATGTTTTTTAATTATCGTTAAGTCACATTCTAAAATATTTGTACCAAATATTCGCTATGCTTTTTGATTTTAATCTATTTTTTTAATTTATTAAGTACTTTTTGCCCCAAATTCAAATTTAAGTTTCATATGAAAAATACCTCGCAGCCGTTCCTTTTAAGTGAACACCATACATTTTTATGTAATTTTTTTTCACTTCAAATAAGCAAGTCAACAATTTGCATGAAGATACGTCACTATCTCAATGAAAATTCCATTTCAAACTTTCTTGAAGCTGGTAGGCATTATCGTATTGATTATTCGGATTTAACCTCTCGTAGCAGGATCTACGCTCCACTACGGATTCAGAGGCATTGTCCAACAATAATAATAATAATTTGTAGAGCACCGTTTTTGTGAAAAATCACCTCAAGGGCTGCCACTACTTTGAACCAAGGCCACCACCTTAAACCAAAAACGGAAAGTAAAAACAAATTTACAGAAAGTGGAAATGCCACAGATTTAAATAGAGCTTCAAAAAAAAGGTATGGCCTGGGCTTGGTAGAAGTGTTGACGTAACACGGTGTTTGAGCACAAACATCAATGATCAATGAATGACATTGATCATTGATGTTTGTGACAACAGATTTTGGTACCTAGCATTCATCCTTGTACTTTTTCACAAAATTATAATTCCTACCCACAAACGACTTTTTTCCCTACCCAGCTTACGCCGACTAAACACATCATGCATAAGAATGTTCAATTAGAAATTTAATATCGTCCTGTCAACACTTATTGTGAGTGTTGAATACGTAGCCTTTGTTCGACTGTATCGAAATAGAAAAAGGGTGAACGTGATGAACCAGCGGAATTAGGCAAGCGAAGGAAGAAATACAGGGTAATTCGGCATTCCTTGACTATCATCAGTCCTTCCGCTTTGCGGGTAGATATCTTTTTTTGTCGCCAACATCATCATCTTATCAATGAAGATGTTAAATAATATCTTATTTGTTTTTTTCTTACCAGCCACAGCCAGGGTAACTTGCACTGTCTCCTCTCCCGCTGAATTGTTTACCCAGCACAGGTACTTGCCCCGGTCGTCCAGCCTCACTTGGGAGATACGCAGCAGACCTTCTGAAACTGTCACGCGGTCTGAGGTCTCCAGCGCGGTCAGCTGGTCGTGCTTCTCTTTGAACCACCTGTGAAAGAAGGAAATTCTTATTAGAAGAAAGCATTTCAAGAGAAGTTTGGTGGTCCCTAAATTCGTCCAATTTCTGCGTTGGTATCACTGAGCTAATCGGCCTACTTACCCTCAATATTTTATTTTATTTTGACATTAGGAGGCCCCGATAAAAAAAATCGCACAGGGCCTTTGTCATCTTTGCAACAGATGAGATTTCTGGAAAGGAAGGGGAGGAAGTTCTAGGAAGGAAAAAGGTACGAGGGGTAGGAATCTGGGGGTCAATGATTCCAGGATTGACGGACGTATGAATCCATTCCACCCTCTGCGGGGTGCAAGGCGAAGTGTCGAGAGAGTCTAACTGGAGAGGTCCAGGTTAGATTTTCCTCAACTAGTCTCTCCCGATCCACGCAGTTGGTGTGCAATCGCATTCGCTGCTAAGACTTGGATAAACCTCACCTCACAAATATCCCCCTACTAAGCCACCAAACGAAGCGAACGAGTATTTATACATTCATTATTTCTATGTCAGTATTTAGTTAACACCTCCTTCTACAAGGAAATAGACCATCAATGTTTACAATGGTGACCCCGACGTGATATTTATAAAGTAAAAACTATACAGCCGTTATTTTCATATATGATTTGAGATTTTCATGATAAAAAATATTACCGTGATTTATTTTTAAGGTATTATACCGTGTTGAGCTTCCTCCTTCTTCAGCCAACGTTTCGGACAGCATTACAGGGTCCATCATGAAGGAAGATCCGGCACATCTGCCCTGATGATGGATATAAATGTAAAGGAGGATTACCATACTTTGATTATGACGGCAGTACCTTACATAGTGATTATATTTGGTAAGAATCTAAGGCCAGCTGTTTCACAGAGTTTTTTTACATTAGCTCCACACAGGAGGCCCTGCAGAAGATAAGTCCCCTCAGGGCCAAGACATCTTTGGGGATCCTGTGTAGAGGGTCTTTTTAGGAAAAGAAGAAGGGAGACGGACATGAGTTCTATCTCTCCCACTGCGGTAATGCGATGTCCCGAGAGAGTCCTGCTAGAGAGGTCAAAAGATCTGCCTCAACTACCCACTCAGTTGGCAGGCAGACGTATCCACCGCCAGGATCAAACAAACCACACCCCATGAACCCGGGCGCCTCTGCTAAGTAAGTATTAAGCGTAGCTAATCACTTGGGGTGACCTATGGCAGAGGTGTTGGTTGTCCAATAAATGGTTTCCGGGGGAGGCGTTACCCGCTTCCCGAATTGTTTAAACAATTCATCCAATTTCAAAGTTAATTTTAAAGTTCTGCGAAAGTTCTATTAAAGTTATATGAAAAATAACTATGAAGTTAAATAGAACTCCAAACGGGTAAGTTTGGCAATTATTTGTGAGTAACTGGAAAATAAAACTAAAATTTTCTAATTATCTTTGAAATGTTAAATAAAGCAATTCTAAGAAGCGTTTTGTTCCGTTGAAAAGAAATTAGATCTCTAGCAATTTGTATCGTTCGAACCATACAAAATAATATTGGGTGCTTGTCTCGGAAAAATGATGAAATAACTAACCGATTTCAAGGAATTCAATATTCCTGGTAAATAGAGTATTTAATTTAGACATTGAAAAAAAACGATGCATTTAAAAGTAGATTCTGTGGTTATTGCTATAAAGTTACCCGGAATTATATTCCACGTTAGAATCTCGGTGGCACGCGAAATATTTTTGTCTGTTGCTTCGATAGTAATATAAAGGAGGATTTTTTTAGAGGTTCAGATTCAAGTACAAGATATTGACTTTATTTAATAGATAATTTTATGCCATTATTGTTTAACCTTTAATTACTCGCATGGGGTCAAAGCATTTTCGGATTAAAAAATGAAGCACTTGGCGCGGCCCGATTCCCCCCGCGCCCTCGCTAGCTTCATAACTCGCGTCTAAGTTTGTATTTTAGTAGCGACCAAGTCACGGGAGTGAAAGGAGGTGTCGCTGCGCTCTTGAGCGGTGACCCCATGCGAGTAATTACGTTACATTACAAAGTACCAACAAAATGCAAGAAATTTTCAAGATTTGTGTACAATGATCACTACGAAATATACTGTCAACAGTGGAACAAGAGTGATTCGGAAAGTTCCTAAAAATATTAGTATTAACTATGATCTCAGTATACCTAAGTACAAATTGTTAA